>OY728135.1:1890409875-1892909875 GCA_963277665.1 Viscum album
GAAATTTATAAATAAGAAATTGTATTGATGAGTATTAATATGATTACCCATATTATGAAATATATATTGAAATTGTTTCCTAAATTTAAATGTAGTTATTAATTCATAATAAATAATAATTACATTTTTAATAAAATGATTTCATGATTAAAAGATTCCTTTTCTAAAGAAATGTATTTTCTAGGTGTTATGAATTTTTAAATGAAAAAAATATATTTATAGCTATTAAAAAGTGATTTTAATGAAATTTATTGGTAATTTATGAATAATCATACATGCTATGGTTTTTTAAATTTTTGGAATGAATGTAAAATCATTTAATGGTAAAAGAGTTATTTTTTCAAAAAACCATTTTTTTGTGTGCAATGTGTTTATATAATAATAAATTAAATAAATAATTATTTATTAATGTTTTTAAAATTTTTTTTTGATTATATATTCAATAAAATATTTTATAATTCATTTAATAATTTTTACTAGGAATGTAATGAAAGTAAATTTTGTTTTCTGTATAAAAATGAATTTTTCTAAAAATTGATTTTCGTTACATTGTGTGTGCTTATTTTTGTGTTAATTTTTTATACTTAAATAAATTTATTTTGATAAAATGGATTAAATAACTTGGAATTATAATTTTAAAAAAAATAATTCAGTCCATTTTTATTTTTGGACCTAATAAATAGTAAAAATAGTAAAAATATGTTTTCATAGTTAATATTAATATATGTTTTCCAGGGTGTTAAACTAAGAGATAAGGGTAATAAATCCACATAAACTTGTGTAATTATTATTTTATGAATAAATTTTTACCTTATATAATCATAAATTTTAATTCTTTTACATTTGGAGCCACTTTCACATGAAAGTGACTTTATATTACATAAACCTTTTATGTAATTCCACATGTGTCATTTCTATCACTTATAAGAGGGAACCTCATATCTTTCATTATTAATGAATTTTTATCCTTCTATATCTGACAATACCTACCCAAAAACATTCCTAGATTCTTTACCTTCAGCCTAGATCCCCTATAATTTTCTTAAGACAAATATTTCTTGGATTAAGGTGTAATCCAAAGGAGGCCTCTCAAAGAAGAGGTTTAAATATTAACCGTGATCTTTAAATTTTTTTTATTCTTACACCATATATAAATATATTATATCCATAATAAAATGATCATTATAGTATCATAAATATTTTTATACTTTATTATGATTTTTATAAAACCATTTTCCAGCTCATTTCCATCAAATTTAAAGTCAAAGTATCGCTCATGAGTATGTGTGGACTACCACCTCCAAATAGCTATATGATTCATTTGTCAATACTAAATCATATTTATGGATATAATGACTAATTTAATAAATATATATGATATATATTATATAAATATAATTAATTAACGATAAAATAGAATTTATCTTTCTTTCATTCTTTTCATTATAAAATGAAAAAATATTCATGTGTATATGTGGACTACCCTCTATATAAACGATGTAATTAATTTTTCTGTATCCATATTTTATGGATGGTTCTAAATATTTATATAATTATATTTATATCAATATTTAATTTATGAAGAAAATTTAACCATGATAAATATTCAAGGACCATAATACCTGAATCGAAATATACATGAAAAATGAAACAGTTATCACCCGAAAATAAGATTTTTCATAAAGAATTGTAAATAAATAAGTGATAAGATGTTACAAGTGAACTATTTATAATATTATAAGTACTAATATGGTTATGTTATAAAGTTATAATAAATTTAAATTTATTATAGAGGAGTTTTGAGTGATTAAGAAGAAATTCAAACTTGAGGTAAGGATTTTATGTTACAATCTCACTTTTTACCGATATTGTTTAAGCTCTAAATTTTGAGGATAAAATGTATTATATATCTCTAAAAAATAATATTTATTTTATTATAATATGGTTATTTCTAGAGATTAATTGTTTTCCTTTCATTTTTCTCCCTATAAGTACTCAATATTCTGAAATAATTCTTTGAAGGAAAGCATACATTGTCTCTCTATTCAGTCATGAATCTTTTTCTTACATCACCATATTTTATTTAAATTGTTTTTGAGAATTTTATTACTATTATAAAATGATTTATTAATGTCATTTTTACCCATTTATAACTTTTTAATAAATGTTTAAAATATAATATTCTTGTCATTTTTTTAATGAGATACTTTTACCAAAGGATTGAACATAATATTTATTTCTATATATATTCCATAAAAATATTCTCAATTTTTCATGAATATTATTTTATTTTAAGATTATTTTACAACTTTTCTTGGTTATTTTAAAATAAAAATTTTTTCCTAATATTTTAGAAATTTTTAGATTTTAAATATGTGATTACAAAATGAAAATGTTATTTTCTCTAATAAATGTTCAAGTGTTTTTTTCAATGGTATTTTCAACTATGAAAATATATATTGATTTTAATTATGTTTAAATGAGAATATGATTTGATTATATAATATTTATTCTATCTATAGATGGTTTATGATTATTATGATGAAATATTGATGAAACTCATTTTCTTTTATATGGGTTAACTTATGATGAAATGATAAATGTAATACTTATCTTGTTGAATATATATGAATGGATTATGGTTTTATGATAGATGTTTCTATTAAATCCTTCGTGTTAATTGGGTAAAGGTTAATGTTTTATGATATAAAATGGTATACAAGTGATTATCCCATGCCCTAAAAGGGTACATCAAAAGTTATCTCAATCCCAAAGTAGGTTCATAGGTGGTTAACTCATGTCTAACATGCAATAAATTTCTTGGTGGGTAGACTTGACATAAGATTTATAGGATTATGATTATTCCAAACTTTATGAAACTCTATTATGACATGATCTTATGAAAATGTTATTCTCTCATGGATCATTTTATTTGATCACATTTTGATTCATGTCTTATCAACTAACATGATTTTTTTATGACTCATAATTATGATCTATGAATTGATAGGTATGATTTTAAAATTATAATATCATGATTTCATAGCATAATGATCATTTTATAATTAAAAATTATTATTTATAGATATTTCCTTTATCTACCATTACTTAACATATGAGCTCACCATTTATTATGCATCCTTTTCCTATGATACAAAGAATGGGTTTAAGTATGATATGTCTAAGAGGGGTGATAGTTATAAAGAACTTAATTAATGATGATGAAGATATCTTATTTACGAATAGTTTATATATCCAAGTTTATAAGAACACTAAATATTTATAGTTTTAGTGTATGTCATAATTATATGTAATTAATATTCAGTTAATAAGTAGTAAATTTATGTATTAAGTGGTTTAGTCACCTCATTTTATTACAAAATTTCCCTAAGAGTTTAATCAAATTTTTTCCCTTCATTTGGATGAATATTTCTGGCAATGATTATTGGATTTTTTCCTCTAGTTAAGTACACATCCTTAAGATCAGCTAGAAATTGTTTTAATTCTATATTTAGTGGTTGTTCGGTAGATGAAATTAGATTAGGGTTTATTACTTCAAATGATTTTATTTCTTTAACATAAGATAAAAAATAATCTTTTTCATCATAAAATAAATAATAAAATTCATAAAATAATTCTAGGGTTGCCACTTCTACCAAATTACAAATAGATTTTATGGATTTTTGAACACCATATTTCACTACTTATGTGTTAATCATTAATTATTTCCTTAAATCTAAAATTTCATTTAATATACTTGGATATTCTTTGTAATTTTCTTTCTCAATTAATGATAGTGTAAAACTTTTATAATCCACCCAAGGGTACTTCATAACATCAAATATATTGATATAGATAGTTCCATCTCTAAATTATTTAGTGATTGTTCTTTTAGGAACATTGATAATAGTCTATGCTATATTCAATAATGGAATTCCAAAAATGATGGGTGATTGTGTTGGGGTTTTATATTTCTCCATGTTAAGTATATATAATTTATTTGGGATGATTAAACTCTAAAATCTTACTAGAATGACCTTGAAGTATCATATGGGAAAATTACTTGATCTGTTTTCAAGTTACAAAACTATCATTATGGGTATTAATTATCCTACTAAAATATAAGTAAAAATTGAGAGAGTCATAACACTAATAAATTATATTAAACCACATAAATAATCTAATAAAGTTATGGAATTGATTTTGAAAAGGAAAAAAATATCTCAGAATCTTGGAATTTTGTGGGAAGTTATAGGATAATCAGGGATAAAAAATTATTCCCAAATTAATAATCACATTATCATACAAAATTTTTTTGATATGTAATATTCCTTTAGGAAATTATAATACTTGGTAATTTTCTTGATATATTATTGAAGTGGAATGTTGGACTCAACCTTCTATAAAGTTTTGATAATTTTTGTTAAAATTATTATTACATTATTTTATTTGATTGGATCATTTTGGAGAGATATTGGAATATAAGGTCCTTATTTTCCTTTTTCTACCTCTGAAAGGGTGTCTCTAAAATTTTTTATTCTTTCCATGCTTCTCTTCCTCTCTTATATTTTATTATTTCAAAATCCAATTTTTTAAATTCAATATGTTGTTTTCAGAATTACTTTCCTAAAATTATGGTTTATTTTTCTTATCATTATGTGTGTATGGGTGAAAATTTATTTTCTAATTTTTATGGTTACAATTATTAGATTTACCTTAGGGTCAGATAGTGTCTGACATAAAACTTTTCTTGGGTTTTTGGAAAAAATTTCCACTAGATTACTAATTTAGTTCTTCAGCATCTTAATTTTATTCCTCAGTTCCTCAACCTCTAATCCTTAATTTTTCTAGATAAGGAGTTATAAAATAATAGAGGGTTATTCTTAGGAATTATTTTGAAGTAAATTATTTTTTTATGGATTTGTTTATTTTAGTTTAATTTGTATGTTTAATTAATCAGTTGGGGTTTCTCGAATTTCTATGGATAAGGTGGTTTTATCTAGTACTAGTTTTTATAGGGTGTTATCTCTTGGTTATATTAGTTTTAAAATATAATATAGTTTATTTTAAGGTTATCTCTATCCCAAACTTTGAAACTAGAGCCATATTTTTTCATATGAAACTAACGAACTATTATTTCCTACACATTAAAAAAACAATTAGTATAATGGTGAGTAAATAAACCCAAGACACATGCCTTCACTGGTAATTTCTACTCAGTAGATTTCTTCAGGGATAATTTCCTGAAAAGACTAGTTAGTTATCTATTTTTTTATTCTAGTAATGAAGATGTGGTAGAAGACCTTACCTCATAAAACCCTATGGTAGTTGTATCTCTAATACCAAAATACTATGAGTTTTGTGATATATTGTTAATGAGTCCCCTAGACTATGTTAGTTATTTATCTATCAATTCTCCCATGAAGATGCATATAGGATTTTTTTGTAATTTTCATGTAATCCTTGGTAGAAAAATAAAAGGAATTATTATTCTTTTATTTCATGAAGTGGAAATTTGGAACACAATTTCATGAACCTATACCAATACTCATAAAGAGTCTCCCCATAATTATTTCATAGGGAATAAATAACTTTCCTAGTGATTATTATTATACAGTTGGGGGAAATAATTAAAGGAATATTCTTTTATAGACATCCCAATCATGTAGTTTTCCTTGTTATAAAATAAAAAACCACTCATTAGCTACTCATTATAATAAGAAATGGAATTCCCTCTTCTTTCCTTATTCTTCTTCCAATCCCTTAAGCTTCAATATGGAGAAAATCAATATAAACTCGTTTATTTTTTTATTTGTGTCTTCCCTTTCTAGACCATTAAACTTAAGAAATAATTCTATTAAACCAATTTTTAATTAGAAAAAATAATTTTATATAATATTCTTGGGAATTTGAATGTTTTTATTTATGAACTTAGGGTCATAAAGATCTCTAATTTTTTTATTTGGGTTAGATTCCATGGTGGTAAGTTTATAGTGATCACATAAAGTTTTAGGTGAGTTTTTCAAGGAAAATTCCTCAAATTTAGATTAAAAGTTTAATTTTCTAATCCTTTTTAGTAGGGTTTTTATTATATCTAAGTCAAGAGAGATTAATTGGTCAGTATATGAACCAGTCATCCAATTAAAAACATATTTTTTTTATTTTGGAACTACCTCCTCGTAAACAAAAAAACATTTAAATCCATTATATTTTTATGTGGGAGAAAACTATTATTTTCCTAGGATAAATATAGTATTTTGGTAAAAAAAATATTTTCTCTGGATAAGAGTTCTGAATAATTATTTCTCAATTATTTTAAAGAGGAAATGAATTGTTTTGTATTATTTGATTAAAATAAAATAAAATTAAATAAAGTGTAGTTAACAAACCAAATTTGTTGAAATTTTATGCTGAGAGGATTTTTTTTAGTGATGGATGTTTAATTTCAATTCTATCATAGTTTCAAATTGTTTTACTCTTGATCTTATTAACTTGAATGTGAGAGGTTTCATAATTATTTCACCTCTATCCCAATGGGGAATATATATAGTGGTAATTGATTTAACCAAGTTCATGAAATGGTTTATGTTTTGTCTTTGTGTGTCAAGTGATGCAACAAACCATTATCAATTAACTAAAGAAAACCCAATATAGTTTTTTATTTCCCAAGTTACCTAAGAATGTTTTACTACCCTTCACACCTGTTCCAAGAATATCTAATCTCTTTACCACAAAAGTTTTTCTATTACACCATATATAGATTAATATGAGTAGAGGTAGATAATGGTCATCAGCCAAAGGAAACATATAATAAATAAAATTTAATAATACACAATCACATATGATATTAATGACTTCCACTGAACACTAAAACATGTTAATATAATAGAGATTTTTATTTATGAAGTTCAGTACTCAAGAAATATAATTGAAATATTTCCCCTCACTGATCACTAAAATAATTTACCCCTTTATTAAAAGGATAATAATGATAAAATGAGAAATAGAAGTAATTAAAAAATTAAACAAAGAATAAAATATAATAAATAATAAATAGGTGTAGAAACAAAATTATGGGTCCAAGGTTCTTTTGTAAAAACTCTCCTTAGCATCAATTCTTCCCTCATTAAAATCTTCTTCCTTATTTAAATCATGTTCAAATCTATGAAATATTTTCTCTTTTTAGTTTTTGGAAGGTTTCTTACTTCCTAAAAATAATTCCTCAGTGATAATTTATCCTTACCTAAAATCCTTATATTTCCTTATTATTCTTGATATAAATATTATTTCCCTGAACCAACACTCTTAAATCCAATTCTTAAAAATAATCTTTAAATTTATATCATTTTTTCCAATAATCATGAACCAATTTTAATCATCTAAAACTTACAAAACCATCATATAATATTGGATTACTCATATACCCAAATACCTTTTAGGTTTAGGGTTTTATAGAATTAAGAAAAACCCCTATATAACATTACCCAAGACCTTAAGTGAGTAATCATCTAAATCTACCCATAATTTAATATTCCACCTTAAGTCTTCATCATCTCCCATAGCATATACTTCAATATATATCATATTTAAAATCTTTCTTTATAACATGGAGAAAAGGAAACATAAAAAATGGGTAAGATTAAATAGTCACTAGGGTAGACATATGCATTATTAATTGAATATATTCAATGAACATAGGATGCGAATAAGGGTATGAGAACATATTCAATGTGAACTAGAATTATATTAGATATTCCATACCTATAAAAACATGGATAATTACACATGTAACATGGAATAAATATTTAACAAAGGAAATACTTAAAGGAATCAATAATCATCAGCCATGTGATTTAAATCATGATCAAAGGAACCATTAAAAACACATTGAATATAAAGATAAAATGTGATGGTATATTGGAGTATTTCATTCATCACCCAAGTTTACTAATGTTAGAAATAATTGAATCTATGTTAAATATATATGAGAAACCTCCCTGGTTAACTCCCTCCTTGTCTACTTTAAAGACAAGGAATATTACCAATGAATTGTAGAGATATATCAAGATCACATTTCACCATGATCTATATCATTATCCGCAATCATCATAAATAATTTTCAATTAGCATACATGAATATTACATATGGATTCTTTCATTTTGGTCATCAATCTTTTAACAACTGCTTCCCATCACTTATAAGTTGATTTACCTGTATAAAATAGAAAATATCATGACAATAATAAAACATACATATATAATGTGTGGCTATTATCATTAGAACATATCCCTATAAAGTGATAAGAATCATTAAAATATATTAATATATATGAAAATTACATTTAAAAGAACTTTTAAAAACATTTCTTTGGAAACAAGGGAAAATAACCCCTTTCTGTTGATGTCATTAAAAAATCCCAAAATTTTGAGAAAATGATTTTCCTTGGAAATGTCATTGTAATATTATAAGGAGGATTTAAAATAATTAATAGTTATGATGGTGGAAAAATATGTTTATGTTGTAAATGTTAAAAATAAACATTCTTTATAAACTTTTGTAAAGAGAGCCCAAAGTGACCCATGAATAAATGTTATGAAATTTCCTTTTGAAACATTTTAAAATAATTTCAATTATCATGGAAAATAATTTTATTAAATCATTTATTTTTTATATAAAATTATTTAAATAATATAAATAAAATTGAGGAAGATTTTGGTTAAGAGTATTTAAAAACTATAAAACCATGTTTTTAAACAAAACCCCTTTTATAAACTTTTAAAACAAAAAAAAATTAAAAAAACATAATAAGAAACCTATAATAACATGATTATAAAAAGATTCATGATATTATATATCAATATTTATTGTATAAACCATAGAAATTATATAGGTTCATCAATAAAAACATATATCAATAAAGGAAGTTTAAGATGAGAAACCCTTACGACTTGGGTGATGCTTGAATCTAAAAGCCATTGAATGTTGGAGAATGAAATCATTATATAAAACCCATAATTTATATTATATAATATGATAAAAAATATTTGGGGTAGTAAATAAAACATAAAAAATATATTATGGTGTATAACATGAATTTTGTCTCAATAAATTGAAATTGAGACCATAAAACCCCTTACAACTTTTATAACATTTGAATCAATATATATTGAAAGATAGGAATTACAAGGAAATTTTAATATCATTATCAAAGAATAATTAATTATATAATATATAAATAGTAATCATATACATATTATAAAATGAAATAGGTGTATAATATAAGACATGTCTCAGAGAAATAATATTGAGATGAGTAATCTTTACCAAGAATGTATCATTGAAGTTAGAATTGATCGATGAAGTGATTATTTGTAAAAACTGTAAAAAAAATATGAAATTAAAATTAATAAAATTATAGTTAATTTAACACTTAATATTGACATAACATATTCAATTAAGTAAAATAATAACCCAATGAATGGATATTGAGTTAAGAAATGGCTTACCCCGACTCCAAACTTGCTATGTAAGTTATTTAACTTATAAATAATAAAAGTATAGTAATTATTTAAATATTTAAAAAAATTAATAGTTTATTAATTTATAATTAAAATATTTATTTCTTTTATTTAATTTACATATTTAATTACTTAATCGGTTAAGTCTGCATCAGGGTTTTGAGGACGTTCGGTTAAAAATTGAAAAATGAATTTGGTAGGTAGATCATGGTAAAAGAAGGTAATTATTCCATAAAATTAAGAACATTAATCATAATATAATTATAAATTTTATATTTTTAATAAAATTTTATAATCATTCATGAAATTTTTATATGAAAGCAAAATACTTCACTTCATAAAGGTGGTAATACACACGTATGCACGAATGGTGTTTTCATTTTTCAACGAATGGAAGGGTAAAAAAATATATGATATATTATATTTACAGAATTATGATAATGTATTGAATATAATATTTATACATTAAATCCATAATTATAAATATCCATGAGTGGAATTTATACCAAATGAAACACATTGCTTCATTGAGGTGGTAGCCCACACATGCACAGAAATGATGTTTTCATTCCTCATAGGATGGAAAAGGTGATGGAAATGGGTTTCACCATAGTCTTAGGAAAATTTAAGTATATTTTATATATATTTTTTATTATATTATCATGTTTTATAAAGATTTTAATTCTATATAATAAGAAGTAAAATGAACACTCTTGGTTAAGATGATTACCTTCGCTTTTGAAAACCACCTTCAGCTTACACCTTAATAATTATTGGTTGGTCTTTTTATGATACCAAGTCCTCTATGAAGTGTGTAAGAATTTTAGTAAGTGATTTGGGAAGTTATTTTTTGAGCTATAAGGATCATGAAGAGTGAGTAAGACAGGATATGTGGTGTCCCTTTATAAGAGATCACAATGGCACCCTTGATATTACTTAAATTGTTAAATTAAAATAAATTAATTTTCATGTTCAAGTGGATAAAAATTTAAATATTTTGAATATAAGATGGATATAAGTATAAATAATCTCATAAAATAAAATTTATAAAATTTTAGGTTATTTTTTTACCGCTTTGTCTTATTTGTAACCTCTGGTTAAACCTTTTACTAATTACCTTAATAACAATGTTTTTTACTCTTTAGGGGTCAAAAAAGTTAAAATAATAGGATAAGATGCCCATAATTGGAAAAAAATTATATTATAGAACATGTATCATTAATTTAGACAAATTCAAATTTTTAATTAATATTAAATTATTTAATAAAATATTAATTAACTTAAAGTACCATTAGAGTCATTTTTGAGACCACTCTAATAAATTGACTTTAAAAAATATCAAGACGGTAATTTAATTTGAATATAAACCTTTAAAACTTTATTAATTCATCTTTTATCTTAAAATTTCATGGGACACCATAATACACACAAAAAATATTACTATTAAGGTTTTCAAAATCATTTACCTGATTTTTCTTATACTTTCATATGCACTATGTTGGCATTGCTTAAGCATTTAAGGTAATTATTTCGCCACTAAAAATTCAAAAAAAAAATAAAATTATAATTTTTTTATTTATCTTAAAAATGAAATATTATAACTTTTTATAAATTTTTTTATCCTGGTTATAATGTATTTTAGATATTAAAAGCATAAAATAGACATTTTAAAATTTTCCTTTATTAAAAATTATATAACAATTTTATCGAATAAAAATGGAAATCAAATGCCACATTTTATAATATTTTATGTTATTAGTAAAAAACTACTCATCCAAAATTATCAAAATAATGTTTATGAGTGATTTTCAAGCAATTTAACATTAGGTTTAATCCTAATTAACCCAATATACCAATTACTTTGGTGGTGAATTTTACTATGGTT
The DNA here is from genome assembly GCA_963277665.1 of Viscum album. Classification (NCBI taxonomy): domain Eukaryota; kingdom Viridiplantae; phylum Streptophyta; class Magnoliopsida; order Santalales; family Viscaceae; genus Viscum; species Viscum album. The sequence continues at coordinate 1,890,421,280 of OY728135.1, forward strand.
ACTATTCATTATTACAAAAAATGAAGTTTTATTTTTTACCAAATTTGGAAATTATAATTAAAAATATTTAATCCATTTTATAAAATTAAATTACTCTAATTTTTATAAACTAATTTTAAAATAAATCTATAAAATTTTATGAAAAATAATTTTACAGGAAAATGTATTTTAAGTATAAACAATTTTATACCCAAACTAAGAATAATGTTGATTAAAATGATATTTATTGGATTTTTAATTAAAATAACAAATTAAATTTTAATACAAACTTATAAAAAAGTATGAATTTTTAAATACTTGAAAATAAAAGACTATTTTTATCAAAATCAGTTTTTTTTCACTATTCAAAACAAAATTAATCTTTTTAGAAAAATCCCAAAATTTCATCCTTATATAATTTTGATAAGATAATTTCAAAAATTATATAATTTTTATCAAGTAAAATTTATAAAATTTTTAGAAAATAATTATAATAATTTCTCACCAAAGTAATAAATCCATATTTGATGAAAACATATTTTTGACATATAATATTACTTTATTAAAATTGAGTTCTTATTTCTTAACAATTTAACCATAAATTTTTATTAAGTAGGATATTTATATTTATATACCATAACAAAATTACTCTTATTCATACCCTTCGATTCAATAGATAGGTTATAATAGTCATATTTAAATAATAATATTTCCCGATCATTAAAGTTCGGTGGTGTGTGTCATGTAAGAAATAAAACATAATGTTCTTTTAAAATATTAGGGTATTCTATTCTACCCCACCTTAATAATTTGCATCCTTCCAATTTTATCTTGAACTTGGTAATCAAATATGTAACATTTTAAAATACCTTTGTTGAAAAACCACAACATAATTTTTTTAATAAGAATTCCATGTAAAAAGAGGGAAAGAGAAATATTAGGGTCATTTAGAATAACACATAACTAGGTTTTAAATAGGAGAAATTCTGTGGGAAGTGAAAATATAGACATGGAGGAGAAAACTAATTTTCTAATAATGATGAGGAGAGACAGAGAACATTTATCATAAGAAACTAAATGACCATGAGAATTTCAATGACCAAAAAATCATAAAACAATAAGGGATTAAAAAGACAAAAAATTCATCAAAATTGAAGTAAATAACATAAATTTTTTATTTCAAAATAATTTTCTTAGAGTTGAGTAATAACTTTACCATATAGAAAAAGAACATAAGAAAATATATTTACTTGTTTTTCTTCAAATCCATAAACTCAATTTCATCCTTTAGTTGCATGTTTCCATCATTTTCCACCATTATCTCATATTTTCCTCTAAATGATGAGTATGAATTTTTAATTCTTGAAGCAGTATAATCAACTTAAGATTTACCATGAGGTATATAAAAGGATTAAAATATATTATTCATATCGTTACTAAAACTTAAATTGTTATCACATAATAAGATAATACCCAAATAAACCTTTTTATAAAGATATAAAACTCTAATCTACAATACTCCAATAATAAAAAGGTAAACCATAAAAATATTCAAAATATGTTTTCCCCAAAAGTACATTAATCACTATAGAATTATATAATATAGTGAACTTCAAAAAATTATAATAATTAAATAAATATAATAAATTGAAAGTTTATCCTTATCTTGATCATATATATCTCCAAAAATATTTGTTTGAAACAAAACCACTTTTCAACTATAAAGGTTAACCCAATATCCAATAGATCATATTTACCTTAATGGAGTATCCTTCCTGAAATATACTATTATTTCATATCACCTTAATGTATAATCACTTAAAAAGTTAAAAAGAAACTTTTATCCATTTATCATAGGATCAACCTTGAACTTATAATCCCATTATAGTATCCATAACTCTTATGTTAACCTTGTTGTAATAGTGAGTACCCTAGATGCAGCTTCAATAGTACTTTTCTCTTACTATATCATGTATATTGTTATTTATACATGACGTATACATACCATAACAGTGTTTATATTTCTATTTTCACTATTTATAAAGTAATTTCATTAGATTACATGTTGTATAAAAAGGTTTTAGTAGTTACTATTCTATAATGAGAACCAAGAGATACCATGAAAATAATCTTAAACTATTGTCCTATGGTCTAAAAACATCATACTGGCATGAAATAGTTGATGTGTGACCATTAGGTGTTGGGGGACCATAAGAATTGATACTTATTCTCATGTAGTTTTCACTTAGTGATCTTGAGTAGATGAGATCATAAGAGATAACCTACCAATAATAACATCACATGTTTCATGTTTCATATGCTATTTCTATCCACAAACATGTGTATTGGTCTCATAATATGAGGTTATTATTGATGTGTACTATTTGATTATGAAAATTGATCCAAGATGAAAACTATATTATTGATGTCATAGTGAGTTATCTTACATTGGGTTCATCATTGGTGGAATGAAAGTTATTGAATAATCAAGGTAGAATTTTCACTTTTGAAAGGATATGATATCTTTGGCCCAGTTGATTAGGATGGTAATACCTTCAGTAAATCCATGACCATGAAATAAAAAGGTAGGTATGTCTAGTAAGGTCAGTGAATAATAAATAAAGAAAGGATAATGACATGAAGTGTTCATATTGATTTATGATATATCATGAGATAGAGAGATTATATAACAAAGTTCATTTTCATTGAAAATTTTGTTGTTATAGTGATTATTCATTATCTCCTTAAGGGCATTGATTGGTTACTAGACTCTACTCGTGGTCTGTGAATAGTATTCACTACTATCTAGATAAGGTCCTAGAGGGTCACATAGTAAGAGTATTCAAAATTCTATCCCATTCTAATGAATACGAGTTAAGGAAATGGTGGGCCCCACTAAGGGGTCCAGGGTTGTATGAGAGTATATAATCACCAAGTAAAAAATAAATTCATATTATCCATGTTTTGAATAATTGGTATTAAATTTATTTATTAAAAGTATTCATAAGATATTAAGTGAATAGATGGGAAAATATTTAAGGAACAAATATTATTTCAGTATTCAATATTTTTTTAATATTTATAGTAATGAAGAGTCAAATTTATAGCTCATTTTTCACATATAATATATTTATTATATTAAAACTAAGAGAAAACTTTGTAAAGGATATTTATGACTCTTTAAATCTTTTATAAGAATTTGTTTAGACACTATTTAGTAGGTAAAACATATTTGAGGGTTGGGGATCCATTTATAGGTGTTTTGAAGCCCACTATAAAAGTGATAGGTGTTTATCATACTAGAAATGATTCAATATATGATTTTGAGAGATTCTCCATCCTCTTTCCCACTTCCTAGAGAGATAATTACTTAATCGAAGCCTTCAATCTAAGATCTTCTTCACCGATCGAAGGATTGACATTACAGTGATCATCAGAGCATCAAGGGTTTCATTAGATCTCAAAAATATCACCCAGATATTGATTATATATGTTCCTATATTCTTTTGAAGCATGTGTGGATGATATAGAGGGACCCATCTTGTGTTCCTCTGAGAAATGGATTTCGGTGATGAGTAGTTGTTAAACACGTGTTCAAACCGAATAGATCATTTTTTGGTTTAATTTTTGTGTTTAAATTAATCATGCAAGATCCTAATATTTTATACCAAACTTTTTATCACCAGAAAATATATAGTTTTTAATTTAGTGGTAAAAAATTAATTATCCAACCCATTTACTTCTATTCCACACCCTGGTATCTTCAATTAGCATCAGAGAGAGTGTGTGAGTTTTTAAGATATGAAAAATTAAGTTTGCATTAAATTATTGAAGAAGGAATCATTGTAGTCCTATCTCCATAGACGATGATTTAATATGATATCATATGAATGATATATGACTATTCAAAGATGAAAATATAGATTATGAGGCTATTTTATGAAGAATGTGTATGTATATATATATATATATTATATCAATGAATAGTTTTTTTCAATGGTGGTTGCTCTAACCAGATCCTGGTAGATGTAATACGTTTTCCCAATGGTAAAATATTTCACAAAAATGTGGTTTTAAAAAAATCAAAATACTAAAAGAATTCTACTTTGAAGAAAAAAGAAAAATAATAGGGGGGAGTTTCACAGGACCATAAACCAAAAAAAAGTAAAGGGGAGTGGGGAGGTTGTCATGTGAAACAAGTAAAAATGGAACAACAAAATAAAAAAAATTAACCAAGGGTGGATCCTTCACTTCTCATTCCTCTGTTGATCACCTCATGACACAACCCGTCGACCAACTTCCTTCCTGGGATCCTATTGTGTATGGATCTCCTAGGACTCCCAAAACATTAACCTCCCTACTTTACATGCATCTCCCACGGGATAGAAATTTTACCCTCCCTCCATGCATCTCTATTATTGGAAAGAACTCATGGCCTCTCCTCTCTGTATCTCTCACCATCCGACCAGTGCCGATTGGATAACACTTCTAGGATCAACCCTCCTACTACCTCTTGATACATTCCCTCATGGATCACAGACACCTGTAGCACGACTAGATGACCTAATAGGACATATGGGTTGGTCTAAGTCAAAATAGGATGGGTCGGGCCTTACCTGAACCTCCTTCTATAACTGGGCTATACGAGGGCCTGATAAAAAAAATTATAAAGAATTCAAAAAATTTAGTTACAGTTTTTAGAATAAAATGATACTGATTGAAAAAATTATTTGATTTAAAATTAATATTAAAATAAATTATTTTAATTCATTTAATTTCCCTTGGTATATATTTGTCAAAAATTTAATTTTCATTATTCATTTAATTTGTATGTCGACTAATCTTGAGTGATGACCCACCAATGTATGTATGGGTTTTATTAATTAATTATTTATTAAAATAACTTTATATTTATAGTAATTAATTAATTAAGACACTACGCTCATCATATATCTTTCTCATTATATGTATAAGGGATTATGTATCCATTAGATCTATATTTCATGTGTATTACGCATTTTGGATGCCCCCTCACCTACATGATAGTATTAATGTATTATGATGAAAATGAAAAAAATAAATGGGCCTTATCAAGACAAGTTAGTCTTCTATACAATATGTGGATACACTGGATTGGGGTAAAAGATGTGATATGAGTGAAACATGACTCATGTATTTTTCCTATAGGGCTATGGTTGAACCATTGAGCGTAAATAGATCAACCAATACCAAATGACCAAGATCATTCACATTTTTTAATTTATACATAGTTTATTATTTTTGTGAATATGAATGTTTAGACAATAACATAAAATAATAAACTAAAATGCATAGATTAAAACAAAATTTAGAGGTTATAAATGTTATCTATTTAATAAATGGTCATGTCGTGAGTGTTATCACATGGTACATTCATTTTTAAAAGAAGATGATTTCATTAGTTAGTAAATAATTAAAAACACTAAAATAAATAGTAAGTCCTAATGTCTTATGTCATATGAAAATTAACAAAACTAGGTGTAGAAGGTATATGTCGGCCCTAGTTGAGGTTGAATCCAATTACCAATTAGTTCTTATGAAAGTGATGAGTTAACATAACTAAATATGAATGAAAAGAAATATACATAGATAGATTGGTGCATATTTAGAGGTAAATTATTGTGTAAATAAAGAATACAATTTTTAGAAGTGGGGACTTCACTCAATAGTTCAAAGAGTTGTGATCTAATGTGGGTGTACAGTTAAACACATGCCTTGAAACTCTCTGAGTTGCAGTATATAAATAACTTAAACTATAAAGAGATGATTTAGGGATCCTTACAAATATAATACTTAAGTTAATGGGTATTATGAATCTAGTAGTGAGGGAAAATAGGTTTCAATAAAGTAGTGGGAGACATATAATGGTTTAATTAATCAGTAATGTCTAATTGGTAATCAATATAAAATACTAATATGCTAAAATTTAATTTTATATAAAATGAAAATTAATACCACAAACACTCTTTTATTAATATAGAAAAAATAATATGTCCAACAAATCCATAATTTTACTGTGTAGTACATGCTCTTGCGGAAGGTACTATAAAATGAATGAAAACTTTTAGTGCTAGATTCTCTACTACCTGTTAAGTCATCTTAGGAATCTATGGTGTGTAATATTCTTATAGGAGTCTCATGTATGATGAATTTGATATTTTATTCAAAATTCTATCATCAATATCCATTGATTTGTGAAAAAATATTAGGACATGAATGATTTCACATGTTTTCTCTTCTACAAGAATCTTTTGAGGAGAAAGTGCAGTGAGATATTAATGAGGTGACAATTATACTAAATATATGTAAATTGAAGGATAGATGATGATATTTCAATATATACCTTTATTATGTTATTTTAACCTAATTACTTGATTTTTTTAGGAATAAAAATTTAATAGTATGAGGAAATAATTCCTTAACTTTTGGGTACGTTTCACAAAGTTAATAAGAACTTAAAGAAAGATTAATATTTGGTTTTTAAGGTGAAAAAGTTAGAAGAAAAAGTAAAAGGCCAATGGAAAATGTGATTATAAAGGAACATCTCAATTTATATTAATGAAAACAAGAAAGTAATTAAATAGGATGTTATTTTCATCACATGTCCCTATATAAAACTATGTAAGAATAAATACAATTATTTGAAGTTGAAACAAGAAATGACTTTGACTTAGAGTAAATTCATCATTATATATGATGTTTCTATCATACTTTATGTGTATTAATTAAAATATTCCTCTCACATATGTCTATTTAAATACATTAACTAAGTAATAAAATAAATATTAAAACAAGTAAGGTGAATTCTCTAAGTGGGTGAGAAAGGGTGATTTCTAATTCAGTGGTGATAAGTACACAACATCTAATTTCCAGGTTTATTGATTCTATTTGAAATTTTTTATATATTACTAACACATTTATATCACATATCCTTTGAACCCAGGGTGACATTATTCTAGTTTTGAAATTAACTTTTATGGTGATTTATACTCAACTAATGGTTTAGTATTCCTTGAATCATTGGAAATAACTGATGAATATAAAATGAAAGACTCAGTTATACCCAATTATAGAATGATAATTCTATTTCAAGTAAAACTAATAAATTTTGAAAGATATTCCTAGTATGGTTTTTAGACTCTCGATTTAATGATATTAGGTATTATAAACACATTTAATTATATAGTTTTGTATAAATTAAATATTTTAAATAAAGGTAATCGTCAAATCTTTTCAAATTAATTCATCTAGAGAGCACAAACTAATCTAATGAGAAGATAGACATAAAATAATATACTTTATAAGACTCCTTTAAGTTTTTAAAGTATATAAAAGAGAATTAAATAATATGAATGGTTAAAATATATGAGTTTCTTTGTGCCCATGTGATGAAGAATATCTTGACCATGAATTCATTGATCAAAATAATGTAGCATGAAGTAATTCCTAAAATCAAATTTTCTAATACACATTAAAGTTTTGATATTGATAAGGAGGATTTATGATGGGTATTACATGAAAAAATTGATCATTATAATTTGTTGTGGAGTAATCCCTAAATCAAAATTTCCTTATACACATTAGAGTCATGATGTAAGTAAAAGGATAATCAATGTTTATATTTATATCTATTGTAAAAATTCCATTATTTCTTAAACATGATTCGCAAATAGATGAATTATCATATAACCATTTACCAAATATAATGGTTGGATATCATATGAGTTATAGTATGATAAGAAAACATCATTTCATAATAAAATGTCCTTAGATAGGAATATATTTTTTAATAATATAAAAAAATCATTAAGGAAAACACAATTTTCATCTAAAGTAAATACCCTAATGGTTTATAAGGATATTATATAAATCCATGAGATATAAAATTGATAGTAAATTAATAGAACATATTTCTATTAATAGGGTGCACATCATTATTTGAGATAGTGGGAGTAATATTAACTTGGGTTAAGTCAATGTGAAACTAGTTATTATATGAACTAGTTCTAGAATAAATTTTGGAAAATCTATGTTCTAGAAACACATACTATGTATGAAGGATAAAACCATAGTGGTGGTTTTAGATTCACCATAACGATTGATACTTTATTCATTGAGAATAATGGATCCTATAAGGAAGAAACTAATGGAAATCAACTATGATTGACATGTTTATATGAATTTAGAAAATTAATTCCATGTACAATAATCAAGTCTATATTTTGGTAGTTTCTTATTTTTATTTAAATACATTTGTTGGTATTCAAGAGGCACTATATATGGGTGGTATAAGCATGGTTCCAATATGGATTGATTGGTTATACCAATTTTTCCTGAGTAAATACAATAGAATTATACTTTTTATAAATAATTTCTATGATCATTATATTGGTAATTAGATGTTAAGATGAACTTTATTTGAGAGTATCTATACGATAAAACCATAAATATATAGTGACACCATAGAATACTAATAATGGGTGCAGGTTACTAAAATCTAGTTTTGGATCTATGTAAGAAACAATTTCATAGAGTATTTATTTAAAATCAATTTTTTCCCCATGTATCTACAAGAGGTTAGTGGAAGCTTCACTATATTCTATGTAAAATATGTTGATAACATATGGAAAATAATTATTTATACATGTAGTTGGATAATAAAATAATGAAATTAAATCTCCAAATATTGACTTAAAGAATAAAACTATGTTTTAGGGAATGATATATACCGAGGTTGATCAAATGGATTTATTAGATCAAGTCAAAAGTAAATATACTTTAAGGTATTAAAAAATACATGTTGGAACAATTCAATAGAGAATTATTACCAATGTAACATGACATAAATCTCTCCCAGAAGACATGAAAGTTACACAGGAGAAGATTATTGTGTTGAGTTGAATTCCATACACTTATAAAATGTACCAATAAAACATTATATGATATAAAATAGATAAGATATTGCCGATATATATTGTTTGGTAGGAAAATACCATTTATATATAAGATAACTGTAAAGGAATCCATCAAAACAATATAATTTTACTTTTGAGAATGCAAAGGAAATCTTTCTAGTACATGGAGAGGAAGAAATAATAGTTATAATGGGAAAAAAACTAGTATTAATTTGGATCAACATGATCCAATATTGAACATAGGCTAAATAAATGAGTAAAATAATCTCATCCATACAAGTGGTAGTTATATCTATAAATACCAAGTGGTTGTAAATTCTAATGAAACTGAAGAAGTGATGTAAAATATGATACCATTTTTTCTAGATCGTGGAATCAAATCTAGTGAGTAAAATTTTAGCATAATATAAATTATGATAATACTACTAGTGGTACTATCCAAGATGTTAAGCTTTGAAAGTGGATAAAATCAATACACCGAGGGATATCATCTCTCAAAGTGTCTTATTCAAAGTGGTGAAGTTGTAGATAATAGAGTATCCATGCAGTGGAGACATGGAATGTTGTATGACTAAAGAAATAACTCAGAAGAATCATGAACTTATCATGTGAGAGTTAGAAATTTTAGATAGCAAGTTGGTTCTAGTGCAAGTGGGGGTGTTGTAATAGTATGTTCCATAGACCCAACATAACCAATACGTTTTTATTACTATATCATGTATACAGTGAGTTATGCATTATATATAATTTTCAAATAGTGTTGATATTTATATTTTGACTATTTATATGGGGATGTCCTTACATTACATGTCATATAAAAAGTTTATAGTAGTTCCTAGGCTATAATGATAACCTAGAGATATAATTATTGTAATATGAGTCTTATACCCTATAGTCTAGAAACATCTTCCTGAAATGGTATAAATGACGCCAGACGATAATTTGTTGGGGGACCATAAGTATAGAGACTTCTTCTCAAGAAGTTTTAACATAGTGATCTGAATTTTATGAGATCATGAGGTCTGACTCTCTAGTAAGAACACTGAAAGTTTCTTATGTCATCTATTGTTTATATCTATGAACATATGCATTGGCATCAGGAATTTAGGTTATTATTGATGTGTACAATTTTATTATGTACTTTGATGCAAGAATAAAACTATTTAATTGATGTTGTAGTGAGGTAGCTTGCATTGGGTGTATAATTGGTGGTATGACATTGATTGAATAATCAAGGCGTAATTTTTTTTTTCTAAAAGGAAGTGATATATTAGGTCTAGTTGATCTGGATTGTAGTACCTACACTAAATCCATGTCTTTGGTAAAAGAATTTAAGTCTATCCAGTAAGGTTATTGAATAATAAATCAAGAGATGATGATTACAATAAGTTTACATCATTATTTACAAGATATCATGGGAAAAAGAGATTATATTACATGGTGCGATTTTATAGGAAAGGTTTTCACTACTATGAATATTTTTTATCTTCTTATGGGCCTTGATGGGTTATTAGACTCCACTTATAGTCTTTGAATAACATTCACTGATATTGATATATGGTCCTGGAGGGATTTATAATAAGAAAATTCAAAAACCTTCTATATTATAATGAATAGGTTTTTTGGACATAGTGGGACTCACCATGAGGTTTGGGGATATATGAGAATATAAGATTGTTATGTAATAAATAAATTCATATTACTCAATTTTAGAACAATCAATCTTGAATTTATTTATTAAAATTATTTATAATATATTAATTTAATACATGGGAAAATATTTAATGAACAAATATTATATTAATATTCATGGTTTTTTAATATTTGTGGCAATGTAGAGTCAAGTTAATAGATCACATTTATCACATAATATATTAATTATATTATAAGTGATAAAAATATAAATTATATTTATGACTCATAAGATTAGTCATAATATGTCATTTAAAGATTATTTGGTAGGTGTAACATATCTTGGGGTCAATGATCCTTTTTTGGATATTTTTCACGTCACTATACAAGCGAGAGGAGGCTCTTATACCAAGTACTATTCACTGTATGATTTTAACATCTCATTTATCCTCCCTCCTGTGTCCAGTGAAAGAAAAACCCAATCCAAGACTTCTATACAATTTATTCTTCACGGGTTGAAGGATAAATATTTAGTTGATCAATGGGATGTCAAAGGCTTCATCAGATCCGTTCTCTAGTACCTATATATTGATGATCTATTTTCCTAAAGGATTTTGAAGTGTGTGTGAATGATATAGAGGTATCATGATTTTTCTCCTTCAAGAAAAAGTCACCAGTGATGAGCGGTTATCGAATGTGTCTTCTAATCGAATGTGGTATATTTTTAGTTTAATTTTAATGCCTAATATATTCATCTGAGATGCTCTAATTTTGTACTATATTTCACATCACCAGATATAATGTAGTTATGTCAATCCAGTAATAGGATTTTTAATTCCCCATCCCATCTACTTTTTCTATGCACCTTTATAACATATAACCTCACCTAAAAACATCATAATATCTTAGGTTATCTAAACCCTACTATGATGGAAACAATAATAGCCTCAACCTCACGATTCTGAATATAATGCTATAAATAAAATATTTATATTTATGACGTTGTTACTAATAATCATAACCCAATTATAGTCATCCAAAACTTACAACATCATTATAAAATATTCTACAACTTAAATACCAAAAGATCTATTAGGTTTAAAGTTTTATAGAATTAGGTCAAACTCTTACATTACATTACCCATGTCTTTAACTGATAATTTTTCTAACTATACCCAGATTTTCTTATTCCACATTAATTCTTATTCATCTCCTACATAAAACCCTTCAAGACATATCTTATTTAAAATTTATCTTTGTAACATTGGGAAAATGAAATATAATAAAGGGGAGAGATCAAGTGATCAGTAAGGGTATACACAGTCATTAACAATTGAATATCATTTGTGAGAACAATATGATCATAAGTATAGTACCTCTACAAATTTATCCACCTGAACAATGCTATGAGTTAAGTTCCCTTGGTCCTTAGGTGCGCCTCCCCATATACCAAAGGATGCCGACTATCAGCAAGGGTGTAAAGGGGTGATAGAGGAGATACAATACCATCTGGTGATGATATAATGATGGTTCATGTATATATATATATATAATATGCATAAAAAATGAAATACCAAAAAAAACTGGACCAGTAAACCGCCCATGGTGGAATCAAAAGAAATTTATACAATAGAGAAAACATATGAAAAAAAATTGAAGAATAAGTAAACAAGACAACATGCCATTTGTAGATACTAAAATAGAACATTCATACCTAATAGGTCATAAAATACAATAAATAGAATTTTCAATAATGGTCAACCTGATTATATACATATAATAGAATGATAATAAAAAAAGAAACAAAAAAGGAAACTTTAGATGAGGCAAGATCCCATAGTCCCTTTCTTTTTATCCCATGCCAACTCAATTACTAAGATCCATCCCCGAAGCCTAAAACTTTACCAAATTGCAAATCCATAAAATTTACATGTGTCCTGAAGGACCCATGTAGGGTGTGAGAATGAATTATAGTATACCCCCACCAATGTGTGTCTATCTTACATCTGTGATTAATTAGGTGTATCTAAATATAAAATAAAATAGCACATGAACAACATATAATATAACCCACTTCCCTTGTTCTCAACAACCATAAGGAAGCAATCACCTACTTTGACCATCACTGGTATACTATAATGGAGATAATCCTAGACTAAATCCCAAGATATCATCCAATGAAAGTCAAACCAGGTGAACCCTCGAGTTCTACCTATGACAAAGTCCCATGGAACCTCATGACAACCGACACCTCATGTCTAGTAATATCCGATGTCCGAAAGGTACACCCCAATAATCAATACCTGGTGCCATAAACCAAAAATCATAAGAAATATCATCAGGTCAAATCACAAAGCCTAAGAGAGAACAATATTTATCCTCTAAGTAATAAAATGTTAACTCAACAATTAACTTACCAAGGAATGGTGATGTTTGTCCTCCCAATTATGTTCTGGCCCAATGGTCTCAGGTATGGTGAACCTCATCCCCCAACTGATAGTATCAACACTATTAAAAGATAGTTTCTATCCATCCCCCTGGATTTCTACAACAATCACCTCCAACCATCATCCTAATATGAAACTAACATAGGCCTCTACCCACATGAGTGGTCCATACCACTGCATCATCTAATTCCTACAATGTGCACAAGACTCCAAAAAGAATATTGGCCAAAACAGGTGAGAGGAAGTCCCTAAATAATACCCTAAGCCACACCATTATGGAAACTTGTACCCCTATGACCATGTTGATCATCTGACAGTCAACACCATCTAATATCACATGAGCCCCACCCATTACCTGATGACCTTTTCACCTTAGTTGATGATAGTGTAACCCTACTAGTGATCAACCTCACTCATAATACATATATATCTTAGGAAACACCTATCATGATGATCGTATCACCATAGTATCAATGTATAATTCCATCTCAATCCTTAGGTTGAGCCCATCATGATCCCATGGATCTCATCAATTAAAAATAATCAATATAAATAATTTAGATTTAATATAAATAAGGCACCCGATCTAACTACCCAAAAGGTCTCAAGACCCATACCAAGCTTTCTCATAGAAGTAAAAGTCATGGGAAAGCCTATAGTCATCCCATATTATCCAAAAATTAATTTAAAGGTAAGTTGTTAATTAATTTGTGTCTCACTCAAACCACCTAATGACACCCTCAAATTTTTACCTCTAAAACACTAAAAAATTATAAAAAAAAGATAAGCACCACCCACCTCATGTTGGTAGATGACTGTATATCTGATTTTAGACTATAACATGATTTGATTTATAAGAAATCAGTGTTTTAGATGAATTACCTAAAAATAGGTTAAAAATAATTGCATGGATTTAGTGTTCCATATGGAGAGAGAAAATAATAATAGATTCAATAGGATTTAAGGACTTAATGATGAAAATCCAATTCTACAAATGGATTAATAAATGAATCCCAGATGATGAACTTGGCTAAAAACCTAGTAGAGGATAAACTAGGGGATCCACTCTATTATTCATTCTATGGAGAAGGAAAAAGAGGAGGTAAAAAGTAAATAGAAGGCAAGGGAAAATGTAAATTTCACACTTTTTAAAGATCCCCCAACGTTTTTTAAATTGTGCGAAAATAGTGTGGTCCTTTATTATTAAGAGCTAGACCTTGCATGGTTAGCTAACACAGTTTGTCCAAACCTTACTGAGCTCTTGTGTAGCCACTATTTAATTGGTACTAAGGTTGTGACATGCCAACATTTTTTCCAAACCATGCATATGTTGTGTAGATCCTTTTACTAAAAATTTATAGTTTCATTCATGGTCATGCATCCCCTTCTATACAGTTAGCCAAATCATAATCATTACATTTAGAGGGAGTACAGTTTCTCCTTGGAGGCCATACAATTTTTCCAAACTATATGCTCCAGTTTCTACACCCTACAAATTTTGGGTTTTCGTCCTTCAACACATCCAAAAACCAACTGAAACCCTAAGAAAAATTCCAATCATTTATAGTTATCTGAAAATAATGTCTTGTGTCAAAATAAAACTCATAATTAAGTTTTTATAATCTATAAAAGAGTTATTCTACCCACCAAACTCAAAAAATTCAAAACAAGTAAGGATTTTGACCAGCTCCAAAAAACTGAGACATTATAATCTCCCCAACATAACATATATCATCTTTGAGCTATAAATAAAAATCCAAAGATGGTAACTAACATACCCATCTCATTAAAATTAACTTAGACTACTCAGTACTCAAAATAAATTGATAACTACCTCAAGGGGTTCCCCACCAAAAGATTTACCTACCCAAGTCACATCCCGACCCTAAAAATCAAATAAAACTAATGGTTCATCAACCATCCCTGGACTCAAGGTCCTCCAATAATACATAATTACCACTAAACCTCATCATATTCTCATGTTTTATACTCAACACCCATCATGTCTTGAATCTCATCAGATTCCAACCTCGTTTCCAAGACGCACATAGCACCCATGAGGCCCTGCATATCATCAGATTCTCAAATAAGTCTCAGTGTCTAATACCTTAAACAAGTCATACATATCACTAATTACCATATTCTT
Source organism: Viscum album (assembly GCA_963277665.1). Taxonomy (NCBI): domain Eukaryota; kingdom Viridiplantae; phylum Streptophyta; class Magnoliopsida; order Santalales; family Viscaceae; genus Viscum; species Viscum album. Next base: position 1,890,436,438 of record OY728135.1, read on the forward strand.
AAACACCTTTATTAATCTCATATCACATCTATTCCAAGATTCTAACACACCTCATACATGTCTCGCATCGCAACGATGCATAGATGCCAACGTACCACACAGGTCACACATCACATGATGCTCTCATATAAATCCTGATGCCACACACCTCATATATATATATATATATATCATGTTATTGATGATTCCAACCTACTAACCAACATCTAGTTAGTCCATAGATACATCTCGTGCAACTCGTGTTACCAAAATGGACATGCCTATATAAGACCATGTCAAAATAAAACAAAATGGAACATGGTTATGCCCATAACATACCTCTAAATATAACTAGATCACCAACCTTCTCTGATCCTAGAAGATCTATAGTGTTCAACTATCCTGAATCCAGGATTCCTGAAGCTTTACCTCCATATGGTGATGCCCCATCCACCATACAGTGGCCTCACTATTGGGTATCATTGTCTCTACCATGACCTCGGCATGCGGCTTAATCTTGGATACCAGCTTTGGGTACTACTCCCATTACAATATCAAAATCCTAATTCTACCCCCAATCCATGATTTCTGGTTGTCCAAGAAGGTTTCCGACAGAACCGCTTGAAATGATCGACCCATCCACATGCTCAACACTCCTTTGGTTCCCGATCACTCTGAGTCCTCACATAACTCGACTACCTGCACTGGAAGAACACCATTAACGACCCACTCTAAGGTGGTATTACTAAGTCCTTGGCATGAACTCCCTATTGTAACTCCTCCTATCCTCACTTCCTACTATCTAAAGTATCTCAAATAAAATCACCTCAAGCTGTCACATGACTTGAGTATGACATATCCATCAATTTTTCCCAATGCTATAAGTTCTTAATTCACTACCTCTAATAATGATCCTAACAAAAAGATTCTTACTTGCATCTGAATTAATTTTTATAAACCATCATCGAAATGAATCACCCTTAAGGTATCATCTCCCACCATACCAGGTGAAAATAAGACAACTCAGTGAATGTCGTTGCATAGTTCATGATATACACATCACCCATACTGTAGGCTTAATAACTCGCAAGCTCTATCTTCCCTCAACATATCTGGAAATAATAACTTAAATAACCTATCCTCAAAGTCCTTCCAAGCCAATCCCTTGGTTCTGCCTGCCTAAACCTACACATCCCAATAGAACTTTGTCGATCCTTTGATCATGTATGTCAACATCTAAACCCTCCACCCTATGGGTGTCTCTAGAAGCTCCAAGATCATATGAATTTACTTGATCCAGTTCTTTGTTGTATGTTGTCCAACCTCACCCTGAAATAGAGGTGGGTGTTATGGAAAGAACTCTTGAGTCAAGTATACCATAGAAGGATCTGATCCATGAGATCCCCTATCATTCCCCTATATGACACATATCGGACTCTCTCTAAGATGCTCTTCAATCCACGACCCAAAAGGTTTCAAATATGGAATCTTCCCAACTATCACTAGAACCTATACATGAGCATATAACTATGGATCATGCTATGCAACACCCTATAGGGCCTCATCATGAACCTCATGGGTCTAAACATGTTCTCTCTCCTGGAACACTAAATCATCACCCACCTGACACTCCATTAGATCCATATCTAGGGGGCATCCCACTGAATACTAAAAACCATGGACATAAATCCCAAATAACACACACACACACACATATATATATAATATGTAAGGAAATTAGTAATAGGATGCATAAAATCACTACCCTTACCCTTCCCCTATCACAACCATGTCTCATGACATTTGGCCTTTTAGACCCTTATGCACCCACATTAGAGCAAGGTATCACATATTCCTTTGGCCACGCCCATCCAAATGAACCATATTTCCTCAATATGATGACTTCATTTCACAACATGGTGATCAAAATCACTCCATATCATCATATCTTTCTTTTATTATAAGATCCAAGACAATATATATATATATAGTTATCACATATCACACATTAATTTTTCACAGGATCACATGTATATATATAAAACATCCTATGTGCCAAGCTAGAAAAACATAACAATCACCCCTTGTCATTCTGGCCCAAGGGTCCAATATCTCTTACCATTCCATACCGTTCCAAGGACACACATACAATGATGTAAAAATCACATTCCAAGTGCACAAATCAAGGTTGAAATCATATCAACTATAAAATAAGAAAAATAGAACAGAAATTCCCACACCTAGAAACATGGTATGTCCCCCATGCATAGGGATACAGGAACCCAAAAATGAGATATAAAACTAGTTCTAACAACATCCTAATCGTTGTTCTACTATATACCAAATAGTAATACACAGAAAGAGTTGAAAGAAACCCCTATGAATACATTTTTAGTGCCCCAACCCATTTAGTCACCCGAATAGTGCTACGAGCCGAGTGCCACTAGGCCTTAAGAATGCCTCCACATACACCAAAGGCTATCGACTAGTAGTGAGGGTGTAAATGGGTGATATTTGGGAGAGTATACCCTCTGGTGGTGATATAATTATGGTCTAGGTATAAATATAATATGTAGTGTAAATGAAAGACCAACCAACACTAGACTAGTAACCCACCCATGATGAAAGCACAATAATAGAATAGAACAGCGGAAACATAAGAAAAAATAGTATAAGAATAAATAAATAATACAAAATTCCATTTATAATACTAAAATATGAAATCAATACATAATAGGTCATATAATAAAATAAATAGAGGGTCTCTAATGAATGACTTCAGTAAATACATATAATAGTATGCTGATACAAAAAGATAACTCTAGTTGATGCAAGAACCCATGGTCCCTTTTCTTCAATCCATTTCCTACTCAATTAGTAATATTGAACTCTAGATACCAAACAGTTACCTGATTAAAAAGCCATAAAATCTACATACATCCTAAAGGGCCCATGTAGTGTATGAGAAATATTATTAGTAGGGAACCACCAATGTTTGCCTATATTACATCTATGATAAAGAAGGTGTGTCAAAATAATAAATAAAATAGCACATGTATATCATATAATATAACATTATTCCCTTATTCTTAAAAGTTGCAAGGAAGTAATCACCTGCTTTGGATATCACTGGTATACCATAGTGGAGAAGATCCCTAGCCAAATGCTGAAGGAATAATCTGATGAAAGTCAAACTAGGTGAAACCTCAGGATACACTTATGATAAAGTAACCTAGAACCTCATTCCAACCAACACCTCTGGTACATTTATATTTTACATCCTGAAGGATTTCCCTAATAATTAGTACCTAGTCTCATGAACCACATCTCTTAAGAAACCTTGTTAGCTAGAAGCATGATGTCCTAGACATAGTGATTCCAATCATCCAAGTAATAACACCATCAGATCAACCACCGACGACCCAAAGAATAGTGATGTCTGACCTCCCAAGTATTTCCTAGCCCATTGGACCCAAGTATGGTGAGCCTCAACCCCCAACCGATAGTCTCAACTTTTTCAACTCATGGATTCTCACCATCCCCATGGATTTATATGGAAAGAACATCCAACCATCATCCTAATATACAACTAATGGAGGATTATACCCTCGTGAGTGGTCAATACAACCACATCATCTGAGTCCTACAATGTGAACATGACTCCAAAAGAAGAATTGGCAAACATGAGTGAGCATCAATCATCAAATAAGTTCCTAAGACACACCATTGTAGCACCTCATCCCCCTATGTTCACGTTGATCATCTGATGGTCAACCTCATCCAATATCACATGATCCCTGGCCCATAACCTGACAACTTTATCACCTTAATTGATGACCATGTCACAAAACCAGTGATCAAAATCACTCAGAATACATATATATCTTAGGATAGACCTAAAATGATGATCATATCACCTCAGTCCAGATGGAAAACACCATCTGAATCCTTGGGTTGAGCTCATTATAATCCCATGGATATTAGCAATTAAAAATAATTAATAAAAATAATTGAATTTAACATAAAAACACACACGGATTAACTTCCCAAGTGATTTCAAGCTCCATACCTATCACTCTCATGGAAGAAAAGACTTAGGAATTCCTAGAGGCATCCCATATAGTCCCCCAATTAATTTAAACGTATTTAATTAATTAATTTGGGTCTTGATCAATCTACCCAATGATGTGCTCAAAGTTGCACCCCCAAAACACTCACAAAATCAAAAAGAAAGATAATAATCACCTTCCTCATTTTGGTAGATTCCCATAGGTCTGATATTATCCTCTAAATCAAGTCGATTTGGATGAAATCAACATTTTTTATGATCACCCTGAAAATAGGGTAAAACGACTCACATGGATTTAACATTATTTATAGAGGGTGAAAATAAAAATAGTGGCAAGTGGATTCAATGGATCTCTAATATAGAACTAACACTACAGACAGATTGGTAAATAAAGCATGTATGATGGAATTGGATCAACACCTAGGGGAGGAAGAATTGAAGTGGGCCCCTCTGCTTTGCATGCGGTGGTGAAGGAAAAAGTAAATGGAGAACTTAAATAAAAGGTAGGGAAAAATAGAAATTTAAAACTTTTTAATGAGCCCACATAGTTTGGAAAACCATTTTCAAATAATATGGATCATGTTTCTTAAGAGCTATACCTCGCATGGTTTGAATGCATGGTTCGATCAAACTATGCTGATATTGTGTGTAACGACTGGTTAAGTGCCACTAAGCATGCGACATGCACATGGTATGCCTAAACTATGCACAAGACATGTGGATCCTTATTCTAAAAACTAAATAGGTTTTGGCATGGATGTGTTACCCCTCTATTATGGTTTATTATACAATTATTAGTGAATTTGGAGGGCACACAATTTCTCACTGTAGGCTACATGGTTTGTCCAAACTATGCGCCCTAGTCTTCCCACCCTATAAAGTTTGGGTTTTCAGCCTCTAATGGATCATGAACCCAACAGAATCCTCGAGACACTTGAAAATATATAAAACTCATCTAAAAAAGGTCTTAGGAAAAGAAGAAAACTCATAATTAAGTTATGATAATAGATAAAAGATTCATTCTACCCACCAAACTCCAAAAATCCAAAATGGGAGAGGATTTCAACCCTCTCCAAAAGCCTGAGATGTTACGGTCCCCCCAACGTAACAAGCACATCCCCAAAATATAAAGAAAAACCTAAATATGGTACTGAACATACCCATATCATCAAAATTAATATGGACTAACCTAGTCTCAAAATCACATGTCAACTACCTCAAGGGGTTCCCCTTCTTAAGAGTTACCTACCTCAGTCGCATCCCAACCCCAAAACTAAAAAAACTGATAGTCCATTAACCATCATGGGAATCAAGGTCCTATCATGATGCATTGTCACCCCTGAACCTCATTAGGTTCTCTTGTGTTATACTCGACACCCATCGTGTACCATATCTCATTAGATGATCTCCTCATCTCCATGCCACACATGACACTTATGAGGTGCCACGTCTCATAAGATGCTCAAATAAATCTCGGTTCCATGTAACTCAAACATTTCCCACATCAAACTAATTCCCAGGTGGTTACACACCTTATGTAATCCCACATTACATCGATTCCAAAACTCTAATGCACCTCAAACATTTCTCACATCATAATGATTCCTAGATTCCAAATCACCTCACAAGACACACGTCCCATGATACTCTCATATGAATCAAGGTGCCACACACCTCCTATACATATACATATAACACATATGAGTCGATTCCAACCTACCAACTAGAGTTTAGTTAGTCCATAGATACATCTCATTCACCTCATGCATCCAAAACATATATTAGAACAAAAGGCCATGTAAAAATAAAACAAAACAAAACATAAATACACCCATGTTGTACCTATAACCGTAACCGACTCACTAGCCTGCTCTGACCCTGGAAGCTCCATGGTGTGCACCTAGCCTGATGGTCGACTACCTAAAGTCTAAAATCCCTATGGTGCTACACCAACCACTAGCCATTGACCCCACTATTGGGTACCACTATCTCTACCATGGCCTCCACGTGCAATAAAATATGAGCTACCAACCACTGGTACTACTCCTGATATGATCTCAGAACCCTGAGTCTACCCCAGTCCCTGACTGCGAGCTGTTTGATAAGGTTTAATATAGAATCTCTCAATATTTCTGGCCTACCCACATGCTCTGCACTCCTTCGGTTCCTGATCACACTGAGTCCACACATGACCTAGTTTCCCAAACTAGAATCACATCATTGATGACCCACTCATAGGTAATCTTTATGAGTCCTTGTCTAGAATCCCTGATGTAACTCCCTCGTCCTCACTTCCTACTATCTAAATCATTGCTAATGAAATCATATGAAACCTTTACTCATATCATGTATGACATGTCCATCATGTTTCCCTTGGATATAAGTGCATGATTTAACACCTCTAATAAGGAGGCTAACTTAAATATGTTTACCTACACCCAAATGGCATGTCATAAACCATCCTTGAAAAAACTCACCCTCAAGGAATCGTATCCCACCATACTAGGTGCAAATCAAGACATCTCAGTGAATTTCACTATATAGTTCATGACAGACATGTCGGCCCATTATAGGATCAAGAACTCCAAATATCTCTATTCCCTTAGCATCTCAACATGTTCCCTTTCCCATGACACTAAATTATCACATGCTTGATGCTCCACTGGAGCCTATCTAGGTGGAATCCCGCTAAATAACAATTCCATGGTCAGATAACAAATATAATATATATATATATAACATACATAGGGAAAGCTATAATAGGCAGTACAAACTCACTAACTTTACCCTACCCCATCACAACCATGTCTCACAACATATGTATTCTTGTCCCCTTACCCACCCATATCAGTGATAGGTATCACGTATTCCTCAGGACATGATGGCCCTAATGAACCAAGTTGCCTCAATTCGATGACCATGTCTCCCAACATGGTGATCAACATCACCCCATATCATCATCCATGCATGTTCCTATAAGATCCAGGACCGTATATACATATAGGTATCACATATCACACAATAATTTAATATAGGAACACATGTATGTATATATAATATCCTATGTGTTTAGCAATAAAACATTACAATCACCCCATTCCATTCTAGGCCAAGGGTCCAATATCTCTTCCCTTTCCATACCTGGCCAAGGTCACACATCACAACAAGTAATAGTCACATTCCAGGGGCACCACTTGGGGTGGAAATCATATCAAATGTAAAATGAGAAAATCATAATAATAATTTCTCCCTCTTGAAACATGGCCATTCCCCCCATGCATAGGGCTGTGGGCACCCAAACACGATCTATAAACCTAGTTATGACAACAACATAATATTTTGAATACCATAGCTCAAATATTAAGACCCCAAAATGTTAAAAGAAACCCCTTTAATACCATTTGTAGTGCCTCGGCCAATTTAGACACCTGAAGAGTGCTACGGGCTGAGTGCCCCTGGGCCTTAGGCATGCCTCACCATATGATAAAGTCTTTCGACTAGCATTGAGGGTGTAAAGGGGTGATATTGGGGAGACTATAACCTTTGGTGATGATATAATGATGGTCCAACTATATATATAGTAAATAGTGGAAACAAAAGACAAAAATACACTAGACCAATAACCTGCCCATGTCAGAAGCACAATAATAGTACCAAATAGTAGAAACATAAGAAACAACAACAGCATAATAAATAAACAATCCAACATTCCATTTTTCGATACTAAAATAGAACATTAATACATAAAGATTCATACAATACAATAAAAAGAATGGTCACCAATTTTTGACCTCAGTAGATACATATAATAGAATGCTAAAATAAAAAGAAATAAAAATAAAATTTCACCTGAGGTAAGAACCCATGTTCCATTTCCTTTAATCTCATTCCATCTCAATTACTAAGATCCAGCTCTGGAGACCAAACCTTTACCTGGTCACAAATTTATAAAATATAAATGTTTCCTGAAGGGCCCATATAGGGTGTGAGAAAGAATCTCAATAGGCCACCACCAATGTGTACATATCTTAAATCTTTGATTAAGTAGGTGTATCAAAATAATAAATAAAACAACACATTGACATCATAAAATATAACCTTCTTACCTTGTTCTCAAAAAGCATAAGAATGTGATCACGCGGTTCTACCATCGATGGTATACTGCAGTGGAGAGGATCCTTACCCTAAATCCCAAGGTATCCTCCAATGAAAGTAAAACTAGGTGAACCATCAGATCCAACCTTTGATAAAGTCACTCAGAACCCTATGCCAACCGACATATCATGACCAATAATATCTAATGTAATGAAGGCATGCCCTAATAACTAGTACATGGCCCCACCAACCATAGCTCTTAAGAAACCTCATCATCTCAAAGCACAACATCTAAGGCACAGTGATACCTATCCTCCAAGGAATAACATCATTATCTCAACCACCGAAGTATCAAGGAATGATGATGCCCTTCCCCCCAAGTATGTCTTGTCCTAGTGACCTCAAGTACGGAAAGCCTCATCCCCTAACCGACAATATCAACACTATCAACCAATGGATCCTCACCATCCCCATGGATTTATATAGAAAGAACATCCAACCATCATCATAATACCCAACTAATGGAGGCCTATACCCCCATGAGTGGTTAACAACACCTCATCATCTGAATCCTACAATGTGAACATGACTCCAAATGGTGCATTGTCTAACATCAGGCAGTGGAAATCACCAAATAAGTCCCTAAGACACACCATTCTAGTAGCTCATACCCTACCACCAAATATCTCCTCTAATGTTCAACACCATCCAATATCACAAGAGCCTTGCCCGTAACCTGGTAACCTTGTTACCTCAATCAAAGATTGTGTCACCTAACGAGTGATCAACATCTCTTAGAATATATATAAATATTGGTCCATTCCCAATATGATGATCATATCACCTCAGTTTAGATTTCCAATGCCATGTCAATCTTCATTTTGAGATCATCACAATCCCATACCTCTTATCAATTCTAAATAATCAATAAAAACAATTCAATTTAATATAAATAACACACCTGGTATGACTTCCCAAGTGGTCTTAATCCAATAACCAGATCATTCATTGATGAAATGTCTTGTGCATGATTAGAGGCATTTCATATGGACCCACACATAATTTAAAGGTATGTTGTTAATTAATGTGGATCTCTACCAATATACATAATGATTCCCTCAAATAATCACCCATAAAACTCTTTCAAAATAAAATAGAAAGATAATCACCACCTAAGTCATGTTGTTATATGTCTTCATGTTTGATATTAGCCTCCAACTAGATTTGATTTTGAAGAAATAAATATTTCAGTTAAGAACTCTAAAAATTAGGTAAAATGAATCCCATGGATTTAGAATTCAGTATGGTGAGAGAAAATAAAATTAGAGGAGAGTTTATTAAAGGAATTATCAATACATATCAAACATTGTATATAGATTGAGAAATAGATCTCAGATGAAGAACTTAGCTCTACACTTAGGGGAGGAAGAAACGATGGGTCCCCTCTACTGTGTGTGTGTGTTGGATATGAAAAAAGATTAGGAAAAACAGAAATAGAAGGCATGGGGGAAATGGACATTTTACACTTTTTAAAGTGCCCAGATTTTTTTCCCAGACAGTTTGGAAAACCATGCACAAACCATGTAGCTCCTACTACTCAGGAGCTAGCAATTGCATGTTTTGATTTCACGGTTTGGTGAAACCGTGCTGAGCTTGTACATAGTTACTGGTTAAGTGGAACTAAGTGAATGAAACTCACATGGTTTTCTCAAAACTGTGCACAAGACGTGAAGACCCCTATTCTAAAAATAGAATAGATTCATGCATAGCCATGTTCCCCCTTCTACGTGGTTTACCAAACCGTGCTCAATGTATTTTGAGGGTACACAATTTCTCCTTAGAGGCCACACGGTTTTTCAAACTGTTCACCCTATTCTGTGGACCCCAAAAAGTTTGTGCTTTTTAGCTCCAATGAATCTAAAACACAACTGAAACCACAAGACCCTTTCCAACCATTAAAACATATCTAAAAACAAGGTCTTGGGTCAAAACAAAACTTGGAATTAAGATCCGATAATTGATAAAAGAGTTTATCTACCCACTAAAATCCATAAATTCAAAATGGGTGAGGATTTTGACCCACTCAAAAAACCTAGGATGTTATAATAAGGGTATGAGAATATATTCAAAGTGAATAATGATTAAATAAGATAATTTATACACATTAATAACTAGATCATTAAACATGTGAGATGGAATAAAGCTTTAACAAATGAAAGAGTCATTAGAATCAATAATCATTATCTGTATTATGTCAATCATAATCAAAATAACCATTAAAAATCTATAGCATGAATAAAAAAATATGTTGGTATATTGGAATATTATCATCATCACCCATGTTTAGTAATGTTAGAAATAACTAAATCCTAGTTAATTCTATAAGATAATCCACCTCAGTTAAATCCCACCTTATAACCTTTAAAGATAAGAAAAATTGCCCAATGCATTGGGGATCAAATTTAGTATCACCCATAATATAAGATATATTAGGATCACCCATCATTGTGAGTTATATTAGGCTCACCCATCATAATAAATAATTTACAAGTACCATACATGAATATAAAAAATTGAATCTTTCATTTTCATTTTCAATATTTTAACAATATCTTGCATTCCTTTATAACTTTATTTACTCATGGAAAAGAGATGGTTTCCATGAAAATTATAAAAGATCCATAGAAAATATGTGTATTATATAAATATATAATATCCCTATTGGAACATAATTTTCTTCAAAATATATTTATATAGATGAAAAATACATTATAAATAACATTTGAAATTTTTTCCTTAAAAACAAAGGAAAATAATCATTTTATTTTTATATTTTTAAAAAAATTCCCAAAATATTGAGAACATTATTTTATTTGAAAATATTCATATAAAATTTTAGAGTAATATACAAAAAAATAATATTTATGCTGGAAGGATAATATTTTTTTCACAAAAATTAAAAATAATCATTCTTTTTAAACTTTTGTAAAGAGAGCCAGAAGTGACTCATGAAGAAAATGATTAGAAATTTCCTTTTAAATAATTTTAGCAAAATATAAAAGATAATTGAAAATAAATTTAAAAAATCATTTATGTTTAGAAAAAAACATTATTTAAATAAGATAAAGATCATTGAAGAAGATATTAGATAAAAGTCTTTAAAAACTTTTAAAAAACATTTTTAAAGAAAAATACTTTTATGAACTTTTAAAACCAAAAACCATTTAGAGAAAGAAAATTAAAAGGAACATAAAAACCCATGACTTTAAAATGAATCATGATATTATATCTCAATAGTTGGTGTATACACTATATAAATGAATATAGTCTCATCAATCAAAACATGTCTCAATGAAGGAAGATTGAGACAAGAAACCCTTATTATATAGATAATGCTTGAATCAAAAATCCATTAAATGAAAGAAGTTAACATTATTTTTTAAAACCTATATGTTCTATGAAATAATATTTTAAAAAAATTCATGGGGTATTAAGTGCATCATATAAAATAAATCATGGTCCATAATATGAATTATGTCTCAGCGATTCGAAATTGAGACCATCAACACCCTTAAAACATTTATAACATTTAAATCAATGTATCATGAAAGAGATAAATTCAAAGTAAATTTAAATATCATAATTAAAGTTTAATTAATGATTTAATATCTTAATAGATAGTATATAAATCTTAAAAAAGGAAGTAGGTGTTTAATACAATACATGTCTCAATGAAAAAGTATTGATATGAGAAATCCTTACAAAGATCATATCATTGAAGTTAGAATTAATCAATGAAGTGATTATGTTTTAAAAAATATAAAAAAGTGGATATACAAAATAATAAAATCAGAGGTCATTTCAAACTGAATATTATAATAACATAGTCAATGAATTAGAATAATAACCCAACTAATGAAAATTAAGTTAAGAAAACCCTTACCACGAGTCCAGACCTTCTAAGAATGACTTTAAAATCCTAAATAATAAAAATATATTAATTATTGAATTATATAATAATAATTTATAGTATTATTCATTTATCATTAAACCATTTATTCTATTTATTTGAATGAAATATTCAATTACATAATCAGTTAAATCCACATTGGGTGTTTTGAAGACACTCAGTTTGTAACTGTAAAATGACTTTGGTAGATTGACCATGGTCAAAGGGATTATTAATACATAATATACATAATATTAATTATAAAATAATTTTAATTTTAATTCATTAAATAAAATTTTATAACCATACATGAAATTCAGACATGAAAAATGAATCAAATCGCTTCTTGTAGGTGGTAATCCACACATATGCATGAACACAATTATCATTTTACAAAGGATGGAAGGGTAAAGAAATATATGATATAATATATTTAAATAATGAAAATTATTTCATGGATATAATATGTATAAATTAAATCTGTCATTATAAATATCCATAATAGGCAGTGATGGAAAACAAAAAACATCACTTTATCAAGGTGGTAGTCCAAATGTACACACGAACAATGCATTCATTACCCATAAGATCTAAGAATAGATAAATAAGGTTTGTACCATAATCATAATAAAATTTCATAATTTTTTATATATGGATTTTAGTATATCATAATAGTTTGATATTATTTTACGGAGGTTGAAGAATAAGCAAAATTAAAACGCCCGGTCAAGACGGTTACCACCTCATCAGAAGACTATCTTTAGTATACACATTAAGAATTATAGATTGGAATTTTAGTGAGACCGAGACCTATAGAAACTTGGTAAGAATTTTGGGAAGTTATTTTGTTATATATTAGACAAGATAAACAGCTAATTAAGTGTGAGTATGAGAGGATATGTGGTGTACCATTATAAGAGAGGAGAGGGTAACCCTTGGAATTACTTAATATATTAAATTAATATAAATTAAGTTTCATGATAAAGCTTCAAAAAAATTGAAATATTTATAATATAAGATAGATATAAGTAGATATAATCTGATAATTTTTTTAAAAAAAATTAGGTGATGTTTTAACCATTATATCTTAGTTTCAACCTCTTATTGACCCTTTTAACAATTACCGCAATAACATTTTTTTTTACACTTTAGGGATCTAAAAGTTACAATAAATGGAAGATTGAACCATAAGTGGAAAAAGATTTCTATTATAGAACATATAACATTAAATTGGATAATAAAAATAATTTTATTAATTTTAAATATTGTAATAAACTATTATTTAACATAAAATACAATTAGAGTCATTTTCAAATAATTCACATAATCTGAATTCAAAAAAATAAAGATAGTAGTTTAATTAAAATATAAAATTTTAAAACATTAAAACAAATTTATTTATATAAATAATTTATAGCACACAATAACTCACCAACAAAATATTACTATTAAAGTTTTTAAACTAATTTACTTGATTTTTCTGTTGTTTGAATAAGCACTATATTCAGATTGTGTATTCGTTTAATGTAATTATTTGATCAATAACAAATTAAAATAAATTAACATAATAAAAAAATATTCATATTAAAAATAAACACTTAAAAATATTAATAACTTTTTTTAAACAATATCAAAATATTATATATATATATATATATATATATATATTAAAAGTAATAAATATACATTTTGTAATTTTCATATTCTTAAAATAGTCTAAAGTTTTTTATCAATGAAAAATGGCACCAAAATTACATATTTTCAAATATTTCAATGGGGAGGTCGAAATAAACACATATAAAAGATTAAAAACATATTTTAGGTTGATTTAAAAGCCTTTTCACATTAGTTTTAATCCTATTTAACCAAATTTTCCAATTAATCTGGTGATAAATTTTACTATGGTTACTATTAATTATTGCAAAAAATAAAGTTCAAATATTTAAAAATATGGAAATTATGATAGTAATTATTTAATATAATTTATTTAATTGAATTTATATAAGTTTAGTAAATTACTCTTTAAATAAACCCACAAAATATGTTGAAAAAAAAAATTTAGAAAAAAAATCTTTTTAAGTATATAATTTTTTTTATAAAAAATATAAAGCATAATGTTGATTAAAATTAAATTAATTGTGTTATTTTTAATAAAATAACTAATTAAATTATAAAAAACTTTAAAACAAAATTTTAATTTGTAAATACATAAAACGAACATGATTTTTTCTTTAAACTCAGTATTTTTTACTATTCAATAAAAATTAATATTTTCAAAAAACAGTGAAAATTTCAGCATAAGATAATTTTGATATGTAAATTTAAAAAATTAAATAATTTTTATAAAATAATTTTATTAAATTTGAAAATTTTAATTATAATATTTTATCATAAAAACAATAAAACTCATTTTAGAGGAAAACATGTATTTGAAGCATAAAATGACTTTACTAAAAATTGAGTTCTTATTTACTAAGAATTTATCAGTAAATTTTTATTGAGTAAGGAAAATATATATATATATATATATCATAATATGGTCACTTCTATTTATACCTTACAATTAAATGACTCGGTTATAACAGTCATATTTATAAGATAATATTTCACTATCATTAAATATCGGTGTTGTGTGTCGTGTACAATATAGAAAATAGTGTTATTTTAGCATCTTAGGATATTAAATAAATACCATTCATAATATAATCCATGAAGATGAATTTTTTTATCTCTATGATGAATGATATGGTATTTAAAATCCTCAAATTAAAATCCAAATGATACTTAAAAACTTTTATTTTCAAAAAATATATAAAAGTATGTTTCTATGAAGTAGAATTCATTCTTATGTGAAGGTCGTAATTATAGGATATAATTACTATGTTTTATGAATGTTCCTTAATGGAATCATCCTTATGATAGATTGTAATTAGGGTGTCTGAATGATCCTTAAGAAAATCTTGCTTATGTGAGAATCCATGTTTATGGCTATTCCACTCATCTTTACACACAATGGATTCATGGTTACACAGTATGATTTTTTTTTATGATGGATAAATTCATCCTTATAAGAAACTACAATGATACTTACAAATCATTTAAATAAGGCATTTATAGAAGAGAATAATCCCTATTTAGTCATGTGATAATGATTGTGGAACACTGGATTCATGACTACCCAGCTAATGCCTTTGTCATTTCTTCCCACGTGATTTACCTCAAATATATTGTTCCATCACAAAATAAATAAAAATAATAATTTTTAGCTAGATATTTATTTTTTTACTAAAAATAAAATAAATCAATTTTCTCTATAATTTTGGAAATTTAATCAATATTCACATAATTTAATGAATTTCCCCTTTAATTCCTAGACTCCATGGAACTAATTTAATTAATAAATACGAGGGAATAAAATTAATTGAAAATTAATAAAATATAATGAATTTATAGACTATTCAAACCAATCATGATGTTTTATTCTAAATATAATTGTTTCCCTATCTATTTTAATGTTATAGAATATTAAATATAATTAAAATTAAATATTATAATTATAATAATGCATGGATACTATATTTAAATATATCTATGAGATTTGGTTATGAGTATGAAATAAAATCATCCCTATAGGTGGCATAAAATTACCACAACATGGATAATGCTTTAAAAAGAAATAAATAAAAGAAATAGAATCAATAGTTTGTTATCATAATTCAATTAAAGTATAATTATAGTTATTATTAAATTTTATATGAATTAATATTTAGATTTATAAGTAGGTAGAATAACAAATACGAAGAAAATAAAAGGAATTTATATAAGAATCCATATCTTCCTCTTTGAGATTTGACTTTTAATATACACCTTAAGGCTTCTAAAAATGATATTCTGATTATAATAGAGCTTCTCAAGCCTGAATAGGTGATTTTTTAGAGATAATATGGTATTTCATATGTAAGGGGATAAGTTTTATATGTGAGGAAACATTTGTGGGGAAGGGGTGTGTTTATAAGTGAAATAGAGGGGTGATTTCAAATAAAATACTGAATAACTTATTATTTTTTCTCAAGACTATGGATAATATTTATTATTATGAATCTTAATAGAATCTGATTAAAAAATTTATATTTTCATAACATCTAACCCCTTAAAAATAGAATGGAATCATTGGAATAATTTTTTCAAAGTAAAGAATCAAAAATAGATTTTTGTTGAATATAAAGTTAAGACTTTAGAAATTGATTTATGGATTTGAATATTCAATTTTTTTATTTTTAAATACACTATTTTACTTATTTAATACATTTTAATTCATTTAAAATATTTTAAAGAACATCGAGTCATTTTTAAATCATAATTGATTCATAAAACATATTTTATATATAAAATTATATTTTTTCCTATTCAACCAAAAAAATTAATTTTTTTATAAAGATAAAAAAAATCACTCTTGGATAATTTCAAAAACATGATTCCAAAAATTACATAAATTTTCTCAAAATTATTTTTAAATTTTGGTATTTCTATAACATTTAACTTTTAACCTAAAAATTAATTTTTTTACTAAATAAGTTAATACACGCAAAATTTAAAATATAGACTTATACTTTGAGTTTTATTATTTGAATTTTTTATAGTACTAGAATACTTATATTTTTCATGGTAAACATTACTTATAAGGTTACCTAATCAATTACAATTATAGTTATTTTACTATTCAAATGATCAAGTTACTATTCTAAAAACCATGTTATATTTATAACAACAATACTTCTATTCTAACAGTCATATTTACAATGGACACCTTTCCCTTTTATAATGGTAATATAGTCATTAAAATTCATATATATACCAATTAATTTCTATATTATTCATTCAAATAGTTTCCATTCAAGGTTATCAATATTCTGATTTTATTTATATGTTTTTCTTTCATATCATAGTTATTTTTCAGTAGTGTTATTTCTATGAGACCATGATCCAACAACTTTTTCAACTTTTAATAATGTTATTTATATAGTTTTATTAACCCATTATACATTTATTAATACTATTAAATTTATTAATCATTTTTTTTAAATGTTATGTTATGAAATAAAATAATTTTTAATTTGTTTCATGGTGAATACAATTATATACTTTTTTAAGAAAATTAAATATCTATGGAATTAAACATATTTATTGAATGAATTTTCATATAAAAAAAGGATGGTTCATTATTCCTATTTTATAAATATCAACCTTTAAATTTTAATTCAATATCTAGGATAAAAATAAATGAGTGTACTTTTTTTATTACATCCTCAGGTTTCCATATTGTTTCCTCATACTTAGGATTTCACCATAGTACTTTACATGCCTTCAATGCCTTGAAATTTAGTGAACTATAATTTACATAGTAAAAAACACATCCATATTATTTTTGTATGTAATTTAAGAGATTTTAATTTTAGGTTATATGTGATGAGAAACCACTATCCAAGATCTAAGGGATTTCATTATTTTAATCATTTCTAGCAATATTAATAACCATTAAATTTTCTTCATCACTTATATTCTTGTGATATTTTGAGTTAGCATTCTTCTTCAACTATTTTTATAGAATTAATTTAAAATCATTGGTGATATGTATTTATTGATCACACCAACCACAAGCTTCCACAAATACACCCAAGTTGTTTATCACTTTCACTTTATCTTTGGGATGTTTTAGTAATTTCTTTTTTGTGTTTTAATATTATATACCTGTAAAATTTTATCCCCTATTTGATTGAAATAGATAAATTTTACACTAAAAAAATAGAAAATTTGACCATACTGAAGTTCCCTAGACTCGCATTCCTGGGTTTTTTTCTAAAGAACATACTATTTTACATGTTGACTCTAATACCAAAAAAAGGACCAATTTAAAAAAATTACAAAAAAATCGAAATATTGAGTAACTACATGCCTAAGATATTTTTAGGTATACTGGTTTAGTGAATTAGGAATTATATTACATATCAAACCCATACAATTTAGTTTTAAATGAGAATCTTCTCACAATAATAAAAATTTCTTGAATACTTCTCCAATTTAATTAAGGCTATTTCATAATTTACACCTAACTCCATAATAACTTATAATAATCAATAGTACATGTAAAAAACATTTTAAATTTTAGGGTTCTCACAGAATCTTAGTAAGGGGTTATTGAATAATGAAAAAAATTATTAAGTATTTTTTATATCTTGAAAACTTCTTAAAAGTGTCTTATTTAAAATATAATAATTATAGGTTTTGAGTTCACTCCCTATCCCTTATTATAATTTACTATGTTCAACTCTAAAATTTTAATAAACCATTTAGTAGCTGGATTTTTTCATAAAAATTAATTTAAAACCTTCTTTTTCAGATCCTTAAAATTAATGTTATAATTTAATTAAAAAAATGAAATGTATATAAATAAATTCAAATTTAGTTGATGAAAAATCATAAAAGTATATTTTTATGAAAAATCAGAAGATTAAAATAAATAAAGTCATGGATTAGAAGAAACTGAAAATTCATAGAAAAATCCATTAAACAAATCTTTAAATTGAATCATGGATAGAATTGCGTTCAAAATGACCGATCATTCTTGGTTAACAAATATGTATAAAAATAAAATATAAAAAAATAATTTAAAAATAAAAATATACCAAACCCTGAAGGAAATTTATTTAATAAGATGTGCAGGGAAAATTATTTTAAAATTAAATTCATACTTTAAAACATAAGGGTGTTGGTTTTAAAAACAAATAAATCCATTAACTCATACTTAAAAAAATTTCAATTTCCTTGCAAAAACAAATTCTGCTACAATCCGAACCATACCAAATTATCCTTTTTAGAACTTCCCCTAGAGGATAACTCCTAAATATTAATCTCATTCGCTCACTATATCTCTCTACAACCATATACTAGGGTAAATATGGATATTTCTGGTGAAGGTTCATAGTAAAGAATCATTCCATGTACACTTAAAAGGAAGAGCTCATTTTATTATCCAATCTTCACTATGAATATGATATATTATATAACCAAATAATTTTTTATTAATATGATTGGTTATAGTTAAATAGTAATACAACAATATTAATACATGAATGATCCCATTTTCTTCCACTATAAGTCCACATTAGTTGGCATACCCTTTAAATGCATTGATATAAATTAGTTAATTCATTTACCCCTACTCATACTATAATCCTATAACTATCAAGAAATTTATTTATATTGACATATAATCATTGGGTGTGTTTCCTGTGACACATATTGATGTATAAATATATATATCCCACCAAAAATTATACAAAAGTCACATGCTAGGAGGAAGAGGATAATATCCTATGGTGTCAGTTATGGTTTAATATTTCATTTAATCCTTCTCCTAATTTGTAGATTTTTCACGCATCAAAATATCTCTATGAATAACCCCTCTATGTGAATTTTTTATTATATCTAAAGGAAAAAATAATACAAGTTTCATGCTGAATAGATAACATTAATAATATCCTATTTTTTCCATTTTAAGCGAGGTTGAAGATGATGAATGGAGTTGTTTATAGTTTAGAATTTTATTTTATACAACTACCTCAACATTCATGATGTTTATATATGTATATATCCTATTGATAATACCTCTATTTTTGTGCATGGAGTAGGAAGATGATGATTGTAGCAGTTTAATTTTAAAATACGTATATTATCTTGAGTTGTGAACAATACCAATGAAACCATGATCCCACATCAGTTCCATATGTGACTTCACACTCCTTCATATATATAAAGTAGCATGGTAGTCCATTGTGATCCAAAGGGATCTAGTGGTGTCCTACACTCACCCTTGATACCCTGTATGGATAAAGCTAACCACCCTTCTCCCTACACATGTGATTTTATGTGACTAATTTCATGGTGTGAACCCACATACCATTTTACTGTGATCCCATATGATGGGGATAAAGGTTAACTGTTGTACCATTATTCAATACATATTTTCATAAGGGTAGGAATTAACTTTAAATGAACGGTAAACTACTTATGTAATGATAAAAGTTACCCTATGTAAGATAGACACTACATTTACATGAATATAAATATTATCATTATATAAGGATGGGTAGTAGCTTTATATAAGAATGTATATATCCTTTATATAACATTATAATACTTGAAATAGTCTTAACTTTATGCGATCTCAAGTAATGAACATCACAATTACATTAGGATCAAAATCAATCATATAAATCTCATAAAAAATAAACCTATGAAAATAATTTTTAGCTTTTATATTTTTAATCTTATATTCTATAATCCTAATTATATATAATCCATCATTTAAAAGTTTCATTATTTTTATTTAAATAAATTATAATTCTTATATCCACTTATTTATTATTATTAATTTATTATTTACCATTATCATCTATTTTTTACAGGAATATTTTATATATTCTCATAATTCATGTATATTAATATTAAATTCATTCAATTTATTATATATTAGTATATATTATATTTCTTTCAAATTATCATTTTTATATACTATAATATTTATATCTCTTTTATTAATATTATAATGTATGTTTATTATCCACTGACGTTTATTAATATATATTAAACAATTCCAAGTATTTTTAATCAATTGATCCCCTAAGTTTAAAAACATCCCACTACATTTTTTTTATGATTATAAAATAAATAAAAATATGGTAAAAGTAGTAATTTTTTAACATGAATAATTTAAATTAATTTATTCCATGTTATATTTGAAAAGATCCTTTAATTATTTCCCTTTAATGACTATTTCTTTAATAATACTACAACCACGTGAAATTTTCACGTTTTATTCCTTTAAATACCTACACATCTTATCCTTTTACTTCACTCATAAAAATTATTTCCATATTTTCACTCTTATACATTCTCTCCATAATCGTCTTTAGAGGAACCATCTTTATGGATGATCTGGATGACGAATTCTTCAATTTCCATGTCATTGGGTTTATCTTCATTTATAGTCCTACAATGGTTGTAGCTATTATTTTCAATGTTGTATTCCCTTATCATTACTAATGGTAGAAATTTAATTATAGGAAGTGATATTATATTTCTAAATCAAGGTTTTCATATTCCGTCAACAAAATGTTTCATAGTTTATTTTAATTTGGTAAGCTAACATATTATTTATTTAAAGAAAAACTATATAATAAATCTTCATAATGTTATATTTGAATCCCCTTAAATAAATTTCATCATCAAAATTTTAATTATCTATAACATTTTATAAGAAAAAGTTTACTACTTTAATCCATGCTTTAGGGTTTTATTTCATAATGCTTATCCCCAATAAAGAAAAATAGATTTCTATCAATCTTTATCTAATGGTGGTCTCTATAAAATCTAAACATCCCTTATCATAAGATCCCATTAAAAACTAATCGCAAAAACCTCAAAAGGGAGTTTATAACTATTAAATTATCCTCATATGATAACTCCATAATCACTAAAGTTATCTAAACTATGCAATGATACTGATAGTAGCGCTCCAAACCCACACTCTTGGGTACAATACTAAAACAGATACTCTTTTACACATTATCTCAGATACCAAAAGAAGATACCTGATTTAAAAATTAAAATTACAACCATAAATCTAAATATTTAGTAACTACATACCCAATATATTTTTATGTCTAGAAATTTAGTGAATTATTAATTCTACTACATATCAAACCCATACTATTTTTTTAAATTGTTACCTTCTTTCCATTAATAAAAATTTAAATAATGTTAATATGACTTCACTAAGGATAATTCATAATTGATACTTGACTCTATAATAGTTCCCACACATTACTAATCCATGTAAAAGACATTAAAAAACTGGTGGTTATAAAAAATCCCAATAAGGGAGTTTAATGAACAAGATAACTTATTTGATATATAGAATTACTAAAAAATCCTTAAAGGTTTTTTATTTAAAACAAAATACATCGATATCAATAAAATATTAATTAGTAAATTACTATTTAATATGAAAAATGTTTTTCTGAAATTTTATTAGAAACCTGTATTAAGAAAAATGATACATTAAAAAATCTTTGAGAAGACAAAAAAATATTGAAAACCACTTTATTTAAAGAAAATAAAACATTAAATCCTTTTAAAATAAATAATTCTCAAAATAATACAAAAATTTAATTTTAAATAATATCACAAATTTTCCGTGTAAAATGAATCTACTGATTTTCATTAAAACTCTTTGCAAGATTATAGAAGTCCATAATGAAACCCAAAACATTGAAGGATATATATGGCCCACACATAACCCAGTAAAAAATACACTTAAGGGTTGCTTCAATACCCATCATTTATCATCATTTTTAATTCTAAAGAAACAAAAATCAACAAAAAATTTAGTAATTTTCTTTTTCTGTCAAAAAGTAATTTTAAATTTACTTTTCAAATCTTTAACATCGGTGTCAGAATTTAATTCAAAAAAGGAAATATATATAAATAAAAGAATGGCTATTTGATGAAAATTTAAAAAATGATATTTATCTAAGAATTGTGGATTTTTAAATAAATATAGACATGGATATGAATTAACTAGAAATTCTTGGAAAACTCCCTTGAATAAATATTTAAATTGATATATAAAAATAATGTTTTTCAAAATTATTGAACATAATTGGTTGATGAATATATAGAAAAAAATAAAATATATAAATATAATTTATAAATAAAAATAACACAACCCCTAAAAGTTATTTTTTTTCATATGATGTGGGTGAAATAATGATTTTGAATGTAAATATGTACTTCTAAATAAAAGAGTAGTGGTTTTAAAAACAAATAACCCCCATGCCATTGGGTTGGTGCATGAGTGGTAAATCCTATAATTCTGTATCCAAATGAAATGGGTTCAAATATTGAAAAAAACCATGGGTGATTTATAAAGAATCAGGTGACACATACATTGCACGTACAGGTGGTGACACATGCAGGATGCAGGTTGGTGATGATGCTGGCATGACACATGCCTAGTAACGCAGGCAAGATGTTATAGGCATGATGATGCACTTGGAATTCAGGAAATGTTCATGGACTACATGGACTTGGGAATATATGCTATTTAATATCTCTCCCTCTACATATATAGAATATGTATTCTCTTTAATAATAAATATTTTCTTCGACCCCAACTTAAAAAAACAATTAAACCCATTTCTTGACACTCATAAATACTGTTACTAACCAAACCCTACCAAACTCTCCTTTCTAGGAAATATTCTGAATGATAAATACTAATGATCACTCTCTTTACCCTAATATATTTCTATGTAACTACAAACTAGGGAAAACATAGATATTTCTTGGAAAGGATCATAGTACAGTGTCGTTCCATGAAAACCTAAAAAGGAAGATTTATTTTTATAATTTAACCACCACTACAAACATGATATATTATATAACTGAAAAATTATTTAACAATATGATCATGGATATATAGACATAGATATATCATTATTAATATATGAATGATTTTATATCCTTCCATTATAATCCCACCTTAGCTCGTGAATCCTTTAAATGTATTGACATAGATTAGAATATTTTTTTACCCCTAAATCTACTATAATCCTTCAGTTATCCATGTGTGATATTTATCATCACATAAACTTTATATGTGTGGTTCCCATGATGGAAAATTTTTATAATTATATATATTCTTATGAAGACCATGAAACAGTCATATTCTTGGAAGAAAATGACAACATCATATAGTGTTGGTTATAGTTTAGCATTTTATTTCATCCTTCTCTCGATATGAATTGTACAGTTTCAAAAAACATATCTCTATATAGACCTATCCATTTGTAGCTTTTAATAATTATATAGTAAATGAGGACAAAAGTTTCATTCCAAATGGATTTTATGAATAATTTCATGAAAATATGACGTTATTGTCGAGAATGAAGATGATGGCTGGTATTATCCATAGTTTATCATTTTATTTTATCCCACTACCTCGATATGAATTGTGGGTTTCTATGTGTAAAGCATATTTATAATCCCACTATAGTCACTCATATAGGAGGAAGACAATGACTACTGTGGTTTAATTTTAAAATAATTTTTTGTAAATTGAGTTGTTAACAATACCCTTGAAAAATTCATCCCACATTAGTTTCTTAGGTGACTTCATTCTACTTTGTATATATAAATTCTTCATGATAGATCATTCAAATATAAAGTTAGGCGATAGTCTCCTATGTCTTTTCATTCTGCCCTACATGGGTGAATCTAACCACCCTTTTCTCGGCATATGTGTTCTTATGCAACTTCTCACTTAGCAAGGACTCACATGCATGTTTCCCAAGATCTCATATGTTGTTCATAATGTTTAACTACCTTAGCATTACACATCATAGGTTTTTATAAGGGTAGGAATTACCTTTACATGACCTATAAATTACATATACATGAGGATGTATAGTACCCCTATACGAGGATAGAAATTACATTTACATGATATGGACACTAAGTTTACATAAAGATAAATATTACCTTTACATGAGGATGGAAAATACCTTTTTTGAGGATAAATATTACCTTTATGTGAGATAGGAATACTTGGATTGGAATAACCTTTATGTGACCTCGGGTAATTGGTATTACCTCTATATAAGGATCAAACCCAATCTTGTAAATCCCTTAAAATAAGAAACTAACGAAAATATTTCTTAACTTTTATAATTTTAATATTATATTTTATGATACTAATTCTATATAATCAATAATTTAAAAGTTCCATTTTTTTATTTAATACATTTTACAATTCTTATATAAATTTGTTTTTTATTAATAATTTATTTTTTAATATTATCATCTATTTTTTACTTCCATAGTTTCTATATTCTAATTATTAATATATATTAATATTAAATGCATTCCATTTATTATATATATATATTAACATTATATATTCATTTTAAATTAGATTTTTTATATACTATAATATTAATATTTATCAATAAATATTATATTACTATTAGAATTTGTGTGTATTTTCCACTTATATTCATTATCCTATATCAAATAATTTAAAGTTAACAAATATTATTAATCATATTATCCAGTAAGTTTATAAAAATTTTACTACTTTTTATTCTTTCAATTATATCATAAATACAAATATTGTTAAAGAAGAAATCTTATAGCATGAATAATTTAAATTAATTTATTCCATGTTTTATTTAAAATGATCCTGTAATGATTCCCCCCAATGACTATTTCTCTTATAATGCGGTAAACACATTAAAAAGTCACATTTTATTCCTTTAAATACCTATGGATCCAATTCTTTCACTTTACTTGAAAAAATTATTCCCATATTTCAACATTATATATTCTCTCTATAATCACCTTTATGGTTGATCATAAAGATGAGTTCTTCAATTTTTATATTCTTGTATTTTATCTTCATTTATTATTCTACTATAATTATAGTTATTATTTTAAATGTTTTATTCCCATAACATTAATAATGAAAAAAATTAATCCAATAACATATATTATATGTCTAAATCTAGGTTGTGATATTTCCTTAATAAAATGTTTCCTGGTTTATTTTAATTCAAAAAACTTAAATAGTGTTTATTTAAAGAAAAAATATATACTAAAACTTTTATATGTTACAAATACACTCCACATCCCTAATATCATTATTCAAAACAAGGCTATAAGTTATATTCTTCAAAAATTGCCTGTTACTTTTACTTTGCATACTTTTCTAATTTCCTTCATCTTTCTTATGCTTGGTAGATTATTTCTTAATAATATCTTTTAATTTAGGCCTATAAATGTTTATATTAAAAAAATTAAATCAAGATCTTACTTTTTTCCCCTTATTTTCATCACTTTTATTGCTTTATTTTCCTCATGATCCAAAAGTGATTTTTTTCCCTGCTTCTTAGTACAAAAATGAAGTTCCTTAGGTGTATTGATAAATTTTCTAATTTTTATGATTCAGACACATCAAAAAAACATCTATAAACTAATTTCAATAATATTCAAGTAACCTTCATCTTTATATAAAGTTTACTAATATAAGTATAATTCCTCTTTTTTCAATTAATGAAGATATTATATCCTCAAACATTTTATCTCTTTCAATAATAATGACATTTGGATTTCCAATAATCCTCAATAATTCATATTCCTTCTCATAATATATCATGATGTTAGATGTATAAGGATCTTTCTTTAATGATGAAATCTATTTAATATGTTTCTTATTCACTTTGAGGCACCCCATGAGCACTATTCTCACTTGAAAATCCTTTTTCTTCTTCTTTTTCATCATATTCACTATCTTATTATTTAGTAGAGGTTTTATAGAATGATTTTATAATCTCATTAAATATTTATCATCTTTATATTTTGTGTCTTTATATTTATATTTACTTTATTTAGTAAAATATGATGTTTCATGTTTAGATAAAAAAAATATTTTTACTCAATTAATTATCCATTAACTTTCCTTATGAGAAATTCATTCATATATGAGCAGTAAATACCTCATTATTCTTTTTTATGTTATTCTAGGTCTATAATCCTCATCCAAATCATTATTCTTATTAGATAAATTCACTAAAAAAGTAAAATCCATTCATAATTGAAACATTTTAAAGGAAGTATTCTTTGTACTTACACTTTCCTCTTTTTAATCCTTTGGATAAAAATGGTATAAAATTATTAAAATTCATGAAATATTTATCTATTTCATATTATTTATCATCTTAATTATTATATTTATTGATGT
The DNA here is from genome assembly GCA_963277665.1 of Viscum album. Classification (NCBI taxonomy): domain Eukaryota; kingdom Viridiplantae; phylum Streptophyta; class Magnoliopsida; order Santalales; family Viscaceae; genus Viscum; species Viscum album. The sequence goes on from OY728135.1 coordinate 1,890,463,387, forward strand.
TAATTCCTTTTTTGGCTTTTAAGATAGTCACATTTTTAAATATTTATTTATTCTTCAATGTTGAGCCTCTTCGCATCTCAAAATCTATCAAAATATTATTGATTTTTTCAATTATAAATTCATATAAGTATTGATTATCAAGGTAAAATATATTTTCCCAAAATTTATTTGGTATAATCATAAATTTATTTACAATTGTTGAATCTTAAAATGTATTTAAAACTATAAATATAACTTACTATCTTTCTCACTTATATAAATAATCTATACACTAATTCATATTGAAACATTTGTATGTCTAAAAATTAAGAACCCCAAGTTTATCTTTTCCTAAATGAATATTATTTAAATTGATTGGTAACGAATTAACAATTTTGTAATCCATAACTATTATAAGTTCCTTATCAGAGAGTGGTGAGAGAATCAGATTGTGATCTCTCTCAAAACTTCCATATTCTATATTTATAAAAAGTAATAGACGACCCTTCTTCATGTACTTCATAACCATGTAATGATATTTCATGAACATCCATTCCCAAAGATAAAAAGTATGGAATTGTCCTCCCATTCCATAGACAAAATCGTTTTTAATAGAATATGAGAACGCCCTTTGTTCTGGAAGAATTTGTACTCCCTATTATAGATTAATTAATAGAAAACATATGAACCCTTATGAGTGAGACTCAATGTTAATACTAATTGATGTTCCATGGTGAGAAAATTCCAAACAATGGGGGGTATCATCTCTCCCCAAAACAATCATTTTCCCATGAAAGATACTTTACTATCATTCTAGTATTGTTATAAGATAACAAAAATGATGAAATAATCAATCTTGACAAGATATGGTGATATATAAATAAAATACATGAACTCAATAGGTTTTTGTAAGGTTCACTATATTTTTACAAGTTTCTACATCCTTAATAATGGGTGGGTGGTTCCCACATCACCTGAATTACAACTTATTATAAAAAATGAGTATAAATAAGGTCTTTAAATATGTTATAATGGTAATAAATATGAAAAATGAGTTTAAAAAATCAAAAATAATCCCCTTTTATTCTCATTAATTGACTATGATCTAAAACTGTTGTGTGATCCTGGTTTTTCTATAAAACATGGAACTTTTCTCATATAAATACTCTCTAATTTTTTTGGTGGATATATCTCACTTTTTTAATGTAAAACACTATTTTTATGTAGATTTAAACATCCATGACTTATTACCAGTGACCAAGGTGTTGTTTTATATAATCAAATATATATTTGGAAATGATTGTAAATATCGTGGTCTTCCTTAAAATATCTAATGTATTCTTTTCTTTTAATCCCTATTTTTGACTAAAATCGTGATATAATTTCAACCTGACCAAGATGTATCATTATTCCCTAACTCCATGATAACCAATCCATGAAAAATATCCCCCTATACTAAGACATAGTAAATAAAATCATTATGTGTTTTATTCATGTGAGAAAATATGACTTTAAAAAATTTTAAGATTTAAAATAAGAAAAAATCACTTTATTATGATAATTTTTCCATCCTACCATAGAATATTCAACCATAACATAGTATCTTTATGTGGTTTTATCTATTTTATCCATAAATTATCATCCAATTATATGTATCATCTATAACTATTTTATCTTTAAATATAGCCTAGTTACTAAAAACATGATGTGTTTTTAGTCGTCTTAACAAAAAATTAGTGTTATTATTTTTCTCCAATAACCATGGTCCACACCGGGCCATTTTACCTAGTGTTTCACAATTTATTTTTTGATACATAAACCACAATGTTTTTTTCCATCACACCAAAAAAATGATTAATATTTCCTATAATTCCATTATTCCTTAATAGCCTATTAAACTCCAATTAAACACCAATTAATTGGTGAGCATGTTAAAAAATATACAACCTGAAAACAAATTAAAATCTTATGAATCAATAACTCAAGAAACTAATTTATAACATGATTCTAATATGATATTTGTCTAAATAATCACATTACCTAATAGAGAATTTTTTATAATATCACTCCAACTATTAACATAAAGAACATTAATATATTTACCAAGTCTCATTATAGGGTCTTTAGTCTCCCTATTTTTTAAATCACTAAATAAGATATATTTATTTCCTTGCTAAATTCTTGGATTTTTTATTTTAAATTAAAAAATACTTTTATTTGTCTGGTGATAAATTATCTATAATTGTATGTTTTGTGTTAAATTTGAGACATCATTAGTTAAATTGATTAATTTATCAATTTTTCAATTAAAAAAATATTTTTGGGTTTTTTAATGGTTTTAAAATTATTATTATATTTTTTATCATTGTCTAAAATTATTTATTGGTTCTAAAAGTGACATGGTTGTTTCATAAAAAAATAAAGCTCCTTAAACTCTTAAGAATCTTTGAGTAATATATTTGAAATATTTTTTTTTTCAGATTTCAATGTTTCATTCATCAAATAACTAATAGGTAACTTGGTTAATTTTTTATTAATGATGATACATCGGTACTAGGGGTGATAAGTGGGATTATCACACACTTATAATTTGAACGAATTTAAAACCTTAATTTTAGTTGTTATTTGTTAAAAATATTTATATAAATATTACGCTCTATTTAAATAAAAACATTTTCCATAAAATTAGACTTTAAATGGTATTATTAGAAAATTATTACAAAATTAATGTTTATGGTGGATCCATCTCCCTTAAGAGAGGACCTTGGGTTTTGATGTATTGTAAAATTCAAGATAAAATTTTCATTATATTGATGTAATTGGAATTGGATAATCAAATCCTATGAAACATTTATTTTCATGCTTGTATTTCCTCAAGAGATTTTTATTTCCATTCATATAGGTACAAAATATAATATGAAGAGTCTATACTATGGCCTGATCAACTTATTTTAATGTAATTTAAACTAAAATAACCTTTTCAACCTACCTCTTCTTGACCATACTTATAATTTCACATTTTTGAGTTATTTATAATAACAATATTATTTCAAATATGAATGATATTCCTTATCTTAAAAAGATATAAAAATTTTCAACTTTTTTTATTTCTCTTTATTCATAGAATTTATACTATTATTCATATTTTGAGAAAAAAATTATCATCCTTTATGAGAAATACTTGTCTTTTTATCAACATCAGACACATAAAATAATATCAATGGAAATAATAGTTATAATGTCCAATTATTATTTATTTTCTCCTTAAATATTGTGCATTGATTTTTTTATCTATAATAGAACACACATATTATGAATATATCATTATTACACAATAAGAAAACTTAATTTTAAGAATAGACTTATGAGTCTTCCTTGGTGGAAAATAAACTTTTGAGTCTCACCCAAATCTATATTTATTTTAGAGTATAATTTTACTTATTTTTTTCAAATTTTATATTCTTTTTCTTTTTAGAAAATCCTAATCTTATTTTGATTTTTTTGTATGATTAGTTTTATTGTATAAATTCATCAATATTAATTGATGATTCTGAAAAATTATCCTCCTTCACCATTTTTTTGACATTTAATGAATTTCTTGAAGTCATACATGGTGTTGTAAATATATATTGATCATTGATATTTATCATCATATTTTTGAATTTTACTTCATGATATAGATATTTTTACTTATCCTTAAATATGGTAATCATAAAATCAATGACCCTTAATTTTTATTACACTTTGTGCTTAAAATCAATAACCTTTTTGAGTTCTATGCCTTTTTAGATTTATTATTTTGAATATTATACTTTAACTCATCTTTATCTTATAGTTATTAATACATATATAGAATAGAGTCATATATCATTAAGTTTTATATCTTAGTATTTGATTAACATATAATTTTTTTAAAATATTATCTTATAACTCTACTTTATGGCCAATAAATCCCTCAAGTTTAATTTTATCTTCATAATTGTCCTTTTTTAATTGAGATCTAATAATAAAAGACACTATAAACTCTTAATTAAAGTCCTAAAAATAATTAAACACTTTAAATTTTGTTTCTTCCAAGTTATCATCTTCTTGTGAGAATAAATTACCACTAAAAATCATTTTTTATAGTATTTAGAAGAATAGAAATGAAAAGGTAAAAAATGAAAATAAGAGTCCATAATGACCTATGGGGGTCTTAAATAATGGATCCTAAGTGTATCCCCTCTAAAAAGGTTCACTCCCTTAGGGTAAATAGATCCCATGCTAGAGAAATAGGTGAAGTGTATGTCTTGGGTTTCCAAATAAGTATGGAAATCAGCAAATTTGTTTCCCTAACTACATGTGTGAAGGAATTCCATGTGGATGTTGATAAAACTATTGTATTTATGGATTATATAGTATATTGATCAGGAGATATACCCAAATTGTGTAGAGAATTATGAATAGTATAGGAGTCTATTTAGACTATCACAATATAAGTATTTTATTAATTATGCACACAAATACCTATAAGAATTTCTTTGGCCTCATACTGGAGAGAGGCACCACTTCCAAATTAGTCAGTGAACACAAGATTTATCAATCACCTAGGATCTCAAACTACTCCTATGTCGTGCATAATACTGATGATGCACGATCTATCCATATTGAGTTTGGTACCAGAATAATGGGGGGACCAATAGACCCATCAGACCTGATTACCATAGATGATAATGTGATGAGGGGATCTCTCATCCAGAAGTAGATTAAGAGAGTGAGAATCCTCTGAATTCTATTGGATCCAAGAAAGATTAACCAAGAGGTTATTGGTTCAGAAAAAAAGATTGGTCTTTTAGAAAATTGTTCCCTCATGACATGAATTGTTTTTTACCTACCATATGCACCAGAATACCATTGTAAAAATTATAGTATGGGCCTTTTTCTTAAAACCAGAAGGGGCCACTTTCTGAAACCAGTGGTTGGGAAAAGAAACACCCGTAGAGGCCTGGTTAGGTAGGCTATTGAATGTGTTATGGGAGTTACACAGGGTTAAACCCCATTTTCCTTTGAAGAAAATGTGTCTCAAGGTATCTTCCCATTGGGAACTATAGTAGGTGTACCTAAACACCAGGTTAATACCAAGACATTTGATGTTATCATCCATGAGGAGAGCTAGTTACCTAAAAAGCCAAGTAAGAATGTTGTATCTCATAGGGATCTCTTTACACCATAGGGTCCCTCCCCAAGGGTCTATCTCACTAGAATCCATTTTCACTCATTATAATTCCTAAGATAAGGTTCCTGATGAAAATATAGTAAAAAAATTAACTTATTCTGATTTCAATTTGATGAGGTCAAATATATAACGTCGATACTTGTCTAGGACTGCTTGAATAAATCTCAGGTACATTCTATCTTGTTTAAATGTCATGCTCAGAGTTGGGTATATAGTAAAATCATCCTTTATTATAACCCAGATGTGGTTCCATAAATTTATATCACCCCATCCAACAACCTAACAAGTACGAATTTGGAGCATCATGATGCAGGGTTAGAGCTTGACCTGTATATAGGAGGGACTCCATCTCTTCATGACCATATCACTTCCTTTTTTACCATAAATTTTATAAATAGAATTAAACATTCAAGATCCTCCCATGTCATCTTCTAATGAAAAAACTTCATTTTAGAAGAGATACTTCTGTCATTAATTTCACTCTCATTCATAGGTATTTTTATATTGTTCAATGGAATCCAGTAATGTTTCCCCTAGAACTGAGAATCGAAATTGAATATGGCCTAAACTATTTTGATACCTAAGATGATTCCTTTCAAAACCTAGGGAGTGAACATAACATGCATGGGGATTAAAGTTAAAACACTATTAACCATGGTGATTCTACCTCCAAAATAAATGAAATAATTTTTTCAGTTCATGATGTGCCTGGTGATCCTATCCACTACATTATCAAAGTTATAAATATGATGATGGATTAGAGGAATCAAATCAAAAAGATATTCCATCAAGAAATTTCATTTATGCATTCCCAAGTTATTCTGTAAATAATTAGCATGAAAGTCCAAAAAATTGGTGGAAATGTAACTATTATTGTTTCCTATGTTCACTAGTTGTCCAATCTATTTATAGTAATCCTCTAGGATGTTATTGATACTTAAAATGGTTTTATTACTTGAATATACAAATATCAGTGTGTCATATTCAAACATGAGATTATACCTAATGACTTATATCTTCATTGATACGAGAGGATACTTCCTACTGATATTTTTTTCTTTTTAATACAACTAAGATAATCTTGAGTGAGGATAAATGAGATTTGGTAAAGTGGGTATCCTTTCCTTATCTCATGTACTATTTTGAAGAAGTTGCAGTTCCTTCCCATGAAGGTGATTGAAATCCATGGGGAACTCATACACCTAAACATGAGATCTAAGGCCTATGTAGATAAACTCATGCAACTAAGAACCTTGTGTTTGAAGTTCCATTAAATAATATTATAATATTTACCCATGTCAAGATTCATGGAAATTTTGTATCCCCTGGTCTTTTAATTGATATATGCAATTACATATTAAGAAATCCCTATTATACCTTAGATCGATCTCCCCTTGAAAAAACCATGTTATTATTATGAAATAAATTGGGGAAGGTGTACCGATAATATTTTATTGATCACAACTTCTAGGAATTTATATGGTAAGTTTGACGTACTGATGGGTTGGTAGTGTTCAATATAATGACAATATTTAATCTTGGGAATGAGAACTAGGCTGGTGGCACATGCCACACATGGTATGATACCCCTATGGAATAAATCCTAATCTGTGAGCACTATGTCATTCTTAACCATGTTCCAAGAACCCCTATAGGAGGAACCTAGGAATCTGTTAGGTCTAGATTCTCTTTCGAGGTTGATATTCCACAAATATTAACACATCTCTTGCTCTAGGGAATCATTTTCAAGGTTAGAAACCATAAGATGGATTGCATCAAAGATCTATTCTGGGACTCTTGGGTATCATCCATACATCTGGGGATTGAAACCTATGAGAATATATTTAAATTTTTTCTTGGACATAACAACAACCAAATCATGATCATTAGAGTATGATCCATTGTCAAGAAGGGTGTTGGGCTTGATGAGATTTCATTTATCCTTAATAAAATTTTGAAAAAATTATGTATTCTGGTCTCCTACCCTAAACCATTTGATTATAGATTTTTTAGGGCTATTCATTCATGATTTAGGATCATATTAGTGATAATTATTTTATAATGGGAGATATACTCAAATAGGGAATCATTCATTTAATTTTATATACTGGATTCTAGTTTTACACTCTTTGTTTTGATCATATACATATCATGGAATAAGGGGTAAGATTTTGGTTCCTGTTTTTTGGATCACCTCTTAGACATATTAGTTTTTTGTGCTGACTTTTTTCAAGGGTTCTCAGGTGATAAATGTTCCAAGAATCATTCACTACCCATTGGTATTCCAATTTATATACCCACTTATGGGAGAAGTAGAAACATTATTCTTTCAAATTTCTGAAGGATAAAGAGGTGAGAAGAAGGGAGTGATCAGAAAGACTACAAAGAAGATGGTTTATCTTTATATCTAGGAATGAAAGAATAGTATGAAAATTAGAATGAAGATAATCATGAAAAATCTAGGAGTGATGGCTCCCTCACTATTTATTACACTAGGTGATTCAGTCCCCTATATATCCCATGTCCAAGAGGACGTTCTGAGCCATGAATAAAGAGAATTTATAATTGTCCATCTGAGAGAAGTCATCCCCTACTTTATTTTCCATTGGATCTATCATGATATTAAAATCACCTAATATAATATAGGAAAAATCCACAAGGTTTAAGGATACTAGGACCTACCACAACATAGATCTACCTTGTGCATCACATTTTTAATATAACATGGTGAAGAAAAAAAGAAAGAACTAGTGTCGTAGTATCCGTAGTAAGAAAATGGTTTGAAGTGATGACCAGTTCCACCTTGATGTTATGTTTACAATATATCCAAATATAGTGGTTCTGGGGATTAGCATTTATGAAGTCACACACCCGGATTCTAGAACTTCCACTAGGGAGGAGTTACTGTTAGGATGTTTCGATGAGATGTAGTCTATTTTCAAGAAGGCACCTAGTCATCGGGTATTCCATATGATGAAGGAGATCATTCAAACATTTTATGACTAGATTTGGACCTAGGAATTGTGGAACAGTTGTTTTGGGAAGAGTAGATATCTAGGGATAGTTTAAACTAGCATCTTTTATGTGTTCCATTTTGGGGTGTTGGAGAAGGGGGGCTAGAAAAACTAAGGATTTTTTGGGAAGAATGTTTTCCTTCTCTGACGATATTCACTTTGAATGAGAAAGGGATTGAAAAGGATCCATGTTGGGAAGACTACAGAACATACCAAATGATGAATAGGAAGGATAGTCTATCATCTAGAGGGTTTCCTCATGCCTTGATGAAAAAGATCTACAACTGATCTAGAGGATACATGATGTTTGAGCTTGCAGTAATGCACTATAAGCAGTTGGATAAGGGCTCGATGGGGCGTCAGAAGGGTTGAGATCACGAGGGAATGAGCTTATAGTGGGGATTCGAAAATAATTATTACCTCATTTTTTTTATTGGTTTTTTAGGGGATCTAGGACATTCCAAAAGCGAACCTTTGAGAAATACGATAGGATCCATCAATATGGAGTGAGATCAATCCAAACAGGAAGGATATGAGGCCTCCAAAAGGTTATCTACATTCTAAACTATCTTCTGAGAAAAAATGGGTCTGAGGATAAAATATTGTAAAGTAAAACATGGGAGAAATCTGGTCATAAATCTTCAAACCAGGTATAAATAAGATGGAGAGGTCATCACCTGATGGTTGAGAGGACACGTTGAAACTTGAAGAGACCAACTGACGATCAATCTTCCCCACATATCAATGTTTTATATAGATGGAAAAAGATTTACCTTGATGGTGATAGTGATAGAAAAATAATGGAGGTGAGGTGAATAAGAAATCATGAATCCAATCCCACATACCTTATATGTGATGGAGGATCCTTACAGGGAGTTGTCGGGACAGGTTTATAGCCACACCATTCCAAGCCACCAATGTTTCTTCAAAGAGAAGAGTGTGATCATCCGCAGAGAGGAACTACCCCAAATATTTATTGATGCCTCTCAAAAAGTAAACATTATGAAATATAAGGGAAAGGCTAGGAATAGTGATCCAAACTACTTCACAAGTAGGTTCCCTTTTATGGTGGATATCCATCGACCAATGGAAGATACAGAAGAACAAACAAATGACCGATCTGGGGCTGTTACACTAGGACATAACAAGATATTCCCTAAAGATCAATGCAATTTAGAATGAATTGTGATTCAAAACCGAAACACTAGATAGGAGTTCAAATCCCCAAGATACATAAAAACATTGGAAGAGCGCAAACAGAGGTTTTTCCACACCAAACCTCACCACTATCAATAGATGGATATATGATTCCCATGAAGGAAGAACTAGGAGAATAAAAAGATGATGAGACATCCTTTGAAGCTATGCATAGGGTCTCCAAGAGGATCTTAGGGAAGAAAGGGACCTGTAGAGCCTGATAAATATATTATTTAAGAAGGGATTTTTAAGGAACAATCACATGGGAGAACCACTTCATGAGGATGAGAATTTTCATCTAGAGGAGGATTGTGAATCTCAAACTTTGGTGAGACCAGATTCATCATTCATAGGGATGTGGCTGAAATAATATAAATAATTGGAAGAGTTCAAAATTAGAATGGTACTTTCCACATGTTCTTAGGAGATGGAGGAACATAATACATCTTTTTTTGGTACTAAATTACACTTAAAAAATTATATTGTTTACTTTCTTTTTCATTCACAACATCTGAGGATCTTCCTATAGTTTTATTAGTATTATCCTCCTCATTGTCCTGAAACATTTTTGGACACTTTATAGTTATGTTTTCAACATTTCAAAATTGAAAGAAATTGAGTCGAAGATTCCCGCTAAACTTTCCTTTTCCTATTTTGAGATTTCTTGAAAAATGGCATAACCACATCGACCTTATTATCATTAATATCTTCCTTCATTATAAGATGCTGCTTAGATTAGAAATTTATTTCCCTTTATGAATACTTAATTGTTAAATCATCTGCATTTATCTTCTTATCATATAACATGAGTATGATTTGAAAATAATTTAAGTATACAATATTGGGATTTTATTTCTCATTCATAGAGACTTTTGGATTGAATTGATAAGGTAACCTTAATAATATCTTCTTCATAATACTCATATATTCAATTGCTTTACTAAGTCTATGCATGTACTATATTATAGAATTCACTAGATTGAAGGATGTATTAATAGTTTTGAACTGGTAAACCCTCAAGTCTTCATATTTATTCCATTAAAATTAATATTTATAATCCTTTAACTTCTAATTAGCTTCATAGTTATACAAAAATATCTTAAATATATTTTAAAGGGATAAATAATAACAATTTTTTTGAAAAAACTACTGGATAAAAATCCCCTATGGAATTTAGTCATTTGGTGTAGACCTAAAAATCATCATGATTTTACTTCACAAGGGATTAAATTTCAATGTTAACATCATTTACACATATTATAGTAATGTACATTAAATTCCCATAGAAATGCATAAAAATTGATTCCCCTCACTTGATAGTAGAAGTGGAGTACCAGGGTCAATCCCATTGGGAAGTACATAGGTAGTTGTAAGTTAGTGAGTTTTAAATGATTATCTAGAAAATAAAATCAAAATAAAAAATTGAAAACAAAACAAAATAAAATTTAAAAAGAAAAAAAATAAAAAATTAATAATATTAAAAAATAACATTGTGGAGCTGCAATTTTGGTTAGGGTTTATTAAAATATTTATTTTTTTCACTTCTAGTTATTCTTGAAATTCATTTTCTATAGGGATTAAATTTTACAATTTTTTATTGGTTTGATCATGATTAGTTTGATTCTTTAAGACTTAAGTCCCATTATATAATGATTAAATTTTTTAAAAACATATTTTCACCAAAACCACCAAAAATCATAGCAATAGTCTTACCTAACGGTCTTGGATTCACCCACTATAATTTCATTCTTCCCCTAATTTTCAAATCATGGTCTGTTAAAACAAAACCTATGAATTTTAAATTTAAATTCATAAAATAAATTATAAAGTAAAAAATTAAAAAATAAGAGTAATATATCATAATTATTATTGAAACATACCTATAATATAATTATAACCCCAATAAAAGAATTTAAACTTTTGATGACCATGGGAATGGTGAAAGGATTGAGTTAGAGATGAACTATACTCAAGGTTAATAGATTAATTTGAGGTGTAAGAATAAAAAATGGGAAATAGGGGAATAATAAAATGGAAATAAAGAAGAACAACTCTTATTGACTTGGGGTGTGGTGGGGGTGGGGGCGAGGGTTGAGTAGACAGAGTAGAATCACCTCCCCCCCCCATTAAAGAAGCCCATAAATTGAAGGATAGGCCTATGATTTTTCAAAAATAAAATTACATAGCATTTACCAAAGTACATACCATTCACTCTTGTCAACATCACCTTTTTGGTCTTCTCTGTTGATAAGTGAGTTTTCATGTTGCCCATTGAGTTTCCACTTGTCAACTATTGGTTGGTGAGGTTTAAAACATGTATCACTAATATACATGGAGTGTAGATTTCTGATTTCAACAAACCACTTGTATAATAGTCACACATGTTGTGTATAATATTGCACATGATGTATTCTTCTTGATCGGGGACTTTGACATGTACTTAGTCCAACCAACTCATGTCTATTTCAAAAGTACATGGTGTGTGATTATTACTTACATACCATGTAGTTATATTTTACAATATAAAATTTTCCTTATTTTTACATTCTTCTATAAAACTCTAACTTAACTATAAATTATTAAATGAATCACTAAAATAATATAAAAACATATATTCCATATTATGTTACTTTCAACTAAGTAAAACACATCAAAAATATATGCACAAATATGGTCTATTAAAATTCTCCTCCCCTTTCACTTGTATATTTTAATTCCCTTAAGAGAAACCTTAACATCATATTAAAAATAATTCTTACTATAACAAGGGATGCATTTAATTAATTATACTTATATGAATAAATTAAAAATTTATAATTTCAAAATAATAATACTTATTCAATTAAAATAAACCTAATCAAGCCTCAAATAGAATTTTAATTAATTAAAATTTTCTTCTTTTATTCAGATCCTTCTAATTTTCATTAATATCCATACAAAAAATGATCCACCTTACTTAAAAACTAAATTCACTAATCACCCAAGATAATTTAATCACTGTTTTTCTCAGTCTCAAGTACATGCACTCTATCCATAGGCTTTCTATAAATCCAATTATCCACTTAGAAATTAGACCATAAAAATAAATAAGCCTAATATTATTTATTTAATTAAACTAAGGCTAAGGGTTGGTGTGTAATTATGTAAAAATTCAACTCAGAGGCTTGAAAAAAAGGAAAATGTATTTAAATATGAAGCGTGATATTCAAGTAAGACCCTTGGAAAATACTTTTATCCTCAAACTTCATTTCAAATAACATCAACTCCACTTCTTTATAATATTTATCATAGTTTCACAAACCAAAAATTATATATAGTTAAAGGCTTTTTTTCACTTATATATATACAATTTAAGATCCACATAAACCCAATGAATGATGGTTTTTGAAACCTTCACCCTAAATAGATATGAGATGTCCCCCCACACAAAATTCATGGAAATACCACCTGAAAGATCCATTAATCACTAAAATCCCTCCTTAAATATCCTTGAATAATCATGCAACAATAACAATGAATTCTGGTTCAAAGAAAAATAAGTATTGTAATGTGGCTTTATATCCAGGAAATTCATGGTATTTATAGGCTTCAAAAAAGATAAAATAGTGGGTAGGTATCTAGAGATAATGGGATGAAAATAAATTGAATGATATCCTTAATCATTTTAATATGGTTCAAAATCTTCATCCTTTCTTAATAAAAACTCAAAATTTCTAGTATTCATACATATCATTAGAATCTATTAAGAAAGAGTGTATATGAAATAGTATTTTAAAAATGATCTGAGTACCACTCATGAATGAGAATAAAAATAAATCAATTAATCAAGTTAAGTAATGAATAAATATAATTATTGTACTAAATGAAATGTTATTAGAGTTAAAATAAAGAATCAAAATTATACTTTCAATCATTTAAAAATAAATTAAAAAATTGAATGACCATGAAACTATCAAAGTTTCCACATATGTATTTATTATTTATAATTATGATTAAAAAAATTTCCTAAATTTTAAAATAATTCTAATTAATTATGTTTCATAGATTAGTTTAGGGAAAATAACCAATGACGTGTAAAGGTACCCTCCCCAAAACATGACAGTACACATGGTCCCTCATGTGAAACACCAAGAAAAAGAAAAGAGATGTGACATGACATGGGAATAGATCAATTAAGTAAGGATATAATTTAATAAAGAGATATATTAAATTTTAAATGAACAAAATACTCCCCTGGGTGAAAGATATCTCAAAATGTAGACAGCTTTGTCTCAATAGATGTCCTCAAGAAATTGAGAAATCCAAGTGTGTGTTGTCTCCTCGGGAGAAAAGTGGTCAACAATGAAAAGAAAAAAATAAATGTTAAGAAAAAAAAATCATCACATAGAGATAAAAAATATATATAATATGAAAAAAAGTGTCATAATAATTCATTGGGGGTCATGATACAATATCTTTCACATCTAATTTATAATTAATTTATATAAATTAGAATATCATTTGCTTGAAATTCGTTCTTCATTGCCACATTAGTTGACTAATATTATCATATTGTTGTTAAGAAAAATGGTACAAGGGTAAAATACCTTTAGAATTAATTATAATGATCTTAAATATTATAAATTATATTCTCTTTGAAATGAACAAATTACTTATTAAGTAATTTAGTTATATAAAATACATGCACTACTTTGGATATTTTGGACAGTTATAAAGTATAGCTTGTTAGATTTAAAAGAAATTATGAATCTTAAACATTTATAATATAGATGTAGTGCAGTGAATGTTATGATTATAACATATTAAGAGTTATGATGAAATCCAATTGACACATACTAATGAATCGATGGCCTCGACCAATAGAATTGTACCCTATAAAGTCAAATATCATAGATTCCATGGTAGATGGAATAATTGGGCCTTACAATTGACCATTCCTAAGTTGATATTAACCAACTAAAAATTGAGTGAAATTCTTTACAGGAGAAGTTCAATATTATCAATATCATGACCCAAATTATGTTCGTTAAACCACCCGAAGAAATTTCCACCATCATAAACCTTACCCTTATGTTATACAGTGGTGTAAGAAGGGGTTGTGTTTACAGACCCTAGCTGTTTGAATTTTTATATTTTCTTTTTAATAAAATGGGGATTATATTTTTTCATTATTATTATTACTTTATCAATGATTATTTATTATGTTTGACAAAAATTAGATTTATATACGAATAAATCAAAATTAAATTTTTTTAAGAAATATTTATTTTCCTTCAAGACACTATTTTTATAAATTCAAGAATTTTTGAAATAAATAATATTTTAATTAAATATTATTATTAGATAATAATTATTTAAATATTAACTATAATTTAATTTAATGAAGTCCAATGAAATTTTTATAAGGTAAAAATTGGATAGTATCATAAAATTCAGTATTTTCCTGTAAATGGATATTTCTATTTAAAATTAAAAATTATTATATTTAGAATATAATATTTATAAAATAAATATTATTTTTTAAGTCATCAAATTGAAATTATCCAATGGTGAATTTTTCATTATTTTTTGACAGCCATATTTTTGGGTAAAAAATAAATATAGTAAAAATATACGATGTGTATTTTGAAATCATAATGACCCAAAAGTGATTTAATAAATTATATAAAATGTATACAAGGAAAAAAATATTTTTACTTTAAAATAATTTTTTTAAAAATTTATTGGATTAATTTTTTTAAAAAATTATTGGATTAATTTTTTAAACATGTAATGAATCCTCCAATACCTATATTGTATTTTAATGTTTCAAAATCGAGTATTTATAAACATGAACCACTTACACATCACCAATTATATTATTTTATGTATTTTTTTATTATCCTAATAAAATATTAAAAAAATATTATCTTTGGTAAAAAAAAATGGGTAAAAACCATTATAAGGTTTATGGTATAGATTATTTTATTATATATAGTCCAAAACATAAGTTAAGAAATTAATAAATAATTATTTTATATTTTTTTATAAATACCCACCCATAATCCCACTCATATTCACTAAAAACAATTGATCATGAATACCATCTCCCTATACCTCTATAAATCCCTTCTAAGGTATTCCTTATCACTTAATAATCTCCTCCCATGCTTTTAGAAGCACCCCCTGAGTTATAACTTTTGATTCCCAATTTTTCATGTTGGAATATTTTTTACACCTGAATTTTATTGTTATTATGATCTCCTATTAATTATTTACCCCCTTTAACACTCATTAAACTATTCCATGAAACATTATGTACACCAGTTATGATACAGAAATTATCCTACCAAGAATTTATATGGTGAATACCCATACCCATTTCCACTCAACGGTATTCAACTAGATATATATATCCTCCATTTATTATCTATGTCAATTTATGTATCCTAAACTCCTTAATCATGGGATTAAAAGTGATTAAATAAATCCTTAAGTTGTATGATCTATGTGGCACACAAATGGATGTACATGATATGAATGTGATGGGTGAGTCCTAAATTATATAGACCTCAAATGAACAGGGTGATATTTTTTACCTCATCAGAGACCATATATGGTGCGCAGGTGGTTATCCTAGGAATGTTATGTTATGATTTCTTAGCATTTATCCATGAATTATTCTTATAAGGTTATGTTTTTTTGTTTCCTTATTCATATGTTACCTTGAAGTGATCATCTTATATCAAGATTTAATGATCCTTTTTATTATTATCATCCATTTTATGTGAGATTGATATTCCTCTTGAGTAACATGTATTTATTTCATCATGTTATTCATTGATTATTACCTCATTTGGATTTATATCTGAACCTTTTTTCATATATGTCCCTAGAACATCCCATGCAGTATTAGAATATTGATGTAATACAAGGGAATGTTTTTTAGTTTTTATATAGTGTTGTTTTATCCTTGTTTCAAGTTAATGTTATATGTTCCCAATTTACTAAAGGTACTAGGCCTCATGATATTATTGGTTTGTATTATTAGTATCTTTATGTAATAAATCACAATTTAATTTATATTAAAGATATTGTTTATCATAGTTATTATTAGAGGAGTGGTTTAGTTTTTTTAGAGATTATGATTAGAAAAATTTAGTGAAAGCATTACGTATAAGTATAAGTATAGGAATGAATACCTAAATTTTGGTAATTTATAGAGTAAGTGGTTTCCAAGAAACAAAATATTCATATAGATATTACAAGTGGATGTGGTCTCGGCATAGTTGTACCTGGGGGTGATAACCCCGAAAAAGGTACATTGGGAATTGACTTGACCATCACCTTGTGTGCGACAAAGAGGCCTTGCTACACTCCAAGATTAATACTCCCAAGGGATATTCTTTGGAAAATTCACAAGCTATTTATGATGGATCATGAAGAAAGAAATTCCCATAAAATTTTATGTTAGTAAAAAACCATGGATAACATAGATTGAAACCTATAAATTCATAGGTAAAGGAATACATGTTTTTTATGATTTGTCCCTTCAATGTTCGTAGTTTCCCTTTATGTGTTTAATAGTTTAAAAACTATCATCTCTAAGTCTATTTTGGAAGTAGAAAATGATAAGAACCAGAATAAAATAATGAAATGAAGGCTAATCATCCATTCTTGAATGTAAATTGTCCAATGTGGATGTGGTTCTAGGTATTAATTCATATCATGCAATTTAGGTAAAAATATTCAAACTCCACCTCAAAACATAGATGTTGATATATCAATGGATATGGAAATGGGTCAATTATTGCATACCAAACATTTAACTCGTCCACTATCAAAAAAAATTGGTTAAATTTTCTAGAAATCCTTGTAATACCTCCATTAGTTTAGTTTCATATAATTATGGGTATGGATTGGCTTTCCTTATATAGAGCCAATTTAAATTTATAAGATAATGAAATCATCCATCCTATCATTAATCACCCTACGATTATATATAATTTCAAGGATGATTATGAATCACCTTTTGAATAAACATATAAAGCATTGATATTATTTCCTTATGAGAAATCATATCTTGCTCAAATGCTTGAGACTAAAGAAAAGATCATCCTTGATGACATTCTAATTGTAAAGGAATATGTTGATGTATTTCCCAAATAATTACTTTTTCTTCCTCCAATTTGTGATATTAAATTCTCAATTGAGTTTATACCCATATCTTTGACAATATCAAAGAATCCATATAGAATGTCCATTTTTTAACTTAAGGAGCATAATAAGAAATTAAAAGAGAATCTAGGTAAAGGGTTTATATTCCCAAGTGATTTACTATGGGGTGTGATGGTCCTCTACATAAATTAGATATATGGGTCAATTTTTAACTGTATTGATTATCATGAGCTCAACAAGATTATGATAAAGAACAAATATCATCAACCACTGATTGAGTATTTGTTTAACCAACTTCATAGAGCCATGTACTTCTCTAAGGTGGATCTTTGGTTAGGATATTTTCAAGTAAAGTTGAAAAATGATGATATCCCAATGAAAACTTTTAATAAAATTTATAGTTACTAAATTTTCATATTGATACCATTTGGACTAACTAATGATAAATATAACTTCATGGACATAATGAATAGTGTCTTTATAGATTACCTCAAAAAAATTAGTTGTCTTTATAGACTAGATTCTTATATACAATAAATTAAAGGAGGAACATGGGGAGAATATTAATTTTATACTAAAGAATTTTTTAAAGGAAATTTTATTTGTAAAGTATAGTAAATTTGGGTTTTGGATGGAACAAGTAAAATTATTGAGGCATGTTTTCACCAGAAAAGGGATATAAGTGGATCCTTCAAATATAGAGGTAATTTAAGGACGGGTCATACCTAAATCTATGATAGAGATCCATACATTCCTTGGACCATCTCAGTACTAATTTTTTTTAATAAACTTATCATGATTGTAAAGTCCAAGAACTATGAAAACTAGGAATTAAGTGAAGTTTTTCTAGACTGATGAATGTAATGAGAGTTTTAAAGAGTTAAATAAGAGGCTAATACCTACACATGTGCTCATGTTACCCTCTAACAGTGAAGGATTTGTGATCTACAGTAATGCATCCAAAAATGGATTGGGTTTTGTACTCTTAAAATATGAAAAAGTGATAAATTATGCCTCAAATTAATTAAATATCCATGATTAGAACAACCCAACACATGATCAAGAATTGGTTGCAGTAATCTTTGCGTTGAATATTTTGAAACATTATCTCTACAAGGAGAAGTGTGAAATATACATGGATAATAAAATACTTGAGTATATATATTCAAAAAAAATTTGGTTACAAATGATCAAGGATTATGATTATTCAATCCATTACCATCTTGGTTAGGTGAATAAAGTGGAAGATGTTTCGGGTCGAAAGGACCCCACAATTGTATCCATGATGAGGATTTAAATGGATCTAATCTTCTTTAACCTGAAAAGGATGTTCATGGGAATCCTAAAAGAGGATTCATCCTTCCTTGATTAAATAAATTTTTAACCATCCATTCTTGAGAAGATCAAAGAGGCCCAAAATAGTGATGAGGAGCTACAAAGAAAGGTACTGAATATTATGGAGTTAAAATTTTCTAAAAATATATTTATATGGTTTGGAACCTAGATATGTCTCCTGTAGAAGCGAGATCTAAATATGGAACTTCTGGGTATTGAAAATATATCAACTTTCTCTATTTATCTAGGTACCATTACAGTGTATTGGTATATGAAACCAATAAAATCAGGTAGGGTAACACAAAGAGGGAGATTACAGATTTTGTATTTCAATGATTGATATACCAACATATCAACTATGAATTAAATAAGTCTGAGGTTATGCCTATTCCAGTATAAAAATGGGAAAAAATCAATTGATTTTATCATAGAAATCCTCATGACATCTATAGGAAATAACACCATTAGGTGGTATTTTATCACCCTATAAAGTTAGCGCATTTCATTTATATTAATAAAGTTTACTTCCAGGACTAACTCATCAAGAAATAAATAATGGAAGTGGTGGGACTGAATAGAGTGAAACACTCTATTATATCTGATTGAGATATGAGGTTTACATCAAGGTTTTAGAGAAGCCTTCAACAAGTATTGTATACAGTGATTAATTTTTATACTTCTTATCACCCACATATAGATGTCCAATCTAAGATAACCATTTAAAATCTAGTAGATGAGATGAGATCATGGTCATTTGATTAATAAGGATATTGGGATCAGCACCTTCCCCTAGTAGAGTTCTCATATAACAAAATTTTTTATTTTACTAATCAAATGGCACCTTATGAGGATCTATATGGGAATAGGTTTCAGGATCCAATAGGTTGGGAAGAAGTTGGAAATTGGAAGCTTATGATACCTAATATTATCCAAGATATGATAAATAATTCTCAAACCATTAAAAATACTATAAAATCCACACAAAGTTGACAAAAAATCTATGAATACAATCATTGATGACACATGGAGTTTGAGGTTGTAGATAAGGAATTCTTTCATATATATCCATGGAATAAATTCATGATATTTTAGAAGGATGGAAAGCTTAGTCCAAGAAAAATCGAGCACTTTGAGATCATTGATCGCATCAAAGGTGTGTCTTATTGACTTTCACTCCCACCTAACATATCCTAAATACATGACATATTCCATGTATCTCTATTGAGAAAGTACTTACCATACCCCTCACTTTTACTAAATCATGAGGTGGTACCATTAGAGAATGATCATTCACATGAGGACTAATCTATGAAGGTATTAGATTATAGAGACAAATATATATGAAACAGGACAAATCACATGGTCCAAGTGTCATGGATGAACTAGAAGTTTATGGAAGAAAATTTGGATCCATAAGAGGTGATGAAATAGAAGCACCCTCATCTATTTTAGTATATTAAATAAAATTTTATGGTGAAATTTTTTAAGGTGGGATAATGTAACACAAACTATTATAAATGACGTTCCATTTTAAATAAATAAATTCTTTAATAATTAGTGTAGTTGTAGAGAACACATGAACTAATTTGTATATTATGAAACATTATAAAATATAGCTTGTCAGATTTAAAATACTATTAAGAATCTTAATCATTGATAATATAACCATTATACTATGACTACTTCCAATTGACATGGATGAAAGAAGTGATGGCCTCAACTAGTAGGATAGTTCCTTATAAAGCCCATTTGTCATAGATTTTGAGGGATACATAATCACTAGATTTTTAACTTGACCAAAAATAAGGTGATATTTAATAACTAAATCTCAATTGAAACCATTTATGGTTGAATTTCAATATTATTGAGATCACAACCCCGTGTTCATCATACCACCCCAAAAAAGGGACACTATCACACACCTTACCATGAGGGAATACACTGGTATAATAAAAGGTTATGTATCTAGACCCTAATAGAATAAATTTTTTTATTTTATTCTTAATTAAATAATGATTTTTTTATTATTTTAACTTCTTCAATGATTCTATAATTTGTTAGGTGAAAATTAGATTTTGATATGAAGAAATAAAAATTTTATTTTTGGGAAATATATATTTTCTATTAAGCCAAACTTTTTGATAAATAAAATAATTTTTTAAGTGAATAACATTTTAATAAAATATTACTATTATAAAATAATTATTTAAATATAAATGATTATATAACTTAATGAAGTCCAATGTAATTTTATAAGGTTCAAAAAGTGGTTCATATCATAAAATATAGTATTTTCCAATAATTGGTGATTATCATTTAAAAGTTAAAATTATAATATTTATAAAATAATTTTGATAAATTAAATATTATTATTTAAATAATCATTTCAAATTAACCAATAGTGAATTTTTCACAGTTTTTTGAGAAAATTGAATTTTTGTGTAAAAATTAAATACATAAAAATATATTGTCTATATTATAACATAATAATGACCCAAAACATTTGTAATAAAATAAATAAAATCAATCCAAGCCCAAATATATATTTATACTTTAAAATAATGTATTTTTTACAATATTTTATAAATTTTATAAACCCTTAATGAATCCTCCAAAACCTATATTATTTTTTTAATGTTTTAGAATCAATTCTTTACGAACATGGATCACTTCCACATTGCTAATGGTATTATTTTAATTAATTATGTTCTTAACCTAATATAATATTTTAAACCAATTCTATTTTGTTTAAACCATTGAAAAAAAACAAGGTGATATCTATGGTTTTTATTATTTTATTATATAGAGTCAAAAAACTACGTTTAAAAATTAATAAAGAATTCCCCTATCTTTTTCTATAAATACCCACCCATCTTCCCACTAGTATTCAATCAAGAAACCATTGATCATTAAGATACTATTCTTATCCCATTATAAATCCATCTTAAGGTGTTCCTAATATCTTAATAAGATCTTCCCAATATTTTATAACCACCCTCCATGGTAAGGGATCTCTTTCTCTTCTTTTCTATTTAAGCACCTTATTTGTAATTAGATTTTTGAATCTAAATTTAGTATGTTGTAATGAATTTATAAATACCCATTTAATATCTAATTTATGTTCTAATAATTTTATATCATTCATCTTATCTCATAATTACCTTTACTTAAGTTGTTACTATGTCAATGTAAGGGATTCCCTCCTCTACCTCTTTATTTAAGCACTTTCTTTGAGTTATTAATTTTTATTCCAAAATATTCATGTTGGAATATGTATTTACACATCCATTTCTTTTTCTTTATTATTTTAAATTAATGAGATACCCCCTTTCACTCGGATCAAGTTGTTTTATGAATCTTTATATACACCCATTATGTTGCCAAAATTATCCTGTGATTTTCCATACCAAACATTTGTGTAGTGAATGACCATACCCATTTAAAATTAAAGGTATTAAACTTGATATAACTATTATTAATTTATTGGGGAATTCAATTTGTATAACCCACACTCAATAATCATAGGATTAAAATTGATGAAATTAATCCTTATGTTATATTATTTATGGGGCATATAAATTCTTGTACATGATTTGAATGTGGTGGGTGGGATTATAAGCATGTAGCCCTCCAATGAATTGGGTAACATTTTTTTTATCTCATTGGATACCATGTATGGTTCATTATATATTATCCTAAGTACATTATGTTATTATTTATCGACGATTGGCCTTGAATTATTTTTATGATATCATTTTTTATGTTGTTTCCACATTCATATGTTGCTTTTATGTTATTATATTATATCATGCTTTGATTATCATAATTATGATTCTAACCCCTTTGATTTCACCTTGATATGAATTTGACTAAAATGTATTAATTTCATCATGTTATTCTTTGATTATTCATTTAATGGGATTTATTTATCACCCTTTTATAATGTACGTTCTCAATTTATCCTAAACAATATTAGAAGAAAGAAGAAATATATAGACATGTTTTAGAGTTTTAAATAATTTTTTATACCCATATTTCATGTTAATGTTCTATGTACCTAATTTCTCAAATAAAATAGGCCTCATTATCTTTTGGGATTATATTATGAGTTTCTTTATATAATTAATTATGAATTAAATTATATTAAAGATATGGGTTGTCATAGTAATCCACATGTACTCCAAGAACCATCAAAAATATCTATAAAATCACTAGGTACTAACATTAATGATTCTCACAACTTTCATCATTCAATATTGATAAAAATAGGAGTCTTTTTCAAGAAAAATGCATTCTCTTGAGATATTTTAGGGACTTGAGAGGGAGGATGAGGATTGAAGCTCTATATTCTTAAGAGTATTCTAGAGAAATTTCTCTCTAGGGTTGAGAGAATTAATGAGAGTGGATTTTTTGTGCACAACAACATCTATTATAGAAATGATATAACTAGGTTTATATAGCTAGGTTATATAATTGGTTATTTCACATATTCCCCTAACTAATCATATAATCCTTAGGAATTACCACATCGAACAATAATAATAATAATAATTTCATTACATGAACAATACTTATAGATATTTTAAATATCATTTCATAAATTAATAAATTAATATTTATTTAAATGTTATTTAATATATCATTCCCACTAGACTCTTAACATGGTCCATTTATCATAGTCAACAATTATCAAATTCTTTAATTATGAGTATTTATTTAAATAAAAAAATATCACTACATTATTCATTCATTCAATAAATAAATATTATATTCACTAAAATAGTGAATAAACATTTATTTAATATTAAAAAGATATATATATATATATATATATAGTATTTAAAAATTAGTGACTGAATATATAGAATCAACATAACTCCAGTAATTATTTTCCTCAAAATTTGAGAATAATATTTATTCTAACATTAAATTACTATATAATTTAACCAAGGTTCTAAATACACTTAATGTGTGACCATATAAGAGTCTTTATCAATTGAATTAGTCTAGATCACCTGAATTCCATGATCAGTATCTTTCAATACATCAAGGTACCCATAGATAAATAAATTAATGTCACAATGACAATAACATCATACAAATGGTCATTGTGTGATATAATTCCTTTGTCTCAATATCTCATAATGTGTCATCAAATTATATGATTGATATATTTTCATTGAATTTCTTGAAATGAACGAGCCAATTAAACTACCATGCCCATGGAATTAATCAAACAATTCCATTCTAATCATAGACACTAAGATCTATAATTACATTAATATGGAAGGGAAATATCCATTATTTATTCTTTAATACCATGTCACTTGTGACACACCCAACATATCCTACATTTATTTGAGAATATGTCATCATGATTTATTACAATATAACTAAGTGCACAATTTGTGGTATGGATTAATAATAATCTCAAGTATATGGACTAATAAACATGTACACATATAGTAATATTCAATAACACATTTAAAATGTCAAATTCCTATGAGCAAGAATATTTTCATAACATCCACTCTTAAATTTTACCAAGTTTAAACAAAATGTGAAGAAGTATCAATATCATATGAGACTCCAACATCTGATAAACTACACCATCAATGTCTATTATATGGATATCATCTATCCATAAAAAATATATTTAATTATATCATTATAACACTTCATGATTATTATTATAGTTGGGAACTTCTATGACCATTTTATGAGACAAATAATCTATGGAAATTATCACTTTAGTGTTACATAGAAGAACAATCATTATGTGATAATATATTCGTTATTATTAAAGACCATGAATATATTAGTAATCAAAATTAAAAATTCATTAGTTCTAGGGAACCAACTCTAACATAATTTTACTTATAATAGATCCAACTGTTAAGGAAATTCATTTTGCAAGGTCTCTCATGATATTCATGATTCTGTAGAGATAACGATTTAGTCAATAGGTTTGTCACATTTTCCTCTATGAAAACACTAATAATTGAAACCTAACCCCATTGAGAAAAATACCTCAATGTGTTATAATTCAGAAGTATTTACTTTATCAATTGATGTGAATTTGGATACTTTGATAGGACCATTACTATAGTATTATTACAATACAATGTGATATGATATATAATTATAGATGAAAAATTAAATTCTCATATGAAGTTATGTATCCCACTACTTCTTACTAGAATTTGAAGAAAAAATATACTTAGACTATGATATAAAAATGATAATCATTTATTACTTTGAGCTCTTCCATCTCATATATCTTCCATTGAGTGTGAAGACATATCCTAACTATGAATTCAAATCATTTTTATCTATTTAGAAACTTGAATATGTATATATATATATCCATTGTTGAATAACTCCTCATCTCCTTCCTAAACTAGGAATATATCATTAATTATCTTAGATACTTTTGTGTAGTCTCAACTACCATCCAATGATACTCTATTGGTTCTACTTGATATTTTCTTACCTTGATCAAGGTGTGGGAAACATAAATCCTTATACATAGCATGGTATACTTAAATAATCATATATATAATGTATATGGAATCTTAGTCATTATATGTCTCACTTCATGTTCTTGAGGACAAATTTTATAAGAGATATATATACCATGTTACATAGTCAACAATCCCCATTTTTATTATTCCACATTAAATCTCTTCAAAATCTTTTAAATGTATGCATCATGAATTAGTCTAAGAAATATCTTGTATATATCACACATGATATTAATTCCATGAATGTAGGCTTCTTCATCTAAGTATTTCATAGAAAATAATGTTTTAAACCATATATTAACTAACAGTAAGACTGGTATCTCATTTCTAATAAGTAATATGTCATCAATAAATACTAGTGGGAAAATTACCGCACTCCCACTAAATTTTCTTTATGCATAGGGAATATGATAATTCTTTATGAAACAAAATTCTCTTATGGATTTATTAAATATATGTTTCCATGATATGTATGTTTGGTTTAATAAATAAATGAATCTATAAAATTTTTATACCTTCATAGAATATATTGGATTCAATAACCACTATGTTTATATCATATAGACCTATTCCATGAGGTTTCCATAAATGAAATTTGTTTTGAAATCCATCTTCCAAATATCATATTCATGTAAAGATATAATTAATAATATTTTTGATGAATTTTAGCCTATAAACTAGTCAAAAGGTGTGTTCAATGTCTATTACATGATATTGTTTAAACCGTTAAGTGACTATCCATGCCTCATAGGTACTAATTTTACCTTCAATGCACAATTTCTTCTTGAATACTCATTTTCATCCAACATGATTTACATATACTGGGAGAATGAAAAGAACCCAAACTCAGTTCTGATACATGTAATCCATTTAAAAAATCATGACTTATTCTTATCTTTCAAATTCTAAGCTGTTAAAGACCTCTTAATAAGAAAAAGGTTCATTTTTATCAACTAATAATGAGTCTTCATCTTCAATAACTATAAAACATATTTCTTTGGTTTTATATCCTCTCTAGTGATCCTATGAACAACTTGTGTCTTTGTGAAAACCTCTTCCATAGGATATTGTGAAATTTTTTCCAATGCCAAATCTTGTGTATCTTGAGAATCAAATTCATTAAAGTAAATCCTAATCCCACTTTCTCTTTTAGATATTTTCTCTCTCTCTTATAGAATATGTCCTATCTAAAAACTATTATCTTCTTATCTAAGGGGTTTAATAGTTAATATCCCCTTATTTCATTGGTGATGTGCCTTGGGATTATGAGATCACTTATAGGGGGAGGGGAAAATTAGTGATCCATTTATTTTTTTAGAATTTCTATATCTAATTCAAACTCTGAATCTATGATCCTATCTTTCTTGTATCTCCCAACCTTACTTGAGTGATGTAGTAAATAAAGGAATGGAAACAAGCAATTTATAAGGTTAATAGATGAATATCTCACCCCTTTCAAGGATTGGGTTGAGTTCCAAGACCTTATTTCTCTATTATAAGACACTAATAACTGTTCAATATAAATCTTGAAAGGAATTGAATATAATCTCATAAAATTCCTTGTCCCTAGTGAATACAATGGTAGACCACAAAAAGTTTTTTATACTATCATCCCTCCAGTTGAATATCTATCCCAAAAATCTTATTTCCATCTCCCAATGAGGTCTCTATACTACTTTCGATTGTTCTTCAAGGGTCCCTCTGAACTCCCTCTTGAACAGGTCTTCAACTTTTACTATCTACTAATTAAGAATACATATTAGAATCTTATTTCATAAAAAATAGACATCCAAGCTTCTTTAAATCTCTTAGATCACTTGGAATTTTTTAATATATTATTGTAATTATAGTATTGGTTTTCTCTTTAACTTTCATCAATGCACAAGTTTTTCCTAGACGCATCAACTCTCCTTCTTCTTTGATGCATAAGGATGACTGAATGAAATCATCTATTCTTATTTAATAGTAGTAGGTCTCTCACTTGATAATTAAATATATAATTCACATAAAGTCTCTATACATTATTCTTCACCTATAATACTTTAATATTTACCAAATATTTTAATAATATTAATTCTATTTTGAATTATTGAAACCTCTCTTTTTTTATAGCACTAGGATTATCTTCATTTAATTTAGTTTATTATTTATTTTTTTAATTAAAATTATAA
Organism: Viscum album; assembly: GCA_963277665.1. Lineage (NCBI taxonomy): Eukaryota > Viridiplantae > Streptophyta > Magnoliopsida > Santalales > Viscaceae > Viscum > Viscum album. The sequence continues at coordinate 1,890,490,979 of OY728135.1, forward strand.
ATAATAATTCAAATAAAGTCAAATTATTCCTTTTAAAACTTCTTAAGACTGATATTTTTAATTCCTACATGATAATAATAATATCACTCCTTTAATTTCTACACCAAATATGCACTTTGATTATTTCTAAATCTACTTCCATGTATACACATTTCTATGAATTCTTATATAGAAAATACTTATACAACATTGAAATCCTATTTGGTTCAACTTCATATTTATCCCATATATTATCATGAATCCAAATTATTCTAATTAATTCTGATATTAAAATCCATAAAGAATTAGGAAACACTATCATCTGATTTGATCACCTCTTCTTCAGAATTTTTTCTTCTAAACCTCACAATTTTCTCTCATAAGGAACTTTATGACATTTTTCTTGAAATTTTTATAGTTTTCATACTACATTTTTATTCATATGTTACATGTATCTTATGATATCCCATAGCATATAAGGTATCTTTATATATAAAATTGATTTCTTATATGATCATAATTTCATAAAAAATCTTCATATCTTATGATATTTTTCCATCATAAGAATTAGATAATGTCTTATGATATTAGAATTTAATATGTGATAGGGATGTCATAAAATGTATCACATTTGACCCACTACATATATCATACATGATGGTTATCTATTTATGTAAGTTTTATATCTTACTTATTCCTCATACTAGAATATTGTTACATCAATCAACTACTTAGATGGATCTTCATACATGGATATACATATATGAATCTCTATGAATGGTATCTTAGTTTTAAATTCCCTTACATTGGCATTGTTAGTTGTGAATAGTCTTATGTAATGCCCTGGGTTTTTATGAAGCATATTATTTCCATAAAAAAATTGTTTATAATTAATAACTACCTTTCTTATTTACTATTTGTTCAAATGAATTTAAATAGATTAGTAAATAATTAATACAAGATGTGAATTAAATTAACAACACTTTATTCATTCACAGTAAAAAATACATCAAAATCACATGAAACTAAGTTTTCACGCCCTGTATTATTACGCACTATGGATTTTTAAATCCTTTAAAAGTGCATATATTAAAAGAAGACAATAATTAGAAAAGATTAAATTCCCAAAGTTGAGGAGATCTCTAGGATTATATTAACCCATAATGATCACCAATATCCAAATAAAACCTATAATGTGGAAGAACATCATGAAAGGAGAAATCATATTATAGATATAAAATGAAAACTATGGAAATGAGAAGTGTGACATAACAAGCATGAATGAAATGATTGAGTTTACTAAGGATATATATAGCAATGAAATATACATGATTGTAAATATGTTCATTGGAAATATGGTCTTTAGGTATACATGTATTTAATAGGGATACTGAAGTTTTGTATTATTAGTAGTAAATTTTAAAAAACATAATTAACGAATAAAAAAAATGAAAAAATAATATATATATATATATATATATATATATTCATTACATATTACTAATAACATTAAAATTATTAATATATTATACTACGAATTTATAAAATTTATAGAAAGAGATTAATATTAATGGATTATTGAAATTAAAATTTTAGAATATAAATAATTATTTTAATGATAAATATTTTTTCATATGAAAGTAATATTTTTTAAGGAACTATTTTTCATTAAGTGTTATATAATTTATCTTAAAAAATTAAATTGGTCACTTTTGATGTATTATATTAACATTATTTTTATTTTAAATAGATATTAAATTATATTAAAAACACTTAATGTTAAAAATGACTTTTTTAATAAATGCAGTTTTTCTATATATTTTGTATTTAAACTTGAAAAATAAACTTATAAATTTAAAAATATTAATTATAATAAATTAAGATCATTTTTTAATTCATTATTTTAAAATTACCTTAGTTTTAATTTTTGGTATTTTTCAAAAATCGCCGGTTTTTAGGTAAATAGTGAAAGTATAGTTTTTACCAAAACTATAACATTTATTATATAAGAAAGAACTATAAGTTTATAAAAACTTTTTAATTGATAAAATATGGTTTTAAAGATTAAAAATATACATTTTTAAATAATATAAAACTTTTTTAACATTTTAAGAACTTAAGTAATACTTTCCAATAAATGATACTCTTTTTAGTTGTTTCTTTTAATTAAATGTTATTTTGGTAAAACTCAATTTTAGATTTATTTGAAATAAATATAAATTTTATTATTCTTAAAATAATAAAATGTATATAATGAAAAATACATGGATAAGTTTATCATACAGATAAATTTTAATCTTGAAAATACACTTCTTCTAAAAACAGCTTGTAACACGTTACATTCACTAATAATGAAATTATTTTTATCACTTTTATAAATTGAATAAAATTAAATTATTTTCTTATTTTTAATAACAATTTCATATTTTTAACATGGTAATTATTAATTTTTTAATAAAATTGTGTTATCAAGATAAATATTAGTTTCTATAGTAAACAATTATTTTTCAAAGAATTATAATTTTCTAAATACTATATATTTTTTAAAATTAAACATATATATTTTAAATTTAGACTATTATAAATTTTATTTATAGATAAAAATAAAATAACACTCATTTAATTGATAGTTACTGTTAAAGAACACCTAAAAATTAAAATGCCATCTTTTTTTAAAAAAAATATAAATTAATTTAAAAAATAATTTCTCATATTTAAAAATTTAATTGGTTTAAATGGATCCCAAATTCATATTAATAACATTTAAATTTATTAATGAGGGTCATCTTATTTATTTAGTGACAAAATAATAACCATTATTAAGACTTAATCAAGATTAATAAGTGTTAAATGGGTAATCTAATGTGATTTTAATTTTACTAAATAAATTTGAAAATTATGACTTCTATAATAACTTTATAGGTTGTAAATTCATACCTAAATATCTCACAAAAATTTCCCCACCTAATTCATGTAACTCACCAAACACACCTTTCCCCCATGTGATACCATTCTTACCCATTACCTAACATTAGTTTCCATGGGAAACCCATCTTTACCACATGTAAAAGGTGCTCACTCCGACCATTTATATCACCCCTCTTCTTACCAAAGGAATTGGTCATGAATTTACCTTCCATATACCTCTTTAAATACCTCCCAATTATTCCCTAATATTCTAAGGAGTCCTCCCAATCTTTAAGAGTCTGCATAGAAAGGTAAGGGTTCTCATACACCTTTTGATTCAAGTACTTCTTTTGTGATAATCCCTTTTAATATTTATATGAATAAATATGTTCATAATAATACCTTTTTTATAGTCTCCATATTTCCAAAATCTCTCATTGATTCTCTCCCTCCTATTTTTAATTCAAGCACTTATTTTGTTATAATACTTTTGGTTTCAATGTGATTATGCATCCATATATTAATAATCAATACTTTTCTTCCCAAATTATTCTCTATTTATGTTATACTACCTTACCTTCCAATTAATGTCATTATATAATCTATTTTTTATACCCATCATGCTGCCAAAGTTACTCCTTGATTTTCCATGTCATACTTTCATGTTGTAAACCTTTTGATTTCAATGTGATTATGCATACATGTTTTCATAATAAAACTTCTCCTATATAAATTATTAATTATTAATGATGGAATACCTTTATCTCTCATTAAACCCATTCCATAATCCCTTTTTTATAACCATAATGCTACAAAAAAACATTCCTTTATTTCCCATGCCATATATTTATTTTCTAAATACTCAACACTTATATCATTAATGGTTATTCAAATAAACATAAAACTCATTTATTTATTGGTAAATCCAATGTTTGAAACCTAAATTCCTAAATAATAGTCTAAAATCATACATTATTATGATATTTGATTGATGTGTCACACATAATGATATAAATATGAAGGGTACACCCTGATAGCACTCCAATTTAGTGAATAAATAATTAATCACTATAAATGAAAAGTTTTATGATGCATTTTAAACATTCCTTGGTAATGTTTTATGGTGATTTTGTAAATAATTTTGGTAATATTAAGGGTTTCCACTAATATTACTCTAATGAATAAGGTAAATAATTAATCTCTTGTGATGGCATGTTTTGGGATACCTTGGCAACATGCTTGGTAATGTTTTACGATATATTGGTGAAAAATCTTGGTAATATGATTTTATGAAGCCATAGTGATAAATCTTTGTGATATTATTATGAATGTATCATGTGTATGTTATATCAACACTTACATGTAATATATCATGTTGTTCATATACATATATTATCTCCCATGTTCTTCCTATGATGTCAAGATCCTATTATATCTATTTCTTTATGATAAAATCCTTATTCGATGATTCTTGGATTATGAATCCTTATTTTAATAGGGATGAATTCTTTATGAATTCTTTATGTTCATTTATTATTTTCTCATTCCCATATGTTCATCTTATGCTCACTTATGATCTTTGATGGTTATTTCTTATGCTTAACCTTAATTTGAATTTTAGAAAATTACTTTCTTATGTTTCCATTTCCTAAGGGTATAATGAAAGATAATACATGTTCCTAGAAGAGTATCTTGTGTGGATAATTAATATGAGAATTTTATAGCTTATTATGGATTAAGAAGTTTCTTAAATGGTGGGAAACTATCTATTTGTTGAAAAATAACTTAGTTTTTTTAGTTAATGTTTGATCCTAATTCCGTAAAACTCTAGACCAAAAAGGTTTTTGGAATATAAGTAATTAAATATTTCTTTATTCATGTAGATAGTCATATATGTGGGGTTTCATAATTTTTATTAGAGTATTTTTTAGATAAAAATATAGGTTATGATGTTTTCTGATGATAATTTAAGGTTTAATAAGTTAAGGTTGTTCATAATTTAAAATGTATTTTTAAGCCTTTAGGTTAGTTGGTGTAATATTGAATATTTTAGGGGTTAATATAATATAAATTTATTGAAAACCCCAGGCATAAGTATAAGTAATATTCCTAAGTATAGGATGACATATTGAAGTTTTGATGAAATATATATTGTGTGGTTCTCTTAGTAATTGAATCCCTATCTAGATATTAGAAAGTGGAAACATCTATGAAACAGATGTTCATATGGGTAATCAATATAAAAAGGATGGTTGAGTATCAGCTCAATCTTCACTCTAGTGGATGATGAGTGGGCCTAATATTTAACACCTAGAGGGAAACTCCTGGGGGATATAATTTGGTTAATAACATGACCTTTTCAATAAATTATAAATGATTTATTATATTAAGTAATTAGGTTAAGGAATATAAGAGAACTTGACAAAAAGAAACCAAGATTAAACTGTGAGTAACATAGTTTGAGTGTATTTAAAATGTAATAATTTTGAAGAGTAAAAAATTTTGAGGTTGAATTTTTCATCTTATAATAATTATCGTATGGTTTTTATTGGTCATCACTCATGTGAGATCCTTTTTTATATTAGTAATGGTTGAAGCCCAAAGTAATCACATTCATAATTGGTATTATAGAAAACACATAGATTGTCTCAATGAGAAACTTAATTATATAACAAATGAAGTGAGTAATATTTTGATTATTATAAACCATATATCAAGAATTATGATTAATAATGTTAATATAGTTGAATTTCCAAACAAACCAAAGAAGATAAGGATGGAGTCTCATGGAAGTTCGTGTGATGAAGATGATGAAGGAAATAATGTTAAGTTTCTTTCATGTAAAAAATGTGGTAAGAATAACCATGGAGAATTTATGAAAGGAACTTGGATATGTTTTATGCCTAAAAATGGAGGGTATAGAGAAACTAGTTGCTGAGTAAAAATTAAGAAATTAGTTAACATGATGAAGTAAAAAAGATGTGTTTCCTAGTCATACTTAAGATATTAAGGTAGAAACCTAATTTCAAAATAAATCATGAGTTACGACTATCTTTTAGATATCCTTAACTAATTTTATTAGTGGGTGATAATTAAAATTGTGAGGGAACAATTTATTGGGGGGTGTAACCCCCCATGTTTTTTGGAAGCATATTATTTCCATAAACTATATTTTTATAATTTAAAATTTTCTATCTTATTTTTCATTTGTTCAGAGGAATTTAAATAGATTTAGAAATAAGTCGTACAATATAGGAATTAAATTAACACTTTATTCATCAAAGTAAAAGTTACAAAAAATAACATAAAACTAAGCTTTCATACCATGGATTAATACACCATTTAAAAGTTTATAAATTAAAAGGGGGAAATAAATAGAAAAGAAAAAAATATTCAACACCAGGAGATATCCCCGATTATCTTCACACATGGGGATTGTCAATAGCAAAATATAACCTATAATGAGTAAGAAAATTATAAAAGGAGATGGAATATTATTGGATCTAAAATAAAAAGTATGTAAATGGGAACTATGAGTGAAATGAATGAGTTTCGAGAGGATTTTTATAGGAGTGTAATATGGAAGACTATAAATATGGTTAGTGGAAATATGTTCATTAGAAATATTTTCATTGGAAATATGGCCATTAGATATACATGTATCTAATCGGTATACTGAAATTGTGCATTGTTAGTGGTAAATTTAAAACAATATAATCCAATGATAATAAAAAATAAAATAAAAATATAGTATTATAATATTATAATATATTTATTATTTTTTTATAATTAAGAAAATTATAATCATTAATATATAATACTATTTATTTATAAAATTTAGTGAAAGAAATTAATATCAGTGGATTATTAAAATTAAAATTTTAGAATATAAATAATTAATTTTAAAGGTAATGATTTTTTATTATAAAATTAATATTTTTTAAGGAATTTTTTTTAAGTGTTGTATATATTATAATAATAAATTAAATGGACCAATTTTAAATTTTATATTAATATTATTTAAATTATAAATTGATATGAAATAATATTTAAAACATTGAATATTCAAAATGGTAATTTTTGAATAAAATAATTTTTTTTATATTTTGTATTTTCACTAAAAACTAAACATTTAAATATTAAAAAATATATATATAATAAATGAACATAATTTTTTAATTTATAAACTCAAAATTAGATCATTATGAAACTTTAGGTTTTTCTGAAATAATAAGTTCTTAGTTGAATTATGAAAATAGAGTTTTATTCCTAAATAATAAATTTTATTATATAGGAAAGATATATAAATTTATAAGATCATTTTAATTTATAAATTATTAATTTAATAAGAAAAAATATACATTCTGAAAAACAATAAAACCTAGTTTATCATTTTATTAACATAAGTAATACTATGCGATAGAGGAAATTGTTTTTGTCTTTTCCTTTAGTTAAATTTTATTCTGGAATAATTAGGTTATGCATTGGTTTTATAGAAAAATAATTTTTAATTTTTTTATTAAATAATTAACATCATTAAAATGAAATAAATAGATACTTTTATCCAATACATTAATTTTAAGCTTAAAAAAGAAAATTTCTCCCAAAACTAGTTTTTAGGAGTTATATGCGCTAATAATAAAATTAAAAAATTTAATTACTTTAAGATATTGAATCAATTTAAAAAAATATATTTTTAATCCTAATTTTTAAATTAGGTAATGATATAAATTTTATTTTTTTCTATAAATATATGTTACCAAGGTAAATATTAGTTAACACAGTAAAATATATATTTGTGAAAGAATGATAGTATTCTAAATATTGGTTATTTTTAAAATTAAATGGATCAATTTTAAATTAATAATATAATGTGAGGTTGATAAATATATAAAAATAAATTAACACTCATTTAATTGAAAATCAATGTCTAAAAAAATTAAGTACACTTAAAATTAAAATGTTGTCTTTTTAGGAAATCTATTTTCTACACATTATATTTTATAATTTTAAATTTAATTTTATCATTTTTAGAATTTTAATTAGGTTAAATGGATTCAAAAGTTGTATTTATCCCATATATACTTGGTAATAAGGGTTACCTTATATTTTTATTGATAAACTTATAGCCATGATTAATATTAAATCAAGATTAAGTGTTAAAATGTCTAATCTAACATAGATCACATTTCAATAAATCAAATTGACTCTTAAAACTTTTAGATAAACCTTTTTAGGTTGGAAATTCATATATACAAGTCCCACCAATTTTTCTCCACCTAATTTACCTAACTCACAAAACCCACTTAACCCAAAGTGATACCATTTTTACCCCTTACCTAACTTTAGTTTCGATAGAAATCCCCTCATTTTCACCAATAAAAGGATCTACCTCCCACCCATTCTCTCATACCTATCTATCCCAAAGTATTTATCATAAATTTACCTTCACACAACCTATAAAAATCCCTCATAAGGAGTTAATAAGGTTCTAAGGAGTCCTCCAAAGAATTTTAAAGCTACTTTGTAAAGGAAGGGTTCACCTACTTTTCATTTTGATTAAATTATTTATTTTGTGATAATCCATTTTGATTTACATATGAGTACACTTACATTTGTTCATAGCAATTTATTTATTATCCAAATGATTCATTATTGATGAGATAATTCCTTTCTCAGTATATCATTAAACCCATTTCACAATCCATTTGTTATATCCTTCATATTGCTGAAATCACTCCTTGATTCTGTACCTCCCATTTTAAATATAGGAACTTCCTTTTTTATAAGAATTTTTATTTCAATGTGATTATGGTTATATATGTTCATTGTTAATATTTTACTATTCAAATTATTCTATATTGATTAGATACTACCTTCCCTTATCATTAATTCCATTCTACAATCTTTTTTATATACTCGTCATGTCGTCGAAGTCACTCTTTAATTTTACATCTCATACTTTCATGTTGTATGTCATTTTATTTTAATGTGATTATGCTTCCATGTGTTCATAATAAATCCTTTATTGTATAAGTAATTCCCTATCAATGATAGATTACCCCTATCACTGATTAAACACATTCTGTAATCTCTTTTTTATACCCGTCATGCTACAAAATCATTCCATGATTTTCCATGTTACATAATCATAATCTAAATATCCAACCCTAATATCATTAAAGGGTATACATATAGATATAAAATTATTTTATTGATCAGTGTCTTTAATATTTAAAACACCCATTCTTAATTCATGGGTTAAAAAAATATTTTCTTATAATCTTTGATTGATGTGTCATACAAAAGGATAGACATACAAAGGGTATTCCATGATAGCGCTACAATGAAATGGGAAAATAATTAATCTATAGAGATGATATATTTTCGGATACTAAAAAAACTTTGGTCAACTTGATAAATCACCTGGGTTAGACTACTACAGGGACTGAGGTGCATTCCTCATCACCCTGGGCTGGTGACAAGCACCAACGGCATCAAGTAAAAACATTTTGAATGATTTCACCCATAAGATTCCAAAAGACAAACAATGGTTCAAACCTAGAACTCAACATGAGGTATCCAAAAATTGGAAAAACATGTTAAATAAAATACATAGTTCTAGAACAATGACCCCCAATCATGAATCAAACTTAAGGAAGTAATAATAAATATACAGTGACATTACCAACAAAATAAAAGATTTTATTTATGGATTTAAAAATATATAAAACAAAATAATATAAAAATAGGAAGTATCAGAATTATAATACATAATACAACCAAACTAGTCTAACCACAAAATCCATGTGGCTCTCTAGTCACTGCCATGAACCAATCATACATCTCTCCCCAAGGAGAGTTATAGTGATGCACACAATCTATCAATAAAAAATTTAAAAATTTATTAATAATTTCAAATGGTTTTCACTCAATTTTTTCATTAATATCAATGTTTTATTAAAATATAAGGAATTATAAAAAATGAATTAAAATAGATTTAAATGGATTAAAAATTATTAATTTTGAATTTGAAAATTTCTAATGGTTTATTTTTATTTTTAGGTAGAAATAAGGAACCAACTATATTGCTATCAACTATTGATCCCGTAAGCCACATTGCTGGCCCATACCCAGTGATATGCAAGAACAAACCATTTTGATTGGAAACATTCCTATAATTAATTCCTTGGGAACTTTTATAGTCAATAGAATATATAGAATTGTGATCAATCAAATATTTCAAATCCCCGGTATTTATTACCGGCCATAATTGGATCAAAATGTGATTTTGGTCGATACTGCTACCATAATATCAGATTGGGGAGAAGGTGGGCTAAATCCTGTATGGGACACGTGGGTCGGTGCTACCCATTTGAGTGAGTTAATTTGTAATTGGGAGCTCATCCATGGAGTAGGATTTTGAGCTAGAGATGGAATAGAATGCATTACATATTAGTGATCATATTTGTGTGACTCATATGTGATATGAGGACTCCATAGTTACTATTCCTCACCTAAGAAAATGATTTCGTCGCACCTCAACTCTATTATCCCCATGCCCAGACACACCTAAGCCGCTGCTCGATGTCACCTGAAGCCACCTATGCCATATGAAACTTTCAGAAAACACCATTTTTTCACCATAAAGATCATGTTCAAGATCATAGCCTCAATAGAGGCCCAAAAATCACCATGGATCATCTTTTCTATTTCATATGATCATTTTGCTACCACCTCTCAATGCCATTGTCACTCATATCATCTTGCCAAGAAAAACCCCACTCGTAAAGACCAAGATCAATATTATGATCACTTCCAATGCCTGGGACCTCCATTAATTACCATGGTAATCTCTAAAGAATATGTTGTTACCTTCAAAAGGAGAAAAAATACTATTTATTATGTAGTGATCGCCCCAACTAGCCACTTCAAATGTTAGATAATAGGGGGAGGAAACATGATGTTGTTTCACCCACCATTATTTTATGGACTCACCAAGGGCGTTCAATTATAATTAGAAGAGGCCAATAAATTTCCAAGTTTGATGATACATTAATATGTTCTACCATTACAAGTTGAAACCAATGGGATGTTTTTCTAGTATCACTGAAGGAAGGAATGACGCTACCATTTGGACATTCTATCTTTGAGCTACCAGATAATCCAATATCATTTCTACCATGGTGATCCATTTTACCTCAAATACTAACTCTATAAGAAGTTTTAAACATTATTAATATAATGAATAACTTATGAAAAGTAATAATACTATAGAGGTTTTGATGATAGATATGACCTACTATCAAGGAAATGGTAGTTATAATCAACCATCGAGGTGATAATAGATATGGAGGAAGAACCATCATGCATGACTTAACATCATGTGTACTAATATTGAAGAGGATGAGGAAGTGGATGTCTTATGGGATCACCATGGATGAAGTTTTCATTATAGATGAAGTAGGGCATGAGCCACCCCTTAAGCCCGGATGATCTACCACCACTGATACCATGGTGAAACACCATTGGAGGTGTTGACATCACTTCTCTACCATTAATTGAAGTGATACCATCGAATATATACCTTTTCAAGTAGTGTATATGCTATTGTGTGTTATGTACCACTATTATTAAGAATAGATCATTGGGAGGAAGAGTTTCACCATGGTGATGCCAAATATGATAGTGATTCCCATTTAGATATTTTGAGTTATACGATGAAGAATAGGTGTTGAACTAGGGAGGTTTGGCATGGTTTAAAAAAAAATAGCTACTCCCACACATACTACTGTTAAAGCTACTACCATAAAGATATACTATTAATTAATGGTAGATTATTATACCATTAGTGTATTATATTCAGGTTGTCGTGATAGATATTGAATGGTAGAACAAGAAGTACTAGCGATGTGAATAGTAACAGCATATGTTGCTACCATCATTGAGTAATACTGGACGATGGTGGAAATTAGAAACACCTGATAATTCAAAAAATTTAATATGACATATATTTTAATAGATGTGTCCATCCTTTTACATGATATAAAGAAGATATGAATAAGAGGGATATATGGGACTCATCCCTCTGTAAATATAGGGATTTATTCCACTAAAAAGTGATCAAAGAATCGAAGTATCAGGGATTGAGAGAATAACCACTACTATTTATTTCTCTATTATTACTGCTTTTATATTTATTCATTTTTAAATTCATTCTACCCATTTTACCTCCCTTGTACTTTCTATTATAGAGGGTTATAATCCTTTAGTGATTGGTTGAAGGGGAGTTCTCCTAAATCTGTAATGCTTGAGTCTTGTTTAATTTATCTAATTACATTGATCTGTTTTATTTATTTTAACTGTTTTCAATTATAACTTCAATAATTTTTATATGAATATGATTTTTTTTAATTAAATTAGGGATTTTTATAATTTCCTTGATTAAATAAATATTCTCTCCCTCTAATTGGTTTTTTATTACACCAATTGGTTGATCAAGAGCCAGTTATAAAAGCATTTTGTGATTATTAAAAATATGAGGATGGAATAGTGGTATGATTTCAATTCTTGGGAATTTAAAAAAACATATTTGGTATTTCCATATAAATTCAAATAAGGATCCTTTTTCCTTTCACACATTAGAAGTAAAATTATCTAAAAAAGTAAATTATGAGGATAGTTCTCATTAAAATAAAACTTGATCAAGGGTGAAAATGGAAAAACATTGTTTTATTTTTAGTTAATCAATTGATAAAAACAACATATTAATTTCAAAGAGACTGTGATAATATTACAAATAGGGAATCCAACTTGCAACCCCAATAACTTTTCTCTCTTAATTTGAATCTCAAAACACCTATTTCTCTAATTTATTTTTATAATAATTATTTTATTTACTTTTTCATGACAATAATATGTAATAACTGATCCTTGGAGAAAAATTTGGTTTACTACTAACACTACATTCTGTAGACAATATAAATAGATTTTTTTTCACACTCCATAGAAAGCGAGTTTCAAAACATGGAGCCATTTCTGGGGAGCTAAGTTCTAATCTAATCTAAAAATTACATGAATAGGGCCTCTAATAAATATTTAATAGATTTTGACCCTATTATAGAGAGAATATTTCTAAACAAGTTTAGGAATCTCAATATAGAAAAAACATTTGATGAAATTAACATAAAAGACTTGAGTGAAACTTCAAGTGTTCACATTGAGCCACCAAACATGTCATTAAATCCATAAAAAACCTTAAGGGACTTGTGTTCTCCATAATTTGAAAACCAATAGAATCAATTAACTATGCCTTCTCAAAAAAATGATTTTTAACTACTTGTCAATATGATTCCTTTATTGCCCAAATTTCAGGGCCTTAAAGGTAAATATCCCAATAGACACATTCAACAGTTTTGATTTGTATGATCAAGCTTAAAGCTAGGTGGAGTTATTGAGGAAAAATTAAAGTAGAGGGAATTCCCCTTTTCACTTTAGGGAGATTCCAAAGAGTGGTTGTACCACCTAAAACTCTGATATATCTATGACTAGAATGATCTCTAAAGAGGCTTTATACAAATATTCTTCCCAGACTCTATGAGCATATAAATAATTAATGATATCTACACAATTCTATAAGAAATTGTAGAATCCCACTAACAATATTGGAGAATATTCAAAAATGTTGGTGCAATATAAGATCATCAAGCTATGGAATATCATCACTTCCTAGTATTTTTTTACCAAGGACTGCTGAAAAACAAAAGGAACCTCTTGGATGCATCATCTAGATAAGATTTTATTGATAAGTTACAAACTGAATATAAGGTATTAATTGAGAATATTTCATAGAATCCCAAATAGTTTATAATAAGAGTTACAAATACAAAAGGAAATTATGAGTTAAAAACTTCTAACTCATCGTATATTATTAAAACCAAAAATGAATAATTAATAATCCTAGTAAGATAGATGGTTGTGAATCAAGTTAAATAACAACCCTCCCCACCTCGAGTATATAGTTTGTGTTTATAAACCCATAATTTTACTGATCAATGTGATGAGGTATAGGTTATGGTGAGTTATGAAACCAAATTCCAACTGAAAAACCCAATAGATATTTGGAGGTTAACAAAACCCAGATAAGTCTCCCTTTCATCCCCCATTCTAGTTTGAATTTCAAAATCCACCCCCTTTACAGAAAACCAAACAAGCAACAATAACCACAACAAGCTCATAAACCACTTCCTTTTTCAAAAAAAATCCTATAGACCACCCTATTGTAGTAAAAAACTAGTTGAATAAATAGAAGGAACCTAGATTTTTGGAGTTGAAAATTATAGTAAATGATTTTTTTCAAATAAATTTGAGAATATCCTAGAATTTATATCTTAAAAATTAGGTAAACTTATATCTCAGACAATCCCAAACCGAAAATAAATAGTAAGTATGACCATCCCAATGAGTGGAAAGGATATCCATCCACCAGAACGCAATGAAGCTCATGATGAACTGGAAAAAGGTGAGTCTGGAAACTCTGGACATATTCTAAAAGAGAAAACCACACCACCAATAGAATAATAGAAGAATAAAGAAGGATAAACCAAAAAAATATTTAGAAATTAAATACATGAAAATCCATTACAAAGGTTGTAATGGGAGAATAAATACATACCTCAACCATTCCATTCTAGTTTTACTAAATCAAATAAGATTGACTGAGAGAATATCCAAAGGTAGATCGAAGATACCTTGGAAAAGGATGAAATTAACATACCACTCTTGGAATCCATTCAAAAAAATCACAAATATACAAAATTTATCAATGATATATGTATCAAAAGGAAGAGACTTGATTGGATTGATGGATTGTCCTAGGGAAGATTATTTCATCCCTAATTACACAACTATTACCTAAAAAATATCTGGATCCAAAGACATTTTCTTTTCCTTACACCATTGGTTCTTTCAAATTATTTTATTCTTTGTGTGTTCTTGATGCTTCCTTTAATTTAATGCCTCATTCTATTTTTTCACCTGGGAAAATAGTTTAATTGAAGCCCACAAGAGTGGTGGACCAACTAGAAAATAGATCCACCATTTTTCTAGTATGAGAGTCGGAGGATGTGCTTATGGGATTGAAAGGAATAATTTTTGTAGTGTATTTCTATGTTATCACCATAGAGAAAAGATAAATCTCTAGGTCACTCGCAGATCATATTAGAAAAACCATTCCTGAAATAATCCATGATGATCATCAATGTATATTAAGGAATACTTTCAATGGAGCTAAGGTACAATGAGGTGAACTTCAAAATACTTTAATTCAATAGGAATCCTTCAAAAAACCACTCCATCATTATAATCACTCATTAAGAAGGTATTGATCCCATTAAATACTTAGGCATAATTAGGTATTTTTTATACTCAGGATATCACATGTCTATTAAAAACATCAAGGAATAATTGGGTGATAAATTGTTTAGAAATTCTATCTTTAAAATTTGAGAAGAAATAACTTTTGATTAATTTGATAATATACTAAAGGAAACTGATACAATCCCCTTTACTAAGGATGTTTAATCATTGCATGTGGAAAATTTGAATTCAATATCTTCTCTAGAACAACCACTAAATATATAATTAAGGCCCATCCTATGTGATTTAAAATATGTGTATCTTAGGGAAGGATTAATTTTTCCAGTAATCATATCTAACAAAATTTATAAAGTCCACGAGAAAATATTAATTTAACTCTTGAAAAGAAACATCCAAGCTATATGGTGGAGTCTAGGAGACAACTCCGGACTTAACCCCAAGATCTTCCCCTATATAATTTTTCTAATTAAGGATTCATGACCTATTAGAAAGACTAAAAAATGATAAACCCTGATATTATGTGAGTATTAAAAAATGAAATAAGGAAGTTCCTAGAAACTAACACAATATAACCAATTTATGACTCATAATGGGTTATACCCATCCTTGTGGTTCCTAGGAAATCTTGTTTGAAAATTAAAATTGATGAGAATAATGAATTAATCCCCTAGATATTTTAGAACAGTTGGAGAGTATAAATAGACTACATAAAGCTGATTCAATTCACCATAAAATACCACTTACCCATCCCATTCCTCGACCAAATGATAGAAAGGTTAGTGGGAAGGACACATTATTGTTTCTTTGATGGATTTTATTATTATTTTCAGGTATTAATTTCCCTAGAAGACCAAGAGAAAACAACATTCACCAATAATTTTGGAACCATTGTTTACAAGAATACTCATTTTAGGTTATGAAATTCCCTAGGTATATTTTATGGATGTATAGTAAGAATATTCTTAGATCATATTGAGTATTTAATGGAGTTATTTCTTGATTATTTTACTTTTTCTTTGTAATTCTGTTAACCATTTTATGTGAAATCTAGAAAAAGTTATAAGATAATGCATTAAGAAATAACTTTTTTTAACATTGTGAAGTGTCACTTTATGGTTTAAAAAGGGATAGTACTATTTCATATCATTTCAAAAAAAAGGAAATGAGGTAGATAAGTTTAAAGGTAAGTTATCAATTATTTTCTATATCCCACTTGTGTAGAACACATTAGATCCTTATTAGGTAATGTGGGATTCTATAGAACATTTATCCAAGAATTTAGTAAGATTGATCTTATTCTTTACATATTTATTTTAAAAGAATCGTAATTTTACATTATAGAATGTTATAGGAAATAATTTTATTAGATTAATCAAAAAATAATTACCCTACTAATTATAAAACCCTTAAATTGGGAGAACCCAGTTTATCTAATTTGTTATGCATCAAACCAAGATGTGGGATCTTTTATTTAAAAATTAATTAAATGAAGATCAAAAGTCCTAGCATATGCCTCAAGAACCTTGGATTCCACACAGATAAATTACCCAACTACTAAAAAATAATTTATTTCTATTATATTTTCATTGGAAAAATTTAGATCTTATTTTATAGGAACTAAAGTTGTTTTATTTTCAGATCATGTATAAATTAGGTACTTAATGGAGAAGGGTAATTACAATACAAGGTTGTTAATATGTATACTACTCTAGAAAGAGTTAAAACTAGTAATCAAGGATAATAAGGGATATAAAAATCAAGTGGGAGATCACCTTAAGAGACTTAAAAACACTACTGAAATAGAAATTCTAGAACTAAACCCACTTAATGATCATATACCTAGAGAGAAACTAATCATCAAGGAAGGTTAAGTACCATAGTATGCTGACACACTAAATTATTTGTCCACATCCCAGGTACCATCTCACCTTAACTCTCATAAAAAAGAAAAACTTACGGCTGAATCTAGATTCTAAATTTGGGAAGGTCTATTTCTATGGAAAAGGTACAGTGATAAAGTCATAAGGAGGTGATTACTGGAAAGTGAAATAAAATATTTATTTGAATTTTTTTCATACACTTACTTATGGAGGCCACTTTGTAACTCAAGTAATGGTAAGAAAATTCTTGGAATATGGAATTTATTGCCCAAACCAGCTTAACTATGCTCATCAATATTGTAAAAAATGTTATATGTGTCAATATTTTGGAAATATTTCCAAAGTCATGAGATTTCCCAAACACCCATATTTTTCTAGGAAATATTTAATGTATGCTGTATTCATTTTATGGGACCCTTCCCCATGAATTTTTTAAATTATTATATTCAAATTATTATTTATTATGTCTCTAAATGGGTGGAAGCAAAGGCCACCAAGACTGATGATTCTAAAGTTATATGTGATTTTTTTTAGTTTTAACATATTTTATAGGAATGGATTTGAAATTAATATCATTAGTAACCAAGGGATTCATTTTTTCAATAGATATATGGAGGCTATTCTTAAAAATTATGTGTTGCATTACAGTACATCTACACCCTATCATCCTCGGAAAAATGGCCATGATGAAGGGTATAACTAGGAGATTAAATGTATCTTGGAGAAAATAGTTAAACCCAAATAGAATGATTAGAGCTTAAGGATTGAAGAAACATTATGGGCATACTAAAAAACCAAAAATACACCCATAGGTATGTTCCCATATCATTTATTTTATATAAAAAGTTTTTATTTGTTGGTGGAGTTAGAGAACCAAGTGTATTAGGCTATCAAAAAGTTGAATTTGGATTTGATGAGTTCTAAGAAAGAGAGAAAACTTAATTTACAATACCAGGAGGAAATTTGAAATAATTATTTTTAAATTATAGAATTTTCATAGAGAAAACTAGAGTTTCACATGACAAATTTATTCTGAAAAGTACCTTTCAACCAGGTGATCAAGTTGCGCTCTACATTTCTAGAATGATGTTAATACTGGGTAAGCTTAATTCCATGTGGTAAGGACATTTTATAGTTACTAATTTTTATTATTGTAGTATCATTTAGATCATTAAAGAAGAAGAAGGAAACTCATTCAATGTCAATGGTAGAAGATTGAATATGTTTCATGGGAATCTACCTCAATAACAGAAGGCGGATCTCAAACTTCTCAAACCAATCTATTAATTTCTTCCCATGATGTTTGGTTAAGATAAAGATATTAACTAAAGGTACTTTTGGGTGGATACCTGAGTTTTATGGTTTTCTTTTGAATTATAAGTTTAGGATGGAATCATCTATTCCTCTCACCCCTTTTAGATTTAATAGAATAGATCTTACAATGGTGTGAGTTGTTTTATAGGACTACCATGAAGGAAGTTAATAATAATACCCATACAATTAGAAGTAATTAGGTAAAAATATTCTTGTGAATAAGGAATTAATTATTTCATTATTTATTTTT
Source organism: Viscum album (assembly GCA_963277665.1). NCBI lineage: Eukaryota > Viridiplantae > Streptophyta > Magnoliopsida > Santalales > Viscaceae > Viscum > Viscum album. The sequence goes on from OY728135.1 coordinate 1,890,509,687, forward strand.
AAACTCCCTATATGTTTTTAAAAATCTATTTTAAACTACAAATTTCATTCCCGTATTAGAATTATTACTTTGCATGACTTATCTAGGAGACATGAATTTCTAATGAATCCCATGATTCCATGTTTTAGATTTCAATAATAATGATATTGAATGAGTAAGGTTGATAATTGAATTATTATAGTGAATCATTAATAATGAAATGATGGATCATGATTTGAGGGAATTGGTTGATTCGCGTAAATGAAAGTTTCTAAAAATTGTTCATATTTTGAATTTCATAATTTCATGTGAATTTATTTATTTTTTATTATTAATTCCATGAGTAATTGTACAATTTCATATGTTCAATTTCTGAGATGATTTATAGACCAAATAATTTATATTTTATCTTGATCATATTTCTTAATTTATCTTTGGGCATGTCACCTATGATAACTTACATTGGAACTTTTCCAAGCTAGGACTATGAAAATACATACTTAAAATGATTGAGGCATATTTATTGATAATCAATTAACCTTGAAACTATATTATGCATTTATCCTTATTTATATATAGAGGCCATGAATAACCTCATTAGGGAAAATCTATATTCCAATTCATTTTTATCCATCCCTATACTCATCTTTGTTTTTTTCGTGATATTTTAAAGTTGAAGTGTGGGGATGAGGGAACTCATGGTGGAAGGGATGAACACCATTGTAATGAAAACTATCAGGTTTCAATTTTTGGGTATTGAGAAAGTTTATTAACTCATTCATTATAATTTATTGTTTTCCTTTCTTAAATATGGGGGAAAATATAGGAATGTGTTGTGATTTTTAAAAATAAAAAATATCCATTATTAGATTGATGATTTTTATCATATGTGTTTTAGTGAGTGATGTGTGGTTTATTCCATTAATGGCACTCAAAAAATTAAAAAAATATAAACAATTAGTTTGAAAAAAGTAAAAAAAAGAAAAAATTCAATAAGTAGAAATTCATTCTTTAAGATTTCATATTTCATGACCTTACTTAGAGCTTGGAAAGTGGTAGTTGGAACTTTAAAGGGATCATTATAGTGATATTTAAACCATTTAATATCATTCACTTTACTTTAGAGAGAAACATACTCTTTTAGGATTAATTTTTGAACATTAATTCTTAGTATCCATAAGCCTTGGAGTCCTTAGAACCTTTATTGAAAATACCTCATGATTTTAGGTGATTTTTTTCATTACAAGTTGGATAAATTAGTTCATTTTAAATCATATGAGTAAGGGAAATGTTATCATGATATGATCAAAACTTTACTTGAATTTTTTATCATTATAGATGAGTGAAAAGATTTAAAAGTGAGTTAAATTGTGACTTGGCATGTTTAATAAATTATAAATTAAATAACTTTAATTAATTAAAGGATTCGATCCACCAATTTAATAGAGGGATTAAATAAAATACATGGATTGGTTGTTTCTTTGAAAAGTCGGAAATTGAATTAATGATATATGTGGAACTTGAAAATGTTATTTTTCTGTTGATAATAATTTTTCTTTGGGGTTAAAATAGTGGTGATATTAGTTCCCTCCTGAATTCAATGATGATATTTTATGATTGAGGACAATCAAAGTTTAAGTGTGGAGGAATTTGATGCACTCAATTTATCATGAAAATTTTCTAACATTTAGTAATAATTTCCAATGGTTTTAACTCAATTATTCTATATATTTTAATGTTTTACTAAAATATGGGGAATTACAACATAAGAATAAAAATATATTTAAATGGATAAAAATGATGTATTTTATATTTGAAATATTTTTAACGGTTTAATATCATTTTCATGTTGAAGAAAAGGATCCAACTTGCTATCCCTAAACCATTGGGCTTTTAAGCCACATAGCCAACATTTTATTATTTTTAGGTAAAATGCATAGATTAGTTCTTTCTTTGAAAAGTGGAAAGTTGAATTAATTTTTTATGTGAAACATGATTTTTTTACATTGATTTCCATTTTTTTCTTTATTTGGTATATAAATATTAGTATTATTTGTTCCCTCTAGAATTAAATGTCGATATTTTATACTTGAGGACAAGCATATTTTAATTTGGGGGGTATTTTATGTACTCAATTTATTATAAAAAATTTTAAACATTTATTAATAATCTAAAATAGTTTTTACTAAATTATTCGATGCATTGAAATGTTTTATTAAAATATAGGGAACTGAAATTATGGAATTAAAATAGATTTAAATGGATAAAAATGATTAATTTTGAATGTGAAAAATTTATAATAGATTATTTTTATTTTCATGTGGAAAGGATATCCAACAAGTTATCCCTCAACCATTGGGCCCACAAGCCACATAGCTAATGTTTTATTATTTTTAGGTAAAATAAAAGGACTGATTATTTTTTTTGAAAAGTGAGATATTAAATTAAGGTTTTTTGTGGAACTTGAGAATTTTAGATTTACATTGATAATCATTTTTTATAACTTTTGGATTTAAATATTTATAACATTAGTCCCCTATTGAATTTAATATTGAGATTTTATGCTTGAGGACAATCATAGTTTAATTTTGGGTGTATTTTATGCACTCAATTTCACATGATTTTTGTAAAACATTTATTAATAATTTCCATTGGTTTTCATCACTTATTCCCTTTGTTTTAATGATTAATTAAAATATTTGGAATTACAATTATGGAATTAAAATTTGTTTAAATATATATAAATGATGAATTTTGAATTTGAAATATTTAAAATGGTTTATTATTATTTTAAGGTACAAAAAATGGCAAACCAGCTAGCCCTTATCCACTAGTCCAACAATCCACATAACCAATGGTTTATTATTTTCAGGTCAAATACATGGATTGGTTGTTTCTTTGAAAAGTGGGAAATTAAATTAATGTTTTATATAGAACATTAAAATTTTGTTTTTATATTGATAATCGTTTTTGTATCACTTTAGAAATTAAATATTGGTAGAATTGGTACCCTCTTGAATTTAATGTTTAGATTTTATACTTGAGGACAAGTATAGATTATGTGGGGGGTATTTCTTCACTCAATCCATCATGAAAATTTGTAAACATTTATTAATAATTTCAAATGGTTTTAACATAATAATTCTACATATTTCACTATTTTATTAAAATATGGGGAACTAAAATTAATTAATTAATATAGAGTTAAATGAAAAAAAATGATGAATTTTGAAATTGAAATATTTTTAAGGGTTTATTATTATTTTTAGATAGAAAAAAGGATCCAAGAAGCTATCCCGCAACAGTTGGGCACATAAGATAGATAGCCAGCACACAAGGGGTTAGCTAGCTAAGCCGTACACGTAGAAGAGCCTACTAGTAGTAGGATAACATGGGTCATGGGGAGGAGCCTGTGGTACATATGTGGGACAAAGGTAGCATATGCCACGTGGGTCTGTGCAACCCATTTGAGTGTCTGAATGTGTAACTAGGAGCACATCCCTATCGTGGTAATCTGATCTAGTGATGGAGAATAATGAATTATATACCACCAATAATCATCATGTGACTCTAATGTGGGACAAGGATTTCATGTTTATTATTCTCTACTTAAAGAAAACAAAGTTGTCTCACCTCAGTTCTGCTACCCCATGCTCAAACACACCCAAGCCTCCCTCGACATCACTAGATGACACATTTTCCATCTTCAACCATTGAGAAATATCATTTCCATCACCACAAATCTTGATCTTGAGATCATAACCACAATTGAGACCCAATAATAACTATGGATCATCTTCTCTACTTCAAATGACCATTGTGCTACCAACTCTCAACACCATTTTCACTCACTGTATCTCCCGAAGAAAAACTCCACTAGGAAAGCTCAATCTCAATCTTAGGATCACTACTATGGCCCAAGGATTCCAATAATTACCATGTAAATATTATCCAACCTAGGTGAAATTCTTCACAAAGAGAACAAATACCTTTCATTGAGTAGAGCTCAACCCATTTGTACAATGTGAAGGCCGGATGGAAGGGAGAGGAAACATGACATCATTGAACCCACTATTGTTCTTTAGACCAAAGAGATTCTAGAAAATGGATGAGTTGTTTGTTACACTTAGATGTCTTATCGTTTCAAGGTATAACTGGGAGATGTTGAGCTACCATCACTGAAGGAAGGAATAATTCTACTATTTGGTTGTGCTACCGTTTGAGCTTCCATATGATCCATATTCATTTCTACCATTGTGATCCACCATAACTCTACTTTTTATTCTCTATGAAGGAGACTACATACTAAGTAGAATGAAGAACTCATGAAGGGTGCTGCTACCATAGAGGCACTGACCGTAGATATGATCTATCATTGAGGCAACGATATATGTGATCTACTATCAAGGAAATGGAATATATAGAGGAAGAAACGACATTCAAAACCTACGTTCATGTGTACTTCCATAGATGATTCCATGGTAGTGGATGTCTTGTAGGAGAACCATGGATTAAGATACCATTACTCATGAAGCGGTCTATGAGATACCTCTCAAGTGAAAATAATCTTCTACCACTATATCCTTGGTGATCCATCATTAGAGGTGTTATTGTCACTTTGTTTTTTTCACTTGAAGTGCTACCATAAAACATATATCATTGATATTAGAGGATATTCTATCATCTGAGATATACCACTATTATGAAGAAAATATCATCAGGTGAAAGATTTTCACCATAGTAATTCCAAATATTATAGTGCCAAACCATGGGGGAATTATTCCAATCATGATATTTTGAGTTACACCATATATAATGGGTGATAAACTAAGGAGTTTTGGATTGGTTTTAAAGTAATATGAGGTACTATCACACATTCTAGGATTGCATATACTACCTTGATGATCTATCAATGAGGAATGGAAGATGTCGCTACCATGAGTGTGATACCATTTGGGTGTGGTGGTAGATACTGAATGGTAGAAAAATAAGTGCTACCATTGTGAACACTAACGGTAGATACTTCTATCATCCCTGAGGAATATAGGTTAATATAGGAAACTGGAAATTCCTGATAATTCAGAATATTTTATATTGCATATCTTTTAATAGATATCTCTATACTTTTCCCTGATATAGAGGAGATATGAATGAGAATGATAGATGGGAATCCTAATTATAAAAATAAAATGTTTTCTACCATTTAATAGAGATCAAAGAATAAAATATTTGGAGAACAACCACTGTTGAATATTACTCTTTTTTGCTACATTTATTTTTCTTTATTTTTATCATGCATTTTTTCCCTTATACCTTCATTATTCTTTCTGTTGTGGAGGGGTAGAAACCTTAAGTGATTGGTTGAAGGGGATGTGACCAGAATATGTAATGCTTGAGTCTAGTTCAATTTATCTAAGTACATTGATCTATATTTTTTTATTTAAATGTTTTTCAATTCTAAATTCTATAATTTTGATATGAATACAATTGTGATTGTATTTAATTATGTATTTTTAGTATTTCTAGGATTAAGGAAATATTTTTATCCCTCTTCTTGGTTTTTAATCACACTGATTGGTTGATCCAAATCCAGTTAGATTAATGTTTAGTGATTACTAAACATGTGATGAGGTAAAAGTGGTCGAATTTGGATATATAAGAATTTCATTACCAGATTTAGTATTGCCTATGAAATTTAATGAAGGGTGATTGTTAATTTCACACATTGGATGGATAATTATCTAACAAAATAAACCATTAGGATAGTTCTAATTAACATAAAACTTGATTAAGATTGAAAAAGGGGGAAATGAATTTTTTTCATTTAATCAATTGATAAAAACAACATATTAGTTTTAAAGGGACTATGATAATATTACAAATAGGGAATCAAAACTAAAACCACAATCACTTTTCTATCTTAATTTGAATCTAAAAACACATATTTCTCTGATTTATTGTCCTAGTAATTATTTTATTTATTTTTGAACCTTTAAAATAATATTTAATCATTTCTCATTGGAGACATATTTGGTTTACTACTAATACTATATTCCTTAGTGAAGATAAATTTCTTTTTACAAACCCCACAATAGGTAAGTTTTAGATACCAACCCTACATTGAAGTCAATAGAAATCCACCTACATAAAATGTGGATACTACATACCCACTGATGTGAGTATTTAGGGTGCTAGATGATTCCCTATAACATACCACTAATAATCCATTTCATTCCTTTTATAAGTGAATCCAAAAATTATAGTCTGGAAATAAATATTAGAAAATTATTTTTTATTATATTGGCATGATATCAAAGAAAAAATCATATCTTATTACCTTAGTAAAATAAATATCATGCTCCCATTCAGATTTAGAAATACACCTTTGAAAAAAAGTCATATAGATAGGTTTGAAATAATTTTTAAATGTGGTATCAAGAAAATATTATCATTTGAAAAAAAAATCACCAATTTATTTTAAAATCCTTTACATACCCCTCAACTATGGACAAATGTAAATTTAAAATCATATAAAATTACCCCATGAAGAATCATGAAAGTAATAATAAAAATAATACAAGATAAAACTTTATAACAAGAAATAGAAATCATTAATAAACTGATACATTAAAAGTTGAAATAAAAATTGAATCTAGAAACTCATATACTGAGTAAGAAATAAAGGAAACATAAAATAAAATACATTTCATAAGTAAATACTCTATGTACCAATTGTATAATGATAGATATTTCCTAGGAATGATCAAATATAGATAGGTTTTATGATCCCACACTTTTCACTTGAATCATTCTCAACTATCCTCTTCAGGATAACACCCCTAGATATGATTCAAAAAATACATCTACGGATTTTTGGAATACATGTAATATCAAATACCATAGTAACTATCCCTTGATTTAAAATTTAGTGACTTATGTTTCCCTATAAACTAGATACATGAGTTGGGACACATTTATTATTCATCAATTATAGGACAATAACATAACACAATTCAGCACATCACAATATCAACTCCCCATCCCACATCTAACACCCCTCACTAATGAGACCCTATTCCAAAGTTCATAAGAAGTAATAAATGGTCCAATAATTTCTGAATACACAAAACTTTAGTAATAGATAAACAATGGGGATAAAAAATGGGGTAACAATATCCATTGGAATCATCTATATAAGGTTCCAAATTCTCTTGTGGTTTAATATAAAAATTATATAATTTAAAATACATTTTCTAAATCCATTTTAGAAATAATTTAAAATCCAAGGGACACATAAATATCATTATGCATAGTTAAAGTCAATAAATTTAGTCATATTACATTTCTAAGGATCAAACATATCACTTAAAAATAAGTAAAAACACCAAATAAGGAGACACCAAACTTATATATCATTCTTCGTTAAGAAACCATTTTCAAATCTTTCACCATGATAAAACACCTCATTGAAATTTTATTAAACACCAAAAGGGAATTAATTTATAATTGGAATGAAACAAAAAACTAATTAGAACCCCCACCCTTATGTAAAAAAATAAAATAATGGAAAACATAGAGGGTTCTTAATAAAACTACCATGAGTAACAATGTTATATTTTCATAGATAACAAATAAATTTTCAAAGATACAATGACCCACATAACTCTCAAATAAAACAATTGACAAGGATAAAACTGTAAGATCTTGGGTCTTCTTATAAGGCATGAATCTTCTTTTTGTCAATTTACCTCCTTGATTTTCGCCTATTGTGAGTTCCTAATATGATCATGGGAGTTTTGGGGGAGTTTGGGGATTGTTCAAATCCCAGAGCCCTACTTTTTGGGAAAGTAAGCTGGTTTGCACAGTTAGTAGAAACTATATGGGAAAGGCTATATAGTTACTACTAATCATGTGGGGATGATCAAATGGGAGAAGAAGGCTGCAAGGTTTATGGAAACTGTGTATCCAGAGGCACATGCCCATGTGAGATATCATTTAATTTTCATCATATGTGTTGTACATGGTTTTCACATGGTTTGGAAAACCATACACATGAAACTAATCAAGGTCCCCCTTAAGGAAGTAAGGGGTGCACTGTTGGTGAACAGTTTAGCCAACCTTGTGGCAAAATCGTGTGACCCAGTTAAAAATTGGGAAATGACCATTTTACCACTATGGATTTATATTTTTGAAACCCATTATTATTTTTCCCCTAACAGATATCCATGAGGTATGAGGATATCCTTTTGAAGCCTAAAGTTAGTCTAGGCCACCCACAGGGGTGTGTCTCTATATCTGGATTACTGTGTACCACCATGCTAGATCTATGAATTCTCACCTTATTAGAGGGAGCCTATATAATTCAATTAATTGAATTCAATTGATTAGTAGAGAGTTTATGTCTCCTTTTACATGTGTTGAAATGGTGTTAATTGAATTAATTTTTTAAATGGAAATTGATATATGAGTTGGATGAACTCATGAAATTTTATTTATTGTGAAATGATTAATAAAATCATATGATTAATTGAAATGGTAGTGGATTCCTTGGAAGAGCTCCTTAGATCCTGATTCCATTAGATTTCATGTACATTTCTCTCATGGATCTTGATTGTAGTGGTGGATTCCTTGGACCTATTTACTCCTTGGTTTCTAATTATGTAGGATTTCTTGGGCCTTGAAACCCCTTGGATATAGCTTTCTTTGGATCCTAGTGGACATGGTTTGTTGACAGGATCCTTGGAACCCACCCAATTATTTATCGGGTTTTCATTGAGATTCCCACAGGACTCAATGTGGATGCCTTGGTCTTCTATACCTTGGATTCATCCCTTCATGGTCTGACACTTTTAATTACATGGGTTGACCATTGTGGATGATCTTGATTTATATTGAATTCACATAGTAATTGTTATACACATGATTATACAACATGGAAATGGTGAGTATTTACACTTGTTTATATGGTGTGGTCATGGTTTATGTTTTTTCTTTGCTTACAGATAGACCTGGTTTGAGTATCAGATATCATTTTTTAGACTAGAAAATATTAGTTGTTTATTTCTAATTATATATTTCCTTGTTTATGGGAGCTTGAGCCTTGTTTTCTAGGATCCTTGTTTGGGCTTGACAAAATCACTTTATTTATCAAAAATTACTTGGGAACTTTAGTTTTAGTATTCTGATAGCTGTGATATATTTCACACTAATTTTTTTATATCACACATGCTAGATTTATTTTAAACAACATTTTTGGTGGCGTACTAAGTGATATCGCACACCCTATTTGGTCCATCGTTGGGTACCTGAAAAGACTTCATGGATGTAGGTAGTGGCTTGGGAAAGCTCCCACAGTTAGATGCTTGGTTTCTACAATGCTTAGAAGCAGGGGATCATGGGATCAAGATGGGATCATGATGCTATTTGGATATAGTTATTTTTTTCTTTTGGTATTTTGATACAAGTATTGTAGTAGATGTTTGTATACCCATTTTATAGCATTGTAGTGACATGACATTACACATAATTGTATATGAGATTACTTTTGTCATTGTTTATCTATTATTGTCTTGGATATTTACCTTATGTCAGGTATTACCTTCTTCTACTATTGATCAATATGTTTAATACTATTATTTTACACTTTGACATAAGGGAATAGCCACCCCACAGACACAAACTAGGCCCTTGATACTAGTTAGTAGCCTCTAGAATATGGGGAGGCACTCTTGAGGCCATGTGACCCACTAGCTTAGGGAACCATTTAGTGGCATATGGATTGGAGTGTTACAAAGTGGTATTAAATAACTTTCTTTTCATATTGTCTTACTATTTTGAGACAATAGGAATATATTATGAAGGTATTGAAATTTGGTAATGATTTTTGTCTGGGAGTAGCTACACCATGTATAGGAAAAAGGGAAATTACCTAGAACAAAACATCTTTTTCTAGATTTTTCCTATTATAGTTTATTTGATTCCATGGTTGGGTGATGCACTTAATGTTTGATATTTATTTTGATTATGGATATCACTTTTTTCTGATGAGATGAGCGTATGAATCTCATGCATCATTTTAGGAACCTTACATAATTCACATGACATGTATTATGCTATGAAAAATAGGATTCATTTCTCAACTATATGATATTATTGAATGTTACTTGTGTGAAATGATTGTTTTATAATTGTTTTTTGCAGTGTATTGAGGAACATAGTTGGTACTCAAATTTCCTACCATAACTTAAATAGTTTCTTCCTACATAGGCTATAACAGATGCCCTAATCAACCAATTGTAGTGCATTGAGTTGTGGAGCATATATCACAAGGACTAGAACATGTTATGGTATCGATTAAGTGGATGCTATATATTTCATTTCATGAGGTGTATATACCCTTATGGATCGGAAGTAGTGAACCATTTGGTTCAACGATTTTTAAGTTAATTGTGATATAATTGTGAATTTAAATGAAATGGAAAATTGTAAAAAAAGATAATCGAACCATGATGTGTCTTTAGAGTGGGAAGTATGCAATGTATTTAGTGGTGTTTGTGGCCATTTCTTTTTACCCAGTAATGGATTTTTGGAGTATTCAGAGGGATGTAGTTGTTTATAGGAAGGTTTTTACCTATCCTAAACTTTTAACTGTGAAATTTTGTTATTGATATTTTTGAAGGTGTGTGTTTGTCATTATAGAGACATGAAAAGATGATGACCTCCAGTCATATACTAGGAGGGTGGTGATAGCCATGCTCCATAGAGGGTAGACCAAGGGCTACTAGTATATCCTTCTATAGTGTCAGCTGAGGAACCATTTTTTATACCAGATACAAGTGTTGAGGCACAGTATCGTGAGGGTTTTATACATTATATCTAGACTTTTCAGGGAGATCTATGGCCCACCTCATCTATGGCATAGATGACGTGTGTGTTCTTGTAGTAGAATCCACCCACGTTTTCAGGGGATGGTGGTCCACAAGCTTCTTATCTATGGCTTGAGACAGATTTTTCTATTTTTAGCGTATATAGACACCACCTGAGAATATATTGAATATCATGACTTATATTCTTTAGGGATTAACTAAGTGTTGGTGGGATGTTTTTAGCTAGGCTAATACACTCTGAGATATGGTTTAGAGGGATTGGAAACCTAGGACTTTTGATAAAATTTTTCTCGAGACTCTAACAGAAGACAGGGATATTGTTTTTATGAGTTTGTAGAAGGGTGTGATGACTGTTATGGAATATTAAACCTTATTTATAAGGAATTAATGTCTTTTGTCGATATACCTTGTCGATGAGCTATCGAGGGTGAGACACTTGGAGGGAGGTCTCAAACATGTCATTCGATCACAGTCCAATATGTTCAAGTCGATGAATATTACTGAGATATTGAATCATATTCTTATTATAAAGTAGAACCTAAGGGAAATGGGGGGTGTAGAGTATGTCAGTTTAACATTTCAACCTATTGGTTCAATATCTTCTTGTAGGAAGTGACATTTTGAGGCTTCTCATAAGGGGGTACCATCCATACTATTAGTGATGGTTGTTTTTTTCTATCACTAGTGTGGGAGATGGGGACATATGAGTAATATGTGTGATTAAGACTCAGTTATGTGATGATATTATAGTACGATGGGCCACATACAATAGTTATTCAGAACCGTACCTCCAGTAGTTAGTGGAAGGGGATTGACTCTGAATCCAAGTTCAAGAGTGGGATTTATAGCTCCACATCAAGATGGGAGCTAGATTAGGGTCATTTATTTAGGCATAGGGATGTTTTTGGATGTGGTATTCAGGCCATAGTTGTACCAATAAAGTAGAGTGGGCTTGATTCATGTAGGGAGGTTGTTTTACATGGTCACAGTGAAGGCCAGATATATTTTTTATAGCCTACCCCTAAGGATTAGAGTACCATGAAATCTACAATGAGTGGTATGATCTTAGTATCCTCTATACCAGTGTTTGATTTTTTGATATTGGTGCTTCACATGGTTTTGTATCTTCACCTGTCATGGAAATACATGGGATTTTAGTTCAGTTTTATGATGGCGTTATGACCTTGGATACTCTATTGGGGGTTATAATGGAGGGTGTACACCAGTTCAATGAGTTTCCCTTAATATTAGTGGGTGTCACTTCATATTAGATCTTTTTCCCTAGATATGATAGGGTTTAACATCATACTAAAGATGGAATGGCTAGTTTCTTATCATAACTATGTTGATTTCTATTGCCGAAGGGTGACCTTCACATCACCAAAGGGAATAATTTTTAATCAAAAGGGTGAATGGGATGTCCAAGAGAGCCGAGATGGATCATAGAATCATTGGGTGGTAAGGATGATAGCTTTTATTGCTAGTTTTTATTTATATTATCAAAGATAATGTTAGAAATATTTCCCTATAGCGGTTGATTATTTTTTGGGATGTTTTCTAAGATGAATTTTATGGTTTACCTCCTAAGAGAGAGGTGGATTTATCTATTGAGATAGTTCCAAGAACTGTGCTGATATCCATTCCTCCATATAGGATTACTACTATGGATTTTTAGGTGCTCAAGGGGAATCTAGATAAATTTTATGAAAATGGGTTTATATAACCCAGTACTACAATAGGGGGTTCACTCGTCCTTTTTTTCAAAAAATGTGAATAGTACCACCATTCAATGGGTGGTTTATCAAAAACTAAACTAGCTAATGGTTAAGAAATGGAATACTTTTACATGGATAGATAAACTTTTTGATTATCACCAAGGATCGCGGGTTTTATCAAATATTTATTTGAGATTAGGTTATCATGAGGTGTGTGATCGACCAACATACATGCCTTATATATATTTTCATAAAAGGTATAGTTTATATGAGTATTTTTTATGTTGTTTGGTCTCACAAATGTGCCAAAAGAATTCATGGAACTGATGAACCAAGTTTTCCATCCTTATCTGGATTCTTTTGTTGTGGTATTCATGTATGATATCTCTGTGTGTTATCACAGTCGACACAACCATGCCAAACATCTAGATATCATTTTAGATACACCAAGAGAGAATCAATTATAGGATAAACTCACAAAGTGAAACTTTTTGATGAATTAGATTCACTTATTGGATCATATTATCCCAAATAGAGGAGTATAAATTGACCCATATAAGGTGAGAGATTTAGTTTCTTTGTAGAATCTAAAGAATGTCTTTGAAATATATAGTTTCTTAGGTATATCTGGATGTTAAAGAAAATTTATAATGGATCTATCACACTTAGAAACACCTATTATGGGATTTAATAAGAAATATGTGAAGTTTATATTGTTAGATACCTATGATACATCCTTTCAGGAGTTGAAAGGGAGACAAAACATTATGTCGGACCTAATTCATCCAGATCTATGTAGAATCTACACTGTATTATGATGCATCAATTATAAGGATAGGAGTAGTTCTGATATAGGGGACATATATGTGGCATTGAAGACTTTTCATCTGAGGCCACATGAGAGTAATTACCTAATGAACAATCTTGAGTTAGCCATTATTTTACTTGGATTGCACTATTGGAGGAACTATTTACTGGGGGAGAATTTTTCGGTGTACACAGACCAAAAAATAATAAAGTATATATTTACATAGCATGATCTAAATTTTACGTAGTGATGGTGGGTTGATTACCTATAGTATTTTGAATTTAAACTTTCCTATAAGCTTGGTAAGGTAAATGTAATTGTTGATGCATTGAGTATGAGGACTTAGATACAGGAATTTTTGGTGGCCAGTAGCAAGTGACAACATATGGACTTGTTTTCAAAGATGCACTTGGAGGTGCAAGATGGTCCAGGCCAGGCTTTTTTTATCCTTATCTATGAATTAAATTCTTCTGGATAGAGTGAGGATGAAACAGTTGTCTAATGATGAGGGCATAGTCCTTTGGGAGAGTGTGGCAGGTGGGGACCCACCTCTTGGTTAGGCTATGGGTGAGGATAATGTTCTATGTATTCATGGTCATGTACGGGTTCCAATAGAAATACACAAGGAGATGGTGCAGTAATTTAATGCCTTATTTTGGTTAGTGCATCCCAACGTTACCAAGATGTATCAGGATTTACATCTCCAGTATTGGTGGTTTTGTGTGAAATGTGAGGTAGTTGGTTTTGTTATGAGGTGTTACACCTATCACCATGTGAAGGCAGAACATCAATGACTAGCAATTATTTTACAGTAGTTACACAATCTTAAGTGTAATTGGGAAGATATTTTAATGGATTTCATGACTATATTGATGAGGTTTCCTTGAGGTAGTGATTTTTTGTGGGTTGTTGTTGACATCATTATGAAGGTTACTCATTTTGTATCGATTAGGGAGACCTTCTCTATAGATGAGCTTGGGAGGTTTTATATTTATGAGAAAGTAAGAATTCACAGGTTTCCTTAGACCATTGTATCAGATAGGGATGCCTAAATTAAGTCTTGTTTCTATAAGTGTTTAAAAATATATTTGGGTACACATATTTTTTAAGCATATCATAGAGCCCACAAACTAATGGCTAATTGGATAACACAATTGAGGTTTTTGAGGACATTCTTAGAGAATATGTCTGGGATTTTAGTGGATCTTGGGAGAGACGTATACCCTTAATTGAGTTTGTCTACAATAAAAGTTATCATGTGACTATAAAAGTATCACATTATGAGGATTTTTATAGTATTCCATGACAATCACCCATGTTCTGTTTAGAGACAAGTGAGGTAGATTTACTGGGACTGCATCTCATAAATGAGACATCAGAGAAGGCACATTTGATTAGAAAATGGATGGATACCACACAGATGTGTCAGAAATCTTATGCCAATCACCATTGATGACCTCTGTAGTTTGAGGTTGGGGATTACGTATTTTTCATATCTCTCCAAGGCTGGGACACGAATTTATTAGGAGACAACATAATCTCTCACTGTGATATATTTCTCCATTCAATATTCTAGAGAGATTCGAGCCAATAGCCTTTCGGTTGTAGTTACCTCATAGGCACCAATCCATGCACAATTTCTTCCATGTGTCTTAGTTGTGTTGTTATCACTCAGACCCATCTCACACACTATAGCTATATGAGTTTGAGCTATATTTAGATGAATACTTTGAGTAAAATCTTGTTCTTACCATTGATAGGATCATGAAGGTTCTCTGAGGCTTTTTAGTTCCTCTAGTATGGGTGATTTAGCAGCACAACCATTTACAGTATGAGACTTGGGAAAAGGAGGTTGATGAATATGCTCAGTGGTTAGAGTTATTCTTAGGAGATTATTGACCACCCTTGGAAGGGTAATTAGGGGAAAATTTTATTTAAGGGGGGATGATTATATGATCGTGGGTTTTCCAATGAGGTAAAAATATTCTTGTTTTTAGTTTAATTTCTTGATTTTGGCCTATTTTGAGTGCCTAATGTGATAATGGGAGTGTAATGGGAATCTAGGGCTTGTTTATATCCTACATCCCCACTTTTTTTGTAAAATAAGTTGGGATTCATGGTTCATATAAATAATGAAGGATAGGATGGATGGTTACTACTAATCATGTGGGGCTAAATAGAGGTGTGCTAGTGGTTGTATGGTTGGATAAAACCATGTATTCAGAGGTAAACTTCTATGTAGGAGTGCCTACAATTTTTAGAAAAGGATTTAGGAATGATTTTAATATGGTTTGGAAAACTGTGCACATGAAACAGTGTGAGATTCTCCTTGAGGTAGTTAAGGGAACACGATTGGAACATGATTTGTCCAACCATACGGCCAAACCATGTGAACCATTTACAAATTTAGAAATGCTCATTTTACCCATATGGCATTATATTTTTGATACCCCTTCTTTTTATCCTCTAATATACATCCTTGAGGTGTGGGGAGATCCTTTTGAAGCCTAGATCTAGGCTTAGCCACCGTTTCTCTTCTCGAACATGGATTTAAACATCATTGGTCTCTTTAGATCTGCGCTATTGAGAAATCAATTACTCTTGTTCCTTTATTAATTTTCCATTATATCAGCTATGCTATTATAGTGTAAGCTAATATGCCCGATTTATAGGTTTTTCATTAATTATTCATTTTTCTTTTGATCTAGGTTGAATCAAATCTCAATGATGGACGAATGCTCTACTATAGAACTATTTTAGGTGGTATATGCCTTTTCCCTTATGGTTTGGTGATTTATAAGTCATATTTCCATTTTTTTCATGACAAACATTATGTTAGTTCCCCTTAATAAAATAAATAGTTAAATTGAACAAATTGGAAATCTTCATATTTCCCCTTGAGTACTATTTTATAGTTGGACATCATTTATCGTCAACCTAGACAACCCATGGGAGATCAATCTATATCTGCATTACTTTGTACCACCCCACTAGGCATGTGAGAACTCACCTTTTTAGAGAAATTCATTATAGTTTAATTCATTTAATTGATTTGATTTGGAGTGTTAATGCCTCATTTTCCATGTGTTGACACGATGTGAATTGAATTAATTGTTTAAATGGAAGTTATTATATGAGTTGGATGAACTTATAGAATGTGGTCAATTCTGAAATGATTAATGAAATGAAATTATGAATTGAAATGGTAGTGGATTACTTGGATGAGATACTTGGATCTTGATTCCCTTATATTCTATGGATGTTTTTATCATGGACCTTGATTGTGGTAGTGGATTCCTTGGACCTATTTACTCCTTGGATCATGATTCTTTAAGATACCTTGGGACTTTCTACCCCCTGAATATGTTTTTTTGGGCTCTTGGTGTACATATTTTGTTTACATGCTCCTTGGAGGCCACACAAGTCTTTACCGAGTTTCCATCAAAATTTTCCCGGGCCTCAACATAGTTTTATTATTCTTCTATACCTTGGATTCGACCTTTCAAGGTCTGACACTTTTGATTACATGGTGCATCCATTATAATTGATATTGATTTATATGTTGTGGTAATTGTAAATGTTATACACTTGATTATACAGTGTGGCTATGTGGAGTATTTACACTTGGTTATAAAGTGCGACTGTAGTAGATATTTTTCTATGCTTACAGATATCCCTGATATAGGAATCAGATATCGGTTGTTAGAATGAATATTATTACATGTTTATTTCAGATTACAGTTACCCTTGTTTATGGGGGTTTGACCCTTGTTTGTAGGGAGGATTGTTTGGATGGATAATATCACTTTATTTATCAGATATATCATGGGAACTTAAACTAAAATATTCTTATACCTATGATATATTTCACACTACTTTTGTTTATATCACATAGGTTGGATTTGTTATAAACACTACTTGTGGTAGCCTAATGAGTGATATTTCACACCTTGTATGGGAAACTATAGGGTACCTGAATGGACTTCATGGATGCAGGTAGGGACTAAGGAAATGTCCCACAGTTCGATGCCTGATTTATGCTATGCTTAGAAGCATGGAAGCATGGTAATGAGATAAGACTGTGATGTTATCTAGAGATAGCTATTTTTTATCTTTTGGTATTTTGATACATCTATTCTACTGGATTCTTGTATACCTAATTTCAAACATTTTATAGACATTAAATAACACATCATTGTATATGATATTACTTTTATCATTTTTTATCTATTCATGTCTTTGATATTTACCATCTTTCAGTTATTATCTACTTCTCATATTAATTTATATGTTTACTACCGTTGTGTTACACTATTACATGAGGTGATAGTCTCCATAAAGACACCTCATATGACCTCTATGCTATTTTGAAGCCTCTAAATTATAGGTAGGCAAGCTTGAGTCCATGTGACCCACAGATTCAGGGCACCGTATAGTGGCATCCTAGCCGATAAGTTACAAAACCTGCTAAAATCAACAGAAACATGTCACCTTCAATGAATATCACATGATTAGCTATCTTGGGGAAGCTCACAGCCCCTATAAACAAAAAAAACCAATTTAATACAAAACTAACATGATATATGGATACCATGGCTGTTGGGGATAGAGAGAGGGGGAAACATAGATAAAACGCAAAGGAAGAAAAGTTAGAGGGAAAAGAGGTATTTACCTTGTGATTTAATGAATAAATCATAATTAAACAACTAAAAATAACCAAGGGAGGTTAGGAGGGAATAATTATTAGTTTTGGAAGGTTCTTAGATCATTTGGTTTTAATTAATGATGAAAAGAGAGAAAATAGCCCAAAAATACTAAAATACACCATTTCAAGTGGTTTTCAGGGTTTATCTTCACGGTTTATCAAAAAAAAAGTGGTAATAATTTGAATTTACACTATAAAAACTATAATAGGCTTCACACTTATGATGTACAGTTTACAAAACCATATAAATACCATGAGGTTTATAAAAAGTTCAAAATGTTTATATTTTTCAGCCTAAAACACTTCAAACTCAATAGAACAAGCAATATAATAAATATATATATAAGGGAAATTATGGTTTCAAATATACTTTGGATACATGACTTGGTAATGTTTTATGATAACTTGGTGAACAACCTTGTCAGTATTAAGGGTGTTCCCTAAGAGTGCTTCAATGCATTGGGTATAAAAATTAATCTCTATAGATGAAAAATTTTATGATACCATGAAAGAATCCATTGGTAATGTTTTAGGATAAGTTGTTAAAAGCCTTAGTAATATCCTTTTATAACACTATTATGATGAATTTTTTGATATGAATATGAATATATCATGTGTATGTTGTAGACACAATTCCATGTTATGCCTTATGTTCTTATGTTCATTTTCATATGTTATACAACATATTTTAGATATGATTCCATTATTCTATGATATATATTTATTATTCTAAAAGACTCATTTATTTATTATTTTTAGATAAATCCACATTTTATTGGGTATGGATTATTTATTAACTGTTTAGGTTACTTGATTTTATTCTCATATAATTATTCTCATCTTATCCTCAATTATTATCTTTGATGTTTATTTCTTATTCTTACCCATATTAATCATTTGAGCTCACCCCTTTCTTGTGTTTCCATTTCCCTAGGCTATGAAGAAAGTAATACATATGATGTGTCTTGAAAAGTTTTTTGTGTGGAGGATTTATTAGAGATATTTAAATCCTTTTATGGATTAAACAATTTATTATATTGTAGAAAAATGTATGTTAGTTGAAAAATACACGGGTTTTGTTAGTTAATGTTTTTTCCTAATTATCTAAAACTATAAACATAAAAGGTATTTGGAATGTATGTAATGAAATATATTCTTTAAGTCATGTAATTATATGGAAACATCTATGAGGTGTCATACCTTAGGTAAGGACTTAACCATTTTTTATAATTCTATTATTCCTTGAAATTCCTTTAGAATCTCTTCAACTCATCCTGTGGTCTTTTCAACCCCTTAAAATTATCATTAAACTTTATCCAATGTATTTTGTTTAATTTATATATATTAATTATATGAAAACCCATATATTTTATAAAATTTATTTCATGGTTTTTTATAAAAAGATACACAGAACATAATCTCAATGAATTGAGAGGCCTCATGTACTAGGGTAATTAGATACATATCACAATAACTTGAAATAGGGACACAACATCATTATTTAAAATCTCCATAAAATGATATTAAAATTCAAATTATCTTCTAATGTTTCATGATATAACTTGACTACATACATAAAAAAGGGGTGAACTATAAATTATAGTAATGGAATAATCAAAACAATAGTATTAAGTAACGTAGTACATTGAAGTCAAGAGAAATAACATTATGACATATAAAGGTGAGAAACATAAACAATAACATCAGAGCATGGAATAATATTATAGCATCAATGAATTATTGGAATGTGAAAATAACATAAAAACTGATATCATATGCATTTTTTAAGTCTAACCAACAAGACATCAGGTAATATACATGTTATCTCATGAGAAAAAGTGATTACCCAATGTATTGGAGGTCTATATGATTCCAATCTCACCCATCACATTCATATCAAGTACAAACACTTGTGTTCCACATAGATCATACAAAATAAGAATATCGTTCATCAAATTTAATCCCATTATAAGGGTCACATACAAGGAATTCACCAATAAATTAAGTATAGGTAAGACTAGTTGATTACCCTTTAGTATAAATGGGGACATGTACTTACATTATAAATATTTTTCATAAAAAATCATAGAATAATTTTGGTCACAAAAAGAGTGTACATAAAGGTTCATGGAAGAGGTTAATGGGAGTGAAAGGTGTTATATCATTACTGAGGAATCATACGGAAAATATATGATTGTATAAAAACATATTACAACATTAACAATTTAAAATATAAATTCTAAGTACAAAAAAAATTACTTGAATAAAAATGAGGAGGAGTGGATCCCTCACCTGAGAGGGTGATTCTAAAAGATTAGGGGAAATTATTAAGAGATTAGTAAAACCTTGGGAGTGATCTAAAGAGGGATAGGGAGTTTTATTTACTTATCAATGGGTTTTTATTGAATAGTAATGGGAGTTTTTGTGTGTAATTAAAGTAAAAGAGAGGGGAATTCTGTATTAATTTCTAAACATAGGTTTTGGACTCTAGGTGATAAACTAATCAAAAACACCAAATTTACCATGGTTTTTTACTAAGGTTTCTACCAAAGTGGATTGGTTTTAAATATTTTATTTTTTCTATTAACTTAAAAAATTAAAAATAATATCATTCATTATGTGGAAGTGAGTCATGCCCATAAATAATTGTTTTTAAAATCATAAAATATAATAAAGGTTTTTAAGGATTCATTACAGGCTTGTAAAATTAATCAAATAACTTCAAAAACAAATAATTTTAATTGGAAAATCTATTTTCAGTCATTGATTTCATTTATATCATTTATTACATCATTTTTTGGGATATTATGTTTTCATAAATTATACAATATATTTACACCATATTTTATGTTTACACAAAATTTCGACTGTCTCATAAGATAATGAAAAATTCACCATTGGATGGTTGTAACATTATGATTTCAAATATAATATTTATTTTACCAAAATAATTTTCTAAATATGATAAATTAAACTTTTAAATAAAAATCCTAATTTAATGGAAAATACTATTTTTTACGACACTAACCACTTTCTGACCCTTATAAAAAATTACATTAGACTTCATTAAATTATATTATCATGTATATTTAAAAATATATTATTTAATAGTAATATTTCCTTAATATTAAACTTATTTAAAAAATTATTGAATTTATCAAAAAAGAGCATTTTTATTATATATTTCCCAAAAATATAAATTTAATTTCTTAATATCAAAATCTAATTTTAATTAAACCCATTATATAATAATGTATATATATAAAGTAAAAATTAAAATGTATTAATATAATCATTATTTAATTTAAAAAATATAAAAATTCATACTTTTATGGACTTGAAAAATAACCCCTTATTACACTGGTGTATTCCCTAAGGGTAATTTGTGAGATGTTAGTACATTCTTGGGTTGTTTGAAAAATGAGGTTTGGGAGGTGATATCTAAGAGCTTAAAAAAATTTGTAAATGGTTTCTATCATATTTAAATTGTTGAATATTGGCCTGGGCTTGGTCAAGGAAAATCCCAATGTTGTTTTCTTCCTTGGATGCTATATTAAATGGGTTTTATAGGGTACAATTCTACTAGTTGAGGTTATCTCTTCTTCCTTCCATATCAATTAGATCTTATCATAACTCTTAATATATATTAATCTTAATAGTCACCCTATAACAACTCTATTATCAATGATTGTTATGATTACTAGTCTTTTAATCTTGACAGAAAAGTTATGGTAATATTTTATAATGGTACAAAATAATAAATGAAATATAGTACATTTTTTTCTACAAAATATTTCTTTATATGGAATTTATTCCTTCATAAGGGAATTTTAATTATAAAACATAAGGTCATTACACTACACATTAACTAGAATTACTTTAGGATTCATTAACCTTATTCAACCTCCCCATTAACTAGATTCTTTCACGCTTCCATTAAATATTATAGACCACACGTTCCACATCATAGGTACTCAAATTTAATATGATGAGAAGAATATAAATCGTCACATATAAGTTTTTAATGAATATGTTTAGAAATATTCTTCATGAAGTAAAACCAAACTATTTTTTTCTTTTCCTTGTACAATGATAATATCTCTCTCAACTTTTCTCATATAGTCCCAACTCATATTAAGAGCTTCTTAATATAATTACATATATACTTATTTAAAATAAATATAATCTATTCAAGTGTGATTAACATGGGATATCCTATAAAGATACAATTCAATCATCTAGGTTATAGTTTGTTTCCATAGATAGCCTTAGAAAATTCAATGTAACACAAGGCATAATTAAGTGACAACAAAAAATTCTCCCCATACATTAACTCAAATGGTATACAATTTTATGATTTAATTAGAACTTGATTTATTATGGGTGATTCAGCTTATAATGAATATCCATAAAAGGACAGTAGGAAATCTATATGACTCATCATTGACCAAACCATGTCGAAAAAGGTGTGGTTCCTCATTTTATAAAATTGTTTCACTATGGTTTATAACGAGGAGTGAGTTGAGAAAATATCTTAAAATACCTAAGATTATTGATAAAATCTTGGTTAAGATATTATCCACCTCAATCTAATAAAAGTTTCTTTATCTTTTTAAAATTAATATAGTCTAATTCATTCTTGAAATACTTTAATTACTCAAAGGATACAGACTTACACATCATTATATAGACACTTAAATGTCTACTATAGTTAACAGTAATAGTTATAAGTATTTGTATCCACTTATAGCTTTATTTGTAAAAGGTTCATACACATACGTGTGTACCAATTATATAATCTCCATGAAACTTTCACCCTTTATACTAAAATTTTGTTTGGTTAGTTTTCCTTATAAATAATAATTACATCTATTATGTGGTTTTATAATGAATGAATATAGATAACCATACTGAGTAAGCTTTTTCAAACACTTTTCATTTATTTGGATAAGTTAGTGATGCCCCAAATAGGTGTGAAATGAGTCTTTTAAACTTGATTTTTTTATCGATTTTTGACACTTGGTTTTCATATTATATTACATGAAGACCATTATTTATGTTTTCTATACCATAAAAATTATCTATTTATAAAATAAGAAGCCTTTTTCCAAATTTTATTAAAAATCCATCCATATGAAAACTTGACACAAATACAATGTTTTTGGTAATTATTGGAATGAAATAACAATTCTTCAATACTAGAAACATTCTTTTTAGAAATGTAATGTGGTTGTATCCTGTATATATAATATACAATTGTTTTCCATAGTTTCCTCAAAGATTCACCTCACATATGGAAACATTACCAAATCTACATGATTCCTATATTTAGATAGAAATTTTATCTCTAAAAACTATATCTAATACCAAATTGGTTTGATATAGATAATTACACTGAATATAAAATTCATCTAAGAATTATCCTTGATTCTTCATGGTGATTAAATTATTATTCTAGTGTTCCTTTATTACACATGAAAAATATTATACATCTTATTCCTTTACCTGCCTTTGGATTTTAATCTTCTTGTAATGGAAATGAGAAGATGCCTTAGAATTGAAATTAGTTTTATTTCCTTTCTCCTTTCTATTTATCTTATTCACCATAATTACTCTAGGGTTTTCATTACTAATTCCCTTGTTATCTTGTAAAATCAATGTGTGGATTTTCTAGAGATACTTCTCAATATTTTTCATATTATAACTCATAATTATGTTAGAGAAGTTTTTAGTCAGTGTATAAGGCATAAGATTAATGTAAAACTCATCAAGTAGCTTGAAACCCAATATATCTAAGTTCTTAATATAGATAATTATATTGAATTCATGAGGTTTTAATGGAGAACGTTTTCTAGTATTTCATGTGAAAATTTCATTAGAGATCTTGTAACTCTTTTGTCATTACATCTCTTGATAAAGATTATAGAAATAGGATAACAAAGTGTATGCATCAATATCACCATGTAGCTTCTAGATCTCACTGGACATGTAAGATAACATGAGTAATTGGACATCCAATTAATCATCTACATGATTCAAAAATAAAAAATGTTATTCCACACCAGCTTCCTTAGTAGGATCTTTATCTGGGACATGGTACTCTAACACAAAGAATTTTTTTTCATGGAATAGTATGATGTGAAAGAAACTATACCACTCTTTTAAATTTGAGATGATTATGAGATTATATTTCTCTACAATAAAACATAGTGATAATTTTGATGTTATATTTTAATATATTTTCTATAAAAATAATAAAAATAGATTTTAGAACATTATCTTGATTACCAAAATGTGATTTAATGAACATTAATTTATTGTTCTCATAACCTAGATGGAGGCCTACCAAGTTATTTGAAGGTATTTAGGTTGGTAGTCTTTCTAACGACATTAACTCATAGTTCCTTGATCTGTTGAGTCGATTCCCCAAACGTGAAATCCTAGACTTGGATTTCCTTAGTACTTTCCTAGTAGTTTGACTAACTCTCATATAGGTGATAAAAACTTGATGTGAACTAGTATAATTTTTATAATTCTATTGTTAAAACTTTTAGATAATTTAAAGCACTATGAAGGAGGCTAGAAAATTATTTTGAACTATGGTTTCAATTTATCCCTTGTAATAGAAGGGTATAGTAAATTAATATTTCCATTGAGGGATTTTATCATTACACAAAAATATTATTTATTTTTTCATTTTACATGCTTGTTTATATTATATTTATTTTATTAAGTGATTAAACATGCTTTGATAAAATAATTTATGCATAATCCATTTATTTTACTCCACCTTTTTTTCTTGTCAATTATTTTATTTTATATGATTG
Source organism: Viscum album (assembly GCA_963277665.1). NCBI lineage: Eukaryota > Viridiplantae > Streptophyta > Magnoliopsida > Santalales > Viscaceae > Viscum > Viscum album. The sequence goes on from OY728135.1 coordinate 1,890,534,607, forward strand.
TGATAAAGTATATAATTTATCATAAATAATTAACTATAAAATAGATATAAATAAAATAAATATATGTATTAGAATCATTAAATTTTCTATTTTTCAGTTTATGAAGTGAATAATAAACTAACCTTTGACCTGGGGGTAATAACTCTTGAAAACATGCATGGTTTGAGTAGAATTATCACACTTATTCACTAATATATCTTCTTGGTTAGTTTTGCCTCAAATTCAAACATGAACTATATCCACTTTACAGTGAGTCATATACTCTATATATACATTATTCACATGTAGGTGAGGGGAATTACGGGTATGATGTTACATAAAAGAAACCACAGGTGTGCACATTCATATGTAATAGGAGGAGGGGATGATACACAAGTTATCATTTTAATTTAATAATAATTATCACAAAACCCCATGAAATAATAATTAAATTTAACTAATTCTAACACATAATTAGGTAATCCAATCTCATGATCATCTATGCAGGAAATGAGTATACATTATAAACTAGTTATAATTCATTTCATCTCATTATTTATTAATATAAATCTATCAAATTAAGAAATTAATTATATTAATATTTAATTAGTTAATTTATCTTAATTTTCTATCCAAATAGTCTAATATTTTCCCATTATCATTAATTTTAATTAAAATAATTAAATTAAAAATAAATTAAGTATGCATCATGTATTGAAGAAAATATGGCGTATATCCCTCTGAACTACCCAACATCTTATATGGTCCCTTTTATGTACTATTCACTGACACTACATGTAGTGTGCAAGAAATTTCATGTATTTACATGATGTGCAATTTCATGTGTCAATATAATTAGACATATTGAGATTTATGACACATAAAACATTTTAATATTTTTTTCACTTATTTCAATTCCCATGAAGTGCACAACAGGTATAAGAAATATAAATGGTATGCAGTTCAAAAATGATGAAAAAAATTAATTAATCATTAAAATATCTATAAAATACTATCACATTATGTGTGTTCTAGATACAAACTATGTAGTCTATTTTAATGATTCAATTAGTTTTAATTTTATGTATTTAATTTAAGTGAGGTATAGCTTGGTTCGATGTGTACTTAGTGTAAATGGGTAGAAGTTACTTGACATGTACAACCCACTACGCACCGTGTAATCTATTCTGTGGCCACATACATTATGAGCCTTGGTAATCAGGGTGTATTACATGTAAAACTTTAGGTGTTAAAAGATGTATAATCTAACTACATATTATGTAGTCACAAATATATCATGTTTCTCTACTGGTCATGATTACTTGACATGTATTAATTACATGTTATGTACATTAACCACAAAAATTATGTGATTTCCATAGGGTAAACCCTATGGGGTTACATGAAATCTGTTCTAGCTACATAGCGTGTATCCTTAAAAATATAATTCCATTATTATAGTTAGTATATTATGTATAATTAATATAAATACTCTTCTCCCCCAAGATGTACTTTGATTAATGTGGATCATCCTGGTGCGATCAATTTGAGTACACATCATGTAATTTTTTGTTACACATCATGAATCCATGTTACCCATCCAAAATCAAAAACAACTTATGATTAGATATTCAAAAGTTATTTATCCATTACTGGCCTTTTTCTTGATCCTATGATGGTGAGAAAACATGATATCTCAACGTTTAGATTATGAAAAAATAATCTATACATGAAAAAAATAAAACTTAAATGGGTAAATAAACCAATTATTATCTAATAATTATAAATTAATATGTGACCAATTTGATACCACTTGAAGGTTTTAATGCACAATTGAAGTAGTTGGGACCATGTCTTGCATTGGGTTTTCATCAATTTATTTTGATTTATCCTCAAAATTGGATGAATAGAAACCCCAGAATCCATGATTCCAGAGCTTTCACATATAATTTATAAATAATTTATATAAATAAGAATTAAATTTTCTTTCAATTATTTCTTCAAGGTCAAATTAGTTTACCAATCTTGTCATGTCTTCATTATGATGAAGGATCCAAGGGTAGAATCACTCCACATATAATCCACATGTGCTTCACAAACCTTAGAATGTCATAGTGGAATCTCTAGGTTTTAGGGTGAATAAGTCTCATACATTTCATCATTCTCTATTGATATCTACAAGTATCCCTTATAGTCAAGAAAAATTCTATTGAGTTCCATTAAGGAATTTATATGGTGGAGGATGATTGAATATATTTGTTCATGAGAGCATTCTTGACTAATTTCTATGTAGGGTAGAGAGAGTTCTATAGAGACTATATTTTTCACAATAATATATATTCTAGAAATGATATAATTAGTTATATATAGCTAGATTAGAGAATTGGTTATTTCACATAGTCCCTAGGAAATATTCTAATCCATATTGAAGCCCACATTGAATAATAATAATATTATTATTATTATTCACTTGATGTTTGAAGTACTCACAAATAATTTAAATTATATTCTTTAAGTAAATAAATTAAAATTTATTTAAATGATATTTAATATATCATTCACACTGAAGTCTTAACTCGATCCATCTATCTTCCTCGATAATTATCAAGTTCTTGAATAATGACTATTTATTTAAATAAATAAATATCACTAAATTATTCATTAAATAAATAAATAAAATATCATATTCATTAAACATTCAAATAAATATTTATTTGATATTCATATCACATAAAAATATTCTCTTGAATAACTGGTGACTAAAAATATATTACCAACATAACTCAAATAATTATTATTCCTCAAAATTTGAGAATAATATGCATTCATATATTAAGTTCATATAGAATTTAACTAAGGTTTTTGATACACATAATGTGTTGACCTCTAGGACACTTTTCTCAATAGAATCAGGCTAACCCACTTAAATTATAAGATCAACATCTAGAAACATGTCATGGAATCCATAAAATAATATCATAATGATAATAACCTTCTACAAACACTCACTATGTAAAATAATAACTTTGTCTCTATAACTCATCAAGAAAGTTATATCACATGTTTCATCAACCTATATGCTTGATATATTTTCCTTGAATTTTATAAAATAAATATACCAATAAAGTTACCATGTCAATGAGGCTAATCGGAATGTTTTATCTCAATCTAAGGGTTTTAGATATCTAATTCCATTAAATCAATGGGGAAAATAATTTATAAACATATTCATTTATATCATATAACTTATGTCACACCAAAAACGTCATACTTCACCATGAACTTATGTTTTCACAATTTCTGACAATAAATATATGTTTAAGACATATGATATGAGTTAATAATAATCACAAATTTAAGGACCAATACACACATATAAAAATAAAAATATCTAATGAAACATTTAACATATGGAATTAATATGGGTGGGTTTTTCTCATAACATCCAATTTTTGATATTAATAACCCAAAACATAATGAGAAGAAGTCTAAAGGTCTTATGAGCCTTTGACACTCGATATATCGCACCATCAGTTCCTTTCAGATAGATTTCATCAAACTATAAAACGTATATTTTAGAATAACATCATATGATTTCACGTTTATCATCATAGTGGGGAGAATCTATGAACTTTTTATGTGATAGATACTCTAATTACATTATCGCATTAGTTTCATACATAATAATGCTCACCATGTGATAAGATATTAATTAATATTTAAGAACATAAATATACAAGTAATCAAATGTAAAAAGTATTTATTTCTATGGCCCAACTCTAAAAAATAAAATGTATTTAAAAATAAATAGATTATAGAGAGATGCACAATGTATAGGGAATAAAAAAACTATATAATTATCTAAAAATAGAAAAATAAATAAGGGATTATAAGAATATAGGTTTCCTCTGAAAAATCATCTGTCTCCATGGTCTGTGGATTGATCTAGTGAACATAAAACCAACCAATAATCTAAAGGATGATGTGTCTTAAGCTCGAAGAGCAACCGCAGGAATTTGTAACCATCCATGACTAAGAAAATTCTTTTTTCTTTTGGAGTACGATGGGGTAGCTTTAATTAACCCAACTATATGGATAAAAGATTCAATGGGTTGTCCCAATTTTCTTTCATCATGTCATCCACCTCCCTTTCAATTTATGGTGAGACCCAATCTTTGTTTTATGGAGGATGGAACAAAATATAAGGGTCATCCTCAATTAATTCATGCTACCTCATTCAAATATCTTAAAAATTATCAACAAGTCCTTTCAGATAAGGTATGGTAACAATTGAGCTATCATAATTTGATTCATATTGAATTTTAGTGTTATCATGGTATAATGCATTCCCATTTTTAAATTTAATACATGTAAATTTATTTTAAGAAAAAATTTAGTTCCAAATAGATAGTTTCTAGATCATAACTTGTTTCCTTAGTTGAAACCACATCAAGGGACCTAGTTTAAGAATTTTTCAAATTCTCCTAATTAATTATTATCCCTTACATTTCTATGACTAAGTTTCCAATTCCTACAAACCTTTAATATTGGTCTAACTGACACTCGATGAAATTTTTCCTCATTGATAAGAAGTTTTCATTTTAATTTATATTTTTAGGAGGATAATCTAGTATAGAATACAATGGTTGATTATATAATGTACATAGGAATTCTTCAAACTAAAACTCATTGTCTATTTATAGTCAGTTATCCATCATATAGTTTTACTATATCACTGTATCATATGATGAAAAATTCTTTCTGGATGAGGTATACTAACCTATGCAGAAATAAACATCCCTTTGGATGCAAGATTGAGTTTCTCGATAAAAAGGAGAAGAAATAGAAAAATAATAAAAATAAAGAGCCTAAATCAGTCATCTTCAACTAAAAAATCAATTTTAAACTTCCTTAACAACAACGTTAGAATTTTACATGCCCTTCTTAAGGTGTGAAAATTGATTTTCCTCACTCTAATGTAGAAGTAGAGTATTAGAGTTGATCCTATAGGGAGTAAAAATTAATACATATGTTGGTAAGTTTTTTTATTACTCATGTGATGAATGTCAAGGAATATGAAATGAAAACAAAAAAAATCAAAATTAAACATAATAAAATAGAAAAAGAAAGAAAAACCCAAAATAAAGTGGAACATCAAAGAATATGTCTGGGTTGAAATTTCAATTAGGATTTACTAAAATATTTATTATTTATAACTTTAAATTATTAATGAAATTCATTTTTAATGGGGATTTAATTTTTCCATGGTTTCTTTGTATTATAACATGTGCTTGAGTTCTATAAAGCTTATTCCCATGGTTTAGTGATTAGATTATTTAAAAGTGTATTTTTATCAAAAATTCTAAAAAACATGGGACTGAGCTTATGTAATTGTTATGGGTCCACCAACTATAATTCCATTTATTTTCCTAAATTATAAAATTATTGGCCTGATACATCATGGCTATTGATTTTGGAATTTTAATTCATAAAAATTTATAAACTAATAATAAAAAAAGATATAAAAACATGAATTTTTATTACAACACACCCATAGTATAATTAAAATTCCAACTCAATACCACTAACCTCTCATGAACATGGGAATAGTGAAAGGATTGAGAATAAACTCAACTTGAATAATGTATAGAAAATAAATTCTATGGGGAGATGAAAAGGGGGGAAATAGTGGATGAAAAAATGGTAACCATGAAGAAAAAAACATACTCTCTTGGGGGGGGTCGAGTCAGAAGAGTAGAATCACATCCCTCTATGAAATTAGCCCTGAATTTGGAGGCTATGTCTTTGTTTTATAAGAAAATAAAATTATACATATTTTACCAAAGTATACACTATGTAGAATATTCAGCATTTCCATTGTGATTTTATCTACCGATAAGTGAACTTTCATGTTTCCCATTGAGTTTCCATAGGACATCTATCAATTGGTGAGGTTATATGGAATGTAACATTTTCATACCTGGCATGAAGAATCATGTGTTCCACCAAATACTTCTAGAATGGTCATACATGAAATGTATAATAGACTTCATGATGTGTTCTTCTTAATTAGAGACTTGGTAATGTATTTTGGGAAGTCCATTTGTATTTTTTTCAAAAGTACATGCCATTATCATATTACTTACATGTAGTGTAGTTTTATTTTATGCCCCAAAATTTTCTAGATTCATAAATTCTTTTATAAAAATTCTAAATCAACTATAAATACTAAAATTAATCATTCAAACCATATACAAACATATATTAATAATTATGTTACTTTTTAATCAATAAAATATACCAAAAATATATTTATTTAAAAACTGGGTACATCAGTACAAATATTCTCTAAATGATTTAAAGTAATGTTGCATCTAATTATTATATTATATAATTTTGTTCCTAAAGAAAATATAGACTACTTTGTTATTAATGATCACTTACATGTCAAATAAAATACAAAAACACCATTAAAAATTAACCAATTGTTACTAAACCAATTTTTAGGACCTTTCAGAAAATATATCCTCAAAGGGGGGGGTGAATCAAGATATATAAATTAAAAATATTACATTTTAATGGTATTTTACTTATGATCATTTGGAACACTTATCTATTCCTCCCAATGGTAATAAGTTGAAAAGAATATGAGAAACATGATTTTTAATTTGTTCTACCAAGGTGGGCTAAGTCTAAGGAGTATACAATTGATAATTTGTCTATGTAAAAAATTTTATAGTAAAATGGTTTACAATTTTGAGTTGATTAACTACCCTTTAAGGTTTACTACCATTTTTATAATGAAATGACATAATTCAACCAACCATGTCACATGAGTGGGACCTCCATAAGGCCCAATGCACATTCCCAATAACCATGGATGGGTGATAGGTGTCTAGGTTATCAAAAATGACCATTGGGAATGGTTTCACCCTATAAATCTAGTAAATAAAGCATTAAAAACCAACCAAAATACTGACATGAGGTATCCAAACCTTGGAAATACATTTTATATAAGTAATTAGCATCATAATTTTAAACTAACCAAAAAAATATAAGGTTATGAATATAAGTAAAAAATCTAAACATTACTTTAATAAAAAAAAGTAAATCACGCAATAATATATGAATATAAAATTGAAAGAGACCAAAATTAGGGAAAAGGGTTGCCAGAGTGCACAGAACTACATCTTCTAATATCAAAATGGTTCAAAAAAATAACCAAAAGAGCCAACTCTTATGACCCATGGTCACCATCTAATCATCATACTCAAAATCATGAATAAGAAGTCTATGATCCACCACTAAATAAATCATTACCTTTACCGTCACCTGCATTAAATAACATGTGGTTGTTATACACAAGAAGGGGATATAAAGGGTGGGATGCAATTCCAATAGGATACCAACTTGAATCTATATAACCCCTTTCACCATGGAATATATTATAACTGATTTAAAATACATTTGAACTTACCATTTTTTTATATATGAAGGAATCCTAGTTATATTTTTCTTTTATTTGAAAAATATAATGAATTTTAAAAGAATACTAAGGGCATAATACATATGAATAAATCATAGAATTCATATAAAGTATGTAGAAAAAAATAAACTAAGTACATAACTCATGGAATATTAATTTTTCTCAAATGTAGAACAACATAGGGATATAACCTGATGTCAAAATAGGTAATATCGGAACTCAATATAAAAACACTTTTTGGTAGATAGTAAACTAGGAAAACCATATTCAGACTTACCCTTAGCCTCGTTAGGTGACAACCCCATGTTAAAGTGAAATTAAGGATAGGGAACTAGCCATTATTTAATCTAAGAAAAAGTTTTACACATCCAAATTACCCATAAAAATACCCAAGGATCCCCTGTGTGCCTCATCCAAAACTGTGTCTCATATCCCAACAATTACAATACAAATCTACTCAATTATTAATTCTAAAAATATATGTATAAAATAATATTATTAAAAAAATTATCAGTTAAAAATATTGTTAAAAAACTCTTAAAAAGTGTTAGAACAATAAAAATTCATAGAAATCCCTTTTATAATATTGGTTCTCCTTCCAAAACATCATCTAAAAATTTATTTGAACCAAAAAAACCAATGAGGCATTTCATCAAACATATTTTATGTTTTTGAATAATATTTTACAATATAAGTTATCAGAAACCCCTAATTTATCAAAACAAATAAAGAACATAAATTATAATTATAAACAAAGCTAAATAAAATGAAATAGGTTATATACTATCAATGATATTACTTTTAAAATTTGAGTACCAAGGTTATTATATAATAAATAAAGTTATGGAGAAACAGCAACCTAGTTCTATCAAAAATATTGTTTCCTTATTCAAATTTTGAAAGATAAAAAGATAAATAATCCTTATAAAACATAAGAACTAATAAATTTGTGATTAAAATAAACCATTATTATATAAATGAGAACCATGACCAACTATGGTAAAAGAAAAAGGACACAAAATAAAAAGAAGTTAAGAGAGTAAAGAAAGAAGTTGAGAAAAGATGGAATAAAGGATTAACTTAAATAAATCGAATAGAATCACAAGTGAATCACCATGAGAGCTAGAGAGGGACAAGTTTCTATGATATTTGAATAAGGTAAAATAAAGATCCTAATGAGATAAATTCAATAAGGGGTGTTTATTAATTTTAATTTTTTGTTTTCTAGGAAGACAGCATGGATTGGCCACAAAGATTATAAAATCATGAACCAACCATATATATACCACAAAATTCAACATGGTAGAATCTCATGTTTTAGATACATGGATTAGGAAATCATGTGGGAGCCATGTAGATTCCACTTAAATTCTCCTCCTACTTCACACAGTTTGGTTACATGGTTAGCACTAACAGTTAACCCAAAAATTCCTTACCAATTTTTGTATTTTCAACCCCCAAATATATAAGATTCCAAAAATAAATAAATAAATTTAGATATAAAAATTAATCAAATTCCATTAACATTTAGGATTTAAAAATTATTACCCCCATTCCAATTTCTTCCACACAAAAACTCCTCAATATTCTTGATCAGAAGATAAGTGAAGTTAATTATCATTAAGTATCTCCCCATGATCTCAAGTCTCGTAGATATATTTACCATAATTCCATAACATACGGACTAAGGGAATAGATTTACCTTATAATACCTTATTTTAATAATCAAGGATATGAAAAGGCTACTCAATCATGGTAGTGTTAGGTTCCAAATTCAAGTCCTACCACTCAAATATATGGTATGGTTATAGATTGTATTTCTTCTACTATAACACATTTAATAATTCATGATTAGTCATAAACTGGGATGGTAAATCTAGTTTTTATACCACTTTTCCAAGGAATTCCACAATCTCAAATTTTATTACATACCACTTCATAATCTTACCCTACTTTCCTAACCACTGATGCCCAAACTGATGAGAAACTCTAAGAAATACCCAATAACCAACAAAAAACTTCAAGTGAAAATGTTGATGGTTAAAATGTGATATATAAAGACTCTTATACATCACTAATATATTAAAATCAATAAAAATTTACTTGGAATATTCTGGAAAATGCTAGGTCCTAATATAAAATTACTACTTATATCATCTTAGTAAATAGGTGAACAACACAACTATTTATATATTGATTTAAAAGTACCCATATTTATCAATAATTATTAACTATTATTATAATTTAATTCATTAAATGATAGATATTTTTCCATGATCAACTAAATTGAAGCATGAAATATTAAATCATGTCCTTGAGAATCTAAATTTCTTACATAGTTTAACCATCTATTTTCAAGAAGTAAACCATGATAAAATTTAGCTGAGAACCTATCACTTCTAGAATAGAATTCCATAATCGAGGATCAAAGTGTGATTATTTATTATAAATGATTTCTACTATAACCCCATGTATTTTAATAATATCATGGATGTATATGTCTATGTTCTCTTATACCTTTATTCCCTCCTTTATAGGGATTAAGTAGGGTGATTTTTTCAACTGGTCAATAATCACCCAAATAGTATTCTTCCCCCTCAAAGAATAAGGTAATACAATAAAAAATACATAGAGACCTCATCCAATTTCTATGAAATAATGCTAAGTGACTATATAAATCTCACAGATTTATGATTTTGTGACTTCAACATTTTATATGTGAAGCAATAGGACACATAACTATAAATTTCTTACTTCACCCCTAACCACCAATACCATCTATTGAGGCCATAAAACATCTTGGTAGTACCAAAATGGTCTACCAAATTAGAATAATGATGATATTACATTACATCCTTCCTTAATGTAATAAAAACCACTAACCTATTCATAAAGAAAATAAAACCACTGGGTGACATAGAATAATCACCCAAGGTCTCCCCCTCATTTATAGTTCTTCTCATATATTGAAAATCTAATTCACATGACTTCTCATGAAAAATGAATACATCCAAGGAAGGTAGGATTTTCACACATGTCAAAAAATTATCATCTTAATATTGTACATCCATATGTAATTTATTAAAGAGGATCATCAAATTCCATTATTCCTAACATTCACCTATAACTTGAATAAAAATTTTCTTACATAGAGAATCAAAAATCGCATTCTCCTAAAGTGGTGGTGGAACCATATTTTCAATGAATACATCACAAATCTTAGTTTTGGTTCATGATATAGGTAATTCTTCTCTTGTGGGAATAATTGGTGTGAGTCACATTCCATTACATTATCATATTGCATCAAGAAATACCCTGAACTAGTACCGATGGAATCAAAATACACTACATATCCCTCCCTAATCATAGGAATAATGATAAAAATTATAATCTCAACCTCGCTTTAAATTCATCAAAATTACTCTTTCGTTTCTCATCCCATTCAAATTTTATTCCCTTTGAGTAAAATAATTCAAGGGAGTCAATAGTTTAGAAAAGTCTTGAAAAAATTGCCTATAATAACTAACTAAAACCCAGAAGTATTATGATATCGAACAAATTATTAGGTATTTACCATGAAATCACTGATCAAATATTTTTAGGATCCATAAAAACCCTCTTTCAAATATAAAATGTCCAAAAATTTCACCACATAAATCCAGAATTGGAAAAATTGATAGCCAATTATATAGGAGATTATCTTTTCATATTCTCAAAAACAAATCCAAATGATTCTCATGACCATCCTGCATCATGTTGTAAGCTATCATATGATCCAAAAATACAAAAATAAAAGTTTCAAGGTATTATTATAATATATAGTCCATAAAATGGTATTCATAATTCAGATACCTAATCGTGAAAGTCGTTTTAGGATTAGATAATTACTTCATTATCAATTGGCGGTACCATGACCTAAGGTTGATTTTATAAAATCATCTCACATCCCTTATCTGATTAAATATATCATCAATACATAGAATTATGTGTCTTTTTATGGTCACTCAATTGAGATTCTGATAGTCAATCCAAAGTTAGAGGCTTGAATCCACTTTATTTTCAAAGAGGATTGGAGCTTCCTTTAGAGAGAAGAAATAATATTTAAAAACCTTTCACTTGATATCCTAAATCAAGTCATATAGCTCCTTTATCTTAGCTGGAGAAACTTGATATGATGTTAAAGAGATGGGACATCTTCCTAGAAGAAATTCAATGGATAATTACACTTCTTTCTTTAGTGGTAACCCAAATAAATAATTAATACTAAATTCAAAATACCCATACAAAACAATATTAATATGAAAATTTGATCTCTATTTAATAAAAATTAAAATAAAATTGGATATTTGATAATAAGTTGACCCAATATATGAGATGATATCCACCCCCCCCCCCCCCCCAATACTATATCCCACTCACCTTTAAAAATTTGAGTGTTTCCATTAGTAGAAAGGACTAGAACCTTCCAAGGATAAAATCCAATATGATATTTTTAAATTATCATCTAATCCATAATAAATATAAGATCAAATATATTTTTGATCCAAGATGAATAAATCGCACATGACCATAATGTAAACAATCATCACATAGACAAGGGGAACTTGAATCCTTTATTCTTCTTCTTTACCAAAGGAGTAGAAACATCCATCCCACAAAAAATTATATTAAATTAAAATATCAATGATTGAATCAATTTATAAGATATTATAGAGTGGGATATAGCTATATAAAATAATTCTAGGTCTATAGAATAATAAAGAAACATCATACCCCTAATATTTATTGGACCAACATTAGATTTTGCATATGCATGCTCTATTTCCTATAAATATTCAAATTAAATCACAATATGTGGCATATTAGTAATATGAGAATCACCATACATATATTTTTGTTCATCCTATCTCTAAAAATGATACCTTTCACCCTTTTATGAGTTTGAATTCACCTAGGAGCCTCTGGTATAATAATATTCTTCTTTTCTACTCTGAGGTAGATTCTTATAAAATCACTGAAGATGTCCTGGATTCCCACACTTTTGATTGGTCTTCAAGGGATTTTAAAAATTTGTCTATGTGTTCCCAGTAATCCCACACTGAAATCAAATAAGATAATTATTCCCTGATAAAATTTGAGGATTGAGGTTAGTGGGGCGTATAACACTTCCACTACCACCCCTATAATATCTATCATGCTTCCTATTTGATTAGATTAAGAACTATTGATTTATCATATAATAATATAATCAAATCCCAGACTAGTATATTTATCCATATCAGCCTCTTATATTACATCCTTATTGAACACCTCAATATAGGTTTTCTAGAAAAAAAATAATGATCTTTTTTATAAACTCAATCTTGAAGCCTATCCTGAATCATCAAGTTTTGATACAATAATTCAAAAGAATATTATAAAAAAATTTGAAATATATTAGAAAATTGATATCATATCAAATAATATAATGATTCCCTTGATTATAAGTCCTAAGATCACTACTCTTGGCCATATTCATAGTATCGGGATAAAACTAATGATTTAACATCTTCCTAAACTTGGCCTAGGTTAGATGTTTATGAATCTTGGATTGCATGATAGAATCCCAACACTTGTGGCTCATTAATTCCAACATATAAGTGTAAAATTTGACTTTGAAAGTATCAATAATCTAGATTAAATCAAATATATGATCAATTTTCTCTATACATTATTTATGTTCTTGAAAACAATAATCTACATGGAAGGTTGATGGATTATATTTAGTAAACTCTTGAGCATTATGACAACCCTGATCTTTTATTACACAATTAAAAATAATTTATTACATAAACTTCACTTGATACAACATAGAAGATTGAGAGGTCTAGTGTCTTTAGGGGTTAGGATCATTACATAACAACTTAAAACATGAAATACAACATCTTTATTGAAAACTTCCTTTACATTACCACTACATTCCGTCGTACTTATCATTGCATGGGATAACCTAAGGACATGCATAAGAAAATGGTGAGATATAAAGCCTAGTAAAGTAATAACCATGGAATAACATGAGAAATACAATACATGTTATAAAATAGGTATATCAATAGAGAACAAGATAAGCATAAACATAAAGGCATGATAAATCATGATAATCATTACATCAAAATGTGGCAACAACACTTAACATGAAATTAGCATGAGCCAAGGCTCATTGCACATGGAGCATGAGTAAATACTCATTGCACATGAAGCATGAGTAAAACCCCGTTTCACTTGAATTATCATGATTAAACACCAATTGCACATGATGTATCAGGATACAATACTTTACCCAATGCATTGGAGTGCTATAAGGGCACACCCTTCTTAAACATTTCATTTCATGCATAAGTGTGCCACATGGATCATATAACATGGATTCATAAAACATAACCATTTATTCCAAGATAAAGGAATGTGGAATTCATACATGAAACTTTATAATCAATAATTAAATGTCCATAAAGTTGAATACCCTTTATAGAGAAATGGGCATGGTATTCACTACACAATTACATTGGCTTGAAAAATCGGTGCAATTTTGGCAGCGTAACGGTGTGACGTAAGAATTCATAAAAACGGTTGATGAGAGATAAAGGGGTGTCTCATCATATTTACATGAAATTGATAGTAAGGGGTCATATAGATACATGTCCCAACAAATGTAATGGAATTTAGATTCATGATACAAAACAATTTCTTGAATGTAAATGAGGAGAGAGAAATTCCTTTCGGAATTTTGGCATAGTAACGAGTGTACATGGGAGGCATTTAATGAGAGATAAATGGGTCTCCCATAATTCAAACATAAAGAGAGAAGTATGGGGGAGGTGCGAAACCATAACCCAACATTTATAACTGAAATTAAAAGGGCATAACAACATTAAGAAAATTGGAAAAAAAAATGAGAAAGGAAGAAAAACCCTTACTTGGAAGTGTGCTTCCAAAGGCTTGAGAGAGGAATGATAGAGGATAATTGGGAGCTTGGGGAACCTTGGGAGTATTATATAAAGAGGAGGGCAGAGGTTGGAAGAACTCAAAAGGCTTTGAGTGAGGAGGAAGTGGGAGCTTGGGTGGGTTTATATAGGAAAGAGGAGGGAATTCATTATTATTTAGGTTTGGGACACCTCACATTAAACTAATCCAAACCAGAAACCAGCCCATGTTTTTTGCCCATGGTTTTTGTAAAATCGAAGTGGAAAAAAATATTTTATAAGGCTAAAGTCCGAACTTCTTAAAATAATGGGGTTGCTTATGTGGAGGTGAGTCACACTCCCAAGGAAAACAATTTAAAAAGACAAGATGTTTAATATGTCTTGAAGGGTCTATTAATGCTCTGTAAAATAAGTCAAAAAAACCCAAAATCACATTATTTTCATGTTAAAACATATATTTTGAAAAGATATATCATATATTATTTTATTACATCACTATTTTTTCATTATGATGTCATAAAACACATTATATATTTAAACGGTATTTAATTTTTACCCAAAAATTTGACTATCTTAGAAAATTATGAAAAATACACCATTGGATAATTTTGATGTCCTGATTCCAAAAATAATATTTATTTTATCTAAATAATTTTCTAAATATTTTAATTTTCACTTTTAAAATAAAAACTGACATTTATAAAAAATTCACGGGTTTTGACAAAAATGGCTTTCAAACCTTAATAAAAATTAAAATTGCATTAATAAAATTATATGATAATTTATATTTAATAAAAAATTAATTTAATAATAATAATAATATTTTATTAAAATATTATTTAATTCAAAAATCTATTAATTCATCAAAATAGACTTCTTAGTTGAACTTTAAATAAAAATACTATTTGAGCTTTAAAAACTATTTACAAGGTAACAATAATAAAATAAAAGTATATTCATTATTATATACAAAAATAATGTACATAACCATAGTACTAAGTTCTTGTTACATAACCCCTTATAACACCCGCATAAGACCGAAGAGTAAGGTGTGCGATGGTGACAAACTCTTGGGGTGGCTCAGATAACATTGTTCGGGTGGTAATCTCTATCAACTTCCATTTCTCTTGTAGGTGGTCCTGCTCGAGCTTAACATATTCAAGCTCATCTTAGGATTGGTCAAGAGTGAATCCCAATAATTCCACCTCCTTTCTGAGCTCTGAAAAATGGGCTTCGTATGGGGCACATCTACTAGATGAGGCAATCGCTTCCTTTGTCTGAGTAAATGGAATTTGTTAAAGCCCTATATTTATACTAATCAGGTGATAACTTTTCAATGGCTATATTAGAAACAGACACAATATTTAACAGAAAACCAAAGAATTTGACATTTTATATAATCATTTTACATAAAAAGACATTTAATTAGATCAAGAGGGATTTTTATTAATGAAAGTTTGGGTCATTACAAGCATGATCCCCACTCAAGATTTCTCTTGCTTTACTTTTTGACCATGATAATAAATGGTTTAATTCATTGACTAAATAAGTATTAGGTCCACCAAAGGGTTTACATGTAGAAAATTTTTCAATATTCTCTCCCTTTGATATGACAAAGTCTTTCAATGAGATGTGTTATATAAAACACAAAACATAAAAAAAAATTATCAATATGCAACTCAATCAAAAAAACATATATAAACCATAAATCTCATTCAATTAATCATAAAAAAGTAATGAAAATCATTATCAAATACCATATAAAATATAAAATATATAGATAAAAATTAAAATTAAAAAAAATCAACTACACATGGTTTTTCTCTGTGGTTTGAAAAACAATGCACTAACTATGAAAGTGCCACTAGAAAGTAACCAAAACGAGTTACATGGGGTTTTTTAGACTATAATATTAAATTGTACACCACTAGATTTATCCCCATTTCTCCCCTGAAATATAGAATTCAAAAAATGGATCATGGGATATCCATAAAACTCATAATAATAGTAACCCATATCAAAAAATCTCAAAATCAATTAATAATAAACTCTCAAATACCCATGGTAAATCAAGGTTCAGTATGAAAATGATTTTTCTAGAAACTACCTTATACCTACCTATAATGCTTTCATAGTCCTATTCCCTATCAACCATTACTCCCTAAATAAGAAATTAGTTATAATACAATTTTTTAATGAAACATATTGGGTCAGGGTATCATGTCACCTAAGTTAGCCTTCAAAAGGGTCCAAAGTTTATTCTTGGTAACCATAGGATGGAGACAACTACCAAGGGTATCAAAAATATCAATTGGGAATGGTTTCACCCAATAAATCATGTAAATAAAATAATTGACTCCAATCGATAGTTCAACATTAGGGATTTATACCATCGAAATGAATTCCATTTAAGTAATTAATATCATAGTTCTAAATAGAACAAATATAGTCCAAGAAAATGGAAATAACTAAATATCCACATATTAATTTCATAAAAAAAAGTAAAGTGAGATACAAGATATATTTATAAAAAACAAAGAGAAAAAAAATAAGGTAAAAATAGATAAAAGGGAATACATATTCACAAACCATAAAACCAAAAAGGATCTCAAAATAACCACATGATCTAACAACTATAACCCATGGTCACCATTTGATCATCATCTTTAAAATTGTAAAGGCCCGTAAAATTCAAGGAAATTTTTTTCTTAATTTTCTTGGGAATTTTACAAGAGCGCAGTTTCTGACGGCACCTGATTCCGAGGCCCGATGTTCCCAGAATCATTTTATGAAGTTTGGCTCGGGTACATTCAGTGAACGGACGAGCGGGTTTTTCTAACTTTTGAACTGGTGCTCGGAATCAAATTCTGAGGGCACCGATGGAATCGCAGCGTCGGTAATTGCTTAGAAACACCTTTTCTAGAGTTGTGTTTTCTCGGATGTGGTTTTTAATTTTTGGGGTTAAGTTAAAGAATAAAATAAAAGTGGGGCGACCTTTTTTTTTATTTTTATTTTACTTAAAGCAGGCTTAACCTAAGTTAAGCGGATAAGATGGGACCCACAATATCCTACCCACTTGGTATGATATTTGTGAGGTGGGGCCCGCACGATCCCCACCGTTTCATTCCCTCTAAGTAATGCACCCACACCCCCCCCCTTTTGTAAAGTCAACTGTGCGTTTTTTTTTGTTAAGAAACGCCTCATTAATTTGGCCGGTTAAATCATTACAATTAATTCATCAAATTAATTGTTCGTTTCGTTTCCTTTTTGATTTTTTTAAAGGGTTGGCTTGTGCGTCAATAAAATAAGACTAATATTATTTTATTTTCTGTTGGAACTTGTTGCGTGGAGAGAATTTGGAGGAAAGCGTTCTTCTTCGACAAAGAACGCGAAGAACACACCGATCTCTGATGAAGAACGCAAAATCCTCAGAGGTTGACTACACAATGCCATGTTCCGTGATGACAACAACTCTTCTTCCGTGACGCCCCTTCCGCGACGCGACGATCCTGTTCTTCTGCAATGGTTATTTCTGTGATGAACTCACGTTCAACGACAACGTTGAGGTAGGGGTTTATTGCTTCTTGTTCGTGAAACATCCTTTGTCGTTCCTTGTCTTATATTTTTTTTGGGCCGCTTGTTATCATCTTAACGGGAGGAGGTCGGACCACACGAACACGGCCGACCCTCCTCCCCCTTTATTGTTGTGTTGTTGTGGTTCGGATGATGGAGGCATGGTGCGACGGCACCGCGCGGGAACCTGGAGGGACGTGGCAAGGATGCACGGCGCCGTCGCACCACGCCGTCGAGGCCGAACGAAAGTTTGGTCGTATTTGGGACCACGAAGGTGAACGCAAGACTCCGAAGTTTGTTCTTTTGACGTGTGAATCGACGGGCATTGACGGAACGGGCCGCAGAGACGATTTGATGTTTTCGCAGTGAAGAACGTGACCCGGGATGAGCATCGACGCATACGGAATTGAAAACGGACCACTGGAGAACTCCGGTGGCCCGCGGACACCACCGGCGGCGCGGGTCGCCGGCGGCCGGCACCGGCCGGCCGCCCGGAGGCGGCGGCGCCCCGGCGCGCCGCCTAGAGAAACCGCCGCGGCCGCGAGCGATTGGATCCCGCGGCCGCGAGCGATTGGATCCCGCGGCCGCGAGCGAGTGGATCCCGCGGCCGCGCGGGATCCAGGGGGACGCGACGCACGCCGCGTCCGCGGAGCGCCAGCTCGCTGGCCAAGCCAGCGAGCCACCCAGCTGGCTTGGGCGGACCGGGCCGGGACGTGCCCTGCCGGGTCAGACTCGAAACCCGGTTCGGGTCGCCCGGTCCAGGCCGACCTAGGGGGGTTGGGTCAGGTCAGACCGGGCACAGACCCCCCATTTTAGGTCACTTTCGGTCTTTTGCTCATATATTGGGCTACGGCCCTCCGATCTACACACCGTCAGTTGCGTAGAAATCCTTGGATCGAGAAGGTCGTTTCAGTATATTTCACTTAAGGTTTCGGAGAACTTTGGGTTCGGTCAGGTTGGTTCGGATACAAAACCAACCGGGCCCTCGGAGTGGAAACGCCTATATCTTGAGCTCCGGATGTCCGATTGATGTGATGTCGACTTCGTTGAACTCCTCTTGATGAGATGGAACTTTTGGCATACTTATCTTGAGTTTTGGATGTAATTGGATAATGGCCGGATTGGATTGTACCCAAAATCCAACCGGGCCCCTGGAACGGAAAAGCTGATAACTTTCAGACCAGACGTCCGTTTGACGAACCGTCAGCAGCGTTGGTGATCTCGTTGGGAAACGGTTCCTATGAGCATACCCTATGAGAGTTCGGGGTACAGTAGAGATACAGACAAGTTGGTTCGTACATGAAACCAACTGGGCCCCTGTGACGAAAAGGCTAATAACACACAGACCGGGCGTCTGATTGACGCGCCGTCTGTTGTGATGAGACTCCTATGATGAGGCGGTACTTTTAGATACTTCTTTGAGGAACCTTGTGATACTTGGAGCATCGACCTGTATCTCGTGGAGCAGACCCTTCTGGTGACGAGCTAGCAGAGTGCAGAGACCTAGTAGCTGGCTAAGACTTGACGACTGTTGACCTATCGACTCGGTGTGTTTCGGATATCCCAGTGGGGAGCGCTTGGTTGTAGCAGAAGACCCATGGCGGAGGAGCGCTTGGTTGTAGCGGCAGACCCACGGTAATCAACAGAAGGAGTACCTCTGGAGGCTATGAGGGGGAGCGCTTGGTTGTAGCAGTAGACCCACGGCGGAGAAGCGCTTGGTTGTAGCGGCAGACCCGTGGTACTCAACATAAGGAGTACCTATGGAGGCTATGAGGGGGATCACTTGGTTGTAGAGGTAGACCCACGGCGGAGGAGCGCTTGGTTGTAGCAGCAGACCCGCGGTACTCAACAGAAGGAGTATCTCTGGAGGCTATGAGGGGGAGCGCTTGGTTGTAGCGGCAGAACCACGGTGGAGAAGCGCTTGGTTGTAGTGGCAGACTCACGGTACTCAACAAAAGGAATACCTCTAGAACCTATGAGGGGGAGCGCTTGGTTGTAGCAGTAGACCCATGGTGGGAAACACATGGTTGTAGCAGTAGGCCCACAGTACTCAACAGGTGGAGTACTACAACATTATAAGGAGTTCGGCGTGCTTGGTTGTAGCGGCATGACCTCTGTAATCGATAGAGTTGGAGTTCGGCGCGCTTGGTTGTAGCGGTAGTCCCTCTGTACTCAATAGAGGAGGAGTTCGGCGCACTTGGTTGTAGCGGCAGGCCCTCTGTACTCGACAAAGGAGGAGTTTGGCGCGCTTGGGTGTAGCGGTGGGCCCTCTGTACTCGACAGAGGAGGTGTTCTCCAGCAGTCGTGGTTTCGACGTCATGAATAAGATCCTGGTTGAGCTGAGCCTATGACCTTTGTAATTGCCTCATGATTGAGATGGGTCGCTTGATAACTCAGGTATATGTATGGGCATATACCTGGTAGTGGTTATCCTTTGATTTCATAAATCTATGTGTTTCCTCATGATTGAGATGGGTTACTTGATAACTTGGGTATAAGTATGAGCTTATACCTAAGTAGAGGTTATCTTTTGGGATCTTCTTGTGGTTATCCTTGTTGGTTTTAGTGAGACCTTGAGGGTCTCGGGGTCCCTACTGAGTATCGTTATACTCACCCCTGCACGGGCTATGCCCGCACCTCGTTGTGTTGGTTGCAGACGATGGACAGCGCAGACAGAGGCTGAGTGTTCGAGGACTGGACGGTACTCGAAGGTGGACCTCACGACGAGACAGTACCCAGTGGTGGACATCACGACGAGGCGATGCTTAGAGGAGGTTGACGGGCGAGAGTGTTGTAGAGGCTATCTGTACCTACCCTTCTGGTAGGAACCGTGGTGGAAAATCCAGGATCTGTACTATCTGTACCTACCCTTCAGGTAGGATCCGAGGAGGGTGACCCAGGAGCTGCTCTCTTTCTTCCAATTGTTTTCTTTGTTGTACTTTCTTTCGGTTGTAGTTGTTCTTTCATTTGGGTTTGTATTCTGGCCCATTTACTTTTCAACACTTCTTTTTTTTTGTACTTGGTGTTTTACTTCCGCTTGTACTCTGTGGTGTTTTGTTACTTTTATAAAGGCAATGCCTTCCCAGTTATCAGGATTTACGCCTTTGGTGCTAGTCGCTAGCCCATGGCCTATGGAAGGCGGGATTGGGGTAGTCATGACATGGGCCCCGAGGATGGGTTGTGACAAATTGGTATTAGAGGAGTTCGGTTCTACCGCAGAACGCAGGACTCTGATCTTTTTCTATGTGAAGCAATAGTGTTGAGAGTATTGAGTGTGGTTATCAGTCTAGGGAGTCCAGTGTTGGTGCGGCGGCCGACGTATCCGTACACTAGGACCCTGACTTCTGATTTCCGACTTAATGCCCGAAAACATTGATTGCATGTGTGTGTCAATTTTTCTCTGTGATTACTTTGTGTCAGTTCACCAGGTATACTGTTCTGACCGTGGCACACCTGTCTCTTTCAGGATGGCCCCACGATGGCAACCTGCTAGAGTTTCGAGCGTTGTGCAGGATGACAACCCACCGAGCGATGAGGCCTCAGTACAGGGCCCTTTGACAGCTGAGGCACCGGCGGTACCTCTACCCACCGAGCCACCGATGCTACCAGCCCCAGCCGCTGACATTGCACGTCACCTTAGTGCACTACACGAGTTTCAGCGTCAGTGACCGACCAGGTTTCGTGGGGAGACAGACCCTCAAGCATCCAAGGATTGGCTGGAGGCAGTTGTACGAGTTTTCCGTTTGGTAGGGACACCAGCTGACCTTATGGTGGTCCTTGCAGTGAGCCTCCTGCACGCGGCAGCAGGTAGATGGTGGAGCTTGATGCTCCAGGTGCACGACAAGTCATTTCTCCTTTGGACGGACTTTGAGAGCCTTTTTCACTCAGAGTTCATCCCAGCCACCCTCCGAGCGGTGTGCATTCAGGAGCTACTATAGCTGCGGCAGGGCAGCATGACAGTAGCCCAGTACACGGCGAGGTTTACCGATATCTTGCACTATTCCACGGACATGGTACGGGACCCATTCTTTAGGGCCTGAACCATCGAGCAGGGGCTCAGGCAATAGATCAGAGCTTCAGTTGTTTCTAATAGCTTTCTGACACAAACGGGGGTGTTGGAGCGAGCCCTCTTAGTGGAGAGTTTCCTTGCTGAGCAGTCTCCAACAGCAGGACCCACCACTAGCCGGAATGCGACAGAGTCTTCTGCAGTAGGCAGTAGACAGATAATGCAGAGGTCCAAGAGGACTAGACCTACAGGTGGTCAAACGCATGACACAGGATCGTTTGTGCATGGCACCTGGGGTGGAGAACGACTTACCATGCGCGGGCAGTGTTACTCTTGTGGAGGGGTTGGTCACATGGCTCGTGACTGTCCAACCCACCATACAGATGAGCAGCAGATGAACGAAGGACCTACCGGGCAGAGGCAGAGGTTCGATCAAGGCAGACTGCATGGAGTAGGAGACCGTGGCAGGGGAGCTGTCCGTGCAGCTGGAGGTGGACGACGCTTCGAGGTGTTGCCACCACCACCACCAGGAGGTCCACCCCGACCGCAGGGAACGGGTGGATAGTGAAGAGCTCAGCTTTAGGCAGATGATGCCTATGATTATGGAGCTCTGGGAGCATATGAACCGGAGCGGCACTAGCTTCAGATGTGGAGACTTTTGTTCATTTTGCTTCTAGCTTTGTTGATGTTGGTTTGTAGATGCTTTGTGTCTTTTTTACTTGTGCTATAGTAATAAAAGACATTTTTTTCCTTGTGGCATTTACTTTCCTGCCCTCTCTTTTTGTTGTTACTAATAGGTTCTGGTTTAAAAACCGTTGAATTGACCCTCACTTTTGTGATACATACTAGAGGAGACCCAGTTACCACACACTGATGCCGACAGTGTGACTCAACCCTTGGAGGTGAGAGTAATGGTCAGATCTCTTGGTAGTAGCGTCGAGGCCTTACGACGTCATCCTTAGTATGGATTAGTATCATCCATGTCGGGATTTACTATTTTAGGTGAAGAATGTGGTGCATCCAGGGGATGAGACCAGATTTCTCTTATCGGAAAAGAAGAAATCTTAGCAGCTCTTGTAGGACCAGAATAGGTCCAAGTCACCTGGGAGTGGATGATGACAGCTCAGATCCAACAAAGGACTTATGCTGTCAGGAGGCGGAGGCCGCTAGAGTTCTAGGATGGTGACCACGTTTTTCCTACGGGTCTCACCTCTACGCGAGTTACGGAGTTTTGGTCGGGGTGGAAAGTGGTCTTCGCGCTTCAATTGGACCCTTCTAGGTCTTCAACGGGGTAGGAGAGGTGGTTTACCACTTGACCCATCCACCTTAGTTGCACCAGGTGCATGACGTCTTCCACGTATCTCAACTGAGGAGATACGAGCACGACCCGGAGCATGTCATCGACCATGGGGAGTCGGACTCTGACAATGGGGCGACTTTTTCAGAGGTTCTTGTAGAGGTTGAGGAATGAGAGGAGCGGGTCCTACAGGGACATTCGATTCCTCTTGTGCACTTTCGTTGGCATCACGGGAACCTCCAAGAGAGCACAAGGGAGCAGAAGGCTCAGATGTGTGCTTAGTACCCACTTTTGTTTCCCTATTTTATGATGAAGCTTTACGGGGACGTAAATCCCTAAGGTGGGCGTAATGTAAAGGCCCGTAAAATTCAAGGAAATTTTTTTCTTAATTTTCATGGGAATTTTACAAGAGCGCGGTTTCTAACGGCACCTGATTCCGAGGCCCGGTGTGCCCGGAATCATTTTCCGAAGTTTGGCTTGGGTACGTTCAGTGAACGGACGAGCGGGTTTTTCTAACTTTTGAACTGGTGCTCGGAATCGAATTCTAAGGGCACCGATGGAATCGCAGCTCTGGTAATTGCTTAGAAACACATTTTTCGGAGTTGCGTTTTCTCGGGTGTGGTTTTTAATTTTTGGGGTTAATTTAAAGAATAAAATAAAAGTGGGGCGACCTTTTTTTTATTTTTATTTTACTTAAAGAAGGCTTAACCTAAGTTAAGAGGATAAGATGGGACCCACAATATCCTACCCACTTGGTAGGATATTTTTGAGGTGGGGCCCGCACGAGCCCCACCATTTCTTTCCCTCTAAGTAACGCACCCACACCCCCCCCCCCTTTTTGTAAAGTCAACTGTGCATTTTTTTGGTTAAGAAACGCCTCATTAATTTGGGCGGTAAAATCGTTACAATTAATTCATCGAATTAATTGTTTTTTTCGTTTCCTTTTTAATTTTTTTAAAGGGTTGTCTTGTGCGTCAATAAAATAAGACTACTCTTATTTTATTTTCTGTTTGAACTTGTTGCGTGGAGAGAATTTGGAGCAATGCATTCTTCTTCGACGAAAAACGCAAAGAACGCACCGATCTTCGATGAAGAACGCCAAATCCTTGGAGGTTGACTATGCAACACTGTGTTCCGCG
Source organism: Viscum album (assembly GCA_963277665.1). Taxonomy (NCBI): domain Eukaryota; kingdom Viridiplantae; phylum Streptophyta; class Magnoliopsida; order Santalales; family Viscaceae; genus Viscum; species Viscum album. The sequence goes on from OY728135.1 coordinate 1,890,559,049, forward strand.
ATGACAACGACGCTTCTTTCGCGACGCCCCTTCCGCAACATGACGATCCTGTTCTTCTGCGATGGTTATTTCTGCGAAGAACTCACGTTCGATGACAATGTTGAGGTAGGGGTTTGTTGGTTCTTGTTCGTGAAACATCCTTTGTCGTTCCTCATCTTATATTTTTTTTGGGCCGCTTGTTATCATCTTAACTGGAGGAGGTCGAACCGCATGAACACGACCGACCCTCCTCCCCCTTTGTTGTTGTGTTGTTGCGGTTCGGAAGATGGGGGCATGGTGCGACGGCACCACGCGGGAACCTGGAGGGATGCGACAAGGATGCGCAGCGCCGTCGCGCCACGCCGTCAAGGCCTAATGAAAGTGTGGTCGTATTTGGGACCGCGAAGGAAAACAGAAGACTCCGAAGTTTGTTCTTTTGACGTGCGAATCGACGGGCATTGACGAAATGGGCCGCAGAGACGATTTGATGTTTTCACAGTGAAGAACGGGACCCGGGATGACCATCGGCGCAGATAGAATCGAAAACGGACCACCGAAGCAACTCCGGTGGCCTGCGGACACCACCGGCGGCGGCGCCCCAGAGCGCGCCCTGGAGAAACCGCCGCGGCTGAAGCCGCGGTGGCGAGCGAGTGGATCCCGCGGCCGCGCAGGATCCAGGGGGATGCGGTGCGCGCCACGCCCGCGGAGCGCCAGCTCGCTGGTCGAGCCAGCGAGCCACCCGACCGAGCCGGGCCGGCTTGGGCGGATCGGGCCGGGCCGCGCCCTGCCGGATCTGACCTGGGACCCGGTTCGGGCCGACCCAGGGGGGTTGGGCTGGGTCAGACCGGGCCAAGACCCCCCATTTTCGGATCACTTTCGGTCTTTTGCTCATATCATGGGCTATGGACCTCCGATCGACACACCGTCAGTTGCGTAGCGATCCTTGGATCAAGACGATCGTTTCGGTATATTACACGCAAGGTTTTGGAGAACTTTGGGTTCGGCCGGGTTGGTTCGGATACGAAACCAACCGGGCCCTCGGAGCGGAAATGCCTATATCTTGAGCTTCGGACGTCCGATTGACGTGTCGTCAACTTCGTTGAATTCCTCTTGATGAGACGGAACTTTTGGCATATTTCTCTTGAGGTTTGGATATAATTGGATAATGGCCGGATTGGATTGTACCCAAAATCCAACCGGGCCCCTGAACGGAAAAGCTGATAACTTTCAGACCAGACGTTCGTTTGACGAACAGTCAGTGGCGTTGGTGATCTCGTTGGGAAATGGTTCCTATGAGCATACCCTATGAGATTTCGGGGTACAGTAGAGATACGACCGGGTTGGTTCGCACACGAAACCAACCGGGCCCCTGGGAAGAAAAGGCTAATAACACACAGACCGGGTGTCCGATTGACGCGCCGTCTGTTGTGATGAGACTCCTATGACGAGGTGGTACTTTTAGATACTTCTTTGAGGAACCTTGTGATACATGGAGCATCGACCTATAGCTCATGGAGAAGACCCTTTCGGTAACGAGCTAGCAGAGTGCAGAGATCTAGTAGCTGGCTGAGACTTGACGACTATTGACCTATCGACTCGGTGTGTTTAGGATAGCCCAGTGGGGAGCGCTTGGTTGTAGTAGAAGAACCATAGAGGAAGAGCGCTTGGTTGTAGCGGAAGACCCACGATACTCAACATAAGGAGTACCTCTGGAGGCTATGAGGGGGAACGCTTGGTTGTAGCGGTAGACCCACGGCGGAGGAGCGCTTGGTTGTAGCGGTAGACCCACGGTACTCGACAGAAGGAGTACCTCTGGAGACTATGAGGGGGAGCGCTTGGTTGTAGCAGTATACCCATGGTGGATGAGCACTTGGTTGTAGCGGTAGACCTGCAGTACTCAACAGAAGGAGTACCTCTAGAGGCTATGAGCAGGAGCGCTTGGTTGTAGCGGCAGACCCACGGCGGAGGAGCGCTTGGTTGTAGCGGCAGACCCGCGGTACTCAACAGAAGGAGTACCTCTAGAACCTATGAGGGGGAGTGCTTGGTTGTAGCGGCAGGCCCCTGGTGGGAAGCGCTTGGTTGTAGCAGCAGGCCCACAGTACTCGACAGGTGAAGTACTACAACATTCCAAGGAGTTCGGCGCGCTTGGTTTTAGTGGAAGGCCCTATGTACTCGACAGAGGAATAGTTCGGCGCGCTTGGTTATAGCGGTAGGCCCTCTATACTCGACAGAGGAGGAGTTCGGCGCGCTTGGTTGTAGTGGCAGGCCCTCTGTACTCGACAAAGGAGTAGTTCGGTGCGCTTGGGTGTAGCGGTGGGCCCTCTGTACTCGACAGAGGAGGTGTTTTCTAGAATTTTTGGTTTCAATGTCATGAATAAGATCCTGGTTGAGCTGAGCCTATGACCTTTGTAATTGCCTCATGATTGAGATGGGTCGCTTGATAACTCAGGTATATGTATGGGCATATACCTGGTAGTGTTTATCCTTTGATTTCATAAATCTATGTGTTTCCTCATGATTGAGATGGGTTACTTGATAATTTGGGTATAAGTATGAGCTTATACCTAAGTAGAGGTTATCTGTTGGGATCTTCTTGTGGTTATCCTTGTTGGTTTTAGTGAGACTTTGAGGGTCTCGGGGTCCCTACTGAGTATCGTTATACTCACCCCAGCACGGGCTATGCCCGCACCTCGTTGTGTTGGTTGCAGACGACGAACAACGCAGACAGAGGCTGAGTGTTCGATGACTGGACGGTACTTGGAGGTGGACCTCATGACGAGATAGTACCCGGTGGTGGACATCACGACGAGGCGACGCTCGGAGGAGGCTGACGGGCGAGAGTGTTGTAGAGGCTATCTTTACCTACCCTTCAGGTAGGAACCGTGGTGGACGATCCAGGATCTGTGCTATCTATACCTACCCTTCAGGAAGGATCCGAGGAGGGCGGCCCAGGAGCTGCTCCCTTTCTTCCAGTTGTTGTCTTTGTTGTACTTTCTTTCGGTTGTAGCTGTTCTTTCGTTTGGGTTTGTATTCTGGCCCATTTACTTTTCAGCACTTCTTTTTTTGTACTTGGTGTTTTACTTCTGCTTGTACACTGTGGTGTTTTGTTACTTTTATATAGGCAATGTTTTCCCAGTTATCGGGATTTACGCCATTGGTGCTAGTCTCCAGCCCCCGGCCTATGGAAGGCGGTCTTGGGGTAGTCACAGCACGGGCCCCGAGGACGGGTCGTGACAAAAATCATGTTAAATATATGTTTCACCAACAAAGGAATAAATGCCTTTAACTTTACCAACATCATATAATGAAAAGTCTATATAAACCTGAAGGGAATATGTAGGGTGTGAGGAAATGACAAGTAACATATCACCCTAAAACTTCATAACTCATTTCACCATGGAAATCATTGGCACTAGATTAAAATATAATCGAAATTACCATTCATTTTTTAGAAGAAAGAAATCTGAATATAATCTAATTTGATTTAAAAATTCTAATGATATGAAATGAATATAAAGGGAATAATACATGTGAATAAATCATAAAAGTCACATAAGGTAGGAGGCATAAAAATAAACCATGTATATAGAGAATAAAATGGGAATAAATATTAAACATGGAGCAACATGGGGCTCTAACCACAAGTGAAATAAAATGGTTACCTAAGACCTCACTAGTAGAATACTCTTCATCCAATGATAAGACTTGCTGACCAAAAACCAACTTACCCTTATCCTTTTCAAGAAATAACCCATTATGAGAGTGTAATTAGGAATACGGTATTGGCCCATGCATAATCTATGCTTGTGTGTCACTCATCCCAGTTACCCATGAAGATATCCAAGGGTGCCATGTATACCTCATCTAAAACCATGTTTCATAGAACTACTTTCATAATACCAATCTCAAAAATTATTAATATATCATGATGCATATATAATTAGAGTATTAAAAAACATTATATTTTATAAACATTTTCTAAAAAAAACTCTTATAAATTGTAAGAACAATATAATTTCATGGAAAACCCATTTTTAATAATATTTATCCTTACAAATTGTTGGTCCCTATAGACAACTCAAGAGGGGGTTGAATTGAGTTTCCAATAAAGTTTTTTTTAAAGTAATTTAAAAACTAAATCCCCCATTTTGATAAAAATTCCCAATTAAAAAAATTTGTTGAAATATATAATTTTCTCTTTGTAAAGGGTTATCAAAAGAATAACTATAGAATATTTAAAATACTTGGAAAAATTATTTAATTTTTGAAACTAATATACTCATATCAAAAAATATTATACAAAACACTATATTAAGTTAACTATTAGAGTAATGTTTTTTTAATAGTCTATAAATATAAAACTATTTTGATTTAATAACACTGAAAAAATAGATAAATATAAGTTAAAAAGTTATAGAAAATATAACATAATATAATTTAACAGGGGATGTTGTCTCATGATGAGACTTAATCCCCTCTACTAGAAAATCACCTGATTCCAAGAACATTATTATAAAATTAACCAATCCACAACTTAGATTGGGTTTTATAATCAAAATATCACAATGTTTTATAGTCAATGAGCCTATTCCATAGTTCTTTATGAGATAAAACAAGATATAAGGTTATAACAAACCTCTTCCACAATTGTTCAATGGAATGAAAATAAAATATTTGAGAGAGTATAAAGAACACTCTAGTTTAGTATAGGAGACCGTGTTTCTACAAATAAATATAGTAAAAGACACATCTCAAATATAAATAATAAACAAAATGTGAAATATATATAATAAAATAAATTATATTAAGCTCAATCCTAATAGCTTTGATTATTCAGAGTCCTTGAATTTGTATTTAGAATAACCTTGGTCAATTTTCATAGTGAGAAAACAGTGTCATAGGTTCTTCTAAAAGATTTTTATTTTTATAGGATTCTCAGTTATTTTTCCAAAATTAGAATTTAAGGAATAATAAATGAAATCTTAAATTAATTGAAACTTTAATTAATGTTTAGAAAACTAGTGTTTGGATATTTGAAATACTCCACTCCTATGTTAGACACAATAAGATGTATTCACTTAAAACCTAGTTAGTTGGAACAAAAACTTGACATGATTAGTTGGTTCATCACTTCACATGTTCATTTGATGAAAAAAGGTGTCATAGTTAGTTTATTCCTTCATGCAATCAATTAATTTGATCTTGTGGTAGGTTCATGACTTCACAAGGTAGTTTTTTTTTCATGTGGTCCCTAATATAATAAACATAGTCATTATTTTAATTTATGAAAATTATACATACCTTGCCATAGTAATATGATTTTTTTTCTTAAGGTAGGTACAACTCAGTATCATGATAGGTTAATTTGTACATACGGTAAGGCAATTCACAAAGCATTATAAGATAAACTTTAATGAAAAATCAGTTCATGACTTAGACAAAAGTTTCTCATCTGACTTATGGTAAGCAGTTTTTTCATGTGGGCAGCTGGTGTAAAACATGTAGTAGCTGTCACATAGTTAGATTATCTTCATGATTAGTTCAAATTATTCAAATGGTTAGGTTACACAGTAAGCTCTAAACTTATACAGTTTTGGATATTCTAGCTATAAAATTATTTACTAACAAAAAACATAAAATTATTTCATAATATTATAAACATGGTTTGGGATCATTAAAATAAGTAGGTGTTGGTATAAGACAACAATATACCCCATTTTTATGATAAAAAATCTTGAACATTAAATTACAATGAATTGAATGTAACAAAATTTTATTTTTAGATGATTGAAATAGATGTTCAGAATGTTCCTAAAATCATGGAAAGTTTTCCAATGAATTCAAGTTATTTTAATTTACTACTAATCATGACTCAATAATTACTCCCCATTTTGTTGTTATAAAAAAATTAAGAAAGTAAAATTAAAATTATAATAAATATGAATATATATAAACGAGAATAAAATATATTATTCCATTAATATATCAAAGGTGGTTACAAAAAGATTATAAAATGTACTTATCATTAAAACTAATTTGAATCTGAATATGGGACATCTCATACATATATAGGTAGTATATGGTCATTTACTTTGGATGTATAGGTAGGATCAGATGTATTATGAGGTGAAAATGAGGAAGAAGGAGTTATAATAACTACACATTGATAAATAGGTCTAACTTGTTGAACAACTTGTCCAAGAGTTAGGCCAAAGGGTTGATGATAGAAGATGTAATAGGTAGGGATAAAGGTATGGATAATGGATATATCATAACTTTCTAATAAGTGAATAGATAATGTTTCATCAACTGGGTAAAGTCACTAACTACTTGAGAACCATGCTCTAGAACCTAAAGGAAATCATCACTATTTTCCATGAAATATTCCAAAACTAAATTTATAGCCTTGAAATTATCAAAATGGGACTTAAATTATTAACTCATAGGTTGAATATTTAATTCCAAATAAACATTTATATATATCACTTTTAGATCTCAATTTTTGAATATCCTTGTCAGGTAATAATCAATTTATATCTTGATTATTTCTTTATCTTGTCCATCTTTCTTAAAATTATCTCGATATACTTCCAAGGTCTTGGATGTATGGGTTTTAAACCCATAAAACATTGCTTCTCTGGTCATTATAAACTCATCAAATATAACCATCAAGTCATCTCAAATGATTTTTATAATATTCTCTTCATAAAAACTGACTTCCAAAAGGAGGAGGATGAGTTATAGGAGTACGTTTAAATATAACATTCATACACTATTTTTATAGCTAAATCATAATATCATATATATTTTCTTGGAGAGAACTAACCTCATATCTAAAATCTACAATCTAATTTTTTATCATTTCTATCTGGAAGTAAAAGAAGGGTTGAAGGTGATTTATCACCAATGTAACAACTTTATAGATGTCAAATAAAATTAACTTGTGGCAAGGATTTGTTAAAATTAATGAGTACCTATTTGAACATATCCATTAACATTGACTTGAATGCATCCAAGTCATACTTTGTAACATATGAAGTAAAAGTAATAGAGAGTTCATGAGCATAGGGAGATGAATCACTAACCTAATTCATATTATCTATCTCTGGTAAATCCTCAATTGATTTATCTCTCATAATATGGTCCTCAAATATTTTAAAAGTATCAACTTAATCTCTATCATAAAGTTAAACTATATCCTCAAAAACAAACAAAAAATAAGATTCCTCACCTTGTTTAGAAAGTTATAAACAGGGAAAATAGTAGTTTGTATATTTCTAACAAATGTGGTGACAGTAAAGTACTATCTATATCCAGATTTTGGAACATTCATAAAGGTTATTTTCCCTTGTAATATCTTTTCTCTCCTATATCTCCTAGTCGTATCCATATTAAAGACTTTTATAGCATTGTTAATGGAATTACAAGACGTATTTTGGACTAGAAAAATCGTTTTATATCCTTTGGTGGTAGGATTACTTTAATCTGTAGTATTTTGTTGGATATTACAATTCATGTGCTATCAGCAAACGTTATTCCTAAGGGTTTTTTTTGCTGCTATTGAAAAAATCTTGGCTGATTTTATTTGGTATGCTCATCTTGAGGGGGAATGTCATTGGTCTTCATGGAATAGATTGGAAAGGCTGGTTTATGAGGGTGGTATTAATGTTAAGATTCTAGGGGATACAGTGCATTGTATGCATGCTAAGCTTGTGTGAGAGGTTGTGTAGAGTCTCACTCTTTGGGGTAAAATTACGTCTTTACAAGGTGAAGACTCTGTGGAAGATAGTAAACATTTTTCTCCTTTATGGTCGTTAATCCAGCGTATTATCCCTATCATTCATCAACATTCATGTTGGATTATTGGCAGAGGTGATATTTATTTCTGGAATCTTAATTGGGAAGGTTAGGTTGTTAGTTTTCCATGATATCCATCTCCCATGATTACTTTAAGTGAGGCTAGTAGATTTACGGATTTTACCAGCGTTGTTCTTAATGAAGATCAAAGGAAGACTTTTAACTGTATTATTTTAAATCTGGAGCCTGAAAAATGTGTGCTCATTACTTCTAATTCTGGCATGTTTTCTACTAGAGTTTAGAAAAGTTTATATTTCACAAGGACAACATGATATCGAGAATAATATGGTGTGGTGTAGCAGCATTCCCTTGAAATTTAATTTCCTTGTATGGAGAATTAGAAACCAAGCGATTTCCACAGATGAGAATGTAAAAAGAAGCGGAATTAATCTAGTTTCCAAATGCAATTGTTGTGGTGTGAATAAATAAGAGAACTCCAATCATTTATTTTTTGAGAGTGAATGGGCCATCGCTATATGGAGGTGTTTTGGTGTTTTCATGAGTTTATTAGGCTCTTTTTCTACTAAAACTTCTTTTCTAGATAAATGGTTTCATAGTTTGATTGATGTAGGCCTGGAAATGATAGCTAGAGCAGTGATTCTTAGTGCAGGGTGTTAGTGAATTTGGCAGGAAAGAAATAAGTCTCGTTTTGAGGATATTAATTCCACAGCTAGGTCTATTATCTTGAGGAAAGTATTTCTTTTAATTGACCTGGTTAGGTGCTAAAAAATTTCAAGTGACACCCCTTCTTTGAGGTACATGAAATCATATATTTCTATTCTATCTCCTTCAGAGAAGGTGACAAGGGGGAACTGGGTTTGTTGGTCACCTCCTAATATGGGAATAAAATTGAATTTTGATGGATCTTGCATTGGGGGGAGAATTAGAGGTGGTGGTGTTGTTCGGGATAGTAGTGGAAGCAATCTTCTTGAATTTACCGCATCGTATGGGAGGGGAAATTCTGTCCAGGCTGAGGCTAAGGCCATGTATACTGACATATTGTTGTGTTCTCAGTAGAAGTTAGTTCTTAGTCAAATTGAAACTGACTCCAAGATCATTCAGGACTTGATGAATGGTAGGATTCAGCCCCCATGGTCTATTGCTTATGTTATAAGGAAGTACAGAGACAGCCTTGGCAGCAAAAACATTCAGTTTATTCATACATGGAGAGAAGGTAATAAAGTAGCTGATTACTTGGCATCCATAGAATCTATGGTGGTACCTGATAAATGTAACAATATTTTTGGTTTTTCTAGTTCTCTACAAATTAATCCAGAATTAGTGAATTTGATTAGGGGGACAAGCTTGGCCTGCATTATTTTAGGCCACCCTAATCTTGTATGTTCTACCCATGTGATGATGAGGTTTCTTGTATAATAAAAAAATATAGCATTAAGGTCTTGAATGGTCTGATTAATATAATTTTATATAGGATATGCTTAATTTTATCCTCAATGTTAACCTAAACAATCAATTATACTTCTAAATTTCTTTTAACCTAGAGAATGGAAGGTCCACCATGTCTAGGTAGACTGCCTCTATAATCATCATCATCATAATTATGATATTCTAATCCTAAAAAAAGTGATCCATGGGAGTTAAACCCCTTAGAAAGTTCACTTGGTATAGGGTATCTAGGAGTACTGCTAGCAAACAATGACCCTTCTGAGCTATCTGCAATATTATTAGATTCAAAAAATTACCCCATTTTGTCCCATCCTAATGATCTATTATGAATTCTTCACCAAGGTCGAAAACTTCCCTCCCTTCTTTTGTTTCTTCATCCATAACCTTAATTTCCTATTATGATTTTTTAGAAGGATAAACATCATCATCTTAATATTCCACTAATTCATCAAGATTGGGACATGGACCCCCCAGAACCCTAGTTCTAATATGGTACTTCACAAGATTAAAAATTTCATAAAAATTTGATGAGTCATCCACCCATTCCTTTTTCCATGGGTTCCATTTTACTTATATTTTCATAAAAAATTATAATGAAATATTTGTAAGAGGAATTTCTTTTTCCCTACCCCTAAGGAAAAAATCATTTATACTCAAGCAAGGTATAAATGAGTTTTAGATAAGGTAAATAAATGAACATTGAAGATGGCATACACAACTCAGCCATATGTCTCATACATATTTGTAAGGACTGATTTTAAAATCGTTATTCATCAAAAAAAATCTAGATGCCTTAGGATACTAAAATACTCTTTCCATAGACATATCAAATGCTGAATGAACATGGACAGAAACCTACATTATCCACTCAACTCAATAGATAATGGTCTTTGAGGAGTTCCATTCATATTCAGTTATCCAAATCATTTTTAAATTTAAAATACCCTTTATTAATAGGATAAGATATTTTATAATCCTCATATTATCCTCTATGGGGTTCACACAATCACTTTTCCCAATATTTAGAGGAAAATTCTATAACTTCACCAGAAACAATTTTTATGATGATATCTCTTTGCTTACTAGGGAACAACTATATGCACATATAAAACACCTTGAATTTTTTTTGATAAAAGGCCTACCATTTTATCAAAACCAAGCATCATATCCCTGATTTTGATTCACATTCCATACCAATGATCTACTCGATTTCCACCAATTTTCATTGAATTATTTTTTTATTGAAAGTAGATGATTAGTTAAGTGTAGATTATTTGAAATTACAAATTTACTCATGATACCTTTCGATTTCATTTAATTATTAGCAGAAGATGGGTTGATAGCAAGCATGGAATCAGAAACACATTTGACTTTTGATATTTTTATTTTTATATAATTTCTCTTGAGGTTTGGATATATTATACTAAACTAAGAGGTTCAATTTGGATAGAGAAATAGGTTTAATACATGATAAATCTACTAGCTTAAAAGATATCAAAAAGATATAGGATATCTAAGGGAAAATATATGTGTTGATTCAAATTCTAGTTTCAAATCTAATTTAAATAATTTAGGGATTAAAAAATAATCATCAATAAAATCCCATCCAAAAAATTTCAATTAAAATTCAAAGGAATTAGACATTGTATGTATGTAAACCATGAAACTATTATAACATAATCATGGTATTAATGCTAACTATGATCTCATAGTAGGTATGAAAAACACATAAATAAAAACCCATGGTCGTTATACTGACTGTGTGGGCTTCAATTCATGGTTACTTCCAAAAATGTTTAGAAAATATAAGCTAAATTAAACATAAATAACTTCAATAGATGAAACAAAATTAAAATAATTATTAATAATTTATCATACCCAATTGAGGTCTGATATAATTTATTCTCTCAATTTTCAAGGGTTCTATAAATATATCAATAAGCTAATGTTTAGTAAAAATGAACTGAAGAGTTATATCACCCTTTTGAAAATGATATCTCAGAAACTGATAACTTATATCAATATTCACTAATCTAGAATTTGATATTGGATTCTTATAAATATTTATCACAATTTTATTATCATAATTTATAGGGACATAAAATAATTGGTATTCATAGTCTAATAATGTATGTTTTGGCCATAGAATATGTGCATTACAACTACCTACAACTGTGTTCTCAGATTCAGTAGTGGATAATGTAATATAATTTTTTTTACCACACCATAACACTAAATACCCTCCAAAATAGTGACATGTTCCAGAATTTCTTTTTATATCTAACTAACATACAGTAAAATAAGTATATGAATATCTGAAAAAGTCAAATACTTATCCTATGGAGTAAGAAAATTATAAGTTGGTTGTATTTTTGAGGTATTTGGAAATTATTTTCATAGCTAGTAAATGTGAATCTATTGGGTTTTATTGAAAAAGAGAACACATACCCACACTAAACATTATATCTGTCCAGCTAGCAATTAAGTATTGTAAACTTCCAATAATATCTTTGTAAGTGGTTTGTTCGTATAGTTTCCTAGCTTCATTATAATATTTCTTATTGTTAGTACTCATAAGAGTATCACTACCTTTAGTACTATCTATATTAAAATAGTTTAAAATTAATTTAGTTCTCTTTATTTGATTTAAAATATTTCCTTTTTTATTTTGAAAATATGAAAACCAAGAAAGAATTTATGTTCACCCATCAAAATCATTTCAAATTTAATTTTCAATATTTTTTGAAAACTCAGTACATAATGAATTTCTTGAAGAACCAAAAACAATATTATCAACATATATTTGTACTAATAAAAACATATTTTGAAATTATTTTAATAAATATAGTAGGATCTCCTATTCCTTTAGTAAAACCTGATAAAATTAAAAATAATATGATCTGATCATACCAATCTCTAAGAGATTATTTTAAACCATATAAATATTTTCTTAGGTATAGATATATCAGAAATAAATTATTTAGGAATTCATAGTTGGATTACTAGTTTTTTATAATTAAACCTTATACATTCAGAAATAAAGACTTTATCAGGTCCAAAAGTATACGAAATATTAACATAACTAGCAAAATAGAGCTTGGAACAAATTTATTTTTATTATTTTTCCTTTATCCTGGTTGATATCCTATTACAGTAGTGTACTTAGGAGATGTCTGTCTACCATTAATCTAGGTAAGGGTTTTTATTCCATTTTTAAATCCCTATAGATAGTTATTTAATTATTCATTATAAAATTTGAACTCATTATTTTCCTTCAGAAATTAATGATTGTTGTCCTTTTCTACTATAAGATCTATTTTAATGTAAGAATATAGGGAATGATACTTCTTTAATTTTTTATATTTATCATTAAATTCATTAAATGTATCTTCCAAATTGTTACAATATTCAAATAATTCATAAATGAACATATTCCCATAATTATTTTATTCTCAAAATAATTTAAAATGTGAGTAGGAGATTCATGAAAAACATTTAATACCTCAGATGTGTTTTTCATAAAACACATATTAGCTTTGTTGTTTTTTTCTTTTATGCTTTTGTCTAAATCACATAAACTATCCTCATAGGTTCTCCAAGTGGCTTTCATAGCCTTTTTATATTTTTTTTCTTTTCCTCATATTTATTATTATACTTCAAATTGGGGCATTATTCTTTGATGTGTCATTTTCTCTTACATTGATAGCAGATTAATTCATTAGAAGAATCATCCTTTTTCTAAAATTTTCTCCAGTTCTATCTATTATCAGATTTACCTTTATAATCTTATTTTGTAAAAAAATCTATTTCCTATAGAATTTTTTCAAATTTATAAAGGGATTTTCCATTTATTTACCACTATAAGATGGTGATTCTTCATCACTTGAGCTTTCATCTTTGATTAACTCTTTTTGTTTATATTCATAAAGACTATTTAATTCCTAATTGGTTTATCCACTACCTTTTCACATGAAATTAATCATCAAACATCATGATATTTCCCATTATTTCCTTTACTTTTAGTGTTAAAATGTTTCAAGACTCTCTTATGGGCACATATATTCCTCTCCATATTTCTGAAAGCCATATGATAAGTCACGTGACTTGATCCTTTTCATTTATCATTTTTTCAAGATTTTTTATTATGTTAAAAATATCTTTGAACCTAAGATACATTTTAAAAATAGATTCATCTAGATTTAATTTAAAATTATCACATTTAATAGTATAATTGTTTAAACACATTTCTTTAACATTAGAAGTTCCTTCATGAGATATATCAAGGGTATCCAAAAAACAAATAAGAAGTAACAAAAGAATATATTCAATTAAATTAATCTTATCCCAATAAAGAGTATAAATTATTAATATATTTACAATTGTAGTCATATGCTAATTTAGTGGCATCGCTCGAAGTAGATCTAGCAGCATGAGGTTTTTCATATTTATCATCAATTACAATCTAGATATCAAATCCCATAATTTCAAAGTGAATTTTCATTTTTATTTTCCATTGGTCATAATTATTTCCATTAAAATAAAGAGGTCTCTTAGTTGTAGTTCCTTATTGTCTATTCTTATCCCTAAAAAATAAATTTAGATAAAGCAAGGATTTAATATCTTGAATTAAAACTAGATCATAATGAAAGGATATTTTAAAATCACTCTAATACCAAATTTTGGTAACAGTGTATAACTAAATAGCGGGTGAATTGAGTTTTGAATAAAATGTCTCTTAAAAAAGTTAAAAACTAAATCCATAAATGAGATAAAAATGACTAGTTAACAAAAATCCTAGAAATATATAATTTGATCTTTGGAAAAGGTTCTCAAAATCTCGATCAAAAATCAATTAAAATAATTTGAGAAATGATTTAACTTTTAAAAACAATATACTCATATTAAACATAGTAGATAAATCACTAAATTACATTAACTATAAAAGTAAATTTTTTTAATAGTTTATAAAATGAATCTGGTTTGATTTAAGAATGCATTAAACAAAATAGATATAGTGAAGTAAAAAAATTATAGAAAATATAACTCATTAGAATTTAACAAGGGGTTTGATCTCAAGCCGATACATAATCCCCTCCACTTAGTAGTCACCTTATTCCAAGAAGTTTGTTATAAATTAAACTAATCCACAACATGAATTGGGATTTAAAATAAATAGCTCAAAGAGATATCCAGGAACAGAGCCACTTCTACAGTTCAAAATGGGATAAAACAATATACCAAGTCACACATGACCTCCTCTATAGTTATTCATGGGAATATAAATAAAATATTTAAGTGAGTATCAAGTACTCTCCAGTTTAGAAAAGGAGACAACGTTTTTACAAATAAATAGAGTAAAAAACATAAATTGAATAAAAATAATAAATAGAAAGTGAAAGCTATATAAGATAGATTGTGTGATGCAACTCGATCTAAATATCTTTGGTTGTTTGGAGTCGTTAAATTTGTCTTTGGAATAATCATAGACAAGTTTCACACTGAGATAAAAAAAAATAGTGTAGTAGAGTCTTCTGAAATAGTCTTTTATTTTTCATATGATCCTATATTATTTTATGAGATATCACATATTCATCACAAGAACTTCATACAATCATATTTTCTTCTTAAAAATATCTTTATCAAAAATTATTCATTGAAGAATAATAAATCCAATATTAAATGAATTGATTCTTAAATTTATTCTTTGAATACAAGCCATTGGAGATTTGAAATTCACCACTGCTGTGTTAGAAATAGAAATATGACTTCACTTAAAAAATGGTAAGTTAATATAAAAACTTGAAAAACCCAATTTTTTTATCACTTCACACTATAAGTTGATGAGGAAAGGTTTCAAGATGGGCTCATTATTTCATGAAATCAATTCATTTGATCTTTTGGTAGGTTCATGACTTCACGAGGTATGTTTTTTCATCATGTGTTCACTATAAAAATAGACATGGTAATTATATTACATTATAAAACATTATACATACCTTGTAATGGTGACATGATTTATTCATGTGGTAGGTACATCTATGTCTCACCATAGGTTGATTTTTAAATATGGTATGGTGATTCTCAATACATGGTAAATTGAACATCAATGTGCACTCAATTTAGTAATTAGAAAACAAAAATCTCATTTGAGTCATGATAAGTAGTTTTTTATGCGGTCAGTTGGTGTATAATGTGTGGTATATTTCACATGTTTTATTTATCTTCGTTGTTATTTCAAACTCTCCATATGGTATGATGGAATGGTAACCTCCAGACTTATCCAATTTTTCAAATTTTGTCTATAAAATTATTTACTAACAGAGAACATGAAATTCATTAGTAAGATTATAAACTTGATTTGGGATCATTAAAATAAGGAGGTTCTAGTATAATACAAAATAATTATTCTTTTAAAATTAATTTGAACCAAAATAACCTAAGAGATATTTCATGAAAAAATATTATGCATGTAAAAAATATTTTATAATAAACCACAAATAAGTCATTAAAACCCACAAATTCTTTAAATAGAAATCCAAAGTTCTTGAAGGATAATTATTAAAAATACATAGAAAATAGAATTGGTTTCATATTATAAATAATATTACATTTAAATTACAAGTACCAAGGGTGTTCCATAAGAAAGTAATTTAAGGATAAACACCTAACGAGATCCATTGAAAACCTTGATTCCTTGGTTGAAAGTCTAAATATTAAAAGCTAAATAATCTCTTAAATCATAAGAACTAAGAAATTTTATATTATGTCCAACCATATTTTTATAAATTACAACCTTGTCTAACTTGGGTAAAATAACATGGAAACAATTGAATAAGAGAAGGAGAAAAGATGAGATAATATAGAATAGAGTATTAAGTAACTGAAGAAATTCACTAAAATATAAATAGAATCACCATATAATATTGAGAGTGAGGATTCATATCTTTGGGGAGGTTCCATGAGCATTAAATGAGGGTAAATAAAGGTAAAAATAAAATAATTTGAAGTTTGGGCATTTGAGTACTGTTTGTTTTTAATTTTTAGGTAGAATATATGGTTTTCCCACATATTTTGGGAAACTTTTTCCCAACCATGGGTAATCCAAATTAGTTATCTAGATAGAATCACATTATTTAGCCACATGTTTTTTAAAACTATATGATAACCATATGGAATCCTATCGAATGAACCTCCGTCTCTATAAGGTAGGGTTGCAAGGTTGGTGCGAACCATGATCCATGCACTTCCTCACCAATTTTCATATTTTCAACCCACACTTATAAAATTTCCATATATATAATCAATATATTTATATAAAAAAATAACAGTGATATAAGGGATGAAAAACTTTCATTTCTAATTGAACTCTCATATGTTATAGAATACTAATAATTTCTAGTGAATAAATTTGATAAAACTTTTGATAAATGAAAGGAATAGATCCACTATTGATGTTAATGTAGAATATTGATCATCCATGTTTTAGTGGATGAAAATTTTTAATATATAGATGGAATTTATATTGTCTTTCTTTATTTGGAAATATCTATCAATGTTTCCAATCCTCTCCTTTTTTCATAAAGTAAAACTACCATTTGATCTATAATTAACTTACTAATTAAATATATATATATATCATATATTCACTCTATGATATTTTTGGCCCAGTAACATCCAAATAAATATTAAAAATGAAAGTGTAACTCTTATATAAAACTTATAAATTTTCCTACTTCATATGAGATATAAAATTTAACATTTGAATGGAAATATTCCACACCATGACATAGTCAAATTTAAAATCTCAAATAAATAGCTAAAAAATCTCTATCCTTTATATTTTACTTATATTTATAAAATTTTGAAATCATATATTTCATGCACCACAAGGTGGTCATACCCTACCATGATATGTTCTTCTAACTTAATATATCTAACTGTTTTATCTTTAGAACCATAATCACCATAACACCTTGAACCCTGAGGTCTCCCTATTTTGAATAAATATATTTAAAAAACTTATTTCTTCATGGTATTCTACTATGAAATTGTTTCATTATAATTTCTCTATTTTTCATCTATCTTAAAGAAAATTCTAAAGCACAGTGGTAATTCTTAAGTTTCTCCATTTCTTATAGGGATCATACAATAAATTATTACCACCATGGTGTGAACCAAAGCATTACATTTGTTTGGGGTTGAAAATAGATTCAACAAAGGATCTATTATAGACAATAAAAATCATTCTCCAGTATTCTATACTTTTTTTAAGAAAACTAGAACTCACCACGCCCTGGTAAATTAAATCAAAACATGTTTTTTGGTTTCATCATTAAAAATACACTATCCTCCTATAAATTATTTAAAACCCCTTATAAGTATTTTTAAGTATAAATATGAGTCATTTAAATGTTCTTTTTCTACCTTTTCCAAAAAATAGAACTCAAAAATATATTATTGGACTTTTATTATGAAAAAATAAATGTTTACATGCATAAATCACTAAAATGGATGTATTGTGAAGCATTTTACATAAATGAGCTTCTCACTATGGTCAACCATATTTATAGATTTTAGTAAACTCATTCATCACCAAGTCACACTATGTTTAAATGATTTTATACTGGTTCACCCCTCACTAGGGTTTATTATGTCCTCTTCTCTCTTACTAATTTATTCAATAAAAGGTTACCAAATTTTTATTTTTTTAATCCACTAATTAAAATCACTATCAAGGATATAAATATTTCTACTCCAATTACATTATGTATACATTGTCTTCCTCCTTAGTATTTTCCTTAGATTACTTCCTTTATATTGATGTAAAGCTATACTATTTTCAATATTATCCTTTTTATTCACGTCAAATACATATATCCTTTTCTATAGGAGAATATTAATACTTTATCTCTTGGATAATATCACATATCTTTTCCCTTTCTAAGTAAATCTATATATTCTCCTTTTTCCCACTTTACATTTTAGAAACCTATTTTTTCTATAAATATTTAATATATATATATATATATATATATCATTTCCTTCTATATCTTGATATCTTTTTCATTATAGTCTTCAAATATAGTCAATTTACTTTATTTCAAATATAATAGAATAAATCTATCTCCTATACATATCTAAGGAGGTCTTAATCATAAGATATTATTCTATGAAAAAATGAATATCGTCCTTAAATCCATAAATGACCCCCTTTCAATATTATAAAAAACTTCCATTTATTCCATGTAAATGATAAGATACATTAATATTATTCACCTTTGTAACAATCCTTAAATATTTACCTAAATATTTAATAGTATATTCTCTATCATGGAGAAATAATGACTTTAATTAGGATTATGAGTAATAAAAAATTATTTTAATTTCTATGTTTATTACCATTTAGTTCAAAATAATCTTGATAACTTGGGATTCGGGAATAAACTTTTGGAATAAGGGAATGAAATATCAATAAAATATATTAAATACTCATATGTAACTCATTATTTGATATTTTTCATGGGTAATTCCATTTTAGAACAAGGGAGTGGAACTTTCTATACATTCTCCTTTTCCCTTCTAATATGAAATGGGGGTAACATAGAGGCCCTAACACATGGCATTTTAGCTCTAAGTACATCACCCAAATTCACTTTGCATCAACATATGTATTGATGAAATTATTTTCAGGGTCTATATTTTTTTCCTGGGGGTCAATTTGTACATTAACTACTTTGAATCTTATTCCCTATGTGTAATTATTGAACCCTCGTATTAAAATGGATATTATTTTTAATATATATAAGAACACTTTATGTGTCTAAAAATGATTAAATATATATGTAAAATAATATAATTTAGAAAATTGTATCCAAACAAGAGATTGGATGAACAAACATGCACACACAATGAAAACATGGAATTTTACTTGGTTCACCCTAATTTGGGGCTATGTCTAAGGGATGTTAAGAGTTAACTAATCCCAAAATAGTAATACTAAAAACTTAGTAGTTGATATTTAGATAGAGGTAACTCACTGAAACTATATTCCACTTCTAATGATATATAATTATAATTATAAATATAAAAATTACTTCTATATACATACCCAATTAACATATTTTTTTAGATATATCACTTTTTCTCTGTATATAATTTGTTTTGTATGCATGATTTATATGAAACTACATGGGTTTTTTAATACTTCTCTGCCTATAGTTATACTTATTTATTCACAAGATATTTACACAAATGATTATATATATATATATATATAATCTTGAATTTGGGATATAATATTCCACTATGGTATCTTATAATAGACCCAATTATAGGATTTTTTTAATTTAACTTAGTCTTTAATCTTAATAAATATGATTTTTGGGTAAATGGAGTTAGTTATAGGAGACTAAGAGATAAAATTTTATAGGAAAATAAGTGTTTAGATCTAGTGAGTAGTTTCTAAAACCAAATAGAATCTCTATGAGTGAACATTAGAGTTCATATGATCTTGGAATATGTGTTTTAATGCACTAGATTCCACTAAAATCCTAATAGAAGCCACAAAAGGATTTTTATCTCAATGAAGCTTTAGTTAGTATAAATTTTCTCAGGAAAGCATAGTGAGAAGAATTGGTGGGGGTGAATCAATATAACAAAAAACAAAATATCACTTTAAAATGTTACTAGAATTGTCACATTTGTTAAAAAATAATATCAATGAATGAAACTAATTAGTGACAACAAGAGATATGGATTGAGAATGAACACACTTAACACAACATATTTATATGTTTCACCCACTCTTTTTATTTAGTGGCTAATACATATAATTCAATGGTTATGAACCCACTAACCATATACTTTTGTTATTATCAATAATAAACAGTGGAAATAAACATTAGTAATATTTAATTGAACTATAAGTAAAAGAAACAAAAAAAAGAGTCAACAAGTTTATCAATCTTCAACAATAATCTAAATATGAAAATAAGGTTGGATTAAGTGTTCACCTTTCTTCTTCTCCTCAAACCCATCCAGACATATCTAAAACTTTATTTGGAATGTTTGGTCATCTATCTTAATTATTAATCACAAATCTCTAAGAAAATATCTTTTTTAAAATACCTTTTAAAAATTACATCATTACAGTATACATTATAACATGATTTGATGGTCACACTCAGATATGAGAAATAATGATAAAATCCATTATTTAACTTCCTCAATTATTTATTGAGGCCTATAAAATCAAAACATGCTTTTAATTCATTATGAAATTATTTTAATAATAATTAAATAATTAATTTCATCTTCATTTCCCCTAAAAATACTCAAAAAACGTATTTTGGTGTGGCTAAAGAATTATAAATTGATTTTGTGGTTGCAAATTTTGTAGCAACACCAAATTTCTACAACCTATGATTGGAAGTGAAATTGCAAACACTTTTAAATAACCTATGAAATTGAATATTTATAAACAACATGTAATAGATAATTCTATATTGCAGGAATAGTTTTTATTATGTTTTTAATATATTTTTAGTTATTTTTGGTGTGTTTTTCTTATAATGTTGTAGTATTACTATAGGAAAAAATAATTTCATTTTTTTGGAGCTAATTCTTCCAAATCATCCTAAAGAGTTAAATTTTATTGAAAATATTTAATTAAATGTAACATTTTTCATATCCAAACTATTCATTTTTTTATATTTAGTGATATAGGGGAGCTGGTTTGGGAATAATAATTAAAGAAATTAGTGGATTTTATAAAATCACATAGGAAAAATTGAGATTAAGTTGACATTCCAATATAATATATACTAGAGGCTAATACTACACCAACTCTCCAATTTAGTCACTTATCAACAACCTCACATGGTGTTCAAGCACTAATGAAAACCACACCAATCCCTAGAATGTTGTCAGATTCCCAATGTATGATGGTAGAAGTTCCCTATATAATGTTTCTATGAAAACTACTAACTTATAGGTCCTCTCTCACATTATTTTTAAGTGATAATAAAGTCCCTTGGTGTAATGAAATAATAAACCAACACCAATGGATTTTTCATTGACTTATACGGATAATATTTCAATTATAATTAAACCTTAATCCACAAATTTAGTCATGAACTCTCTAAAATTATCTTTGTATCGGGATGATCTATATTTTGGGAAGTTTGAACACCACAAAGATGTAACATGAACCAAAAAGATGTATCCTCAAGGGCTAACACATCATCCATAAGATATAAAAAAAACTTAAAACATAAATTTGATTCTAAATTCACCATATAATGCTTTCTTAACATCTAATTCACAATACAGCATGGGGAGAATACAATCTTAGATTGTAGTAATCCTCTCCAATTCAACCATGGTCATTAATAATGATAGAGGACTACATGTATTACATTCATGGCCCAATGGAAATAAAAATATTCTCTTGTACCTATTACCAAACAAAATCTAGAATTTATTTAATGAATATTCAACATGTATTGTGAGGCCCCTAACCCACACTGTCGAATATGGTGTAAAAATACCTACTTTAATTACGAGATTTGATACTAACTGAGATAACCCAAGTCAAACTTACATATACATTCATAATTCCTATATTATATCTCATAATAATCACATAATCCAAGAACCAATAGGTTTATCATTTATATTGATTAGCAATATAAAAATATTATTTCACAAAATTGTTAAGATTTCTCCACAAATTCACCATACTAAAACTTCTTCTAAACTACTCATATGTAATACTCGTCTTTATAAATTGAAGGATGGAAAAAAATAAATCGGTGAACAAAAATTATCAAAAAGGGAAAATCTTATCAAAATTTAATCAATTTTTAGATAAAAAGCAAGAGAAAATATGAGAATATAGTAATATCTGATTAAAAAGGTCATGGGACTATAGTATTTGTCTATGTAATCTCAAATGTTTAACAGATACCATTAAATAAGAGGGAAGATTCACAATAAAACAATCACATGTCATAGAGAATATCAAATGAATATGATATATAAATGTGGAATAATAATAAGAAAGAGAAATAATAATATTTTGAACATTGTAAACCACATCAATTCCATACTCAACCATGTGAACATAGTTATCTACATCAAGACCAAACTCAATCTTATTAACACAAATAACCACATCAAGTCAATTATTAGTCTTATGAACACAGCTAATGGAATAAAGTAAATACCCAGTCTTGTGAACATAGTTAACCACATAAACTATATTATCAATCTTGTGAATATTTCTAACCACATTAAATCCTCACTCAGTCTTGTGAACATAGATAACAACATCAAGTCCATACTTAGTCTTGTGAACATAGATAACCTCATAAAGTACATGTTCAACATTATTATATCATGTGAAATAAAAAATTAACCAAATAATTAGAGGGTGATACATTTCCTAAACTATCGCATAATACACATCCATAAGTTTAAAACATGAAATAAACCATCATATCTTATAAACTCAGGGAAATAAAATGAGTTTCGTTACATTTTCAAATGGTGTTATATAAAATGAAAGAAATAATTAGATCGGTTGATACCAAAAGTTTAATCACCCAAAAGAAGTATTTCATAACGGTAAATAGAGGTTGATTTATAAAACATAACACTATAGGGGATATATCCTTTTCATATGAATAGGAAGGTTGAATTAAAATCATATATATTTATTTCATAAAATATTTATAACCTTTTCATAAAAATGATAATTTATTAGTCACATTCAAAAGTAATTTTTTAAAAGTTGATATGAAGAAATTTTAAAAAATTGTTTATAAATAAATACCAATAATTGAAACTTGATAACAAATAAATTTTAATTCCACAATTTTGAGTTTATTAAAAAACTAACTTAAAAACAAATTCCTTTTTAAAATATCTAAATATTTTTCTTAAAAAATACATTGTTAAAAAAAGTTGTGACGATTCATTTTGAAAATAGGTATAGATAAATATAAAGATCAAAAAAGTTAATGCATATTTTTATTCCAAAATAAGAAAGAAAAATATTTATGGAAATATATATTATTGGAATGGAATAGAAACAAACATCAAAGAGGACGAGGATTGTTCATAAAGACGACAATGTTTTATGAAGAAAGAATTATATCAAGGAAGAAGAATTAATGTAATAATCATTTGAAAAGGTTTTAATGAGAAATTAATATAAATATAAAGAAACATAAGATTTAATAAAATATAATTAAATCATATGGTTGAATTTATATATCTTATAAGAATAAATTTCAATAACAATGGCCATAACTCAATGAACAAAAGTTGAGTTAACAAAAACACTTATGAATTTGGTAATAATTGAATCAAAAGAATATGAATGGGGGATTCATGAATAAAATTTTAACTCACATTAAATAAAATTTAATAATAATAATAATATAATCAAATGGTTAAGCAATTACACCATATAAAATAATAATTGGTGCATAATATGAAAACATGCCTCAATAAAAAGAAATTGAGATGTGAATTGTTCATTTACTATCGAATTCCATGGAAGATTATTAAAATCTTGCATAATAATCAAAAACACTTGAATAAAATATTTAATAACCTTATTAATATATATTAACATTTTTACTTTTCAATTATAATCATTCATTGTTAATTTATTAGTTGGTTATTGTGTATTTAAATCATAAGATATTAGGGATTTTGATTATTTCACACAAAATTTAAAATTTTGATGTTGATACTTATTCTATGATAGAAATTTCATCATTAGAATATTATATGAGGTATTATAATATATGTTTCACAATTATTTATAAAGTTATAATTTCTTTCCATGGTATTTTTAGTTATGATTTATGAAGATGAAATCAATAACGATCTTATTTCATTAATTTTAACAAAGAAAAATAGGAATATTAATAATAAGTTTAAATATTAATATTACCTTTATATAAACAAAAATTTATTTAATAATTAATATATAATCTGAAAAATAATTTTACATAGTCTTCCATAATATAAATTCATAGCATTGTTCATGTAGGTGGTTAAACTGACCCAAACAAAAACAATATATAATTGTTGGATAGGTATGATTATGAAGTGATTTAGTTATAATATTAATATTCATGAAGTATAATATTCATATGTAGGTTTTATTAATGAGATAAATTATAATTTTTAGGATTTATAATAAAAATGTAATTGATATGAAGTTATTTCTTAGAATAAAGAACTCATTTTCCTTCTCGGTATGCTCTTTCTAGAAGGTTAAATTTATAATGATCACTTATTATTAATATTATTAATATAATCACAAATTTATAATAAAATAACATTAATAATTACCTAAATATAATATTTATTCATTATATAAATTTTTATAACCATCCATGAAAGGCGGTGATGAGTAATTAAATACAGTATTTTGGAGGCAGTGGTCTGCATGAAACACAAGTGATGTTTTCATTTTTCAAGTGGATGGGAGGAAATTGGAAAATGGTTATTTCATTAACACATTAAAATTTAAGCATACTAATAATACATATATAATTAAATTATTAAAGTTATAATAGGATTTTATGAGGTTTTATGAGAAAAATAGAGAAGATAAAGTTAGGAAGTGGGTGATACTCACATTCAGAGTTTGTATTTTCTCTTAAAAATATCTTGGAAATAGAGGGATTAAAATACTTTCTTTAAAAAAGGTATAAAAAAGTGTAATATATTTCTATGAGAGGGATAATGAGTTAGGTTTCAAGTGGAATTTAAAGGTTGTGGGTGGCTTGATGTAGGTGGAATTGAGCCCATTTTATAGGTGAAAAAGATGGACATTTCCTTGGAATTGAAAGTTAAAAGAGAGGTAGAGATGGAATCACATGGGAATTAGGTTATTTAGTTAAGGAAATGTTGGTGAGAAATGTGGGTATGAATTTACATCCTAAAAAATGTATTCTATATGGTATAAGTGTCATGTAAACTTAATAAAATCCTATCCTCTTTAAGTTACCCATTTTTACCCTTATTAATATCGATTAAATTTTTACCATGGTAATTATTATTTTTTGTAAAAATATAATATGGACCATATAAAAAATTAGGCATAATTATTCTTAATTTTCACTCCATTTAATATAATTCCATTTCTTAATTTCAAAAAATAAATTTTAAATTAAAACATAAGATATAGAAAAACCTTTTTTTGTAGAAAACATATTTTAAATACCTTAATGGTTTTTTATTATTATTTGATATAAATTAAAAATTAAATGATTGTTAATATATTTCATTACATTTCTAAAAAAATATTAGAGTTATCAAAAGAGATCAATTTAATTTATTTGAAAACAACATAATGTTTACCAAAAAAAATCTTTGAAAAACAAAAAATTTACAGTGGTTTTTAATATTTAATTTGTTAACTTATTTTTCATGTTAAAAAAGAAATGAAAATTATTAAAAAATATATATATTGATTAAAATTCATTTTATTAGATTAAATTTCTAGATTTGATAAAAACTAAATTTCATATAAGTGTGGAAAAGGTATAAAAAATTTTCAAAAATAAATTAATTATAGAAGGGATTTATTCATATTCTATGACAAGTAAAAATATTTATATTTATTAATTTATTTATATAAATTATTAATATATTAAAAATTTATCAACAGTAATTTATTGGTTTAAAAATACACAATATATATAAAAAGTATAATTCTTTGATAAAAATACTTTTTATCACTAAATGATTCTATTAAAAATTATTTAAGATTGATGAATTATTTAATAAGAATTAGAGGCTTAGTCACCTAGATTAATAGTTTCCTCTCCTCTATCCCTATGTATGTCTTCTCCATTATCAATACCCCCAAAGGAATTGTGGTTAGAATGGAAGGGATTCTTAAATCCTTTTTCTGGGATGCCAACCAAGTCGGTCGCTCTCACTTGGCCTCCTAGTCTTGCTTGGACAAACCAGTGGTCGAGGGGGGTAGACTTTGGGATCTACGTGAAACCATGCAGGTCATGCAAGGTAGGTTGGTGTGGGATATTCTGGTTGGAGAGTCTCTATGGGAAAGGGTTTTTCGAGCATGGTACAACGATCTCTGGGAACTACCTACTCATTATGCCATTTATCCTACTGGGCTTGTTCAGTGCAAGTTTCATCATCTCAAAACTCTACGGGATGCCAACCGATGGATCATTAGGGATGAAAATATTAATTTCTGGACTAATAACTAGGCTGGTGAAAGGATTGTGTTTCCAAACTTCCATTTTCTAGATATCTCGTTTAGAGAAAAAATTGGGAAACATGACCTCATTCATGTGACTCTCAATTCTGACCTGATGAGGGTGTTCCAAGATATCGTCAGGAGTAATGAACTAGAAAGATGTTGATTTACCAGATCCAGTTTAGGTAGGTTCTCATCTCAAGATAGAAGGAGTCTTTTCCATGTAGAAATTGTTTGAATGAATGGTCCTCCAAGGTGTGGTTCAAGGAGATTCCTATGAATATGAGCTTCCTTATTTGGTGCATCAGGTAAAAGGCCCTTTTTGCTAATGAGAACACTCAAAGAAAGTGTATCCCCCTAGCCTCTTGCTGTTGTTTCTGCAAGAATATGAAGTCAGAGTCTACACTTCACCTCTTCTTTCAGAGCTACTGGGCGAAGTATCTTTGGGCATTCTTCACTCCTAACCCATGCCAAGACACAGATAACATTTCATCGCATGGATTCCTTGCTTCCAAGTTGGGTGGTTTGGACTCTGAGGTTATGGAATAGAAATTTTGGACTGTCATCTTTATCTCCATCTATTGGATCATATGGGAGGCCCATATCCAAGCTCTCCTCGACTCCAATCGTTCCCTTCTTTTTTTCAGATGAGAGTCAGGTCTCTAGTTCCTGAACTGGCTTTACTGTTGAAATGGGGCTAGGTGTCTTTTACAATTTTCAACCATCTTCATAAGACATTCATAACTCACAAGGTTAAAGGCCATTGGATCAGGTGGGTGATGCCTCTCAGTGTCCTGAAGTTGAATGTGGACAGATCATTCATGAACGGGGCTACGAGGGGAGGTGGAGTTCTTAGAAATTCATGGGGTTTAGTTCTTCTAGGGTTCAATGCCTTTTATGACCTAGAAAGCTCCTTGGGTGTGGAGGCAAGGGCGGTCCTATCAGGCCTTATGATCTATAAGAGATGTGGGCTCCTAGTGTATGAAGTCAAATTAGACTCAGAGGTCTTGGTGAAATATATTCAGGGACGTCACACGGTGCCTTGGGAGTTAGTAAAAATGATCTACTGATGCACTTTGGAGACCAAGGAGGGACATATTCATCATCACAGTTGGAGGGAGACAAATTTTTTCATAGACGCTCTGGCCCGTAAGGGAATCCAGGTGGATACTCTTGTTATTTATGATTCTAGGTTTTCCCCTCCTACTAAATGTAAGTCTATCATACAAGTTGATACCCTTGGCCTCCCCCACTTTCAACCTCCTTGAAGCCTTATTGTGGGGATCTTGGCCCTTCTCCTGATTAATAAAAAGTAAGTTTCAATCAATCAGAAGATGGAAAAGACTCAATATATAGTTTATAATTAAATATCTTCCTCGCTATCTTTATAAATACTATAAAACTTATATTTTCCCTCATGATGGACATATACCTAAAATTGATTTTTCTCTCTCATCATTTAAGCTAAATACCACTTTTTATTAGGTGTTATGATCTATATGATGGAACAAATTTTTCTTAGAGAGTTTATAATTAAGATTGTATTGATAGATGGTCATAGGTTGATTTCAAATACGAAATGATATTTCACTTTTTTAGTAATTAACATGGATTCTATGTGGATATAGTCAATCCATTATAAAAAAACGTCAAATTCATCTAAAGGATGCATAAATATAATCTCACAAACATAAACTATGGATACAATTATCATAAAACTTAATGTTTTCTAGGATAATTCAATAATAAATCATTAGGGTGATTATTTGATGCTCTTAAAAATACTAGATATACCAGAGTGGATAGAATTAGAATCCAATAATACATCCATAAATCTAAATTAGGGGATAATAATACCTTAAAATTCTGATCCACTTTAGTGGTAGTCATGGAATATAATCTTTCTCATTCCCTTGGTCTGGGAGGTTGTTATGCCTATTATTCTCATTATCACTTGGGTTATGGCATTGATTTGTATAATTCATAAAATACTTGGGTTTGGATCACCAAATTGTTTTTGGTTCCTTAGGAAGAACATGATTTTCCTTATTCATGTAAACTAAACTTTTCATTTTCCCCAATATTTGTATTATCATTAAACTCCATTACTAAAAATAAAACATGTTTCCAGTTCCTTTATAACATATTCCGTGGTGTTTATTCCCACATTCTTAACATATAGTAAAATTAATCTTCCTTCCTCCAAGGTCTTTATCACCATAACTTCCATGAAATTCCATTTTTATTTGATTTGGATTGTTTGGAAATCCATGTAGGTTCAAATAGTTAATCATAACTCAAGATAGGTAGTTATACATAACCATAATATCTCTTACTCCAACTCCTATTTCGTTAAGTTTATCATTAGTAAAATCACTACATTTTCCCTAAAACCCATTATTAACTTAGTTAATCTAGTTTTTAGCCATTAATTTAGATAAATTAATGTTTAGGTATAAGAATACATAAATTAATAAATCTATAAAAGTGAATACTATAAACAAATAAAAGGTAACTCATAAATGATGTGCATATCCAAACCTATGAGTCTCTTGGTTTTAATCTAGGTTAGCCATGGTCATATTCCTATTAGGTTTTCTAAATTTACTAGTTATATACTATATCATCAAATTATATTTAAATAATTTATAACTATTTGTAAAGAGCATTTGAATCAACTAAAAAATACCCCCTGAGAGCATCAAAATAAGTGTGCAGTTAGGCCCATTATTTTTTCACAGAGTGAAGATTGAGTTAATACCCAACTGACCATTTTTAGGGTTATTATAACAAGGTTAATCTAATCTAGATCCTACGTCCACTTTTTTAAATATAAAAAAATATATTTAATTTATAGAAAAACACACACTCTATACTTTACCAAAATTTAAGGATTTTATTCGATATTTAGAATCATCCCTTGGATTTTCACTAATGTTCTCTAGTATCAATCCTCTAAAAAACTAAACAATCCACAAAAATAACTAAACCATGCTCTGATACGAACTTAGATGCCTCAAACCCAAACTTCATGATCTATTGCTAAAAAAGATAATTTAATTACTAGATTTGATACCAAGTGAGATTATTTAATTCAAAATTATATATATTTATCTAATTTATATATTATATCTCATAATAATCACACAATAATAAAACCCAAAGTTTTAGTATCTTTAGAGACCAGCTACATGAAAAATCTTATTTGACATAATTATGAACAACTCTCTAAACCACATACCGACTGAATGTATCCTTTTGAAGTATATGAAAAAACCAAATAAAGGATGGATATATAGTAAAATATATAAAATTTTTATGATATATTAAAAATGATGTAAAATAGAGTGTACCTAGTATGATTTATTGAGAAGTCTTCTTTTTCCTTGATGTAGAGAGAACAGTTAAGGAAAATTACATGGATCGTTTTTTCTATTTCCACTGCATCTGAGGTAGATACACCAGTTTTTGAATCCTAATAATTTTTGGAGGATAACCAAAGCCCTCAAAGGAGTGTTACTTCTTCACCGGATGTGATGAAAAAGGTTATATAAAATGGAGGTTATATAAATATTTTCATGCAACAGATGATCACAATCACTACCAAATGAATACACTCAAAACCACATATTAACAAGGATGAATGTTTATCCTTATATAGGTAAGGTCCTGAAATTCTACAATTAATGAGGAATACATATTCCATTGCATGTGCCATTAAATAATACCCTCATTGATGAATCATTTAGTGATCTTCATGAGAAGCCTTTTATTTATTCGTAATCGATAAAGAAAATGGAAACCATTATGGGAGATATGCTTATATTATTCCAGAATAAAATGTCGTATGGATTCATTTTTAGGTTTTATTGTATAAAACCTAGACATATTTGAATTTATTTATCTCAAGAATATTTACATCTCATTCATATATACATCATATGTATAACAATACACATTTATTATATGCACGTATAATATGTGAATTGTATACACACATAGATAATATGTATATAATATCTATATATTAAATGTATATACATTATAGGAATGTATATTTTCTTGAAAAACCAATAATCTCCCGCTTTCACTAAAATATAATTAATAGCTAGTGAAAAACTATAAAAATATTTGTGAATCTATCCAAACACTTTTGAATACAGTTTTATCAATCTCTCTTAATTTTGAAATTGTAGACACTATGACATGTGTTCCATGAACTTTTCTGCAAAATTTCCTCAACCAGGCTCAAAAAGTTTGCGGTGCAAGTCGGTATTTTCCATGGGGGTTAGTGACGGTAGATAAGGCATCGACCCTAAGGGTCGAGACCATAACCTGATTCTGATCCCAAGTAGGGGTGCGGGAGAGAAGCCCCCATGGTATGGATAAATTTTTTTGGCTAAAGTTCCCAAAGAGGTTCCCAAGATACCTAGGCACAAACACTTGTGAACCACCATGCTGGATCTTATTGAAGTAATTATTTTGGCTAATTCCTCAAAGTGTCACCCCAGTCTACCTAAAACACCACCGATAATCAAGGTACTTTCACACCACAATTATGGCACGCAATAGACTTTCACACCCAATTTACTTTTGCCCAGGGTCATATTTCTTCCTATAAATAGACCCTTGGGGACATCATTTGTATGGATGAATTTCCCTAAATCTTAATTGCTGATCTAGTCTCCCTAGAACTCTTCCCAAGTATTCCAAAACCTTAAAAGTAGTTATTAACAACCAGAGAATAGGAATCAAAGGGGGATCAGGGGACTTAAGTCCCTTTAGTGTTTAAAATCCATAACACCTGCGTGCCTAATGCACCTAATGCACCCCACTTATGGGAATACTTGTGAATACTCTTGAAGGCTTGAGTAAATTCACACCCAAGTATTAACATCTAGGTTGTTCTTCACTTAAGTTAACATCAGGTTTCTCAAGCCTACTGGTGCAACCATACCTACATGCCAAATACTTACATGGGATCCCTTCTTTTGATTCACCCAATCCTTTAATCAAACCTTCTTCAAATCCATTCATAGAATGTCTTATTCTTCATTAGATCCCTTCTCTATAAGGGATTAAGTTGAAACCTCCACCAAAACCACCTGACTCATCAAACCTTTAGGAAAGGCATGTCAGTGTATCTCCTATTTGGGTTTGTATATCTGTAGTAAGAGGTTTCCTGCATTTTTTTACAATGGGGTTAGAATTCATATAGTGTATGTGGGTTTGAATATCCATAGTCACATAGACATTTATCCTAGGAATAGTGTTGGGAAGTTCTCGGTTTTAAAGATTAGGGTTTGGGTTATATCCTCCCCTTTTCATCTCTAAAACCTAGAACCTCAGGTCTCTGGTAGGGAAGGAACGGTTCACACCCACTTTTCCTTTTGAACAAATGAAAAGTCTCCCTCCCCTACCAGGACCAATTTTAGGGAATCCATCCTAGAGTAAGCCCTTAACTGTTCAAGTATAAGGTTGTAGTTTTTCTCCCATATAATTCCTTGACCTTTACCCCTTCCTTACATTGGACCCTTGTCCAATGTAAAAAGAACAGAGGGAAGGCTCGTCACCTCACCCTCTTCTCCGATCGCCTCGGTCTCTTCCACCATCGCTACCGTAGGTGCATCCTCTTACACCATCAGAGGAGGAAAAGTATGTTGGACTTTTTTGAATCATTGACATCCTCTTATTTCTCACACTGAGCATGACTCATGTGGGCTTAAAGATTCTTCATGATCACAACATTTTCACAGACACCTCCCTTAATGAACTATGAGAACTCTAATTCCCTCCAAAACTGATATATTTAGGAAGACTTCCTAAGGCCTGAACTCCATCTAATTTCATTTAAAAATGGTAATCCTTTTTATGAGAAAGCCTTGAATTAAACCCCCAAATCAATAAGGAATCCTTTTTAGGAAGTAAGCCCAAAATCATTTCTCTCAAAATACTATACTCTCTTATGAGACTCATCGAACTATGTGGGCTTTGATTACCATCCAAATGGTGTCACACCCATCATCTTTAAATAAATTATTTTATTAATTTTTTGGGTATTGGGTAATCTAGGTTGAAGCCTGACTTGGATTTTTGGGTTCTTATTTAAAAGTTGTGGTTTGTCCTTGACAGCATTCAGTGCGCCACTGTCGAAGCCACACAACCTCACCTGGTTCACCGTGTGGCCTCGCTCAGTTCACTGCATGCCCTGCTCGATGGTCAAATAATTAAATAAAATGACATGTTAATAAAGAAATAAAATTAAATGTGATAAAAATTTAATAAATTATTTTAATGGTCGTAATAATATTATTATTTAAGGATGTAATTATTATAATTATTTTTGTCACTATTGTTATAATTTTGATAAATTTTATTTTATTACTATAAATTTATTATTATTACTTTTATTATTAGTTTTAGTTATTTTTTTTATTATTATTATTGTTGTTGTTATTAGTTTTAATTTTTAGTTTTATTTCCTTCTTTTTTTTTCTTTTCCTTCTTTAGGTTAGGGCATCTTTCCTCCCTCCCCATCTTCCTGGTCGAGGTATCCCTCACCCCTTAAACCCTCTCCTACATGTCGTCCTCACTCCCCTATCCCACTTCTGGTCATACTGCCACCCATCCTTGCTGGATCCGGTGACCACCCTGCTCCCCACCCCAATCGTGAACCCTATTTCCACCTCCTACTCGTCGTGTCACGCCCTTGGTCCCCTTGTCCTCCTGCTATGATACCTCCTATCCGATCCACCTCTGGAGTCACAACCCGCTAACCTCCCTTCTCCGATGACCAAAACCCCCTTGGTCGAGCCCTTGTAGCACTACTGCACCCTCTCCCTCTGTTAAACCATTTCTTCTCTTTTCTAGGGTTTTGATCCTTATTCTTTGGGGTTTCCTTTTTTTCAGTAGCTAGGGTGTCAAATTAGGGTCTTAATTTTGGGTATTCTCATTCAATATTGTGGATAAGGGTTTGAATTCAGTTTTATCGTGGTTCAATTGGAAGATGATCAAATAATTTATACCATTTTTGGTAAAAATCAACACTAAGGTAGGTGTTTCCATGCCTTAGAATCATTAAATTAATTTAATGTGTTGGTTAAATTTATTAATGTATTCTTTGGTTTTATTATGTGATGCATTTGGTGTTTTCAAAAAAATTTTGTTTAAATGTTGAAATTGGATTTTTAATATATAGATTAGTTATTCTTTTGTGTGTGCTTTGATGAAATGTTTTTAAAAATAGGTTTTTAGAGTTGTTTGGGTGGTGTGAAATGTCCTCAGAAATATTTTTAACATGCACATTTGATATTGGGTCGACATTTCATATTATTCTTTTTGTGAGAGTTCTTGGAAACATGAAATTAATTATTTTAGGTGTGAAAAATATGATTTGGTAATAGTTTAATATGAATCTGAGTTAGAAATGTATTTTTCTTGAAAATAATTGGTTGTATGTCATGCATATCATATTGTAGTGTTTCTTGAAAAGGGATTCAGGTCCTGTGTTAAAAGTGCGAAATATTTTCTAAATCACTTAAGGTTCAAGTGTATAAAAAAATCTTTAAAGGAAACAAATTATTTATTTTGGAATGTAGAACTTATTTAGAACTTTCTTATTTAAATTTCAAATAGTTGGATTAGTGGAAAACATGTTTTGGAACAATTGTGATGTACATTCGGTTTTAAAGTGGTCTTAAGGTAGGAGATCAAGTGTTTGTTTTTGGTGTAAACTGTCATGTATTAATATTAAATGTTTTATAAATTTTTTACTTGAATTTATTTAATTAAATGTGATGTATGGATGTTGTGTTAGATATGGTTAAACATTTGTTGAATTTTATGTGTCGTTATTGTGTGAAAATTAGGAGTTTTTCATGTTCAACCCTTGATTTTCCAATTAGGAATGTTTTATTAGTTTAAATAATTTATGAAGTCATGGTTATGATGGATTTATGGTGTGAAACGGTTTTGGTGTGTGTTTGGTCTAAAAAGGGGGATTTTGAAGATTTCTTCGGGTGTAAAGTTTTATAGTGCCTTTGGAAATTGTTTTGGAAACTCTTTTTTTATGAACTATTAAATTAAATAAGTGGTGTGGGGCATGTTTATCAAATGATTTGGTTTTTGTATCATTTTTTAGAGTGGTGTTTGGGTGTACAAGTGGTGGCACACTATGTGTACCTTTTTTGGCTTGACTTGTGAGTGTAATTGTGTTATGTTAGTGATTTATTAATGTAAAATCTATTTGAGAACAAAAAAGGAACCTTGGGTACCTAGGTGGGCGTATTAGGACTAGTACACTAGATGACACATGATTGGTTTGTCCCGGTTTCATCTGGTAGGACTGAAATTAAAACACTAACTGAAGTTTTGTGATGATTGGAGACCACTAGGTTATGGATGTGTTTCCCTACTAGTGGATCATGCATGAGAGCATTGAATATTGTGGTTCCTATTCCACATTTACACTAAGGTACAATGTCTCTAGTGCACCAAGCATACTATCTGCCTTAATGGATTTTACCCACAGTGCTCTCCTATTCATGACGTGGTGCCTTCTGTCGGTATATGGAAGAGCACTTGAGTATGTACATTTTCCTTAAGAATTTTCTCTTTCATTTTAAAGTAGTATTTGTGAAATTGTTTTTAATACATTGCTCGTTTCTTTTTTACTTTAAACTTATAAATGTTTTCTTTAAAGTCATTTTAAAAGTATTGTAATAAATAAGCATGTTAAATTGCATTTTTGATGGTGTGGCATGGAACATTTTATTTGGGTGATGTGTTACTGGGATCTTTCCTCACACCCTATATACACTTTTGGTTGTATGTAGACCGTGTTCCTTGTTTATTCCATGTTGTGGTATCATTTTGAGCAATGGTGTTTCGGGTTGTTGATGGTTTTACCATGTAGGTATGACGATAGTGGTTTCAGGATGTGGCTTCTCATGTTGCATGAAGGTGTGAGTAGATGTGTTAGTTTTCCTTTCCTTGCAGTCTTCTTGGAGTTTTGGGTTGAATTGTAAACTTTATGTTTGGTCCAAAGTTATGGGTCTATTTGGTTGTCATTTTTCAAATTTAGGTTATCTATCTTGTTGGTTTTTTGTGTTTACTATTTCATGTAAATCGTTCCCACGTATTGTTTTCATACTCGGGCACTTGTGCTAGCCCATGGGGAACGGGAACGCCCTTTGGGCCATGTCGCGAACCGGGTCAGGCATCGGGTCAGATGGAGACTCGGCCTGGCTCATGAAAAAATGTTATCAGAGCATGTTTGCTCTTTTGGGTCATGTTTCTTTGGGATATAGTCAAATTAGACCAAAATTAAGATTGTCGGAATTCGACGTTCTAGCTACGAGCACGGTGTCTGGCCAACACACCTCATGGAAGGATTTGAGTTACCAAAGTAAGTTGATGTTTGTCTGAGTCATTGGTTCTTGTGGTTAATCTTGTTTAGGGGAAATGAAAAGGAAGTACGGTCAGTGGTCCCAATGAGCTTGCAGGGTCTGGGAAGCCATGTGGAGCTAGGAACATTGTCCTCGAATACTCTCAGTGGTGGTGGCTTGATTGGCGTATGGCCGCCAACCATATGTTCTAATCACCTGATGACACTAGTTTTATCTTTCATCATTCCTCATATCTTTGTTTTGGATGCATGGAAACCTAGTTTTTATGTAAAAATGATTTGTGTCTTGATTTTTAATTCTTATTTGTAAGTTGGTGTGAAAGCGTGTGGTTAATGGTTTCTTTTGAAAAGTTCTTCGGGAGGCCCTTGCAGTAGTTCTCCCTGCACATTTAGTGTTCACTTGTAGTATGTCTTGGCCATTGGACTAGTTTGATTGGTTCCATGGTTTTCTTTCTTGACGAGTGCATGCCCCCTATAAAGCATTAACATGCGATTGAAGTGTGGCTATGAGTAATTCACCGTTGGTCGACCCTTCAGTTGATGAAAGCAATCACTCTCAATTTTGGGTGATAGTGCTAAGTCTATTGATTTTTCTTTTCAATTAAGTGGATCCTCTTGTAGTGGGATAAAAACATGAGGGAAATTGATTGGAGTTTTAGTCTCTTTGAGTTGTCTGGGTCGTTGGGTATGAAGTTTGACACTGTTGCGTCGGAAGGTTTCCCCCCAGAAATGGTGAAAGGAATTACAATAGGGAAGGGTGAAGGCAATTCAGAATTATCAGTGTTGACCGGTGTCTTGAAGTTCCTTGTAGTACTTTCATTGGTCGCAAGGGTCTTGTTTGGTGAATTCTTGCAGTGTGAGTTCAATTTGAAGAGAAAGGGTTGATTTCGTAGGATCCATCAAGAATCCTTGTTTTCATAGGAGTGTGTCCTCTTGGGGAGTTCTATTTTTTTTTTCAAAGGGGAGTGGTTTTGGTGCTTCTTTCCTTCCTCTGTTTCATGGCTAAGGTGAAGAGGGGATGCAAGTGAATCATCTAAACCTATGTGCTAGTGGATGGGTTGTGAGGGAGTAGTTGTATGTCGTGATGTGTTGTGTTTGTTGGTTTTTCCTCGGTTACAGTGTGGTTGTGTGTGACACTAAAAGGAGAATCTCCATTCGGGAGTATTCCATGCCTGACTGTGAGGCAGGAGATGCTTCAAAAATCATAGCTCCAGCCATAGGCCTCGGAGTGAAGCTGGAACGTGGTCAGGAACCTCGGGAGTGTATTGGACCCCAACCATATTTCTGTCATCGGTACTGAAGGTGAAGGAGGTTTAAATTGTTTCCTATGATTCCATTTAGAACTACCCATTTGGGTGTGGGGGTTTATTGTGGCTAAGACGATGTGTTGTCATCTCATTTCCTTAAAGTTGTGGGGGTTCAATCCCACCGAATGTAATTGCTTTTGGTGGTCTTTATGGGTGTCTGTTGGGTAAATCAATCACAAATTTGAATAATGCTCATCCAGGAATGTGGAGATGTTGGTCTGTCTTTGGTTGTGGTTTTGAAGTCCAGTAATTGGGCACGACCATCCCCGCCCCTTGTAGTGGGGTGCTTAGTCACCGTTGGGAAATTTTCACGGTATTGTATCTTTGGTCAGCTCTAACGGTGGGGAGACATGTGATATTTCTCGCTCAAATGTGTCTAGAAATAATTAGTGTTTTCCATCTTCATAATGGTGGGGAGTCTACCCAAGCCTCCCTGTGTCATTTTTCCAGTCTCACCTTGGGCATTGGTAGGTTCTTAAAGGTGGGGATCCCCTTCGAGCTTCCCCATGATGGCCTTTTGGTTATGTTCCTTTTCTTAATCAATAAAATAGAGGTTTTCTACTCTTTCGGGTGGGCGACACATATCAGAAATCCTTTTTAAAAGTTTATTGAGTTTGTCATTTTAGTAACCATCTCTAAGCACGATGTGTTTACCTCTCTCTGCTTGTTTTTATAGGTATTCCCTTGAACATTATGGGCATTTAGTTTCCTAATTTGGGTCCCAGCCTTAGTTGTGGCTTTATGGGGATGGAAATATTTATGTTGGGGAGAATTGTCACACCTATCATCTTTAAATAAGTTATTTTATTAATTTTTTGGGTATCGGGTAGTTTAGGTTGAAACCTGACTTGAATTTTTGGGTTCTTATTTAAAAACATTGGTTTTGGCCTTGACAGCATTTAGTGTTCCACAATAGAAGCCGCATGGCCTCGTCTGGGTCACCGTGCGGCCTCATTCGGTTCACTGCATGCCTTGCTCAATGGTTAACTAGTTAAATAAAATGACTTGTTAATAAAGAAATAAAATTAAATGTGATAATAATATAATAAATTATTTTAATGATCATAATAATATTATTATTTGAGTATGTAATTATTATAATTATTTTTATCACTATTTTTATAATTTTTATAACTTTTATTTTAATACTATAAATTTATTACTATTATTTTTATTATTAGTTTTAGTTATTATTATTATTATTATTATTAGTTTTAATTATTAGTTTTATTTCCTTCTTTTTTTATTTTCCTTTTTTGAGTTAGGGCTTCTTTCATCCCTCCCCCCTTTCCTGGTCACATCAACCCTCACCCCGTAAACCCTCTCCAACTCATCTCCCTCACTCCCCTCTCCGGCTTCTAGTTGTACCTCGACCCATCCTCATCGGCTCCGGTGACCGCCTGACTCCCTGCCCCCGTCATGACCCCAATTTCCCCCTCATACCCACCGCACTGCACCCCTCCTCCCCTTGGCCTCCCGCTGTGACGCCTCTTAGCTAACCCACCTCCAGATTTATTACCCACCAACCCCCTTCTCTGGTGATCGGACCCCCCTTGGTCGAGCCCTTGTAATGTTGTCGTACCTTATCCCTCTAGTAGAGCTTTTCTCCTCTTTTCTAAGGTTTTGATCCTTGTTCTTTGGGGTTTCTTTTTTTTTCTGTGGCTAGGGTGTCAAATTAGGGTTTAAATTTTGGGTATTCTCATTCAATCTTGTGGATTAGGGTTTGAATTTAGTTTTATTGTTGTGCGATTGGAGGATGATCGAATAATTCATACCATTTCTTGGAAAAATTTACATTTAGGTAGGTGTTTATGTTCCTTATCATCATTAGATTAATTTAATATGTTGTTTAAATTTATTAATGTATTCTTTGGTTTTATTATGTGATGTGTTTGGTGTTTTTGAAATGGTTTTGTTTAAATGTTGAAATCAAATTTTTAATATTGATATTGGATGTGATTTTGTGTGTTATTTGATTCAATGTTTGTAAAAATGGGTTTTTGGAGTTGTTTGGGTGGCGCAAAATGTCCTCAGAAATATTTTTGACATGAAAATTTGATATTGGGTCAACCTTTCATATGAGTCTTGTTGTGAGAGTTCTTGGAAACATGAAATTAATTATTTTAGGTTTGAAAAATATGATTTAGTAATATTTTAATATGTATCTATGTTAGAAATGTATTTTTCTTGAAAATAATTGGTTGTATGTCATTCGTATCATATTTTAGTGTTTCTTGAAATGGGCTTCGGGTCCTATCTTAAAAGTGAAAAATATTTTCTAAATCACTTATGGTGTGAGTGTATAAAAAAATGATTTAAAAGAAAAAAATTATTTATTTTGGCATTTTGAACATATTTAGCACCATATTATTTAAATTTCAAATAGTTGGATTAGTGGAAAACATGTTTTGGAATGGTTTTACTGTACATTCTTTTTTAAAGTGGTGTTTTGGCATGAGATCAAGTGTTTGTTTTTGGTGTAAAATGTTGTGCGTTAATCTTAAATGTTTTATAAACTGATTACTTGAATTTATTCAATTAAATGTGATGTGTGGATGTGGTTTTTGATAGGTTTAAACATGTGTTGAATTATAGGTATCGTTATTGTGTGAAAATTAGGCATCTTTCAGGTGAAACCCTTCATGTTCCAATTAGGAATGTTTTCTTAGATTAAAAAATTTATTATGTCATGCATGTGATGTGATCTATAGCATGAAATGATTTTGGTGTGCGTTTGGTATAAAAAGGTGTATTTTGAACATGTCTTCTAGTGTAAAGTTTTTTGGTGCCTTTGGAAATTTTTTTAGAAACTCTTTTTTTATGAACTATTAAATTATATAAGTGGTGCGAGGCATGTTTATCAAATGATTTGGTATGTGTATGTTTTTTTAGAATGGTTTTTGGGTGTGCAAGTGGTGGCACACTATGTACTTGTTTGTCTTGACTTGTTGCTGTAATTGTGATGTGCTAGTGATTTGTGAATGTAAAATCTGTTTGAGCACAAAAAGGGAACCCCAGGTACCTAGGTGGGCAGATTGGGACCAGTACACTAGATGAAACGTGAGTGGTTTTTCCTGGTTTCATCTGGAAGTATTGACATTACAACACTAACTAAACTTTTGTGATGATCGTAGAACACTAGGTTATGGATGTATATCCTTACTAGTGGATTTTTCATGAGAGTTTTGATTATTGTGGTTCCAATACCACGTTTACACTGAGGTACGATGTCTCTAGCGCACCACGTATACTAGCTTCCTTAAGGGATTTTACCCACATTGTTCTACTATTCATGATGAGGTGCCTTCTGTCGGCATACGGAATACCACTTGAGTTTTTTCATGTTCCTTATGAATTTTCTCTTCCATTTTGAAGTAGTATTTGTGAAATGGTTTTTATTCCATTTTTCTTTTCTTTTTTACTTTCATATTTTAAATGTTTTCTTTAAAGGAATTTTAAAAGTATGATTTTATATAAGCATGTTAAATTATCTTTTTGATTTTGTGGCATGGAACCTTTTATTTTTTCAATGTCCTAATGATCTCTTAGCTCACACCCTATATACACATTTGGGTGTATGTTGACCTTGTTCCTTGTGTATTCTTGGTTGTGGTATCTTGCTCAACAATATTGGTTTGGGTTGTTGATGATTTTCCCATGCAGGTTTGACGATAGTGTTTTGAAGAGGAGGCTTCTCATGTTGCATGAAGGTGTGCGTAGATGTTCTAGTTTTCCTTCCCTTACAGTCCTCTTGGAGTTTTGGGTTGAATTTTAAACTTTATGTTTGGTCCAAAGTTAAAGTTCTGTTTGGTTGTCATTTTTAAATTTCAGTTTATCTATCTTGTTGGTTGTTTGTGTTTACTATTTTGGGTAAATATTTCCCATGTATTGTTTTGATTCTTGGGCACTTGTGCCAGCCCATGGGGATCGGGAACGCCCTCTAGGCCATGTTGCGGACCGGGTCAAGTGTCGGGTTGAATGGAGACCTATCCTAGTTCATGAAAAATGGGATACCAAATAAGCCTCTCTGATGTTCAAACCCAACACTTTAAATACACCCTATTATTTCTAGACCATATTCCCAATAGGGTCTATTCCAAATTAGAAACCCTTATTCATTTCAATTTCATTGGTCTTCTTAGGTATAAATCCCACATGAAACCTTCACTAACAACCTTTCTCTTATATTTCCTTACCGTGTGACATTAAACTATATATCTAGGTCTTTATCGCATGACCTTAAAAGGTATGATGTGTCCCATTAAAAAACACTAAACTATGAGGGTTCTGATTCCTTTCATAAGTATACGTAGGTAGCCTATTTATGGGTATGATCCCAACATTGAAAACAAACTTTCGTCTCCATGGATGATGATAAAATTATAGAGTTCCCCATTGAGTGGCTTAAAAACTAATATCATCATAATGATGGTTAAAATAATATATTAATAGTATATGAGAGGATACCATTGATAGAGAACCTCAAATACATATAGATGTCTCTATTAGTGAAGAATCTCAAATACACAATGATGATTCTAAATTTCACACATGCAAATAATTGATTGTAAATTCTAAGGGAAACCTATGTTATACGTGGTAAATTAATAAGTATTCATGAAAATATATCAAATCTATAAGATATTCTCAAATTAAGAAATAATTTCCCCCAAAAGGGTGTGATGAGTCCAACCTCCCATCCTCTCGACCAATCCATGTTCTTAAGTATCATAAGTTCAAACTTAACGAATTGTTGACTTTGGAATTCCAGTCCCTTTGGATAAATAACCATTAGATATTTCTGGTTCCATAAATAAATCCAATGTAAACCACTCAGAAGTAGTGATTCCTAACCAGAACACACGTTCTGAGGGAGGAGAAACAGGAATAAACACTTTTCCTAAAAGTTTATCCTTATCCCAGTTTCAAAATATGTAACCATATGGGCCTTGGAATCATTGGTAACAAATTTGAAATCCATATTTCATATATATAAGTAAAGAGTTCCCTATAGTAGGTCATCAATGCTAGTCAAGCTATTTAGGGGTCTGGTGTGATCTCTATCAAACATACTCATATATCTATATGAATATTCTCACCATAATATGTATCATATACATTGTATGTATACCTATATAATCCCTTTGTCTCTATAATATCGAGTAAATACTACACATAGAACATGTTAATATAGTATAGTCAAAATCATCATTTCTTGATTCTCTGTAAAACACTAAGCAAGTTAATGAATTATCACATGTCATTCATCTAATGGATGAGTACGTCACATGCACCTAATCCCAATATCCTGACACATCATATATGAATCAAATAAAAAGTGTCATACAATTCCTTAGTCAAATTCAATCGAGGTCCAGTCGTCTTGACATGTTATATAAGTGGAAAAATATCATCTTGGATTCACTCCAACCAACAAAATAATCCACAATATACCAAACCACCCCTACATTATCTAATTTCAAATATTCTTTCTTTCATAAGTTGGGTATAAAATTATTAATGTTCTTATTCTATATATCTCTCCAACTACAGGTAACAAGGATTGATAATAATCACACACCCCTATGTAAATCTATAACCATATGGCATTCCCTGAGATATACATTACCGATTAATTCCAAGTAATATGTCTATATTTATTACCTCATGAATATATTTTCCATATCTTATATACAACCCTTTTTAATGAGTATAATAATCTATTCAATATAAACTTTATATATCATCATATCCCATTATACCCCATGATGATCATTGGTTAAGAAAAATTAAAACTTTTATGCCTTGAGGGGGTTTATCAATCATCCAATTATGTTAAATATATTTTAGAATTCAAGAAAATATAATAAACAAATATTTAATTTATAGTTATATATTAGAAAATTATACAACTTTTACATAAATTTATCAAGTATTATTTACCAAAAGACTCTATATGATCCTCATTATTCTACTGCGATAATAGTTTCGTCAATTCATTACATCTATATATAATTCATATCACACCTCTATGTGACTATCTAATAAATATCCCCCACTAAAATATTTAGTGATTAAAACCTAGTTTTAATAATTCTGAGACTTAGGAATAACATTCATAATGTTCAAATATTTGAACATATTCAAACTCCATAACTTTATAACATTGTATGTGATGATGTCAACTTATGTTTTCTATTTATAACTAATTTTAAATACATCATTATCATTTTTGTAATCCTTTCCATCAAACATTTTCCTTATAATATTTTCATAAATAGTGTAACTTTTTATATTATTCCTCAACTAGAACATCCTAAACACCTTTTAGAATAAAATAATATTCACTTTGTTATGGTAACATAAATGTAACTATTTATATTTCTATTACTATCATATCCTAAAAAAATAAGATTTTAAGTGTAATTCAATTTGTAATTTTACTGCTTCAATCCTTTAAGAAATAGTGTTTTTATATATTCATGATAACTAAATATAACTGTTTATATTTTCCTTTATTATAAAAATATTATACTCTTTAGGATAAAATATCACTATAATATATGATTGGTATAGTCCTTTATTTATAATCATTGAACTTTACTAAGTTAAAACATACTTCCACTATCCTCTTAGACACTAAATTATTCTCATAACATCTTAGTAATATTCAAAAAAAACTTCTTTATGTCAAGAAATAAAAATTATTTCCTTTTAGTATGAATATTTAATAATAAAACTATAGTCTCTATATCATATATGGTATTCTATGTGTTTAGAGAATATTTCTAAAAAGAATATAAATTTAAAAAAAATTTGGATAAAAAGTTTAACCTGGATAAATTTTTTATCCATTTCTACTTTCCAAGAATATTATTGAATCTAGAGGAATCAAATTTATATTATCAACACATTCTAATTTATTTAAACAACCAATTTATTAAAAATTCAAATGAGAAAAAAAACACTTCCAATAAAATTCCACTTAGCTTGATGTCATTTGAATTCATAAACAATAAACTATTGGTTCACAACTTCAATACAAATTCATAAATTCTTCTTCCACTTCTAAACTCCAGTATATATACAGAATCAGTAAGACTTAAATTTAGTTTCACGTACCATTAAAAAATTAAGAATTTAATTTCTTTAACATTTATACATGGTGTGGACT
Organism: Viscum album; assembly: GCA_963277665.1. Taxonomy (NCBI): domain Eukaryota; kingdom Viridiplantae; phylum Streptophyta; class Magnoliopsida; order Santalales; family Viscaceae; genus Viscum; species Viscum album. The sequence continues at coordinate 1,890,603,430 of OY728135.1, forward strand.
CTCGACTTGGTCTATTATAGAATATCTTAGGTATTATGGATAATTCTTCATCTAATGACTATTCTAGTCATAATGGTGGAATTTTCCTTTAAGCTCCCACACTCTCATATTTTTTTTCACAAATCATAGTTCAAGGTAACAAGATTAAGTGTTAAAAACTTCAATGAGTCTTTTATATGCTTATTATAAATATCCAATTCTGTTTTGTTGAATTGTTTTTCTAATTGGTTTCTTTTGAAGTGTATCTTCTAATACATATAATTTTTCCTATCACATGATAATTATTATAAAGTTTCTATACTAATCAAGAAAGTTTCTTCTAATTAATAATTATTTATTCTAATATGGATATTAGGGTTAATCTAGATGATTATTTCATTATCTATAATATAAAATATTTATGAGTATCATGTTTTTATTTATTTTTTCAAGTAGTTTTAATTAAATAAACCTCAAAAAAATCGATTATCTCATACATCATATCCTTTTATTGATATAATATCCATATATCACTAATAAATGAACCCACTTTTTCTAGAAACACCTTACATTTTCTGATTTAGCAAGGATTCATCCCAATCACAGTGGTTATGATTCAAAGATATATGATTGAAAAAATATTTATATATATAAATCTTATGGATAAAACTCAACTTTATTCCTCTAGTATCCCAAACCTTGGGGTTTTCCTCCTACTTTAACCCAAAGAAAACACCAAGAATAGACTAATGAAGTAAAATCTAGGGTAACTCCTCTTTGGCATGAAACAACCCATGGGTGTTCTAGTGTCACTTATCACTTACTTTCCTAACACAAGATAATCTAGGGGTATCCCAATTTATCCAGAAGCTACCTGGTCAGATGATATTCATATTAACAAGTTCTGTTTTGGAAATAATCTCACACTTAGTATTTTAATTTTTTTTTAAGTTTCACCAATTTAATATACATCATGTTTATATTAAACACATATCTATTATATCTTATGTAATATTGATCTTCTCGTGTTTTATTAATTTATGTATGAATAATTCTAATGATTTAGTTTTTGGAATCTCTATTTCATCCAGAAAATTAATGTGTTCAAACCACATTAATATGTATATTTTACACAACTCACAGTTTTTTCCATCACCTAAAAAAGTCTAACATATTCATGAATATATGAATGCATCATATGCATAAGGTACATGAAATATTCTTATAAATGTTTATAACTCTATGAGATTGATAATATTTACATGAGTAAGCATATAGGAATATATAGTCAACCCCACACCTTTATAGAATAAGGAATAAGCCTACATGCCAGTGTGTAGTCTGGCCCAAAGTCCATCTCCCTAGGGATACTTTTCTAAAAATACAATACAATTCATGGTAATTATAAGACATAATATTCATTAAATATGCCCAGAAACTAAATTTAATCTAATAACATCAATTATAAACTTAGTTCAAGGTATTTGAAAGATAAATTTTATATATTTTTATCTAGAATGAGTTTCTAGGTTCAATCTCACCTAATCAATTTATCACATAAATAAAGCATACAAAAAATTTACAATATAGATAATTTTATATAAATGAATAAATAATAAATAAATATACAATAAATAAACATTTCATAAATTTAAAATGATATTAGTTTATGAACAATTTCATAAATAAATTCTTTTTATAAACATTTTATAATTAAGATGTAAATTATGGTTAATCCATAATTTTAGATCTAAATCCTCTTATATAAAATTTCAATATTAAATATTTAAAATTTTATATTATATGGCACTAAATTTTTAATTTATGATATTTCATAAATTATACATTTTATAATTCAAATTATATTATGTAAACCCTTTAAATAATTTATATATCATATAATTTATATTATTTAAAAAATTAATCACACTAATCATCAATTTTTTTGATGTAGTTTAAATAATATCGTTAAATTAGTACTTCTATTTTATTTAAATAATTTAAAATTAATTAATGATGAACAATTAATAATTAAAAATATAAAAATATCATTATTTTCTCTTATTTTTATGATTTATAAACTCTTTATAAATCATCTTTATAATTTTTAATTAAAAAATTTTCTAAATATTGCTAAAATATTATATAATTTGGTAAAATGTTTTAATTCCCTTTATTATGATTTATAACCTTTTATAAACCATATTAATATGAATAATATTTATTCAGAATAAATCTTTATTATTAAAAGGAATATTTATAATAAATGTTTCAAAAATAGTTAATCCATTAACTGTAAACATTTTATAGTTAATTAATTTATAAATAATATTTTCATAAATATTCCAAAATACCTTTTAATTCTTTGTAAAATATTTATAAATAATAAAATTTAATTCTTAATTTAATTTTATTAATTAAATCAATACAATATTTATTAATTGAGAAATAAATACAAAGAATTCATACTTGATTTTAGGAATGTAAAATATAAATTTATTAAACTTACTACTAACCATTTATAAAACATTTATAAATAGTAAGTAAATTTTTTATTTTTTTTAATATTTTTTATTTACCCATATTTAAATCACTCTTTGTAAGGGTAATATATTTTGACCCTTTGGAATAAACATTTTTATAAGGTTAAAATATAATAACACTTACACAAAACTATTCACATAAAGGTAAGAATTACCCCTTTTACTTTATTTTAGTCCACATTTCAATAACTTTATGCAGAACATGTGTAAGGATCAACGTTTTACCTCAGAAAATATTAGGATGGATATCCAGGCTTAAAAAAAAGATTCCATGGTGTATAAAGGGGTGAGCGAGTGTGGTCTAGAGCATAGGGTGGTATGATCAAAATGCTTAAGTTCTTAAACTCTTTCATACCAATTGGAACGGGAGTCCATAAGAGAGAAATGGATAAAATTGGTCTTTATAGATTGATGGATTCCACACACTATGTAATTAATTAGTTCCATATTGAGTACAAGTCTAATGTGGCACTACTCATTGTGGAGAACTGATCATCACTTCCGTATGCAGCATCCCACTCTCATGTTTCGCCCGCTACAATGCAGAGACATAGATTTTAGAATTTTATAGTCGCCCCAACTAGACTATGGGGAATTCCTTATCATGGTTACTTTAGGACTCATTAATGCTTCATCATGCCATCTTGTGCACTAAATCCATATACAACACTTTTGATATTCACACTACACTCCATATTTGACATCTGAATGGAAATATCTCGCACCAATATCGAACCCAACATCTGTATGATATACTTGGTCATTTTTAAGCTAAGATTTACATCTACATCCCATACATTTTAATTACTAAAACATCACCTGCATGTCTATCTTGATATTAGTTTATCATATAAGATATTATCAAGCCCATCCTAATACCATGTTGACACTCAACATAACAAATATTTTTGAAACTTAGATTTCAAGCAGTGTTATCACATAAATATTTCTTTACACACCCTTCCTATCATATAAACATATTAACATGATACCATTAGATGGAGGATAATAAATATAATTTACTTATATTATAAATAAACATTTATCAAGAATAAACCAATAATCATGAATATTTAATGTCATTCATAAATTAATGATAAATACAAGTTGATCATTGAGGATGATGGATCTAATCCCATTTATGGGTTTTGTAGAATCATATAATAATCCATTGGATGTAAAAAACAAATATAGGTAGCATCTATACATGAATAGAATAATCATTCATTATATATAAAAAAATGTTGTAAAACATAGCATACCCGGTTTTTTATTTGTACATGTGTCTTCATACTTGATGCATGCAGAACAATTAAGGACGACCACGAGGAGAAGTTGATCTATTCCTACTACCTATATGGAGGAAACAATAGGCACTAGATCATGATATATATTTAAGGATATCTAATGATCTTGAAGTGGTTATAGTGCCTTCACTGGATATGATAAATAGGGCTGAATAAAAAAGATCTTATGGAAAGATTTTCATGAAACTGATGATCACAATCACCACCGAACTCACTCACTCAAAACCACTTATCAATTTGGAGAACTATTTCTATTTATATATGCATGGTTTTTGTGTTCCTCTATTAATGAGGAATGAATCTGTCATTATGTGTATCATCAAATAATAAACTCATTGATGAATCTTTTAATATATTTATGCATATCCTTGAATTAATTATTAATATATTAAATCAAGTGGCAACCATGATTAGAGAGAAGCTAATATTATATGGGAATAAAATGTAGTCTTTTTACATTTTTGAGTTTCTCTATCTACAAAAAATTTCTCACATAAATACATTCATCTCATGTATACATGCATCATATACATAAAAACATACATGCATCATATCCATGTATAGTATATGCATTATATCTATATATAAACAATATTTGTATCATATACATATATCCAATGTACATACATAATATACATATATATTTTAGTTCACAAACAAAAGTGATATGAATCTAGTTAATATTATATATATTTACATAATTCATACACTACATCTCAAAACAATCACATAATCCCAAAACCCGAAGGTTTAGTTTCTTTGTAGATAACATACATAAAAATATTATTTTAAAAAATTATGATTATTTATCCATAAATGAAACATACTAGAACTTCTTCTAAATTTATAATATCTTATATTCATAATCATAACCTAGGGAATGGAAAACATTAAAAAGGGGTGAGATTAAATTCTTAGTATGATAAAAAATTATCCACATGTCAACATGGATTAGATCATAAGCATGATTATAGTTGAGCATCAGGTAAATATTTGATTAAAAGGGACATTCTCCAATAAAATTTGTTCAACTAATATTAAATTATCATCATATACCATGGAATAAGAGTGTGGAAACATTAGATAATAATCACATTCCATGGATCATGTCAAAGGCATATAAAATACAAATTTGACATAAGCATAATATTGAGAAATAATAATATTATGAATATAGCTAACCTCATAAAGTCCTCACTCAATCTTATGAACATAACTAATAACATCAATTCCATGCCCAATTTTTTGAGTATAACTTACCTCATCAAGTTTACACTTAGTCCTGTGAACATAGTGTAATGGCCCGAGGTCTTGGAGATCCATTACTTTGTGAAAATCTGGTTCTTTGGGTGTTCTAGGTAGTCTGCGAGCCTCGGTGAGGTTTGACCTAATGGTAGGCCTACCGGTAGCCTTAGCCTACCGGTAGCAGGCCTATCGCTAGCTTGGTCTACCGGTAGCCGCAGCCTACTGGTAGCTCTATCTACCGGTAGCTCGGTCTACTGGTAGCTGCAGCTACTGGTAGCTGCAGCTACTGGTAGCTATGTCTACTGGTATCTTGGTCTACCGGTGGTTGTAGCTTACTGGTAGCTCGGCTACCAGTGACTATTAGCCACCGGTAGCTCTCGGATACCGGTCACTGCAGCCTACTGGTAGCTCTCAGCTACCAGTCGTTGTCATCCCACCGATAGCTCTCAGCTACCGGTGGCTCTCGCCTACCCCCATGAGATTTTTCCAGTAGCGCCTCCCTTTTGCGCTAATTGAGTTTTTAAACTCTATCTTGACCCTGTTAAGCTTGTTTTAAATCCCAGTAACTCCCATAAATGGCATTTAATTAAATGATTGATAAACTAAATGATTAATGAAGTAACGTGTGTGTGCGTCAGTTTAAACTGTGGGACCCATTAATGACGTGTGGGGTCGCGTGGTCAACCCACGACCCCACTCCTTACGTGGTTTTGTGTTCTTATCTCAACTGTTCATGGCCTTTACAAAAACTACTAGGATATCCCTGGGTTTCCTTTTTCTCAATCAACCACTGATCAAATCATTTGCTCATCCTAAGTTCCCGAGGCCCAGCCCCTTCAGTTTGCGCATCCGCTGTTCGTGGCGTGAAGATAAAATTCGATCGTTGATCAATCAAGTAGGTAATTTCTACATCGCCTCTTCTTTTTGTGTATCATGCAGGGTGGGTGTGCTACTTATTCTGTATAATTAGATGAACCAAGCTCTAATAAATATATAAACGGGTTCTAAAGAAATAACTGGGAGGGATGTGATCGATGATAGTGCTCAATTTTTATCTTCCTCCATGATTATTGATTTTTGAATTGTGCGGGCTTACGCCTACTGAAAATCATTGTCCTTGGTGGTCTTTCTCTGTGCACTAACGAACCCTTACCTCTGGTGATGTTAAATGGCTCGTTTGTATTTGTGAACCCTTGTTTCATAAAGGAAATTGATTAATCACGTATATCTGACTAAATAAACTAAAGCACCAGGATAAATCATTTCTGTGATAACCCCGGTTAAAGCACACGGAAATTGAAATCATGGAGTGTGTTAAATCTTTTAAATCTGAAAATACCATCATGGGCCTGTTTTGTGTTGATGGTGGTGGTTTGGTTGTTTTCCCTTCATGGGACGTTTGTTGGGTGATGTGGGTGGGGATGGGATCCCCCTATTGTTATGGTTTCAGTGGTTGTGAATTTTAAGGCCAGGTGGTTACTTCACTTATATCACGAATTGGGGTGGAATCCTCTGTTGTTGAGAAACCGTTGGCTCCTGAATATTGGGGGACATGGGGCTGTATCTTGGGGTTTTCTTGGGTCTCTGTACTTCGAGGGATCTCTCTTATCTTCTTTTGTGGTTGTGACTTTACAAGAGAACCGAGCATGAATCTTTAAGTTGATATTTGACTGTAATATTTCCTTTTCTTGTACTTATGCTTTATAGTTGCCTGTGTAGGTGAAGAAACTTATTTAAAAATTATTACTGAACATGTAGACAAGGATGGGACAAATGGGTTTTGTTTGGTGTGAGTTGTGACTTGGACATGGTATGGTTTGTGTTCTTTCAGCTGGCTGAAGAAAAACCTAAACTGGGTGAGTGCTTGCTACCTATACATATACTTGTAGTTTTTGTGTTTCTTATTTGTGCCCCACCCAAGTTGAGAACTTAGTACCGAACACCCCCATTTCATGGGGAAGGGTGTTTTTTGCAACACTTCTATTAGTGGATGGTTATTAGCTCCTTTCTGCTCCCTTTCCCGAATAGACCAAGTATCTTCGGGAAGGCTGTGATGGCCTAAAGTCCATTATTAGCCCAAGAACCTTCGGACAGGGTAGTGTGGTGGTTGGCCCAGGTGTGTGCGGGAAGGTGGTTTCCCAAGTGTCTTCGGGATGAGGCCCAGATGTCTTCGGGTGTGGCAATGGATCTTCTAGCCCAGCTGTCTTCGGGTGTGGCGGTGGTTGTTCTGTCCTAGGTGTCTACAGGCGTGGTTACGTGTGACAGTTGTGGCCCAGGTGTTTACAGGTGGATAGTGGTTGTGGCCTAGGTGTTTGCGGGTAGGGTTTGACATTGGGACTGCGTGAGGATATGGCCCAGGTGTGTGCGGGCGGGGTGTGGTAGTGGGACTGTGGTGAGAATGGTGGGATTGGTACGATGCATAGGATGTCTTCAATAACCAGTGGGAAAGTGGCATGGGGGACCCAAACATCGATGTTCTTTTACTATATATTACCTTGCTTTCATTATTTGGTGAGTGTGGCCGGTGAGTTGGATGGATGAACTCCTTGATAGTGTTGGTCGTCTGTTTCTCACGAGACTTTAGTACGTTCCCCCACTTGTGCACGAGAGTCTTTGGTTTATCCCTACTGAGTATACTTGTATGCTCACCCTACGTATATAAAACTGCTTTCAGGTTTCCAGGAGGTCTTCGGGGATCGTGCGGGACCATACTAGCGTAGACCTTTGGGGTAGTAGCAGTTGTCATTTTTCTTTCTTTTGGTACTTTATCTTTGGAGTTCTTGTACCATGTATCTTTTACTTGTGAACATGCATGTGGGAATGGTTTACTTTTGGCCTTACTTTTCCTTCAATTTTGGTGTTGTTGGGTTTTATTATCTTATCTCCCGATCCTATTAAAATAAAAAGGGTAATTCCTTCCATTTAGTGTGTAATTTTATACACTTGGTGCTAGTTTCCACTCTGGGACCTACTGAAGGTGGGTTTCGGGGGTCATTATCTCTCCTAAAACTTAAAGAAGGAAGGTCCTGGCAGTCTTCTGACCCTTCCCTCCTTTTGGTGAAGGCGGGTCGTGACAGAATGGTATCAGAGGATGATGGTTGAGAGATAGGATGGAGTCTGGAGTTAGGAACAGTGAGGATTGCATGGGATGGTAGGGAAACCGTGTTGGGTGATCTTGGTGCATGAATTAGGCCAGGGAAGACCAGCTAGGACATGGGATTTTAGGGCCCCTAGTGATCTGATGCAAGGACTCTGGACCTATCGAACGACCAAGTGAGGCCACGCTGATTGCAGGGTAGAGACCCTAGGAAAGGTACATGCATAATAATGACTTGTGTTCTCATGTTTCATGAGTGTTTTTGGAATTGAAATCAATAAGAAAATTTAGGAAATTTTAAGAAAAATATTTTGCACTACTTGAGCTTAGGCATTCCTTGTTTACCTTGAAGTTATGGAACCTGGAAGGCGACCATGTGTGGTACAGGTGATCGAGGCCCAGGATACTACCTTGGTCGATCGGTAGAGAGCAGATCGGGAGGAGGAGGATGACCAGTGGTAGAAGACACTTCGGGCTTTTTAGAGACAGACCCTCGAGAAGTATGAGGGCATCACCTCCGACATGAAGACGGAAGGCTGGCCAGAAGAGCTGGTGATAGCCTTCGGCCTGATTCGGGCCCCGACCGAGTACTGGGTTCCTCTGGCCGTCAGCTAGATGCAGGGAGTGGCGCGTCCGTGGTGGACACTCTACCTATGGGAGAGGAGAGAGGCTGAGGTGGCATGGGCTGACTTCGAGAGGGTGTTCTGAGCGGAATTCCTCTCTTCTACGATGAAGGCCGAAAAGAGGCAGGAGCTACTCTCCCTCCAGCAGGGGAGTATGTCAGTAAGGGAGCTAGGAATCAAGTTCAAGGACCTCCTACGTTTTTCTCCAAACCTCTTTCCCGAAGAGGAGTCTCAGGCAAGATGATTAGATGAGGCTCTCCAAGCCTACCTCCAGTATGTTGTTACCCCCTTTACCCTCCCGACATACTTGGAGGTCCAGAAGAAGGATGAAGTGGTGGAGAGGATGCATGCTCTAGGAGGTGTGTCACGAGAGGGGATCCAATTGGGACCATCGAAGGGGAATCCCGTCATCACCAGGACTCTAGTGTTAGGACCCTCTAGGTTTCGACCAGTAGGGAGCAGGCCGAAGCAGTTTTAGTTTCAGTCCCCTGGTCCTCGCCCTTTTCATTCAGGCCCAGGACCACGGTGCGTCGTCTGTGGGAGCTATGGACATCTTTGGAGTCAGTTCCTAGATCAAGTATAGTACGGTGGTCGCGGACATCCCCATCACCCGTCCCAGCAGTATCTTCCAACCAGGCCTTTCCAGCAGCAGCAGCAGGGGCAGCGATCTCCTGCTCCTCTGAGGGCAGACGTTGCCGGAGGAGGCCGACCTCAGGGAACTCCTCAGGGACCTCGACCAGGGCATGGTTGGGGAGGTGTCCGACAGCCGAGGGGTAGAGGAGCTGGGTGTGGACAGTTGCACGCCACAGAGGTAGCAGTTCCAGCAATATCGGAAGTCGTTCGAGGTACGATCAGTTTGTTTAGCACTATTTCTTATGCCTTGTTCGATACCGGAGCTTCGCACTCCTTCGTTGCACCCAGTCTAACCCATGCTTTGGGTCTAGATGCCGAGAGACTTCCAGTGCCCCTGGTGCTGAGCACACCAGTCGGAGGTCATACCGACTTGTTATATGTTTTTTGAGGATGTAGACTGATGATAGGGCCACATCATTCAGTTAGGGATCTACAACTGCTACAGATACAGCCATACGATGTCATCCTAGGCATCTACTGGTTGTTATCTATGTTTGTTGTCATCGACTGCTTGTGAGGAAGGGTTGTGTTCTTAGAATTGGGCGGCCAGCGTGCTACTTTCACCGGCGAGCGGAGTAGTCATAAGGGCAGCCGGCGAGAGGAACCCATACTCTCCTTGTTAGCCGAGCTATCAATAGAGTCAATGGATGCTGTGATGGTTGAGATGTCGGGAATCATCAATGATTTTATGGATGTATTCAATGAGTAGGTGACGACTCTACCCCTCGACGTGATATCAAGTTTGGGATAGACTTATAGCCTGGTGCTCATTCGATTTTGATGGCTCCTTACCGGATGGCACCTTCGGAGCTACGGGAGTTGCAGATTCAGATCAACAATCTGATGAAGAGGGGTTATGTTTGACCAAGTTCATCACCGTGGGGTGCTCCAGTCTTGTTTGTAAAGAAGGCAGATGGTGGTCTCAGGATGTGCATAGACTACAGGAGGATGAATTAGGTGAAGATCAAGAATCGCTACCCTTTTCCAAGGATAGACGATCTTTTCGACCAGCTGAAAGGGGCAGGATGGTTCTCGAAGATCGACATACGGTCTGGGTATCACCAGTTGAGAGTGAAAGAGGGAGACATCCTGAAGATGGCCTTCTGGTGAAAAATATGGACACTTTGAGTTCGTAGTCATTCCTTTTTGTGTTACGAACGCCCCAGATGTGTTCATGGGGCTTATGAACTCCATCATCCGGGAGTACCTGGATCGGTTCGTAGTTGTGCCCATCGACGATATCCTGATCTATTCAAGATCAGAGGAGGACCACGTGGAGCACCTGAGGACGATTTTGGAGGTCCTCCGACAGCACCAGCTCTATGGGAAGTTGTCAAAATGCAATTTCTGGAATCGATAAGTGCACTTTCTCGGGTACATAGTGTCCGAGCAGGGGGTAGCAGTGGACCCATGAAGGGTTGGAACAGTTGTTTCTTGGGCAGTACCCAAGAATGTGGCAGAAGTTCGTAGTTTCCTCGGGCTGGCAGGTTACTATCGGAGGTTCGTACCCAACTTCTCCCAAGTTGCAGCCCCTTTGACGTCCTTGACAAAGAAAGATCAGGCTTTCGTGTGGAGTGAGTAGTGTGAGGCAGCCTTCAACTATCTGAAGGAGAATTTGGTTAGTGCCCCAGTTCTGAGGCTACCAGAAGAAGGGGTGGCATACGAAGTGTTCTGTGATGCTTCAGTGCAAGGGTCGGGATGTGTCCTGATTTAGCGACAAGGGGTGATCTCTTAGTGGTCTAGGCAGCTACGCCCTCATGAGCGTAATCATGCCACCCACGACCTAGATATTACAATGGTCGTTTTTGCGCTAAAGTTATGGCGGCATTACCTCATCGGGGAATGCTTTGTGGTCTTCACGGATCACAAAATTTTGAGGTATATCTTCTCCCAGTGGGACCTAAACTTGCGGCAGCGAAGGTGGGTTGACTTCCTCTAGGATTAAAATTTCGAGATTTCTTACACTTCGGGGAAAGGGAATGTAGTGGTTGATGCCTTGAGCAGGAGGATACAGAAGGATGCGGTCTGAGAGTCAGCAGATGCCTGGAAGGCGATGGAGGAGTTGGCTGCCTTGCACCTGGATGCGAGGACGGATGGAAGTAGAGGTTTCTTGTATCAGATGATAGTGCAGTCTTCTCTGTTACAGCAAGTGGAGGAGTCTCAGTGGGGTGACCCAGAGTGCGAAGTGATGCGTGATCGAGTTGACTAGAGCACTGCTCTGGAAGTATGGAAGGAGGATGGTCAGAACCAGATGCTTTTCCGAGTAAAGCTGTTTGTTCCAGAGGCGATGTGTGGCAAGGTTCTTAGTGAGTTCCACAACTCACCCCTAGCAGTGCACCCGAGAGATTCCAAGATGTACCAGAGTCTGAAGATACAGTTCTGGTAGGCCCGGAGTAAAGTGATCAGTGGCAGAGTTTGTGGCCAAGTGCCTAGTGTGTTAGCAGGTGAAGGCTTAACACCGAGTTTTAGGTGGGCTTCTGCAGTATCTAGATGTTCTTGAGTAGAAGTGGGACGAAATCTCTATGGATTTTGACAAAAGACTACCCAGGGATCAAGGGGGATGTGATTCCATCTGGGTAGTAGTGGACCGGTTGACGAAATCGGCTCACTTTCAGGCGATTAAGGAGTCAAGTGCAGTGGATGCTTTGGCACGAAGGTACGTGGATGAGGTGGTGCGGTTTCATGGAGTTCCGAGGTCCATATTCTCGGATTGGGATGCACGGTTTACCTCATGAGTCTGGAGAGGATTTCATCATGCTTTCGGCTCCCAGCTACGTCTTAGCACTACTTTCCATCCCCAGACAGATGGACAGACAGAGTGCACCATCCAGACCTTAGAGGATATGTTGCGGGCATGTGTTCTGGACTCAGGAGGATCATGGGTGCAGCACTTTCCTCTAGTAGAGTTCACCTATAATAATAGCTATCACTCTACTATCGGTATGGACTCATTTGAAGCCTTGTATGGGAGACCATGCCGCTCACCTGTGTGTTGGACCGAAGTGGGAGAGGTAGGCATCCTTGGCCTGGAGGTGGTGTAGAGCATGACAGAGAAGGTCCAGATCATACGGGAAAGGATGAAGGCTACCCAGGACTGAAAAAAGTCGTATGTTGATAACAGGAGGAGGCCCTTGGAGTTTGAGGTTGGAGACCACGTGTTCTTTAAGGTCTCCCCTCGACGTGGACAGCGGAGGTTCGGCAAGGGTAGTAATCTTTCTCTTAGGTTCATCGGACCCTTCGAGGTGTTGTGGCAGGTTGGCGAAGTGGTTTATCAGATAGCATTACCATCGCCGCTACTGAGGATACATGATGTTTTCCATGTGTCCCAGCTCCGTCGGTATCTGCACGACGATTCACACATCCTCGGCTAGGGAGGTTTGGACCTCGAGGATGACGTGAGCTTTGTGGAGAGACCAGTGATGATCGAGGATCGCAAGGAGAAGGTGCTTCAAGGGAGAACCATTCCCTTGGTTCGTGTGTTATGGAGACATGGTGGGCTTGAGGAGAGTACGTGGGAGATGGAAGCACAGATGCGGGCCCAGTACCCAGGGTTGTTATGAGTTTTGTACTGTTCTGTTTATGCTTGTCACAGTGGAGCTTTTTACCTTGTTGGGTATGAATACATGGTTTTCTTTCCGCTAAATGTGTGTGAAAATTCCTGGCTATGTGGGGGAGGGTAGGTTCCGACCCCTAATCAAGGCGCATTAAGTTGGATGTGATTAAACATGTGTGGGCGAGTCAGTGCCGCCCAAAGCGGATAGTATCTTGACATGGGGGAAGAGACTCCCCAACCCACATGACTGGGCAGTTTGACATGGTATGTTTCTTGGTTCTTAAGAGGAAGGTGTTTTTAGTTAACAACGGGGTTCTCTCCTGAGAGGTATCTTTAGAGGTGGTTGTTTGGACCCTCTCTTTCATTCTGGTTGTTTTGATTCTTGAGGACGATAATAGTTTGAGAGGTATCTAATGTAATGGCCTGGGGTCTTGGAGGTCCATTACTTTGTAAAAATCTGGTTCATTGGGTGTTCTGGGTAGTCTGGGAGCCTCGGTGAGGTTTGACCTAATGGTAGGCCTACCGGTAGCCTTATCTTACTGGTAACAGGCCTACCGGTAGCTCGGTCTACCAGTAGCCATAGCCTACCGGTAGCTCTATCTACCAGTATCTCGGTCTACCGGTAGCTGCAGCTACCGGTAGCTCTGTCTACTGGTAGCTCTGTTTACCGGTAGCTCGGTCTACCGGTCACTGCAGCTTACTGGTAGCTCGGATACCAGTTGCTGTCAGCCACCAGTAGCTCTCAGCTACCAGTCGTTGTCAGCCACTAGTAGCTCTCAGCTACCGGTGGCTCTCGCCTACCCCCACGAGGTTTTTCCAGCAGCGCCTCCCTTTTGCGCTAATTGAGTTTTTAAACTCTATCTTGACCCCTTTAAGCTTATTTTAAAGCCCAGTAACGCCCATAAATGGCGTTTAATTAAATGATTAATAAACTAAATGATTAATTAATTAAGGTGTGTGTGTGTGTCAGTTTAAACCGCGAGACCCATTAATGATGTGTGGGGCCACGTGGTCACCCCATGACCCCGCTCCTTACGCGGTTTCGCGTTCTTATCTCAACCATTTCCAGCCTTTATAAAAACTACTGGGATATCCCTAGGTTTCCTTTTTCTCAATCAAATGCCGATCAAATCGTCTACTCGTCCTAAGTTCCCGATTCCCAGCCCCTACAGTTTGTGCATCTGTTGTTCATTGCGCGAAGATAAACATCGATCGTTGATCAATCAAGTAGGTAATTTCTCCATCGCCTCTTCTTTTTGTGTATCATGTGGGGTGGGTGTGCTACTGCTTCTGTAGAATTAGATGAACCAAGATCTAATAAAGATATAAACGGATTCTAAAGAATGAATTAGGAGGGATTTGATCGATGATAGTGCTCTGTTTTTATCTTCCTCTGTGATTATTGATTTTTGAATTGTGCGGGTTTACACCTACTAAAAATCATGGTCGTTGGTGGTCTTTCTCTGTGCACTAACTAACCCTTACCTCTGGTGATGTTAAATGGCTCGTTTGTGGTTGTGAACCCTTACTATGTAAAGGAAATTGATTAATCACATATATCCGGCTAAATAAACTGAAGCACCAGGATCAATCCTTTTTGTGATAACCCCGGTTAAAGCACGCAGAAATTGAAATCATGGAGTGTGTTAAATATTTTAAATCTGAAAGTACCGGCATGGGCCTTCTTTGTGTTGGTGGTGGTGGTTTGGTTGTTTTTCCTTCACGGGCCATTTGCTGGGTGATGTGGGTGGGGATGGGATCCCCCTGTTGATATGGTTTCAGTGGGTGTGAATTTTAAGGTCGGGTGGTTACTTCGCTTATATCACGAATTGGGGTAGAATCCTATTTTGTTGAGAAACTGTTGGCTCCTGGATATTGGGGGACATGGGGGTATATCTTGGGGTTTTCTTGGGTCCCTGTACTTCGAGGGATCCCTATTATCTTCTTTTTTGGTTGTGACTTTACAAAAGAACCAGGCGTGAATCTTTAAGTTGATATTTGACTGTACTCTTTCCTTGGCTTGTGCTTATGCTTGCTAGTTTCCCGAGTAGGTACAGAAACTTATTTAAACATTATTTCTGAACATGTAGACAAGGATGGGACAAATGGGTTTTGTTTGGTGTGAGTTGTGACTTGGACATGGTATGGTTTGTGTTCTTTCAGCTGGCTAAAGAAAAACCTAAAATGGGTGTGTGCTTGCTACCTATACATATACTTGTAGTTTTTTTGTTTCTTATTCGCGCCCCACCCAAGTTGAGCACTTAGTGCCGAACACCCCCATTTCATGGGGGGTGTTTTTCCCAACACTTCTATTAGTGGATGGTTACTAGCTCATTTCTGCTCCCTTTCCTGGATATCCCAAGTATCTTCGGGTAGGATTTGATGGTCTGAAGTCCATTATTATCACATGAACCTTTGGGCAGGGTAGTGTGGTGGTTGGCCCAGGTGTGTGCGGGAACGTGGTTTCCCAAGTGTCTTCGGGATGAGGCCCAGGTGTCTTCGGTCGTGGCAGTGGATCTTCTAGCCCAGGTGCCTTCGGGCATGGCAGTGGTTGTTCTGGCCTAGGTGTCTGCAGGCATGGTTACGTGTGAAATTTGTGGCCCAGGTGTCTGCGAGAGGATAGTGGTTGTAGCCCAGGTGTTTGCGGGCAGGGTTTTTCAGTGGGACTGCGTGAGGATATGGCCCAGGTGTGTGCGGGAGGGGTGTGGTAGTAGGACTACGGTGAGAATGGCGGGATTGGTCTATTGTATAGGATGTCTTCAATAACCAGTGGGAAAGTGGCTCGAGGTATCCAAACATCGATGTGCTTTTACTATATATTACCTTTCTTGCGTTATTTGGTGAGTGTGTCCAGCGAGTGGGATGGATGAACTCCTTGATGGTGTTGGTTGTCTGCTTCTCATGGTAATTTAGTACGTTCCCCTACTTGTGCATGAGAGTATTTGGTTTTCCCCTACTGATTATACTTGTATGCTCACCCTACGTATATAAAAATGATTTCTGGTTTCTAGGAGGACTTCGGGGATCGTGCATGACTATACTAGCACGGACCTTTGGGAAGTTGTTTTTGTCGTTTTTCTTTCTTTTGGTACTTTATCTTTGGAGTTCTTATACCATGTATCTTTTACTTGTGATCATGCATGTGGTAATGGTTTACTTTTGGCCTTACTTTTCCTTCAGTTTTGGTGTTGTTGGGTTTTATCATCTTATCTCCCGATCCTATTAAAAGAAAAAGGGTAATGCCTTCCATTTAGTGTGTAATTCTATACCCTTGGTGCTAGTCGCCACTCCATGACCCATTGAAGGCGGGTTTCGGGGTTCATTATCTCTCCTTAAACTTAAAGAAGGATGGTCCTGGCAGTCTGCTCACCCTTCCCTCCTTTTGGTGAAAGCGGGTTTTTACACATAGATAACCACATAAAGTCCACAATCAGTCTTAAAAACACAGTTAACAATATCTATAGATGGTGATTGTCCTTAGAAAGTTTTAATTTTTGGAAATGTTAATTTATATGGGTTTAGAGACAGTAATTTTGAATCCTTCAGTGAAAATTTTAATGTATTACTTCTTAGAAAACAACAATGTTCTAGCTTTCCCATACCTCTCAATTTTTAACCCTAATATTTTCTTTCCATGTCCATGATCCTTCATTTCAAACCTTACAAACAATTTTCTCTTAAACTCCTTAATACATTAAATTTATGGCCCCATAAGAAACATATAATCTACATATAAAAGTATTATAATGAATATTGTATCATCCAATTACTTCTAATAGTAATAGTGATTAATATCACACTAAGTAAAAATATGTTCAAGTATGAAAGTATCAACCTTCCAATTCCATTATTGAGGGAATCACATTCCTTTTAGAAGTTTATCTAGATCCAAAATTCCTTTAAGCTTCAAGGTATTCATTTCCAACTTAATTTAAAACACCCACTACTCTCATTCATTGATGATAGTAACTTCTTTTAGAATTTTTGGATGACATATGTTTTCTAAAATAAAAATTTTCATATCATCCCCAAATATCTAAATCAATTTCCTAATTCTAGATGATCTTTTAAACTGAATTAGTTATTCTACAAAACATGGTTCCAATATTATTTATGGAACCATTAATTCAGGTAATCTCTCTCATGTTCCATCACCTTCATTATTTTTTTGTTTTTCTACTAAGTTCCTTCTAGTAATCTCATTCCAGTCAACATAAACTTTAATAACTGATTTTTTCTAAACTTTTTTCTCTACCACGTTTCGATCTCTTGTAGAAATTTCTTGATAAAAAAAACATCTCTTATCTATATGACTTTCTTATTTCCCTCCCCCTAAAAATATATCCAATATCTAACATCATATTTGAAAATAAAAAACACTTGGGATTTACCTCCAATGTATCTATATTCATGGATTTAACATGAAAAAAGTACACACTTTTGAAAATTTTGAGATGGTTCAATTCTAGTATTTTACTAGACCAATGTTATTCAGGATGTTTTTTTCCTAAAAATATATCTATAATTATATTAAATTTTTATCTTGTTATATTTATTTATTCCACCCAGATTCCCTTTGTCATTTCATAATAATGCCTCATACTCCAAGATTTTTCTTACAGAGTTATATTCATTCTTTCAGCTACTCTATTTTGTTTTGGAGATTTGTGAACTATTTTTTCATGCCTAAATCACATATTTTGATAAATGTTTTGAAATTTATATTTGTTTTACTCTCCAATATTGTGTATTTAGAGGCTTTTTAACTTCTAATACTACTCCATTTTAGCTAAATATTTCCACTAAATAAATTCCTAAAAAATAACAGATTTATTATTTAGTAAGTATAAAAAATCATTTTTAGTGGAATAATTAATAAAAGTCAAAAATTATAGGGATACACAATGGGAATTCATATGGATAGGTCCTCAAACATTAGAATGAACAAGTTCCAACTTCTGATTCTAAGGATTTCATCCACCCAAATTGAATGAAACCTTATTATGTTTCCTTAGTATATAACTCTCACATATTCTAGAATATATATTTATGAGTTTATGTATTACCTTTACCACTAGAACATTATTATTTATCTAATTAATGTGGGAATATTTGTATTTTCACACCTTTATATCTTTTGATGAAATTATTCCAACCATCACAACTTCATATTTTCTTCCAGTCAAGTATAGGGTTTCACTCATAAAAATGAGAGAAAACACCATGAGTCCTTTGAATATCTTCCAAAACCCAATTGATAAATTTGTTTTTGAAATAAAATTCATTACATTTAACATCCTTCAGCTTAAAGGTACCTGTATTATTCATATGAATATTAACATTTCAATTTCCAACTATCTCCAGAGCATCATCATCATCCAAATTTACTTTTCCCAAGATTCTAGATACATAGTCCACCATTCACCCCATTTTACAATTTTAATAGAATTATTAACCTAAGTAAACAACCCATGATTTATATAATATTAAAACTCTTTAAGAAACTATTACAACCTTATATCATAGTGATATAATTTATTCTTCTATAAGTTGAACCATTTCTAATATAATCCTTCCAATTTCTATAGTCATTCTTGATATGGACCTTATTATCACAAATTAAATAAGAAGGAACTTAACCAGATAATCTAATATTGATTATTCTTATAGAATTATCCTTTAATGACTTCTTTTAATGGTCCTTACATTAAGGTGATCACCCCCATCCTCAAGTGTTTAGAGCACTTATAGAGGGAACTTGTACTTCCTTCTACCTCAACTCCTCATTAATAATGGTATTCTAAATTTCATAAACAAAGTCTCTTCATTTTCTCAAATTACTCATTATTATCACCATATCATCCCTTATTTATGGAAGTCAAGATAAATGAAGAATCAAATATAAAAGTAACTCTCGCTGATTAGAGTTGTCCCGATATCATGTTGAAACCATTCACATGTTCCTCTATTTGTCTTCATTCTATTAGTCTCAAGATGAATAATCATCTCATCATAAAGGTTTGTTGAGTTTCATTGGTTTCTCGTAAATTTCATCCAATGATTTCATAAATTTCATAGTTATTTTATTCTCCAAAATATTAAATCCACATTCCATATCAGGTATAATCTTACTTAGGATATAGCGTTCATATAAAAATACTCTCATTCTAATTTATCCATATTCTATAGTCACTCTTGAGATAATGGAAAATTGATATATTTTTTTATCAGAATATATTCAAACCATATCCAACAGAATCTAAAGACTAATGAATCAAACTTTTCAATATATATATTTCCTTTATCTGCATCTATTCTCCCTAATTCAAGTATAACTCTTACAGGACTACCAAGTGTGCACAACTAAACCTTTCTTTGATACCACTTGTTTTGAGGAGTATAAGAAAAACTTATAGAACAAATATTAGAATATTATAATTCAAAATACCAATTGAAAGTATACACAACCCATTTCAATTAATATTCTAAAACTATAATTCACAACAACAAAATTATCACATGAAATCATTCACACAAAAAATTATGTAGAATGAAAAAAGAAAATTTGAATCACACACAAAAAACTAAATGGTTTGGAAAAAAGTCTTACAACCATAGAAGACCAATGGAATCACTAGGATAAATGAAAATATAAGAGATTGAAAAAGACTTCCACTCTCACTGAACCATTTTAAAAAACTATCATTAAATTTATATTAATTTTTAATTTTTATCAATTGGGCCCACCTCATATTTATAGAAGTCTCTACTTAAGAAACTTGTTCCCCTACCCTCCAAGATTCATAGATTTCCTTTATTGATTGAGGTGACCAAAGATATAATATTACACATTTAGATTGACTACTTAAAAAAGGTCAACATTTATGTTACCAAATTATTGAATCATTACTTTTGATACATTCAATAAAACATCTTATTGACATTCTTCAACTCGACTCCATCCATAAATATTTTGGTCTGCAGCTGCTGTCTGAAAATCATTTTGAAAAACACATTTGCGAAAACCAAAGAGGATTCACAAAACCAAACATAATTATAATTAAATAAACATTAATAATAACAATATAATCCAATGGGGTAGTAATTACACTATAAAAAAGAATAATTAATGCATAATATGTAAACATACCTCAATAAAGGGAAATTAAGATGAGACCCTTTCTATTACTCTCTACTTACATAGAAGTTCATTAACATACTATTTAATAAACATATCCACTTTAATAACTTATTTCATAACCTTATTCAAATATGTTACCTTTTTTACACATTATTTATATTCATTATATATACATTTATTTGTTGGTTATTTTTTATTTTCTTCATTGGATGTTAGTGATTTTTATTATTTCTCACATTCTTTGTAGTTTCAATGTGGATCCTTATTAGTTGATACCAAGTTAATAATTTTTATATTATAAAAGTTACTATAATAGATGTTATATAATGATTTATATTTTTTAAATTTAATTCCATGACATATTTAGTTATGATTCACAAAGATGAAATCAATGAAGAGCTTGTTTTAGTAATTTTATCGAATAAAACGTGGTATATTAATAGAGATTTTAAATATTTATATCACATTTAAAGAACAAAAAATAATAATTATTAACCCATTAGTATAAAATATTATTTTTAATTGAGTTTACATATTCTTCCATGATGGAAATTTATATCACTATTCTTGTAGGTGGTTAAACCGTCATAAACAAGAATATACTGTAATTAATGGATAAATTTGATTTCTAAGTGATTTATTTATATTATAATTATTATATATGTATAATTAGATTATTTAGGTTTTATTAATGTGATAAATAAGGATTATGGATATTAGTAAGAATAATATAATTTATAAAAATCTACCGATTAGAACAAATAAATGGTTTTCCTCTTGGTATGCTTGTTTTTGGAAGTTAAATTTCCAATGATCAATTTTTGTTAATATTTTTTATAAATTTAATAATTTATATTTAAATAATATTAATAATATCATAAATATCATATTTATTCATTAAAAAAAATTCTATATCCATCCATTAATTGTGGTGATGAAAAATAAAATATGTCGTTCATGGAGGCGGTAGTTCACACGTAACATGATCCTTGTTTTAATTTTTTGAATGGATGAGAGGAATGTAGAAAATGGTTATTAAATTAATATAATAACATTTAATTATACTAATTATACATATTTCATTATATTAGTAATTTTAGAATAGGATTGTAGGAGGGTTGATGAGAAAAATGGAGAAGATAAATTTAGGGAGTGGATGATGCTCATCTTGTGAGATGAGTCTTATCTTGAAATACCTCATGAAAATTGAGAAATTAGGATACATTATTGTAACCAAGGGCTTCCAAAAAATGTAACAATATTATTGGGTAGGTAAAATTTATAGGTTTTCCAGTGTAATTTTAAGGGTAATTGTGGCTTTAAGGGGGTGGAGGTGAACTCATTTTTTAGGTGAAAAAGATGGATTTTTCATTGGAATTCAAAGTTATGTAAGGGATAAATATGGAATTTCAAGGGATTTTGGTGATTAAAGGTTGGTGAGAAATGTTGGTATAAATTTATAACCAAATAAATATATTCTAAAAGGCCTATGTTTCATGTAAACTTAATAGTATTTGGGCCACTTTAAGTTACCCTTTTTACATTTATTAACCTTGATTAATTTGTTAACATTGTAATTATTCTTACACTAAAAGTATAATATGACCTTTATTATGAAATTTAGATGTTTTTATTCCAAATTTGGAATTAAATTATCCAGATTCCATTTCTAAATATTATAAAATAAACTTTTAAATTAAAACATAAGATATAGAAAATTCTATTTTTGTAGAAAAATGAATTTTTATAACATAAGTGTTTTTATCATTATTTTATATCAATTAAAAAATTAAATAATTGTAAATATATTTAATTTCATGTTTAAACATCATATTAGAGAAATAAAAAGTGATCAATTTAATTTATTTAAAAAATACATGGTGTTTATAAAAATAATTTTTTGAAAAATAATTATTTTACCATGGTAACTAATATTTACTTTGTTGACTTATATTTTTTTTTAAAAAAAAATAAATAAATCTGGATATAAATATTGAAAGTAATGTTATTATAAAAAATTTCAAAAAAAAATACATATAAGTGCGCATATCGCATAAAAATATTTTTTATAAAAAAATTTTTTTTGCATAAAAGTAATTTATTCATATTCTATTCTAAGAAAGAATATTTAGATAATTTATTTATTTATATATATTATAAATATATTCCGCATTTTTTAATAGTGTTCAATTCGTTTAAAAAAACTATATATATAGAAAACATATAATTCTTTGAGAAAAATCATTTTTATCATTAAATGATTTTATTTATAATTTTTTAATATTGATTACTTATTTTATAAGAGTTGGTTAAATTTTAACATTATATTGTTTTAAAATATTTCATTGAATTTTATAAATACATCAAAACATTCTTTAAAGAAATAATAATAATAATAATACGTAACATATAAATATATTTGTAATAAAATGTTTTGATGAAATATTATATTTTTTACCATTCTAAAATTATATTATTTTCAATATTTTTCTACAATTTACACAAATTCCATATACCTATTTGATACATGTATACCAATGACCATATATTTAAATATTGTATTTACTGTTACCATATAAATAAGGGTTATATTTCAATCCTATATATAACCTAAAATTCTTCATTTTATTTGTAATTAAATTCCTTACTTACATAGTTACAATTAGGGTGATGATTTTTATGAAGAACCATAGGGATAAATATTTTATGTTCATGGTATTTTTTACTAATGGATTTATTACTCTTTTCATTTATCTTAATTAAGTTTCATATTTCATTATCATAATGTATTAATGTTTATCTTTGATTATAAAATTTTTATCTCAATAAAATTTATAATGGTTTATTTTAGTTCAGGTTTTCATGTAAAATAAGTTATTCAAAATAGTTATTATTTAAAGGGAAACTGATAAAAAATCTAAAGGTGTAATATGGATCTCAATCATGGATAGTTTAAGAAGTGGATTATGGAAAATGATTCAAAATACATGAAACTTACAATTGAATCCACCCACTATCTATATAGATGAATCCCCTTAAATATTCCAAGTCCAATTGGTTATGATCCCAACACCCGAAACTTGTAATTATGTCTATAAATTGTAATGGGGCTAGGGGGTTATGGAATAAGGTTTCCCCCATGGGGGATTAATCTAGGAATGGTTTAGGCTATATTTTATGTATTTTATTTAGATATTCAGGATCTCTATTTTTTTAATTCTATATGCATGGATTTCGAACCCTCTTTGGTTAGTCTAGGGGGGATTGAGATTATAAATTCCTGATTTTTTAGATAATATTTTAGATTTTTCTTTCTATAAACTCCCCTTATGATATTTAATAGTTTCAGGTAATAGTGTATAAGTGAAAAATAATTCCATTACTAGCTCACTTGAGGCCTTATATAAACTATAAAACACTGAAAGCATCATTTCCTTAATCATACAGTGTAACCAATAAACTGTATGGTTGAGAAGGTAATGGTCTATGAGAGTGGTCAGGTGGTATGAAGTATGAATTTATCTCCCACTTATCGAAGTATACCATGAGAGATGATGTGGTTTACTGAGGGAAATTTATATTTACACACCCAAGGAGTATAAAACAAACCGCCTAGTAATTAAGGACTTAGTTAAATGTAATATAAGAATACTAATATTCTGAAATACGAAGTGGAGGTAGTTGAGGTGATAATGGTCTATTAAATATATCTAGAGAAGAATTTCATTCAATTAAATAATGATAAGACCATTTTTTGATAAAATTATGACATTCATAGATTTTTATATCTCTACATTCATTACATTTTAATTCCATTCTCTTCAATGCACATTCAAATCACCACCTTGTTTTAATTCATTATTTTATATAAAAACCCAAAAACATCATCATGGATAATACAAGTTTCATTGTGAGAGTACACAACCTACCTGTGTTTAACCTAGAATCCATGTATAAATTATTTATTTGTGAATTTACCTCAACACAAAAAATTTGTAGTTATTGGGTCTGTAATAATCATACTAGGATATTCATCATATTTTTATTTCTTTAATCTTTATTTATTCAATTCAATCTCACCTATAATAATGCTTAATAATGTTAGTGAGAACATTTTTAACATTTTTCGATTTAAAACTAAAAATATGGATATTATCCAACAAAATATGATAAGGAAGAATGAGATTTAAACCATTCAAAAAGAAAAGGATGGAGTTTTTGTTAATCTAGAATCATTTGTCCAAGAAGAATTAGAAAAAGATATAATCCTATAAATGTTATTATTTAAATATTTCCATGATAACAATTAAGTTATGGATGAATAGATCATAAAAAATCTCAATAAGGATTCCTCACTACCTAAATTACTCAAATAATTATAACAAGAGTCATTGTATAAGTAGGAAGAGTAACATAATGATAACTTGAGGGGGGAATTCATTATGTACATTCTTATCATTTTTGTTTAATTGAAAATAATTTTTCTTTTAATACCTGATTTATTGAAATTATAGAGTCAACACTATAAAAGTTTTCTAAGGAAGAATTATAATTATAATCCATAGATAAGGTGTAAAAATCAAAATAAATGATGAAAGAGATAGTTTGGTCATCTATTGATGAAGTGGGAGGTGGTACAGAGCCACAAGATGAATATTGACTTACTTCTCAACACATATATTAAGATATACTCTCTGTAATCACCAAAGAAAAAATAATGGTGGTTATATCTCCTTAATTTAAAGAATATGATGACCTATATTTTTTGTTAATCCCAATGTTCGAACTATTTTCCATTGTACTAGGGGTGGACACACTAAACTATGATTAAGGGGACTCCATAAACCAATACAATATGAAAAGTATTGAGAAAACAAGGATGAGGTGGTTCACATTATAAAAACCAAATCCCCTATTATATTTGGGACAACCCGCACCCAATTTCTATATGTATATAGTGATAATGAATCACATATTGGGGTTGAGGGTCCCCAAACTTCTCTTACTTTTCTCTTTTTTGAATAATTTCTCATGTTGTCAGTTTTTATAGTTGATCTACAATAGAAATAAATTATTAGATAACTAGAACTTCCATAAGTAAATAATAATGTTTTTTATATCCTACCAACTTATTTATTATTTTACTTATTCATTTTAAGAAAACTTCATATTGTTTATTTCAAAAAAAAATTAGTATGGTCTATGTGTGAGGGAGGAGTTTGATATTTTTATATATTTTTGTGTCGCCCCAATTATGTGAGAACTATATTGAAGTACTCCAGAACAAAATTTCACCTTAAAATTTTGAATCTCATGTTTGTAACACTTGGTAATTTGACATTAATTGAAATAATTTAGGATCTTTATGTTTAATAATAAACATAATGAATTGATTAATATAATATCGAGTAAGATACATTTTAAGAAGAACTAACACTGCATGAAGCCACTATAAACAAAATATTTATAATTTATATAAAATTGAGTTTAAAAGGAAAATGGGATCTGAATTTTGTTACCTAAAATATCTTAGGACTAGGTGTGTGTGTGTGAAAAATATAAAATCTATTAATTAGAGATAATGAAATTTTGAGTTTCATCTATCTAAATTTTTATTTGATTCCTTGAATATTACAAATTTCCTCAAGGAATTCCTACTATTTATGAATGATTTAGTTCCAATTTAGTCTAACTTAATTAATAATATAACTTTACATAAAATGGTGACAAAAATAATTAATGTTCCTAGTTATTAAGGGAGATGGATAGTGAGAGTAATTATGAACTCGTTCTAAGAATGGGTGAATAAAGAAAAAAATTATTGTATAAGATTTATTAAGGAAGTGTGAAATTGAAAAGTATACAGGGATCTTGAGAGAAAGTAATTTGAAAAGGTTTCATCTATTAAAAATAAATAAACTAATTCATTTTAAATTTACATTCAATGTTTGGAGGTTTAATTTTAGTTGAATTTTAAAAAGGGGTTTGTATTTTTTTTTGAAAAAAATAACTTGAGGATAAGTAATTACACAAATTTTTGGAAATATACTTGGAATATTTTTTTATTTTTTTAACCAATTTCTTTAGGTTATATTTTGTGTTTTTTCATGTAAATATATAGTTTTATTATAATAAATAAGAGTTTTGTTGTTTTAGGAGTTAATTTTTCTAAAATGGTATAAAGTGTTTAATTCAATTTAAAATATTAAATTTTTTGAAATGATATTAAAGGATGAGAAATTTATTTATGTTTTATGTTGAATAATATAGGGTATCTTTCTTGGGAAGAAAAATTGAAAAAATTGGTTGATACTATAAATTATCATTGGCAGACTTGAGGCTATATTAGGAGTTCATCTTAACTTTTATTGGATATTTTATTATTCCAAATTTTTAATAAAGTCCCACATTCATAACCTAACATGGATTTTATGAACCATTGATTGTCATTCTAGTCTCCAAAATTTTGTCAACTACCCAACATAGCCTGAAGTAAGAGCCTGAGATAATGTTAACATGCCAATTCTTCCACATGGTCACTTCCTTAAATTATGTTAAAGTGATAATAGAGTCATGTTGTGTAATGAAATATTACACTAGTGAAAATAATAGTTGTGATGGAATCCCAAGAAAAAATTTTCATACCAATGAAACCTCATTCCCCAATTCCAGTTATAAACTCCCACCAACTCTCTATGTGTTGTGTTGCTCTAAATTTAGAGAATTTAGAACACTATAAAGATATAACCTACACCAATGCTAATGTAACATCAAGGTATAATATAATATCTTTCGTCTAGAAAATATATCTTAATATTTCACCATGACACTACACCCTCTATCCAGTGTTGTCTTAACATCCAATACATAATACAAAATGGGTCACACATATTCTTGACCTTTAATGATCTTGATTGATTAAACCATGTTCATTGATGATGATAGGGGACCACATGGATTACTTTAATTTCCTAATGGGAACACAAATATTATCCTATACCCATAGCTAAACCTAATTTGAAAAGTATCCAATGAACATGAAACATGGATCTTAATGAAGGAAAGAAGAAGAAGTGGGTCTTGGATACTGATTCCCACTCTTTGAATCTTACCAATGAATTCACCCACTATCCAAATGGGAGAATCCCCTTGAAGATTCAAATTCCACATGACTATAATCCTATCACTTGAATCTTGTGATTGTGGCTACAATTGTTTTTTGGTGGGGTGATGGTGGATAAGGGTTCCTACCTAGGGGATTAATCCATGAATTGATTAGGTTTCATTTTACATATTATATTATGTTCTTTATTCTCTCCCCCTTTTCTTTATCACTTACATATACATGTAAGTCTAACCTATTGTGGTTCTTACTTGGGGGATCATGATCACATATTTTTTATTTTTATATAATATTTCTAATTGGTGCCTTTATTTTAACTCTCACTTTAATATTTATTAGTTTTGGGTGATAGTGGATAGGTTATAGTTACTTAAATTACCCATCATTGTTATGATTTTTCTAAACTAAATAACATTAAATGACCCCCCCCCCCACCCCCACACACCCACACACACCACAATCATACAGTATAAAAAATTGATTGTGTAGTTGATGAGTGACTTTTTTCGAAGTGTGTTCACATGATATGGAGTATGAATTTATCTCCCACTACTCTAATAATAAATTTAGAGAATATGTGGCAGAGAGAGGACAGTGTATCTCTACACAACCAAGGAGAGTTGACTAAAATAACCAAGAATAAAGTAATTGGTGAAATGTGAGAGAAGGAATACAATAATCTGAAATAGAAAGTGGAGGTGGATGAGGTGAAAATGGAACACTAAGAATATTAGGAGTAGGATTTCATTAAATTATAAAATAATGATAGGATTAATGTTTTTATCAACTTAATACTACCATAGTTTCGTTCTAACTTTTCATTAATTGTATACTTATTCTTGTATCCTCGCTATTAATTCAATTGATCACATTGTTTTCATGATTTCATTTTTATAAAAACCCAAAAACATTATAAGTGACAACCATATGTTCATTGTATGAGCACAAAACCTCCTTATGATTGAACTATACTACCAATGAAATTTATTTGTGTTGAAATTAACTTTAAACATTGTACACTCCCTCAACTTTATGAGCATATATATATCATTTCTAGGTGTTATAGTGTGATTATTATATATTATTAAATAATAATGAACTAGGAAAAAAAGGAAATAACCATTTATTATTCTAACATGATTTTTCAGTCCTCAATAAAATTTCATTCCTTTGTTGTAAAATCAACTCTAATTAGCCTCTAACTCACCCCTAAGAATATTGATAATAAGTGAAATATAAAACCATCATAAAAATAATGAATGGATCATCTTAAGAAAAAACTCATAGTTCACTCCTAAATTTAATGATTAATTTAAATATCAAACCATTAGATATAATATTTTTTTTGAGAGTTTTAAGACTTTTAGTGTAAATATTCATAATACATTGACCAAGTATCAGTTGAGATATTCTAAATTCCTCATTTTTCATGTTAATTAAGGAGTGATATTTAAATTTTATCCATATTCAAGGGATCTTTAATTTATCACTTAATATTAGTTAGAACCACGCTAAAATAAATGTGAACTTTTTTCCAAGATTCAATTACCAACACCTCATATTTGTCCCAAATATAAATAAATTTACCCCTTTATACTCCTTTATCTTATCCCATAGTAACTAGGATCTCTACAACTTTTCTAGAAGTGATACCATATTATTCACCACCTTTATCATCAAACACAAATGAATGAAATATTGAAATAAAGTTAATGAACTCACTGAAATTTTGCGAGAGAATACACTCCTAATAATATTATCAAGTTCTAAAATTAATTCTTCATTATAGGTTTCATAAATATATATAATAATTTTTTTTCTTTGTAACATACTCAAAGTTATGATATCCATGTTACACCTTATCATTTTATAAATTTTTTCTTGATATCAATATTACTTGACCTTAAATATTTTGCTAGATTCTTTAACAAGTTGATCACACTTTGATTATTACACCCAATCATTAATAGGAATAATAATTCCACCCTAATGTATTCTTGTTATGAAATTATCCATATAATTTGAGTTATATATTTTTATTTCATAAAAAATATTTTTTTAGACTAATAGGACTAAATTTTTATTGATGGAGTGTTAAGAAAAAAACTTCCCTAAATAAATAATTCACCAAAAAAAGTTGAATTTCAATATCTAACTTCACTTACCCAATAAATATAATAAAATCCATAAATATTTAAAGATAAACCATTATATTACTCAATACATAATTTAATGTTGCCTTGAGATAATGAAAGATCCATTTTATACCATAATATTAGATATAGTAGGATTACTTTAGAATCACACACAAAGAGTTATAACAAATACAATAACTAATCTATGAACTATAAAATAAATCATTATTCCAATAATCCTTTGAAAATAATTTTTATTCAAACTCTTTATTTTTTTTATCCAATGATTATTTAGTTATAGGTGTTACAGTGTTTGATATATCACTCAATTCCTTCATTCTGAACCTATTTAACAACGTATTAGAATACTTATCTTGTGAGTGAAAGATAGAACCTACTGTGTTCAAGATTTTCAAATCTAAGAAGAAATTTTCCTCACCAATCATAGAAATTTAAAAAAAAACTATTTTAGAAGAAAATTTATTAGAAGTATTAATATTTTAAAAAAAATATCATTAACATACACAATCATAATAAGTGAGTTTAAGAAATCTCCCTTTATATAGATATTTTTATCCACAATGCCTTTTCTGCAATTAATACTCTTTAAGATACTTACTAATTTAAAATAAAATTATATTGGAACTTTAATAAACCCATATAATGCTTTTATAATCTTATAAACTAGAAAAATATTACCAGAAAGGATATAACCTTCTTTCTGTTCAATGAAAACCTACTCATTAAGTTAAATATATAGAAACATTGACTTCACAACCATTTGAAATAATTAATATTTGCTTCAAAAACATATTATAAGAAAAATTATAATCATTTAATGACTTGAAACTCGAAAAAAAATTCATAAAAGTATATACACACAATTTTTTAGTAACCATTGAAAGCTAGATGAGTTTTGGCCTAAGTTAATTCTCCCATATCATTGATATTATTCTAAAATACCCATTTCCCAATTATAATTTTATCTATAAGATATGATACCAACTCCCCAATTTCATTCCAATCAATATATTTGATATATTGTTTCATTTGTTCTATCTAATCACCATTTTTAAAGCTTCATCAATAATTTTGGGTTTAACTTGAGAAAGCAAGATGGTATGATTAGAATTGATTAAAATTATTCATGTTTAAAAAACCCTAATACTATCTATAAGGATGCTTTAATAATCCATATAATTTCTAATTATTGATTACTTAGTACAATAATTCTCTAATATATCATCATCAATGGAAATTGTTGGAATAAACATGAAGGTTTTGAAAACTCGTGGCTCCAACCAAATTTGTATCATATTTTTCATCATGATATCCTTGATCTTCTTCAATATCATAATCAATTGAAAATTATGTTATTGAAATACCATGATCCTATATGACTATAACATCAAATATGTAAAATTTATTCTTTAAATTATTATTGAAACCCTAGTAACTCCCCCCACTAGGTTTATATCCAATAAATATTCCCTTATTATTTCACTCATTAAATTTTAATAATTGTTTTCTATCAATATTGATAAAATAAGGGCCAACGAATACCTTAAAAGTCTAGAAGTTTAGATTATTTTCAAAACATAACTCATATGGTGTATTGATAAAATTTGGTCTCAATAAGCACTTATTAAGAATATAGATAACCATTATTATGATATGTATCTAAAAATATTTTAATGTATAATGTTAAAATAACATAGTTCTCACCTTTTCAACCATACTTTGGTTTTTTTTCTTTTATCTAATACATTTTTTGGCATGTATATAGAGAACTATATTTAAGACATATTATTATATTCACAAAATATACCTAAAAATTTATTCTCATATTCAAATTCATTATCAAACCAAAAATTTTGATAACACATCTAATTTGATTTCCATAACATCGATGAAAGGTGTTAAATATCTTAAGAGATTGTTATTTATAATGAATAAATTAATCCTTCATTACACAAGTAAAATTAAAAATAAAAGTAATTAAATATTTATCTTCATTGTTTGATTAATGTTCATCTAGCCACACACATCAGAGTGTATCAATTTAGGAGGCTTATTGGTTTTTATTTCCACCAGCATGTGACTCTTGTTCACCATTATTCCTTTGTGAAACACATCACATGTGTTTCTCCTATCATGAATAACCTTCAGTATATTTATCATATCTTTATACATGATAACATTTTCTATGCTCTTTCAATATAAATAACCATGAATTCTATTCTAAATGTCATTCTTTTATGTTACCTTCATATAATAACTATTTTTTTATTAAAATGTGAAATTAATCTTTTTCCCACCTTTCATTCATGATGATAGTGACATCCTCCATCCTCTTAATGAAAAATTAATTCTTTTAGTAAATATACTCATTCTAATTATCACATAGTGGATAAATAGTCAAGAGATAATGATTTAACCCATCAATAAAGAGAATATCATTTGAATCAAAATTATATTCCATGTTTTTTGTAATTCAAAATAATTTCAAATTAAGTGATATATAATTTCTAAAAGTAAAAAAATCTTTATAATAACTATAGATATCATTCAATATATTTTTATTGTTGTTTATGTGAGATGATAAAACACTATCCCAAATCCATGGTTTTCACCCTTTAAATATTTATAAGACACTTCAATTATGGTAGTATGTTCATGGTTACTCATATTGATATATTTGGAATTTTATTCTTCTTAATATACTTTGGTAGTAAATTAATAAACATATTGGTAGTGTATTAAGGTTAATCACACCTACCACAAGTCTTACTAAGTGAATCAAGTGAATTATATAATTTTACCTCATATTTTTTATGCCATCTTAGTTGGATTATTGAAACTATGGCTTATACCCCCTCAAGTAATAGCCTCTATTTAATTAGGGAGTGATAAATTATATAATAAATATAAAATTTAGGTCTTTTCACTCTATAATACCAAAAAATTCATTCAAACCCAAATCTACCCACTTAAGAATAACTTTTATCAAATTTCTATAGTTGATTAATTTATAGATTTAAACTAAAGATTAATTCTTTTTACATTTTAATTATTAGAAATATTCTCTTTACCATTTATTTACCATTATTTATAGCTTAAAAGTTCTTATTTATCTATACCACCACATTTTACAAATTTTTGGGACTATCAATAGGACAAAAAATTAGTGTGTTCTCATTATTTATTGAATATATCACCATTATTCACTTATTATCAATGAATTTATATTTGAATACAATATTACATGTATAAAATAAATTTTGGGGGTATCACTAGAAAATTAAGAAGTTTTTTAATAACATTGAAGGCTGCAACCAACTTTCTCTACTGGTTTAAAACAATATTTGTCTTCCTTAACTGTATTTTTGAACTGAAACTAAATAATATTCAAATAATTTTTTTATTCATAATATTTTTCCTCAAGATATTTCACATTATAATTATTGGAAATAAAATTTTAAATAGTAATATCGATAATATTTTCTCACAGTTTAAGTACTTCCCTGAGATCACCCATTTTTTGTGTGAAATCCACATCAATCTCAATAATCACTGTTATTTTTTAATTTTAAATATATTTATTCATTGAATCAATATTATTTTTCATGAAAATTTTCTTTATTTGATTTTTTAATTTTCATTTAAACAAACCAGGTTCTCCAATCTCAAGTACAACTCTTTTGGCATCTGTTCATTATTGATGTCCTCTTCGATATTACCATCTTCATATCTAGAGGATTGTTTTTATTGTTTTTATTTTTCTATAAAATATAGATATAATTTAACCTATATGTCCTATTATTATCTTTTATATTACTCATAATAATATAATATAACATGTTTTGAGATAAAATTCATTTTCTCTGAAGAATTATCATTTTCCCTTATATTTTGTTAATCTGCATCCACTTTGAGTACTTGACACCTTGTATCTCTTAGATGATATTTTGGTTTTGTCATTATATATCTATTATTAATACTTTTAAGGAAAAATAGCTAAAAATATTAAATATTTCCATAATTTAAACACTTAAACGACATTTTTTGTTAGGTTCCCAAATTGAATGTAGTATGTGCCATAGGGAAAGGAGTTACTGGGTGAAGAGTGTCACATCGTGAAATATGGGTGTCTCATTATAATACATTGATCTTTGTCCCAAATCAGAGTGTGTGGTTTTATGGTTATGTAATATAATCCTCATGTGTACCCCTCTCAATCATAAGGCCTTTTAAGATAAGGATGGACAGTGAACTCTGTGGTGGGTATAGATCCTTACTAAAGAACAAATTCGTGGTGCAGTGAGCCAAAGAGGATAATATTATGATGGAGGGACTCAAATTCACAATAGAGATCCTACAATTGGTATCAAATTAGGTTTAAAGCCTTTTATTCATAGGGAAATTACCCGAGTTAGAATTTTAGAGTCCCAAATTGAATGCAATGCATACCCTAGGGTGTGGGGTTATTGGATGCAGTGTGTCGTGACATGACATATGGGTTTCATGTAATGATGAATTGATCATTTTCCCACATATAGGTGTGGAGTTTACTAGTCATGGAATATAGGCCTCATGTGTTCCCCTATAAATCACAAGGCCTTTTTAGAGAGGTGTGGGCAGTGATCCCCATGGTGGGTAGTGATCCCTACTGAAGAACAAATTTGTGATATAGTGAGCCAAAGTGGAAAATGTTATAATGGAGAGTTCTGAAACCCCAATTGAGATCCTACAGTTTTCATTTATACATTAACTTTTTTCATTGAATTCATTTTGATAAAAATGATTAAAACACATTGAAATTAATGTAATTATCTTTAATTCTTAGTTCCTCTTCATGATACCTTTTAGATTAATTATTTTATAGAGCTTTATAAGATTTTAAATTACTATCTTTTTATTATTTTAACTTAGTTATAAAGGTATCCCCTCAAAATCTCATAGTTTAAAAATATCTTATTGATCTTACCAATGTAAGTCTCATCAAAGTATTAATATTCGAAGATAAAAAAATTTACATCAAAATTATCTAATATAATTCTTATCATTTTTTAACTATATTAGAATCTTTAAGAATTTCTATATATAAATATATATATGAATTGAGATTAAATTTATGTTGAACTAAATAAAAAACTCATCAGTTTATACATCTTCTACCATTTTAATATCCTCAAATTGATAGTGATAAATAATAATTTCACCCTGACTTTCTTATCCCCTTCATTAATTTTATGAATATTTCTCAAAATTAAATTAATTATTTTAGATCTCATGACATGTGTTAATTATTTCATATAGAGGTATGTGGGTTGAGAGTTATATATTATTCAATAAAATTAAAAATTATTTATGTCCTATAATGTGAAAGATGCTCTGTATTTAAGAATATAAAATCCATTCTCAGTGATATTAAAAATATCCAAGCTAATAGATAAAAGATATAGAACTATATTAACTTTATATATAAGAAATAATTTTTCATAAAATAAGGTAATGCTCTTTTTTTTTAAGAAATATAATCAAAATATGTGATTAATATATTTTTTTAGATACTTTTGAACAACTTTACTTTGATACCAAAATAAGTTCCATGAAATGCACAATGAGAAGAACTGGGGAGGGTGAAACAGTTCAACCAAAAAATCTCACCTTCAAATATCACTAGAATAATCTACCATTTAAAGCATATGATCAAAAAATGAAACTAACTAATGATGAGGATATTTAAAGAGTAAAAGATAACACGCATGGAATAATAAATTTAAAAGGATTATGTACTCTTTTTATTGTGTGGATAATCCTTGATGTTCAATGGTTGTGTTCCCACTACAAACATCATTATCTTATTATAAATAAGAAATATATGATGTAAAGAGAAAGAAAATAATTCCCCAAAGGATATTAAACCACCAATGAGATAGGAAAGGGTTGAATAAGTGGTTAATATGAAACATTTATGCTCAGAAGTGATGTTGTCCCATCTTCTCTTAGTGAATATGGATTTTGAAGATGATGAAATGATGAAGAGAGATAGATAGATTGAGAGGGAGAAATAACACCCAAAGTGCATGGGACAATACAATTATCACATAAAATTTATATCAAGTTGATAATCCATGATGTGTAATAGTTTTGATCCTACTACCCACATTCTCATTTTATTATTAATAAGAAAAAAGGAATGTAGAAAAGAGATTAACTTGAAAATTTAAGTATAATAAATAATGACAAGAATCCACTAGTCAATCAATATCCATCACCTTAAGTACATATAGAATTTGAATCTAATGTAATCCATTTTTTTCCTCATCAAATCTCATCCATTACCTCTTGGGAAATCCCCTATAACAAATGGTATACTAACATAAAGTTTTTCATAATCACACTCTTATTTTGTTTAGGCATGACACTATTCTATTTATAGAGCTAAAAAGTAATATGGTGTGACCCCTTTATTATGATATGATGGATAGATCTGAAAGATATGAAATGATAATTCCATATACCCTAAATACCATCATGGTGTGGTATAATTGCTCATGAAATTAATATCATATCTCATCATATCTACCTTTATCTATGGAAGACACCTTACAACACACCTGTAGTGATCATGATGTGATAATTATGACTCTTTATTCTCGTGGGACATAAAATTCTCGTATAATAGCCATCACAATAAGATTAAGTTACTCAGTCCTTACTTTACTAATAATTATGACATGATGGTACCTATTATGGCATATAACTCAAAAAGATACTATCATGTATCTTCACTTTACACATACATGATTACTGTTGTAACATGATATTTCACTCCACAGTGCATCTTCCCATATAAAACACTAAACATACTCTCACACATACTTAATTTATTTATAAAAAATCCTATTGTGGTAAGGTATACTCTTATGCAGTTTTATTTTTAGTCATACTCAAGACCCAATATAGAATTATATATTCTCTTCACATAGTGATGGAATTAAACTCAATAAAACTCAGTTCATTTGCATCTTCACTCAACTATAAAGTGCCTCAGACTCAATAATAAGCATTTTATTAATAAATAAATAATTAAATCACTTCAAAAACTCATTAATAAATTCCCACAAGAGTTTATCCATAATATTTATATTAGAAACAAGGCTTTTCATAGGATAGAAAAGAAGTGTGTTTTTCATTTTTTGAAAACCCACACTAGGTTTGATCAATGAGTTTTCATTAAAAGTGTCTTTAAAGTGTAAATGGCTTTATTATTGAAGGTGGTGTTGTTTCATAGTGTTTTCCCAATTTTTTGTGTCTAAAAATTGGAGGATGGAGAATGTTGTTTTTGTAAAAGGAATGTTTTTCTCATTAATGAAAAAAATATGCTCCAGGGTGAAGGTGTTTTCTGAAAATTTTTATAAAAGTGAAGTTTCTGGACAATCACATAAAAATATGGAAAAGGAAAGATTAGAAATTTTACAAAAGATAGATTTGTGCAACACAGGAAGAGTTATGTGAACCCGTGAAACTGAGATAGATTTTACATGCTAAAGGAAACATAAAAACAAGAAGTTTAGTATAAGAGGGAATCTGTGTATAGTGGATGGTTTGCAAGGATATTGTGTTTAGGTTTTTCCATGTTTATAAATAGGTAGACACCCCCTTTATTCAAAGTAACTTTCCCAACAAAGATCCATTGCCAATGTTTCATGCAGGTTTTATGCACCATAGAGTGCCATGAAGGAGAATTGCACATAAAACATTCATTGTGTATATCAAGAGCAAGTGAGGTTTGTGAAAATTTTGTAAAAAAGTTATACTTTCTTGATAAAAACCCAATTTTGTGTGGAAATACAAGTGTTTCATGTAATTTCAAATGTCGTGTTCCTAGCAGGCTTTGAATATCTAGTTTGATTTATTAGTGCATACGAGTGCATCAATTAAGTACTATGGTGAAACCATTTTCTCATTCTAATCAGGGATAGAGACTTAAATAATGAATATATATGAGATACATTCATGTTTTTAAACTGTGTAAAACTTCACCCAAGGAAGTGAGATAGTGGGAATCGAAAGAAGTGTTCTGAGGGAGTCAGTATGCTCTCCCAATATTTTTTATAAAGGCAGAGAGACAGACACAGTGTGACTGTGTCTGAACTTCTGTACTACGTAATAAATACTGAATCTTAGTGGATTTATTTATAAATGACACACTATTGAAATATCCTCCTTGGATTATCCCTTAGTTGTGAACCAAGTAAAACTAATGTGTTGTATCTCCAGAGAGGAATGATTAATAACTACACAATTCCATCATAAAGGATTTATAATTTCCTACCAAGATAAGAAGAAGATATGTTTCATTAAAAGAAAAAATTGACACCATGATTCACCCCTTCCATATCAGGGTGTTCTAGGGTCCTATAATTACTCTATTTTGAATGTTGTCTACACACCAAACTATAGGATAAAATGAAAATTATGAGATTAATACAGCTCTGGATATAAGTTTAATGCTAAATTTACCATATCTAAATTGAGATTGACTTAGAGATCCACTTTAAAAATTAAATTCATGGTGAGTTTCTTTGAACTCCAACACTCATTGACACCCCTAATAATAAAAAATTATTCAATCCCATAAGGGAAATTCAATCTCTCCCATTATATTTTTTAGAAACATTTGAATCAATTCAATAAAATATATCTCCAAGATTTAATATCATCTACCAATACCTCAAGCCTCTACATTGATCATCAACTATAAAAAGAAACTAGAGTTTCTCCACCTTTATAAGAACATATCCTTTTATAGTATTCCCCATTATAAACAAATGAAAATGTATTAAAGAGGGAAAGCAAACCAAAAAATTTATAGGGATCTTGGAATATAATACACTCCCAACAACATTATCAAGTATTTAAATCCATCCTTTTATAGTGGTTTCGTAAAGGTATCCATTATATATTCCTTGTTTAAAACATACACTAATGAAATATCGCAACACTATACCTTCTCCACGATAAATTTGTACATGATCTCAATATATTTCAGTTTTTATTACTGTACTAAATTATTTGGAAATTTGATTTCACTTTGGTTATCACACCTAATCATCAATGATTATGCAACATTTACCCTCATTTCTTAAATTTATGGTTCCATCCATATCATCTCTTTCTTATCCTATTCTTTCATAACATATTCAACTTTAATTATATGCAATGTGATATATTTTTTCTTCATAGAGTGGTTATGGACCCAAGTATGGTGTATGTTCACTAATAGGGAACAAGGGGGGTAAAGCAGTGAACAATGTTATATTTTTCAATTTTATCATTTATTTTGAAATCATCTTCTATCACTTTTTAGAGTGAGTGATCCCATTCTTGAACTCACAAACACCATGGAAAGACAACAAACGAAGACACCAAATTTAGGGGGTTCAATAATCAAAAATATTAGTTAATCCCCATAATGATATGAAATCAATGGAGACTATAAACTATACAATAATAACCATGTAAGACACAAATGAGAATGGTATACTCATGACCCAAAATAAAATATGTAACAATACCATCTCTTGATAAGCCTCCAAATAAGTTTCAATGCTATATTGATCATTAATGAGGTGCAAATTATCATTTTCCCTATGATTATTGTCTCCCAAACATTTTATTTTTCTCCTATAATTATTCTTTAATGTAGAAAAATTGTAAGGATTACACAAATAAACCAAGTGTGTGCTCCTTTTCTTCTTCTTATTCTAGTTTCACTAATACAAGTAATATTTTTCTCTTTCTATATTCTTCTCTCTTTTTACACATGAACACGCACTACAAGAAATATCTCTATTCAATGATACTAATGATTATATATGAAATACCCCTATTCCAAGTCTTGCATAGAAACATAATTTTTTTCATCTTTATATTTAAATTTTAAATTCAAAATTCAGAAAATAAACTACCTTAAAATAATCTTTAACATCAAACACTTATTTATTTTTTGGATCTATATAGGTCATCACGATATGACTGCATTCATTATGAAATTAAATACTAGTTCCAATAATTACTCTTAAAACTTATTTCCTCTTCATAGCATGATAATATTGTTTATAACACAACCCTTATATTCTTTTATTATAGGTATTCATGATCATGGTGTGATATCATCTTGATATTATGATCTTAATTATATAATTTCATGTATCAAAATTTATCTTCATGATATTTAAAAAATAAAATAACAACTTCAACATCAATATTTTATATTCTAATTTCATCTTAACTTCTACATTTCTTTCTTTTGAAACTCTTTGGAAACATTATGAAAAATAAAATTTTGTCTAAGTATATAACCATTATGTATATCTATATATAAAAAATACCTTAGATATTATAAAAATGAATCATATATATATTGTAAATGACTCTTATTTTAATTAAATTTTTCTAATTTCCATGGTCTACTCAGGATAAACTTTACATATCAGAGCAGTGACTTTTATGTATTGGGGAGTTTTCCTTTTTTTTAAAAATATTATCTAGTTGAACTTTACCTATTAGGAAATATTACCATTACATATTATAGTTAAATTCAATATTTTTCTATTTTTTATTGAATGATCAAGTTAACCATGACATATTGGACCTTTATGTATTGGATTTTTCATTTTTTATCCCATTATTCTCAACACCAAAACACTTACAGACTAAATCCAAATTTTTAACTTCTATTTAATTACCATTCTAGAATATCTTAAGCTTAAAAATTACAAAAACATTCCTAACCACATTAAATCATATAAATTTTATTTATTTGAGAAAAAAACACCTTCATCTTTTGGATTCACTTTATCTCAATATCTATAACTCATCAAACAGATTCTAGACTATAGCTTTCAAACAAATTCACTTTCCAAATATATTAAAACTTATGGAAGTTATCTAACATATACATTCAATTTATTAAAAAAAATTAACTTTTTTACATTATATTTTTAAAATATTTACTTTATTTAAATCTTATAAATTTGGTATTTTTATTTTTTGAAATATTAAATTTGTTCGAATATTTTAAATTTTGTGTTGTGTCTTCCATAAAACTTCAAAAACATTTTAACATTATTCACATACTTTATCTCACATTATAAAACATTATTATATATGATCTTTATCATTATTTATGTATTTAAAAATAAAATCAAAACAAAATCATATTTACCTCTTCCCTCGTCTTTTTTCATAGTACAAACACAATAATGCTTGGCGATTCTTCATCAAAACTATAAATCAACATATTCCTCATTCATGATTCTAACAATCCCCCCATTTGGATTTTTTTTGTAAACCGATGAACATAAATCACTATTAAAACTCCAAAAAATTAGAAATGAATCATAATTCAATAATTATAAACCTATTTGAGTGAACTAGATGTAAGATACAAGAACATTGAATAAAAGTCTCATGATGTCTATTAAAGTTACATACATACACTTCTTTAAAACTCCTAAAACCAAATGAGATAAACTTTCTAAAATAATTGTTCTTACACTTATGAAAAAAAATAGTTCCTTGAACCCATGTATAATAAGTTCCAACACAAATTCTCACCAAACATGTTAGATTAGTTCACAACAACCATAAAATCACTTACTTCACAACTTACCCATTTTAAAAATTATACTTAAATATATACTCCCCTTAAAGAAGAGATATCCCCCCTATTAGGTTAATCATAAGTTTTGGATTCCTCCACTATATTATTTTTATCCCACATTATATATACATTATGGGATATACATGAAAATATTTATGTTGTATTTTTTCCTTTGAAAAAATTTATCAAAAGAAAACGTTATAGAGAGGACAAAATCATCATACTTTAGCCTTTGATGAGTGAAGGATGAAATTTATTATTCAAACTCCATGGCTTGGTATTAAAATCTCCCATTGACTAAAAACCACTTTGATCAGCCAAATTATTTTTTGACTCTCACTTCATAATGATATTACATGTATTCATCTTCACTTTAGAAGAATTACATACCTATGACTCCTTCTAACTGCTCTTAACTTCTTTATTTTCAAAAAAATGACTCTATTTTCTTAAAATGTAAGAACATTATTTATAATTGATTATATGATATCTTATTCTTGAGATCAATCCTTCAACCTTCTTTTAGAGTATAATTTTTTTCAAGCTTTTTTGGAGTCCAAAATCTCCAATTTCTTCTCAACATCTTCCTTGTTCTTCTTGTAAGGCACCTTATTTTTCACCAGTTTATTTCTATTGTATAAAACCTAAAAAACTTTTAGACCTTATATTTGAAACTATTAAACTAATATGATCATGATAAACCCTTTAATGATATGATATTATTTACCAAATCTCTTATACACTTCATTTAAGTCTTCAAAATGGGTTTTCATTTTCATACTTTGTTGTAAAATAACATTATTCTTGAGTTTTCTATTTAAAAGGTTTGTTTTCCACTAAATTTGCTCCTTCCATTATTATCTATAAACTAAAATGTACTTCCGCTAAACCAAAAACATTTCATCACGTGCCTTTAGCCTCTGAAAACCCAATAATGACTATAAAAATTCAATCATATTTCTAAACCATGTGTCTATCCAGTAATAATAATTAATTTTCAAATCCTTATTAACCTATATTTTATGAAATAAACATAAGTAGACTCTAAAACCTATTCTTCACTGTATAAATTTTTCTCAATTTTTCCTCTTCATGCATTATAGTTTTTTTTCATTAAATTTTATACATTTTAGAAGAAAACACATTTTTAATTGTTGTTTATGGTTTACTTCTCTTTTCTCTATTCAACTTTTGTTGGGATTTAAAATTTTCCCTAGTAAGTCTATGATATTTATGAATCATTCGTTGAGATCCTTATTGATTAGAAAAATCTTGAATTCTCACTTTAACCATAACACTCTTCCCTTTGTATAATCTCCTACTTGATGTTTGGAATTAGAAAATATATATATGAAAATTTTGAAATAGTATTCATTATCCAATATGTCCACTTTGAGATATTCACAATATTTCTCTAGTGAATGAATCTTCTTCTTTGAAAATTAATATTTATTCTTCTACTTGGTGAGTATGTATAATACGTACTTAATACTTAAGAGAAACTTAATTTCTTTCTTACTAAATTTAGCCTTATCCAATTCATCCTTGTTTGATGCATTCTTCATTATTCTATTTTATTTCTATAACTTAACAACCTTATAAATTATCTTATTAAATTTATTCTTCAACGCGAACTATATTTGAGATTCATGTAAGTCTCCATCAGCACTTGATGTAACTTTTTCTTTTTTTATTTGATTCATTTTAACTACTTGAATTATTGACATTCATTATCGAAGTTACTGTATTATCACCTCTTCTACTTGAAAAATAACCACTCTAACAACTATCACTTTATGTTCTATCATTATTGGATAAATAAATCCTCATTTTGGTAAAAGAAGAGTTTTTTCTTGAACAACTCGATGAAAACATTCCTCTTATAAAGTTCTTGGAATTTTTATTTAAAGCATCCTGAGAGGAATCCTCTTCATCTTTACTTTCATCTTCTTCTAGATTTGGATAATTCCTAGAGAATGTACAATAGCACCATAAATGAAACACTTAAAAGGTAAATTTCTATGAAATTTTCCTTTCCCCCTTTAGATAACTCTTAATATGAGTGAGGTGATCTTTTCAAATATCACATTAACATGTTTGTTTAAATTTGAACATCTATCTTCACTATGCCAAAATTGGCATTTAGCAGCGGTTTAAACCGTCGTTAAATCATTCTATGATGGTTTTGGAAAATCACTTCTAAATCATGCATCAACAATCAATTAGCGGTGGTTTTTCAAAAACATTAGAGAATGATTTAGCGGTAGTTTTTTAGTGGCGGTTTAAACCGATGCTAAATGATTTAGAATATGGTTTTTTATTTTTGAATTTTTTAATTATTTCATTATTTTATTATTTCATTATTTTATTATTTTATTATTTTATTATTTTATTATATTTATAATTTATTATTATTATTTTTAATTTATTATATTATATTATTTATTTATTTATTTACTAATTTATTATTTTATTTATTATTTTATTATTTTATTATTTTATTACTTTATTACTTTAT
Source organism: Viscum album (assembly GCA_963277665.1). Lineage (NCBI taxonomy): Eukaryota > Viridiplantae > Streptophyta > Magnoliopsida > Santalales > Viscaceae > Viscum > Viscum album. The sequence continues at coordinate 1,890,647,004 of OY728135.1, forward strand.
TGTTTAATTGTTTTATTGTTTATTGTTTTATTTTATTATTATTTTTATTTTTTTATTGTTTTATTGTTTTATTGTTTTATCATTTTATTATTTTATTAGTTTATTATTTTATTGTTTTATTATTTTATTGTTTTATTGTTTTATTGTTTTATTGTTTTATTGTTTTATTATTTTCTTGATTTATTTATTTTATTATTTATTTATTTACTTACTATATATTACCATACTTGTGCATATGCACATGCCATATATAGAAATTCTGTGTTGGGTGATATTTGAACCTCTTGCCTCTTGCTTATTTTCCAAATATTTTACCACTCTAGCAGACTATTCATGTGGTGAATAAATAGAATTTAATATATACATATATATATTGAAAAAAACAATAATAAATAACAAAAAGATATAAACTAAATAATTAACAATTAATAATTATTAATCAATAATGATTAATCAATAATCAATTACTAATAATTAATAATTAATAACTAATAAGTAATGAGTAATTATTAATATTGAATAATTTCTATGTTCAAATTAATAATTAATAAATAAAATATAAATGAATAATAAATAAATATATAATATACAAATAAATGGTAAATAATTAATAGTAAATAATAAATAGCAAATGGTAAATAATAAATAAGTAAATAAAAAATAACAAATAATAAATAGTAAATAATGATTTATGAATAATATATAATATAAAAAAATATAATAATTATATAATATGTAATATATAATATATAATATATAAGTAATGTATAATATATAAGTAATGTATATGACTATTATCTATCAAGGAGGCGATGGACACACCCCGAGTAGGGCCGGCGACGATGACCTAAATCCGGTAATGGAGGTCCTCCCTCCCCCCTCCCCAACGGAGGGGGAGCACTTTCTCGTTCTTCGTCACAGATGCACCCTCCTTCTTTCATCCCCTTTTCTAATCTTGATTTCGTTCCCTCGTTCCTGTGCATCTCGAATTTCCCTAAAGTTCCAGATTTGTTCCGTGGAGCACCTCAACTCTGTTTAGCACCTTCAGAACTCAACTCTTCTACAGATATTTTTAAGCTGACTCTGGTGGCTCGATTTCATCAACAACATCCCTCAGTTGACGCTTTTGATCGGTTTGTCTTTAAAGCCTAGAACCTGCAAGACCGGGCGGTGATTGGTCTCCTTGATCAATGGCACATAATGATCCGATTTGGGTTTATGGATGATCTCATCACGGCGTGGTCTAAAGCTCCTTGACGGTGCGGAGGTATGACTTTCTTTATTCTTCGGTGGAATTTTGAATTCCATATGAAGTGGGATAATCCGAGTATAGCGATTTGGGTACGTTTCCAGGGCCTTCCTCTCCCATTCCAGAACCCTTCCATTCTGTCTATGCTTGGGAACATGGTCGGACGCTACCTGTGCTCGGACACCAAAAATGAAGTTGTGTGTCATTCCATCTGCCCTCGCATATGTGTGGATATTGATGTCTCCAAGACTCTGGTTGATTGGGTGTGGATTACTAATGGGCAAGAATTCCGATAGAAACCGGATGTTAAGTTTGAATCATGGGTTGATTACTGCAGTTTGTGCCATCGGGTGGGTCATGGTGTCTCTGCTTGCAGAAATGGCTCGCTGAACAGGAGGGTGCATAGGCAGGTGCGGGAAGGCTTGGTTGCTCATGAAGATGCTGTTGTGGGGAGCTTGAAGACACAGGGGAAGGATTCGGTTGATGGTGGGTTGCATGAAGAGCAACCCATGCTTCCTCGGCATGAGGTGGTGAACTTAGTAGACAGTGGGGTTATGGGCACGGGGGCTGAGATGAAGAAGCTAGCTGTGGAGCCTCCTAGACTGAAGGTCAGTGGTATATTCACCAGGTTGAAGTGGGACTTGGGGAAGGTTGACCCTATGAAGGGTAATGGTGAGCCTTCTTCTGTTGTTAAGGATGTAGGAGGTATTGTTGGAACTCTAATGAATGAGGTTCCCTCTTTGATGGTAAGCCCCTGAAGGGAAGTGGGTGCCATTGTTTAGAGGGATGTTTCTGTTGAACGAATTTGTGCTGCTGTGGAGAAATATGTGGACCTGGGTGGACAAAATGGTGGTGCGGACCCTCTCTACCTGGAAACTGTGCGTGCATCTACAGCAGTTGATGCAGTCCATGATGATCAAGTCGTTTCTGAAGGTACTACTATCCCAGAACAAGAGGGGATTGATAGACATCATCAGCACATGGAGCTTGGGATTGTGAAGATGGATGGGAACCAAATAACCCCTGTCAAGGAAACTAATGCTGACAGTGGTGCTTTGCTGACAATGGCTGGGATGAAGGCACCTTCTGGGGGGGCAGGTGGCCAATATTGAGCTTGACAATCGGTTTACATGCCTAGTGGATACTGATTTGGTTCTGGATCATGAGCGGGATGCTGAAAAGAGTCATGAGGATCAAATTTCTGCATCTTTAGGTGCTGGTGTTGAGTCAAGGGCAGCTAGTTTTGGCAATTGTGATCAAGATTTGGGGACTCTGAAGCCATATAATGCTGAGGAGGGCTCTGAAGTAAATATGGACAATGGTTCACTGCTGGACAGCATAGTTGGAGATTGTAATGTGAAAAAAAGGCATGCATGGTGGCTGTGATTCTATAGATCACTCCCCCTGCCTTAATTTGATGGATTTCAACAGTCAATCTCGGCAAGATCAGGGTGTGAGGGAAGGGTATAGGGTGGTGCACATTTCTGGTAAATGGGGGAACTGTTCTGATAGTGAGAAAGAAAATAATAGTGGAATGGTTCAGCCCTCCTATAGTGATATGGTTCAGGGTTGCAAAAATAAAGTGTCTGTGGAGGAGAAAGTGAAGACTAACCCACCATGAAGAAGGTCGTGGAAAGACTATTCTCACATGCCAATTCCTATAGCTACCAGAGCTTCTGGTGGGAAGGTTGGACGGATTGCACGATCTTAGAAGGGGATCCTTTCTTTGGAGAAGCTCAATCTTAGAAGTATGCCAAGATTCTGAAACACTATGAAATCTCAGAGTGGGAATCGGCTACCACGGAGGAAATGGTTTATCAGGGATGTGGCGATGGGTCTGACTTTTATGATATGTAACTGTTGTTATCACCTTGTTGTGCATGTCTTATGTACTTTTCTTTTATTTTAAATAAATGGTCGGAGGATTGCCTCTGACTGAACTTTCTGGTATAAGTAATGTATAAATAATTAATTCATTAAAAATAAATTAATATATGATAAATAGAAAATAAATTAATAAATAATAGATAATAAATAATAAATAATAAATAATAAAATATGAATTATGAATAAATAAATAATAATTAATATATATTTAATATATATTAAATATGTAAATAATATTACGATAATAATATATTAAAAGTATAATAACAAAATAATAAAATATTACAAAATAAATTAATAATTAATGTATAAGAAATATAAAATATTGAATAAATAAATTAAAAATAAATAAATTAGAAATAAATAAATTAGAAATAAATATTTAAATAAAAATAAAAAATAAATAAGTAATAAATAATAAGTAACAAATATATAAATAATAAATAATAAATAATAAATAATAAATAAGATATTAATAATAAACTAATAATAAAATAATAATAAAATGACAAATTAATAACAAATTAAAAATAAATTAATAACTAAGTATACACAAAAAATAAATAATAAATAAATAATAAATAATAGGTAAATGAATAATTAATAAATTAATAATATATAAATAATAAAATAACAAAATAATAAAATAATAATGAACAATAAATACTAAATAATAAATAATAAAAATATATCGACCAATAAAAAATAAATAATAAATAAATATTAATAGAATAAATAATAAATAATAACTGGATAAATAATTAATAAATATTATTATTAATTATTAATTATTAATTATTAATTATTAATAAGATAATAAAATAATAAATAATAAAATAATAAATGGATAATGATATGTGTGTATATATATAAATTAACATTATTTATATATATATATATATATTCATATAATTTTACGGTAAATTCATTTATATACTATATTTAGTGATTATGATAACTTTATATAAAAATACATTTATATATTATTTTTACAGAAAAATATTACACACAAACACACACACAGAGAGAGATATATATATATATATATGTATTTATTTGTATATATTAGTATATACATGAATATATACATTTTTTTATTGACACACACATGTTTATATATAGACATTACTGATCTGGGTATATATATACATATTAATTCATTTTTATAAGGTAAATAAAGTCGATAATTGTTGATTTTAAATGAAACGAATAATATTTATTTATTTTCATATGGTTTATATATTTAAAAACACATTTTTATGTAAATATGTATTTTTAAAAGTGATTTATTATAAGTAAATAAAAGAAAATATACATATATTAAATTATAAATAAAACTACATTATGAAAAATGATAAAAAATGAAAATTATAATATCATTATGAATATAATATATGAGAATAAATTCAATACACACCAAAAAACAATATCTCATTAAACGGGGCTGAAATTTCATCAAATGTTAAAAAATTGGGGCACCCCAACAAAAAAACTCTATTTTTGAGGCATTTAGGGAATATTTTGACCTCACAAAAATAGAGACTAAGGTCCCCCTAGTCATCATAATGTATAGCTTGTTGCAGGCATTATTTTGAATGTGTTAGAGTCCAAATGGACACACAAATCAAAAGTTATGATCGTTTGAAGTTCTGGTTCAATTTAAAACTTTTCTTAAAACTATAATAAACTTTATTCTTTTAATTATTAAAAATTTTAAATCTAATTTGGTTATATTTCATTGCATAATCTTTGATTTGATAGGTTATGGAGCTAAAACAGACTCCTAGATCAAAAGTTCAGGTCATTTGATGTTGAACTCCAATTTTTAAATAGTTAAAGATTTATATTAAGTTTCAAATTATTAATAACTAATAGTTATAAATATTTAATAATTAACATTTTATAATTAATTAATACCAAGAGGGATTGGGTCCAAGCACATTATTATTAAAATTAAAGAAAAATAAATAGTACATGAAAGAAGAATGAAGTCAAAAAGGAAATCACATATCCAAAAAGAAAAAAAACAATTCAAGTGTCACCATAATCATTGTCAGAATCATGGCCAAACTCTTCAGCATTATTAGCATACTACCACTCTGATTATGAATTCATCTAATTTAAAAGTGAAATACACTGCTTCTTACACTTCACCTGCACAAGAGTGAGATGTTCCCTAAAATATCTAAAAGACATACCTCACCCACGACCTTGATTTGTATCATCTCGTCCACCCCAACCTCAACCTTCTAGATTTCTACCTTGCCTTCAAATTTTTTAATGTAGAATTACATCATGTCCACCCAACAAGTGACTAACATCGTCGTTAAGGGATTCAAGTACCTTAAAATTGTTACCATCTGTGACATTCTCTTACTGATCAAATATCTAATATGAAACATTGTGCGACTTAGAAAAATTGTTTTTCCTTAGAATTTGAAAACCTTCATTATCCATAGCTTTCTTACCTTTGATACTTCTCTAAATAATTTCTTTGTGAATATTTAAATCATAAACTGTGACTTGAGAATCTTCCCTCTCAATGAACTCTATTCTTTCTAACAAGGCATAATCATCCATTCCCTATATGACTCCTCCCACTTTACTTCCCATCTCACCCTACACTATGGGAGTGAAACTTGCATGCACACCCGAAGCTGCCTCAACAGAGTCATCATCATGGGAAGGCTTTATCAATCCAGGGTCTCTCAGAACCCGCGTCATACCATCATCAACATCCTCAAGGTTCTCTTATTCAATAATTTTCACCCAAACATGGATTCTTTATTGATCATTTCAACACCCTCAAAGTCATGTTGTTCATATCCAGCCCTAGCATCAACATGTTCACTACTGACTGAAACAAGAGGGGTCCCATTGTCAATCTAAGAAGCAACGTGACCAATTGAATCTATTTCCTAAATATTTACTATCGTATCCTGTCATTCCACATGATGTTTACCCCAACCTCATTTTCAATGACATTCCCCTGATCAAAAATATCCTTCTAGAATAAATCTGTAGGATTCACTACTTTCTAAATCCATGCAATGTCAAACACCTACTTTTGTGCCTTTCTTTTACAAGATTTATTAATGTTCCCAACAAGACCACAACCTACACAGAACAATATTCTCTAACAATTATCCATCTTATGACCAATGTTAAAGAAATTGGAACAAAAGTTGAGAACCCTCTCATATTCAACAACCAAATAAAATCATTGATCATTCGAAAACAAAATAATTGAATGGATCGTAGGGAAGCTAAGATCAACCTCAAAAATAACCTGATAAAAATTACCATACATAGTTCTTTTGGTTTCCTTGTCCATCATAATTGGGACACCAACTATAGAAGAGATATCCCAAAGGATTTTTGGCAACTAGAAAAACTAACTTAGGCCTCTGATTCATATCTAAACTTGTCTAATAGAATTTCTAACCTTTAAAGGGTTGAAATCTGAATTCCAATCCTAAATGCACAATAAACCAGGTTTAAGGTTGACAAAACCTTAACCAATGCCTTTGATTTAAGATCCAAATATAGAAATATGACATGATAAAATCATTTATTGATGGAGTTTATACTCCAACAATCAAAGCCCCAAAAAACAAGAAATCTATATCTGATATCCAGAATTACCAAATGAGTCTCCCTATTCAATGATAAATGGGAAAAAATTGAGTACTTGCACTCTTGTAATCTTATCAAGAAGAGATCGTGATTCACATTAATAAAATCTATCTCCCATTTCTTCCTGTTTTTAGGGTTGGAATCATGAAAATCATCAAAGTTTCTACCTTGAATTCTCAACATACCTTCTCCTTTAACTCACAAAGATGTGGCCAATACCTAAAAATCTTTAATAACCATTTCATAGGAAGGAATTGATGGGATGATGGCCTAATTCATATCACTGATAGGGTCTGAACCAACATTGGCCTTTCAAATCCAATCAAAAGTGCCATTGGCCTTGCTCCAAACAAAAGAAAGAAATCATCCTTGTTGGTCTGGTCAGAAGAAACATCAGCCATGTGGATCCCATCAGAATCAATATCAACCTTTTAGATATTGTTTGAAGCACCTCTGGGAGGGAGAGAGGTCAATGCAACAACACTAGCATCCCTTAGACTAACAGAGGTGTCTAAATCTCTAAATAATCCCTTGTATGAATCAAATATACCATTAGAGAGGAATGAAGCATCCTGAAAATCCAGATTTAGATCTTCCATACACAACGAATACATGAAACCCTAATCTCTATTAAGGAATCGGGAAGAGCTCCCATGGACCACCATCCTCCCTTAAATTAATAAAACATTTTATTTTGGGTAACAAGTTATAGGTTTTTCCTTACCACCTATGCACTACGCATCCCCAGTCAGCCCCAAAGTGGAAAACCTTGGGCTTGGGCTAGTTCCCTAATAGGGTAGAGGGTCCATGAGCAATTTATTCAGGCATCTCAACCATTTTCTTGCAAGGACGCAAACCCAGAACCTAAAAAAACATGTTGGTACAGGTAACGAGGTATAGGTGTAGCCTCACTAATAGTGCACCACACATCCCCAAAGGGTACAAAAGTAAATAATAAAAATGGGTTATTGTGGGTAATGAGGTATAGGTGTAGCATCACCACCTACACGCCACACGTCCCCAATGAGGCCCAAAGTGGAAAACCTTAGGCTTGGGCCAGGTCCCTAATGGGGTAGAGGGTCTAGGAGAAATTTATAAATAATAAAATATATATGATAGTAAATAATAATTAATAAATAATAAATAAATATTTTATTTTTAATTCTTTCCCTTTAATTTAGGGATGATGTTCTAAAACCACCACTATTTCACGACGGTTTATAAAAAACCCCCGCTAAAAATAAATTTAAATTTTTTTCAAAAAAAATAACAAAAAAATATATATTAAAAATATTTAGAGATGGTTTATAAAACCACCACTAAAAAATTAAATTTTTTTATGAAAAGTATTTCTGGTGGTGTTGAAAACCATCGTGATAAAAATCACTGATAAATTAGTTTTTTCCTATAATGCTTGATTGATATCATCTTCCTTAATGTTTATTGGGGTCCTTTATTCTTCATTGATTTGGTTTAGATTTTCTTACCTCTAAAAATATTCTTCTTTAGAGTGAAGTCCATCCTCATCTCATATGAAACAAAGATATTATGTAAGTCACCCAAAGGATGTTTTAAATATTAAAATCCTATAGATCCAAAATAATTGGCATCAATTATGTTCATTATGATATAAATTATCTTTTCACCACCTTTTAATATTCAAGAGTCACACAAAATCCTCTAATGGTGCTCAACACCTCATTAACTCATGTAAAGAATTCATCAAAAGATTCACCTTCAAGTATATAGATATCTTCATACTTTAATATCCAAATTTTCAATTCATACCTTTTGACTTTTACATTGTCTTTTTAGATATTTTATAGATAATCCCAATTGAATTTCATAGTATTTACCCCCATAACATTTAAAAACGTCTTCTCTGAAAGTAAGTATGTGATGGATTTTCTTGCACACCAATCAAACTCAATATTCTTTCTAGAATCCCCTATCAAAAATGATCCTTATGGAATGGGTTTAAACCCACCTATGATAATGAATAAAAAATCCATACACAACAAAAATATATTGGTTATAATTATTTCCTTATAAAATTTACCTTTTCCCACTGAATGTGTGAACTCATTTACTATTTACTAAATTAATAAAATAGACGATAGATGTAAAAGTTTCAATCACAACACAAACTCCACTAAACACATTCAATAAAAAACTCAGAAAATTTCTTGATTCTAAAATAGAGACAAAAACCCTAATATCAATTGAGTTCAAAAAATCACAATAAAAATCTTCAAAATGCTCAATATTTAGAGGAAACCTTGACTACTCTAATACCACTTTTAATGGATCCATGTACATTTTTTGTTCACAGGGGGAGGAGGGATAATCAAAGAATAATTAATCTATTTTAATTTTTTTAATTATTAATTATAAAATAAATCTCCATTACTTATTATAGTGAGTGATATCACTATTAAACCCACACACATTGAAGAAAGAAAAAAACAAAGATACTCAATATACAAGTTTCAATGCTCAAAATAATTAGTTAATATAAGAAATGATCTAAAATAACCTAAGACCAAATGATACACTAGAATCATCATGGTTGATAAAAATTAGTATGATATATCCATTAATTTTAATACATGATGCAACAATTCCTCCTCCCAACAATTCCCTGCATGTTTCACTATTCTGTTGATATTTAATGAGGTAGGAATTATCCTTTCCATTAGATTATTTTATCCTAAAAAATTAATAGTTATCCTATACATATTATTTAATATATAATAGGTGTGATGATTCCACACATAAACCAAGGTTGTACTCTTTTTATTATTATTATTCTTCTACTTTCACTATTGTAAGTATTCTTCTTCTTCTTCTCTATTGCAATATACACTACATTGCACACACTCTCTCTATTCAATAATACTATTTATTATACATTCTAGAACCATATTCCAAGTCATACATAGAAATAAAAAATTTCCCCTCTTCATATTTAATTTTAAAATTTTAAATTCATACAAATAACTATTGGGTATATAGAGTACAAAAAATCAATCACCTGAAGTTCTCACTACCATTTATCCTTTGTAGTGGAAGCATAGCCACCAGAGGCAAATAAACTTTAGATTGAAATGTCTTTCACAATGATAAAGACTAGAACTGGGAAGAACTCACATCACATCTACCATATTGAGTCATCCTCACCTTGGATCCCATTAGTACCAATCATCTCACAATCCTCTATCAGGTAAATTCATAAGAAAAAATCACAAAACAAACACGCACACACACACGTGTGAAAGAAAAAATTAAAATAATAATACATTCTTAACATAAAACTCCAAAAATAATTTCATCTCACTAATCATTAAAATCCAAAATTACTCCTTTATTTAGGAAAAAAATTTCTCATAAGTTTCTCCTTTTTGACTATAAAAATTATTTCATTTACATACACAATCACTTTAAGTGAATTTTTATCATACCCCATGATATATAGATTTTAATCCAAATTTACTTTAATAAATTACATGATCCTTAAGCTACTATATAACTTTGAATACCATTCCCAAGACACTTGTCTAAGTATATATAATGCTTTTTCATCTTTCACACTTGAGAATAATTATCATCTAGGATAAACCCTTCTGGTTGTTCAATATAGAATTATTTCTCATTTTCTCTATTTAGAGACTCTAAATTTACATACATTTAGAAAACCATGTAATTTCATATCACAAAAAATATTTAAATTATTTCAATCCTCAAAATTTGAGAAAACATATCATCACAATCAATCCCATAAATTTGAGAATTCTATTTACAAACTAGATGATATTTTTTACATGTCACTTCTCTATTTTCATTGATTTTATTCCTTAAAATACATTTTCTTCTAATCACATTCTTATATTTTGGATTAGGAACCATATAAAAAGTTTCATTCTTCCCAATTTGAATCACCTTATCTTAAATTGATGTTATATAATCATTATGTTATAAATATTATTCAAAACATTTTGGTTTATCCTGTGAAAGAAGGATGGTATGATTTTAATTCCTTATACTCTTTTGAGTTTGAAATCCTTCTCTACTCTCTCTAAGGAAATTATTAGCTTTTAAATGCTTCAAAATTATTGAAAAATTATTTTCACATAGCCCATGGGTTTCCTCAATAATTGATAATTAATAATTATCATGAGAGTTTAAAAAAATTTCTTATGCATTAAAAACACTCTCATGCCATCCAAAAGTTTCTCTAAGAGATTCGATAAATTAACCATTGATAGGTATTTATTTTTGACAAATATTTTTATTATAAAATACTATTATATAAAATGTTTCAATTACTTTCCTTATATTCTTATTATATAATTGTTTACTCCTTCCACTAGGTGTGTATCTAAGAAATATACCTTCACCGGCTCTCTTATAAAATTTCACAATGTTTTTTTGACCATGGTATCAAAAGGGATGTTAAATACCTTCAAACTTATCAGTAATTAATTATTTATAATCCATAACTCATAAGGCATGTATATAAAATTAATTCTAAGTAATCACTGATTAAGAATAGAGAAAAATGTTGGTTTGGAATGTCTTAAAAATTATTTTTTGATTTCATGCTCAGATAGGATATTTTTTCCCACGTCTACCAAACTCTTGTTTTTTTACTTAGATAATCCATTTTTTGGGGTTTCTCATGGAGAAATATTTTCATTATTTATTTAATACTTCTCAATATATACCAAACACCTTTATTTTTTTATTAAAATCAATTATCAAATCAAAAATATTTTGATGGGACATGCCAATTGGTTCTCAGAAATTTTATGGAAGTATTTGAATCTTTCCAAGAGATTGTGGTTTACTTGAAATAAAATAAAACAAATTCATGTAACTGAAATAATTATAAAATTATGAAATAATTATTTCCACTATTCGACTTTAATCTCATTATACCACACACATCTGTGTGTAATAACTCAAGAGGTTTCTTTATTTTGATCTATATTAGATTGTGGTTAAAATTCCCCATTTTTACTTGATGACATGTGTCAAAAGTGTTTATCCTTTAAACATATATCTTAGTTAATCTCCTCATAGTATCATGTTTGATAAAATTAGTCATTTTCATTTTCCCAAAAAGGAAAAGTCCTCAATGACATAATTTATTGTCCCCCTTAATACTCATGTAACACGTGTCTTTATCATTGTAAATTGGAAATAGAGTGACAATATTTCATTGTATCTTCATTAAGATTGTTATATCCTTACAAATACTTATTATACAACTATATTTTTGAAATATCAAATCATTACTTCTATCATAAAGTTAAGAAACACTCAAGAGAATTTTTATCAACAAATAAATCATCGCTGTATTTATACTTATCAATTTGGGTGAATCAAACTCTATTGATTTTAAGTGATCCATTATTACCAAAATTGATAGACCTTCTATCATAATTTTGGATATATTTCAAAATATTATTATTTAGATAATTTTTTATTAGAAACTGATGTTGAGTATCCAAAAAATTTCTCTATTTCTATATTTATAAGAAACCTCAAAGAGAATTGATTTATATTAATTATTCCTCCTATTGATATATTTGGAATTATCATGTTTATTTAGATTAGTTGATAGTTATTTAAGTAACATGTTATTGGTGTTACTATGTGTGTCACACCTACCACAGGTTTCCTCAAGAGAATTTTAAGTATTTTTCAATTAGACCTTATCGTTTTTATGTTGTCTCAACTTACCTCTAGTAACTTCATGTTGACTCCCCCTAGATTCATATTCTTTATTAAATTTAGAGAGTGATAAATTATACCAAAACATATATGATTTTTTTCAATAAACTCTTAAATACCGATATCTTCCCTAAAATTTAAATCATCTTGAATAATTGATATATTCTTTAGAATCTAGTTGTTAAAATTTACACTGATTTGAAGTCTATTACTTGTTTTAAATATTATCATGCTTATAATATCTATCTATCACCTTATAATTACCATTTATCTCATCCAAATTTTCATTTTTCTCCCACACCACATAGTTTTAGGAATTTTTATAACCGCTATTGATTTTAGCAACATGTTATTTTTCCTTATTAGGTGATGCATAAATATTATTCTTTTGATTTTTCATTATTTCCACTATTTTTATTGAAATATTGGGTGTCCAAACTAATAGTGACAAGAAATATTCGAAATTATACAAGTTTATTGGTGGAATTATCAACCTTCTCTATTGTTTTTTATATTTCACAAATTCCATTGATAGAATTTTAAGACACATGGTGAGTGATCCTCAAAGAATTTTCAATATAAACTAACTTTACCTCAATATAATTTATATATTCATTATTTTTAATGATAATTTTGGGGTAAATATAAATCATTTTATCCCTAGATTAAATTATAGTGTTGATATCTCCCATCGTTTATTTATATTTTACTTTGATCTCAAAAATGTATTTTTTTTACTCATCAATATATTTTCAAAATTATGAATTCTCTGAATTTAATGATTTCTTTTCTCTTGTATGCTTCCAAATTTCGTTTAGGAATACCAAATATCCATTATTAATTATAACTATTTATTTTTCTCATCATCACATATATATTCCTCTATAGAAATCAATTCTTCTTATTCACTCAAGGGATCTTTCGGATGATTGGATTTATCTATCAATTCCATTATCCCTTTATCCAAAGATTCTTTTTACTCTTTATTACTTTCTCCATCAAAAGACACGAACTCATTATTTTATAAAAAATCATTCCTTTTTATATTATTTTCATTTCCTTTACCTATAAATATTTTTCTTCTACTAAGATCAATTTTTACCCAAATCTTTCTTGATTTCATTTAAGACCGATCATCATTTGATCATCTTGTTTCTTCCTAGTGAAATTATGGGAAAAGTGTCCAATATTTCCAAAATTGAAACAATTAAATGGAACCATACCCTTATATTTACATTTTAATCACTACATGCCTTTTTTATAATAAGGAATTGAATTAAGTAAATATCATGTAATCATCTTCAATGTCAATTTACTCCTCACGAGACTTCTTTGGATCAAATTTTTTATATATTTTTTATCTTAAAATTAATATCCTTCTCGTTTTTAACTTTTCACCTTAATGATGGACCTTTCCATATTTGATAGAAACCCCATTTTGAGTTTTTTTAATGGACTTATCATCTAATTCATTATCCTCTACGTTATAAATATTTAAATCAAATATATCTGGGAGGATTCTCATTATCTTTTTTATCGTGATATAATCTTCAATAACTTCATCATATCCTCAAATAGATCTTAAAATTTTTTTTACCTAAATGAAGAATGTATCCACTATTTTATCTTCTCTAATTTATATATCTTGAATTATTCCTGGAATGTTTGTAATCAAGGCACTTTTAATTTCTTATCTCCTTCATGAATATCATAAAGTTTACTTTATATTAAATTCTTTTTTTATCCTCATGACTTATGTCAACTTTTTCTCAATAAGTAATGAAAGAAGTAAATGGTGAACACTCCCACCTATATCAACATTCTTATTTTCTAATTGATTATGGGTTTTCATAACATTGAGAACATTTTCACCATTCTTAGTGATATTTAGAATTTCAAATTGAAGTGATGGAATATGTAGAACCACCCTCTCTCTCTCCGTAAATAAAATAACCTTCCACTAAATATAGGAACTCCTTTTTTATTTAATTTATTATATATTACATATATATCATCAATCATATATACATTAAATAAAAAAGGAAACTCAAATACCAAGAAAAAATACCTTGTCCTTTTACCTTAAAAATATCAATAATAGCTATCATAGATTTCAAATTGACATAACTATTTCCTTTTATGACACAAACAACAAGGTATTGTACAAGATGTAAAAATAATCCTTGTAAACAATAGGATATAATAATAATTGTTTTCCCCGTGAGAGAATGAATCCCCACTAAGAGGGATTGAATCAATGGTTAACCTAAAACATAAAATCTAAAAAACATAGTATTTTCATCACTATTTTGTGAATATGGTTATAAAGATGATAAAAAAATTATGAGATATAGAGAGAGAACACACATAAAACATGGGAAATATAATGTTCACCTACACTTTTTATAAAGTGGGTAATCCTCAGTGTGAAAATATTACGATCATACTACTCACATTCCGATTTTATTATCAATGATAACAAAGAAAGGAGTGGGGACATAACCCTAGAATCCCAAGTACATGAAGGAACAATAATTCAATCAATCTCTACCTCCATAACTTTAAGTTCTTACATAATTTGGATCTCATGTGAAAATTCATTATTCTATTCAAATCTTATCCAAACCCTCCCAATAAATCTCCCTATAATGGGTGGTAGACCAACATAGAGTTTTCTTATAATCTATTAATTATTTTGGTTTTTTTGTAACCATATTTTATTTATAGAGTTTATAACAATTGTTATGTATCATCCTTCCTTATAATGGGATGGACAAATCCAATAAATATGGAAATTGAATCCCAAGTAGTCTTAAACCCCATCATGTCATGGTGTAATTACTTATGAAATCATATATTCTCTTATATAACAATATCAATGGAATAAACCTTGTAGAATTATCATAGTTCTAAAGGATTTAACACTATGACTTATCATTCTAGTGAGACAATAAATTCTTAGGGCATGGGAATTATAGTTTGATTCAGTTTCACAATCCTTACATCACTACTCTTTATGACACATTGGAACTTGTTTCCGTATAGTAATCAAGATGTTACTCTTACATATATTTAGTTTACTCTTATGTGAGTACCATTGGGGTTTTATCTTTTACTCCATCACAAAATCATCTATTTAACACCCCAAATCTAATCATATTAATAATTTATTTATCTATATACAATCATGTTGTTGTGAGGTTTACTCTTTCAAAACATGTTTTTTAATACAATACAAGACCCACTACATCATGGATTATACTCTTTATGTCATGATTTAATTTATCTTAGTAAAACTCAATTACTTTGTATATTCAATCAACTATGAAGAGTCTCAAACTCATAAATTATCATTTTGTTAATAAATAAAACACAAAAACGCTTCAAAAAATTCAGGAATAAATTTACTCAAGATTCTATTCATATCATGCCTCCAATGAAAATTAAATCTAAACAAAACACCATAGGATAAAATGATGTTTATAAAATTACTCAATCTCTCAGTCTAAGATTAATTCTAAACTAACAATATCCTAATTGAGATCAACTCACCCCCTACCAATTCACTCTATAAGGGGATTCTTCAAACTCTAGCACTCATCAACATTCCCAATAATCAAACACTATTCAATAACTTATGGGATCTTTAAGGAAGATATTACCAAACTCAAAGTATAAGAAAGATCAAAACAAGTGTCAATAATTCATTGCATCTTCTCTCCTCTTCCTCATGTTCCTCTAAGAATGGATCAAGAGTTCACCATTATTATTCACCTCAAAACCATCCAAAATTTCTCTTTAACCCTATCTAGAATGTTTTCCCATTTGGATTATTGTTTTTTTACTTGTCTAGGAGAATATAAAATTTTAAATAACCTTTCAAAAATCATGAAAATAGGATATATATATATATATATATATATATTGGCTAAATTTTATGTTTAAGCTCATATCTAAGAATTAATGATCAAATCCTTTATTTAACATCCTTAAATATTTGAAAATAGCTACAAAATACACCCTTTATTTGAGTTCAATACTTTTTTATTAAAAACAACATGAAATAAGAAATTAAAACCTTAATTCCACTATAAATTCTCTGTAAAAATATTTTGACATGGGTAAAAGATTATAACATGATTCCATGGGTACGAATTTTAGTAGAGATATTAAATTTCTTTAGCCTATAAATTACAATATCATTTTATGCACTATAATATATCCCATAAAATTAAAATATTAAAATCTCCCCTTAATTTAAATAAATTCACACTCCCTTAGCTTCATTAGACTAGATAGACCATTACTAGGTGTTACATTGTTATTACTTTATATGATTAAACTTTAATTAATCATAAACAAATCATGGAATAAATATTTCATACTATAGAGTGATTTTTTAATCCACATAAATAAATTATTCCTTTTTATAAACTTAGCTCAAATAATCCTATAACTCATCCATGAGCATGTTGGGAATAAATACATAAATTTTTATTCATTAAAACTCATGAATAAAACAGTTCATAAAATAATCCATAGTTTATTCCCAAATTATGATAGTTATCTAAACACCACTCCATTGGATAAAATGATGTTTATGTGAGTTCTCCAACCCTCTATATAAATATAAATACTATATTGACTAAGTATTAATTGATATATTCTTAGCTCTCCCTTTATTATATAATTTCATTAGGGTTATTAAAACATCATCCATCTTAAAGGGATCGTCAGAGGGGTCACTGGAATTACAAAGGTATCCTCGAACCTCTATTCTAAAGTGGGTAGTTTTTCTATATTTTCTTTTTAAATCACATTTTATTCTTGTTCCCCCATCCCATAAAACTTGGGGAAAACCCTCCCATTTATTTTTCCATATCATTTTATTCTTTATATTTTATCTTATTTTGTACTTGTACAATCGATGATCTATCTACAATAATGGACTTATAGAATCAAGACTGAAGATTTATTAATTTCTATTAGATTTAGTTAATTAAATGATCAGTGTCTCTTCTAATGAAAAATGATATAGAAATTTAAGTGAAACCTAACCTTTTTAGTTTAATGGTGTTGTTTCATCATGTATGAACATGTTTTTCTATGGGAAATTGAATACAAGGCACCCAAACTAGGAGCTATGATATTTGGAAAACTAATAAACTCTATAAGTAGTCTGATTTAACTCCAAACATCATGTTACAATAGGAAGAATAATTTTAAGATGATAAGATGCCTAATTTTTAAATTTTTTCCATCACATGATTATATGAAACATAATTTTACTTTTTATTATTATATTTAAATAATCTATATGATTTTTGAATAAATTATATAGTTTTTTTAATTTGAGTATGTGATATATATAATGAAGATAAAATTATAAATGAATTCTACATCATTATTCCATTCTTATGGATTAGTATAGTATATAATTATTACCATGATTCATTGGAATCATGTTAGGTTGTTTATTAAAGAGGAAAAAATGGATATACAGTCTTATTATAAATTAAAATATAACATTATATGATATATATATATATATAATTTTTTATGATTTTTTATTGATTTACACGTGTTTTATGCATCATGTGTTACACATCAGTGATTTATAAAATTTTATTAGAAAATGATTTAGTAATGATGATTTTTTAAGATATAAAAGGACATTGTGGCATGTTATTTTGGGTGAAATTCATAATTCTTTAGTTGGACCCTCTTTGAATTAAATTTTTGATTATATTTAGATCTATTTTTTTGATATTTATAAATGATGTTAATATTACATTTTCTTAATGGGAATTCTGACATATGGTGAGTACAGGATTATCCTCGGTTAGATTAGATGATTGATTGGGATTATGAATATGGTCATTGGATTAATATAACTTATTTTTTTATTTAATTTCCCCCATGGGTTATTATAAAAGTTTAATGTGATATCATTTATACCTGCAGGTAAAGTTAATTGACTCATGATTGAAGTTATATATGGTTGGAGTACCTATTTTTTTGGTCCACAAGGAAATATATATAGGGTATATACAAGTATCATTGCATCATGGTGGATGGTTAGGTTAACATGGAATAATCTATAGGGTCTGCATTAGGTCTAATTGATATATATAGAGAGTGTTAATGGGAAGATTAGTGTTAAAATGGATAGTAAGGACCATTTACAAGTATTTAGAGGGAGTAAATGGGTGAGTGGAATCATAGTGGATAGTTAAGTCATATTTGTAGTATATAGTGGGTGCACATTGGCATAGATACATTGAATTAGGCATTAAAATCCATTTAGTTGTATCTAGATAGTGTATATAAAAAGATTTATGTTTTAGTATGCATTCAACGTAATTTAATGAATATATAAGATGATGTGAATTGTTACATTGATTTTGTATAGTCATCTTATTCTTGCACATTATAACCTTTGGTATTATAGGAAAGTATGCTTGGGTTTCATGGTATCTTTCTGAGAACTTGGGTTTTATAAATTCTATGTGCATGCTTATAAATTATTATTTATTGTATATTTTATTAATGATTTAGTGATTAATATGTTGTATGTGTGCATTGGGTTTTAAGATCTATGCATTCACACCTCTCTTGTATATATGATTTTTCTTTATCTGTGTTAAGTATTGGGTGGTGACCTCTTATAGAGTGTTACTCACACCCTTCATAAATAATATCTATTTATGTGTAGAGTTGACATTAGTAACATGGGTATCTACTAGGGATCTTAAAAATTTATTGGAAATAGATGTAAATATGGAGTATATTTTAAATATTTTGGTTGAGACTATGATCTATTTCAATATTATCAATGATCTTTTATTCATTTTAGGTTTATTTTTGTATATTGGCATATCCTGAGACATCAACCTCATATTACATGATTATATGAGATGAAATAACATGTATATTATTATTTATAAAAATTTATTATCATTATTTATTAGTTTATCATATTATTCCAAATGAAATGATAATTATTTATTTACTTTATTTTCATTTGTTTTATTATTAATAATGTATGGATATGATATAAAGATAATATTTTCCCAAAGGTATGATTTAGTCTATTTCCACTAGTTGGAAAACTATGACATATAGGGGGAATTTATAAGGCCTATATCACATAAAAATAGGGACTAAGTTGGGTGTCCCAAGTCAGTGTGTTACACATCTAGTTATATACTACACTCCCTTCTTATGGGTGCTTTGATAACTTGTATACACTCTCTTTATTGGGGAGTTTTATTCTTTATATATATATATTTAATATATAATAAACAATTATCATCATTGAAAATAATCATTAAAATAAGATCACATCACATAAATCTTTATCATTATTCCATGCTCTCCATTTGTTAGTGGATTATTTTGTAACTTTCTGAGAGTATTAAAAAACCATATGTTATAGGATTTACTAAGTGTATTAAATAGAATCATAATAAATATATTATTTTTCTAAAAAACTATTCTAGTATATTTATGAAAGATTTAAGAATTTCATCCACGTATACCAGAATAATTATATATTACACATGCATGAAAAGATCAATCTGAGATGATGTGTGTTTGGCTGAGTTATTAAAAAACCAACTTATGTGAAAAAAGGGAGTTTGAAATATCATTGGGTTGATGTATTACTATGCTATATTTTTTATCAATTCTCATTGAACAGGATGTTATAATATATATTGGGGAAGATATTATAGAGTGAAAAGGGTGGGTATTTATTATGATTATTGCATCCACCATGGTTCCAATCATCCATGGGGGTGAATTATGGTGAGAACATTTTCTTAGTGAATAGATATTATTACAATTTAATGGAAGAAAATAAATCTGTCAAAATAAATCATCTAATAATAAAATAAAATAAATAAATTGAAATAATATATAAATAATAAATACATGGATGTTTTACTTGGTTCTTCCAAAGGGGACACGTCTAAGGAGTATAAAATAATGACTTACTGATATACTAAGGTTTAACTAATAAACTCTCAAGTGAATACAATTTCTATGATTAGTTCACCACTAATTCCAAGGATCACCACCTTTTATTATCTATCAACACACTAATTTAATATAATATCATAAAGAAACATATCATAGGTCATTATAGTAAAATAATTTAAGTTAACCTATACACTAATTTGATGTATGTGTTTATATTAAAATCATTCTCTAGTAATTGATCTGAAACTCCAATTATATTTATACTCATTAACAATGACCTAATATATCTCTCTTTAAAATATAAATATTAAAATATTCCCCTCTTCTATCTTTTTCTGTAAATATTATTTATCTACAAATAAGAATTTTATCTCTTCATTATCACTCCACCAAAAACCATTAATATGTTATGTCATGTTTTATCTTTGATATTTATTCAAATCCATCCATAATGGTAGAATTAAATTATAACGAACCGACCCTATAAAGCCTAGAACTTGTGTCTACTACCATTACATTGGAATCAGATACAAGTAAATCACATCCCAAATGAATAAAATATTTAGCAATCTTGGTAAACTAGATACATACATGAGTCCTGTTTTATAAATGATTAAACTAATTCCAGCATAATTGTTTTCGAGGATACGTTTATTCCATCTAGAGTATCCTTTCAAATCTTTCATAGTACACTTCAGGGAATTCCTGGGGAAATGAAAAAAAATAAGGGTGATCTCAAATACTCATTAATGGTAAGTTATAGTGGAAGAAATAAATAATCAGTGAGAATAATCAATATGGAATGATAAATAACTAAAAACACATTCCATACAGTCAATAAAAGAATATGAAGTGACTAAATAATATGGAAAGGTATGTAACTAAAACACATGCCATTTAATCAATGAACAAAAAATAGAATTCATCCATAGATATATTGACACAAAATCTCATGGATAATAATAACTAAATCCAAATTAAGATAGTTCTTAATTATTGAGCGTCATTTTTCCCAGGAAAATGATACCTTTACTGTAAAGAAGGTTTAAAATGTAATGTGTAAAAACCAATTAGCTTAGGCTAGCCAACTGATTTCATCCCATGAGACTAACAATGCATCGTGGGGATTGCATTAATCAATACCCAACCCATAGGTAATTCACTAAATGGTCCCTAAACCGTGTCTGGTATGTCCAAAGCATTATCAAATAATTGATTTAAATTCATAAAAAATTGCCTTATTAAATATACTCATATTTAGTAAAGGATACAAATTTATCAATATTTCACTAGTAAATAAAATGAACACCATATATAAAAAATTTATATGGTTTATGAAATAATAACATCCATTTTAAATTATATGGATAATTTGTGGAAATTCAGTGTTCAATGATCATCGGAAATTTAATATTTAAAGGGGGCTAAAAGGAAGAAAGTAATTGAATGTTAATACTATCATTGGACAAATCAATCATAAACCACACAAAGGAAGAATAATTATGGTATCAATATAACATATCCCAAGCAAAGTAAGGAATAAGGGTTTTTTCATTGATGAATGGGAATACTATAAATATATCTCTTAAAACATTATTGAGAAAAATATCCTTTTCATTTTGAAAAACATTTTGAAAATAATTTTCTTGGAAAATAATTTTCTTTGAAAATAACTTTTAAAAACATTTTATTTAAAAATTAATCTTTTAATCTTTCAAATTATTCTTTAATGAAATAATGGAAGTTAAATCTATACATGTTATATGTGGTAAAAATAACATTCCTTTTCCATGGTAAAAAGGGTTAGAAAAATTCCTTATTTGGAAAGAGGAATGAAGATTCCTTTGAAAACATTGGTAAAAGAAATAAAAGGCTAAAAATTCATTTAATATATCATTTTTTAAATTTTAAAAACATTTTAATAAAATATGTTTTTTGGAGTAAACTAGGACCTCCAACATAAAAGATAAATGAAGTCAAGTTTTCATAAAAATATTTGCTAAAATATTTTGAGTACCAAAGAGTGAGAAAATGGTACTATTACTTGATAAAGTTCATAAATAATCATATGAGAATAAAATTAAAGTGTTTATTTAACAATTTTCATATAATTTCCTTGAATATAAATTCAAGTATAAACAATCCTAAATAAAATGACATTGTGAAGTTAACCCTTGAAAAGACCATAATGTTGAAGTAAGAATCAATAAACGAATAGATTTATGTGTATAAAATATAAATTAACATAGGGGAATTTAAAATAAAAATATATATATTATAATTAATTATAAACATAATCATATAAAATTAACGACAACGAGGTTGTAATATAACTTAACGAAAATGAATTGGGTTATGAATTTTTTTCCACTTGGTAACTTTTAACTCAAATCCCCATAGAAGAAATAATTAAAAATGAAACTCAAAATACCCTGAAGATAAATAAATTCATGATATAATATATAAAAATGGGTATTATATAAACCACATAAAATAGGTAAGTGGTGAATATGACATTTATCTCACAGGTGTAAAAAGTGAGCTGAAAATACCTTGTCTTGCATTTATTTTCAGGTGAACATCCTTTAACCTCATTTATAATGAGTTTAAACATGTTAATAACTTATAAAAGAACCATAATAACATTTATAATATCATATATTAACTTATTATAATATATTATTACCCATTTGTTAATAATATTTCATTATTTTCACAATTTTGGGTGTTAATTTCCTATTTTTTCAAGTAAATTTTAACTTGTTATTTGTTGTTACTATTTATTAGATAATGGTTTCATCATATACAGAATTTAAAACATGATTTAAATATCATATATATCTATTATATAATTATTTTTAATAATCTATAATATTTTGAGATGAGAAATGAAATACACCATTTATGGAGACGGTAGGTCGTATGTACGCATAAACGCTAGTTTCATTTCTTTATAATATTAAAAGAATAAAAAGTAAACAATAAATATTTATATTGTTATTAAATTATAATATTAATTTCATATATTTTACATAGTTTTATTAAAACCAACCTTTATACATTCTATGTATAGCATGAATGAATCACATCGTATTCAGGAGGTGGTAGTCTACACTTCCACAAATGATGTTATTGTATTCCCACAAGATGGAAAGCATAAAGGTATGTTAAATATGAAAATTACTGAAGAATAAATAAATTATAAATATAATATATATATAATATATAAATAAATTTTCCATTATAATGACCATCATGAGAAGTTTTAAAGGAATAACGAACAATCATCGTTTCATGAGGCGGAAGTTCATCATACACACAAACTATAATTTTATTACCCATTAAATGGAAGTGTGAATAAGTGTAGGTATAACCCTTAAAATAACAACATATAAGTATATTTAGGATAATTTTTTTTTATAATCATTTATTAATGATAATTGAAAGTGTTGAGAAAGAAATAAAACTAAATATCTCAAGGAAGGATGTTACCTCTTATTCGGGTAACTTCTTTTGGCTTTCACCAAGGTATTCCATGGATATATTTATTCCCAAGGTGTGGATTATAGGTATAGGGGATTTATTTTTAGGATATATATAGGTAGATATTGGTCTATAAAAAGTGTCTTGAGAGGTGTGAGGAAGTGAGGGCTGAGTGCCTTTTTATAGTGGAGTGACATTCTTGTAAATTTTTGGAAAGGGAATTCCAACCACATTTTTCATATGAAAATTGGCCCCAATAATGAAAAATATTATCTAAAAGGAAGAATAGGGTAGAAATATGTATATAAAATGGATTTTTGAAAATTTTATAGGTCATTTTCCCTTAATTTTAAGGTTTCGTCCTTTGTTGAGATTAATTTCACCTTAATCATTGTAATTAATTTTAATTACTTTTATTAATATTTTTGGAAAAATATTATGTTGAACTTATTAGAGATAATAAATTATTATGATTCAAAATATTTATCAATTTTTTCAAATTCCAATCACATAATTAGAAGAAACTAATTTAAATTTAATCCCACAGACAAAACGACAATGTGGGTTTTTAAAGTAAAAATGTTCAAATGTTTGCTAGGTTTTCATATCCAATTTTGTTGTGAAATTGTTTGAAATGATCCACATAATATTAATTAATGTAAAATTAATATTAGTAAAATTTAAAACTAATTTAATATATAATTTAACCATATAAATAAAATAGATGAAAAACCAGTTTTGAATTAAAATTCAAAAAAAAAATCCACTATTCGTCAAAAAAATGAAACTTCACAAAAAAATACCAAAAATTAAACTAACCTAATTTTTATGTTTCTATTTCAATTATGAAGTTTATTTTGATATATATTATCTATAAAAGTTCCAAAAATTATATTTAAAATAGGTTCTCTATTAAAATGAGGTAAAAGTGCCTTTAGAAAAATATTGATTGTTATGTGAAATATTGGGTTTTTTCTTATATTATTCTTATCAAATATATTAGATAAATAGAAAAAATATTTTATTAAATAAAATTTATATATTAAATTAATACCACTCACTAATTAATTTAATTTATTAGGTTAAAATAGCTTTGTGAGCATAAAAATAGTTTTCTATAAAAATATTCTATTTATTTTCAATTGGTATTATATTCATTTCTAATTAATTTGTAACCAATGAATTAATTTTATGTTTTTATAAACCATATATTTTCATAATTTAGTTAATAATATTTATAACCACTAATTTAATAGCTACTTTAAGTCTTATTATATTAAATAATAATATTTTAATAATATATTATCATTTGACAAAACCTGGTCTTACGTGTAATGTAAGACATTGAAGAAACTTATTGTTGCATGCGATGTATGCTAACTAAGTATCACAAGAATCTCAATAAATATCATAGGTTGAATTTATTTAAAATATTAAATATATTATAAATTCTTGGTATATTATATTCCCTTATGCTCTTGGTGTTGTGTATCATATATGCTATCGAATAAAATTTACTCTTTTAGAATTTTTGGGGTGTTACTTTCTCTCCACCTTAAATAAATTGCATCCTCAAAATTTAAACTTGATCTTAGTGATAAATGTTTTGATATTTCTTTTGTTTAAATCCCACATAGTGAGAAGGGTTTGTAAAACATCCTCTATAAAATAGAGAATGGGAAGCACAAAGGTCCCATGAAATAACATATAACAAAGTCTCTATGTAGAAGAATATTAGTGGTAAGTAGTGATACGTACATTGAGAAAAAAATTAAATATTTATAGGGAGTGATTGAGGTCATAAATCAAAAATAAGTGAATGAAAAATGGAAATTTTAGGGCCTTAAATCCAGAAATCATTAATGATTTAGAAGACCATCAGTTCAAAAAAATAAGATATTAGGACAAAAAAATTTAAGATCCTTTTACTCATGTTGATAAATTCCTTTACTACCCAATAATATAAGGAAATTTACTTCAATAATACATTTTAATTTTTTATAAAAAATTACAAGTTTTTATTATGATTCGATCAAATTCAAATTCATCCATTACATTAAGAAATGGATATCCAAAAATTAACTTTAATGTTTGAAGCACTAAAATAAAAATTTAACAGATCATAAGGCACAAACAAGAGTGAAAATTCTTTACACTTGTCTTTAAATTTGATCCAAAGATAATATGGTTAATATATTAATATTTGAACCTAGAAATTTAAAATACTAGTTCATCATTAATATTTATTCATAAAATTTTTCAACTAAAAACAGTGACATATTAACCAGGACATTGTGTAGGTTAGTGGTTGGAATTAAACCCTTATCATCCTTCGTTCATGGGTTCAAGTCTTGCATTATTACTGAATTTTATGGTTTTTCACCCTACATATAGGTTTTCCTTTTCAAAAACCATATTAATTTCCAAAATAATAATGATAGGCATCCTTGAAATAATGTTAATCACTAAATATACGTTTAACTGAGGTTTTCAATACAACTAGAATACATAAATACTTTCACCATTTATTTCAACATAGGTTCCTCCTTGGTCTATAATTTATCCTTTAGAATATGTCATTGACTCAGGTAATGCTCAGGTTCCCCATATTTAAGGCAATGAACCATAAATGGATCATTAGGATGATTTTTATTTCATTCTATAATACTCTTAATTTTTCCTTAGAAATCATTTTCCTTATCACCTTCTTTCCCACATATAAACCAATTATTCATTCTATTGATACACGTTAGTAAGTGTCTCCTTCCAAATTTCTTTCAAGATATAAATTAATCCTTATTTTATCTATAGTCACTACTACTGAAGCTATTAGAAAATTATATCCTTCTCTTCTTTTGTGTGTGTTAGAGTTGGTTCAGGTATATGTTATTAATCATATTTTAGGAAAACTGATTAGGAATAAACATGATATTTTTCACTTCTATCAACACCACATGTAGATTCTCATTATCACTACATTATCCTTCATGTTCAATGTTAACTTAAATACTTAGGGTTCCATCCATTAACTAAAACCAGAAAGCATAGTGTGAGTAATATTAGTCATAGTGAGAAAACTGTATAATCATTTATAGGATATCAAAATCATGACACCTTATTCTCATTCCAAAACACATTAGGTTTAACTTAGGTTATTTATTTTAATTATATATTCAAATAATTCATAGTGGTATGTAAATAAAATGTGAATTATCCAAAGAATTCCACCTAGGAGTATCAAACAAGGTGTACAGTATGGCCCATTTTTGTGTACCAGGTTAAGTCGAGTCAGGACGAATGTACCTTGTTAAAGTTTTTACCCCTAGGTGTATCTATTCCAGAACCACATCCACTTGTAGTATCCGGATAGTTATGTATTTCTTAGAAGACCTGTATAATCTCTATCTTACTAAACCTTTAGAATGTTCTTCTATACTTATCCTTAAAATCTATCTTAGGGTATGTTTCCTAATCTATGTTTTCCTAAATCTAGTTACCAAGGTTTCTACTAAACTTGCTCTGATACCAACTGTAGATACTCGAGCCCAGAAAGCCTAGATATGGTGTATAATACCATTACATTAGCATAAAATAAAAGTAAATCACACCCCAAAGGACAACAAAATTTAGTAGTATCAGTAAACCAGATACATACATGTTTCTTGTTTTACAAAATAGTACACTAATTATAACATAATTATTTTCTAGAATAACATTATTCCATCTAGCATATCCTTGAATATATTTTTCAGTACACTTTAGAGAATTCTTGGTGAAATGAAACAAAATAAGGGTGAGATAAAATAATCAATAATGGTAAAGTAAAAAAATCAATAATTAATCTATGAGAATAATCAATATGGAAAGGTAAATAACTGAAAAAACATTCCACGTAGTCAATAGCTGAAAATGAAGTGAGTAAATAATATATAAAGGTATGTAACTGGAACACATGTCATTTAATCAATGAACTGATAATGAAATGAATCCATATATATGTTGATGAAAAATATCATGGATAATAATAACTGAATCAAAATGAAGGCAATTCTTAATTATTGAATGTCATGTTTCCTATGTACATGATACATTTACTGTAAATATAGTTCCAAATATATTGGGTAAAAATCCATTAGCTTAATCTAGATAACTAATTTTATCCAATGAGACTAATGATTCATCATGGGTATTATATTAAATGCCCTCTAACCCGTAGGTATTTCATTAAATGGTCCATAACCTGTGTCTTTTATGTCCAAAGAATTATCAAATAATTGATTTAAATTCATAAACAATGTTCCTTATCAAATATACGTATTGAGTAAAGGATACGAATTTATCAACATTTCTATAGTAAATCAAATTAACACCATATGTAGAAATTGTATATGGTTTAGAAAATATAAACATCCATGGTAAATGATATGGATAATCATGGGAAATTCAATGTTCAGTGATCAGGGAAAATTTGAATATTTCAAGGGCACTAAAAGGAATAAATGAAGTGAATGTCAATACTATCCTTACTAAATATATCAAAAACCATCTAGAGGAAAAATAAGGATGATATCAATACAAAATATCACAATTGGAGTAAGGAATAATGTTTTTTGTCATTGATGAATGGGAAAACTAGAAAAATATCTCTTAAAATCATTTTTAAGGAAAATATCCTTTTCATTTTAAATTATTTTTAATAATTTTCTTTTAAAATCAATTTTAAAAATATTTTATTTAAAAATTAAAATTTTAATATATCAAAGGACGATTCAAATAAACTATGGTGGGTAAATACATACATATCATACGAGGTAAAAAGAAAATTCCTTTTTCACAGTAAAGAGGGTTAGAAAATTGCCTTGTTCAAAAATGACAAGAAGATTACTTTGAAAATATTGGTAAAAGAAAAAAATAATAAAAATGTATTTAATAAAACATTTTATAATGGTTAAAAACTTTTTTGAAAAATTTTTAATAAAACATGGAGTTTATTGGAATACAGGCTCTCTGACTAAAGAGAGAAATGAAGTCGGGTTTTCATAAAACCATTTTATAAGACATTTTGAGTACTAAAGAGTGAAAAAATGGTATTATTAATTGATAAAGGTCATGAATAATAATAGTTGAATAAAATAAATGGAATTATTAAACAATGGGCATATATGTTTCTCTAATTTAAATTTAATTGTAAACAATTCTGAATAAAATGAGATTGTGAAGTAAACCCTTGAAAATATTATAATGTTGAAGTGATAATAAATAAAATATATATATTTATGTCTATAAAATTTAAATACACTTATGTAAGTATAAATAAATTAATATATAGTCTAATTCATTATACACATAATCATATAATATTAATAACAACAAGGAAGTAATATAACCAAATAAAAAGGAATTGGGTTATGAAATTTCTTTTCTACTTGGAAACTTTTAACTCAAATCCCCTTAGAAGAAATAATTAAAATTGAAACTCAAAATAACATGAATATAAATCAATTAATGATATAATATATCAAAATTATCAGTATATATACCACACTAAAATAATTAATTGGTGAATATGACATTTATCTCACAAATGTAAAAAGTGAGATGAAAATCCCTTACCTTGCATTTCCTTTTAGGTGAACATCCTTTAACCTCCTGTTTATGGGTTTTCAAAATGTTAATAAATTATAAAATAGATATAATATTGTTTTTAATATCATATATTAACTTCTTATAATATCTTATTACACATTTTTAAATAATCATTCATTATTTTCACTATTTCAGGTGTTAATTGCCTAGTTTGCCGAGTATGTTTTGACTTGTTATTTTTTATTACTATTAATTAGATAATGGATTAATAATATATAGAAATTAAACCATTAATTACATATCATATATATCCATTTTATATGTATTTATAATAATCCATAATAGTTTTATATGATAAAGTAAATGCAACGTTTATGGAGATGGTAGACCGTACCTACGCATGAACCTTACTTTCATTTAATTTTCATATTAAAATAATGAAAATTAAATGATAAATATGTATATTATAATTATATTATAATATTAATGTCATATATGTTGCATACTATTATTAAAACCATCTTTTATATATTCCACGTATAGCATAAACGAATCACATCTCTTTGAGGAGTCGATAGTCCACACTTCCACAAACGATGTTATCATATACCCACAAGATGGAAAGCATAAAGTTGTGTTATATATAAAAATTAAATAATTATAAAGACATTATAAATATCAAATATATCATATATAAATATATTTTCCATCATAATTACCAACATGATAGGTTTTAAAGGAAGAACAAACAATCATCATTTTGTGAAGCGAAAGTACGTGGTACAAACAAATAGTAGGTATCTTACCCATTAGATGGATGTCTTTGTAACTGTAGGTCTAAAATAAAAATAAAAACATATCCATATATTTATGATACTATTATTTTTATATAATCATAGAATAATTATAACTTGAATAGTGGAGAAATAAATAAAACTAAAGAGTTTGAGGAAGGATGTTACCACTTATTCAGGTAACTCCTTTTGGATTTCACCAAAGGGATTCCTTTGATAGATTTATTAAAAATGTGGGGATTATAATTTTAGGGGAGGTATTTTTATGATAAATTTTTTAATATATTTTTTGATCCAAAGTGTCTTTATAGTTGTGAGGAAGTGGGAGGGGTGAGTGCCTTTTTATAGTGGAAGAGTCGCATTCTTGTAAATTTTTGGAAAGGGAATTCCACCCACATTTTTTCTATGAAAAGTGGATCTATTAATTGTAAAAATTAGAAAAAAGCGAAAATAGTGTCTAAATATTTCCATAAAAAGGTTTTTGGACAATATATAGGTCATTTTTGCCCTTAATTTTAAGGTTTAGTTCTTTGTTATACTTAATTTCACCTTAATCATTGTAATTAATTTTATTTACTTTCACAAATATTTTTGGTCAAAAACTAATTTGAAATTATTAGAAATTATAAATTATGATCATTCCAAATATGGAATCCATTTTTCTACATTCCAATCATATAATTTGTGGAAATAAATTTAAATTTAATCCCTCAGACAGGATGACAATGCATGTTTTTAAAGTAAAAATGTTCAAACGTTT
Source organism: Viscum album (assembly GCA_963277665.1). Classification (NCBI taxonomy): domain Eukaryota; kingdom Viridiplantae; phylum Streptophyta; class Magnoliopsida; order Santalales; family Viscaceae; genus Viscum; species Viscum album. The sequence goes on from OY728135.1 coordinate 1,890,678,118, forward strand.
TCTAGGTTTTCATATCCAATTTCAATGTAAAATTTCTTCAAATGTGATAAATTAGAATAATTAATAAAAAAATTATTTAATTGAATTTTAAAACTAATTTAAAATATAATTTGTCTTCATAAATAAATTATATGAAAAAAAATGAATTAAAATTCAGTATTTTCTAACTATTCATCAAAAAATGAAACTTCACAAAAAAATACCAAAAAATCACACTAAACTGATTTTTATGTTTCTATTTCATATATAAAGTTTATTTTAACATATAAAATATATAAAATTTTCAAAAATTTTATTTAAAATAAGTTATCCATTAAAAGGAGGTAAAAGTGCCTTTAGAGAAGTATTGATTTTTTTGTGAAATATTGGGTTTATTCTTATATTATGTCTATCAAATCTATTGGATGAATAAAATATTATTGAATATATAATGTTATATATATATATTACATTAATATTACTCACTATTTAATTTATTAGTATTAAACATCTTTGTGAGCATAGAAATAGTTTACTATAAAAATATTCCCTTTATTTTAAATTTGTTCTTATATTCATTTATAATTAATTTATAACCAATTAATTCATTTTATATTTTTATAAACCATATATTTTCATAATTTAGTTAATAATATTTATAAGTAACAATTTAATGGATAGTTTAAGTCTTATTATATTAAATAACAATATTTCAATAACATATTATTGTTCAGTAAAACATGATCTTCTGTGTAATGAAATCCATTGAAGAAACTCATTGGTGTGTGAGACATATTCTAACTCAATAGCATGTGCATTCAATGTAATATCATAGATTGAATTTATTTAAAATATTGAATATATTTTTAAGACTTGGGATATTATATTCCCTTATGAACTTGGTGTTGCATATCATACACACTATTAAATACAAGTTAATCTTTTATAATTTTCAGGGTGTTACATAAATTTTTCATATATCAGCCAAATATTCCCATATTTTAAAAAAATTTAAATCTATAAATTATATAGAAATCTACAAAACCATGGTGTATATTATGGAATTTTAAGATTTAAGTACTTGATCTATTGAAAAACATGGAATATAAAATTCCTTATTATAAAGACAGTGAAATATTTTCATTTTAAAAAATACAATTAAGAAATTTTCATTAATATGTTAAATAAATTCATGAAATGGTCTCTACCTTTCTAAAAAAACTATGACTTATAATTACAACATAGTCTGCAAAAACTTCTCGATCAACCTTTCTTAGAAATCTCCTTCTCTAAAACCATGACATAATACAATAATGTGGTTTACAATCCATTTTTAACAAACATATACATCTTTTTCACCCTTCAAAATATGAATTATCATTATAATATTTTGTCTTAGATGTGTTTTCCAGCTGAATCCAACTTTTTTAATAGAAAAATATGATTTATTAGGAAATAATATAATTTAATTATTTCCTACCCCACCAAATGAACTACCATATTCTTGAAAAAATCTATAAAAATATTCCATTCTTTTTATAGACATATTTCATCCAATAAGAACAATTTATGACAAAACAAAGCACTTTGAATGTGTTTAATCATTCCCTTCTCTTGATTAACCAAGGTTCCAATATTCTCCCACATTAGGTTTACTATAAATTATTATATTATTCATTCCTCTAATTGTATTTTTGAAAATTCCCATTGTTTTTAGAAGCTCCAAAACATAATAAAAATATCATATGTCCCTCAAAGTCTACAAGATCTATGTATAAAATAATAATTTATAAAGATTTATTAGATAAACTCTTTATACCTTTGATCTTTATACTAATTTTTTAAATTTTACTCTCTTTGTATTCATCATGATTCTATCCATGGATAATGTCTATAAGTCCCTATAGGATTATGTATTCATACAACGGGGGTGATTAGTGTGACCTATTTTACATAAAAAATCTACTTTTATAAATTTTCCACCCTTTTAGTATGTAGAACATTTGTGGTCTATTAAGACACAACAAGGTCTTATTTTCTCTCTATACCCACAAGTGATGATCTGATTCCTTAACCCTATTTCCTTCTACTATATTAATATCTTTACAGTAGAACATGAAACTTGGCCTCTATTTCAGATCACTACATACATAACCCTTTACCGATCTACTTCTCCTATTCTATTAAAACCTGTCATTATAAACTTGAGAAAACATGGATATTCAAAACACGAAAACCTATTTATAAAAACCTTAGTATCTTCTATTTTGAAATTTTATAACTTGGGTATATAGGATTTACACAACACATACAACTATTAAACAATGAACTACACTATTTTTCTTCTTCTTTAAAACCCAATTGATTCTCATGTGCAACACCAGTTCATTTATTTCTTATACTTCCTCACAATATCTAAGTAAGTATATTATTAGTTCTTCTACCTCAAGACCTTCATAGTTCTATTTTATTCCAAGGTTCATTGTATTCAACTAGTAAATAATACAAAACTTATAATTTTTATACTCTTTTTTTCATTCCCATGAATAACTACAGTAATGGTCTCCTCTCATTTCAATACTCCATAAATGGAATATGTTAACTGTTATCATAGATCACGCAAAAGGAATAATAATAAATTTTTCGTTTTGGGTTCCCATGATATCACATACATCATATCTTTAATTAAAAGGATATTCCAAGAATAACCAAAATTAATGATTTATTCATTTTAAAATTCAGTTAAATATATCTTTTCCATTATTCCACAATTAATTCATGTATTCTCTATCCTTAAAAAAATCTTCCATTACTTAAAAAATATACAACTACAATAATATACAAAGATTATTTATTTTTATCTTGAGGGATTATTAAAAGTTTTTTATGATTTCAACATTTAAATATGTATCAAACACAGATTCTCAAGATTGAATCAGAAATATTTAAACACTTGATAAGATTTCATGACTGGACATGAATCTTTTTTCATTATTCTTGAAACCCCAATAAATTCATTTCAACTATTTTAAATGTGAATAAATTCTTTTACTCTTTGATCTTACTTATGGAATTGAAGATAAATAACTTAGTCTAAAATTATGGGTTTTTAGAGATTTATGATGATTGAGACACTTACAAATAGATCCAGTATCTTCAGATTTTACATTTTTCAATATTATATAAATATTAAAATCCTATATTTTCACCCAGTAGAATCTTATAATTTTCTCAGCCAAATATCATATAAAGGATCCACAACATCATATGTGGATAAAAATCTCTTACATGCAGTTCTATTATCCTATGTTTATATCAATATTTTTATGCATGTAAAAAATATCTTTCATCTAGAATAAATATTTAATGGCATATTGAAATATCACACAGAATATGAACTTTTACTTTTTCAAAGTTTATAATACTCAAATGTTATAAATTATTTATAAGATATCATAAAGGTAGATCTTGTAGATCAATTTAGTTATGTGTAGTCCAAATATCTTACAATTGTCTATAATCTTATCTACATAGATCAATTCACTTATATGTTGGCTAGTTCAGTTCTCCAAAGATGAATTCTATTTTCCCTTTTCAAAATGTCTTATGCATAGATAAATTAACCTATATGACCTTAAATTTCTTATATGTAGGTAAATTTTATTATATTTGTGGTATAATTTTCGTTTCTAATTTTCAAATCTCAATCCCTAAAGAACTTTTTTTAGATTTTTCCTAATTGAATTTTGAACTCTTCCAAATATTCTTTAGGACTCTTCTATCTTCTCAAATGAATTAAAAATAGATTCAAATAATTAAATGAATTATTATAATAATTCCAATCCCATTATAACTTGTTCTAGAGTCTTACAACATGATAAATACTCAAGAGATATTATTTTCATAAGTTCCTCTTCCTTCTCAAATCTAGATTCATTCTAGCCATTATAAATATTTATCCAAAAGATATAAAACATGTTACACAAAAACTTCTATATTATAAACTCCAAATCTTAATTCTACATCATTAGATATATCTTCCATATACTTTGAAATTGTTTAAAAAAATATAAATACACCCTATATATGTTTTCAATTTTAATTTTAGTATCTAGATCTCACTTCAACATTACATTCCCACTATTACTATTGTAGACAATAATTCTCCAAGATTTATAACTTTTCATTATCTTTTGTACTATATCAATAACTGTTTTATTTTCATGATTCCTTTTGGATTTACTTATCCGTGTTCTTAAAGGTTAAAATACACGTTTCTTTGGTTATATAAACCATTCATCATGGAATACATCACCTTTGTTTTAATTACATTGACATGCTTCTTGAAAATAAGATGAATTGAAAACAAATACAACCAAACACTTTTGGGAACTTGAATATTCACCTTTTTTATTATTCTCAATTCCAAATAAACTCTATTGCTGAGAGGAATTATTCTCCCCCTAATTGAAAATAAATGAAAATAGAGGAAATTTATTCTCCCCCAAAATGATATAGTAGGGTATGGTTGCCTATCTCTATCAAACTATTCTAATTCTTGGTAACATTTATTCTCTTTATTTGATTTACATCCACTTTCCAAATATTTTCAATATTTTTATGAGATAATGGCAGTACCAAATTTCCATAGCAATGCTACATCAACAATAAAACTCTAAGTCTACATGGGCTAACTCGGTGTAGAAAACAATATTAGTTAATTTAGAAAAAACATCTATTAATTAAGTATCATATGATACCAGTATTGAATTTTCATTCATAATGGTTTTTCAAATAAGTTTTCAATAGGTTTCACATACCTAAACTCATTTTAACACATACATAAAAACATTTCAAGTTCAAGTATATCTCTCAACTTGGATAAATAATCACCCATTTATAATTATATTTAATATGATCAAAAAAATAAGAGAGTGAAAATAATACCCTATCTTAAACTTTCTTCAAGGATTTCCATATTTCAAAATATAAGAGATAATGATAGACCTATGGGAAGATTTCCTTCATTGATAGATCCCCCTAAATGGATACTCTACAAACTTATTTATCTTTAATTCTCAGTATTTAATCCCAACAATAGAAATCCTAGGAATATATTAGATAATCCAATAGTTTCTTAGCATTAGCAATATGTATGTTACTAATTTCTAAATATGGTGGATTCTTTAATAAAAGGTCTAAAATTCCTATACCTAATTATTTTACCTTACTTACTTTCATTCCAAATATTTATATTTTTTGGAATAATGGTTCTATTATTATTTTTATCATTATTCATAGCTGGAATGGATTTATAAACTTTTTAAAATAGATCCATTTATTTAATTTCATCTTTATCTTGTTTCTTAGCCTCTTCAAACTATTTTGGATATATGAAAATACATTCCTTTTTCTCATGTTTGGACTCTTTTGTATGTGATTAATCCTTCTTTAAAGCTACTTTCCTTGAACTAGGATATATATGCGCTTTTCCATTTTTATTTAATTATCTTGTCAGGATATTCTTTCACCTTCCACTCACCTAATTATTAGCCTTTGACTTTCCCTTTTAGTGAATCCTCTCATCCTCTTCATTAGGAATATCCACCACTATTCCAAACCTTTTATCTATTTCTTATATTGAATTTTTTAATTTGGATTATATATTTATCCCATTTATTTTGAAATTCATGTCCATCTCTAAATGGTCCATAATGTGACATCTCTTTCCATAGTAGAAGCACTTTTTCCCTATTGGTTAAAAAAAATCCATCTTTCTTCATAGACTTCTTGGGTGTGTTATTCTTCACTATTTTATTTTAATTTTATCCAAAGGGAATATTAATTTATATTTTTAAACGTTTATAATTATATGGTGGTTCTTTCGTCTCTTCAGTATATAAGTGATACCTGATAGGTTTGTAAAAAAATTCATTATAGAAGTTACCACCAATGTTTCACATTTCACAGAATTTCTCAAAGATATAAAATCTATTCCTTAAGGATCGATTCTCAATTTTATATGTGGTCTTCTTCACTCTAGCGGGTTTCTTTCTAGGTTCATATTTTCTACCTCTTTCTCTAGGATTTATCAAATTTTTTACACACTGGAACATTATGATAGTAATGAATAGATATATTCCCAAACTTCTAGAAACAAAAAAATCTTACAATGAGACTCGTTCTTTTCGCTTTAGGCATAGTCTATCCATATTGAAAGACTTACTGATTTTAGACAAAAAACATCACTATTTTAGACTTAGTATTAGGGGAAATGTTTCTTGGGTATACTAACTTCCACCCTTAACTTATAGTTTGGTTTTAAAACATTTTTAATCTCCCACTTTTGAACATTAATTTATGATTTTTCATGCACTTCTGGAAAAAATAGATTTAGAAGAAACATGTTTTTCAAGATTGTGGGATTCCTATTTCCATGATATTGAGGTGGATGGTTCTCTAGATGATCTCAATCTCATTTTTACACTATCATGATTCTACTTTCAAGAAGTAATATTTTTAGATGGTTATATTTAAAAAAAATTCTTTATCTTGGTCATTTTGGAAAGCCCATATTTTATAGATTTCATATTCCATAGTCTTACTTACAGCTAAATATTTTTCATATTTACTATATTGTTTTTTTATTTAGATGATCTAAATCTATCTCACCATTTAATATTCATTATTCAAAATGATCCTCAGGAATATTCCCTCCCTATTGTAAATAATTTTCAATATCCTTTATCCTTTTTTTAATTAACTTTTTATTATGAACTTTTATCATCAATAGAGACTTTATAAAGTTTCTCTAATTCATAGAACGCCTCTTTAACCAAATTTAAAAACAATAATTTATTATATAAAACTATTTGAAATTATTCATCATGTTGTTAAAATATTTCATGGAAAATAGTGGTAGATTCTTCTTTGAATTTTACAAGCTTTGTGAGAGTGTTGCAGTAACTCATTTTAATTACCAATTCTTCTTCTATAACATTATGTTCTACTTAGAACTATGACTTTTCATCATGTAATCCCTTTATGAATCTAAATATATAAGTAACCAAATTAGTAGGGGTAACCTTCATATAATAATTAACCAAAATATAGATTTCTTTAGTACATTAAATGAAAATATCTTACATATTGTACTTTCTTCTCTATAGGAATAATGATCAATGGATTCATCAAGATATTTACCACTATAAAAAAATCTGTTGGTGGTTATTCCTCTCCTTTATTTGAATCATTTCTAAAAAAATTGGTCTCATTTTTCTTCTCATTTCATAATGTATTGTCCGATACCACGAAATCTATCTTTTTAGTGATGGAGAATGTTTCTTCCATAAAAGGTACTTCAAAATTCTCTTCTAAGCTGACTTTAAATCTTAATTTCATATGTACTCAAGTAAAATAAATTAGGAAAAAAATTCAAAACAAATTATAGGTATCATTTATTCTGATATCAATTTTAATAATTATTAGATCCAAATTTAGAAGTGTACTTTACTCTTATTTTAATTTTATATTCCACCAAGATCATGAAAACACACCTAAGAGGGGGTGAAATAGGTACGACCAATTTATCCAAAGCTAATTTTTTGTTTTAATTATTTTATAACCCTATGATATATTAAACATATATTGTATGTTAAAACTCAAAAAATCTTATTTTTTCACACAACCCATATCCACCACATAAGAGAAAATAAATAAGTAAAGTAAATAACACAATATTTTTAAATTGTTCAAACCTAATGTGGGAAACCAACGAATTTTCATGCTCGAATCACATTGATACAAGTATTCTACACTAAAATCATATTATAAATTACCAGTGGAGCATAGTATATTTTTATAATAACTTAATATCACTATATTACAAAGGTTAGTGGTTCACAATTTTAAAAATGTGAGCAACACCTCCACAATATTACACATGTGAACATATTTCTATACTCCATGCCATATTCTTCAAACAAGAATCATATTAGATGAATCTCATCTTCCTTTATCCATTATAAAGTAGATCAATTAGGATACTTAGGAATATATCTTTACCTAAAAGTGATTAATATTCTACAACCAAAGTGTCTTTTACTAACTTATGATCTTCACAACTAATAATGAAACTCAACCTTTGTTTCAAATAAATACATGCAGAACCCTTTTCTAGTATGTTTATCCTCTTTAATCAATACTCAAATCTATAAAATTGAGTCAACATAGATATTCAAAACTTCATAGCCACATTTCTAAATATTCGGTATCTTCTATTCTAAACTATAATATCTCAAGTATATAGGATTCAAACAACACATTTAGCCACAACATCATCCACTATAACATATACTTATTTTTTGAAAACCAACCAAATTTTAGGAAGATAACTAGTTCAATTCTCTATTATTCTTCCTTGTGATAGCATGTAGTATCTATAATAATTTCTTCTTCCTCTTGATTTATTAGTTCTCTTATATTCCATATTTCCTTTTATTCAACTAGTATCGACTATAATAACATTTATTTTCTTCTTTATCTCTTTTTATTCATGCCCATGCGTGGATACATCAATTTTATCCCCTAATTTTAATTTTCCATAAATGTAATATGTAAAGTTGTATCATAGTGTATGAAAAATTCATAATAAAAAATTTCTAACTTTGAGTTCCCTTGACATCTCATGAACCCAATATTCAACACAAATTATATTCTATGAATACACTTGATAAACTCTATACTCATTTTCAAATATGACCCAATATATATTTTCTTTTATTCTATAGATAGATCATGTATTCTTCTTCCTCAAAAAAATATTCTAGACTGTATAAAATATATAATAATAGTATATGGAGCTTTCTAATTTTATTCTTGAGTGATTATTTAATGTTATATATAGTTTCAATAAGTAAATCAACACCAAAAATATCTTCTCATGCTTAAATAAAAAATATTTAAACACTACATAACAACTTGAGTTTCAACTTGAATCCATATGTATTTTTCTTGAAAGCCTAATAAATTATTTTTCACTTTTAAATATGTAAAAATTATTTTACTCTTTGATCTTTCTCCTTATAGACCTTAATATCAGTAACTTAGGATATGATTATAAATTCTAAAAGTTTTATGATGTTTAGGACACTTAAGAAGAGATCAATTATCTTCAGATTTTATATTCCAAAGAATATCATAATTATGAAAATATTAATTTTTCACCAAGAAAAATCACATAATTTTCAAAGAAAAATATCATATGTGGGATGTAAGACATTATATACAGAGGTAAATTCCAATGTATACATAAATATTTTTTCACATGGAAAAAAATGACTTTTATCCAAAAAAAAATCTTACAGTCTTCTCAAATTTCTTAAAACCTACTGAAATGTCATCCACCAAGTGATTTTTTTTCTTTATCAAAGCTTAACATACTCAAATGTAATATGGGATTTTGAAAATATCATACGACTAAATAACATAGCTCAATTTACATACATGTATGAAAAATATCATACAGATATCCAAAATATCATTAATGTGGATCAATTCATTTACATGATGGCTAGTTCAGTTCCACAATGATGAATTCCCTTTTTCATTTTTTAAAATGTATTACATGTAGATCAATTCACCCACATGACCTTAAATCTCCTACATGTAGTTAAATTATCATATGCTCATAAGATACTTTAAATTACTAATTTTCATCTCTCAAGCTCTATAATAGAAATTCTATAACTTTCCACAATGAATTTCAAACTCTTTAAAATTCGTTTTGGGCCTCTTAAATATTCTAAAATGACTTCATAACAAATCCAAATAATTGATGGAATTATTATAATATTTATAAACCCATTATTTCTCATTCTAAAGTTTTTGATTATAATAAATACTAAAGATAGAGTATTTCCATAATATACACTACTTTATCAAGTAAATATTCATTACATCCATTATAAATCATTATCAAATAGATATAAAACATATAACACAACAAATGATATATTATAATCTCAAAATAAAGATTCTTTAACTTCATCTACCTCTCCTAGATACTTTAAACTTGTTTAAAAATTATTAAATGAAACTTATACAAATTTTCCAATTTATGTTCAGTAGAAATATCATTATTCAACCTTTCACTTATAATGGTACTATTGTAGATATTTCTTCTCCATTTTTTGGATCTTTTATTTGGATTTAAGACCAACTCAATAGCCATCTAATTTTTAGTCTACCCTTTGAAGTTATCCAACTATGTTCTTTAAGGGAAGCATTCACTTTCCTTTGGTTGTATACTCAATTCATCATCCAATACATTATATTTTCATCAATACATTGGCATGAATCTTTAAATCAAGCCTAATTGATAAAAAATAAAACCAAATAACTTTGATAGTGTTAGTGTATCTCCCTCTATTACCCCCTTACATATAAGAGTGAGTGAAATATTTTAAACTATTCTCCATATTTTAAAATAAACCTAAAGGGTACTAGCTTTGTAACCTTGTCATAGATGAAAAATCACACTAACAAATAAATATATGTGGGGGGAGGATATTTTATAAACCCCCTTATTATTTAAGTTTCTTTAAAACTAGTATTCAACTGATTCTTATCAAACACTAGTATTTCCTATGATTTTCTAAAAATATCTACCACTTGATGATTCATATCAATGTTCTTCACTTAAAAACATCTTGGTCTTTTGTTTTTATGTTTAGTGCAGGAATTCTAAATGAGATTATTTATTAGATCAATTATTATTTTTTATCACAAAATATCAATATAAGAATCATCACTTAATCATAAATATATTTTCACTTTTGATTAATTTTTAATAGTTTAATACATTCATTTTTCATAAAAAAAATATTCTATGCTCCATGCCACACCCATGATGTCAATTTTATGTATTATTTTTCTCTATTTATTTAATTTATTGTTATAATTTTGTTTCTGGGTCTTTCCAATTTAAATTTTAATGTTTCTGGAAAATAGTGTATATCACATGGTTATAAGTAACTATGCAACAATTGTGTAACAACCTATTGTTTTTTAAAATGATATTTCATATAGTTGGTGAATGGTTTACCTAACCATTCATACCATCTATATAGGATCCCAGGTGAGGTAGTAGTGATCACCATGGTTAGGGCATTGTTTAGATAACATTGTGGCCAAATGTTTCATCCTATTAAGAAAACAAAAAATGTGAAATTTTTAAATTTCCCTTAGTTTTTTTAAACCCACTTTTTATATACTTTCTCTTCACTAAATTTTTCTAGATTTCACACATGATATCCCTTAATCCTACTATACTTGGGTGGATTTCAAATGGAATATTCTTAATTTTCTTTGAGATTTTATCAAGTAATGTCCTCCCTTCATTCATCTTGGCTTCCTTCTCCCTTCCCTTATGGCCTTATCTCTTCTTTATGGTCTTGGTGACCTAGGGTTTGTGTTGGAATAATTTAATGGTGTGGGTGTTGGTGATAATGGTTTTTTGTTAACTCTTAAGGGTTTATCTTAACATTATACAAGGATTTCCATCATAGGTGAGTGATTCCTAGTGATTTCTCTAGGTTTTTATTGGTTAAATGTATGTGATTTCATGATGCTTAATTGTTTTTAAAACTATAAATGATTTTTTAAATTTTTAATTTTTTCACTATTTTAATATATAAAAGGATATTTTGAGAAATATATGCATGTGTTCTATTGATTTCAAATTTTTTTCCTTTTATATTTAAATAAAAATGGATTCACATGACATATTTTGTTCATAAAGTGGATTGGAAGTGAAAATTTAACAGATTAGAAAGGTTATAACACAGGGTAACCTTTAGTACATAGGTGGTATAATTAGGATAGGTACCTCTATTTAATTTTCACCCTCCCTATAACTTAGTCTATGACATAATTCTGTCTAAAAAAATTCTTCTATTAATGGTGTTACTATTAAGAATTTGTCTTATTTATCCCCAACAACTCATGAATAGTAATGATGGTAAATAGTTTTGTCATTGAGAGTATGAGGATCCTAGGATGAGTCCCAACCATAGTTTCCCTATGGCGGTCCCATGGTTATTTTCTATGTTTTATTATTACCATTCTTACACATTTTATATAAAATTTCAAAATAATGATTCCAATTAAAATATTTTAATCTTACATGTTTATTTTTTCCTAACAAAGGTTATTTATTACATGCTTTATGGGGCCTTATTGGGATCTTGTGTGGAAAAACTACAAGTATTTGTTTTTTTAGACATAGGTAAAATCAAGGTGTCACTTGGAGGTGGCGAGTACACTTGATAGTAGATTTTTCATTATAAGGGAAACATATTTTATGGTTGATTCTCATGTAACACAAATATGGGAAACCCTTTTGTTTATTTTGTAGGTTCTATATATAGTAAATTTTTTCATTTTTGTATAGTATTTCAACTCCCTATCATATTCCTTTTATATATGGTTGTTGAATTTCTCTTTACTTATCTAGATGTTCATTTTTCATGTATATTTTTAGGATCTATTTTGAAGTACAATTCATATTTCATTGATGGATTTATTGGGAAAATAATTTCCAACGTATGTTTATAATTCTCAAGAATTAATTTCCAAACCATTATAATTAGGTACACTATTTATTCAAGTTAGGTAAACCAAATATCAGATTGTTGGGGCTTAAGTACGATGTTAAAAGGAGTGTCTGGACAACACTCCTGGTATCCTCCCATGAGTTACTAGGGAATTTTGGGGATATAGTTTGATATTATAATTTTTTCCATTACTTGTATGGTAGGGTGAACTCTTTGTAGAACACACACATATACCTAGTTTTATGGAAGTTCATAAAATTTTTTTCCACTCATGGTGATTTATTTGGTTACTTTATATTTTTTTATGGTTTTGAGAAATTATTTTTTATTTTATTTTTTGATTTTTTCCCAAATTAATTGATATAATGTAGAACAATGAACCCTCAAAAGTGACATTGAAACCCTTTGGAGGATGTTATAGATATCTTCCCATGAGAAAATACATAGGTTGATCAAAATCTTATTGGGGGTAGTGGTTAAGACAATCTGAACTTTGAACTTAGGGGAGGTTTTCAGACCCTATCATGCTAAGAAATCCAATACAGCTACTAATAAGGATCAAGATTAATTATTCCTCAAGAACAATACCATATATTTTCTAGGAATAAATGATACAATATAGGATGGTGCTTTTTTAGAAGAGATCGAGAATATCTTTGACTTCCTTGGAACTCTAGACCCTATTAAGATGAAGTGTTCCAACTTCATGCTTGAATTCTATTATCAGAAATGGTGGGATTTAGCTATTTAGGTAAAAAAGGTATGAGGATATGGAGTAGAATTATTTTAAAGTGATATTTACTCTAAAATTATACCTCAACACATTGACATTGACTAAATCTCAGGAATTAATATTCCTCTTGAAAATAAATCGATCAATTATGGAATATATAAACTAATTTACTGAACTAGTTTACTTCACTCAAAAAATAATTTACAATGATTATATGAATGCTCAATTTTATGATATGATATGATGACTAAACATTTTTTCTTGGATATTCTTTTATAAACTCAAGTGAAAGGCTGAAGAGAAGGAAAAGGTAAATGAAGATAGTTATAGGTATCTTCCTTTACCCTCTTCCTTGAAATTTGTGGGTGGTGGGTCCATTATCTACCACCAATGTGCTATGTTCAGGGAATATATGATCTTCATTCCTAGTGAAACCCATGGAATTTAATTTTTGTGGATGTATGGTCCATCTCTATGGATTTTTTAGTGCCATAATTCTTTATTAGATTGGTTTGGGTTCTTCATCTCCCAGGGGATCCATAGTGTAGTTTGATGCCTCCTCGGTAGTGGGACCCCATAACCATGGGCATGTGGGTGGGGCTGGTTCATTGTATGGATAGAGTTGTGTTTAGTTTGAGCCTTAGTCTATTATAAGACCTCTTTCTCAATTATAGGTAAAGTAGTTGCATGTAGTGGATCAGGAGTGAGTGGAATCTAAGATAGAACCTACGATAGTGAGAGGTATTATTCTTATTTCTTCATTTATGAAGATTTGTTTAGTTGATATAGGTTCCCCTCACTCTTTTAAATTATCCCATACTATGTAATTTCTTAAATTGCATATAGATTACATTCCCTATGTTATGAAGATGGTCATGACTCTTACGAGAAATATAGATCAAGGTTTTCGATGCACTTTGTGTGTCATTTATATGTCATAATTTTAGCTAGTATGGGAAATTTTCATCATTGAATCATATATTTTTATATAATCCTTTGGATAGGCTAGATAATAGTCTATAAGGATCACACCAATTTCTACCATTAGATAGGGACTTTCACTTCCCAAATAGGTTCACTTTAGTATTCTAGGGAGAATGGAACCCGTTGTCTAGTAGGGTAGGATCCCCTCTTACTAAGCTGGGTTTTATCATCTATTAGGTGTATGATATTATATTAAAAGTGATTAGTGTAATTTTGGGAGTGAGTTGCCTCCTATGGTAAGGGAATTCTCTTAGGTGTTTCTAGATGATTTTTTATGCTTACCCATAGAGTGGGAAGTTTAATTTTCTATGAAACTAGTGTTGTGGACCCAACCAATATCTCTCCCTTCATATAAATAGATCCCATAGTGTTAAAAAATTGATAATACAATTGTATTATTTGGAATATAAAGTATTTATCCACTCTATAATTTCCCCATGGGATACTTTTGTGATTTTTTCAAAAATATTGAATGGGATCCTTTTTTTGTTCATTAAAAACCAGAATTTGAATTATTCTATAATAAAGAATAAATAATTTTTACCATATATTGAATACCTCTTTGATTAATTAAATGGAGAAAGGTTGTTTTACATGATTAAAATTAATTCATGTTATCAGTAGTTTAGGGTGAGAGGGGTAAATGTTCCCAATACTAGTTTTCAAATAAGGTATTTAGATTTATATTATCAAGTGATTCAATTTGAGTTAACTCATATTCTAGAGGTTTTCATGGTGCACGTAGACTCGATATTCCTTCTATTCCTTGATACCTTCATCAAGGAATTCATGGATAAAATTTTGTTTTTCTCTGAGATGAAGTAGGAGCATACATTCCATTTTGGAATTGTTTTGGGAACTTTTTATGATAACTAACTCTTTGCTAAATTTTTCAAGTGTGGTTTTTTATCCAAATAGATCATGTTCATTTGGTAATTGGTATCAGAATAGGGTATATTGTTTGATCTTGAGAAGTTTGGGGTCATGATGTCTTAAGAGTATCCCAATAATGTCTTCAATATTAGAATCTTATTAGGGTTGAGAAGATAATATAAATAACCCATAAGATACTTATCCTAGATTGGATTACCTCTGGTAGTTATCACCCAAAAAAAGGAAAAATTTATTGTGGATCCTAGATTGTTAAGAATCCTTTGATGAGTTAAAATAGTGTTCTATAAAAACTAAAATTCTAATATTACCAGAGGATGGTCAAGGTTAGGTATTATAATTCAATGAATCAGGTATGGTTTTGGTGTGTGTTCTTATATAGGGAGAATATGTGGTGCAATAGGGATATCACCAACTAAATCCATATGAAAATAACTACCCAACCCATGACCTTGAACACATAGATTTGGTGGATGATCTTAAGTGCTTGAACTTCTATATTTTGGTGGAAATGTTTTCAATTTACTATGATCGTGAGATATTGAACTATATATTATCAAAAAAGGACCTGAATCTTTGACATTAGTGATATTTATAATATCTTAATGGATTTGATTTAGAAATAACCTACCCAATAGGAAAGGGAAATGTGTCTTATGGTGACCTAAATCAAAATTTACCCTCTTAGGTCCTCCAGGGTTCTAGTGATGAATAGATTTTAATGGATTTATTTTTCTTAGATGCATCTAAAAATGTGGTATAAAAAGAAGAGAATGATTATATATAGTATACAATCAAATCATTTTATTATCAAGATTATTAATTTATAGAAAGTTGGTGATGAGGAATCATAGTGCATCATGATAATTTTAAATGGTAGGTAAACCACTAATAAGTGGTCTCAATCTATAGAGGGTGTATTTTGTTTATGAATATATTATGTGGTTCCAATATCGATGAGGAAGGTGGTGATAAAGAATCTCCCCCATTATCATGAAGAAGTGCACCCATGAGCAACTAATATGTACCATGAATTGAAGAACAAATTTTGGTGGTTTTGTATGTGAGAAGACACATTGTCTCAATGTTTTACTTTACACTAGATTAAATCAAATAATCAAAAGCCATCCAGTCTTCTCCAACCACTTTCTATACCTATCTGGAAGTGGGATGATATATCTATTTGTTTTATCATTTGTTTACCATAAACCCCTTTAGGTAATAACACTATATGGTTTGTGAAACACCCCAAGATTTTAAAAATAAATTTAATGCATAAAACACTAAGTCTCTACAAACACTACTTTTTTATAACCTAGCTAATAAACATAATTTTTTCATCTATGTGATTTGAATTTCGAAAGAAAGACATACACAGTTGCATTCGGGGTGATATTTAGAGTAAGATAGAATCAACTTAGATTTTTTCTATATAGTAACATACCCTTATGAATTGTAACATACCCTTATGAATATTAATATGAATAATAATGAATAGTAAATAGGTAAAAAAATATAAACTTCACCCATGAATAAATAAAAACAATTTAGGTATCTTATAAGTAAAGAAATGATCATAGTATAAGTATTGGTAATGTCATAAATATTTTAATTACAATTTTATGATTAATTTAATAATTTAAAATATAAATGTATTTTCATAAAATTTAATCATAAATTGTTTTTTTTTCTTATGGTTATAAGATAATTATATGGGAACTTGATTAATTTTTCAAGGTGTTATAAAATGAGTTATAGTTTTAATGTTGTTTTTTTGAATAAATTATGATTTTATTTAAAAAATAAATAAATAAATTAGAATACTATTTTCAAAAAATGGAATTTTATTTTTTAATTCTACACATCAAAAAATGGTTGGGGTAAATTTTGGGGATTTTTCTAAAATACATTAATTTGGGGGTGAATAGTAAAATATGATAATTTACGATAAATATTAAATACATGATTTATTGGTTCACATGTGATGTAAGGATGATGTAATCCCACTAGGTTAGAAATCATATGAATTTATTACTATTATGGGTCACATGAATCAACACTATTAGTTGTCTTGAGGGAAATAATAAAATAATGAATAAAATATTCACAAATCATCCCTCACCTCTACTATAAAAAACCTCCCCACTCCCTCTTCTATTCACTCATCTCAAGCATTTTACCTTGTCTAAATTCTACTCAAATATCTTCCCAATATCATCCCCCATGTACATCATCCATTGGTATCATAAAATGACCAAAACCTCTTCCTTAAAGAGGCTCTCAGGGAAGATTACTTCAAGAAGTAAATTTCTCTTTCCATTTCTTTTATTTGAAGTTCCTTTATTTTATTTTTATTTACTCACCTAATTTCATCCAAATGTTGTGAGGAATCCATTACATTACATTCAATGAAATTTTTTTATGAAAAATTAATTATTATTCATCCTCTCTCCTTTCCCCTTCTTTTATTCTCGAAATGAAAACACCGTCTGAGATGTGTTAATTTATCGCATTCAAGGACGATGGGTTTTCAATTTCTATTACCAACATCAATTTTGGTCATGAAACCATTTTTATTGTTGAATCAGATTGTAATATATTTATTATAACTTATTTAAGGTTCTATAATCCTTTTGTAAACATGATAATAATTTATAAATCAAAATTAGTTCATTGTGATCAAAAACCACCAATTAACCCAAACAATTGTCATTGAAGATTTATATAATGATTCATCTTAGATCCCAATAACCAAATTAATTTTATAACCATGTAATATTTTTTTTATTCAATAATAACATAAAAATTTTATTCTGGACAACCATTATCATTCTACATGTTTATCCATACATGAATATAAGTAAACCGATCATGAAAACCAGGGAAGGAAATGCTCCTAAACAATGAAATTGAATCTCTTAACACATCAAATGGCCATGAGTATACCTAATAAGGTTATAATAAATCAATTAAATGTAGTTGATGTTATGGAATCATTAATTTTTGAACCTAAATTTTATTATTCAAGTCATTAAGATCAAGGAAGGAACACCTTCAGACTTAAGGTAAGGGTTTTCCACCCGAACCTCCATTTTCATTCAGGTTACTTTTATTTTCTACTTACCAAAATGAAATTATTATGTATTATTATTTACTCCTAATAAATTTTGTGTGACTGTTCTATATATATTTACTAACTAAAATCCTTCATTATTTTATTAGGAGTTAGACATTTTAAAAGGAACCTTCAAAATTATTTTCGAAATACAAGCCAAATTCAAGGGAATTTATCAAATTCTTACCTATTTTAAAGGGAAATCTATAATATGTTTTTAGCAACTATTTTCTTTCTAAAATCACTCATTTTTTTATAAAAATACTATCTTACTTCATTTATGGTTTTATACAAATACTTTTCCAAAATAACTCTTCTCTTTAAAGTAAAAGAGTATTTAACTCATGAATTACTCAATGATTTTATAAGAGTATCTTTATCTATTTCAAAACTCTTATTGATTCTTATGTATTATTGGAATTAATGTTTTATGATATCATCTACCATATTTAATTGAATGGTTTATGATTATTTTGACTTTGTATGTTCTATCTTAAAACCTTTCACCAATTTACTCCGAACGGTTAGTGTTTATGATTATTGTTCGAGGAAAGTTGTTTAAATTTCATATATTAATTTAAATATGAATGTATATTTTATTTATGTTTATCCCCATTCATATGAGAAATGTATTGGACTTATTATTTTATGGGTGGTTCCCTCTATATCCCCTCAATGCATTGGTAGGTCTCACGAAAAAAATAGATATCGACTTAACTAAGGCCTTTCCCATTTTCAGATATGGTTTTGGCCAAGGCCTTAACCATTTTTAGATTTCTTGGCCGAGGCCTTGACGGTATGTTTCAGAATGTCCAGAATATTCATTTCTCTCATTATTAAAATAGTATTGATAGTTCGTGTGGTTATTTGATAAGTAGAATACCCATGATTGTGTTTTATTATGGAATTATTTATTCAACTCTTATTCATACCATATGTGTTCAAGTTTATTTTTAAAGGAACGTGTTTTTAGTTATTCACCATGCCTAATGTTTATTTTTATGATATCTTCCACTGTATTGCTTACCATTACTAAGCATTTGAGCTCACCCATTTCTTATCTTTCATTTTCTCAGGACATGCAGAAGTTTATTATGAATGACCTATAGGGATAAACTTATGGTTTTGGATGTTCCCAATAAAAATTTTATGTTTTATTTAATTTCAAGTTGTAATATTGAAATTATGTATGTTTCTGGATTTAAAAATCTACTAAACTATTTGTTCCTTTTGTAAACAACTTCCTTGTAATCATTCTAATGTAATGTAATAAGGTACCAGCTCCAAGAAACTGGGGTCGGGTCCTTATAGTTTGTGATTGATCGACTAACTAAGTCAACTCACTTCATTATAATCAAGTATACCACTAAGGTGGAATATCTTTGTAAGATATACATATAGAAAATCATGAAGTTTTATGAGTTTCCCTCTACTATTATCCTCAATATATACCATCGGTTTATCAATTATTTCTAGAAGGGAATCTGGGAGGTGAAGAGATCCTAAGTAATGTTGAGTACAACCTATCTTCCATAGTTAGACACTTAGATAGAGTAGAAAACCTAACTTATATAGGATATTCTCTAAGAATGTGTATTATATTTTCAAGTATCATAGGATAACCATCTAGTTTTGGTTGAATTTTATTATAATAATAGTTACCAATCATTGATAAAGGTGAATCCATTTGAATCTCTATATGGTTAGCCATTTCAATCTTCCATATTATGTATGGAAGTGAAAGGGGATTACCTAAAAAGGACAAGCATTTTACAAGAGATGAAAAATAAGATTCATGTGATTAGGTAGGGATTATTGATAGCCAAGAGTCACCAAAAGTATAATGTGTATCATCCAAGTTTTCATTTAGAGTTTTCAGTTAGGTAATGGGCACGGCTAAAGGTGTCACCATGTTTGAGTCATCATAAACTCCTGACTCATGGAAATATTTCTCCAAGGTACGAGGAGACTTTTGAGGTTACCAAAATGATCAAGAAGTTTGTGCATTGATTGAAGTTTCCTCCCCCATTAACTGATATCCACAACATGTTCCACATCTTGAAACTAAAAAAGTATAATCGTAAACCTTATTATATTTTAAATTGGGATGAACTCAAATTAGAACATGGTAAATTGGTGACTGGGAAACTGATTTGTACTATTGACTCATGGAATAAATTCATATGTGGGAAATAAATTCTAATGGTTTGGGTGTTTTGGAATTATGAAAATTATTCTCATGTTAATTAGGAGTGGGAATAATTTATAAATGAGTAGTGGCCTTATATTTTCCTTTATCATTCTTTAGGATTACTTTCTAATGGTAGAAATTTATATGGTGGGAGAATTGTCACAACCATGGTGTCACCTTCAGGTATTATTTTCATTTATTTTTTTATTAATCTTCTTTTGTTTCTAGTTCTTTCTATTTTAAATTTTTTAATTTTTATAAAACAATGGGTATATCATGGATAATTCATGGTTATAATTCACCATGTGGAAAACATGAATCAAATTTTATCTTTTGATAGTTCAAATTTTCACATTAGGTGCATAATTTACCTAACCGCATGAACCAACTATGCATGTTCCCTGGTGAGCCTGTGGTGATATTCATGGTTGGTACATAATTTATGAAACCAATTGGCCAAACTATATTTCCCAACCAAAAAACTAGAAATGTAAAATGTCTCAATTGACTTTACCTATTTTAGACCCACTTTTCCTCTTTTTAATCTCCCACTATATTTCTCTAGCCCTTAAAAATGAGCTACCTTCCTCCTCCTCTCATTGAGAGGATTTTGAGTGGATTTTGAGTGTAATAATATTCATGTTCTTTAAGATTTAACCAAGTAATTTGTTCACCTACTTCTTATTGGTTTCTTTATCCCTTCCCTCATGGTCTTATCTCTTCCCTAAGGTCTTAGAAATCTGGTTTTTTTCTCAAAAATTTTGGTTCGAGATTTGTTATCTATGGTGTAATATTGTATCTATAGGGTCCCTCTTAACATCCTACATGGATTTCCATCATAATCATGTGATTCCATAAATTTACTTTGGATTTGGATAGTTTAAAAGTATGTGATTTCATTATCTATCATTGTTTGATAAAAGAAATATGATCACCTAAATTTAAAAAGTTTCTTTTAACTAATGCATTGTATAAAATGATATTTTGATAATAGTATGGGTGTGTTTGGTTTATTTGAAACTTTTTCCCTTTTATATAGAAATGGATATAGATTTCTAGGGAATTTTTTTTCATAAATTGGACTTCATGTGGTAATTGAATTTATTGGAAAGAGGATAACACATGGTAATCCCACGTACCTTCATGGGATGACTAAGGTAAGTTATACTAGTAAAAAGGTTCTCCCTCCAAAACCCTTGCACTATGAAAAAATGATAATTAAAAAAAATTATTCTATAGATGTGGTTACTGCTAGAAGTTTATCTTAGTCCTCCACAGTGGATAATGAATGAGAACATTTATAAATAGAGCTTGGTTATGTTTTTTTATTATTCTTTCTCAATTTTTTTAAAATGTGAAAATTATTTTTCTAATTAAACTATTTTCAAACTAGTATGATTTTTTTCAAAAAATGGTTATTCAAAAAATGATTTGTGAGAACCTACTGAACTCTTGTGCTCATACCCTGCGTGAACCCAATGTGTGTATAAAGACTTTGTTTTGTCATAAAAAGTTAAAATAATGATGATTTTTGGAGGGGATTATTACTCTTTATAGTGTATCTTGATTGGTGGAGGTGACATGGGGGAGGTTGACCCTCATGTAATATAGAGATAGGTGACACCTTTTTTATTTTGAAGGTTTTAGATGTTGTAACACTATGATATTTTGATATTTATTTATTCTTTAATGAATATTATGATTAATATCTTATGATATATGAAACAAAAAACTTAAATGAGCCATGATATTTTATTGAAATAAAATATTACAATGAAAGATAAACAATAATATATTATGAGGTTTCAATATAAAAAAAATATGAAGAAAAGTACAGGTGGAGTAAACATAAACAAAAATATATACAAAAATACCAGAAACATAAAAAATTTATCTTCATGGTTCAACATGAATATTGTGACCCCAATAGTAACTATGAAAATAAGTCAAAAAATTATGAATATAACATATATATAGAGAGAGGGGTAAATTAATAAATTTTAATGAAGTATGTACGACTATATATAATAATGTAATATGACCATTATATATGGTCATTGGACACATATACATTCTATATATATATATATATATTTATATATCCATTAAGAATATTTAAATTCAATTAGATTAAAATGAATAAAAAATCTTTTGAAGGTAAAAGAAATAATCTCAATAAGCCTATTTTTATGTGTGAAATGTATTTTTATCTTAATAGATTAAATTAATAACTATTTATAAATGAATATAATGTCATTTTAGTGAATAAACATCCATTTAATTATCTATATTCGAAAAATAATTATAATGAGGTCATTTTATGCTTTTCAAAAAAAAAATCAGAAATGAGGTTTATTTCATTTTGTGAGCGAATATTATAATTAATTTCTACCAAATTATTAAATTTTATTTGATTAAAAGTGTATAATTTTTTGAATAATAATATAATAATTTTATTAGTATAATATTTAGTTATTTTTCTAAAAATATTAATTTTTAGTGAGTGGTGAAAGAAATATCAATTTTTCAGAAACTCGTCTTTTATTTTCAAATATTTTAAAAGTAAAATTTTGTTTACAATTGGTTTTAACATTTAATAAGTTCATTTTTATTAAAAATAATATAATTAATGTTTTTTAAATTGAAATTATTCTTAATTTTTGGGTAAAAACATTTTTTACATAAAAGTGTATTTTTCTAGAAAACCCTTTTTCATTGTGTTTTATGGGATTATTTTAAATGAAATTTATGAAAATTATAGAAATTAAATTTGATAAAATGGTATAAATATTTTGAATCTTCATTTCCAAATTTTTTAATGATTCCACATTCAGTTTTTTCATTATTAATAGTAACTTTGGTAAAAAAAAGTCGATTACCACGGTAAGATTTAAAACAAGTTAAACAGGTTAAAACCAACATGATAAGTGTTAAAATGTCCTAAAAATAATATAAATCCTATTTTATAGTAATATTATGACCTTATATCATCACATATTATCATATGAGTCATTTAAGAGTTGTTTTTATTGAGTAATTAATTCGTAAATTTTAATATTTTTGTAAAATTACATGAATGTCCTCACCCTCACTTATAAAAGGACAACCTCTCTCTCTTATCCACAATTAAAAGAGCCTATTATCTAATCCAAGACCTTAAAAAATTATTTAATAACAAATCTATGAACATTACATAAGTTTTTTTTAGATAATAATTCTTACCTAAGAAGGGTTTATGTATAAAATTAAGGAGGTTGTCCAAAGAGGATGTATAATTATTAGTCGAGTTTTTTCTATTTTATTTCTTCTTTTAACTCCTCCAAAACTCTCCAACCACTATTATATAATAACATCATTATATCAAATATACTAAAATTTTATTATGTTTATATTATATATAAATACCCTAGACTTATTAGACTAGAGTCAGTGGTTACTTTATTACATTGATACTAGATAATAGTGATCATGTCCTAAATGATCAAATGGTTTAGTAATATTGGAAAACTAGATTCATACTTAAATCACACAATAAATTTGGAAGTATAAAATAAAACATATTATTTCCTTTATTCCATTATAAAATATTCACATATAAATCATAATAAACTTCTATGTATCTTGGGGAAAGGAAACATAAGAAAGGGTGAGCTCAAACACTCAGTAAGGGTATGCGTATATCAAAAGCTAATAAGAAATATATAATATAGAAAGAACAAATAATGATAAAATAATTAAATATAAATAATCACATGATCAATAAACTTATCAATGGATATCATAACTATTCAAATAATCACATGGATATCAATAATGTGTTTCATGATAATGGAATGAATAATGCCAGACATCTGAAACTTACTATCGATGCCTCATTTCAGGATATCTTACATAAATGGGTAAGGCCTCTAAAAAATAACTAATCTATTTTGTTTCATTATACCTAGTGATTAATATAGGGGATATTTAATTCATTCCCCCACATGACACTAAATAATTATAATCTATTCATCATATGGATAAACAATATATGTTAATCAACATGACCTAAAAATCAATAACTGTAAATATTAGAAGAACTAACATATACAATATCAATACATTCCCCAGGAAAAATGATCATAAAAATAAAAATAAATATGGTGTATTATATCATTATATTATATCTTCAATATAATCTTAAATAAATTTTTTTTACAAAGATGAAAATACTTTAAAAAGATCACTGGAAATTTTCTTGAGCAAAATAATCTTTTTACTTTAAAATCACTTATTTAAAGTCTAAAATATTTCCCAAATATTAGAGAAAATTTTTATTTTAAATTATACCAATATAATTTCAAATTAGGCTTCAAATAAATTATTTTTCATGATGGTATAAAGTTTCATTCATTCTATATAAGTTAAAAAACATTCCTTTCCCATTTTTGTGAAAGAAGTGAAAAAGTACCTGATTCAGAAAATGAAAGGAATATTCATTTAAAAAAATAAAAAATTGTTAAAAAATTTATATTAATAATGTAACACCCCAAGCTTCTACGGTACGTTTCCCTTCGAATAATGCGATAGCGTGTGTTGTACGCAACCTCGAGTTCTAACACACGCCACAACTAATTAAACTAGCCGTTGTGAATAATAATACCTACTTTTTGAAATCATATATATTTTATATTTCAAAATGGACTTCATTTTTGGATTCGGAATATTGAAATTAGCCTAGGGTGAAATTTTGGTACTTTTCGGATAACTTTTATATTTTGATGAATAGTGAAAATTACTAAATTTTAATTAAAAACAACTTTTTTAATCAAAATAATTAATAGTGATAAATTGTGAATTTGAGTGGTTTTAAAGTATATTTAGAATATATTTTTACCATTTAATATAATGTTTGTCATTGGACATAATTTTACAATTAAACCGAACATAAACAAGTGTCAATCTTTTGATAGTTATTACCTCTTAAAAACACGCTTTTTGTTTTGACAGCGGGAATTAATTTTAAATTAATTTTTGCCACTTCTGTGTTTTGAATTTAGAAAAATGGATTCCATATTTGGAATCAGGATGTCCAAATTGTTTAAATAGGTAACTTTTATTTTTAGACATTTTGAATAATTACTGTGGTAAATATTTTATTTACCATGGTTAAGGGTAAATCCGGTAAATAAGGGTTAAAAAAATAATATTATAATAATACAAAATTACCCTAAAACGTGTCCTAACCTTATTGGTGGACACATACCCGACCATGAGCATCCTTGGGTCAATTTGGGGACCCCTTGGAGCCACTTGTATGTGGTAGGGACACTTTATATTAATAAAGTTAAAATAAAAATAAAAATGGCATAAGCTTACATCTTTTAGAAGAACAATTTTTACAAAGGGTTATACATGTTGGATTTTCGATTATAAATATTCATTAGAAAGGTAAAAATATTTCCTACATAATGATATTTTATTTATAATTTTTAGACATCAAATAATTTAAATTATTAATGACACAATAATGATGCAATGTTTACCTCATTAATAAATCATTTAAATAAATAAGATTATAATGATTAAAATATTATCTAAAACCTGTCCAATTCTTATTGGTTGATGTTATTTAGAATATTAGTCATCTTATCTTAGACCTCAATGATTTTTGGACCATTATAAACCTAATATAATTATATTATAAAGTAATACTTTCACTCTTTCCTAAAGAGCCCCTCTTCTCCCTTATAAAAGGAGACCACTTCTACTCATTCCTCACACCTCTCAAGCCACTTGGCTCGTCCAAACTCTTCCCAACTAAGCTCCCCACATCCCTCTCCTCCTTCTTGAAGCTTCCCCTTAGTCAGAAATCATTTCAAGAAGTCCTTTGGTTCCAACCAAAGTGAGTTACCTAAATTAAAGGTAACGATTTCTCTTAAATTATTTTCCTTTATTTTGCTTCTCCAACCCCCAAACTCTTTTTATTTACTTTCTTTTGTAACAACACCAGTATCCTCAATATACTAGTATGTTGTTATAAGAAGGATTAAAACTACACATACACACAACTCCATCTAATGGATGATGAAGATAATGTTTCTGTGGATGGCAAACTAACGCCTCACGAAACGATGATTGTTCAAATACATCTTACCGCCTCTCATGGTGGCCATTATGATGGCACTGTAATTAAATATGATATTAATGATATATATTTTATATATAATCTTCTGTAATTCCATTTTATTTCATACCATTATTCATTTCATGTTGTATATACATACGATAATTTCATTTGAGGAAGTGCGGACTACCGCCCCCTTAAAATGATATGACTCGTTCATACCACACATGGAACGTATAAAGGATGGTGTTAATGAACTTAAGTAACATATATAAAATATTATATTATACTGTAATAGTAATATACCTATGTATCATTTGGATTCAATTCTTTTAAAATAAAAATTAAATGGAAGTAGCGTTCGTGCGTACGTACGGACTACCGTCTCCACGAACGCGGTGAGATCCATCCTCCATCGTATCCATTCAAGTCTTATTCTCGTTTTAGGGTTAAAAATAATGTTAATATCATTCTGATTATGAATAAGATTTAATCTATCCATTACAAACATGTCTTACGTAACCAAACATTTAAGAAGAACGAATCGATTATCACCTGAAACGACGATAATACTAAGATATTATTAATAAAGCAATGTTAAAAGATCATATATGATATCATATTAATGTATATGATTCTTGTATAATTTAATAACAATTATTTCACCATTATACAGGAGGTTAACCGACCCCAACAAAGGAAAAGTACAAGGTAAGGGTTATTTCACAATCTCTTCATTATCCGAGGTTGTTTATACGTAATAATCTACTGGGATATCTTTATCATCCACATCCATGTTTCTTAAAAATGTATTTCAAAACATTTTTACTATTTACAAGAATATGGGTTAAAGTCATTTATACCCTTGTTTGACTTTTTATAAGAGGTTTATAAAGGAATCTTTCCGTCGTTTTCAAAACAAGGTCGTTTTTAACCTTTTCGACAGAATTGAGGTAAGAATGTTTTTTTAACTTATACGGCGGGTGCGGTTATTTTACGCCGTTATAAAATCTTCAAAGATTTCCTTACAAGCTTATAAGAATATTTTCAAAGAAAATGTTTTATTTTATATGGATCTTAAATGATTTCAAAATAAAAGGAGATATTTCTTTAAAAAAAAATTTGATTTCATCTACGTCAACATCCTTTGATGGATTTTAAGATTATTTGAAGTTAATTTATTATGATACAAAACTTCTATATTGTATTGAAGGTTCTGTGATATATTTGACTATGGATGTGCTATTTTTATACCATTCATAGTTTATGGTGAAATTATTGACATTTCGTATGCTAGTTTTAATACGAATGTTTATGTTATGTTTAAACCTTTTCATATGGGAATGCATTGGACTTAATAAGTGACGGGTGGAGCCCGCTATAGCTCCTCGATGCATCGGTAGGTCTCATGAGACAAACTAGTGTCTTGGCACAAGGCCTTGACAAAATCTTATTTGTATTCTTGGCACGAGGCCTTGGCTATGTGGTTATGATAGTCTGGCATTATGCATTCCAACATTATGAAAGTGGTTATTGATTTTTGCATGTGATTATTCGATTAGTAGAATATCCATGTGAATAAATAAATGGCATTATTTCATTTTACTTTTGCCATACTATGTCGAAGTTAAAGTTTAAAAGGCTTTTGTTTTAGTAATGCAATGCCTTAAATGTTTATTCTTATTTATGAAAGTTTCCGCTATATTGTTATCCTTACTGGGAATTTGAGCTCACCCCTTTTCTATGTTTTATTTTTCCCAGGATGTGAAGAAGTAAGTTATGAATGACCTGCAGGGATTTTATGAGGGGTTAATAGTGTGGATTGTGGAAACATTATGTTGTTGTAGTAGTCTTTCATTTTATGATGTAATGTAAAACTTATGAATATATCTAGTGTTTCCAAGGATACTAAACCAATCGGTCTTTCGAGATTTGATCTTCTTGTGATCATGCCAATGTTATGTAATAATGCACCGACTCTGGGTAACTGGGGTCGGGGCGTTACAAATAAATAATTTATAATTTTAAAACATTATTTTTTACATTTTATGGAAAATAAAAACATGGAAGAAAAATATTCCCAACTGAGTAGAAAATACAAGTTCACTTTTCTTTAAAACAATTATTTCAGTATCTCGAGTACTTAAAGTGAGTAAAATGAAAGAAAAACCTATAATTTTTAGAATTAACCATATCAGAAGAAAATATATTGTTTTAGTTTGTAAATTTAAAATATATTGTTTTAAGTTATAAATATCAAATAACACCCCCAACGGTGACTTAAACATAAATAATCCCAAATAATGTTGAGAGTGAAATAAACCCTTACCTTAGGTTTGACTTCATTTTTATGTGTCAAAGCCTATTATATAATAAATATATATTTATTGTAAATATATTCCTAAAACATACTCATATATATCATACTATATAATATTTACATATAATATTTCATCACCCGTTTATTAACAATTCTTTATTAAAATCACTATTCTGGGTTATAATTGCTTTGTTTTTAATGTATGTTTTGGTTAGGTAGTTTTGATCCCCATACATTGATCATGATTACATTATCTAACTAATTTTAAACATTATATAAATATCATATATATTAATTATATATTTATTTATAGTAATCCATAAAAGTTAGAGATGGAAAGCTGGATTACACCGTTCATGGAAACGGTAGGTTGTACGTACGCATGAAAGATATTTTCATTTTTTTGATAGATATAATGAGATAAAGGAAAATAATAATTAAAATTCATATAATAATATTCATAACATATATATCATATGTATTTATTAAATATATTATTATTATTATCTATGACAAAATAAAATGAAAAATGTGTCACATCACTTCGTGGAGGCAGTAGTCCACATGTACGCACAAGTGACGTTAACATTTTACAAAAAATAGGAAGGTAAGAAGTTATATGTGACATTATAATTAAATAACTATAATTATGTCATAAATATCATATATTTATATTAAATCCATAAGTATATCCAACCATTTGAGGTGGTGATTGAAAACAAATTACATCAGTTTATGAGGTGATGGTCCTCCGCCCATAATGGATGGTTTCATTTCCCATTTGATGGAAGTGGATAGAGATATAGGTTTTAAAATTAACCAAATAAAATATAATTATATTTAATATAATGGTGTCATTTTTTTATCATACTTTAATAATATTTTAAATAGAAAAAGAAGAAATAAAATAAAAACACATGGTTAAGAATGATGTCTCTTTTTTAGGCAACTTATTTAGGTTTACACCAAAAGAATTCAGTGGATGGGATTTTTATAAAACTAGGGAATATAGTTTATGGGTATGGATTTAAGGAAATTATTTGGGTAGTAATTAACCAAACTAAAAGTATCTTTAAGTGTGGATAGTATTGAAGAGGGCATCCTTTTATAAGTGGGGGAGAGGATACAGTGGGAATTTTGAAAAGAATCAAATAATTTAACATCTTATTAAAAATTTAATGGATCCAAAATGAATAATTTAGGATAATTATATGATATTAAGCAAAAATATGGACATAAATATAAATTAGACAAGTTTTTAGGTCATTTTAGCAATTATTATTCAGTTTAACCCCCAGTACATCTATTTTAACCATAATTGAGGTCACAAATTTTTACTATTTTTACAATTAATAATGACAAAAACTTAAGTGGAACTTATTTCATAATAATAATTATATTTATTAAAAAAATTTAATACATTTTATAAAATTCAATTTGTAGAAGGGGTATAATTTAATTTAAAATTAAGCCTGTAATCGTGATGAAAAATAGTTTTCCAAAGAAAACATTTTCTTATGTATAAAAATTCATTATATCAAAAAAAAATTCATTCCAATAATATAAATTGGATTAATAATAATATAATAGACCAAATATTACTTTTAAACCATTTTAAAAAAATTAACATTGTAAATGATTTAAATGCAAAGACAATTTTATTAACAATCAGTATTTTTCACTATTCATCAAAAAATAAATCTTTTTATAAAATTTTCAAAAAAAAATACACTAATATATTTCTAAAATTTTTATATAAAAAATAAAGTTTATTTTTTCAAATAAATTATCTAAAATTTTCAAAAAATAATTTTAAAATGTGTGTGTAAAACACAAAGTTGGATCTATTATTATCGCATGAAAATTATAATATTAGATAGTTGATAAAACATTTAAATTAATATATTTATAAAATTGATTAAAATCATTCACCGATAGTGATTAATTTAATTTATTATGATAAAAACACATTATTCGTATAAAAATAGTTTTCTAGAAAAATATTTCCTTTACTTTAAAATTATTTTTATTGTATTTATAATCTATTGATAATAAATGAATTTATTTTATACATGTATAAACCATAAAATTTTCATAATTTCGTTAGTCCTATTTATACCCACCAATTTAATAATTAGGTTATAATGGTAAAAAAAATATCATGGTTCATTTAGACTCATGGTTTTGTGTATCACAAGCTCAAAGAGATTAAATTTATTTGAAAAAAAATATATTTCATAATATCTTAGGGTGTTACCTTATACCCCCGTAAAAATGAGTTTTACCATAAAAATTACATCAATTATATACAAAAAAATGAAGATATCTCTATTTTATCACATTCTATCGTTCCCATGTAGCTTCTTTAAATGAAATATTTATCTTGGTGAGTAAAATTGTTCCATAGAACTTTATCTCTATGATCCAAGATTTATACTAGTTACTCTTCATATGAAAGATCATGATCCAGTGTTATGAACTTTGAGTTCAGTATATGTGAATGATCAGGTATTTACTTCCCCAGGAGAGATACATGGAAGACAATGTGAACTTGAGATAGGTTCAGTGGAAGCACTGAGTGATAAGATGCCATCCCTACTCAATCAAGAATATCAAAAGTTACAATATACCTAGGGACTAATAGTCCCTTCATTCCAAATCTCATATCTCTCTTCCATAGAGAAATTCATAGAAAAAACTTCTCACTGACTTTAATTTATAAATCACCCTTATGGTTTTTAGCTTAAATTATTTATCGACCCTGAGATGCCTTGATGTGTTGTTGAATGGATCTGAACTTATCTTCAATTTAATCAGTTAGATCAGGTCTCAATAGCTTTATTCATCCAACTTCATTCCATCATATTGGATTTCTATACTTATTTCCATATAGGAATTCATAAATATTCATCTGATTACTTGATTGAAGGCTATTATCGTAATAAAACTCAACTAAAAGAAGGTTTTGATCTCAACTACCTTTAAAATCCATATAAAATTATCTCAATATATCCTCTAGGGTTTGAATAGTTCTCTCAGACTAACCATATCTCCAATGATGATATACCATTCTAAAACTCAATTATATATCTAGGGACTACTGAAAAATTCTCTATAACTTCAAGGTAAACCTCATATCCTCATTAGATATAATATAATGTCATAATATATGAAAATATTACAACTTCCTTATTTTATATCATGGAAATATGATCGAGATAAAAATTTTATCTGATATAAATTAAGTGTAATGACTTTATATGTCCATTGATAACAACCCAAATATAATTATATCATTTAGATGTCTTAGGGAGTCTTATGAAAAAATCAATGGTGGTGTTTTCCCATTTCCATTTTTGTGTGGGTAATAGTTATAACATCCTATTATAATTCTGTATCTCAGCCATAACTAACCGATATAACAAGAATTAAGATTCATATTCATCAATTTCTATCTTTATGTTGTCCCACTAAAAATATACTTTCAGATCTCTATATGTGTTTGTACTTCTATGATGAATAGATAATTATTAACTATGAGGCTCATTCAATAACTACTTATTTAAATCTATTTTTGATGAAATTTATACATTTTTTCTAAACCTTACCATTCTATCACAATCAAGGTTGAACTCAAGAAAATTTCTTACCTTCTTTTTTAGCTCTAAATATTCTTTCTATGCCTCTTCAGTCAACACTTAAATAGATGGTTGAACACTCCTTTGATAAAGATTATATTACTCTTATTCCTTCTTGATTTCAAGATACATCATTTTCAAGTCCAAAATTTTTGGATATTTTGTGATCCTTATCATATATGACCTAGTATGATCCTTATGATTTAGAGCATATTCTACCTTTTTAGCCTTCCTAGGGTGGTAATGTACTGATCAGTCATAATATTGATCAAGTTTATCCATTTTTTTAGTGCATATTCAAATCCTTATGTGTAAGATTTTATGATCAGTATATATATCACACAATTATCCATATAGATAATACTTCCATATCTTTAATTCAAAAATTGCCACATCTAATAAAAAACGTTATTTGGGTAATTTTTCTCCAGAACCTTTAATTGTTGTGAGATATAAGCTATCACCATATCATTTTTCATGAGGATGTATCCCAATACCTTCTTTTATGCATCACTATATATTAAAAACACTTATCTACTAAAAGTTAGTGTGAGGGTATGTTCACTAACTAACTTTCTCTTAATTTACATGAAATTTACCTCACATTCATATATCCAAGGGAGATTTTCTCCCTTATGAGTTAACATGGGGATTGGATTTTACAATCATGATAAATTTTCAATAAATATTCGAGAATATCTAACCAAATGAAAAAAAAATCATGAATATCAATTACTATAGTTGTTCTAGGATAATGTTTAATAACTTATATCTTTTAAGGGTCCAATGATATACCCAAAATTGAGATAATATGACCCATGAATGAAACTTTCTAAATCTAAAATTCACATTTAGTAAATTTATTATAAAACTTCTCTTTCCTCGGTGTCTTTATCACAATTATCAAATGTTATTCATGAAATTAATTTATATTTGAATATATAAGAATATAATCTATAAAGACTAAAAACACTAATCAAAGTAGTCTCTAAAGTATCTATTCATTAAATCCATTAATATTAAAGATGCATTGGTAAGTCTAAATGAATTAATATAAATTCATAATGATCATACCTCATATAGAAGGTTTTATTAGTTATATCCTCCTTCTTGGTCCTTAGTTAATGATTCCCATATCGGAGATCAATCTTGGAAAAATATATAGCTCTTCATATTTGATCAAATAAATCATTGATATATAGTTGAGGATAATTTTTCTTAATAGTTATCATGTTAATTTCTAGATAATTATTGAAAATATGAAATGGACCATCTTTCTTATTAAAAAATAGTAGATCCCCCCCATAGAGATGTTTTAAGTCAAATTAATCCCATATCTAGATTCTCAGGGAGTTGATTCTTTAATTATTTTAACTCAATCAGTGTTATTCTATATAGATAATTTGAAATTAACATACCACTAGGTATGAGTTCTATTGAAAACATAGATTAAATATATGGGGGAGGAATCAACAATTCCTTAGGAAACACATCATCATATCCTCGAAAAATAGGCACATTTTAAATTTTTATTTTCACACAAACCATTTGAGATAAAACTCCCCCCTTAATAAGTATCAAAACCTATATGATGGAAGTAATTTTCATTGGGTTTTTAGGTTCATCCTCGCACTGATATATAATTGAAGGTAAATTCATAATATCGAATTTAGCATCCCTTCCTTGACAATTAATATGGGATATATACTAGGAGAACCATTATACACCCAAAACTATGTCAAATTCAACTATAGGAATAATAACAACATTCACAGGAATACTTATCCCACAAACTTCTATCATATTGGAGTTATAAACTTGAGATGCAATAATACTACCATTAAGACTTTTCACCATAAAATCAATATCTAATCATTGACACACTAATGTGATACCCTTAAAAAATTATTCAAATATAAAAGAGTGGGTAGAAATAGAATGAAATAAAAAAAATTCAATTATGGAGTGGATGATAAGTGTAACTTTCACTTCATCCCTTGGAAATTGCACTTTTGCTATATTAATTGAAAAATATTGACATTATCTCATTATTTTATTTTGTGGTAAGTTACCTTGATGTTTGGGTATTTTTTTAAATATTTCCCCATATCCTTATAGTTAAAGAATCGTACTTTTCTAGATTCTCCCTTACCCTTGAATTCATGAGAATGATGGACCCTTTCTCCACACTTGAAGAAAGTACATTTTCATTTAAATCATATACCAAGGTGTTTCCATCCATAATTATCACATGTTAAAAATTTCCCCTTATCCTTTTTTTATCAACCATACTCTTATTATATTGCATCCCTTTGAATCCATATACCTTGGATAATTATTTATCTAACTTGATATCACATGATATTATATCCTTGTATGATGAGAATATTTAGGATACTAGTACCCTTTGAAGGATTGTCTTAAAACCATCAAAGAAATAGTAAAAATTTCTATTTATATAACATACATACTTATTAACATTCCAATATAACCATGTAAAGTTTTCTTTATACTTGGAAGCATTTTCCTCTTTCTTTTTTATTAAACTTAAGAATTTACTCTTGATATCCGGTCATTGTTCATGATGAAAATATTTTTCCCAGAAAAGTTCTTTGAAATCCTTCCATTCCATGCTATCTATTTCATCCTAATCCTTAGTTTTTTTAATCAATGAAAACCATTGATCCACATTCCCTTAGAGATGATAAATTTCCATGAAAATAATATCTCTTTCATTACTTCCCAAAGTAAGAAATATATTCTTTAAGGAACGTATCAATTTCCCAACTACAAATGGACATGTAGTTCCATTTAATGATTGTGATTTTGAATTCATGAAGTGGTTTAACATTGTTATAATGCATTGTGGATCATAAATCTTCTATATATGTTCAACTTTATTGTTCATAACCTGATTCAGCTACCCCAATATAGTTATAATTTTTTACACTCTAGTCGTAACTCTAACTCAAGATTTATTATATTTCCACAGAGGAAAATAACTATATGAATTACAAGAATTGATATAGTTTTCATTCTTTACTCTAGGAACCATCTCTAAAAAATTTAATGCACTAGATTATATGATAAAATTATTAATCATAATTCATTATTTCAAAACTAGTGAAACACTTCACATAAATTGAAAATTTTATGCATAGATAACATTATAATCATAAACATTGTTTCTTTGGGAATGTTTTCAAAATAATAAAAATAATTTCAAATCCTTCATAATAGTTTGTAAATAAAATTTTAATTAACCCATTCATATCCCCTAGGAGTATCAAACCGGGTGCACAGTATGGGGCACACTCATCGTGTACTAGAATAATGGATGATACATAATCAAACGAACTATTTTTTGGGTTATTAACCTAGATAAATCAATAGAAAAACCTTATCCACTTGTATTATCCAAGTATGTATGTATTATAAGAAAAATAATATAATCTCTCCCTTAAAAAAACTTTATGGTGTTATTCTATACTTAGACATATCCCTAAATTCATTCATATGGTTATATTCCTTAATCTGTGTTTTCCTAAATCTAGTTTCCAAGATTTCTTCTAAAGTTTATTTGATACAAATTGTAAATAACCCAAACCTAATTTCGAAGAGATAATGGTTACTTTATTACATTTTTTCTTGATATAATAAATCACATCCCAAAGGATCTAATAGTTTAGTAGTCTTGGAAAACTAGATACATACTTGAATCTCACATTATAATTTAAAACATAAACAAATGTGGTATTTTATTTTATAACTCCATTATTCCATTTACAATATCCATATATATCAATTACATTACACTTACTATAATACTATGGAAAGTAAACATAATAAAGGGTATATCTTAAATTCTTAGTAAGGGTATACGTACAACAAAATCAAATAAGGCATGAATAATATGGAAAGGATAAATGATAATCAAATAATTCCATATAAATAATCACATGATATAAAACTATACATGAATATCATAGCTATTTAATAATTATATGGATATAAATAACTGATTTCATAATAATGGAATGTATAATGTCAGACATCTGAAACTTATTATCGAGGCCTTGTTCCAATACATCATACATAAATGGTAAAGGCATCGACCAAATATCCAATCTAGTTTTTCTAATGATACCTATCAATTCATCAAGGGGTTATATAATTTTGTACCCCATAGATCACTTAATAATTATAATGAATTTATTATGTGAATAAACAATATAAATTAATCAACATGCCATAAAATTCAATAACCAAACATATTATAAGAACTAACATTGGGAATATCAATAATGTCAATATTGAAACTGATCATAAACCATCTAGAGAAATATGGGGGATAGAATAATTATATTATATCCATATCATAAGAATCAACCAAGGATATTGACATATATTTAAATTATTTAAAAAGAATAATGTAAAAGTTCTTGAGGAAAATACCCTTTTCACTTTTAAATCACTTATTTAAAGTCTAAAATATTTCCAAAATATTAAGGAAAAAATTGTATTTAAATGGAAACATGTAAAATTGTAAATGAATATTTAAAATAATTATAATTCATGATGTTAGAAATTTTATTCATGTTTTATAAGCTAAAAACAATCCTTTTACACTTTTATAAAAAGGTTAAAAAGTGCCTCTTTAGAAAAATGATAAGAATATTCATTTTAAACTATTTTTTTTTAAAGTAAAATATGGGTAAAAATGGATTTAATAAATCATTATATAATTTTAAAACATTTTTTTAAAATTTTAATGAAAATAAGGACATCAAAGAGAAATATTCCATACTGAGTAGAAAATACAAGGTCCATTTTCTTGAAAAACATTATTTAGGTATATTGAGTACTTAAAGGTAAAAAAATGATAAGAAAAAATTCAAAAAATAAAATAACCATATATGAATAAAATATATATATATATATATATTAAGATATAAATATAAAATAATTCCACTAACAAATACTTGAATATAATCAATCTCAAATAATGATGAGATTGTTAAATAAACCCTTACCTTGGGTATGAATTATTTATATGTTCTTTAAACTACTATATAATAAATATATAATTATTATAAATATATTATATAACTATAATAAAATATATCATACCATATATGTTTTAATTGTAATCGTTTATCACCTGTTTATTAACAATTATTTATTAAAATCATTGTTCTGGATAATAACTACCTCATTTTTCTTGTATGTTTTGGTTTGGTAGTTTCAATCATTGTAATCTGGTCATGGTTACATGATATATTGAATATTAATAATAATATAAATAAAATATTTACTTATTATATATTTATTTATAGTAATCTATAAAATTTATAGATAGAATAATGAATTACACCATTTAGGGATATGGTAGGTTGTACGCATGCATGAATGTTGTTTTAATTTTTTTCGATGGATGGAATGGAAGAAAGGTAAATAATAATTAAACTTAAATAAATAATTTTTATATGATATATATCATAAATATTCATTAAATATATCATTATTACTCTCCATGAAAAAATAAAATGAAAAACACATCTCATCTCTTTATGGAGGCAGTAGTCCACACACACTCACGGGTGAAATTATAATTTTACAATAGATCTGAAGGTAAGAAGGTTGATATGATATTATAATTATATAAGTATAATTATTTAAGAAATATAATATATATATTAAATTCCACATTATATCCATCTGTGAGAGGCATTGATGGAAAACTAATTACATCGATTTGCGAGACGGTAGTCCTCCGTACACATGATCGATGATTTCTTTTCTTATTTGATGGAATAGAATACATATATATATATATAGTTTATTTCATTAAAATAACAAAATGTAAGTATATATCAGTTACTAGTGTTATTATGTGATAATTTTTTAAGATTATTTTAACGATGTGGAAGAAGAAATAATACAAAAACGCTTGACTAATAATGATACATATTCTTCGAAAAACCTCTTTAGGTTTACACAAAAAGCCTTCCTAGGATGGTTTTATGATTAAAAAGAGACTATAGGTAATGGGGAGGGATATAAGGAAAAGATATAGGTAGGTATTTTCTTAAAAAAATATCTTGAATGGTATAGAGGAGTGAATATGGGGTGACCTTTTAAAAGTGGGTGAGAGGACACACTTGGATTATTTTGAAAAGAATCAAATAATTTAATGTATTATTCTCACCAGATGGCTCCCAAATGGATCATTACTAAAACATAAATGATATAAGGTCTAAATATTTCTATAAAATAGAAATTAAACAAGTTTTTAGGTTGTTTTATTGCTTATCCTTTTAGTTTAATTCCTGGTAAACTTGTTTTAACCTTAACCATGGTAACAGATTTTTATTGGTTTTACTATTAATTATGAATAAAAATTAAGTATAAATTATTAAAAAAAATATTAATTAATTTGATTCTAAATATCTAATGCATTTATTAAATTAAATTCATATAATTATATCAATTTAAATTAAAATTAAACCTCCAATTATGATTAAGAACAGGTTTCCAAGGAAAAAGTTTTCTTAAGTATAAAAATTTTTTATATAAAAATTAAAAATAAAATAAATTACAGTGAAATATATTTGATTCATAATAATATAATTTTCCGAATTTTTCTTTTAAAAAAAATTAAAACAAAATAGAACTTTTTAAATTCTTAAAAATAAATGGTAATTTTTAATACAAATATGTCTTTTTTAATATTCATCAAAAAAATAATCTTTTCATAAAACTATAAAAAATCACTTTAAGATAATTTTTACATGTTGATTTTAAAAATGAACTTTATTTTTTAAAATAAATTTTCTAAAAGTATAAAAAAAATAATTTTAAAATAAGTGTGTTAAACGTGACGAAACCACTTTTTAGAAAAAATAGATTTTTAAGCATGACAATTGATTTATTCTTATCCCATGCCTAGAAAAATATTCAATAGATGATAAATTTTTTTATTAAATATATTCATAAATTTCATTAAAATCATTTACCAATGGTGATTAATTTAATTTGTTAAGACAAAAATGCATTTCATGCATAAAAACAGTTTTTCTTAAAAACATTTCTTTTATTTTCAAATGATTTTTATTTTATTTGTAATAAATAGATAACTAATAAATTTATTTTATACATTTATAAACCATATAATTTTTATAATTTTATTATTACTATTCATATCCTTCAATTTAATGGATAGTTTATAATGATATACTATATTACCATTTATATAGACTTGGGGTTGCGTGTATCAAAAACTATCAAAGAGTTTAAAATATATATATAGTTAAATATTAGGGTGTTACATTCTAACCTCAATAAAATTAAATTTTCCCACTAAATTAATTTATTTCAATATAAAAAATGAGGATATCTTTATTTCATCACATACTTGAGTTACCATGTAACTTCTTCAAATTTATGATTCCTTCAGAAAACTTTAACTAGGTGAGTAGTCTTGCTCCGTAGCACTTTATATCTATGATCCAATACTTATACTAGTTATATTTTATAGGATAAATCATGATCTGTCAGTATAACCTTTTATTTCAGTACATGTGAAAGATTAGGTATGTACTTCATTATAAGAGATACATGGAACACGTCGTGAACTTGAGATTGGTTCATTAGAAGCACCAAGCTATAAGATATCATCCCCACTTGATTTATAATTATCATATTTTTGTCATGTATGAATTTGGAATATTTATAGGAATATTTCTATAGTTTTTTTGGAGATAACATGGAATTATAATGCTCATAGAGCCTTGGAACGGTGATTTTAAAAATATTAAATATATCTTATCACGTAAACGCAGGTTTTGGAAATAAAGGAATAAATCAAAAAAAAAGAGTCTTAGATCAAAAATATGAGACCACCATTAAATTTTAAATGTTATTTTTACCCTAGTCATGACATAAAGTTGGTTGGTGCTGGGACTTTGGCGGAGGGAGACTGTTGGAGGACCCAATAATTAAATAAATATAGATTTAATTAGATAATAAAGGGGCTATATTACGCCCTCCTTCTTTAGTTTCCACACATGATTGGGAGGGAGGGATACCCTTGTGTGATGGAAAAAATAATGATAAACTTGGGAGATGAGGTGAAACTAGACTCTCTTCTTGATGTAAATCTCTCCCAGATCATGGTGTAACAGCTTCAGTGTGCGGAAATAAACCTATAGCTTTAGAGTTTCACCATGAGTTAGACTGTTTTTTAGTTTTATGTCTTGATCCCTATATGTGTGTTGTTTAAAGGTTTTATTTCCCTTTTATGATTGCTATATATTTTTCAGGGTTATATCTATGAGTAATCATTGGAAAATGAAAGTTTTAGGAGGTTCATAGGGATTTAACCTTTAGAAATCATGATCACATGACATGTAGTAAAGAATAAAACACCATGTGTTCTTCCCATTTAGGTAAAAAGGATATTTTGGAACTAAACACCATATATTTAGGATACATTACTTGTAGTGGGACTTGGAAATGTGGCTGAGTACATGGGTAGAAACACCATATAAGGGGACATGACTATGTGGAATTACACGGCCTTACCATAGGTGTACATGGGAAGGATGGAATGGCTAGGTACGTGGGAAAAATATGTGGTACATAAACACATTACACTATACACAGCCACAGAATGATGTACATGGTATTGGGATATTCTAGGAAGAACACGTTGGGTACTTATGGTACATGCCATGTAGGACTACATGGCTAGCCAGGCCATGCATTGTCGATGAAATGACTAGGTGTTTTGGATAGGTTACATGCCTTATACCAAATATACATTATTTTTATAATCATATGGATAGAAAAGACTTGTGTAGGCAAGGACACGCTTAGGTTTCCAGGTGAGGTCATTGTCATGAGGAATGTAGTACACATCATGCACTTCTCTTTTACACTATAAGTACCATGAGGGAAGACTATTAGGGTATGAACTAGTGATTAATTCCATTTACCCATGGAGGATACACTATATAATTCCCTTGAATAATTATTCCTCACATATCTCCTTTGGGTGTCATATTTAGGCATATGAGTAGTTGACCCTAAGTAGTTTTATGCATAGAACAAAATGGTGGAAAGCTTTTTGGAATCAAATATATGATGTGAGGTAATTCTAGATGGATTCTTCCTCTAGTGATGTTTGGATGATGGAATTGATAGTGTTAGATCACTAGAGAGATTCTGAAGTCATTAATCACCTGTCAGACCAGGGTATGGGTCTCTCATACTCTTTACGTAGGTTGTTCTGGTATTTCTCCATACAAAATGAGGTGAAGGTCCTCTATCTATAGAGCGTTACTCCCTTGTATTCAATATTCAGATGGCATTGATTCCTCCATGAGAGTTGGTTCTACCTCAGTAGTGGATCATATAAGTGAGAATTGGGGCCCTTCATTCAGAGTCTTGGGATGTTTTACGTGGTCAATAGCTAAAGATAATGTTTATGGAGCATAGTGGTGTGGTATAGGCCCTCTACACTCTTTATAGAGATTACATGAGACAATTAGTATGATATAGTTCTCCATTGGTTATTGATATTAGTAGTAAGGAGAATGCCTCTATACTCTATCATTAGTGAGTTTGTATATGGTGTTGGTCTTCAATTATTGGACTGTATAACTGGTGGCCAAATCATCATTCTTAAATGGGTTGAGGAGATAAATATACCCTTTTTATTTCATTTGGGATTCTTATTGAGCATGTCTGGGTTATTATGGTTTCCTCTCATGTCAATATTGACATACCTTAGTGATATTGAAATGACTTACCATTAGAATCAGAGTGGTGGAGATGAAGTTTCCCTCTTCTCTCTCTATTGGTTTTTCTTTACCCTCATACTTGTGGATTGAGAGGAATTATTCTTTCATGTTAATCCATTTGGGGGTGGTGGGGTGTTTGGGGTTCTTACTAGGTATTATTATACATATCCCTATATAGCATCTACCTACACATGTCGGGTCTTATGTATATGATGTGCCTCTTCATGGAGTCTTAAGAGGACCAGGAGTAGACATAGCCTAGTTAGCTATATAGATCATGCTGTGTACCAAGTGTTTCATTTGATAATAGTACCCTCCTATTAAGAATATTAGATGAATTTATTAGTTAATATGGTCTTTTATTTTTTTTTCATTATGTTTTCTAGTACACTGATGTACTCTGATGTTTCCCTAGAGGTTGTTGAAAGTATGTTTTACACTCTAGAGATTTTGTCCTTATTTTTATCTTTATACCATTTCTTGGAGATGGATGCACATGTGTGTGTGTGAATACATCTACTTTAGGATAAGGAATCTCATGTGTATGAAATTCATACTCAGTTATATATTCTAGACCCCATCCTATTAGAGGTAGTCTTGGGGTGGTCACACTCATATTACTGCCAGCTAGGTAGGCCTTGGTGGGATGGTTCATAACACGATCAAGAATATCGAAAGGGATAATGTACCTAGGTCTCAACTTTCCCCTATTTCTGAATCATATAACCCTATTATATAGAGAAATTTATAGAAAAAAATTCTCATCAACTTCAAATTCTATATCACACTGATGATTGTTAGTGTAACTTTTCTATCAAATATAAGCTTACTTGATGTCTAGTCAAATGGATCTGACCTTATCTTTTATTTCAGTAGATATATCATGTACTAATAGAATTATTTCTCTAACTTAATTAAATAATATTAGATTTCAGCACTTATTTCCAGAAAATACTTTATAAGGATCCATCTGAATACTCAAGTGAATGCTATTATTGTATGAAAACTTAACTAGAGGAAATTCTTAATCCCAACCACCTCTGAAATACCTAGAAAAATATCTCATTATATCTTCTAGGTTTTTAATTATTCTCTTAGTATGGCCCTATATCTAATGATTATAATATAAATTTAATGTTAACTTTGTATCCAAATCTTACTGAAGACTTTGCAAGAACATAGAGGTAAACCTTGGATCCCGATTAGACACAATAGAATTTAGTACTGCATGAAATGTTACCACTTACTTAATGCATATTTTGTAAATATGATCAAGATATAAATCTTCTATTATTTTAATTAACTGTACTGGTTTTTTTAAGGTGATTGACTATAACTCAAATAACATTATAGCCTTTAGATGTTTTGGGGATTATAGTGACAAAAATATAGTGTATTGTTTTCTTATTCCCATTCTAGTATGGGTAGTGGTTGTATCATCTACATATATTTCTATCTCTCATCCTTAACTTTCTTACATACCAAGAACCAATAGAAATACTTAGAAATATCTCTCTTCATACTTTACCACTAGAAATAATCGTGTATATCTCTATACATCTCTATACTTCCAGGATGAATAGAGATTGATGAAATATTTGTCTCATCTAATATATCCTTATTTAATTTGGGTTTTTGAGGAAAAAATATATGATTTCATAACCTTTTCATTCCATTACAATATATTTTGAACTCTGGAAAATTTCCTATCCTATTTTATAGCTCAATGTCTTCCTTATGTACCTGTTTAATCTTCACTTGGATGGATTATGGAACACTCATTTTTGAAAGATAATATTTCTACCCATCCTTAAGGATTTTAAATATTTATCCTTTAAAAATAAAAAAAATATTGGTTCTTTTGTGATATTCATTATAGATAATCTAGAATAATCCTTTCAACTCTAAGAATCTACTACCTTGTTAGCCTTCCTAGGGTGGTAATAATTTGATCAATCATAATCTTTGATCAAATTAAACTATATTATTTGGAATATATTTAACCCATTTTTTGTAATTATATACTTCAAGATTTTATTATATATAAATATATTACACCTTTAACCATACAGATAATTCCCCCATGTCTTTAAAGAAAAAATTACCATAGAAAACTCCATGTCATGAGTTAGGTAATTTTTATCATGAGCCTTCAAATATCATGAGGCATATGCTATCACCATATCATTATACATGGGGACACATTCTAGTCCCTTCTTTGATGAATCATTATAGATTAAAAACCCTTCCCCACTACAGGGTAGTGTAAGAATAGATGCACTGAAAAACCATCCATTTAGTTCCTTGAAATTTTCCTCACCTTCATTTGTCCAAAGAAACTTGTCTCTCTTCTTATTTAACTTA
Source organism: Viscum album (assembly GCA_963277665.1). Classification (NCBI taxonomy): domain Eukaryota; kingdom Viridiplantae; phylum Streptophyta; class Magnoliopsida; order Santalales; family Viscaceae; genus Viscum; species Viscum album. The sequence goes on from OY728135.1 coordinate 1,890,722,856, forward strand.
GTGAGTAGATTTTATAGTCATGATAAATTCTCCACAAAGAATCAATAATATCTAACCAAACCAAGAAAACTATAGATCTTAGTCACTATGGTTTGTCTGGGACAACATTCAATAACTCTTATCTTTGAAGGATTCATAAATATACTCTCACTTGAAAATATATGACCTAATAATCAAACATTATCAAGGGAAAATTCATACTTGGAAAATTTATTTTACAAATTATCCTTCCACGGGGTCTTCAGTAAAATTATAAAATGTTCTTGATGCTCTTCCTTTTTATTTGAATATATGATAATATCATCTATAAAGACTACCACAAACTAATCAAGGTAATCTCTAAAAACTCTATTAATTAATTCCATGAATATAGTAAGATCATTGTTTAGTACAAATGGAATTACTATAAATTCATAGTGACCATACATCACACAAAAGGCTATTGTGGGTATCGTTTTTATTGTTCCTTAGTTTATAATACCTAGATTGAAGATTAATCATGGAAAATATAGATCTTATCATAGTTGATCAAGTATATCATTGATATAAGGTATATAATGCATATTCTTAATAGTTATCTTGTTATATTATGTATAATCAATAAAAAGATGCATTGACACATATTTCTTCTTAATAAAAGGAATTGGTTTCTCACATAGAAACTCACTAGGTTTAATTAATCCCTTATCTATATTCTCTAAGATTTGTTTTTCTTTTTTTTTCTTGTAACTCAATAAGGTCCATTCTATATGGAGTCTTTGAAATATGTGTAGCCCTTGGTATGAGTTAAATTGAAAAACCAACATAATGATTTGGGCGAAGACTTAGAAATTCCTTAGGAAACACATATGTATATTCTCAAAAAATAGACATATTTTCAATTTTGATTTTCTCCTAAACCATTTGAAAAAAATATCCCCCCTGAATAGGTATTCAATATTATATGATGGAATTAATTTCAATTGGGTGTTTAGTATTATCCAAAAACTGATAAAATATTGAAGGTTGATTCAAAATATTGAATATAACTTCTCTTCATTGACAATTAATATGGGATCTATACTAGGAGAGTCAATCCATAACCAAAATTTCATCAAATTAAACTAGAGGTTGAATGAAAATTTTCACAAGAAGAACCATCCTAGAAACCTCTATTATAGAGGAGTCATAGACTTGAGATGTGGTCATCCTTCCATTATGAGTTTTCACCACCAACTCAAAATAAAATCTTTGAGGTTGTGATTCAATACCCTTAGAAAATTATTTGTATATAAAATAGTTGGTATAAATATAATGAAATAAAAAAATCAATTCTGGAGTGGATGATAAGTGTACACTTAACCAGGTTACTAAGAACTTCCTCATCAGATGTAGTAATTAAATAATCTCAACTTTCTCCCCTTAGATTCTTTTTTGGTAAGTTTCCACAATGCTTGGGGAATTAGTTGTAGTATTTATCTATCTCCTTATAGTTAATTCACTGTAATTTGACGGCTTCTACCATACTATTGCATTCATGATAATTATGGTTATTTTCTCAGCACTTTAAGCAAACTCTTTTTCTTATTAAGAATATACTAAGTTTTTTCCTTCCATAAGTATTGCTTTCTATAGAATCCCCCTTTCTCTTTATCCCCTTATCCATTTTTTAATCTTCCATACTCTTATTAAATTTCTTCCCTTTAAAGACATAGACTTGGATAATTATATCTCTATTTTAATAGCACAAGATATTATATCCTCTTGTGATGAAAATTTTTGGGAGACTAGTAGCCTTTGAAGGATTATTGTAATACCATCAAATAAATGGTAAATATTTCTCTTTAAATTAAGTACATAGTCTTATACAAGAATTGATAACCATGAAAAGTTAGCTTTATACTTGGAAACATTTTCCACTTCCTTTTGTCCCAGACTGTATAATTTCTTCTCCATATCCCCTCATTTCTCACAAGGAAAATATTTTTTCAAGTTTAGTTCCTTAAAATCCTTTCATCCCATGATCTATATTTCCTTCTCATCCTTAGTGTTTTGAATCAATGACCACCATTGATCTACATCCCCTGAGAGTTTATAATCCTCCATGAAAAACTTATCCCTTTCATTACTTCTTAAAGTGAGAAATATCTTCTATAATAAATTTATCCATTTATCAGCCACAAATAGATTTGTAGGATATTTGAATGATTGTGGTTGTTGACAAGTAAAATGGTCTAAAATTATTTCACCACGTTATAGATCAGTAGGATACTCCATATGGGATAGGTTATTGGTCATATAATGAGTCATTTACCCCAATATAGTTATAATTTGTTTAGCTCTAATAGTGGCTCAAGCTCCAGCTTCATTATCTTTACTGGGAGAGAAATATCTACATGAATTGCATAGATTGATATGGTTTCCATTACTTCATCTAGGAACCATTTATAAACAAAATTATACTCTAGATAAAATCATAACATTATGATTCATAATGTATAATTTCAAAACTAGTGAAACACTTCACATAAATTTAAAATAATTCTTATCTAATCTCAGAATCATAAACCTAGTTTCTTTGGGAAAGTTATAAAATCATAAAATTATTTCCAAATAATTTGTAATGGTTTGTAAATAAAATGGTAATTAAGCCAATAATATCCCCTTGGAGTTTGAAACCAAGTGCTCAATAAGGGAACACTATCTTTGCATTATAATTATGGTCAATATTTACTCAAAACAACTATTTTAGGGGTTATTACCCCAAGATGAATTTGTCCCAAAACCACATCCACTTATATTATTCATACATGGATGTATTTATAGGAAGACCACATAATATCTACCTTACTAAAAATTTAGGATGTTATCATATACTTATAATTATCCTCATATTTAGTCATAGGTTTATATTCCATAAAATATATTTTTGTAAATCCAGTTCTCAAGGTTTCTACTAAACTTTATCTAATATCAACTATAAATATCTTGATCCTAGTATCCTAGAGTCAGTAGTTACTTTGTTAAATTATTATTAGATACAAGTGATTATATCCCAAAGGACCAAATAGTTTAACAGTCTTGGAAAAGTATATACATACTTTAATCATGCATTATATTTAAAAAAATTAAAAGACAATATCGTATTTTCGTTGAAAACACAATTATTCAATTTAGTATATCCCTTCATATTAATCATAATAAACTTATAGGAATACTATATAAAGGAAAAAATATAAAGGATAGATCTTAAATACTTAGTAAGAGTATGTGTATAATTGAAGCAAATAAGGCCAAAATAATATGGTAAGAATAAATGATGATCAAATAATTACATATAAATAATCACTTAATCTAGAAAATTATACATTGATGTTATAACTATTAAAATAATAAAATTATAATCAATAACTGATTTCATGATGATGGATTTCACAATACCTAACATCTGAAACTTACCATTGAGGCATCGTGATAAGATATCTTATATAAATGCATAAGGCCTCGACTAAATACCCAATCTAGTTTGAATCATGAGACATACTGATGCATCAAGGGAATATAATTTTTATCCCCACCCATCACTTATTAATTACAATGTATTAATCATAATAATAAACAATACAACTTAATCAATATGCTTTAAAAATTCATAATTGTCCATATTGGAAGATCTGGAATATAGGATATCAATACTTTACCCAATCAAACTAATCATAAACCATTAAAAAACTATAGTGTATGGTATCATTTGAGTATATTATCATCATAAGATTCAACAAAGGATGTATTTATAGATGAAAATACTTTTAAAAGATCACTATAAAATTTCATGAGGAAAATACCCTTTTCACTTTGAAATCACTTTTTCAAAGTCTAAAATATTTCCCAAATATTAAGAAAAAAATTTATTTGAAAGGAAACTTGTAAAATTTTAAATTAATCTTCAATTTAATGAGATATAATGATTGTGGAAAAATATTTTCATGCCATATAAGTTTAAAAAAATCCTTTAACACTTTTGTAAAAAGGTAAAAATGTACCTCGTTCACAAAATGACAAAAAGATTCATTTTAAAGTTTTTTTATAAAAATAAAAAAATGGTTAAAAATTACATTGATAAGTAATTAGAGAATTTTAAAAACCTTATTTTAGTAATTATAAGGAAAATATAGACATGGATGAAAAATATTCACGAACATGTAGAAAAACATAGCCATTTTAATTTAAAAGATTATTTTAGTATCTTGAGTAACTAAATTGTGAAAAAAATAAAGTAAAACATAAAATTTATTGAAATAACCATGGGAGATGATAATATATTGGTTTTAATAAATAAATATCAAAACAATCCCCAAATAAATACTTAACCAAAAACAATATTGAATAATGATGAGATTAGGAAATGAACCATTACCGCTTTGGTAACTTTTGAATCATAAGACCAATAAAAGAATAACGTCAAATAAAATTTTAAATATCATGAAGATAAATAGAATCATGATATAACATGTAAAAGGGTTTGTATATACACCTCATAAATGGATATATATTCCTAACATAACACACTAGTAAAAAAGTATTTATCACATCGGATTTTTCATATCGGTTATTTATAACCAATGTGAAAAGCAATGTATATTGATTTATTACATCGATTATAGGATAACCAAAGTGATAAATTAAGTATCCTTATTTATCACATTGTTTATAAAATAAATAATGTGATAAATTAAGTATCCAACTTTATCACGTTGGTTATATATAATTACAAACATTATAAAGAAAATATCATTGCTTTATAACATTGGTTATTTAATAAAAGACATGTTAGATCAAATTTTCCCATTAGTTTATATATAAATAACATGATAAATCATTAAATATTTATTTATAAAAAAATTTATCTAATAACCAATGTGATAAATCATTTAGAATTTTATTAATTCCCATTTTGAATCATTTTGGTGTTTTCGATTGGGTGAAATAAAACTCAGTTCTCTCACACACAGAATCCCTAACCTCATTTCTTCGATTTGCTGGCCTCCAAACTCATTTTATAACTTCATACATATCCATTTTAATTGGCGAATTTGATCAAATCATCTCTCAACTCTTAAGTAATCCTCACACACCTTGCTTTCAGTCGTTCAATGTCACAGATGCCCTAACTCTCTTTTTTTCGATTTCATTTACTAAAATATATCATTAACATATTGTTTAATATCCATAGTTTATCTCATTTATTACCTTTATATTTATCCATGATTCTAAGGATTTTTTTATAATCTTATTGTATATAGAGACATGTTGATTTTTTTTGTGTTTTAATGATTTTGTTTAGAATCTTATCTCATATATACCTAGCATGCAACTCCTTATATGCATGTTTGATAATTTTAGAAGTAGATTAATTTTTTAAACATAAGAATATGTATATTCATAATATTAACAATTTATATATATGTATGAAAGAGATAATAAAATAAAATAAATGAACAGTCCATTTATTTAACATGAGATAGGGTATTTATGTACAATTCATAAAAAAACTAATTATAAAAAAATTATAATTTAGTTATGCATTATGGAAATTCTATAATTATATGAACATAAATCATTTATATTCATTATCAATATGAACTCTTCCATACTATTCATTATATGTAATTTTACCTTAAATATATGATATTAAATGAAATACAAATATTTTACATTTCAATTATATTATGCAAACAATTTATATAATTACAATATCACATATTTAATATTATCTAAAATTTGATCATATCAATTATCAAAAATCAATTTTATTTTGTTTAAATAAATTTTAATATATGTTTTCTTCGATCTTTATATCTTTATTTATTGAGTATTGTGATTATTCTAACTCGGTCGATGTAGTTTCACTACATGATGATGACCTAAAGTATATCCTATCTAGTGGTGATCCACATGTGCTTCTTCAATATATGAAAAATGTCAATGAATCATTGGGTTCCAGCACAAATGATTGATTATCTTGTGTTATTTACCTTTTTTCACTCCACATTCCTTTGAGCTTGAAGGATTCTCTCTTGTTCTTCTTGTACTTGATTTGGATTCTGGTCAACAATATTAAAATTCAATTTTTATCTAATTTCATTCATATGAAAATGAAAAAATAGGGAATACTATAACTATATTTTCTTTTCTAAATTACTTCCATGTATATGTTTTTATTATTTACCATCTATATTTAAACTTATCTTCCATTATTATATAGAATTTATAATTATATTTCTCAAATATGCATATATTTGTTTTATATTTCAAAATTATGTTACTTTCAAATTATGTAATATTTCATATAAATTTAAAATTGGTTTATCTTGAAAATATATATTTTTTTTATATTTTTTATAGATAATAATAAGTCAAAATTGGATTTAAAAACTTCAAATAAGTGATGAATATGATGAAGGTTTTGATGATTTTTTGGAATTTTCTAAATGAAATGTTCCAAAAAATGAAATGTTTTTTATCCATGCCAGAAATGTTTAAACATGAGAAAGTTGAAAAGAATAGAGATCAAAGATCATTTAATTTTAATAGTTTTAATCCAAGTTATAGCCCTTGGATTTGGCATGGTAAAACTGGGAAGAATTTTGGAACTCTTGATGATGATTCTTTTCAAGATGATAAGTATGATAAAATTGAAGAAATGATTCATGATATTGAAGTAGAGGCAATTGATAAAGAATAAAAAATTTAGGGTCTATATAGAGATTCTAAAAAACCATTGTATCTAGGTTGTATGGACTTTACAGTTTTATTGATAGTGTTAAGATTGACTAACTTGAAGGCGAAACATGGATGGAGTAACAAGAGTTTTATCGAGTTGCTACAATTTTTGAAATATATTCTTCCTAGATATAATGATATTCCTTATTCACATTATAAAGTGAATAAAATAATATGCCCTATTGGATTATGGTACAAAAAATATGATTTCTCAAATTACTATGTTCTATATAGGAAGGAATATGAATTTATTTTAGGTTTTCCTAAATGTGGGATATCATGATATAAGTTGAAAGAAAAATCACAGGCTAATTTTGAAGTAACAGATACCCCTACTTAAGTATTTTGGGATCTTCCTATAATTTCTCATTTGAAATGTTTATTTTCTAATTCACATGATGGAAAAGGGTTAATATTGCATGCTGATGAGTAGATATGTGATGGAAAAATAAGTCAACCAGATGATTTTCCATAATAAAAGAAAATTTATCACCAATTTCAAACATTCAAAAATAAAGTTATAAATCTTAGACTTGGACTATGCATGAATGGAAAGAATCCATATCAAAGCCTTATTGGAACACAAAATTCATGTGCATTTTTTTGGTAATTTATAACTTATCTCCAAAATTTTGTATGAAGAAAAAATATGTGATGTTGAGTTTAATGATCTGTGGACCAAAATATCCCAGAAATGATATTGATGTTTTCTTTCCACTATTAATTGATGATTTAAAACTGTTATGGTAGGAAGGTATAAGGATGTTTGATTCTAATAAAATGAAATATTTTCAACTGCATGAAATTATTCTATTCGTTATAAATTACTTCCTAGTATATGGAAATTTTTATGGATACAATGTTAAGGGGCATAAATCTTGTCCAATTTGTAAACAAAAAACATCACATTATCAACTGAATCATGGGAGAAAATAGTATAAATGGTTCACCAAAATTTTTTTCCTATAGATCACTCTTATAGAAGATTAAAAAAGGATTTCAATGGCTTAAAGGAATTTTATATTTCTCCAAAACCTTTATCCACTGATCATTATTTTGAGATGGTTCAAAACATTGATGTGACATTTAGAGAAACACATAAATATTATAATGATATAAATATTTGGAAGAAACGATAAATACTTTTAGAGATACCATATTGGATATATCATGAGCTGACACATAACAATTATTTCATGTATGTGAAGAAGAATATCTATGAAAGTTTGATTATAACACTGTTAGATATTAAAATAAATACTAAAGATGGGTTGAAAGAAAGATTGGATTTACTGTCAATGGGAATACATTTGGAGTTGGATCCCACTCTTGGTAGAAGGAGAACATTACTACCCATGGCTTTTCATACCTTATCCAAGAGGGAAAAAATTATCTTTTATAAATGTCTTCATGATATCAAAGTTTCACATGGTTATTCTTCAAATGTTAAAAAATTTGTGTCATTAAAGGATTTGAAGTTAATAGGTATGAAATCTCATGATTCTCACGTCATGATGCAATAGATCCAACCATTTGTATTATATCTAATACTTCCCACCCATGTCAAAATAACTATCATGATGGAGTGTTATCTTTTTAATTCAATTTTTAATAAGGTTATTGATTAGAATGATTTGAAAAATTTGGATAATGAAGTGGTTTTTATACTTTTTAAATTGGAAATTTATTTTCCTCTATATGTTTTTGATATCATGATGTATTTAATGGTTCATTTAGTGCGAGAAACAAATCCTTACGGATCTATATATCTACGATAGATGTATCCTTTTTAAAGGTACATAAAGATATTGAAGGGGTATATTAATAATTCATATCAAACTAAAGCATCTATAGTTGAGCAGTATATTTATGAAGAGATTATAGAGTTTTGTAAAATCTATTTTTATGTAGTGGAACACATCGGTTTTCCAACATCTTGACATGAACGAGTTAATTTTAGGGAAAGAGGATTCATGGATTGAAATTCAAATCATTTATAGGTGAACAAATAAAGAAGGTGAATTTATATATCTTTAATAACATAGATGATTCCCAACAATATATAATATTTCATATTAATGTGTTGAAACAAAGTTATCCAATGAAGAAATATATGTGGATTTTGAATGAGCATAATAAAAACAATTGTAATGGTTTAAAGAGATCGTTCTTGGTAAACCATATGCATCAGATACATTGATATTGTTAGTGGGTGGTCTAAGTTTAAATTTGATAACATGGTCTAGGTATGACATTAATGGCTTTGATTTTCATATAAAATATCAGGACAATAGAAGTACGGTTTAGAATAGTAGTGTATTGGTGTTTGAAAAAGCAATGCATTTTTAGAGTGATAATGACAAAAACCCAATCTCCACAATAACTTTATATTATAGAGTCATTGAAGAAATATGGTATGTGGGTTACATTAAATTTCAAGTTCCATTGTTTAAGTGTAAATAGTTTATTGGTAACAACAGTGTATGACACAATGAATTTTGAATGACACTAGTTAATCAAAATAAATTGAAATATACAAATGATCCTTTTATCTTGGAAAAACATGAAAAAAATCTATGTTATTGATCAATATGATATGAAATGGTATATTATTTTATAAGTAAAAAAATAATATGTTGGTGATGATAAAATTGATGAAGATTCTGATTTATGTGAGATCCATACTTGCATAAAACGATTAAAAAATAATATTAATGAGAACTTCAGAGACATGGTTTATGCCATACAGATTGATCATGATGAAGGAATTTGGGAAAATAATCCTTTAGTACATTCCTAATATTATAAGTAACATGTGATTAATTATGGTTTACTTTTAAAAATTTCACAAGTTAGATATTTTAAATTTATTTTATTTATTAAAACATGTATTATAACTAACGAGTTAAAAAAAATTATATTAGTTTAGTTTTTTATAGTTTTCCATGTTTTCCCATACATAACTTATCTATTAATTGATTTTTTTGAAAACCAATTATTTTAAATTTAACATTTTTAATAAAAATAAAAATATTGTATAAGATTGTATTAGAAAAAATTATTCATGTTGTAAAAAAGATTTATCAAGTTGGTGAATTTTTATTATGTCATTTTATCTCTCATTAATATTGTGTTATTTTTGCTCATTTATGTCATTTCATCTCTCATCAATATTGTAATAATTTTAGTCAACTATAAAAAATATGAATATAAATGTGTTAAGTTTATTTTACTTTACTTTTTGGTTGATAATTATTAATTTTTTATTTACATTTGTACGTAATTGTTGGATTTATATATTTTTGTACTAATTGATGTTGATTTAATTTGTAGGATAATAATAGATCAATCCTCTAATCCACTACATATTTCAGGAGATTATCATACTTATACCTCTGGGGAGGAACATACACATGCTCCTATTGATGTGCCTCTCTATCCTTCATTACATAAGACATCTACTTCCATGGGGGAAAAGAGTTTCAGGGTTGGTAAACACGGTACTACGCATTTAGTGAAATTATATGTTGCCTGTAGCTAGGAATAAAAGAAACCAATATAATTTGATGGTAATGATATTACAATAGGTCCAAATTCAAAACAATTTAATACTTCTGTATCAGTATAGGCTAAAATAAAAGTTAGTATTTTGTTTGACGATTCGTGAAGTGTTGAAAAAGTGACATTATCACAATTGTGGGATGCTGTTTTGGTAAGATTTTTTGTTATTATTTTACTTATCTTGAAATGTTTATAGTACTATATTTTTTCCCCTTATTATTAGATGACATATGATATACCTGATACTGGAGGAGTTGGAAGAAAATTTTTATCATTGGATGCTATGAGATAGAGGTATTTTAAATCATCCCTCGTATCATAGTTCATTTTTGGGGATCTACAACATAAAAATCCATGTGATATATATCCATTTATAAATGAAGATACATGGAATAAATTGGTTGAAGTTAGATGATAAGAAGAGTTTTTGGAAAGTTTAATGTTTCGTTTTTATAAGTTTTTTTAATATTAATGGCCATGTTAACAATTTCTTTATTATTACTTCTTAATTTACAACAATCAAGGAGATCTTATCAGTATATTCAAGCTATAAATGTATTCCCTCTTATGTTATCTCGTGGTGGGTATAAATTATTGGAATAATAGATGTTATAAGATAGACTTAAAAATATTAAAGCTATGTCTGTAGGGTCTGTAGAGCCCCCCCCCCCCCCCACTAGACATGAAAAATGGAAGAGGGATCAGATGATAAAAAAGGAAAATATCTTATGGAAGAGTCAAGAGTTGTAGCTGACAAGATTGTAAGATGTTCACTTTATTTATTTATTGAAGTTAAATAAACTCTTTATATATTTTGATTCATTAAATATTTTTTTAAATATTATATACAGGATTCTAAGGAGCACAACATATAGGGGGTATTTATTACTAAGGGTAAAAGGAATATTTTATCTATAACATTGGGAAAACCTAAACACTTGGTTCGTGTATGAGGATACACAACAGTTGTATTGGTAAGAAAAGTGTTTCCAAATTCAAAACCTTTTTAAAACGAGTATGTTTATAATAAAAAATAGAATATTTGGAAGACAAAGTTAATGATATTCAAGTGATGATGGAGGATAGGATTAGAGCTTCAGTGTAGTCGATGTTTATAGACATGCAAGGACAGTTTTGTCCTGCCGATCCGACTCCTCCACCTCTGCCAAAAGATACCACTCCTCCTTGTTATCCTACTCACACATCTCTACCTCCAGATCCAACTCCTTATCCTACACTTATACCCCCTCCTCCATATCTTCTAAGTTATTGTGAGTTATATATTGATGATCCTTATTATATTGTTGCATATGGGATGATATATTATATCAGTGATACCATTCATCATCAATAGATTTATATAAATCATCATAGGGTCATTGTACAAGGTATTATAAATATATATCAAAAAAATATCATGTCCTACAGATGATGTGAGTATAATTGGACAAAGTATTGGTCATTTTTTTAGTTTTTCCATCTAGAATACTTCAACATATTACGAGAGAGGTATGTATATAGGTTATAATTTTTTTATTTTTTTATTAAATTTGTTTTATCATTTTAAAGTTTATATATTTATCTAATTTCTTACAGGAATAATTTAAAGGTAAATAAATATTGTATAGACAATAAAAAATTCAAAGTGTCATGACTTCAGATACAGATTATACTAGTCTTGAAAGATTGTCAGCATACTCAAATTATTTATTGGGAGTATATGAGATTCCAATTGATGCTATTATTTGTGGGTGTACAATGAATTTGGAGCTTTTGAAAAATGATATCATGGAGCTTGTATATTCAGATCAATTGGGAATCAACATGATGAAATTTTTTTCTATGTAATTCGCTTAACAAAATTTTTCCATTCCTTTAATTTATTGAAAATTTATAATTATTTCTTCTTTTTATTAGTTATATATATAAAATTTTTAAATATGATGACAAGATATATGTATATTTATTTATGGACCCATAATTTATTTCTCTTATAGATTTTATAATGATCGGTGCAGAAAGAGCAGTTTATATAGGTGAAATATTTCAGAAGAATGTCATTATTTAGTGTTGGATGTTTCCATATCTTGAAGAGTATGAAACATTTTTTCTCAAAAATTGTTATATATCATATAACATATTAAAAAATAATATTAAATATTCTTTTATATTAGTGTTCATTATATGTTGGGTTTTTTTGGAGAGTGGACATTGTACTGGTTGTGCTTTATACACGTTGAAGTGAGAGAAAATTTTCAAAATGTATTAAACATGTAAGTTTGATCATTTTAATACATGTTTATATTATAGTGAATAATATTTATTTTATTCATATTATTTTCAAATAGGTAATAGAATTTATTTATAGAGATGACCAGAAAGAAGTTCCCCCAGATAAAATTTATAAAATCGAAGGTGAATTTTCATTTACAATTACTAAATTTTGGATATATTACTTAAAAATGTAATTTTAAATTAAAATATCTTTGAAACAATGCCATAAAAAAAGGTGTAAAAGGATGTGGATATTATGTTTTCATATTTATGTATGAAATAATTTCAATTGGGATAGTTACAAATTTTTAAAAGGTTATATTTATTTATAAAGATTTCCTTAATATTTCATATGTTTTATTGAAAATTAAAGTTAAATTCTTTTTGTATTATTTTGAATCTTTTTTATGATCTGAGGCCATATAGTGAAGAGGAGTTGAGAAATTTAAAAATGGAATGGGATAATCATTTTACAGGTTTGATTTATTTTTATTTTATTTTTAATATACATTGTAAATTTGAAATTTCAATTGTAAGTTTTTTTTATTGGTTTTCTACTACCTTTTTCTACTATTCTATTTATTTTTGATGTTGTTGTGGTGGGGATGAATCAATGTAATTTTTTTATAAAAAAAATATTTAAATTATTGGATAAACTACATGAAAATAAAATAAACCATTTCTTCAAATCGGTTATTGGATAACCGACATGAAAAATAATGGGTTAATTTTTTTCACATTGGTTATTTGATAACTGATGTGAAAACTAATAAAAATATTAAATTACAACATCAGTTTTAGTTAACTGATGTGAAAACGTTATTTACAATGTTTCCTTCAATAACATATCTTAATAATTGACATGAAAATGAATAAAAACTGACATGAAAAAACATTTATGCACTAGTGACATCTATCCCAAAGAAGTCAACTTGAGATGATAAACCCTTACCTCAGGTCTGACTTCCTCATACATGTTTGAACCTCCTCTATAATAAATATATATTAAATTATAAATATATTCAAAAACCATAATCATATATATCCTAGAATATATTATTTAATTATACCCTTTTATCACCTTTTTATTAATAATTATTTATTAAAATCATTGTTTCGGGTGACAAGTGCTTCACTTTTCTTATTATATTTGGTTTAGTAGTTTTTTTTCCTTATAGTTTGATCTTGATTCCATAATATAAAGAATATTAATCATGATATAAATATAATATATATTCATTATATATTTATTTATAGTTGTCTATAAAATTTATATATTGAAAAATGAATTACATTGTTCTTGGAGATAGTAGGCCATACGTATGCATGAACTCTATTTCCATTTTTTTCTACATAAGAAATAAAAAAGGTAAATACTAATTTCCTTTATATAAAAATTATTGTGTCATATATATCATATATATTTATTAAATAAATAATTATTACTATACATATCAAAATGAAATGTCAAACATATCACATTGCTTTGTAGAGGCAGCATTTGACACATACTCACGAGCGATGTTATCGTCTTCCAATAGTTTGGAAGGCAAGAAGTTAGATTTGATATTATAATTATAGATGTATATTTTTTTCATAAATATAATATATATATATATATATATATTAAATCTATTATTATACACATCCATGAGAGGTAGTGATGGAAAAAGATTTACATTGGTTTGTTAGGCAGTATTCTTTCATACACATGATCTATAGTTTCATTTCCCATTTGATAAAAGAGGAAATAGATATAGGTTATGTCATTAATATAACAACATTTAAGTATATGTGAGATACTAATATTATTATATAGATATGGTTGAATAATATTTGAAGGAGGTGGAAGAATAAATAAAAGAAAAATTCTCAGTTAAGAATGAAACCTCTTCTTTAGACAGCCTCTTTATATTAACACAAAATTATTTCCTATAATGGTATTATGATTATTATAGGGACTCTAAGTCTAGTGGAGGAATGTGTGGAAAGGATTTAGGTAGGGATTTTCTAAACCAAAAGGCTCTTGAAGTGTGAAAATTAGAGAAGTGGGGTGTCTTTTCTAAGTGGGGTAAAGGTAATGAAAAATCATAATATTTTGTGATATATTTATATTTAAATAAATTTAATCTCTTAAATAGATTGTGATACACACAAACCTATTTCTAAATGAACTTTAATATAGTATACCATTATAACTTAGCCATTAAATTTGTGTGTATTAATAATAATAACTAAATTATGAAAATTATATGGTTTATACATGTGTAAAATAAATTCATTGGTTATTAATTAAATATAAATGAAAATAAAAATCATTTGAAAGTAAAAAAAATGCTTTTTTGAAAAACTTTTTTTCTATGCGTAATGTATTTATATATTAATAAATTTAATTAATCACTTTTGGTGAATTATTTAAATGAAATTTATATATTATATATATTAAATCAAATTTTTTATCATCCATATAATATTTTTCTAGGCATTGGATAATAATAAATCTAGTTTTATGCTTAAAAGTGTATTTACTTCTAAAAAGCATTTTCATCGTATTTTGCACACTTATTTTAAAACTATTTTCTCCCACTTTTAGAAAATTTATTTGAAGAAATTATATTATTTTTCTAAATCAACATGTAAAAATTATATTTTTTTTTTTTTGAATTTTTTTTAAAGGATTAATTTTTTAATGAATAGGGGAAATACTAATTTTTATTAAAAAATAATTTTATTTAAAGAAATAAAAAAAAAATATTTTGTTTTGAAATAGTTTTTAAATTAAAATTAGTTAAATTATATAATTATTCACTTAATTTATTTCATTTTTATTAATTTTATATTGAATCTTAATATAAAAAATTATACTTAAGAAGACATTTTCTTGGTAAAATCATTTTTTTGGGAATGCATGTATAATTTTAAAATAAATTATAACACTTATATGAATTAAATTAGATAAAATGGATTCAATATTTTTAATTAGAATAATTAATATTAGGTAATATGTTCAAATTATTTTTTACTGATAATGCATAGTAAAAACACTAAAAATATGTTATCACGGTTAAGGTTAAACCGGGTTTATCGGAAGTTAAACTAAAATTATAAGAGTTAAAATGACATATAAACTTTCCTAATATTTATTTTATAGACATATTTCTACCTTATATAACTTAAGGTTTTGGAATGTTCTTTTTTGGAGCAATTTGGTGTTAATATGACATTAAATTATTTACTTCTTTTCAAAAAATTCTAAGTGTATTCTCTTCCCCGCTTTTAAAATGATACACCCTTTTCTATCATATCAACACTTAAAGATCCTTTTGTTTTAGAAATTAACTACCCAAATACTTTAATTATATCCCTCCACCAGACTTTTAGTCCTTATTTTGATATTAAAACCATCCTAGTAAGGCTTTTTTGTAAACCTAAAAAGGTTTTTCGAAGAAGAGGTATTGTTTTTAACCAAAAGTTTTTGTTTTATTTATTATTATAAATACTTAAAATATTATTATTCCATGATTATATAAAAAAATTATATATTAAATAATTATAAATTGTTTTCTTAAATCCATATCATATATCCATCTCTTCTTCCATCAAATGTGAAACAAAATTATCGATCGTGTGTATAGAGGACTATTGTCTCCTGAACTAATGTAATTTGTTTTCCATCACTTCCTCTCATAGTTTGATATAATGATTAATTTTATGTTTTTGTGTATATATATATTATATATTTATGAAATAATCATACTTATAGAATTATTATATCATATATACCTTCTTACCTTCCAATCCATTGGAAATCAATAGCATCGCTCGTGTGTACGTGTGGCCTATCACCTCCAAAAATCGATGTGATACATTTTTCATTTTATTTTTTCATGGATGGTAATAAGGATATATTTAATGAATATATATTATATATATTATATAAAAATTATTTTGTTAATTTGAGTTATTATTCACCATTCTTTTGTCTCATCCATTGAACAAATAGAAACAACATTCATGTATATGTACGGCCTACCGTCTCCATGAACAATGTAATTCAATTTTTTATCAACATTAATATGTGGATAAAAATATGTATATAATGAATATATATTATATTTATATCATTATTAGCATTATATATATGATTTAATAATGATCAAATTATAAGTAAAAAAACTACTGAACCAAAACATACATGAAAAACGAAGTAGTTATCACCCAGAACAGGTATTTTAATAAAGAATTGTTAATAAACATGTGATAAAAGGTTATAAATAAATAATATATGATATTATATATATAATTGTGTTTATATAATATATTAATAATAAATATATATTTATTATACAAGATTTTTAAATACATACAAAGAATGTCAAACCTGAGGTAAGGGTTTGTCGTCTCAAATTGTCTTCTTTGGGACATATGTTGTGTTATGCACCTATCTCAATTTATGAGGTGTATATACAGAAAATTTCACATGTTATATCATTATTATAATTATTTTAATAATATTTAATGTTTCATTTAAATTTATTCTTTCATGGGATTTATGATTCAAAAGTTACCAAAGTTGTAAGGGTTTATTTCACAATCTCATCATTATTCAGGATTGTTTATGTTTAATACTTCAGTGGGGAAATTATTTTATATTTCTATATTAAACCCAATATATTTTATTATAATCTCATTATTTATGGAAATTTAAAATTTTCATCTCATTTTAGTACTCAATATTCCAGAATAATGTTTTAAAATAAAACTAACTTTGTTTTTCTACTCGGTCAAGAATCATTTTCTTTCATGTCCATATTTTCCTTAAAATGTATAAATAATGATTTTAACATTTTAAAATGATTTATTAAATAATTTTTTACCCATTTTTAACTTTTTAAACAATGTTTTAAAAGAAATCTTCTTTTATTTCTTTTGAAAGAGGTACTTTTTGACCTTTTTACAAAAGTGTAAAAGGAAAGTTTATTAGTTTATATGGCATGAAAAGAATTTACCTCCTTATTTAACACTCATTACTTTGAAGTATCGTTTAAAATTTTAAAATTATTATTTTAATGAAATTTTTTTATTTAATATTCGGGTAATATTTTAGTCATTAAATAATTGATTTCAATGTGAAAATGATATTTTCTTTAAGAAATTTTCCAATGATATTTTTAAAGTATTTTAATCTTTGTTAACATCTATTGTTGATTCTTATGTTGGGGATATTCTCTAATAATTTCATCAACCATGTTTCAATGTATGGTTCATTATTAGTTTGACTAGGGAAAGTATTGATATTTTTTATTCTACTTCTTGCAATATGTAAAATTATGTATTTTTAAGAAATGTTGATTAAGTTGTATTTATTTATTCATATGATGAATCCATTAAGCTTATTAAGTGATGGGTGGATCTCAGAATTACATAGCTCCTATATGAATATTTATGTCTCAATAGATAAACTAGATTGGGTGTTTGACTGAGGCATTATCCATTTATGTAAGATATGTTTGCATAATGCCTCGATGGTAAGTTTTAGGTGTTTTGAATTATGCATTCTATCATCATGAAATAATTTATTGATTTCATTGTGATTATTTGAATAGTTATTATATCCAAGGATAATTTTCATTATCATTTGATTATTTATATTATTTGGTCATCATTTATTATTTCCATATTATTCATGCCTTATTAGCTTTTATTGTATGCATTCCCATATGGAGTATCTGAGACAAACCCTTTCTTATGTTTATTTCACCAGGATTCCAGGAAGTGTATTATGATTTATATGAAATGTTATACTAATGGTAATAATGGTTTCCTAAAATAAAATAATTTTTTGTTTTAATTTTTCAATTAAAATGTGAGATTCGGGTATGTATTTAGTTTTCCAAGACCACTAAAGCATTCGATCATTTGGGATACGATCACTTGTATCTTACACCAATGTAATAAAGTAACCATCGACTCTGGTCTTCTAGGATTTGGATATTTAAATTTATTTTAAAAGATCCCTATATAATTATAAAGGAAGATTCAATTCATATATTGTTCATGAAAACAAAAAAATACATTCATATCATATAAGTTAAAAAACATTCCTTTAACTCTTTTGTAAAAAAATTCTAAAAGTACCTCATTATGAAAACGACAAGAAGATTCATTTTAAATCACTTTTTGAAAATTAAAACATGTGAAAAAATTCTTTTATAAATTGTTAAATAATTATAAAAACATTCTTTTAGACATCTTAAGTAAAATATGGATATAGAAGAAAAAGATTCTCGATCGCGTAGAAAAACAAAGTTGGTTTTCCTTTAAAGCATTATTTCAGTATCTTTAGTACTTAAAGAGAGGAAAATAAAAGTTAAATATGTATTATTAAAAATTAACTATAGGATAAAAAAATTAAATATATTTATCAGATAATGATCTAATTATTTTGTCAAAATAAATTCAAGCATAAACAAACCTGATTAAAAATAAGATTAAAACATAAATCCATTATCGCTTTGATAACTTTTAAATCATAATCTCTATTAAAGAACAACATTAAATTAAATTTAAAATATCATAAAAATTAATAAATTAATGAAATAAAATGTCAAAATGGTTGTATATACACCTCATAAAAGAATATTGGTTCATAACATAACTTATGTCCCAAATAAGACAATTTGAGATGAAAATCGCTTACCTTGGGTCTGACTTCCTTCATACATGTACGAACCTACTGTGTAATAAATGAATATTTATTATAAATATATAAAATAACCATAATCATATATATCATAACATATATTATTTACTCCTTTTATCAACTGTTTATTAACAATTATTTGTTAAAGTTGTTGTTTCGAGTGAAAACCGCTTTGTTCTTCATGTATGATTTTTTCAGTAGTTTTGGTCCTATTACTTTGATTTTGGTTCTATATTCTTCATAATTTTAATCATGAGATAAATATAATATATATTAATTTTATACATATTTAACTTTATCTATATAAATTTATATGTAGATATAAATTAAACCTTTAATAGATATGGAAGACTGTATATACGCATGAGAGTTGTTTCAATTTATTCAATGAATGGAATGAAAGAAATTTAAATAATAAATAATATTTCCATAATTATTTTTATATCATAAATATCATATATATATATATATATATATTCCATAAATAAATCCTTATCACCATCCATGCAAAAATAAATTTAAAAACATATCACATCGCTTCATGGATGTGGTAGTCCACACATACACTTGAGTGATCTTATCATTTTTCCAACAGATTAAGCAGTAAGAAGATAGATGTGGTTTTATAATTCTAGTAGTATATCTATGTCATAAATATAATATATATACATTAAATTCATCATTATATCTAGTCGTGAGAGGCGATGATGGAAAATAAATTAGATCAGTTTGGAAGTAGTACTCTACCGTACACAAGAATGGAGGTTTTATGTAGAGGGATGTAATACCCTATATCAATATACTCTTCCATGAAATGTGAAATGAAATTTTTGGTCTTGTGTATGGATAACTAATACCTTGCGAACTGATGTAATTCATTTTCCATCACCGCCTATCACATTTGGATATAATGATTAATTTTATGTGTATGTATATATTATATGTATGAAATAATTATACTTATAGAATTATAATTTCACATATACCTTCTTACCTTGAATCTTTTGGAATTCAATAATGTCGCTCGTGTGTACTTGTGGAATATCACCTTCACAAATCAATGTGATACATTTTTCATTTTATTTTGTCATAGATGGTAATAAGGATAGATTTAATGAATATATATGATATAAATTATATCAAAATGATTTTGTTAATGTGATTTACTATTAACCTTTATTCCATTCCATCCATCAAAAAAATGGAAACAATATTCATGTATATGTATGGCCTAACGTCTTCATGAATGGTGTAATTCATTTTTTATCTACTTTTATCGATGAATAAAAATATGTATATAATGAATATATATGATATTTATATAATGATTATCATTCTATATATAATGGATCAATGATAAAATTACAAGGAACAAAACTATTGGACCAGAACATACATGAAAAATGAAGTAGTTATCACCATAAACAGGGATTTTAATAAATAATTGTTAATAAATGGGTGATAAAATTTTATAAGTATATAATATATTAAATGATATATATAATTATTGTTCTTTAATATATAAATAATAAATATATATTTATTATTCAGGAGTTTTGAATACATATGAAGGATGTCGGACCTAATGTAAGGGTTTGTTGTCTCAAATTATCTTCTTTGGGATATATGTTATGTTATTAACCTATCTCCATTATGAGGATTATATACAGCCACTTTTACATTTTATATTATTATTATAATTATTTTCATGATATGTAATGTTTCATTTGAAGTTATTCATTCATGGGGTTTATGATTTAAATGTTACTAAAGTGGTAATTTTTTATTTCCCAATCTCACCATTATTTGGGATTATTATATTTAATCCTTCATTGGAATAATTATTCAATCATTCTATCTTAAACCCGATATATTTTTAACCATATCATTATTTATGTAAATTTAAAGTTTTAATTTCATTTTACTCTCTTTAAGAACTCAATATTTCAAAAATAAAGTTTTAAAAGAAGACTAACTTTGCTTTTCTACTCAGTTGGGAATATTTTTATTCCATGTTTATATTTTCCTTAAACTGTCTAAATAACAATTTTAAAAAAATTAATGATTTATTAAAACATTTTTACCCATTTTTAACATTTTTAAAAATATTTTAAAAGGAATATTATTTTTATTTTCCAAATGAGGTACTTTTGGACCTTTTTGAAAAAGTATGAAAGGAAATATTTTTAACTTATATGGAATGAATAGAATTTACCTATTTCTTGAGAACTCGTTACATTAAATCTTAATTTATAATCTTACAAGTCTTATTTCAATGAAAATTTTTTCCCTTAATATTTGGGTAATATTTTATTTTTTAAATAAGTGATTTTAATATGAAAAGGATATTTTCCTCAAGAAAATTTCTAATAATATTTTTAAAGTATTTTCATCTATATCAACATCCTTTATTTATTATAATACTGAGGATATTCTATAATGATTTCATCAACCATATTTCTATGTATGGTTTATTATTATTTTTATTGTGAAAATTGTTGATATTGTGAATGTTAGTTCTTCTAATATGGAAAATTGTTTATTTTTAAGGAATTTTGATTGAGTTGTATTATTTATTCATATGATGAATACATTAGACTTATTAAGTGATGTATGGGGATTATAATTATATAGCCCCTAGATGAATATATAGGTATCAATAAAAAACTATATTGGGTTTTTTACTGAGGCATTATCCATTTATGTAATATGTCTTCGCATAATGCCTTGATAATAAGTTTCAGGTATTCAGAATTATGTATTACATCATTATGAAATCAGTTATTAATTTCCTTAAAATTATTTGAATAGTTATTATATCCATGGATAATTTTCTATCTCATGTGATAATTTATATTATTTGATTATCATTTATTCTTCCCATATTATTCATGCCTTATTAGATTCCATTGTACGCATTCCCTTATTAGTATCTAAGATCAACCCTTTTTTATGTTTCTTTCTCTAGGATACCAAGAAGTGTATTATGATTTATATGCAAGGATATACTAAAGGTAATAATGGTTTACTCAAATAAAATACATTTTTGTGTTTTAAAATTTCAATTGTAATGTGAGATTTAGGTATGTGTCAAGTTTTTCAATACTACCAAAGTAATTGATCATTTGGGATGCAATCACTTATATCTTACAATAATGTAATAAAGTAACCATTGACTCTGGTCTACTAAGATCAGGATATTTAAAGATTTTTTAAATGATCCCTATAAAATTATAAAGTAATCTTCAATTCATAGAGTGTTCATGACAATAGAAAATTCCATGCATATCGTATAAGTTAAAAAAACATTTCTTTAACACTTTTTTAAAAAAATCCAAAAGTAAATCATTCATAAAATGATAATAATATTCCTTTTAAATCATTTTTTGAGAGGAAAATCACTTACCTCAGGTCTGACTCCCTTTATACTTGTTCGAATATTCTATATAATATATTAATACTTATTATAAATATATTAAATAAACATAATCATATATATCATACCATATATTATTTTCTCCTTTTATCAACTTTTGTAAATGATTCTTTATTAAAGTCATTGTTTTGAGTGATAACTGCTTTGTTCTTCAAGTATTCTTTTGTTCAGTAGTTTTGATCCTTTCACTTTGATCATGGTTCCATATTATCCAGAATTTTAATCAAGATATATATATATATATATATATATATATAATATTCATTTTATACATATTTAGATTCATATATATAAATTGATATGTAGAAATGAATTAAACATTTAATAAAGATGGTGGACTATATATACGCATGAGAGTTGATTATATTTATTCGATGAATGAAACGAATGAAAGGTAAAAAATAAATAATGTTTATAGAATCATTTTTATATCATAGATATCATATATATATATATATATTCAATAAAAATATCATTATCACCATCCATGGAAAAATAAATTGAAAAGATTTTCACCTCGCTTCATGGATGCGGTAGTCCACACATACGCATGACTGACGTTATCATTTTTTCAACATATTGAATGATAATAAGTTATATGTGATATTATAATTCTATAAGTATAATTATGTCAGAAATCTAATATATATATATATTAAATCCATCATTATATCTGGTGTGAGAGGCGGTGATGGAAAATTATTTAGATCAGTTTTCATGGAAGTAGTTTACTGTACAAAATACCAATAGTTTCTTGGGGAGGGATTTAATACCCTATATCCATCTCCACTTCCATCAAATGTGAAATGAAATTGTTGGTCTTTTTTACAGAGGACTACTTCCTTGTGAATTGATGTAATTTATTTTACATCACTGCCTCTCAGAGTTAGATATAATTATTAATTTATGTGTTTGTATGTATATATATATTATTTATGAAATAATAATAATTATATAATTATAATATCGCATATACCTTCTTACCTTCCAATTTGATAGAAATTGATAACGTCACTCATGTGTACGTGTGGACTGCCACCTCCACAAATCGATGAGATACATTTTTCATTTTATTTTATCATGGATGGTAATAAGGATATATTTAATAAATATATATGGTATATATTATATAAAAAATGATTTTGTTAATGTGATTTATTATTCACCTTTCTTTCATTCCATTCATCGAAAAAATGGAAACATCATTCACGTATATGTACGACCTACCATCTCCATGAATGGTGTAATTCATTATTTTATATACTTTTATCTATGAATAAAAATGTATATATATTGAATATATATAATATTTATATCATTATTAAAATTTTATATATTATGTAACAATGAACAAATTACAAGGAACAAAATTACTGAACCAAAACATACATGAAAAACGAAGTAGTTATCACCCCAAACAAGGATTTTAATAAAGAATTGTTAATAAATGGGTGATAAAAGGTTATAAGTAAATAATATATAATATGATATATATAATTATGGTTCTATAATATATTAATAAAAATAATTATTTATTATACAAGAGTTTCGAATTCATATGAAGGATGTCGGACCTGAGGTAAGGGTTTGTCGTCACAAATTATCTTCTTTGGGATATATGTTATGTTATGCACCTATCTCCATTTATGAGGTGTATATATATCCACTTTGACATGTTATATCATTATTATCATTAGGTTCATGATATTTAATGTTTAATTTGAAGTTATTTTTTCATGGGGTTTATGAGTCATATTTTACCAAAGTGGTAAGAGTTTATTTCACAATCTCATCATTATTCGATATTGTTTATGTTTAAGCCTTATTTATGGGAATTATTTTATATATCTATCTTAAAACTAATATATTTTATTATAATCTCATTATTTATGGAAATTTAAAGTTTTCATTTCATTTTACTCTCTTTAACTACTCAATATTACAAAATAATGTTTTAAAAGAAAACTGACTATGTTTTTCTACTCAGTCAGGAATCTTTTTCTTCCATGTCCATATCTTCCTTAAAATTTATAAATAATGTTTCTAACATTTTAAAATTATTTATTAAAGTCATTTTTAACCATTAATAACGTTTTAAAAAATATTTTAAAGTGAATCTTCTTATCATTTTATGAATGAGTTACTTTTTGACCTTTTTACAAAATTGTGAAAGGAAAATTTATTAACTTATATGAAATGAACATAATTTACCTCCTTATTTAAAAGTAATGACTTTTAAGATTAATTTACAAGTTTAAAAATCTTCTTTAAAATAATTTTTTCCCTTAATATTTGGATAATATTTTAGTCTTTAAATAAGTGATTTCAATGTGAAAATGATATTTTCCTCCATAAATTTTCCAATAATCTTTTTAAAATCTATGTCAATATCCTTTGTTTAATATTATAATTTGGATATTATTTAATTATTTATTCAAATATATTTTTATGTATGGTTTACTATTATTTTGACTAAGGAAATTATTGATATTCTGTTTTCTAGTTCTTCTAATATGGAAAATTATTGATTTTTAAGGAATTTTTATTAAGTTATTTTATTTATTAATATAATGAATGCATTAGAATTATTAAGTGATGGTTGGGGATAAGAATTATATAGCCACTATATGAATATTTAGGTATCAATATAAAAAAATTATTGGGTGTTTTACTAAGGAATTACCCATTTATGTAAGATGTCTTCATATAATGCCTATATGGTAAGTTTATGCTATCTTGAATTACGCATACCATAATTATGTAATCATTTATTGATTTAATTTTGATTATTTGAATAGTTATTATATCCATGGATAATTTTTTACCTCATTAGATTATTTATATTATTTGATCATCATTTATTCTTGTCATATTATTCATGACTTACTATCTTTCGGTGTATGTATACCTTTATTGAGTATCTGAGATAAACCCTTCTATATGTTTCATTCATCAGGATGCCAAGAAGTGTGTTATGATTTATATTAAAGGATGTAATAAAGGGAATAATGGTTTCCTAAAATAAAATACATTTGGGTATTTTAATTTTTCAATTGTAATTTGAGATTCATGTATGCATCTAGTTTTCCAAGACTACTAATGTATTTGATCATTTGGGATGTGATCACTTGTATCTTACACTAATGTAATAAAATAACCAACAAATCCGGTATACAATGATTGAGATATTTAAAGATACTTTAAAGGATCCCTATGGAATTTAAAAGGAAACATCAATTCATGGAGTGTTTATGACATCATAAAATTCTATTTATGTTGTATAAGTTAAAAAAATTCCTTTAACAATTTTTTTTAAAGTAAAAAAAAGTACATTATTCCGAAAAAGATAAGAAGATTTCTTTTAAATCATTTTTTAAAAAGTAAAACATGGGAAAATTTTCATTAATAAATATTTAAATAACTCTAAAAAAAATATTTTTTATATTTTAATAAAAATGTGGATATGGGAGAAAAATATTCTAGACCAAATAGAAAAAAAGATGGTTTCCTTTAAAAAATTATTTTGGTATCTTGAGTACTTAAAGAGAGGAAAATAAAAGGTAAATATGTATTAATAAAAATTAATTATAGGAGAAGAAAAATTAAATATATTTATCATATTATCATCATATTATTTCATCAAAATAAATTCTATCATAAATAATCCCGATTAAAAATTGGATTAAACATAAATCCATTAATGATTTGATAAATTTTTAATCGTAAGCCCCATGAAATAATAAAATTAAATAAAACATTAAATATCATAAAAATAAATAAATTGATGAAATAAAATATCAAATTGGCTGTATATAAACCTCATAAAGGAAAATTGTTGCATATCATAACTTATGTATCAAAAAGATAATTTGAGATGAAAATCGCTTACCTTAAGTCTGGCTTCCTTCATACATGTATGAACCTTCAGTGTAATAAATATAGATTTATTATAAATATATTAAATAAAAATAATCATATATATCATACCATATATTATTTACTCTTTTATCAACCATTTATTAATAATATTTCATTAAATTCATTTTTTCGAGTGATATCTGCTCTGTTCTTCATGTATACTTTTGTTCGGTAGTTCTGGTCCTTGTACTTTGTTCATAGTTCCATATTCTACAAAATTTTAATCATGATATAAATATAATATATATTCATTTTATACGAATTTATATTCATCTATATAAATTTATATATATAAATGAATTAAACCTTTAATTGAGATGGTAGATCATATGTACGGATGGGAGTTGTTTCGATTTATTCAACAGATGGAATGAATGAAAGTTAAATAATAAATAATTTTTTCAAAATAATTTTTATATCATATGTATCATATATATATATATATATTCAATAAATATATCCATATCACCATACATGAAAAAATAAATTGAAAAACATATCACATCACTTCGTGGATGCGGTAGTCCACATGTATGCATGAGTGACGTTATAATTTTTCCAACAGATTAAATGGTAAGATGGTAGATGTGGTATTATAATTATTGAAGTATAATTATGTAATGAATATAATTTATATACATTAAATTCATAATTATATCTATTCATGATAGGTGGTGATGGAAAACAAATGACATCGGTTTGTGTGGCAGTAGTCTACCATACACAAGACTGACAGGTTTGTTTCCCATTTGATGAAAGAGGCGATGGATATAGGCTATTACATTAAAATAATTACCTATAAGTATATATAATATACTAGTTTTATTATTTCATAATAGTTTAAGAATATTTCAAGTTGGTATAATAAAAAAATTAAATGAAAATTCATGGTTAGTGTAACACCCCAAGATTCTGTGGTACGTTTTCCTTTGAATAATGCAATAACTTGTGTTTTACGTAACTTCGAGATTCTAACACATCGCGACCAGTCAAACTAGCTGTTATGAATAGTAATACCCAATTTTTGAAATTTTATCAATTTTATATTTCAAAATGGACTTCATTTTTGGGTTCGTAATATCAAAATTAGCTTAGGGTGAATTTTTGGTATTTTTCTGAAAACATTCAATTTTTGTTGAATAGTGAAAAATACTAAATTTTAATTAAAAACAACTTTTTTAATCAAAATAATTTATAGTTATAAATTATACTATTTAGTGGTTTTTAAGTATAATTAGATTATATTTTTACCATTTAATCCAATTTTGTTCATTGGACGTAATTTCACATTTAAACTGAACATACGCAAGTGTCAATCTTTTGATAGTTATTATTTCTTAAAAACACGCTTTTTGTTTTGACAACGGGAATTAATTTTAAATTAATTTCTACCAATTTTTTATTTTGAATTTAGAAAAATGGATTCCATATTTGGAATCAGTAGGTTCAAATTTTGTAAATAGGTAACTTTTATTTTTAGACATTAGGAATATTTACTTCAGTAAATATTTTATTTACCGTGGTTAAAGGGGTAAATCCAATAAATAAGGTTAACAAATAATATTATAATAATATTAAATTACCCTAACAAGTGTTCTAACCCCATTGGATGATACATGTCTGACCATGGTCACCCTTGGGTCGATTTTGGGACCCAATTGAGCCACTTGGAAGTGATAATGACATTATATATTAAATAATTTAAAGTAGAGACAAAAATAACAAAAGAAAATATCTTTTAGTAAATAAATTTTTATATGAGGTTATATAATTTATCTATTTGACTATAAATAATCATTATAAATCTAAAAATATTTCCTACCTTATGATATTTTATTTATAATTTTTAGACATAAAATAAATATATTTATTTATGACACAATGATGATGCAGTATTTTCCTTATTAATGGAAGAATCAAATAAATGGTATTATAGATGTTAAAATAAATATAATTTGAAAGTTTTGATGAAATTAAAAAAATTTATAGGTTAATGTGACATGTTAGGATTTATTAGATGAATTTTTTTCTAATTAATAATGCTGTTATGAATTTAGCGAAAACAAAATACCAAATAGTGTCAAAATTGACATAAAAGAGTTTGTAAAACAAATATTATATTATTAATTGATATTTTATTCTTAAAAATATAAAGTTCATACAAAATACTTATATAATGATATTTTTATCATTAATGAACCACTTTGGGTTCTCTTCAAAGTAAATAGTAAGTTTATTAACCATATAATATAAAAATACAAAGAGACATGGTAAATGTCAAACTATTTAACTAAGAGTTAAATCTAAATGATAAGGTTAATATACTGATCCAAACCTATATAAAACCTATTGGTTGAGTATTTTTAGACCCATAACCACCTTAGACTTTAAATAATCCATTTTTGATCCATTATAAACTGAAAATGATTTTATTATAAAATAATATTTCTAGTTTTTTCTAAGGTGCCCCTCACCCCTCTTATAAAAGGGCACTCCCCCTTCTCTATAATCCACTCCATCAAATCCATTTGGCTCAACAAACCCCTACCCAAATACCCTCTCAATTATCCTCCTTTCATCCTATAGGCCTTCCTTTAGTCATAAATCTAACCTATGGATCCCTTTTGATCAAATCAAAAGGAAGAACCCGAAGAAGAGGTAAATATTTAATCACCTCTTTCAAGTTCCTTTCTTCTTCTGCTTCCTCTTTCTTTTTTGTTTCCATTATAAAATAATAAATCCAGTATCTTATATATACTATGATGTTATTAAAAATATGGTACAGCCATATTAATTATTCTATCCATCCTTTGAATGACATGTCACCATACGTGCGTACGTACGGCTTACCGTCTCCACGTCGTGGTGTAATTGTTATTCAATACATTATTATTTAGATGGGTATAATAATGATGTGTAATTGATGTAAATAATAAATATAACATCATAATGATTCTGTATATATGATATACCATCCAATTATATATTATTTTAATATCAAAAGAATGATATTGTCGCTCGTGCATACGTACGGATTATCATCTCCACGAACACGATGAGATTCATTCCCCATCATATCTATTCAAGACTAATATTCATTAGATGATTAAAAATAATTTTTAAAGACTTAATATAATTATGAATATTAATATTATACTTCCCATCCAAAACAAATATGAGTCACATAATAAAGAATATAAAGGAAAAAAAATCCGTTAACACCCAAAACAACGATAATACTAAGATATTATTAATAAAGAAATGTTAAAAGATCATATACGATATCATATTAATGTATATTATTCTTGTATAATTTAATAAAAATTATTTCACCATTATTAAGGAGGTTAACCTACCCTTGACCAAGGAAAAGTACAAGGTAAGGGTTAATTTCACAATCTCTTTATTATCTGTGGTTGTTTTTACGTAAGTATCTACTGGGACATCTTTATCATCCACATCCATGTTTCTTAAAAATTTATTTCAAAAAAAATACTATTTACTAGACTATGGTTTAAAGTCATTTATACCCTTATTTAAATTTTTATAAAATGGTTTTGAAAGCAATCTTTCTGTCGTTTTCCGAACAAGGTACCTTATAACCTTTTCAACAAAATTAAGGTAAGAATATTTTTTACTTATACGGAGGGTGCAGCTATTTTCCACCATAATAACATCATTTAAGCTTCCCTTACAAGCTTATAAGAATATTTTCAAAATAATTTTTTTCTTTATAATTATGTGACTCTTAAATGATTTCAAATTATAAAGATATATTTCTCTAAAAAAGGTTTTGATTTCATCTATGTCAACATCCTTTGATGGATTTTAATTTTATTTGAAGTTGATTTATTATGATACAAAACTTCCATATTGTATTGAAGGTTTTGTGATATGTTTGACTGTGGATGTGCTATTTTTATTCCATTCATGTTTTATAGTTAAAGTATTGAAATTTAATATGCTAGTTTTAATACGAATGTTTATGTTATATTTCAACATTTTCATATGAGGAATGTATTGGACTTAGTAAGTGATGGGTGGAGCCCTCTATAGCTCCTCGATGCATCGGTGTGTCTCATGAGACAACTAGATGTGGAATTGGCCAAGGCCTTTCCCAATTTGATATATGGTTTTGGATGAGGCCTTAATTATTTATAGACATCTTGGTTGAGGCCTTGACAAAATGTTTCAGAATGTCTGGCATTATACATTCCCTCATTATAAAAATAATATTGATGGTTCATGTGGTCATTCGACTAGAAGAATACCGACGATTATGTTTTATTAGGGAATCATTTACTCAACTCATATTCCTTTCATAAAAGTATTCATGTTTATTGGTAAAGGCATGTGGTTTCAATTATTCATCATGCTTAATATTTATGTTATCTTCTGCTGTATTGCTTACCATTACTGAGCATTTCAGATTACCCCTTTCTTATGTTTTATTTTCCCAGTATATGAAGAAGTTATTTATGAGTGACTTATAGGAATAATCTAGGAGGCTTGGATATTTCTAATGGAATAAATTCGTGTTTTACTTATTTTCAAGTTGTAAAGTTGAACTTATGTATGAATCTTGTTTCCAATAATACTAAATTGATCGGTCTTTCAAGACGTGATTTCCTTGTGATCATGCCAATGTTATGTAATAATTCACCGACTCTGGGTAACTAGGGTCGGGGAATTACAGTTGGTATCAGAGGGAGTTTTAGTAAAAACCTTGGAAACTAGATTTAGATAAATTCTGATTAGAGCACATAGCCCTAAGATAGACTTTGAGGATTAGTATAGAAGAATGTCCTAGAATTTTGGTATTGTAGAGATTTTGTGATTTTTCTAAGAAATACATCCATGTATGGATACGAGCAGGTAGAGGTATCTCTGGTACAGATGTACCTAGGGATAAAACCTGAAAACACCACTTTGAGCTAGACTGAATGGGAACTGGTGCACGACAATGGGCCTTGCTGCACTCTTGGTTAAGACACTCCTGGGGGATATGCTTAGGATAATTCTCATTTTTTGTACAAACCATTATGAAGGGTTTATGATTATATACTTTCTCAAAGAAAACATTTTTATGATTATGGATTATATCCATAAACTGTTCAATTTATGTAAAGTGTTTTACAAGTTTGGATTTATGTATTGTGATTCATAAATTAATCTAGTTTAAGCCATTTTTTATAAATGGTGCCTAGTGGAAGGAATGGAAACCGTATCAATGAACGCACTCCATGTAGGGATTTCCCTCCAACTCAAGATAATTATAGTGTAGCTGGTGATACAACTGGTGTTGATCAACTAATCACCATATTAGGACAACTCACATAGGTTATGAATAATAACATTACCCGTATGGATCACCCTGATCCACAACGTGGAGGATCAATGTTAGACCACTTCATGAGGCATCAACCACCAACATTCAATGGGGGTAAAAATCCATTAGTAGCAGAGCAATGGATAAATTCCTTAGAGAAAATATTCCACATCTTGGGGAGTAGCGAAAGGGAAAAAGTTTTCATGGCAGTTTACCGCCTCACTGGAGATGTTGATCAATGGTTGTCATTGATACAAAACACAAAGAAATATGATGAAGTATTAAATATGTAATTGAGGGAGTTTAAAGAAATTTTATTAGAAAAATACTTTCCTCATGACCATCGAGCGGATATGGAAAGACAATTTCTGAGTCTGAGGCAAAAGGAGGATGACAATGTCACAAAGTATGAAGCTAACTTTACAAGGTTAGCGAGGCATGTTGTAAATTATATATGTAACCCAAGAAGTAAGATTGAATATTTCTTTGATGGGTTAAAACCATTTCTCCATCGAGCATTAGTATCATAATCCTTCTCATCATACGAAGATAATTTTTTGTGTGCTATCAAGACAGAAAAGGAATTCTCTAAGTCTTATGACTTTAAAGCAAAGCAAGAGAAGAAGAGATCTGTTGAACACTCTGGGAAAGGAAATAAGGAAATAGGGAAGAAGGGAAGAATTGAATTTCTACCCTGTGATAATTGTGGAAGGAAGCACCCTGGTTCCTATCTAAAAGGAAAAGGAGTATGCTACAAATGTGGACAGAAAGGCCATCTTGCTGGTGATTGTAAGGGAAAGAAAGATTCTACCAATGTTCAATGCTATAATTTCAGGGAGATGATACATTATGCAAATGAATTTCCTAAGCGTCAGGGAAACTTACCTCAGAAAAGGCCAAGGGATCAAGGCCAATCTTATGTGATCACTACTGCTAAGGTTGAATCCCCGAAAGATGTGGTAGAAGGTAATTTAATAGTTTCCCCAAGTTTATCCAATGCTTTAATTGATTCAAGATCATTGCATTGTTTCATATCTTCCCAGTTTTTTAAGAAAATTAGATATTTCCAATTTCATTTAACAAGGTAGTTGTTAGTCAAAACTCCTAAGGGAAGTATCATTGCTACAAAGTTTTGTGAATCAGTTCCCATTAGGGAATATAAATGTTCTTTATCTTCTGATATCATCGTCATACCCATGATTTAATTTGATATAATCCTTGGTATGGATTTTCCTTCAGACCATGATGAAAAAAATTATTGTAAGAAGGAGGTTACTATTTTTGATGACGATGATAAAGAACACCTTATATTTAGAGCAGAATCATCACCACCTAATTATTATCTAGATCCACCCCCAGTAGCTCAACTATATTCAAATATTGTAGAGGAAGAGAATGAAATAACTATGGGTGAGGAAAATAATGTTCAAATAGAGGATTTACATATTGTGCAAGAGTATATTGATGTATTTCCAGAGGATTTACCTGTATATCCTCCAGAATGAGAAATTGAGTTTTCCATTGATTTAATTCCTGGTCTGAGGCCCATATCAAATACCCCTTATAGAATGGCCACTATGGAATTAGTGGAACTAAATAAACAACTAGAGGAATTGAGTAATAAGGGATTTATTCCCCGTAGGGTTTCTCCATAGGGATCCCCTGTCCATTTTGTTAACAAGAAAGATGGATCTATGAGGTTGTCCATTGACTAAAGGGAGATCAATGCTATAATAATAAAGAACAAGTATCCTCTACCTCACATTGATGATTTATTCAACCAACTTCATGGAGATCAATACTTTTCAAATATTGACCTTTAATCTGGATATCATCAGTTGTGTGTGAAGAAGAAAGAAATTCCAAAAACAGCATTTCAAACCAGGTACGGGTATTACGAGTTTACAGTAATTCCTTTTGGATTTACTAATGAACCCTCTATCTTTATGGATTTAATGAATAGAGTTTTAAAGGAATATCTTGATGACTTTGTAGTGTTATTTATTAATGATATCTTGGTATACTCCAAAAGCTATGAAGGTCATGAAAATCACTTGCGCATTATTCTGAAGACTCTTAGAAGACATAAATTATATGGGAAGTTTAGAAAGTGTGAATTCTGGCTTCAGGAGATTTCTTTTCTTGGCCATATTGTCTCTAAGGATGGAATCTCCATTGATCCTTCTAAGACAAGAGCAATCCAATAATGGTTAGTACTGACGAGTATAACTGAGGTACATAGTTTTATTGGTTTAGTAGGTTATTATCGGCATTTCATCTAAAATTTTACCTGATTGGCTAACCCATTAACCAATCTCACACGTAAAGGGGTTAAACTTGTTTGGACAAAAGAGTGTGAAGAATGTTTTGAATAACTGAAGAGAAGATTAGTCAATTCTCTTATATTGACTCTACTATCGGGGAATGATGGGTTTGTTATTTATAGTGATGCATCAAAGAAAGTACTTGGTTGTGTCCTTATACAGAATGATAGGGTTATTTCTTATGCATCACGACAGCTAAAAATTCATGAGCAAAATTATCCTACTCATGATCTTGAGTTAGAAGTTGTAATCTTTGCTTTGAAGATATGGATACATTATCTCTATGGTGAAAAATGTGAGATATATACCGATCATAAGAGTCTCAAGTATATTTTCTCATAGAAATAACTCAACATGAAGCAAAGATGATGGATTGAACTACTCAAGGATTATGATTTCATGATACACTACCACCTATGGAAGGAAAATAAGGTGGCAGATGCTTTGAGCTGAAAAGATCATGGAGTTTTGAACAAGATGAGAGTTGAAAGGGATCCTATTCTCATGGATCTAGTAAATATGGATATGGGAATAACCATGGAAGGTGGATCATCAATACTTTTTCAAATGGTTGCTAAATCATCTTTATTATAAAAGATAAAAAGTTATCAAGCTGATGAGGAGGAGTTACAAAAGAAGATTAAAGCTGTGAATGATGGGAGATTGAGTGACTTTGTGTATGAAGAGGGAATTTTGAAATTTGGGAAGAGACTTTGTGTTCCCGATATACCTAATCTAAAAAGGGAATTGTTGGATGATTCTCATAGTTCCAATTTCTCTATACACCCTAGTAGCACCAAGATGTATAGGGATTTGAAAGAACATTTTTGTTGGGACAACATGAAGAGGGAGATTGCTGATTTTGTGTCAATATGTATGGTTTTTCAACAAGTGAAAGCTGGAAGGAAACACCCTAGACGAGTTATGAAACCTCTTACCATACCTGAGTAGAAATGGGATAATATTATGATAGTCTTTGTAAGGGGACTACCAAATACTCCTAGAAGGAATGATGCAATATGGGTCATTGTTGATCATCTTACCAAGTCAGCACATTTTCTTGCTATAAGAGAATATTTACCAGTTGAACATCTAGAAAGACTATATATTAATGAAGTTGTGAGACTTCATGGAGTACCCCTATCGATTATTTCTGATCGTGATCCCTATTTTACATCAAGATTCTGGAAAAGTCTTCAGAAAGCCCTGGATACTGAACTTTGTTTGAGCACTGCCTACCACCCCCAAATTGATGGAAAATCCTAACGAACTATTCAAACATTAGAACACATGTTGAGATCATTCTCACTTGACTTTCAAGGTATGTGGGATCAATATTTACCTCTGGTATAATTCTCCTATAAAAATAGCTTCCATTCAAGTATTCAGATGGCATCATATGAAGCGTTATACGGAAAGAGATGTCACACACCAACATGTTGGGATGATGTTGGTGAAAGAAAACTTGTAGGCCCATAACTTGTGGAGGAAATGATGGAAAAGGTGAAGGTAATCCAAACCCACATCAAAGCAGCTCAAAGTAGGCAGAATAGCTATACTGATAACCGAAGGAAAGATTTGGAATTTCAGGTAGGAGACCATGTTTTCTTGAAGGTATCTCCATGGAAGGGTATTATACATTTTGGTAAGAAGGGAAAATTATGTCCCAGGTACATCGGACCTTTCAAAATTCTAGAATGAATTGGGGCTGTAGCTTACCGGTTGGTAATACCACCAAGTTTCTTCAAAGTTCACGATGTGTTCCACGTATCACTGTTGAGAAAATACACGTCTGACCCAACACATGTACTCACCTATGAGGAATTAGAGGTGAAACCCGATCTGTATTATTGAGAATATCCTGTCAAGGTTCTTGATACAAGAGAACAAGTGCTGAGAAACTGGATGACTCATCTAGTAAAAGTTCTATGGAGAAACCATAAGATGGAAGAGGCAATGTGGGAACCCAAGGAACTTATGAAGAACCACCCGAGTATTTTTATGCAGTAATATTCTAGAAATTTCATGAATGAAATTATTTTAAGTAGGGGAGAATTTAACACCTCAAGCTTCCACGGTACATTTCTCTTTTAATAATGCAATAGTTTATAATGTACGCAACTTCGAGATTCTAGCACATCACGACCAATCAAACTAGCCATTATGAATAGTAATACCCACTTTTTGAAATTTAATAAATTCTATCTTTTAAAATGGACTTCATTTTTAGGTTCATAATATCGAAATTATCTTAGTGTGAATTTTTGGTATTTTTCTGAAAACATTTAGTTTTTGATGAATAGTGAAAAATACTAAATTTTAATTAAAAACAACTTTTTTAATCAAAATAATTTATAGTGATAAATTATACTATTGAGTGGTTTTTAAGTATAATTATATTATATTTTTACCATTTAATCCAATGTTGGTCATTGGACGTAATTTCACATTTAAACTGGACATTACCAAGTGTCAATCTTTTGATAGTTATTATTTCTTAAAAACACGCTTTTTGTTTTGACAACGAGAATTAATTTTAAATTAATTTCTGTCACTTCCGTATTTTGAATTTAGAAAAATGGATTCCATATTTAGAATCAGGAGGTCCAAATTGTGTAAATATATAACTTTTACTTCTAAGCATTAGTAATATTTACTTCAGTAAATATTTTATTTACCGTGGTTAAAGGGGTAAATCCAGTAAATAAGGTTAAAAATTAATATTATAATAATATTAAATTACTTTAAAATGTGTCCTAAACCTATTGGATGATACATGTCCAACCATGGGCATCCTTGGGTCGATTTTGGGACCCCATGAAGCCACTTGGAAGTGATAATTAAATTATATATTAAATAATTTAAAGTAGAGACAAAAATAACAAAAGAAAATATCTTTTAGTAAAAAAAATATATGAGGTTATATAATTGATATATTCGACTATAAATGCTAATTAGAAATCCAAAAATATTTCCTACCTCAGGATATTTTATTTACAATTTTTATACATAAAATAAATATATTTATTTATGACATAATGATGATGCAGTATTTTTCTTATTAATGAAAGAATCAAATAAATGGTATTATAGATGTTAAAATAAATATAATTTAAAAGTTTTGATGCCATATACAAATTTTATCAGTTAATGTGACATATTAGGATTGATCAAATGAATTGTTTTCGAAGTAATAATGCTGTTATGAATTTATAAAAAATAAAATACCAAATAGTGTTAAAATTGACATAAAAGAGTTTTTAAAACAAATATTATATTATTAATTTATATTCTATTCCTAAAAATCTAAAGTTTGAAAAAAAGACTTATATAATTATATTTTTATCATTAATTAACTACTTTGGGTTCTTTTCAAAGTATATAGTAAGTTTATTAACCATATAATATAAAAATACAAAAAGACATGGTAAATGTCAAACTATTTAACTAAGAGTTAAATCTAAAATATAAGGTTAATATAGTGACCCAAACCTTTATAAAACCTATTATTTGAGTGTTTTTCGACCCATACCCACCTTATCCTTTAAATAATACATTTTTTAGCCATTAGAAACCGAAAATGGTTTTATTATAAAATAATATTTCTATTTTTTTCTAAGGTTCCCCTCACCCCTCTTATAAAAGGGCACTCCCCATTATCTCTAATTCACACCTTCAAAGCCATTTGGCTTGGCCAAACCCTGACCAAATACCATCTCAACTATCCTCCATTCATCTTAGAGGCCTTCCTTTAGTCATAAATCCAAACTAAGGAGCCCTTTTGATCAAATGAAAAGGAAGAACCTGAAGAAGAGGTAAATATTTCATCACCTCTTTCAAGTTCCTTTCTTCTTCCACTTCCTCTTTCTTTGTTGTTTCCATTCTAAAATAATAACTCCAGTATCTTCTATATACTTTTATTTTATTATAAATATGGTACAACCATATTAATTATTCTATCCATCCTTTGAATGACATGTCACCATACGTGCGTGCGTACGACTTACCGTCACCACGCCGTGGTGTAATTGTTATTCAATACATTATTATTTGGATGGGTATAATAATGATGTGTAATTGATGTAAATAATAAATATAAAAAGATAATGATTCTTTATATATGATATACCATCCAATTATATATTCTTTTAATATCAAAATAATGATATTGTCGTTCGTGCATACCTACGGATTACCATCTCCACGAATGTGATGAGATTCATTCCCCATCGTATCAATTCAAGACTAATTTTCATTAGATGATTAAAAATAATATTTAAAGACTTAATATCATTATGAATATGAATAAGATAAATCCCATCCATAAAAAATATAACTCTCATAACAAATAATATAAAGGAAAACAAATCTGTTAACACCCGAAACAACGATAATACTAAGATATTATTAACAAAGAAATGTTAAAAGATCATATATGATATCATATTAATGTATATGATTCTTGTATAATTTAATAACAATTATTCCACCATTATAAAGGAGGTTAAACTACCCTCGACCAAGTAAATGTACAAGTTAAGGGTTAATTTCACAATCTCTTTATTATCCAGGTTTGTTTTTACGTAAGTATCTACTAAGACATATTTATCATCCACATTCATGTTTCTTAAAAATGTATTTCAAAAAAAATTAATATTTACTAGACTATGTATTAAAGTTATTTATACCCTTATTTCACTTTTTATAAAATGGTTTTGAAAGGAATATTTTTGTTGTTTTTCAAACAAGGTACCTAATGACCTTTTCAACAAAATTAAGGTAAGATTGTTTTTTTACTTATACGGTGGGTGCGGATATTTTCCACCCTAATAAAATCATCGAAGATTACCTTACAATCTTATAATAATATTTTCAAAATAAATTTTTTCTTTATAATTATGTGACTCTTAAATGATTTCAAAATAGAAAGAGATATTTCTCTAAAAAAGGTTTTGATTTTATCTACGTCAACATCCTTTGATGGATTTTAAGTTTATTTGAAGTTGGTTTATTATGATACAAAGATTCTATATTGTATTAAAGGTTTTGTGATATTTTTTATTGTGGATATGCTATTTTTATACCATTCATGGTATGTGGTTAAATTATTGACATTTCGTATGCTAGTTTTAATATGAATGTTTATGTTATATTTCAACCTTTTCATATGAGGAATGTATTGGACTTAATAAGTGATGGGTGGAGCTTGTTATAGCTCCTCGATGCATCGGTAGGTCTCATGAGACAACTAGACTTGGAATTGTCTGGGGCCTTTCCCAATTTTATATATTGTTTTGGCCGAGGCATTAATCATTTTTAAACGTCTTGGTTGAGGCCTTGACAAAATGTTTCAGAATGTCTGGCATTATACATTTCCTCATTATGAAAATAATATTGATGGTTCATGTGGTCATTAGACTAGTAGAATACCCATGATTATGTTTTATTATGGAATTATTTACTCATCTCATATTCTTTCCATAAAAGTATTCATGTTTATCGGTAAAGGCATGTGGTTTCAATTATTCACCATGCTTAATATTTATGTTATCTTGAGATGTATTGCTTACCCTTACTAAACCTTTGATCTCACCCCTTCATTATGTTTCATTTTCCCTAGATATGAAGAAGTTAGTTATGAGTGACTTTCAGGCATAATCTAGGAGGCTTGGATGTTTATAATGGAATAAATTTGTGTTGTACTTCTTTTCAAGTTGTAAAGTTGAACTTATGTATGAATCTTGTTTCCAATAATACTAAACTGATTGGTCTTTCGAGACATGATTTCCTTGTGATCATGCCAATGTTATGTAATAATTCACCAACTTTGGGTAACTAGGGTTGGGGCGTTACAGTTAGGAACTATACCTCTTATTTAGACAACCAATTTAGGTTTATACCTAAAACATTCCAAGGATGGTTTTATGATAAAACCATGAACATTAGGTGATGTGGAGGGTTTTGAAGAAGGTACCTCGCTAGGTATTGTCTTAAAAAGGCTCTTGATATGTAGGTATGAGAGAATAGTGGGTCTGTAAAATCCTGCCCCATCTCATTAGCTTGAGAGGTGGGTGATACTTGGCCTTAAGCGACAATCCCAAGGTGCCAAAGGCTGGAAATAAATGCTGAGGGATTCAAGAATAATTTGGGGAAAGATTTTTCCTTGATACAAAACTAACAAATTAAACAATCCACTATCCACAAACTACATGATTCATGTCACAAAATAACTAAACTCGTAAATTACCAAAAAGGCAACCAAACTATTCCATAACAGTACCACATGCCAAATACAACCAAGAAAAAAACTGAAGTACCAAGTGGAAGACTACAACAGGACCCCCAAAAAATAAGACACCATCCATAGCTCCACACCAAGCTCCATTCTCCAAGTACCGCAAAATCACCTATGCATCGTACCGAACCACCAGAAAAATGAGATGCTTAACTCCTACCTGTGTCCCGGAATACAAAATCTGAAAAAGCACCCAAGTTCTAAAGTAGGGGTTGAGTAAAAATATTCAGTATTTTTTTCCCAAATGAATTCCCTACACATGCCACTAGGATGAAACCGTTAGCACATTTATATAAAACAGTTTGTATAAAACATTCAATAGTGAAACCACTTACAACAAGCCAAACACTCCTTTACTAAGCCATTTCCACCCAAATGCACAAAACACACAGGAAATCCAAAAAACCATGCCACAAGCCATTTCACCCTTTCAAATTATCACAAAAAATCCAATCTTATAGAGAATCACATAACAAGATAACCAAAACCTTAGAGCTTCTATCTAACCTGTTCGCTACATTTCCAACTGGTGGTACTTCCCGCTCACTTATCCTTTGATGGTGGACCTTCCATCCACTATCCATCCCCTTTTTATGGTGGTACTTCCCACCCAATTACACAAAATCCACACAATCCATAAAACTTAATCACCCAACAAGAATTAAGAACCAAGGTCGCGCAAAATCACCCCATCATTCACATCACATGCCAATTCACTTCAATAAATCACTCATTTATTGAAAACAACCTTTCACCAATTTTACATGACCAATAAAATTTCAATAATCAAAATATTTATTTAAAACCATATTTTAGAAAACACTTTTCATAATCAACCACTAACTATTTAAAAATCAATATTTTAAAATTACACAACAAGCCCCTTTTTGCAACAACAACCCATTTCCCCCCAAAATCCACCAAATCACCACCAAATGAGTATTCAACAAAATTAACACATAATTATCGCAATTAATTTCAATCAAAAAAATTAATTTATACCAAAACCACTAGTTCTGACCAAGTGGAGTTGAGAGAGAAGCCACCAACCTTTAGGGTTCCAGTGAAATCGACCCACAAGAAATTGCACCCCAACCTGGGTAAACGCTCCATGAAAACTACTCTAGATCTCCTTACCTATCATCAATAAGCCTTAAAATTAATACCCAAGGAAACCATAACCCTATACCTACACATAACAGTTGTATATCTAAAAACCCGAGAGAGAGAGAGAGGGGGGGATGTAGATCTAGAGGAAACCACAAAGAACCATGAGAGGATACTTACCCAAGAAGAATCACCTTCAATATACCAATAAACCCCTTAAATTTCCTACCAAAACATGTGGGAGAGAACCTCCAACCTTTGAGAACCCAAAATCCCAAGTGAGGATCAAGTGGGAGGAGGTTTGGAATGAAATGAGGCAACCCTGAGGGAGACCAGATTTAAAAACACCATTTTTAAGTGGCTTCACGGTTAGCCCGCACAGTTTGGAAAATCGTTCGCTAACCATGCGCACACCACTTCCTAGAGAGAAGGGATCCCACACATTTTTCTCACATGGTTTGTAAAACCATGCGCAGACTGTGTAAAGCCCAATTTTTTTACCTACACGGTTTCCTAGAGAACCCGCACGGTTTTCCCCTAACTGTGCTCCCTTAGAAAGCCTCCAAACTTATTCAAAAACATTCCAAAGTCTCCCAAACTCTTCCCAACTCATAAAAAACACTTTAAACACATAAAAAGGCATAAAAAAGGCTACATACCTCAAACTAGGGGTGTTACAGGGTCCTTTTATAAGTCGGGGAGAGTTCACTCTTAGAAGTTTTGAAAAGAATCAAATAATTTAATACCTTATTCATAGACAAGGGATCCAAAATAGACCATTACGGAACCTTATATGTGATAAGCTCTAAATATATCTATAAAATAGAAATTATCCAAGTTTTTATGTCATTTTAACACTTATATTTTTATTTTAACCCTTGGTAAACTAGTTTTAACCTTAACCATGATAAGATATTTTTATAGTTTTTACTATTCATTACGAAAAAAATTATGTTGACCATATTCCATACTATTAATTATTCTAATTTAAAATATGGAATTCATTTTATCAAATTCAATTCAAAAGGTATAAGAATTTAATTTAACATTAAAATCATAATCATGATGAGAAAACGGTTTTCCAAAGAAAAAAATTTCTTAAGTATAAAAAGTTTTTACACTAAAATTCAACATAAAATTGATTATAATGACCTAAATTGAGTTAACAATAATATAATTGAACTAAAATTTCTTTTAAAACCATTTTAAAACAAAATTTTACTTTTAAAATTATTTAAATGAGAATATAATTTTTAATTAAAATAAGTATTTTTCATTATTCATTGAAAAATTGATCTTTTCAGATAATTAATAAAACATTACTTTAAGATAATGTTGAAATTTTGATTTTAAAAATGAAGTTCATTTTTTAAAATAAAATTTCAAAAGTGGAAAAAAAATTAACTAAGTGAAAAAAACATGATGTATAGTGACCCAATCCTTTTACACATATTATTATATGATTTTTAAACATAAATATCTAATAAGTATAATCCCAAAGATCATGAGGCCTAGTGTATTTGGAATAATAGGATCATAATACATAAAAGGAAACTAAAACTTAAAATCCTTATTTTTTTAAATTAGTGATCTTCTAAATCCATTTGACATCCTATAACTATATAGTATAACCTAGAGAATACATAAAAGAAAGGGGTGAGATAAAATCCTAGTAATGGAATATACCTGATAAGAAAATATAACATGTAATTCAAAGATATAATGTGATATCATAAAGGAGAGGTCTCATGAGTAATAACATAGAAGAGTAACAAAAAGGAGATGGTATCAAAAGATCATGGAATCATAGGAAATGTAGAAGCTACAAAAATCATCACATAAACCTGAGACAAGGCTAACTACGAAGACAATATCACATAGTAGAAAAATTCCCATAACATATTATATAATGGACCATACTTTTCATACATAGATATTACATCTTATTAGATCAATATTCATTACATAACATAATAAATCCGCACCAAAACCATAAATCTCAATTGTCTTTAGAATCTTAGGATCATAAACAACTGGTTCATAAAATATCTACATCATATCTCTTTTATTTCCTTCACAACTAGAACCCTTTTTTGACATGTCATACTTAATACCTTTCTTTGTATCCTGGAGAAAAGAAAAATAAGAAAGGGTGAGTTTAGATTCTTAGTAAGGGAAAACAAGGAAGATAAGAATGATTTTATAAGAATAATATAAGCATAATGGTATAATAAAATGAACATAACATTTTAAAATTATATCCTACGTATCAAAGATCATAGTTTTTATTCATTTAATAAATATTGATAGTTTATAATACATGAATCATTAGGAAATCAAAAAACAGGATCCATGAGAACATAACATTAGCATGAGACATGGGATTTGTGGAAGACACATAATCATATAAACTCATTTTAATATTATTAAAGACTCAATTCAAAGACCATCATAGGGGAAAAGTCTTGTAATGAAGTGTGTTTACTCCCCGTTTCATCCCAATTTTAATGAATTGGGTTTACTTCCTGTTCCAGCCTGATTTTAGAGAACCTAGGTCACTACCCATTCCAATATTGTCTAAAGTTGGTTTACTCCCGGTTTCATATGAATTTTTTCACAATATAACCCATGGAATAGATATAGGTTTCATAAAAATATTGTCACCGTTAATATAAAACATCCAAAGAACAAATAATAATGGTATCCTTGGATCATATTACCAGTAAATAATAAGTAGCATCAAATGATTTCATATTATATGGGTAATGATTTTAAATGTAAAATAACTAAGAATTTCTCCTAAGGAAAAAAACCATTTACACTATGAAATAAACTTTTTAAAACATAAAACATTTTCAAAATTATTTTCCTTAAAAATGAACATTAAAATTTTAA
Source organism: Viscum album (assembly GCA_963277665.1). NCBI lineage: Eukaryota > Viridiplantae > Streptophyta > Magnoliopsida > Santalales > Viscaceae > Viscum > Viscum album. The sequence continues at coordinate 1,890,767,460 of OY728135.1, forward strand.
AGGAAGATTTAAAAACAATTTAAAACCTTTTTTGTGTAAAATATTCTTTCCTCTTTGAAAAAAACTTTTTAAAACATAAAATATTTTGAAATTCCTTTTCTTTGAAAATAATCTTGAAAACATATAAATGAATCTTTTAAAATCAATTAAAAATTTCATTGAGGAAAATATCCTTCCAAATTTGAAAAACAATTTTTGAAACATAAAACATTTTTAAAATCATTTTATTTTAAAATAACCTTGAAAACATATAAATTATTCCTTAAATAAAATAATTTTCATGATTATGGGAAATTCTATTAATTCCATACATGTTAAAACAAAGATTCCTTTCACATTTTCAGTAAAATCCAAATGAGAATTGTTTGGAAAACAACATGAATATTCATTTCAGAAAAAATGTAAAAAATAAAACATGGATAAAAATGTATTTAATAAATAATTTTAATAATGTTAAAAACATTTTAAGAATACATTGTTTTGGAATAAAAAGTGCTTTATACCAAAGAGAGAAATAAAGATGATTTTTCTTAACAGCATCATTTTAAAATCTTGAGTACATAAAGAGAGGAAAATGAAGGGAAAATTTTATTTTATAGAAATAAACATAGGAGTATAAAATTAATGAGTTTATTGAGATATATATCATAATATTTCATAATTGGAAGTATAATCAGAAATAATCATGATAAACGATGAAACTGTAACATAAAACTCTTACCACTTTGGTAACATTGAATCATCATACTCATGATAGAATAATATTAAATTAAATATATAATATCATTAAAATAATTATATTAATTATATATCATGTTTATGGGGTAGTATATACAAATCGTAGTGTAAGATAGGTGCATAACATAACTAAGGTCACCAAGAAGGCAATTTGAGACAAAACTTCCTTACCACTTTGGTAACTTTTAAATTGTAAACCCCATGAAAGAGAGATCATAAAATAGATATTTAAATACCAATAATTTTAAGGATAATAATAATAAAATACATTCTTTTTTAGTATATACACCATATAAAATAATCACTTAGTAAATATGGCTTATGTCTCATAAAAAATTAAAGTGAGACTATAATCCCTTACCTTAAGTATCGACTTCCTTCAAACACATTAAAACCTACTATATAATAAATATAAGTTTATTATACATATATTAGATAAACATAATTATATATATAATACCATATATTGTTTACTTATGACCTTTTATTACCCATTTATTAACAATTTCATGTTGAAGTCGTGTTTTGGGCAATAACTGCTTTGTTTTTCATGTATTTTTTGATTTTTTTATTTTTGGTCCTCTTACATTGATCATGGTTACATAATATCTATAATTTTAAACATTATATAAATATTATATATATTCAGTATATATTTTTTTTATTGATCCATAAAATTTAGAGATTAAAAATGAAATACATTGTTTACGGAGGCGGTAGGTCGTACGTATGCATGAATAATGTTTCCATTTTCTCAAAAGATTGAAAGAAAGGTAAATAATATATTAAAATTACATAATATTTTTAATTTAAAATATTTCACATATGTTTATTTAAACATATCCTTATTACCTTCCATTTAAAGCGTATGTGAAGAAAAATCAAATCACTTTGCGAGGTGGCAGTTCGTTGAACACACAAACGACATTATAGTATTACCAAAAAATGGAAATTAAGAATCCATATGTAATATATTTATTATAAAATAATGCTAATATAATAAATATTATATTAAAATAATAAATCAATAATTATATCAATCCATGAGAGGTGGTGATAAAAACAAATTACATCGGTTTGTGAGGTAGTAGTTCGTCATATACACAAATAATGATTTCATAACCCAATTGATGGAAGAGAATAATGGTTTAGGTTATTAAATTAAAATAATAAAATTTAAGTATAAGGAATATAATTATTTTATTATATCACCGTGATTTCATAATAATTTAAGGATTTTGAGGAATAAATAAAATAAAACACTTGATTAGGGATGTTACCTCTTCTTCAAACAAATTCTTTTAATTTTCACCAAAAGACTTATTAGGTTGGATTTATTAAAAAAATAAGGCTTATAGGATTATATGAGGGAAGTAAAGAAGTTATTTGGGATGAAATTTTCCAAAAAAATGGGTTTTGGAATTGTGGAGTGGAGTTAATAGAGAGTGGATTTTTATAAGAGAGGTGAGTGGAACACTTTCAATTTTTAAAAATAAAAAGTTATTCTCACATATTTCACATGAAAGAAGGATAAAAATTAACCATTATCTATCCTACAATATATAATTTCTAAATAAGGCTATAAAATTTGTTTTTTACAAGTTTCTAGTCATTTTTAACCCTTTTCTTTTAAGTTTAATCCCCTAGTAAACCCATTTTTACCTTAACTATGATAAATAATTTTTATTGTCTTTACTATTGATTAAGGAAGAAAATTAAGTTCAACATATTAGAAAATATAAATTATGATGATTCCAAATATTTAATTCATTTTTAAAAATTCCATTCATATAATTGGACAAATTTAAATTAAAATTAATCCCACATATGTGATGAGAAAACTAATTTTCAAAGGGAAAATGTTCAAAAGTTTAAAAAAATTTATATAAAAATTCAATATGAAAATGATTCCAATGACCTAAATTAGATTAATAGATATATAATTGAACTATTTTTTCTTTTATAACCATAATAAAACAATTTTTATGTTTTTAAAAGATTTAAAATAAATAATCATTCTTAATAAAAACCAATATTTTCACTATTCGTCGAAAATTTTATCTTCATAGGAAATTCTCACAAATTCACCCTAAGATAGTTTTAAAATGATGATTTCAAAAATAGTCAAAAATTTGTTTTAAAATAATATTTCAAATGGCGAAAAAATATCTTTTTAGAAGATATAGTTTTTAAGCATAAAATTAGATTTATTCTTATATATTGTCTAGAAAACACATAAGATGAATGTGAATATTTAATTTAATATATATTATATAAATTTAATTAAAATAATTCACCAAAAATGGTTTGTTTTATTTATTAATCTAGAAAATGTTTTTTTATAAAATTAATTTTAGAAAAATATTTCCTTTATTTTCAAATAGTTTTTATTTTTATTTCTAATTAATTGGTCACAAAATAATTCATTATATATACATGTGTAAACCATATATTTTCATAATTAAGTTAATATGATTCATATCCTCCATTCAAATGGCTAGATGATAACTATCATAATAAATAATAATATTTTAATAGTATTTCATGTTTCATTAAAACTCAGTGTTACATGTAACATAAGCTAAAATCGGTGTTGCGTATAATGACATATAAAATAAGTGTTCGTTATAACAAAAAATAAAGAAAATATTAAATTTATTTAAAAAATATTTCACAAAATCTTAGGCTATTACATATACTGCCTATTGAGATATTATATCGTAAATGACTCTTTGATCATTATATTTAAAGTTCCTTTGAATTTACCTCTTTCATTTGATATTGATTCAAATGTTATATAAGTTTTAATGGGTTTAATGGTCTCATTTTTAATTCATTAAGACATAATTCAGGTTATGAACAATATTTTATTTTACATGGTGTAATAATTTCCCAATGAATATGTTTTTACATATTCATTAATGGAAATTATGTGTTTTATAAAACAATGTTAAGTTTCTTCATTCAATGGCTTTTTGATTTAATAAATCCCCAAGTGGAGAGGTTTTCTTGTCTCAAACATCCTTATTTGAGAAATGTTTTGATTGATGCACCTATATTAATTTATATGGTGTATATAATGAATCTTTAAATACAATTTCATGAATATTTTTACAATACTGATATTTTATGTTATTTATTTTAAAGGGTTTTATGGTTTTTAAAGTATGTAAATGGTGTTTCATTAAAAACATTGATTTTAAAGGTTTTAGTGAATTTTAAACAAACTCTTCCTCCATAATTTTTATCTTATTTCATGAATGTTCTTTTATTGACATAAAAAAGTTCCTAAAGTTATTTTCTATGATGTTTGACCTTATTTAAAAATATAAATGAGTTTTTTAAAAAATTAAAAAGGGATAGGGTTTCCAGAATTTAAAAAAAAGGTCTGGAGAAGCATGAATGGGGTTCAGACTTCTTTTGTGACTTTTCTAAAGGAAGGATAAACCCTGTTCACGCTTCCTCTAGAATTTTTTAAATTATAAGTATTACTAAATATATAGACATAAATATAAATTTAATCAAATATTGAAATATTTATTAATAATAAGTAATAAAATTTAATTAAATATTAATAAATACAAATTAAATATAAATAAATATTAATACATATTAATTAAATAAAAAAAATATAAACAAAATATTAACAAATATTAATAAATATTAACAAAATATTTTTCAACATTTATAAATATTTAAAAATATTAATTAAAATTTGATAAATGTGAAGTAAATATTAATAATTGTTCATGAATATTAATAAATATCAATTAAATAAATATTCATATATTTTTATAAAAAAAAAATTAACCGGTTGAGGGTGAAACCCTCTTATTAAGAATATAAATATTAATTAAATATTAATGAATATAAATAAATATTTATTAAATATTAATAAATATTAAATAAATTTTAATAAATATTAATAATTATTAATAAATATTCATGAATAATGTTTGGAAAGAATCTATCATTATGGTGCTTTTGGGTTGATTGTGTTTGTTGATAAGGTTTGAGGTTGTTGACAAAGGTTGGTTGTTAAAGAAGGCATGAAGTGCGTGAATGCTAAACTAAAATAATGGAGCACAAATATATGAAATGATCTCATGATGTGATCACGTTCGGCACTCATAATTTGTCTTTGGAACTTGCGATGAATCACGAAAATCATTGGAAGACAACAACACTGACAATTTCAAGATTGAATTTTGATATTGTGATGGAATATCATGAAACTCTTGATTATCTCTGAGTCTCGTGGTGGGATTCCACGCATCACTCATGATTGTCTTTGCATCTCGTAGAGGTATATCATGCAACATTAATTATTGTCTTTAGATCTCATAGAGGGATCTCACACAGCATTCAAGATTGTCTCTAGAGATCATCTTCAGATCTTGTGCAAAGCATGAATAGGACTCATGCTTAGGACTCACAAAAGTGCATGAAGATAAAGGGGAAAAATATGGAAATGATAGAGGATCTCATGGTCGTTGAAGACATCACAAAACACATGAATGTCTTTGGTACTCTCACTTAGACCAGGGACACGTGTAAAGCATGAATGCTAACCAAAGACTCACACAAAGTGAAAATGTAGATTAGGGACTCATGAAAAGAATGAATACTAACCAGAGACTCTCACAAAGTGTAAATGATGTCCCGGAACTTGCGCAAATCATGAATGTGGACCAAGGACTCGTGAAATCTTGAATACATACCAGGGGCTCACACTAGGTATTCATGCCCAAATATTGCACCTGGATCTCATGGAGTGCATGATGCCAATGAGGTGGATGGTTGTCCATGATTTGTTGAGCGGTTTGTGGATTTAAGGTGGTGTGTTTGTTCATATAAATACCCCCTAACCCTTATTTAAATATTGATGATGTTATTATTAAAATATTGATCTGAAATATCATCTGGGAAGGAGATTCATGGAGGAAACTTGTAAAAGAGAATCACGGAGAGGTCTCACGAAGGAGTATATGCGATTAACATTGTGTAAGTGTTGTCCATGATCTGAATAAGGTCTCTTTCAAAGATGAATCATGCCAAGGTGTTGTACATGATCTGAACAAGGTCTCATACAAATAAGAATCACACTAGGGTGTTTCTCATGATCTGACCAGGGTCTTGTGAAAAGAGAGAAAGAGGTCTCATGGAAGGGACTCAAAAAAGAAGACTCGTGGAAGAGGCTCGCAGAAGTAGACTTGCTTAAGGGACTCGTGAAGGCAGACTCACAGAAGGGACTCGTGAAAGAAGACTCGCAGAAGGGACTCGTGAAAGAAGACCCGCATAAGGTACTCAAGAAAATAGACATGCAAAAGGGACTCGTTAAAATATACTCGCAGAAGGGACTCGAAGAAGAAAACTCACTAAAGGGACTCATAGAAGTGGACTCATGGAAGGGACTCACGTAAGGGGTTATTCACTAGGGTCTTTCACAGGCATAAAGCACTGTAATATTATTCAAGGTGATTCACGCTTACATTTTAATGTGAATAGTATCATTTATATATATCTGAATTATTGAGAAGAATAAGATAGAGGATCTGTACCATTTGAAAATACTTTCAAAAGAAGGTTATTCACTACTACATTCAAAGCAGTGAAAGGAAGACTTAGAATCACTTGAAGATCTTTCCAAATTATAGGTAATTGTTGTTTCTGTGGTAAAGGGAAGTTTGTTCTAGTTTTCTTGAAAGTAGAAGTGTTGCATCTAGATTTTTTCAGAGAAGTGAAAGAGTAACCCAGAAAGAGCTTCAACAGAGAATCTACATATAGTTGTGGATTCATTCATTAGAAATAATGAAAGACCTACATATCTATAAACTATTTGGGACTTAAAATTCCATAAACTATGTGTGAATCCATTCCAGAGCTGTGAGAAAAGGAAGACAAAGAAGGTGATCATTTTCACTAACAATGATTCAGAGAAAGAGACAAAGGGAGTGACCATTGGTAAATTAGTGAACTGACCCTAAACCTTGTAAAGGTAGTTATTCTAGGAATAGAATTGATCAAGTCTGGACCTTATAATTTGGTAGTGATCCTTAGTGAATTTGGTATATCAGTACATTTTCTTTGTATTCTCCTTAGACATGGTCCACTAAGGGTGAACAAAGTAAAAAATATTTGTGTCCTTATGTTTTTTTTATTGATTAACTTTCTATGCATCATCATCATATAAAGTTGGAAATTAAAAGATAAATATAAACACCAAAAAGAAAATGAAGTGACCCTTATAATAAAGATTTCAAGATCCAGTGGGGTGGGAAGAATTTTGAAAAGAATATATATACCCTGATTCACCCCCCACCCCCCACCCCCCCCCCCCCCACAACATTTGGCCCCTATTGGACCTAACAAATAATAGATATTCATTAAATAAATATTCATAAATATTATTAAATATAAGTAAATATTAATATTTATGAATATTTATTAAAATTTAGTAATATTTAGTAATATTTATTGATATTTATGAATATTTATAAATATTTAATTGATATTTAGTCATATTTGATGATATTATTACTATTTAATAATTAATGTAAGATTATTATTTATTATATTATTACGTAGTATTATAATCCATACTATATATAATAAATAATCATCTTCAATTAATTACTAAATAGTAATAATATTTATTGAATTAAAAATAATTAATATTATTAATATTTAATAGTAAATTTAGTGATATTATTTATTAGTTGTTGAAAATTATTTTTAAGAATTTTCAATTATATCAATTATTTGATTTATGGAACATGATGTAATATATTATCATGTTTTTAAATAATGTATAAATAATGATTTCAAAAACATACAACATGTATCATCAATATAATATCAATCTAATCAACATTTGTTGTCTGGATGCTCATATGTGCCACAACTAGATGTATATATGATGTGTCCAGATCGGTTCTATCGACATCTCTTCTCTAGCATACACTAATCCTATATATCATCATTAGCACGCTCCTCTACATCATCCTGTGTGGAAGGTGGTGGATATACAGTCTCACTACCTATACCCTACCCTACCTCTAAGGATAGTGTCTACTACTGGATAGAACTCTCTCCAACATATGAACAAGATGGTTGATGTGTTGCAGATGTATGAAAATCACTAGATAATAAAGTATCCATCTTAGTCTGGTCAACATCTATTTGTGCCTCTAGCTATGACGGAGAAGTTGGAGGAGCATCTGGCTGATCATGATGAACATCCTCCTCCTATGCAACATCAACATCCATACCATGGTCGTCACCCCCAGGACATCTATATCAGTATTATCAGCCTCATCATCATGTGGTGGATCATAAATATCCCATGATAAATCTCATCCATGGGAGGAACCAAATATATCATAGCTATTTGAAAGTATGACTGGTCAAATGCGCCTCCCTCTACTGGATTAGAGATGTGAAGGTGACGAGTGATAGGAGCATCCTGTGAAAACAAATTCCACTGTTAAGTAATGTTAATAAAAAAATCTGTTCAATAGTGGAAGTGAGAATGTTTACCAAGTCATGAAATCATCATCCATGTCATGTAAGAAATATAATTGGGGACCTGTAGTATTAGGATTCATAATCTAGGTGATTGAATAAATGAATATGTACTGTCCCTACCCCTCGTAATTAGGACTCGTGTCGTCTATCCCATAGATTAATATATCCTACATGATACCTCCTCTAATAAAATTATATATTCCCTAACATATTCAGGTAATAAAGTAAAGGTAACTGACTGGGTGGTATAGGAATTGGATGAAGGAATCCTAACTACCTTATAACTTTTTCAGTTTGATGCCACTCAACAATATGAAAATTAATCAAAGGAACCATACAAGATCTGGTAGCAAGCATCGTCGTACAATAATGTAGAAGACTCTAGATGATATCATTAGTATATGGTATCCATGTAATCTAAAAAATTAATAAAAAAATAATAAATGATGACTTGTAAAATACTAAATAAATATTTAACTATATAAATAATAACCACTTACATAATCTGGACAAAGAATGTCTAGCATAAGTCTGTAGACATGGACATTGTGTCTGGATGTATCTGAATGTTGATGTGCATGAATCTACCTATAGATAACATTATTATAGTTATATTTCATAATAGAAATTTATTCAATTGATTTATACATTATAAGGAAGAAATAACATAACATCATCTATGCGGAGACTCTTCTACAATATCATAAGTAAATGGTGCATGAGCATGCAGAGCCAAGCAAGGGATGTGCTCCCATATCCACGTCTATATAATAATAATGAATCCTTTGATCTTCATCTTATCAATGTGACATATTCTAAATAGAAACCTTTATGTATATACGAGATAAAAAGACCCCCAACTATACCAACCTTCTAAGACCAAGTCCTCTAGTAAAGGTAAATACATCAGATGTACAAAGGTAGTTGAATGATCAATGAAAATCATTCCACCGATCAGCCTCAAAATGTATGCTCGTGAAAATTTAAATACGGTAATCTCATCAAAATCCTCTCCTAGATGTGTGAAGTGTTGGTCTATCCAGGGCATGTGTAATCTACTACCAATGATAGACCTACCATCATCATGGACCTCAATGCCCAGTAATATATGAACAAGATCAAACCAATTTGCTCTAACTAATCCTATCACAGTCGCACTGTTGATGGGGAGGCCCAACATAATGGACACATCATGTAGTGTAATAGTTATCTCCCCCTATATAAAATGGAATGTATGTGACTTTGGCATCCATATCTCTACCAGCACATCACTGAGATGATGGTCAACAAAGGTGAAGTCTCACATCACTACGCCATAAAACCCAGCATGATGAAAATGGGGGATGACAGTGGGAGGTGGTACTACATGATGAAAATTATGAGATCTCTATACACTCAACGGAGGCACTGAACATCCCTCTAAAACCAATCGTGAAACATGAGTGTCATGGGATTTGAGCAATGTAGGATCTTCCATCTAAAAAAACCGATATCATCGTTACTTTTTTATAGTGAATTCAATAAAAATTGTAAACTTTTTTAAAAAAACTACAAAAAGAAAAATAAGGTAAGAAATTAGCATGTATAATTCAACATTATGATGAAAAAGATGTAAAAAAATATATGTGGTCAGTGTTGTTGGTTTAGTCTATGAATTTTTTGTTTTATTGATCTCCAATAAAGTTTAATTTATTATATATTTTTTATATAAATCAAACCTGATGAAAAAACTGCATAGAATAAGTTGTTTCATGGTATATTTAATTCTATTGTCTGTTTATTTTTTAATAGTTATAGTATCACAAAATTATTTTTGGTAGAATCCAGAAATGAAACAAACCAAAGTTGAAATAGAACAAAAATTGAGAAAGTCAAAAATAAAAGGATTCATTAATAAAACATCCACATATGAAACAAAATATACACATTCATGATGAAATACATAAAATCGATCATGGATGATGGGAAGTGGAGCTATGTCCAGCCACTTGGAGACATCTCTTACAAGTATTTCCTTCTTCGTGACAAATGTTTCATCCTAGTTCCCCTCCCCATTATTGAGTCTAGTCCATCTCATTTCTTATTTGAGTAGACTTTGGTCTTCCCCGATGGTGTAACTTGGTAATATCAAGAAAATAATTTAAAAAATGACAGGAATTGAAAAAAACATAAATAAATAAAAACCAAATTATGAAACCTAGAAATATCAGGGATGACAGACGACTGATCAGCAGGAAATGAGATAGAATGAAATTCACCAACATGCATCCAAGATGAACTATAATAGTTAACCATAGTGCTCATGTGATACACTAGGTCAACATAGGGTTCCTATGATATGTTTATCAATGCAAAAGCTACAACAACATGTGCACAGGGATATCTCAATGCCTGGAAGTTGTCGTAATTATAGTACCTATTATCTAACATGATAATCAGCACTCAACCATTGTTGCATGTAACTTGGTCATAGCACTCTCTTACCTGAAAGCAGCTATGTACCTGGTCAAATGTTAGAACACGCAATCATGATGCATAATGTACTATCTGATCAATGTCACTTTGGAAATGCTGAGTAAAACAAATTCCATTTTACATCCTCTGATAGGCCTACTACATTTGTTCAAAAAAGTAGTGTACACATCTATAAAATTTATCCTACACTAACCATGTGATTGGAAGTTTGTGCACACACTTGGGGACCCCATTTATGTAATCCACTATATTAATGGTTATATAGAAATATCTCTTTCCACCATAATATGTTAATGACCATTTTTCCTTTGAAAATTGCATTATATAGTCATACACATATTCATTATCCCTTAAAATATATTCAAGATATCTATCAAACATTTCTTATTGGATATCATATTCTAAACCCATATAAGAATAATGTATTAAAAAGGATATTAAATTTTCCTTCAAAAATAATAATGTTTAGAAAAACATAACCAACTTGAGAATCACCTTATTTATTTCCTCATATCTAAAATGCTTATGCACATTACTTGAAAAAATTACTAATACAATATTGATGATAAGAATTTGGATCTCTCCATGAAACCCCATCACTATTTATGGCCTCTATAATTTCTCTATGGCGATCATATATCAGACACACTCCCTAGTTTTGTGTGACATGAATGTGTATACATTCCAAAAAATAACTCCAAGATTCAAAATTATCTTTTTCAACAATAGAAAATAAAATTGGTAGAAGAGAACGCTTACCATCCTGTGTGGAAACAATAAGTAGAACACTTATATACTTTTCATAAAGTAAAGTTCCATCGACCTGAATGGATTGTTTATAATAGGGAAAATCAGCGAAACATGGGCTAAATTCCCAAAACATACTATTGAACTTCACCTTTAATCGATCAACTAGGTGATTAGGGGAGGCATACTCAATAGTGTCCAAATGATAAATAGTATTATTATTGAGAAACAACAATTCCATAAGTTTTGGAAACATTTCATATAATTCATCCCAATCACTATTCAATTTTTCAATTACCTTCTATTTTGTATTCTAATATTTTTCATAGTATATCTTATAGTTAAACAAATGTTTTATTCATTCCTAAAAAAGGTCCACAGGAACATCCTGACACGTTCGTATCATCTCTACAATAATAGTTGATAAAAACTCTACATCAAGTGAAGAGTGATCCTGTGACAATCTTGGATGTACACAAGTGTGTGGGACTTCTAATTTGGTTATCTTCTAACATGAAAAAAAAATATCATATATTTCCCTCAATCATGATTTACATTATGGACCATACTTTTCACATTGAATGAGATATTTTTCCTTCTTCAACTCATCAACCACAAATGTGAAATGTCACCCTATGTGGTATTTTTTTATCACATTTTTCATAGAAATTTTACTTTCAAACTCCTTCCCGATATAGATGGTTTTATTAGTTCATGAATATTTATTCCCTATAATTCCAGGGAATTCAGAAGCTATTGTAATGTCGTCCTAATCCAAATGTTGTTCACATGATATTACTTTAACAAAGTAAGTTGACACTAAATATTTATTACCACTAAATGGTGGATGCATGCCAATCATAGGAATCTTAGAAGGTTCATTCCACACATCACCCTCACCCACATCATCTTCTGATGCCTTAGTAGATAATTCATCCTTAGATAAACTTTCATTCAATATATCTAGAGTGCACAAAAAGATTTCCCTTAAATTTCATTCTAAATGTCGATCATCTTCTTCATAATTTTATTATATCACAGGATTCATGTGAGGAGTTAATGAATGAGAGTTTTGTGAATGAAAAACTTCTATAGATATCACAATACATAGTTTTTTAGTAGTAGATTTCACCACATCAATATCAGAAATCACCACATATAATTCTATAATACCATTGTTACACTATTTTCTAAATAACAAAGATGCATCCATCCAATCCTCTTTATCGACCAGAGGGTACTCAGTGTTCCATAAACATTTAAAATATTGAATATGTTGATATTTTATTGAATTAATTGATTGATCAACCATCTTTTTTAATTGACAATGAATCTTATTGTGAAATTCATCCAATGCCATAAAATCATGAAGATTTTCCACTCTTTCAAGTGGAAAACTATAGATAAAGCCCTACTTAGTATAAATTACCTCACCATTGTAATATATTTTCACAAACATGATTTCCTAGAAAAAATTAATTAATAAATATTATATACTACATGAAAATTTTAAATTATTTAGATTGGTTATGATTTAATAATTGACTTGATCTTGATAATTTTTCTATGGATTTTTTTGTCATTATTTGATCAACCAACCAAAACCTAAGGGGGATCCTTGCACATCTATTAGCTCAGAGTTCAGCTACCATCAATCTCTTCTCAGGCATGGTGTAAAAAATACATCTTTGAACAACAAAAGATCTTAACAAACACCCTTTTATTACAATGATACTCACATGAAAGTGATGGGGTCTAGGGATTTCATATACATAACATTTTTCAAACAGACACATGGTTCCTTACATAGTTAGAGAGAGGGATGACACAGAAGTCATCAATAAGGAAAAAATGAAATTATTAAAAATTATATTACTGAAAAAAACATGAAATGTATTTTCAATCATACATTGGTCGGTCATCTCAAAATCATCCAATTATTATAAATTAAATAATCAGATACAAAAATAATAAACAACATGAAATTTCAATCATACATTAAATGGTTATCTGAAGATCAATAAACATTCTAGATTGATAACATGTTTTCATGAGATATTTTTTATGTACTAAATATTGTCACTTTATGTACTATATTTAATAAATAATATATATACACATCTATTTATAATCAAACTTTTACGAAGATTTTTCACTGTTAAACGTGAAAAAATATAGCTAAAATATTTATAAATATAAATAAACTCACTGTTGAATTATATTGATGGTGGTATTATTAATAAAACAAATTTAATAAAATGTTATATATTTTTATACAACATCATCAAATGTATCATAAATTTTAATTACTTATGAATAAATAACCATGAATTTATCTTGAGACTTATTCAATGGATTAGTTTGTCATTATTAGATAAACTAAACAAAACCTATGGGTGAACTCCTAGAGTCTCTATTATTTTATATTTCAACAACCACCAGTATCCTTTTAAACAAAAACACCTCTTGTCGAATGAATTTTTATTATGAAGTTACTCACATGCAAGTGAGGGGGTCTATGGGTATGAAATACATAACATTTTTTATGTGGACAATTAGTTCCTCATATACTTAGATAGGGATGACTCAAAGGTCATCAACATGGAAAATAAAATGAAATTATTACAAATTATATAACCACATACATAAAAAAATAGATGCAATTTTAATTATGCATTGGTCGATAATCTTAAGATAAGCCATCACACAATACTCTTAACATGTTTTTTAGTATGCTTATTATGTTCTACATAATATATAACTTTACCTATAACTAGATGTAATATATAATAAATATCTACAATTGATTTCCAAAATTTTATCTTTAAAATGTGTGTATGTATATATATATATCTAATAATAACATTTATTAAATTTAATTAAAAGTAATATAATTTACACTTACATAATAACCATTAAAATACTACACACTTATGTTATTTTCAATTTTATAAAATTTCATATATATATAATATTTTTATCATTTTTCTACTTTTCAAAGTATATGTAATTATATTTTATACTTTATTAATTGGAAGAATAATTATTTTACTTAATATAATTTATAATTATTAATTATAATAAACTTTTTTATACTATTAACAAAAATAATATTACATATATTTTTTAATAAATCTAAATATGATACTTAATATAACTAGTATATTTTTAACAATATATATAGCTAATTACCTACATCTATAGAATATATACATTTTAAAAAATATATATTATTTCCCTAAATATTAATTACATTTTATACATGAAATTTCTACTGTATAAACACCTTATTGAAATATTATAAACATTAAATATAAATTATATCATACAATAAACAATAACTCATTAATAAATTAAATAATACAATAAAAAATAATTTATACATCCATACATTCATGTATCTATTCATATTAAATAAATAAATCATACAAAAAAAATAAATAACATTTAGATAATTAAAATTTTAAATAGAAAATTTTTCCTTTATAAAAAAAATGAAAATATATGTTGAGAAATAATTCCAGTAGAGCTTTGCAACAAAAACTAGAGGATAAGAATGGTATTTGAAGGGGTAAACCCCTTTTATAAAAATATTTTGATCAGATGCATAAACCATGCTCATACATTCTATGTTTGTTCCCTAAAGGAAGTGTGAACAAGGTTCACTCTTCCTTTGTCGTGTCAAGGAAGCCTGAACGAGGTTCATGCTTCATTGGCGGAAGAGGAAGAAGTGTGAACCCCGTTCAGCCTTCATTCTCTGATCGGAGAAGATTGAATGGGGTTCACACTTCTTCGATAACATTTTTAAATATATGGGATCCCCTATCCCAATCTGTAAAAAAAATTGAAAACCAATAAAAAAAGTTGGTTACTTTTGACTCTCTTTATAAAATTTTGAAAAGAATGTTTATTTTTTTAATGTTTACAATATGAACAGATTTTCCCACCATCATGAGTATTATTTTTTTGAAGCTTACTTTATAAGTTTCCATGTTAATTTTTAAATAAAATTATTTTCTCAATATGTTTTTGAGTATTTATTTTTTAAAGGTACATAATGAAAAAGGTATTTCCCCTATTTTCAAAGAAATGTTTTAAATATTTTTTTCTAGGTATTTTAATCTATTTCAATATTCCTTAATGATTACTCAACTTCATAGGGAATATGATCTTATGATTCCATCCATATTATTTTCCTGTATGGATTATGATTAATGTTTTAAAGATATTATCATGAAACTCATTTCTTTTATATGGGTAAATTAATATATAAAGGAATGTGGGTTGTTTTTAATAGTTTACTGATGAAAATGAAATTTTCCATGTGTTATATTCATGTATGGTACTTGGACATTATTGATGATGAAGGGTGAGCCTGATATAGATTATATGACGGGTGAGCTTGATATAGTTCTCCAATGCATTGGGTAATGTTTGTTGTCTTTAAATGAATAAAAGAGAGAGTTAACTAGAGAGGTTTCTTTTATGGATTCAACTAGGCTCTGGTTATTTCTAACATGAGTGAACATGAGTGATGAGGATAATGTTTCCAGATACCAATATGTTTTCTCTATGCTTTCTATGAGTCAATAATGGTTCCTTTGACCAAGATTGACAAAGCATGGCTCATGATTATTGATTCTTATGAATCTTTCCTTTTTTAAAGATTTATATCATGTTACATGTATAATTATAGAGGTTTTGATGGGTGTGAATTCTCTTATGTAATGCTTATGAACTCTGAATATGTTCTTATACCCATATGATTATCTTACTCTCACAAAATTTGTTCAGTTGTTAATACCTATGTTTACCCTCACTAAGCATTTGAGATCACCATTTTATTGTTTCTTTTCCACATGTTATAAATAAATATGTTATGCAGGATATGTCTATAAGGGGTTTATGTGGGAGATGTTGAATACATAATGTGGAATAATAAAATATTGGTATATTAGGAAAAATGATCACTTAAAGACATGGGTAATGTATGTAAGTGTATGTCCTAATTCTCTAAAATTCTAAACCAAAAAGTTCTTTGGGTATGTAAGTGATACAATATTTACATTTGATTTTTTATGTTTTGGATGACTAAAATTGGGTCACTTTTATTTATATTAAAGACAAAAATGTAAATATTATGTTTTTAGCACTAGATATGGGAGTGTAGGTTTAGGGTCATTATAGTTGGTATCAAAGTAGATTTTTGATAACTTGGAATATTGATATTTTTTTTGTGATGTTAATTTATGAGGTCTGGATACTATCATGGGTATATATGTTTAATCTTGGTGGTATATTCAATGAAGAAAATTCTCTTTTTATGTTCATAAGTGATTAAATCACATAATTGGAAATTAAATTATTTGCAATGGGGTCTCGTCGAAAATTCCCCATTGTTGAAAACGACATAACAAATATTTTTTTTTGTGATGACCCATCGCAAAAAAAAGTCTATTTGTGATGGGAGTCGTACCTATCGCAAATAGTATATCCTTGTTTTTTTTTAAATGTTTGAAATGGGTAGATGTACCTGTCGCAAATAAGCATTTGTGACGGGATGAATTACCAATCGCAAAAAAAAATAAAAAATAAAAAATAATAATAAAATAATAATAAAATTCAATAAAATAAAAACAAAAATAATAATAATAATAAAATAATAATAATATAATAAAATTAACAAAAATATAAAAAAAAAATTAATAAAAAAATTATAAAAATAAAAAAATAAAAAACACAATATTCATAATAATATAAAATAATAAAATAATAAAATTAATAAAAACATGATAAAATCAATAAAGATACAATAAAAATAAAAAAAATAAAAAAGTTAATAAAAATAAAATAAAATAATAAAAAACACAATATTCAGAAAATTATAAAATAATAAAAAAAATAAAAAAAATAAAATAAAAATATTCACAATAATATAAAAAAATGAACCACATAGAACTTAAAATATATGAATTAAAAAAAATATTACAAAAAATACGTACATTCAAATGTTTATAAAAAATACATAAATCCCTGAGGGGGTCATCTGGAGGAGTTGGTGGAGGGAACTTCATCCCTAAACCTTGAATCAAACATCACATCAACTTCATCATCTACTCATGTTGTTACGCCTATCATCGATGCATCTTCTCCTCCTCCTCATGCTTCTTACGCATGGTCTCTATATGCTCAACATAAGCTTGCAACTACTCCTGATACTATGTAGTAGATGATGAAAACTCTCCACAAGATCCCCTAAATATGGATGCCGATAACTCTCCACAAGATCCCCTCAAGTTGGATGCCGACATCACAGCAGTTCCATTATAACTCTCGGGCATAAATCGAGAGCCAATATCAACAACTCAACCTTTCTCAAAGGCATATTGAGTCGCCTACATCCATGTTGTGTAATTAAATGTTGATGCAATGATGGTCTAATCCTCGGTCTCGGTCTGACTCTAATATTGTGTTTGAGAAGTCTTAGTCTCATATTACTCCTTCAATTAAATTAAAATAGTTCAAATATTATTTATATTAAATTTTAAAACTAAAAAAAACACTGACCACAATATGCTACTGGTGATCACCTATAATCTCTCTATTGATAAGATCATTGTAAATCCTCTTATAAATTTAAAACTCTATAATATCAATATGTTCACCCACCTATATGAGTAGAAAATAAAAAATTCACATTTAAAGTTATATAAATTATAAAAAAATTTATTTACCATATGTTATCGATGCGTACTGAATATACGACTACCAGCTGATGTTTCACCTCCTGCCACCCTTGATTCTATCAACCTAATGACACTCTCCTATAAAAAGTGTCCCCCATTAAGTATGAATATAATTCATCCCAAACCTAACATGAGATGTAATTTGGTCGGTGGGTATAGCAAGACTGATCAAATTCTATGACTCCCACTTTCTGCATTGTTGTCCTCCTTAGATTGTGCAAAAAATGAAAATAACACTCATGCATATAGATCTCCCATTCCTCCCAAATATATTCTTGCATGATATCATCTATGGTATACAATAAACCCTAAAAATAATTAATAATATCAAGTTAATGAGTAAATAAATTTCAAAATAATTATTACTCATTTATGTATCATCCAATGATCAAACATGCGGTGTTGAACATCATTAGGAATTTGATTCCATGTCACCCATGATCCGTAAAAATAAATCTGAAATGTAGCACTACCCTATCCAATAGATATATGTGAAAATATTTTAAAAATAGAAAAAATAATCAAACAATTAGTATATAAATAAATTAATTTAAATTAATTAATACTAACTAAAATAAAAAACTAAGCATGCCTCCACATGCATGGATTGAACTTAAAATGTTGACATCGCTTGAGGATAGGTTCAGTAATCATCAACCTCGAAATACCATGACCCCTATGAGTCATTGTTGTACTTCCAGTAGTATGAGGGTTAGATTATGAAACACCATGCTCGTTACCAGGTAGATCAGCCTCCTCCAACTCATGAAACATATCAGATAATAATTCATCATCCATCTGAAACACAAAATGATTATTGTTAGAAAATAGTTGAAAATAATTATTATATATAGATATATATTATATATGATTATATCCAACATTTAACTATATCAAATTTCATCACCATCCCCATCTTCATATATTACAGTGTCAATATCTTCATATTCCTCCTCTGTATGATCAATTTCTATAGGATTTTTAGCTTCACCATCCCTTTCTATTTCAAATTCTTTTTTTACATCAATAATATCATTATCACCATAGACCCATATCTATGGGGTTCCATCATCATTATTTGCATCTCTTCATGGAAAAGATAGATTTGGATTAGTCTCTTGAAAATTTTCAATTCCTTACACTTCAGCAGAACTATATTCACTTTGTATAAACTAGTCTTCCTGATATTTCATTTTTATTATGCTCCACCAATCACTTAACTCTCTTAAATCGGTACAATAATTTTCATAATAAATTTTATGTTCCTAATGATCCAATAAAAATGGTTCGTTTTCTACAAGAATAATTTTATATTTAATATCAATGATTATATGGCACAGATGAAAATGTTAACCTCTCTCATTATCTAACTAATGAAATTAAAAAATCATTATGTCATTTTATCCCAGATAACATAGTTCAATTATTTCTTCCAACATGTCATAAAATTAAACTTCACTTTCTCTATGATGAGATCCTTTAAATAAAACACCGTTATTCATTGTCTTTTGTATTCCCCATATGCATGTGTATGGAATCGAAAACCATTCACCACATATGCATTATAAGATTTAACCATTTTGGATGGTGGGTTACTCAATACACACAATATATTATCAATTTTATCATCATGATGAGATACCTAAAATTTTGAAAAAAAATTATCAATATAAAAAGTAATAAATTGATTTTATATGTTAAACTATAAACAATTTACATTACCAGTTTCTAAAACCAGTAGGGAAAAAATTTCCCAATGTTATTCAATAGAAGTTATTGTAATTTTTGGAAAATGTTTCTTTATATGATTTTTATATAATATATAAATAAAATAATATTACTTTTCAGGGAAAAATTATAAAACAAGTGATAATAGAACTCATATTACATATGGTGTCATTTTATCACAGTTGAGAACATATGTATGAGCTATGTGATGTTCATCATCTAAAATCCATCATTCATGAACTCAACCAAAGCCATGTTCGGTCTGATTAAAAACTGATAATTAATTTTTCATTTCATCATCAAAATTTACCTTATTATGAACCATGCAGTTATGTTTTCTACGATATTTAGATTGAAAATAATGAGAGTATAAAAAATAAATTTCCTTCTACAAATAAGCTTTTGTAATTGATCCTTCAACAAATTATTTTTTACTTACCTTTTTCTTCAATTTATGCATGAATATCTCAAATGTTTACATCCATTAGAACTATAACATCCCTCCACATTTTTCTTTATGTGGAAAATTTAAAATCAAAGGTTCCATTGAATCAAAGAAAGTCGGTGGGAATATTTTTTCCAATTTACATAAAATTAAAACCACTTCTTCTTACAGTCAGTTCATCATAGTCTATTGTCACCACACAAATATCTCAAAAAAATATGATATTTCTATTAGTGAATCCAAAATAATTAAATTCAATAGACCACTAAATCCAATAGGTAGAATTATTTCCATTATAATATGACAGTCATAACTTTTTAATCCGGTAATATGAGCATTTCTGACACATCTAGCCAAATTGGAAACATAACCATCTAGAAGACTCAAATCTATAATCCACTGACAAAATAATATTAAATTTTCTCTAGAAACTATATAATCCACTTTTGGATTCATTAACTTCTATTATTTGAAATTTTCAAATAGTTTAAGTTTTGGTCGCCTGCAAATTTGGGAAAGATCTAATTATGCCATTATATTATCTTTGGTCTTACATTGTGTGTCCAGAATTGTATAAAATATATTATAAAAATATTTCTTCTCATTAGGGATGAAATATAACATGTGACGGACCAATAAATCATACCAATATGATAGATCCAAAAAAATGCATTGTTTATCCAATTATGTTCTTTCCTAAAGCCGTTAATTTTTTTTGTTTTATATTCGGTCTAAATGTAATGGAAGGTAATTAAGATATGAAGTATTTTAACACTATAATTTATATCATTTTTGGAGTTCCATCTCTTTCAATTATGTCTTTACTGAAATGATATATGTTCCTATGAAAATAATGATCGGTTCGAAGAAATATATGATGACATTCAAAAAAATAAGGTTTTCTTCCATTAACAAGATATTTTCTGTCTCTTATACAGTATGATCATGATTTTGGACCATGTGTACTCTATCCTGATAACATACCATATGTTGGGAAGTTACAAATTGTCCACATTAATATATCTTTCATTAGGAATTTTTTTTCACAGCAACACCATATATACTAACACCATTACTCCACTATAAATTTAACTCATCAATAAATGGATTCAAATAAACATTAATATTATTTTTTGGATATCCTGGAATGGATAAGGTCAAAAAGATATATGGTTCATTCAGAAACATCTAATGAGTTAAATTATAATGAGTTATAAAGATGGAATAATCATAATATTGACTATCGTAAGAACCAAATTGAAAAAAATCATCAGTAGATAGACTCAGTCACACATTTTAGGATTTTAAAGAAAAATATGGATGTACTTGGTCAAAATTTTTCCATGAATCACCAACACAGGGATGATTTATTCTTTTTCTGGTTAAAATATTGTTTTTAAGTCATGACATCAATGACTCTATGTTCTAAGACATAGATAAACACTGCAATCTGGGTGTAAGCGGGAAATACATCAACTATTTTATAGGAATCAATCAAAACTCCCCTAGTTAAGCCTCTTTATACCTCGATTTTATACATGTAAGAAAACTAAAAAATGACTCATTTTTATCATAATATAATATGAAATCATTTGAACAGGCATGAATCTTCTAATAACTAATACTAAGATTACTAACCAGCCTATTTCTCTCATATAAATTTATAGGCAACACATTTCTTTCAAGTAATACTGATTTATCCAAAGATAATATCTGATCAAAATTTTTATTTTACATTCCATTATCTGATTTAATAGCCATAAAATTTGAAACTACGTCAAATTTACTTATCTTATAACCATGATATAAGTCATCCTTATAAGAATTCAGCAACTCATAAAATGAGATGGTTCTAACTCAGGAGTTAAATCAATATCATCATGAGTTTCAGTTTGATGAAAAGATGGACCTGCCATATCATGTATTAAATTTTGAAACTGTGATGGATCTGGAACCAAATTATTAGTATCTTTACTGGAACTATGTTCACCATGTTGATACAAAAAAACATAATATTTTTGAAAACAAAAACATAATAGATGACCACCAATGTTTTCAAATGTGTCAAACCTCCTCAGATCACATTTCTTACATGGACATGTAATTGTCCCTTCTGAAAAAAATTCTTGTTTTGACACTAGTGCAAAAACACTTTTTCTCGTCGGTTTTTTTTAATTTTTAACGTCGGTTATAAACCGACGTCTTTATAGGCGACGTTAAAAATACAGCTTTCGCGTCGGTTCATAGAAACCGACGCGAAAAATAATTCGCTTATGAGCTTCGGCGTCGGTTTTTTATAAAACCGACGCCGAAGCTACATTTAGACATTATTTTCCGCGTCGGTTCATTAAAAACCCGACGCGGAAAATATAGTCGACTAGGTTTTCGGCGTCGGTTTTATATAAAACTGACGCCGAAATATCGGTTTTCCGCATCGGTTTTTCTAAAAACCGACATGGAAAACCAATTTAAACAGGATTTTCGGCGTCGGTTTTTTGAAAAACCGACGCAATATCAAACTTTCCGCGTCGGTTCATTAAAAAACCGACGCGAAATATCGGTTTTCCGCGTCGGTTTTTCTAAAAACCGACGCGGAAAACCCATTTAAACAGGATTTTCGGCGTCGGTTTTTAAAATAACCGACGCCGTAAATTTTTTTTTTTTTTAAATAAAATACATATATTTTCTCCTCCAAACAAATCGGAACCCTGAAAAAAAATAACGAAGTATACAAAAACAATTAAACAGCTTTAACAGAAGTACTTGAGAAAACTCAAAGTAAAGCAGAATTAAAATACACGTACCTACATGGTGCATTTTCTTAATCTAACCATACTCAGTATCAATCATTGTAAGTTTCCTCCCATAGATAGCACCAATCCTGTCAAAACAGTAATGAAACTAAGGAGATGTGCGTGAAAAAATCAATCCAAGATATTAGTGCAATGAATAAACATTAAATGAAAATGTGTAATTTATTTGAATCATTCATTTTTTCACAAAGTAAATTACCAAAATGAAATGTTACGACTCCTGATCAAAATTCCAGGAACACTCAGCCGATGCAACCTCTTCCTCACCTCCCCCACTGAAGATGCTGGGGGTGTCTTTTCACCATAGGATCCCCACCACCCCCAACCTCAGGTTTTTATATTTGCTCTGTATAGACGTGCATTACCCATTCACTATTGTTATTTGTTTAAGTTATGGAATAACAGAGAAATAAGTTTGAGTGCAAAAAATAGGTTAGAAAATTGAAATCAAATGCAGATTGAAGAGACATAAAGAAACATACCTTAAAAATTGACGCCTTCTATTTTATCTTTGTGCAAACCCACTAAGCGCTGTTTCAGGTATTATGTGATATGCTTCTCGGCAATCATTTTTCGATATTTATTTTCATAAAAAATAAAAAGGCCTAGAAGATATTGATGTGCATTCAAGGGAGACAATTTTTAGTGTTTGTGAATGTTATTTCGCTATACGAATCTCTATGTTCATGATCCAAGTACCACCCTACAGATCTATCACTGTACAGACAAATGATTTTAAGAAATAACAATGAAAAGAAATATAATAACTAATTCTGAATTAAAATACACGTACCTGAAATATACGACATGCTTATTGTTGGTTATTGTTGAAGGATTCATTTGATTATTAGTAGATTCAATAAAACAGTTTTTGCAGAGGCACTTGAGAAAACTCAGTAAAGCAGAATTAAAATACACGTACCTGAAATATATGACATGCTCATTGTTTGTTATTGTTGAAGCATTCATTTGATTATTAGTAGGTTCAAACACCTAATATATCATAAGAGTTAGTTTTTTAAACCCATATATATTATTATTTATAAATATTAGTATACATACCTCAAATCTTAATCAGACTTAACAAATAGTCCGCAAAAGTAGATTGAATATGAATCATATCAGATTGAGAATATGATTGTGAATCATTGAATACCTACAATAATATTGAATGATATGAAATTAATAAATAGAAGAAAGTGGATGAAAATATATAAAAAAGTTAATAAAACTAACCTTATGAAAATCAGTAGTTTCCCCAGTTGTGATTATCTCGTACATAAATCGTAGAATATAATAACCACATTCAACATTTCCATTTTGACGATGACACTGCAGTTATAAAACATTTAACTAATAATGAAACCCAATATATAACAAAAATATAAAAACTAATTACTTGTACTTCCACATATTTGATTTTCGTTGGTTTCTTTTCATTTGTAAAATGTTTCCATGAACTGCATTTTTTTATATAATAACTAATAAAACTTGTGTAAACAATTAAAATTAAACATAACAAACTTCTAAAAATAAAAAAACAACTTACCTGTTTAATAAGTTGGAAAACGGTTTACGCACTTTTCCTAATAAAGAGCAAAACCAATATAAGGTGCATTCATTTGGGAAAAATACACCTAACATCCAATGCCCCCTATAATACAAAAAGTTCATAATTAATGACATTATAATGATCATGAGTTCAAAATTATGTTGATATTCTTACTTATCAAGAAATGGCAAAAACCAGCACTGAATCTCTGTTTGTGATAATCTCTCGGATATATATTGAACTCTTTCATCATTTTTCACATGTTTGACTTCCAAGGAAATGTACTCTGGATCTATAAAGCTATAAATGCTTGTAGTTTCATTTTGTAAAAGAATCTTGTATAGATACCTAATTTAAAAAGAAAATATAGTTAGTCAATGACATAACAATATTTTATTAAAGAAATAGCAATTCAAACGTCAATTTACTTACATGGAAAACAACTTCACCACATTCAGCCCGACCTCTTCAAAATTAACTAAATTCATGATATCTTCTTTCAATATTCTCAATTTATAATTTCTTCCACATATATCGGACGTCATCCGAAACTCATAGATAAAATTCAAGGAAGAAGAGCATTGAGATAATCTTTTCAACCCAGAAGAAATATCAGAAGTATCTACAGCCGACTGTTTCTGAACATTTTGCTGCATTTGTACAGTTTCTTTTGCTTTCAGATATTCCTATATAAGTTAAATGTCAGAAAACATTATAAGTAATTTGGAATCATTTCTAATTACTAGTTAAAAAAACTCATACCTCATGTGAAATATAACGAAGAAGTGCAGTTGGCCAAAGTAAAAAATGGCCCATACATTCCCCAACACTGGTGATCTCCGTAGTAGGAAATGGTAGTAGAGCAGTAGGATCTATAATAACAAGTACTGATACTCTAACCTGACCCATCTGCATAGGCTGATGATGTACCGAGTCCCCCAAAAAATACACTTGTCCTAACGCAACAATATGTACATGAGGATCTCCCGCAAACAACTCACAATATAAGATTCGATCCGATGGAGGAGGTGGAGGCTCAAAGTTAGCAGGTGGGGCAGGGTAGTCAGGGTGAGCAGGCTGAGAAGTCAGAAAAATGAAAAGGGTATATTAGTGTTTAAAATTTATAACATAGAAAAAATTGATTGAAAATTAAATAAAATAATATACCTCAAATGGTTGCGCAGACGGGGCAGGGTAAGCAGATGAGGCAGGGTAGTCCGGGTGAGTTGGCTGAGAATGTTGAAAAATTAAAAAGTTATATCAGTGTTTATAATTTATAAAATAGACAAATTGATGACATTAAATAATATACTTCGGAAGGCTGCCCAGACGGTGTTGGGTAAGCATATGTGGTATGATAGTCTGAGTGAGTAGGCTGAGAATGTTGAAAAATGAAAAAGTTATATCAGTGTTTATAATTTATAGAAAAGAAAAATTGTTAACAGTAAATAATATACCTCGGAAGGATGAGCAGACTATGACTGTCTTGCCAAGTGTTCTAATAAAGCCTTCTGTACTGCTACTTGAATTTGATCACCCATAGACCGTTTCATATCCTGCAGCTCTTCTTTTAAGGATTCGATTTCCTGGTCTCTTGGTTGCTTACTCTTACCAAAAACCTTCCGAATACTAACACCCGCCTGATATCCTCTAACACGGCCGGGGTGTTCAGTCTTTCCCAAAGCAGTGGCTAGGATATCCATCCTACCCTCGGGGATAAAAGAGCCCTGTGTCTCTTTCTCCTGAAGTTCATCCTGAAATGAAAAATAAAAAATTTATATTAGTGTTTATAAATTATAAAAAAGGAAAATTGTTAACAAAGAATTAATATTTACTTACAATTCTATCATCCACTTGATGAGCTTTGTCTGTAAGATATTGTTCATTTTTTCTTCTTCTTGCTCATTTCCATTTCTCATGGCGAGTGGGAGGATATGGAGGACCATACTGGACCTCTTCTGAACCACTACTTGATCGAGCTCTTAATGCTTCAAATTTTTCTTCAATAATTTTATGCTCCAAATACGAGTATCCTCCACGTGATAAAGTATGAGGGTATACGTTTTTCAACTGGATCTCCTGATGAGATCTTCTGTAGGCCTGTTACATAAAAATAAACACATAAGTAATAAGGAAAATATAGCATAAATTTTAAAATATAAAACAATTACAATACCTGAAATTTCTCTTCCTGACGACTGTCAACAAATCTCTTCCATGTTTCTTCATCTATATATGGATACTTAAGACATGGGATTTCAAACCTTCTCTTTCCAAAAACATAATCTTTCGTCATTTTGTTTTTAAAATCTCTCCATCGAACCGCCGCTAAAGAGAGATGTCTTTTCCTAATTTCTTTGGTTTCCTCAAAATTGAATGTCATCTGTAATTGAAAAAATTAAATATGTCATTTAAACTATATAATATTAAAAAAATGAGATAAAATAAATAAATAAATATATTTTACCGTCACGGCCTCCCAAAGCTGTTGCTTCGCCGTCCTGTCCACTGACTTCCAATCAGGATATAAAATACTAATCCTGCAACGGCTCTGCATCGCTATATAACTGAAAAACTGAACTGCATTTGGGCCAACTGCATTATTATTATCATCAAAACGGATGTGTAATTTGTTATCATCACGAGCGAGTGATAGTTTTGGTAAACGTGTAATACCACGTTTACCAACTAGAGAACTTGATTTTTCAGTAGTAACTGGAGAAGTCTCCTCCGTCGAGGACGCATCAGTAGTCCTGCAATTTTTTTTAATAAATTAACAGTTTTATTTCATTAAATATGTATATTACTGAATATTTAATAATATGTCAAAATAGATATACCTCGGTAACTGCTCCTCTCTATCTGTATTTGACATTGTTACTAGAAAGTGTAATGAAATTTTGGGTACCTGCATATCATTAGAAAACTGAATAATTAGAAACAAGGAAATGAAAAATAAATATGTAAAAATAGAGGCATGCATTTGTAAGTTTTAAAAATAGACACAAAATATAAATATTTACCAGAAAAATTAGGAGACTAATTTAGTGTTTTCCCACGTCCCTTCATCATGATCGGTACGTACTGCATGCACTATGTCTGTCTTATATTCATTGTAATCATCTGAAAATTGCATAATAGATGAATAAGGCTCATGTAAATCACTAGCATCATCAGAATCATCATCATCACCCAAATGATATCTTTTCCCTTGCAAAACAACTGACCACTGATCATTCGACGGATCAATGACATAAAATACTTTTTTTGCATGTGTCGCCAAGATAAATGGTTCCTCATTGTGATTAAATCTTTTCAAATCAACCAGTTTAAACCCATATTCATCATATTTCACGCCACTATTACTATCAACCCAATTGCACTTAAAAATAGTGACTCGAAATTTAATATAATCAATTTCCCATATGTCTTCAATAACTCCAAAATATGATGTTGATGCAGAAATTGGGTTTTTATCTTTGGCACTCGAAAAATGCACTGCTTCAGCGAATACCATCACACCACTATTCTGAACGGTACTCTTGTCATCCAGGTTTTTTGTGTAAAATGTGTATCCATTGATATCAAAACCAGACCAAGTGATCACATTAAAAGATGGTCCCCCTGATAACCACTTCAATGTTTCTGATACAGATATATCTGCGGTGACTTTCTCTTTAAACCATGAAACAAATGTCTTCTTATGATCAATCATCAACCACTTTTCATTTCTTTTCTGATATCGTAACTTTAATTCAGCAATATGTGAGGATATATATGGTTGAACCTCATCTATGTTGTTCAAAATGTATAAATGTGCTTGCATCACTTAATCACGTGGAATGAACTTTACCTTTAAGCCTCGAACCCCTCTACCTTCTCTGTCAACTGTCATATGTCGAGATAGAGGGAGACCAATATGCTCCACCTCATTCAAATAATCAGTAAAGAACTCAATCACCTCTTCTGATACATATTTTTGAACAATAGAGGCCTCTGGTCGATAAGGATTTTTAACATATCCTTTCAAAATTTTCATATATCTTTCAAAAGGATACATCCATCTTAAATAAACAGGCCCACACATTCTTATCTCACGCACCAAATGAACCAATAGATGAACCATTATATCAAAAAATGTGGGTGGGAAATACATTTCTAGTTGACAAAGAATAATAGTTGCTTCATTCTCCAACAAATCTAACAAATTTGGATCAACGACTTTGCTACAAATGGATTTAAAGAAATTACATAACCTGATGATTGTCTTCCTGACAGCTTTCGGTAATATACCACGCACTGCTACTGGTAGAATTTGTTGCATTAACACATGGCAATCATGTGATTTCATACCTATTAATTTACAATCCTTCAATGACACAAAATTATTCACATTTGAAGAAAAACCGCTGGGTACTTTAATACCATGAAGACACTGACAAAAATTCATCTTTTCAATCTTGCTTAATGTGTGACAAGCCAGAGGTAAATATGTTCTTTTTCCTTTCACAGCGGGAGCTAACTTCAAACGTATTCGCATTAATATCAAGTCCAATCTATCATGTAATCCATCTTTTGTCTTTCCTTTTATGTCTAACAAAGTTCCAATCAAACTATCACATATGTTTTTCTCAACATGCATAACATAAATGTTATGTTTTATCTCTAAAAATATCCAATAAGGTAGTTCGAAAAAAATAGACTGCTTCTTCCAGATATGTTTTTGTAAACCAGAACTTTTTCTCTTTCCAAATGTTGAATCAATATCTTTCACTCTGTCATAATATTCTTCAGCTGACAATGGTTGAGGGGGGAGGTTGTATTCTTGTAAACCGTTAAATGCTTTTCTCAATCTACGATAAGGATGATCAATTTGCAAAAATCTTCGATGTCCCATGTACACTGTCTTTCTTCCATTCTTCAATTGATAATATGAAGTTTGTTCTTCACAAATTGGACATGCTTTATGTCCCTTAACACTATATCCAGATAAGTTTCCATACGCAGGAAAGTCGTTTATAGTGAACATTATCATAGCACGCAAAAGAAAATACTCTTTCTTGTATGCATCGAAAACTGTAACACCTTTCTCCCATAGCAGTTTTAAATCCTCAATCAATGGTGTAAGATACACATCAATATCATTTCCCGGTTGTTTTGGTCCATAAATCATCAAGCTCATCATAACATATTTTTTCTTCATACATAGATGTGGGGACAAGTTGTAAAGTACCAGCAAAACAGGCCATGAACTATGTTGGCTACTGAGGCTCCGATATGGATTCATTCCATCAGTACACAATCCCATTCTGAGATTTCTAACTTCACTTCCAAAATCATGAAATTTTTTATCAAAACTCTTCCATTGTGGTGAATCGGCAGGGTGACGTAAGTTACCATCAGAAATGCGCTCATCTGAATGCCATCTTAACCTTTTTGCGTCATTTGAATTTGCAAATAGACACTTCAAACGAGGAATAATTGGAAGGTACCAAAATGCTTTAGATGGAGTTTTGATTTTGGTACCTAAAAATAAATCAGAATTGAATTATCAGAATTGTTTGAAAAAAATATTGGATGATATCATTGGAAAGTAAAAAAATTGATTTTTCATAACGTTACATGACATCACCTGAAAATGAATCTGAGTTGACTTTCTCATCCATCTTATAGCGTGATGTTCCACATGTAGGACAACTTGATAAATGTTCATTTTCTTTCCTATACAGTACACAATCATTGGGGCAAGCATGTATCTTTTTATACCCCAATCCCATTGGGCATAATATTTTCTTCGCCTCATAATTGGAATCTGGAAGCCCATTGCCTTCTGGAAGAAGCTCTTTTAAAAGCTCAAGTAAACTGGAGAAACTTTTATCACTCCACCCATTTTTTGATTTTAAGTTAACTAATCTCAAAACTGCTGATAACACTGTATATTTACTGCAACCTGGGAATAACGGTTTCTCAGAATCTCCATACAATCGTTCAGTAGTTGGTGTTTTTTCGATGGTTTCAACACCTAAATCATGAATTAATTCTTCAATACGATCCTCTGCCTCATTATGAATATCTTCATCAACATTGGATGTTGAATTTTCAGTTCTTTCACCATGCAAGATCAAACGTGTATAATTAAGGCTAAAACCATAACAAATGAGATGATCTTTGATTTCTCTGAAGTTTAACTTTCTCATATTTACACACTTCACACATGGACAGAAAATCAAATCAATATTTTGATTATGCCGTTTAGCAAATTCCAAAAAATTGTCAACTCCTCTTTCATATTCACTAGTAGTTCTTCGTAGATAAATCCAATTATGATCCATTAATACCTGATATCACAATATAATTGATGAATATATTAAAACATAAAAACATTTAAATATCTATCAGATAAATTGTAAACAAAAACATATTCCATAAAAACTATTGATAATCAGATAAAAGACATCAGATATGAAACACGTTTACAAATACAGTAAACAGTTAATTTTAATATTATATACATGTGTGTTATATTGAAATACAAGGACAAAATGGTTAAATCAAAGGTTTCATTTTTTGAAAATAAAGTTTCATGATATAAATATTATATGAATGACATACAAGATAATATGATTTCTCACTATGACTACTATTGATCACACTATATTTATTTTTTTATTCATTTGATGTAACATGAATGAATCATGGAAAAATTAATGTGAAAAATAGTGCAATAACTATCCTTATTTAAGACAATGTGTATTAAGAGACATGATACAATTTTTGGTGACTATGATAACTCAACTCCCTCAATCCATGAGTTTTATAATAGGGAACTATGAACATATAAATTCATTGTGGAGGGATAAAAATTCCATTGCATATTGTAGGTGACAACTTACACCCCCATCCATGGGTCTATTGCAGCAAAACATGTCAAGGAATGGATCAACATGAAGAGAAATATATTATCCATCCATGTAAGATTAGATCATGAGAATGTTTTATTTGCAGCCTATGACTTAGAGGGGGAAGTAAATCATTTCATGACTATTATTTAGAGGGAGAGAAAGATGAATAAATATAATCAATGGAATGAGATTAGTTTAAGAGGACATTTATTAAAAATGCATGAATCTAACCCCACATATGAAAGTGGAAAGGTATTTTTGTACATTAATAGAGGGATAATGATTATATTATTATCTACGAAGAAATAATTACAATACATTATGATTCTAGTCGTATTATGGACATTGCAAGAAAAATTATTTATTATATAATGGCATGAAAATAATTATTCAAATTTTTTTAACATAATAGATAGTGGTAATTATTCATGTCTTAGTTAAATGATGAGAACCAAAAAGAATTGAGGAATTTGGCATGGTAAATCTCAAGAAGTAATGAAATAACAACAAACTACATGCAAAAATGTGAGTGAATTCATTTAACACAATAAAATTATTTTTTTGAAGAAGAATTTATTAAAATGGAAATGGAATTAAAAATATAGTACTTCATAATGTAATGAAAGATCATTTTAAACAGGAATAATGATAATACAAACAAAAAATTTGAAGTTCAACCCGAATGGAGATGTTAAATCCAAACTGCGACCGGTATAATTACTTCCAAAAACAAACAATATCAAATCTACACCAACAATGATAATACAAACAAAAAATAATGATAAATTACAACTAAAATCTAACCAATAATCAAAATCACGCAAAATAGGGTTATTGATAAAGAAATAAACAATGGGATATGAAACAAGAGATAAATAGGAAGAACACTTACCCAAAATCGTGCAGACGACAAAAAACCTTCAACAATGGCCATCCAAGATCGCAAATCAAGTTCGAAGGTCGTCGGGAGTCCGAAGCGCCACAGCGGAACTCGATTTCGACGAACGAACAAAATGAGGGTTTCTGACCGTGAATATTTTTAAAAGACTTTTCGCGTCGGTTTTAAGAAAAACCGACGCGGAATATATTTTTTTTTATTAGTTTCGGCGTCGGTTTTAAAAAAACCGACGCCGAAAACTTTTTTTAATTATTTTCTGCATCGGTTTTTAAAATAATTGACACGGAATTTTGAGTTTCGGCGTCGGTTTTCATGAAAACCAACGCCGAAACATTTTAAAAATTTATTTTCCGCGTCGGTTCTCAGGAAAACCGACGCGGAAAATATGTATACTAATATTATTCGCGTCGGTTCTTAGGAAAACCGACGCGGATAATAGGTATACTAATATTTTCCGCGTCGGTTTTGAAGAAAACCGACGCGAAAAATCAACGCATAATATTATTCGCGTCGGTTCTTAGTAAAACCGACGTGGATAATATGTATACTAATATTTTCCGCGTCGGTTTTCTTCAAAACCGACGCGAAATATCAACGCATAATTATTTTTGGCGTCGGTTTTTTGTAAAACCGACGCCAAAAATTCCCCGCACATACTATTCGCGTCGGTTTTTAAAAAACCGACGTTATTACGACGACGTTAAAGCCCGTATTTCCACTAGTGTGATGATGAAAATGATAAAAAAATTCAACACCCTCAACATATAGAAGATATATACTAGAGTTTTTTAGATTTCAATGATGATTTATTCAATCACGATCATGTAATAAATACTATCTTTGACTTCCTTATTCCATATTTCTCTAAAAATATAAAATAAATAAATGGTTTATGAATAAATTTATAGAAGAAAAATACGAACCAAGAAAGTGTATAAAATTAAATAATTATAATTTACTTATAAATTT
The DNA here is from genome assembly GCA_963277665.1 of Viscum album. Classification (NCBI taxonomy): domain Eukaryota; kingdom Viridiplantae; phylum Streptophyta; class Magnoliopsida; order Santalales; family Viscaceae; genus Viscum; species Viscum album. The sequence goes on from OY728135.1 coordinate 1,890,801,000, forward strand.
TGGTAATGTTATCTATTTACCACTGATTGTTACTAATTACCACTAATATTTACCAATGATTAATATTTTATAACAATTTACTACTAATTATTACTAGTTATTATTAATTCCAACTAATTTTTATTAATTATCACTAATTATTTAAATTTAATGCTCATTTTTACTTAATTATAGTGATTTACCATTAATTTTTACTAATTATTACTAATTACCACTAATTATTATTAATTATCATGAAGTATTACTAATTATCATTGATTTTTACTAATTATTACTAATTACCACTAATTATTACTAATTATTATGGATTATTACTAATCATCAAGAATTACTACTAATTATTACTAATTACCATTATTTTTTACTAATTTTTACTAATTATTTTTAATTTTTCTTAATTTTCACTAATTACCAGTAATTAACACTAATTATTACTAATTACCACTAATTATTACTAGTTACCACTAATTTTTACTAATTACTGCTAATTTTTTCTAATTTCCACTAATTTTTAATTATTTCCATGAATTATTACTAATTTTTACTATATATTATTAATATTTACTAATTATTATTAATTACCACTAATCACCACTACTTATTATTAATTACCACTAATTTTTACTAATTTTTACTAATTATTGCTAATTATTACTAATTACCGTGAATGATTACAAATTATTAATAATTATTACTAATTACCACCAATTTTTACTACTTTTTACTAATTACCACTAATTTTTGCTAATTATCATGAATTATTACTAATTACCACTAATTTTCGCTAATTATCATGAATTATTACTAATTATCATGAATTGCCACTAATTATTACTAATTACCACTAATTATTGCTAATTATTGCTAATTATTACTAAATACAACTATTTATTACTACTTATAACTAATATTTACAAATATTTACTAACTACCACTAATTATTACTAACTGTTACTAATTTTAACCAATTTTTACAATTTTTTACTAATTATTACTAATTTTATCTAATTACTACTAATTTTTATTAATCTTTACTAATTATAACTTTTTAACCCTAATTTTTCATAATTTTTACTAATTTCTATTAATTTTTACTAATTTTTACTAAATATTACTAAATATCACTAATTTCCACTAATTTCCACTAATTATTACTAATTATTACTAATTATTACTAATTATTACCAATTATTACTAATTATTACTAATTATTACAAATTACCACTAATTATTTTTAATTATTATAAATTATTACTAATTACCACTAATTTTTACTAATTTTTACGAATTAATACTAATTATAACTAATTTTTACTCATTATTACTAATTATCACTATTTTTTATTAATTATTACTAATCGCCACTAATTTTTACTAATTTTTACTAATTATTACTAAATTCTAGAAATTACCACTAATTTTTACTAATTATAACTAATTTTTACTAATTTTTACTAATTATTACTAATTATTACTGATTTTTATTAATTATTACTAATTTACAATAATTTTTATTAATTTTTATTTGTTTATAACAATTTCATACTAATTTTTACAATTTATTACTAATTATTTCTAATTACCACTAATTAAGACTAATTACCACCAATTGTTACTAATTATCACTAATTATTATAAATTTTTACTCCAGTAATTTTTACTAATTCCTACTAATTTTTATTAATTATTACAAATTATTAATAATTATTACTAATTATACTAATTTAATTTTTTAAATTATACTTTTTTTGTTTAAAATAATTTATAATATTTTATAACAATTTATTACTAATTTTTACTAAGTTATTACTAATTACTGTTAAATAGTTCTAATCACTGCTAATTATTACTAATCACAGCTAATTATTACTAATTACTACTAAATATTACTAATTACTAATAATTAAAACAAATTATTACAAGTTAAAACTATTTAATATTAATTAAAAAAATAATGCAAATAAAAAACTAAATATTTCTAAAAATAATTAATGCAAAATAAAACTAATTAAATCTAATTACTGCTAATTAATAATAACTATTACTAAAATTAAATAAAATAAAGTAAATAAAAAAACAAATAAATGTCTTGAAACTGAATCTCTTAGTTGATGCAAAGCTTGAAAATAGATCCCCTATAAAGTTTAAAACTCAGAAAAGTTTGAACTAAGAAATATGAGAGCAAAGACGTTCAGAAAAGTTTAGAGAAGGTGGGAATGAAAAAAAATCAGGGGGTGTATATACGTTAGATTAGTTACAACAGGACTATTTGTGATGGGACCCATCGCAAATAGTTCTGCGGTTATTAATTGCAGCAACAGCAACGGGTCCTGTTACAAATACTATCCTGCCGACACATCTTTTACGACGAGAGTAAACCCCCGTCGCAAATAACAAAAAAAATGAGATGAGCATTTGCGATGGGAATAACTTCACATTGTAAATACTCGTTTTTTATCAGCTTTTTACGATGGGATACGACTCTCATCATAAATAGTCTATTTCAGTGAACTATTTGTGACATGTTCTCTTCTCGTCACAAATATTCTGTCATAAAAACCCGAAATTCCCATAGTTCCATAAGTTTATTTTAACCTTTTATTGGGTTTTATGAAGGATACTCCACTGAGGTAATTACGATATACTAGATATTGGGTTAACCTTGATGGCTAAAAAGTGATTTTGTTACAAGGTAATATTTTTTGGAGATATTTACAATCAAGCTAAGGATAATGAAACCACCCATCCTTATTTTATAATGAAACCACTTGTCCTTGGCTTATAACAGAATCACTCATCCTCGGGTTATAACAGAACAACCCGTCACCATAAAAAAATCCCAATAACTATAAAATAATCATAATATATGGAATCTTGCATTATAAAAACATTGTTCTCACCCATAACAAAATATTTTTGGATCTTGATATATCCATTTTCTTTAAAACCCAATTTTCAAAACTAAAATTCCTTTAATAAATGGAAAGAGGGTTTTCTTTGAATTAAACATGGAAGCTTATAAAGGAAAACAAAAAATAATAACGGTTGCAGCAGCGAGAAGATACGTTGATTTTGTATATGTTAAAATAGAACAATCCTTTTATATTTTGTAAAAAAACATTCCATATAAAATACATAAAAAGATTCATTTCAAAAACCTTTGAAAGAAAGTGAAAAGAGGTATAAATGTACTTTATAATTTATAAATACATCCATAAAATAATTTTAAGAATATGGACATGGAAGATCATTATTTAGAAAATAAATCTTTAAAACATTTAAAATATGGTTTTTAAAGAAAATTGTCTCTTACCTCAAGTCTGACTCTCCACATGTGTTCTTTATCTTCCTCTTCTTCGGACAACCTCCTTTTCTTGACACCTTAATCCCTCTAAAGTTGGAATTATTCCCAAACAAATACCTCTAGAACATGGTAAAGGATGTTATGAAGGGATTTGGATAGGGCAAGGCTGAACCAAATGGTTCTTGAAGTGTGCAGAGAAGAGGAGATGGGGTACCATTTTATAATGAGGGGACGTGAATTCTTGGAATTTCTTAAAGTATTAAATTAATATTAATGTTCATGTTCAAATAGATCCAAATTAACAAAATTCAATGATAATATGAGGATGAGTTTAAATCTTATCATCTTATAAAAATTGCACATGTTTAGGTGATGTTTTTCCCTTATCTTTTTGTTTTAACCCTCCATTGACCCTTTTGATGATTACTGTGATAATAATATTTTTTACTATTTAGGGGTCAAGAGAATAATTGTAACACTATGGTAAATGGGTGATGATTCATGATACACTATGATATGATGGTCTTGGTAGTTAACCTTGACATATGAAATGGTTTCTACACCTATGATGGAGTCACACTTTTATAACATGAACTTATGGTTCATGATTGATTTGTGAAGATTTATCACTCTTATGATTCATGTATTTTTAAATGATAATACTTTATACCATCACTCGTGTTTATGATATTTGAATATTGGGTATGAAATTTTTAAGTTATTTTCATGATCTCATACCCTTATTCTTATCTTATGCTTTCATATGATCATCGATTAATATCTTCCATGTTTACCCTTACCGAGCATCTGAGATCACTCTTTCATATTTTTATTTCCCCATGTTATGAAGAAATATTAAAGTATAGTATGTCATGAATGGTAAAAGTTGGTTAGAAAATTATTGGAGATGATGAAGAATGTATCTAAATTGGATTTTTATGTTTCTGATCTCCAAAGACACTAAACCTTCATGTTTCTAGCATGGATCATAATATTATATTTGGAATATTCATCTAAAAAGATGTAAGATTTATGTATAAAAAGTCTAGACTTTTATATTTGGTATCAAAGTGTGTTTTAGTTAATCTTTAGAGATTAGGATTAGAGAACTTTTGTGAAAAAACCCTAGGGATAACTTTAAGTATATGATAACATCCTAGGGTTTTAGTGATGACCATGGATAACCTAGGTTAAACCTAAGGTTTCAGAGATTGAGAATAAATTTTCATGATTTAGACATCCTATGAATGACATTTCATTATTATTTAATAACTAACTCTAATTATTATAAATTGATTCTTACACTTTTATTTTTGGTTTTAGTCAATGGATGGAACCAAATGTGATGGACAATGCAATTATTGTCCACCTGAGTAACCAAATGCAACGAGATATGGAATGTAGAATCTTGTTGATATGATCATGAAACTTTCTCAATACATGAATCATGTTGAGATTCCAAATGATCAAAGGAGGTAATAATGTATTATTAAATATTTTATGAGTCAAAAAGTGGGTCTTCTAATCCACTAGTGGTTAAGAGGTAGATCAGCACCATTGAGAAAATATTTTCTGTTCTCCATTGCTTGGAACATGAAAAGGTTGTCCTAACTGTATATTAGTTGGAAGTTGAAGCATATAAATAGTGCAATCTTATTAAGAATATGAGTCAAGAAGAATAAATTTACACTATGAAGTGGGATGATTTTAAGAAGATATTTTTCATCAAGTACTTCCCTTTCATTCTATGTACAAATATGGATAAGGAATTCCTTGAGTTTAAGAAAAAGGGGGATGAATCCATTTGTACTTATGAGGAAAAATTTACAAGACTTTCAAACTATGATTCTAGTTTAATAATTATCCCTGAAAGTAAAATTTATTGATCCTTTAGTGGTATAAAACAAAGCCTCTAAAGGATGTTAGTTATAAGATACTTTATTATCTATGAATAAATCATTCGATTTTCACTCAAGGTATAAATGAAAATTGTATATTCCCACCATTTTATGGTTTTGAAAAGAAAATGAAGATGGTGTTTAATGAAAACTCAAATAATTAACATGGTGGGAATAAATTACATCCATCTATATGTTGGAAATGTGGGAAGAAACATTGATGGAATTTCTTGAATGGAACAAGGAGGTTATTTAAATATGGAAAGTTGGATTATAAATCCCATGAATATTGAAAGGTGATGAGTATTATAGTTCATGTAATGGAGGAAAAAAATACCCTAACTAATGCACCACATATGCTCTAATGATTCAAATGCAAGGAGTATGGGCATTACACCAACCAATGCATAAATATGATGGTTTTTTATGATGATCAACATCAACAACCTATTAATACCAAATAAAAAAGAAAATATCATATGATCATGACTTCAAAAGTGGGATATGATAATGACACGGTAAAAGATACAATTTCCATCCACTTTAGAATAGTTAATTTATTATTTTATTATGGCTCTACCAACACTTTTATATCTAAGTAATTTTCTAACGGTATTGATTTATACCTCAATTATTAGATGTTGAGTTAGCGGTGAAAAATTCTAATGGTATGATGGTTTCATATTAATTCTGTAGTTTCTCTCTTATTCAAGTTTATGGGAAATCACATTATATAAATATTTTAATTTTTCATTTATTTTAATTTTATGTGGTTCTAGGAATGGATTGGATTTCTTTATATATATTCTATATTAATTTTTAAGGAAGGGAAGTCACATTTCCCATTCTAAATGAACCTATGATCTTTTATCAGTGTGAGGATAAATATGAACTTCTAATGGAAGTTACTTCTATATTGTTGGTCTTAATTCCTATCCTTGAATCATATTTATCACAAATGGTTGGGGAGAAACTTAATATTTATGATATTCCTATTTTACGTGAGTTTGTTGACGTATTTATAGAATAATTTCCAAGTTTACCTCCAAATCATGATGTTGAGTTTTTAATAGAACTTATACCTGATGTTATACCTATTTCAAATACTCCTTAAAGAATATCCCCAATTGAGTTGAAATAATTTAAAAAGAAACTCCAAGAGAATCTTGATAAGGGATTCATATACTTGAGTGTGTCACCATGGGGTGCACCTATTCTCTTTGTTAATAAGAAAGATGGGTCAATGCATTTTTACATTGATTACTATGAACATAACAAGATCACTATCAAGAAAAATTATCCTCTACCCTATATCAATAATTTTTTTGATCAATTACATGGATATAAATACTTTTATAAGATTTAAATTTTTTCTAAATATCATAAATTGAGGGTTAAGAAGGTGGATATACCCAAGATAGCCTTCTGTATGAGGTATGGGCATTATGAATTTATAGTGATTCCATTTGGACTTACTAATTCCCCTACTATCATCATGGATTTAAGGAATAAAGTATTTAGATATTACCTTGATCAATTTTTGTTAGTCTTTATAGATGATATTCTTATATATTCAAAGTAAAAGGAAGATCATGAAGACCATTTGAGAATTGTGCTGAAGATCCTAAGAAAGGATAAGTTATATGAAAAATTTACCAAGTGAAAATTTTGTCTTCATAAAGTTTCATTATTTTTTTCATATAATCTCAAGTGAGGGTATATCATTGGATATTTCAAAGATTAAAGTTATTTAACAATGGCCTACACCAACCATGATAACCAAAATGCATATTTTTCTTGGGTTGGTTGGATATTACCGACGCTTTGTGAGATATTTCTCACAACTATCCAATCCACTCACCAAGATTACTTAGAAGGGGTTAAGTTTTTATAGATAGATGAATATGAAAATAATTTTAAAGTGTTGACAATAATTTTGGTCAATGCACCTGTGCACACATTACCCTATAGTGGACAAGGGTTTATGATCTTTAGTGATGCATCAAATAAGGGAATAGGATTCATCCTCATGAAAAATTATATGGTGAGAGCATATACCTCACACCAATTGAAAACACATGAGAAAAATTACCAGAACCATGATTTGGAGATAGAAGTTGTATTTTTTTATTAAATATATGGAGGAATTATATTTATAGAGAAATTTGTGATATATATTGATCATACAAGTTTGAAGTATGTATTCTCATAGAAATAATTGAATATTCACCAGAGAATATGGTTGGATCTAATTAAAGACTATCACAACTCAATACATTACCATTCTAGGAAAGTGAACAAGGTGGAAGATGCTCTAAATTGAAAGGATTGTGACATATTATCTATGATAAGGACAAAAAATGATCCAATATTTTTGGATTTCCAAAGGCTATATCTGGTGATCTTGAAGTGAGGGTAGAAACCTTAACTATCTCAAATGAGTGTTTAACCATATATCCAAGTGAATATTAAATAGATGTAGAAGGAATATGTGAAGTTGAATAAGAAGGTGGGAAATGTTCTTGAGTTCAACCTTTATTATTATGGAAAGATAAGGTTTAGAAACCATGTATATAGCCCATCAATACTATACTTGAAAACAGATCAATTAGATGAAGCACATAGTTCATCATTCTCTATTCATCCTTAAAGTACAAAGATGTATGGAGATATGAAAGAATATTTTGTGTGGGATAACGTGAAAATAGATATTTTAGAGTATATATCTCAGTTATTGGTATTACAAAAAGTTAAATCTAGGAGACAAAAGTTTAAGGGGATGTTACAAACATTACCCAAACCTAAGGAAGTGGGAAAACATTACCATGGATTTCATTTTCAGGATCCCCAAAACATATAAAGGGAAAAATGATATTTGAGTTTTATTAAATATCCTTATAAAGTCAAAAAAATCATTTTCATTAGAGAATATTTCTCACTTGATCAAATTTCTAGGATATACAATGAGTAACTAGTAAGGTTTCATGAATTACTATGTTCTACTGTATCTGGTCAGGATATGAAGTTTACCTCAATGTTCTTTAGAATTCATCCACAGCTTATGGATATAGAGTTATGTTTTAGTATTTCTTATCATACTCAAATAGATGGAAAATTTAGAAAAATTTCTGATCTGATAAAATCATTCAAAACCTGGAGGATATGTTGAGATCTTTTTCTCTATATTTCAAAGGTGGTGGGGATCAACACCTTCCTCTAGTTGATTTTTCTTACAATGATAGATTTCACTCAAAAATTTAGATAGATCCTTATGAATACCTCTATAAAAGGAATTTTATAACTCTAACATGTTAGGATTAGGTTGTAGAATAAAGGTATTGGGACCTAATCTAGCTTATTAAATGGGAAATAAGGTTAAATACATTCAGCAGCACTTAAGGGTAGCGCAAAGTCGGTAGACAATTTATACTGACAATCATTGGCAAAATCTAGAATTAAAATTTGATGAAAATGTATTTCTAAAAATTTATTCATGTAATAAGTTCATGATATTTACAAATAATGTAAATGTAATACCTAGGTATATTGTCCCCTTCAAGATTCTTAATTTAGTAGGGACAGTAGCTTATCACTTAGCTCTTCCATCGAATCTCTCTTAAGTTCATGATGTGTTTCATGTGTCTCTCATGAGGAAGTACATACCTGATACTTCACATGTAATAGACTCATAATTCATACCTATACAATAATATCTCTCTTATGAGGAACAAACGGTGGAGATTTTGAATCAAAGAGAGAAATTTTAATGAAACAAGACCACTCACCACATCAAAGTTTTGTGGTGAAACCGTAAATTAGAGGAAGATACTTGGGAACTCGAGGATGTGATGGAACAGAGATATACTAAAATTTTTATATTATATTGATTTAATTTAAAGTTATAAATTAATATTAAGGGTGTATAATGTAACACCTATGGATTTTAATATATATATTTCTCTACAAATAAAAAAATTGATAACTTGAAATACACGCAACCCTGAGTCTAAATGAACCATAATATAGTATACTATTATAACATAGTCATTAAATTTATAGGTATTAATAGAAATAACTAAATTATGAAAAAATTATGTATAAAATAAATTTATTGTTTATCAATTGATTAAAAATGAAAATAAAAATCATTTAAAAGTTAAAGAGATGTTTATCTAAAAACTGTTTTTATACGCACAATGTGTTTTTATATTAATGAATTAAATTGATAACTATTATTTAATTATTTTAATTAAATTTATATATTATATATTCAATAAAAAAATTAACTTTGATCTAATATTTATTTTAATCACGGTATAAGAACAAATCTAATTTTATGCTTTAAAATGTATTTTTCTAAAAACGGTTTTCATCACTTTTTACACATTTATTTTGAAATGATTTTTTGAAAATTATAGAAACTGAATCTTAAAAAATGTATTTCATATTTATAATCATGAGAATCAAATTTGGTGAATAGTTCCCTTATATTTTTTTCAATATGAATAGTAACTAGTTTAAATGTTGTTAGCCCGATAAGGGTAAAATAGGTAAAATGGGGATAAAACATTGGGATAGGGATTTAAAATTTATCTAACAATTTAATTTATCTTATTTTACAAGTGGAGTTTTTATATTTCCATCCAATTATCAAATATATTGTCACTTGATTCCATATTTCTATGATTATGACCTTTATATTAATTTAAGAAACAGATAAATATAAAATGTCACTCTTGACTTTAATATCTTTAAAAATTTTACAAAAGGATAAAAAGAGGATAATTTTGGTTCTGAATGTTTATTTTAAAGACTAATTATTTTTTTCATTATGTTAATTTATTTATAATTTTTTGTGATTATATAATTTCCTTAAATTCTTACGCAACGCCGATACAATATATCTTAAATTAATATAAAAATAAATAAATAATTTTAAAAATATAAAAAGTAATATAATTTGAGTAATTTATTGTGTTACAAGAATTTTATGTATAAATATAACATATTATTTATATATAAAAGTATTAAATTACAATTATATATTTTCCTTGGTGTCTTTAAAGTCAAATTAAATAAATAGTTCAAAATTGACATTAATGATATTTTTTAATAATAAATTATTAAATGATTTAAAATTCATAAAAATAGTATCTTCATCCAACTGAATGTAATATGGTTTAAATGTCATCCATGTTTCATTTATGAGTCAATTTTCCATTTATTATAACATTTTTAACCCTTTAAGATTGAAATAAGAACTGCGGTTAAGGTCTAAAATGGTTAATGAAGGGGTTAATTAAGAAGATAATGTTTAAAATGACACAAAAACCTGTCTAAATTTAATTAGATGATATTAATTTTACCATATACTATTTTATTTAAAAATTATGTCCATTATGAATAATTTTTCTTGAGAATTTATTTATTATATTTTAATCTTCAAAGAAATTCCAAGTGTTCCCTATCCCACCCTTATAAAAGCACAACCATCCTTCCCCTTATTTACTCCACTTTGAGCCTTATATATTTACCAAACCCTAAAATTTTATATAATAAACTTCCATAAACAAAAATTAGAGGTTTTGGTCTTTTAAAAAGACCATTCCAATGGCTCTTTAAGAAATATTCCAAATCAGGCCAACCGAAAGAGAGGTAATCATCTTATCTGGTCTATTTCAATTTATTTCATCTTATACTTCCTATAATTCTGTGGTATTAATCATAAAATAATTAATTCTGTATCCTAAATATACTTAAATTTTATTATTATTATTTTATCACTATTATCCACTCGCTTTCCCATCAAATGGGAAGTGAAAGTATCACTCGTGCATACGTACGACTTACCATCTCCACATAGTGATAACATTAATTTTCCATCACCATATTTCATGGATGGTAATTATTATGGGTTTAAATTTTATATATAATATTTATGAAATATTTATACTTCTATAATTATAATATCACATCTATCTTTTTACCTTCCAATTTTTTGGAAAGCGATAATGTCGCTCGTGCGTATGTATAGACTACCACCTCCATGAAGTGATATAATTTATTTTTCATTTTTTTTTAATCATATGGTAATAAGTATGGTTTCAATAAATATATATTATTTATATGATATAATAATTATTCTATATATGTGACTTATTTTTTACCTTTCTTTCATTCTATCCTTTGAAAAGTGAAAACATCGTTCATGCGTACGTATAGCCTACTATCTCTATGAACAGTGTAATTCATTTTTCTATATATATATTTTACGAATGAATATAAATATATATATATATATATATAATGAATATATATGATATAGATATTATAATTAACATTTTGGAGATGATGTAATAATGATCAAGGTACAAGGATTGTGACTGTCGAACCAAAATGTACATGAAAAAAGAAGTGGTTATCATCTAGAATAGTTATTTTAATAACTAATTATTAATAAATGTGTGATAAGATATCATAATAAAACCATACATGGTATGATATATTTTGGGTCTAATGTTTCATTTTTTTTTAATGATGTTTCAATATTTTTTTGTTTATTTTGTATTAAGTGGTAATTCTTAGAAATTTGTTATGGATTAACTTGAAGGAATTGGATGTCATTATTGAGAAATTTTCCATATTAAATGTGGTGAATTTTTGACTGATATTAATGTCAAATACATGTGTTAATGAGGACACATTGTTTATTACAATGTTGGAGAAGAATAATACCATTCAATATCTCTTATTTCATGAGGATGAGGACTTGAGAGGTATATTTGAGAATGGATTAAAGTTCATATTTATACCTAGATATTTGTAAGTATTATTTATAAGTGGTGGTATTATTAAAAAATAGGGGTTAACCCACTATCCATCCTAATCTAGACTTAACCAAGGATCTGTGGGACCCATAGGTCAACCACGCCTAAGGGTGCTAGCTCGAGCTATCCCATGGGTGGAAGAGGAGTGTAGGAAGGCATAATTCCCACATAGTGTGGGAGGGTCTGTGTATAAGGCTCACAAAGAGCATTCCCAAAAGGTATTATACATAGGTTGGTCGAGAAGCCTATTGGAATAAAACCCAAAGTGTGTGAAGGTGTGATGGTTGTTGATCCCTCATATCTAGCTTGGGAGTGTTACGACATGACTTTTATAATAAACTATGATGCAGACCAAACGAATGTCCAATGTGGGAAAAGAAATTTCAGGATATTTCTACCACATTTAAAATGGTATAGACATTTTAGGATCCATTTGATCTGCTTCATTTGAGTCGTATGTTCATCCAAGCTTGTTGTCTTCTACCTCAGCCTTCATCATAGATTCAGTGTGCTGAAGGAGATGACCAAACCATCATCAATCAAATCCATGGCCTTCATGGATGTTATTAGATCAATATTTTGAAATAATGAGACTTCGAATATCCGTGTATGAAATCTTTTTCTTGCATGAATGAGAATAAATCAAAGATAGAGATTTATCCAAATGTAAAATTTAGTTGGAGAGGTCTTTGGTGATCATTTATGTGTTCGAGGTTTAAAATGAGTAGTGAAATGTAGTCCACATCACATGAATGTGAGAATTCATCACAAACTCACCTATGAGGCCCCTTATAATTTGGTGTAAGATAATTGAGGATCCCCGAGATCTTTGGGTGATATAAAATCTATGACATGGTATTATTTGAGGAATATTTACATGGATATTTTCTTAAAGATAAGGTCATTGTTACATTCCTATAAAATGAGTAGAATAAATCTCAATAGAGGTACCAATCATCTTGAGAGTTCTCTCATTTTCCAAAGAAAATAAATCCACCACCTAGATCTTTCCTGCATGAGGAAGAGGATCCATGCATCCCCTAACCATGAATAGAAGAAGAGATGGATGTGAGTATTTGACCTTTGTTTAACACTCTTGAATATTCTTCATAAAGATTCAGTTCCATAAAGCCCTTCAGGTTTTCATGAACTCCCTATGATTCCATGCTGCAAATTGCATGATGAAGAAATGAGAACTTTTGTGCATATCTACACTTGTGTGAAACTATCACGATTAAGGTGAACACAATGTTATATAGATCATAATTTCATGAAGGAATAATGATAAAGAATAATTTCACATAGACTATGTGACTTTCTTGAATAAGATAAGTTAACAGTGTGTGTTCTTATACTGCTTTATGAAAGAGGAGTTCACATGAGGAAGAAGTGCAACCTACACCCATTCAGGTTTGCTGGAAGGAGAAGAAACACATACATGATTTCAAACACTACATGATTACAAGGCACCACATGTATGTGTTGATTAAACACATTCACATAACTTTAGAACTTATTACATTAGATGAGAATCACATAAAATAAAAAAGTAAGAATAAACATATGTTCTAGGGTTTATATCTTGAGAATCCAATTAATTTAGTTTAATTGAATAATATTGAGATTATGAAAGTTATTATTGTATAAAATAATCAAGAAGAATTTTTTTTATTGATTTCAAACATTAAAGAGAGGTTGGAAATTCATAATTATAAGGTATCATAGCCCAAACATTATTGTACTAACACAACTGATCAAATACTTGTGATCAAAGATCTGTGAACAAGACCAATAAGCTGTAAAGGTTCTTGAAGTGTACACAAGAAAGTGTGATCTATAAATTTCATTGATGAAGATCAAAAAATAAACCTATAGTGGATCGGTACTTGAATAAAGGAGGAATCCTCTTGGTTGGAGCTAGGAGTAGGAGAAGAATCTTGTGTGATTCAGGAGTATAAGTTTTTAGTATGGATTCTGGAGTAGGCTAGTGTGGATTCTAGTAACACTATGGGATGTAGTATAAATAATCTCTTATTTAGATTCGAGAGAGATACAATGGAACTCTGGGTCAACCATTGTAATTTATAATAAGATTATAGTGAAGAATCCATGTTTGGGGGAATAACAGACATGGCAAGGAGTAGGTATTTGTACCAAACATTATAAATATTTTGTGATGCTCTCTCAATTACAACCACTAAAAATGAAGTCATATTGAGATATATCACTAAGTGGATCAAGAACCTTAACAATTTCAAGAGGCTTAATTATAAAGAAAAGGAATTCATAAAAATAAACCACTAATTCACCCATAACCTCTAAGTGGTCAATTCAGCCTATGGCACTAAAAGTGGTATCAGAGGGAGTTTACCTCTAAAGATCCAAGATAGTTTTTATGAAGTTAACATTTTATGAAATTAGTGAGATTACATTGATGGATAAAAAGGAAGTTACCCTTGAGGATAGTAATCTATAAATTTCTTCCAAGACTCAGAAGAATAGAAAGAAGATATAGGAAAGAAACCTAAAGATGAATCTTACAACACATACAAAGATACCTCTAAGTGAAGGAAATAAAAATGGTATATGTTATAGTGATTATTTTTATTATTATTATTATAATGATTCCTACTAAACATATGATGGATTAAATAGTGATATTCATTCTATATTCAAATAATGTCTCAATAATATCCCAAGATAGGTGGTAAAACATATTATTTTAGGCATAAAGGGTCTTTGGGATAAAAAATTATAGTTAGAAGAATAGGCTAATTCTATAGAAGTGGAATTGGATAAAAGGGATGGGATATATAACATTATCACCAAACGTGTGAAATAAAAGGAAGAAATAATTTCTATTTGAGATTAAATATATTTTAAAGCTGCTGAATAATTGCAAGGAAGTGTTTGTGAGAAAGAATTATTTGAGATTGTATTTGTATAAGCTTTCCATGCATTTGAAAAATTGCACAACATTTCTATGGTTGTCAAAATTTCTCAAATGGGGGATAAGGATAATAGGTTAAAGGATCTTGAAAATTCTTGGAAAGAATCAAGAAGCATGCATAAAGAACAAATAAATAATCTAAATGGTGATTGAGAAGCCAAGCTAAGTTTAGTTGAGGATGAGAATAACTCCCTCAACATGTAGTGTTTAGATTTGTAGGTGAGATTGAAAAATTAGGAATCATTATAAGATGGAACTTCCCAAATAAGTGGAAAAAAGATATGCTACAAATCATGTTTTTATTGAGGATCATGATTCTATAAAGAGCAATAGAGAATCCTCTAATAAAATGGCATCATCCTCCAAGAAGGAGGCATCCCATAACCTAAAAAAATTATGTACTAATAATTTTTCAAGTGATGGTATAGGTTTTAAACCAAACTCTAGTAAAGTATGGATGGTGAAAATTTTTGTTAAATCCACCACATTAAGATTGAATGTGAAAAGCATCATGAAGAACTATTCCCCAAGAAGTTCTCCAAGGAGTGTTGGGGACACTCAAAAGCAGTAAGTTTCACAATATTTGAAAACTAAACAAATTATATGACATGATCAGACCCACCATGTCCTATATGCTAAAAATAATGCTGTTCTAAAACTACCCCAAGCCTACCTCCATAGGTCAAGGGATAGCAATAAGCACCACAAAAACATATCTACATAAGAGGCCTTTCCCTAATGTACATGTACACACACACATCTCCAATCCCGTATATGATGAAATGTAAAACAACTAATAAAAATTTATGAATATATCTATATTCCCATAATCAAAGTATGACAAAGAGTATTGGAAAGCTTAAAAATGGGGGAAATAAATGATCTCCCAAAACTGGAAAATAAAGTCTGACCTTCTTAGAAGGAGGGGACTGGTGTCAATGAAATACTAGTATACACATCGGTTTGTCTAGTACAAACTAATCTTTATCGGATCCTAGTCCTCCAAGGATACCACTAAAAGGCCCATCATCTATATAATACATGTAATGTGTGGGAATAGGCCATGTAGGGGTGAGTATAACAATACCTAGTAGCACACCTCTAAAACACCAAATGTAAAGAATCAACAGTAGTCAAATCATCAAACACAGGTTTTCCAAACAAGATATGATACATCATGATAATAAAGGATATCTTAGATATACTCATAAAAAACTCCGATTCACAAAATATCTCAAACACTTCCATCCATATATCTTCTCAAGGTTTTAAGGTAATTTTTATTCATGAGGAATAGATCCCCAAACCATACTTCCACTAATGACACTCATCCTAGTAGTCATGATCACCCAGGAGAAACTGATCCTTGAGATATACTACCACTGATGAAACTCATCCTAGAGGTCACTCTTATTAGGTCTAGATAAGAAGAAGCACATAGAAAACTAATATGGTTTATATGAGATAGACACTCCATTGAACTAATACCCAATTGGAAAGTTTAGATATCGATACATAGATAGGGGTTCAATACCTAGGTCTCACTGGGGGTACACCATATCCTAATGGAAATATCATCTTTAATAGGGGATCAATTACCATATAAGTGTTGGTCACACTAATTCCTCAAACCCTACCTAGGGAAAACATGAAGGAAACTGAGAAGTTTCATCTGAGATACACACTCCATTGAACTAATACCCCATCAGAAATATCAGATCTTGATATACAGATAGGGGTTTAATACCTAGAGATCACTGGGAGGATAATAAACCCTATTATAAACATATTACTAGATAGGGGATCGATGCCTGTGTAAGTATTGGTCATGCCAATTCCACAAACACTACCTAGGGAAAATAATAAAGAAATGAGGATCACTCTAGGACTCTCATAGTGATACATGCTCCAAGTCACTAAGGGGTCTGAGGTCTAATTATTGGGATTATATTCCATATTAACCCACATATAAGTGGACTAAGACAACTTACTATAAAATAAGGGAACTCACCCACACTAACCTAATCATTAGAAAGCTATATAGGGGTCACCATCCTATGATGAGGACATGGTGCTACACTGGACCCTCATAGGAATAGACCAAGGGAACACACTCAACCAATACTAGTCCAAGGAATCTCACACAAGCTCATAAAAAATATGAACTAAGAATAAAGAGGACATAAACTGGTCCTCAAAGGAGTACACGGTGTCTCCCAAGGGGTACACAGTGTTTCTCACAAATCTCGGTACTTCCCCTATCTCACTCTCACACGACATGAACTTTTCCACAATACTTGGAATTTTCAAAGGGTACACAGTATAAAGATGTCATCTTGGAACTCATTGTGATATTCTTCCCATGCCCGTGTACTTGGTCATGTCTAAGTAAATGGATCTTCCCGTGTACTCTGAACTTTCCATGTACTTTACAAATACATGAAGTGTGGTTCCACATATCCACTTGAGCATGTTCTCCCTATACAGGCCATGTTTTCCACCATTTTCTACATGGCGTGTGACTTGGAACACACAACATGTAACACTACATGGCTTCTTGGGCATGTACACCTGGTACACGTGTCACATGTCGTGTGACAATTATCTATGTGTAGAAACCCTAGAGATACACATAAGTTACTACACGGAATGTGTTCATAGGACTACAGAACATGTAGTTAGGGATTTCATAGAAATTATAGACTATTCACATATCTTCTCTTGAGTTGTCTACATCCACTAATTCCACCCATGGAACTTGGGTCTGGTCCAATGGAGTCCCTCTAATGCATGTTCTCTATATTTTTTCCATGTATACCACTTTGTACACACCATTCTTCGTGCCTTACCACTATCACGTGCCATATCTATGAACAAAAACTCCCAATCCATTTATGAATTTACCCCAATCATCATACACTACAACTGAAATGTTGGATCTCTATCCCAAACCATCAATAGTGATTTGTTTCACCAAATACCAAATGTGCAATGATCATTCACTGAGTATTCATCAAATCAGTGGCCAAAAGATAATTTCATTGATGAATGCACAAAGAATGGGGAGATAAAATGAATAGAACAAAAAATTTAGTAATAGAACTCAACTAAAGTTCATGTTGGACTTGATTCATTGTTGTAGGGAGACGAATGAAGAGAAATCAATAAACTAAAACAATATCAATTCTTATACCATATAAAGATAAAGCAATTAACCAAATTAAACAATCAATCCATATGAATTAATTTTTTAGATGGTAAATTATTATTCATCATGGGTAAATCAAAACGGAAAAAATCCACACAAAACAAAACCCTACCTCAATATGGATCAATATCTGATGAAGAATGATTGCACATCATTGCCGTTTATGAGGTCTAAAAGTTATGTTGTCGTTGGAATTCCTTACAGTACTCCAATCATTGATCCAGTATCCTAATGCCTACCAATGTTCCCCCTCACTCTCCTCTAAATTCTCAGGGTTATGAAGCTAACCCTACAGATTGGTTTTAATAGATAATTTAAAGAAGAAAAACTCTTTATCAACATGATAAATAAATAAATTTCATTAATTAATTTCATTATTTTCACCCATAGAGGCTTTTAATGAAACAACCAATGCTAAAAAATATTGTGCCACACTTAGGTTAAACTCTACATTTTAAACTCAACTATATTCTCAAATTTCCAATCTGAGTCTTCTTTTGGAATTCATTCTACTTTATTTTCAGGAAAATTGCACGTGTTTAATATTAATATATTTGATTTCTTTAAAATATAAATTCCAAACTCACTAGGTATCAGAATCTCATGCCATCTCAGCGCTTATCTCTAAAAATATTTCTTAATATATTTCAAATTCTTATAAGAAAAAAAATATGGTTTCTACATTATTCCCCCCGTCAAGTATTTTTTTCCATGAAAAGCACAAGATAATAAAAAATTTGGGGATAATGAGATCTCAATTGGGTCTTCAACTCCCATGAGATCTCCTGATGCTTTCTTATTCTACCAAGAAACATGCACCTTAGGAAAACACTTTACCATGAAGGGTATTTATCTACCAATTATCAATGCCACTAACTCCTTGAAATAGGAAACTCCATTCTCATGGCCCATATTACCTAGGACAATATCATACAATGAGTCATGCACATACCTCCACAATTGTGACATGTCGAGAACACCAAGAAACAAAAAATAATATGGTGATGAGGTTATGTGGTACACCACCTCACTAACCTAACATAGTTGTAAGAAAAAAAGGTCCTAAGAACCCCAGAGATAGCCTATCACCCTGGATAAAACTCCATAACTCTAAAACTCCAAAGGCCTATACCATTGGTCTGTAAAGAACTCATGACAATTTTTGGGAAATCCTCATCCACCCCTGGATGAACTTCACCTGCACAACTATCACTAGAACCAAAACTAGGGCCTAAGAACCATCACCCACTAGCTCTAACCAATATGATAGTGACCAGTAAGGTCCCTCACACATGGCCTCAAAAGGTTCTAATATGGTGTTGGATTTATAATCATTATTATATGAAAACACCACTAATGGTAAAAGATTCTCCCAACTATGGCTCAAAACCAACATGCAAACTCGGATCATGTTTACCAGAACCTAAATATTCCACTTTACCTATCCAAATAAATGGGGTAAAACACTATAATCAACTGAAACTGAGTCCCAAAAGGATTTCTATATACTATCCCTAATCGTGTCGTGAAGTAAACATCACAGTCTACAATGATCATCAAGGGAATTCCATGAATTTGGACTACCCCGTGCATTCATAGCTGTCCTAAACATTCCACAAATCTCTATTGTTCATCACCTACAAATAGGTGTGACACTAAGAGATCTTAGTACATATTAACCTCCACTGTATGTAATGATAAGAGAAAATAACCTCCTTAACACCTCCTTTAAAAGCATTATCAGTGTCTCCATCCATCCCCAAATAAGGATAATGAGCTATCCACCTTTTCAAAATCCATCAGGAACATATCCTGTAGATATCTGGTCATGAAAAAACTCACAATTGATATTCTTGAGTTGTAACACCCTAGACTAATAAAGGAATAGAGGGGTAAAAACTATCAACTAGAGGTAAACCACACCATCCTAAAGTATCCCACATGCTCTATCTCAAATTCTAAGCACATGTGGATTTCATTGAAGAATACTACCATGAACAAATCCATGAAGGGTTAAAGATCCAGTCCATAAGTATTATAAATCTACTAAGGTGTAAAATACACTGAATGGTGTCACAAAAAACTCAAAACATCCATAGTGTCTTTGGAAAGACACTTCTGGTATATCTCGGTCCAAAACTAGAGTTGGTGATAAACTGATTTGAGGGAAAACTCTCAGAACCAATTTTCTCCAAACCAATGGTTAAAGAACTCAAGGATTCTCAATAGTGTATACTCTTCCTCACATCACCTAGTTCAAGTGAAACAAATTCACACCCAACCTCAAGAATTCATTCACCTATCTGGTGAAAAACCCAAGGATCCCTAGGTGAACACATTGGGTCATAAAAAACCCATTTATTTAAAAACTCCCAACTACACCTTCAGATTACAAATCTCAATAGGTTTCATATGATATGTTGTTTCAAAAATCAAGGGTGATCCCTAGTTCTAATCCCTACATAAGTCTAAATTTCAATGTGGAGATAAACTCAGCACATCCCTAGGAAGGACATCCTCTTACTCCATCAACACTATTAGAAAACAAAATCTCATAAAATACACTACTCCAAAGGTATTATTATTCCACTGATAATAAGTCAGTCATAACCTCTTACACATGAGCTCATCCTACTCTGCTCGAGATCACCCTTTATCAAAGGAAAACTCTATCCCAACAATATGAAAACACCTCTATAGGTATAAAAACAATCCATAATTAGGAAACATCATAGGGTATCACTACCACTATGAATAGATTCCACACTAGGATCTCTCTCTCCTCCTAGAGTCAAGTCAAAAATGTCGGTATAAGTGTGTAATCATTGATCCTCTCAACAAGAGCCTACAACACATGGGTTAAGAAAAAGGATCAACTTGTATCACTAAGTATCAATTAGGGGATATTCTTAGGGATAAGTGGATCATGAATCTATGTGAAAACTGTAACTGGGGAAGTGAAGACACATGTTGTACATCAAACCACACTTGAATCCATTATGAGTTTCTGCGGTTTGGAACTCATCCATTCCCTTTCCTACCAAGTTACCACATCTAGGTTTTACTCTAAAACCTTATCACATCAAAAGTGCCTCAAATACAAAATTTAAATTATCTCATACACCACACCTCAACACTATCTGCTTTGGGTGTCACTAACTCACCCACACAATTTTAGATCACATTTCAAGAACAAATCTCAGTGGGGGAATTGTCCCTATTCCTTTCACGTCCAAATTCATGCCAAAAATCACCAACAGAGGTATCTAACAGCTCCCCGTTAATCCTTGGAAGATACTTGAACAAAGAAGGCAAAATAGTGGCTCATATATTTTTCTAACAGTATTAAAAAAGTATAAGGAACATAAATCATACCTCGAAGCACTCCTAGATCATCTTGGTAAAAAGCCTCCAGTATCTGCAGATATCCAATATTCTGACCAAAATATTCCCAAGACTAGATTGGTCCACCTGGGGATTGTGGTAGCATCAAACCAAAGAACCACCCACCTTCTACTGCTCCCCCATCTCCTTTATCATGTCTGATGACCAGCGGACCTCCTTGCTCCATCTGTTGACTCTACCTAAGTGGTTCGTTGACCGCCTCTCTGACTACATTACAATGAGTAGGAAAATCCTACACAATATTTAAATAACCATTATAATCATATCAATGATCATTCTTTAGTGTACTGAGTTTTCCCTAAGGTCTTCTTGAATGATGGTGCCTCTTGTGATGAGACCTACATCACACACTTGTTTTCGGTGGTTCCTACTGACCCTGCATCCTAGGTGATCCCTACCTTGGAACCTCATGACATGTAATCAAACACTATGCATCATCATTCAACACAAAAAAATCCATCCATGACTTGGTATGACATGTTGCATCCACCTGAACCACTGGAGGTGGGTCTACAAACTGATCAATATGAGAAAGAACCTATGGCTGACCATCATAGTGAAAGATCACATCATAACTAATCCCTTTTCAAGGATTCCTTGTCACTCATTAATTCATACTCTCGACTATAATATATAAACCTCACTATATATCATCATGGAAACATCCTACAAGATACAAGATGTTCTATAACCAAAAATTATATCTATTGAGCATACTCAAGAAGGACATGAAAATGACAATACTTTCCTATATGATGCATGTACCAATTTTTTCCCTACAACCAGTGCCTACATGTATTAAGTCAAAAAGTAGGTTATCAGAGTGATGGTGAATGGATATATTGGCTACCACAACTAAACTAGAGTCCCTGTCCTAAAATATGAACTCGAAACATTTTAACATTGTTTCCTTAGTGACCAAACCAAACACCACATCTAGATAAAACTCCAAACTTCAGTCCTAAGATGGGACTCCTCTGATACCACTATCTCAACAACCAGCCACCAGGGTCCACCTAACTGGTGGAAGGCTGAGTAGCAACTACCCCAAGCCTTCCTCCATAGGATAGGGGATAGCGATAAGTGACGAGAAGGAAAATTTAAAATGGGAGGCCTTTTTATAGTGTAATTGTATGCACACAAAAATATCCAAGCCCATAAAATGGTTAAATGTAAAAAACTGATAAAAATGCACGCATACATCTATAATAACACAATAAGAGTATGACATAAAGTATTGAAAAGCATAAAAAGGGTCCAAATATATTCCCACCCAAAACTAGAAAATAAAGTTTGGCCTTCTCAGAAGGAGGGGACTACTGTCAATGCAACACCGGTATACACCTTGGTCTGTCTAGTCCAAACTAAGCCCCACCTACTCTTAATACTCTGAGGACTCTATAAAAAGGAATATTGTTTGCATAAGACATGAAATGTATGGGAGTATCCCATGTATGTGTGAGTATAAAAATACCCAGTAGGACACCCTATAAACACCAAACATAAATCCTTAAGAGTATTCGGTTCATCAAATATAGGTATATTAAATAAGATATGAGACATAATGATAACCAAGGATATCTCAAATATACTCATAAAATACTTTTATTCACAAAATGTCTCAACCATTTCCATCGATAGGTCCACTCAATGTTTCAAGGTAATGCTCTTCTGGGAGGAACATCTCCCCGATCTATACTTCCATTGACAATAATCATCCAAGAGGCCATGCTTATCCAGGAGGAACCGCTCCTTGAGATGTACTTCCACTAATGAAACTCATCCCATAGTTCATGATCATTAGTTCTATCCAAGAAGAAGCACATAGTAAAATTATAGGTTTCATCTAAGATACACACTCCATCAGACTAATACCCTATCGAAAAATCAAATCTCGATACACAGATAGGGGTCAATGTGTAGGGATCACTGGGGGGAAACTAGACCCTACAGAAAACATTATCCTAGATAAGGAATCGATTCCCATATAAATATTGGTTATTCCAATTCCACAAACCCTACCTAGAGAAAATACAAAGGTAAATAAGAGGGTTCATCCATGATACACACTCCATTGGACTAATACCCCCCATTGAAAAGATAATATTTTGATAAATAGATAGGGTTTCAAAACCTATGGAACATGGGGGTGACACTGGACCCTACAGGAAACATCCTTCTAAAAAGGGGATTGATGCCAATGTAAGGCTTAATCATACCAATTCCACAAACCCTACCTAGGAAAACACAAAGGAAATAAGGATCGCTCCATGCCTCTTAGAGGGACACATACTCCAAGTCACTGAGGATTCTGAGGGTCGATGCTTCGGACCATATGTCATATTAATACCCATAGAAGCAGACTAAGATAACTCACTCTATAATAAGGGAACTCACCCACACATCCCTGGTCATCAAAAAGATATATAGGGGTCACCATCCTATGACAAGGATGTGATGTTGCACCAAAACCTCTTAGGAATGGAGAAAGGGAGCATGATCAACTGATAATGGACCAAGGAAACTCAAACAAGCTCAAAAGAAAGATGAACTAAGAAGAAAGAGGACTCTGATATATCCTAAAAGGAGTACAAGACATGTCCCTAGGGTTACATGGCATGTCTCACAAATCTTGACACGATCTATGTCACACACTCACATGACATTCACTTTTCCACAATATATGGTGTATCCCAAGGGTATATGGTGTGTAGATGTCACCCTGGAACTCAATGTGTTATTATTCCCATGCCTGTGTACACATGGTCATGCCTATGTACTTGTTCATGTCTGAGTACACTGCTTTGCTCGTGTACTCCAGTATGCCCATGTACTTCCCAAGTACATGGAGCGTAGGGACACATGGAAACCTGGTCATGTACTCCTTATACATGATAATTTTTCCTCCATGTTCTACATGGTGTGTGACTTGGAACACATGGAATGCAACATTATATGCTTTCTTAGGCATGTACACCATGTACACATTGATCTGTTCAGAAAAGTGTTACATGGTGTGTGACACATGTCACATAGAATGTGGTACTTATCTATACACAAAACCCTAGTGTCACATAGATGGAACTACACGACATGTGCTCATAGAAATAAATGCAGTGTAGTCAAAATTTTGATAGAAATTCCAAATTGTTCACACATCTTCACCTGAGTTATCCACAACAACCGATTATGCCCAAGGAACTCAAATATGGTCCAATTGAGTCATTTCATTGCCTCATCACAAAATTATGGCCACATCCACCACTCAAGAGACACTCATCATCGTGCCTCACTACTACTGCATGCCAAATCCATGAACACAAACTCCTGATCCATCCATGTATCTATTATTTTCATCATATACCACAAACTTAACGTTGGATCTCCATCCCAAACCTATGGTAGTGATATGTTTCACTAAATAATGAATGTGAAATGATCTTTCATTTAGTATTCAACAAATTTTAGGCCAAAATATAATTCTAGTGATGAACTTACATAGAATGGGGAGATAAAATTCACTAAATGCAAATGTTAGTAATAGACCTTAGCCAATGTTTGGGTTGGCCTTGATTCATTATCATAGGGTTAACAACACAGAGAAATAAATAAACCAAAACAATATCAATTCATATATCATAGACAGGTAAAGAAATTACCCAAATTAAACAATCAATCTGTGAATTAATTTGTTAGATGATTAATGCACGTTCAATATGGGTAAATCAAAATGGCATAAATCCACACAAAATAGAATCCATTCCAAAATTTTTATCAATATCTAATGAAGAAAAATCACACTTCATTGTCATTGATGATATCTATAAGTTTTTTTCATTGGCATTCCATATGGTACTCTGATTATTGATCCACGATCTTGATTCCTACTAACATTCCTCAATTATCTCCTCTAAATTCCCAGGGTTATAAGGTTAACCCTGAGAACTGGTTAAAATAGCATATTTATAGAGGAAAAACTAGGTTTGTTTGTCAATGTAATAACTAAATTAATTTAATTTATTTACTTCATTATTTTCACCCATGACGGATTTTAACCAAACACCTAACACTGATAAATATTATGTCATACCTAGGGTAAACCCCGCATTTTGAGCTCAAAAAAGGTTTCAAATTTCCAATTCAAGATTCAATTTGGGAATTATTCAATTTTTTCAGGAAACATTCATGTGTGTGATATTAATATATTCAATATCTTTAAAAATATCAATTTCAAGATCATCATCCCACATAATATTATGTTGTCTCAACTACTAGCTCTGAAAATATTTCTTAATATATTTCAAAGTCTTTCAAGGAAAAAATAGAGTTTCTACATTACACCACAAAATAAGATAATAAGGTTCATAGGATATTGTTAGTGTTTCTATAAGTTTGGGAATGAAGCTTTGGAATGTTGAAATACCATGGTAATTCATGAATATAATATAATTCCTACATTTAGTGGGAGAAAAGATTAAGAAAAGATAAGACTTTCACTAGAGAACAAAAACTCATAGAAAATAAATTTGTCTACAAAGAATATATTTGAATGATTTAAAGATTTTTGTGAGTACTTAAATAAAAGTGTTCACTATTATGATGAGTGTTGGTATTTAGTTATCATTCACAAATAATTTGATGATGTGAATATAATACCATAACAAAAGGGAAGGCTAGTAATAAAATAGGCTGACAAGTTGGTCTTGACACATGAACAAAATAAGAAGACTATTAAACCAACTATCACAAAGAAGAACAATGAGAAATACCATCCTATATAAAAGGGAGAAGAAAATGAGTCAATAAATTCACTAACCCCTAGAAAAAATAAGGAATAGTTTGAATAAGTACACCATCAATAACAACAATAGGTGTCTTGATAGAATACATATCAAGGAAGAAGATCTGGGTTCAGTTAATTTTATGGGTGTTGTGAAACATATGGGAAAAAAACCTAATCTTACTAGTATAATATTTCATTTCCAAAAAATAGGCATGAATCGAGGGAGATTCATGGTGAACAAATGTGAATAAAATTTTAGAGAAATAATTTTGTGACCATGAATTCATCAAAGTTTCCAATTTAAAAGAGATATGAATGCTTAAAAGAAATATCTAGAATATGTAAGAAGATAATTCATAAATAAAAAAATGAATAAAAATACTTTCAAGAAATGTTATCTATAATGAGAAATAGGAGAGGCTAAAATAGAGAAATAGTGGTAAGTCTTGTGTAAATTATGAGAATACATAAAGTTTCAAAAAAATAATACCTAGTTATGTGTCCAAATTATTTGAAATTAGATAATTAATTATAGGAAGCTAAAAATTTTGTTGAATATAAAGAAAAGAAAGTGGCTATAAAAATTGTTGTGGAAAAAACTATTCCACATGGTGATAGTATCTTATGTGAAAGATGAAACAAGTGAATACATACAACCAAAAAATGTTTGACATGTCTTCTTGGTCGATTAGAACTATTTAAAAACTGAATGAAATCAAATGATAAATCATGTGATCAGTTTACTAAAATAGAAAAATATATTTAACACAAAGAATAATTTCAAGTGAATAAGTAAGATAATGAATCATATGAGACAAAAAATGGGAAGATAAGTCCAAATAAATCTTCCCATACTGAGATTGGGAGAAAAGAATGGCTTAGGTTGAGAGGAAATTATCATCCTAGATGTTACTGCGGATGAACAAGAAGGACCCTCATTATTCCCTTATATGTGAATTATTTTGTACTAAAATGAAGGGAGTTTATGTTGTCACAACCCATCCCCCGGTGCCCGTGTTGTGACTACCCCAAGCCTGCCTTCCTTAGGCCAAGGGCTGGCGACTAGCATCGGAAAGGCATATCCCTAAAATGGGAAGGCATTTCCTTTTTACCGTATAGACACATAGTTCAAGAACACAACAAGAAGAAACTACATAGACTAGAACGCAACTAGATATAACCACAAAGTAAACTTCTGTAGTAAAAAGAGTGTTGAAAGTAAAGGGTCTGGAATACAAGCCCAACTAAAAAAGTACAAGTATAACTGAAAAGTACAAATACAACTGAAAGGTACAAAACAGCTCCTGGATTGTCCATCGCATATCCTACCTGAAGGGTAGGTATAGATCGCCTCCACAGTAATCCACGTCCGCCTGTATCCTCTGTGTCATGTCACAATGAATTTCCACCTCCAAAAATCATCCAGTCCCGGATCCCTTAGCCTCGATCAATGTTGTACGTCATCTACACAAGACACAATAAGGTGTGGGCGAAGCTCGTGTAGGGGTGAGTATAATGATACTCAGTAGGGACCCCGAGACCTCGTAGGTCTCATAAAGTTCCACAAATGAAAACCATAAAGCAATACATCAACTCTACTTAGGTATATGCCCATACATACTCCTAAGTTATCAAGATATACACATCTCATACATGAGGGAAGAATATCACAAAGGTAACACCATGAAGGTAAAAGTACCACACAGGTAACAATACAAAGGTTACACCACGAAGGTAAAAGTACCACATAGGTATCACCACAAAGATAGTACCACGAAGGTAAAGTACCACACAAGTATCACAACAAAGATAGTTCCACGAAGGTAAATGTACCACACAGGTATCACCATGAACTTAGTACCACGAAGGTAAAAGTCTTAGTTCAAACAGAGTCTCAGCTCAAACCAAGTATTAGTGAAGTATAAAAGTATAGATGATTAGTCGTAAAGCTATATCATCTTCGTCTATCAAGAGGCATTGCTGCTAACCATACGGAGTCTGACCAACACAGGATCGATAGGTACTAACCCCCGCAATGACCCACACAGGATCTGACCCACCCGGAGTTGATAGGTACTAACCTCTACTGACCCACACAGGATCTGACCCACATAGGATCGGTATGTGATGACCCACATAGGATAGCTGAGCGCTGACCTACATAGGATCTGACCCACACAGGATTGGTATGCACTGACCCACACAGGATCATTAAGCGCTGACCCACACGGGATCTGACCCACATAGGATTGGTATGCACTGACCCACACAGGATCACTAAGCGTTGACCCACAAAGGATCTATAGGTACTAACCCCCGCAATGACCCACACAGGATCCGACCCACCTAGAGTCGATAGGTAATTAACCTTCATATGATCTGTTTCCAAACTCCGCCTCACTGCCAACCACTGGATTCCCGCTAATAGCACGTTTGAGAGAATCGCTCCTCAATCCATCAGTCGTACCTCAACCACCAAAAAGTTCCATTAAGAAGTATCCTAAAGGTCTATCACGTCATAAGGGACCCAACGCGATAGACAGCGCATCAATCAGACCCCCAGTCTGTAAGTTATTAGTGTTTCTGCTCCGAGGGCCTAGTTGGATTTGGGGTTCGTTCCAACCCAGACGTACTCCAACTTTATCCAAAACTCAAGTGGAGTATACCAAAAGGACCTCCTAGATCAAATGATTCTGGTACCATAGACGGTTCATCAAACAGATGTCTGGTTCTCAAGATATGGCCAAAAAGGTTAAACTGGGTCCGGATGGGCCTGGGGTCCGGTCCGACCTGGCCCGACCAGGTCTGCGCTGACCCGACCCGGTTCGGGTTGACCCGGACCAACCCGGGTCCAGTACAGATGGCCTGGGCCTCGGCGGGCCCAGCCTGCTGGGTCGTGGTCTGGCCCAGCCCGGCTCGCTGGGCGCGTTCCGCCCGAGCTGGCGCCGAAGGGGTATCACCCCCTTCTATTCGGGATGCCAAAGGGCATAGCCTTAGGGTGATACCATATCACCCGCGGGACCCAAGAGGGTCCCACCGATCCTCCACGGCCGGTCGGGTGCTATGGTTAGTCCTCCTCCTAATGGCGAGGTCGCGCGCCACTACTTCACCGCAGTCGGTCAGGTGTCAACTACTCTTCTGCCTTTGCCACCGCCAAGCGGCCGCAGTCTCTTGCTCATCCAACAGTGCAGACGCGCGCCGCCCTACCTTCATGTGGTCGACCAGTGTGTCGGCCCTTCTCCTCTTCCGTGGGTCACCGCATCTTCGTTCTTAGCCCGAAAAATAAAACGATCGCATATTCGCGATCCTCGGGTCGAGGGCTCCGCGTCCATCTGTCGCACTCAACAAAATATTGTGTTTTCAACATCATTAAATATTTGGTGTTGAGTAATGCACAAAGAACGTGTGGTGAATCAAAAGATAAGAGACAAGGTATATGCGCGGGACGATGGCCATGTTAGTTTGGCCATCGTTGTTGAGAAACCAGAATATAAAGAATTATCAAATAAATTCAATCATATTAAAAACAAACCCCTACCTCATTCATTTGTAAGAGTTGTTACGAGGAATAAGATGAAGTCGATGAAGATGAAGATGTCGGCGTTTGTTGTTCCCGCAATATGTTTCTGATCCGGGCTCAAGCATCATCCTCGTTCATCAATTCCAGAGGATG
Organism: Viscum album; assembly: GCA_963277665.1. Taxonomy (NCBI): domain Eukaryota; kingdom Viridiplantae; phylum Streptophyta; class Magnoliopsida; order Santalales; family Viscaceae; genus Viscum; species Viscum album. Next base: position 1,890,831,048 of record OY728135.1, read on the forward strand.
CTCTTCGTTGGAGAGGGTGTTCTTCATTGAAGAATGTTCTCCCAAATCTCCTCCCCTTTTCCAATACTTTCCCCCGTGAGAGATGAGGTGCCAAATTAATAAGATTAAGTTTATTAATTAATCAATTAATTTTTTGGTGCATTAATTGGGGAATTAAAGGGTTAAAGTTGATTCATTAATTCATAATTAATGAATCCTATTAATTAAAGAGGAATTTGGTTACACATTTTGTGTAACTGGGCATTTAATGCCCAACATTAAATGCCCGACCACCCTCATTTGGTCCCCACCTTCATGTTTCAAATGGGAGGTTTCAATTTCAAAAATAAAATAAAGCATGTTTATTTTATTTTCTCCCATGAAAAGTCTGAAAACTAATTTCCACCCTTGACCAACTACAGTCGAGGTGAAGGTATCCTTAAGCGAGTATCATCACTACGATTTCAACGGTGTCCTCATATTTCAATTTCGAGCACCGGTTCAAAAGTTACAAAATGCCGCTCGCACGTTTACTGAACCTACCTGAAAAACAATTCAGAAAATTATTAACAGTCACGCTTGACCCACATCGGTCAAGGTTAGGCTCTTCCTAAGTGAAAAATGTCCCAAAGAACCCAACGGTACTCTCGGATTTCCAATCCAAGTTACCATTTAAAAGTTATTTATTTTACAATAAAATAATTGTCACTTAATTATTTTATTTATGGCCAAAACTAACTTTCCCTGGTGGCCTGCACCGGCCAATGTTAGTATCTACCTAATGAAAGCATACCCTCACGAGTTCAGCAGTGGTCTCAGATTTTTAATCTGAGTTACTATTTTTTAGTTATAAGCATTTGAAAAATAAAATAACTTTATTTAATTATTTTATTTACGGTTATTCTATTTTCAGGTTTACTCACAGGAGGCATGCACCGACTAAACTTAAGTTCCTCCTAGGGTAAACCCACCATCCTGAGCACAATGGTGCCCTCGGATTTCGGATCTGAGTAAATGTTTAATATTTATTCCACTTTTCAGGAAAACTTCTTTTGCACGCTAATTAAACCTTAACAAAACTTCGACGGATCATTCTGAGCACTTCGGGCCTTGGAATCACGCGCTATCTAATTTCACGGTCTTAAAATAATTCTATATAATTAAAAAAATTATATGGAATTTATGGGACATTAAATTCTCCCCACCTTAGGTCTTTACGTCCCCAAAAGCCACAAAAAAGGAAAAACAACCAAAAGAGGGTACTGAGCACGAATCTGAGCCTCATGCTCCCATGTTCTCTCTTGGAGGTTCTCGTGCTACTAGCATACGTGCACCAGAGGTATCAACTGCCCACAAATGACCCACTCCTATCAATTCTCAATCTCCACTAGAACCTCCATAAATGTCACTCTATCATTGAAGTCCAGTGCTGTGTTCAATGATGTGGGATGGGTCATGCACGTATCTCCTCCAACTGTTGTGGAAGAGCCAAGAAGTATGCTACCTTGTCTATCCTCCGAAGTATCAGAAAAGGACCGATAAACCTCGGTGATAACTTTTCACCTCGGACAAATCTCTATAGTCCCCATCGAGGAGAGACTCACAAGAATACATGGTCCCCCTCTTGGAACTCCAAGGGTCTTCGTATCATGTCGGCATAAGACTTTTTCCAACTCTGTGCAGTCTTCACTTATTGACAAGTGAGACATCATTATACAAATTCTGCCACTGCTTTCTTTATCCCTGGCCACCAGTACTGATGCTGGAGGTCCTGGTACATATTCACCACACCAGGATGTACCACTAGAGGTGACATATGGAACTCCCCCAACACCTCCTCCCGAAGCGCCACTGGTGACATGGTACGTCCTCTAAAGAGGACGACGTGCTCCCCGCCTTCAGAAAATCCATCAGGTGCCTACCCTATGGATATCTGAGCACGTTGAGCCTCGCAATCAGTGTCCCCAAGCTGCGCCTCTCTGACTCACTAAAGGAGTGGTGGAGTGACTGTTATATACTGGAGGTATGCTGCTCCATCTCTATCCACGAAGGATATCTGCAACGCGGCTAGATACTTTGTCGTTTCACTCATCAACTGTAAACCAACCCTCCTACTGAGTGCATTTTCCACCATGTTCCCCTTCCTAGGAGTATAGACTATCTCAAAGTCATAGTAATGGAGGAACTCTATTCATCGTCGTTGTCTTAGGTTCAGGTCCTTCTGAGAGAAGATATACCTGAGTCTCTTGTGATCAGAGTAGACTGTAAAATGTTCACCTATTAATTAGTGCCACCACATATTTAGTGCAAAGACCACTACCGCTAACCCCAGGTCATGGGTAGCATAGTTCTACTTGTCAGTCTCTATCTCAGCTCTTGAAAGCTCTGCTGACACTTCTCTGTCCACAGGAAAGGCTCCCCCCTTTTCTTCAAAGTTGAAAAAGGTGCTGCTACCCTGGAGAAGTCGGTTAAAAATCTCCATTAGTACCTAGCCAAAGAAGACTTCCCTCTCCCTTCAGAGAGGTAATTCTGGAAACATCTTTTGAAAAGATGTCCCCATAATTTTTCACTCTTGTTTGGAACTGAAAACTCAAAACTCCTGCTTCCAAGAGGGTAATTCTGGCCGACTCGAGAGTGATCGGTTTCACCCTCCTATGCATGAGTTTATCTTGTGTTGCTTGGGTTTTCTTTTTCGCTGACCAAGGAAAATCCCATTCCAATGTTGTAGGTAAACCACAACCCTTTTGCCTAATACATTCAATCTAAGTAAGAACTATGGATGTCCATTCCATACCCAAACTAACGTCATAAGGCCTCAATGCTTCCACCAAGAGGTTCCAACCAAAACTCTCACCTCAAGGGTTAGATCACACCGTCAGTGTAATTGTGATTATCGAGTCTCCTCCCAAAGGTATCTCCGGATGTGAGAATAAATTCAACAGCTTAACCAGAAACTCTAGGTCTTGGACAAGATTCGTGGAAGGAAGGAATGTTTGGTACCTATGTCTATTAATACGACATCTAGTAGTAAACAAAGACTGTTCATCGAATCATTCCTAGATCCCTTAGGTCTCACTCCTTGACCATATGCAGCTACTCCCTTCCCCTATCCTCTAGCTCCATGATACTGGTGGGGACAACAAAGGGGGGTGATTGTAACATGTCGAAAAGTACACCACCTCATGCTACTCTCCTAGCTCCACTCCCACATCTATAGCCCTGAAGATTTTTCTGTCCTTATCACATCCTCTTCACGAAATGTTTTCCATTCCCAAGTCTCTGAGACTGGGGCCAGTTTCCTACTTTCCCACTACTAACATTCACTGGTTGTATCTGCTCAGCCAAATAACATTCAACCGAAAAGGTTTTCTCTAGAACCCTAACATAGGTAGGAATTCATAGAGGAATAGTGTTAGCTCAGGCATACTTAAACACACCACGCTCATAAGTCCGAGCCCTGAATCACTGATCGTATCATATTAATCGAGTACCAGGAATGGTCGGTACACCTCGATGAATACTCATCTACCAACATGTTGTCCTGCCAAAGCTGTAGAAGCTCTAGAGAACTCTCAACCACCTCCTCAAGCTAGTCCTTAGATTCCTGTGAGTCGGGTTTGCCTCGGAACCTGAGGGGTATCTGATGTTGAAACTCATGTAAGGTACTAAGCCTAAATGTTACCTCTACCAGTATTGCCGCTTATAACTGCTGACCAACGGGTAGTGATATAGCTAACACACTACCCAAAGGTACTATCTCAGGCAATGGTCCATGTACTGAAGCCTCATTACTATGCAGACCATCCTCATGATCACTGACTGGAAAAGACTAGAATCTAAGATCACCATCTACTCTATCGGTGTCTCAACTAGGTGGAAAACTCTAGCCACTGCCTCCATCCATCCCTCAACTACCTGGGAATTTGAATCACCTCGAAAACTTGGAGGCCACTGTCACTAGAACTTGTACAATGTGCTCAGTTGGAGTGCATCCTCTACTAGTGGGGCTAGTGGCAACACTCATCCAACGGGTATTGGTGCTGCTAGTACACCACCCGAAGGTGCTAACGCCATAAGAGGGTCATGTACCGAGGTCTCGTTGCTCGGTGGGATATCATCATGTACTCTCTTAGGAATCCTAGATGGCTGTCTATGCGGTAGAATCCTAATAATGAATAGGTTTTCCACGGTCATTAAGTTATACCTGGTGAGATGACTCCAAAAAAATCAAAAGAAAAAAATTTCAAAAACACACACAATCAGTGTTTTCATGTGATGAGTTGGAAATCAGAATTCAGGGTCCTGGTGTATGGATATGTCGGCCACCATACCAACACTGGACTCCCCAAACTGAAAACCACACTCATAACACTTAACACTATTGCTTCATATAAAATATCAGAGTCCTAGTCCTTCGATAGAACTGAACTCTTCTGATACTAATTTGTCACGACCCGTCCCCCGGGGCCCGTGTCGTGACTACCCCAAGTCCTCCTTCCTTAGGCCAGGGGCTGGAGACTAGCACCAGAAATGCATATCCCTAAAATGGGAAGGCATTTCCTTTTTACTGTACATACACACAGTTCAAGAACATAACAAGAAGAAACTACACAGACTAGAATGAGACTAGATATAACCGCAAAGTAAACTACTGTAGTAAAAAGAGTGTTGAAAGTAAAGGGGCCGGAATACAAGCCCAAATGAAAAAGTATAAGTACAACTGAAAAATAAAAATACAACTGAAAGGTATAAAACGGCTCCTAGATCATCCACCACAGATCCTATCTGAAGGGTAGGTACAGATCACCTCCACAGTACTCCACGTCCGCCCGTCTCCTCCGCGTCATGTCACGCCGAATGTCCACCTCCATGCACCATCCAGTCCTAGCTCCCTCAGCCTCGATCAATGTTGTATGTCGTCTGCACAAGACACAACAAGGTGTGGGCAAAGCCCGTGCAGGGGTGAGTATAACGATACTTAGTAGGGACCCCGAGACCCCGTAGGTCTCCTAAATTCCCACAAAGGAAAACCACAAAGCAAGACATCAACTCTACTTAGTTATATTCCCATACATACACCTAAGTTATCAAGATATACACATCTCATACATGAGGGAAGAATACCACAAAGGTAACACCACGAAGGTAAAAGTACCACACAGGTAACACTACGAATGTTACACCACGAAGGTAAAAGTAACACAGAGGTATCACCACAAAGATAGTACCATGAAGGTAAAGTACCACACAATTATCACCACAAATATAGTACCACGAAGGTAAATGTAACACACAAGTATCACCATGAAGTTAGTACCACGAAGGTAAAATTCTTAGTTCAAACAGAGTCTCGGCTCAAACCAAGTATTAGTGAAGTATGGAAGTACATATGATTAGTCATAAAGTTAGATCATCTTATTTTATCAAGAGGCACTATTGCTGACCATACAGAGTCTGACCCACATAGGATCGATAGGTACTAACCCTCGCAATGACCCAAACAGGATCCTACCCACCTGGAGTCGATAGGTACTAACCTCTGCTAACCCACACAAGATATGACTCACACAAGATCGGTATGATATGACCCACACAGGATTGTTGAGAACTGATCCACACAGGATCTGACCCACACTAGATCAGTATGCGCTCACCCACATAGGATCGCTGAGCGCTGACCCACACTGGATCTGAACCACACAGGATCCATATGCATTAACCCACACAGGATCGTTGATTGTTGACCCACACAGGATCAATAGGTACTAACCCCCGTAATGACCCACCCAGAGTCGACAGGTAACTAACCTCCGTATGATTTGTCTCCAACCTCCGCCTCACAGCCATCCACTAGATTCCCACTAATAGAATGTTTGGGAGAACTGCTCCTAAATCCATTGATTTTACCTCAACCACCATGAAGTTCAACAAATATATATCCCAAAGGTTTGTCATGTCATAAGGGTCCCAACGCAATAGACAACGCGTCAATCAGATGCTCGGTCTGTAAGTTATTAGTGTTTTCGTTCCGAGGGCTCAGTTGTATTTGGGGTTTGTTACAACCCATCCATACTCCAACTTTATATAAAACTCAAGTGGATTATACAAAAAGGACTGTCTAAATCCAAGTATTTAGGTTCCTCAGACGGTTCATCAAACAGATGCCTGGTTCTCAAGATATGGCCAAAAAGGTGAAACTGGATCCGGATGGGCCCGGTTCCGGCCTAACCCGGGTCCAGCCTGGATGGCCTGGGCCTCAGCGGGCCTAGACCGTTGGTTTGTGGTACAGCCCGGCTCGCGTAGGGGGTGGCCCATCCCGATGGTGCGACCCGCTGGACGCGGCCCACCAGCGCGGTCCGCCCGAGCTGGTGCCGAAGGGGGAGTTCCCCCCTTCTGTTTGGGATGCCAAAGGGCAGTGCCTTAGTGTTATGCCACATCACATACGGGATCTAAGCAGGTCCTGCCAATCCACCATGGTCGGCTGGGAGCTCCGTTCAGTCCTCCTCCCAACGGCATGGTCGTGCACCGCCTCTCCACTGCGGTCATCCGGGTGTCGGCCACTCTTCGGCCTCCACCGCAGCCACCGTGGCCAAGCGGCCATGGTCTCCTGCTCATCTGGTGGCACAAACGCGCTCCTCCCTACCTTCATGCGGTCGGCCGGTGTGCCATCCCTCCTCCTCTTCCGCGGGTCACCACATCTCCATTCTTAGCCCGAAAAATAAAACGATTTCATATTCGCGATCCTCAGGTCGAGGGCTCCGTGCCCATAGTTCGCGCTCAACAAAATATTGTGTTTCCAACTTCATTAAATATTTGGTGTTGAATAATGCACAAAGAACGCATAGAGAATCAAAAGATAAGAGGCAAGGTATATGTGTGGGATGATGACAATGTTAGTTTGGTCATCATCATTGAGAAACCAAAATATGAAGAATTATCAAATAAATTCAATTATATTAAAAACAAACCTCTACCTATTTCATTCATAATAGTTGTCGTGAGGAAGAAGACGAATTTGATGAAGATGGTGACATTGGTGTTCGTCGCTCCCGCAAGATGTTTCTGATCCGATCTCAAGCGTCTTCCTCGTTCTTTGATTCTGGAGGATGCTCTTCATTAGAGAGGGTTTTCTTTGTTGAAGAATGTTCTCCCAAATCTCCTCCCCTTTTCCAATCCTTTCCCTCGCGAGAGATGAGGTGCCAAATTAATAAGATTAAGTTTATTAATTAATCAATTAATTTTTTGGCACATTAATTGGGGAATTCCAAGGGTTAAAGTTGATTTATTAATTCAGAGTTAATAAATCCTATTAATTAAAGAGGAATTTGGTTACACATTTTGTGTAACCAGACATTTAATGCCTAGAATTAAATGCCCAACCACCCTCATGTGGTCCCCACCTTCATGTTTCAAATGGGAGGTTTCAATTTCAAAAATAAAATAAAGCATGTTTATTTTATTTTCTCCCATGAAAAGTCCAAAAACTAATTTTCACCCTTGAGCTATTGTGGTTGAGGTGAAGGTATCCTTAAGAAAATATTGGTGTTGTGAGTTCAACGTTGTTCTCGGATTTCAATTCCGAGCACCGGTTCAAAAGTTACAAAACTTCGCTCGTGCGTTTAATGAACGTACCTGAAAAAAGTTCGGAAAATTATTAACAGTCACCCTCGACCCACACCGGTCAAGGTTAGGCTTTTCCTAAGTGAAAAACACCCCAACAAACCCAACAGTACTCTTGTATTTCCAATCCGAGTTACCATTTATAAGTTATAAATTTTACAATAAAATAATTGTCATTTAATTATTTTATTTACGACCAAAAAATAACTTTCACTAGTGACCCATTCCTACCAATGTTAGTATCTACCTAAGAAAATCATACCCTCACGAGTTCATTGGTGGTCTCGAATTTTTAATCTGAGTTACCATTTGTGATTTATAAGCATTTGAAAAATAAAATAATTTTATTTAATTATTTTATTTACAGTTATGCCATTTTCGGGTTTTCTCACAGGAGGCTTGTGCTAACTAAACTTAAGTCTTTCCTAGGGTAAACCTGCCATCCTAAGCGCGATTATTCTCTTATATTTCTGATCTGAGTAACCATTTAAGAATTATTCCACTTTTTCAAGAAAAATACTTACGTGCACTAATGAACCCTTAACAAAACTTTGACGGATCATTCTGAGCACTCCAAGCCTTGGAATCACGCGTCGTCTGATTTCTTGGTCTCTAAATAATTCCATATAATTAAATATATATATATATATATATATATATGAAATTTATAGGACATTACATATGTATATGGATTCATCCCTTGATGGGGAGCATTGATGAGATAAAGATATTAAATATTCACTACATAGTGAATTTTGAACTTCTAAACAGCTTTATTAAATTGATATATATGGTATTTCAATCACACTTTCATCTCTAATTATTAATTTTATTAATAATATCAATTAATGGGGGTGATTAATTATGTGGGTTTCCTAAAGTCATGTATAAAAAATGGATTTGGCCCCTTTGGCTCAAAAGTACGTGCTACATGTACTGCCTAGTTTTCAAATTTATTAGACTGTTTCTCCTACATTGGACACCTCCTCTCAAGAGGTTACTCTCATCTTACCAGATATTATTATGCTTCCTCATCCTCCTATATTCTCATTGTTCAGTACCCCATGATCTCTTATGTCCTAATATCTTTATCCTCTTGGATTGGCCCCATTGTTCACTGATTCCTTCAAAGATGTCCTTCATCCCCCTCCTCCTTCATAGGAGTTTCATATCCCCTTATTTCATGAGATTATATTGACTATTTTGACTAAATATTTAGAGGGAGACTCTTTAGTGATGGATCTTCCCACATATTCCTTTGACGAAGTTTTGAACCTCCTTAAGTGGACACTAGTGTCCATGTTTGGTTTGGATAAACTATTGCTTCTTCTCTTCTATTATTTCATTGGATCTTGGATATTAGATTCCCTAGATCATGTATCATTGTTTAATCATAAGGAAATTTTTATCATCCTGGAATCTAGGGGGTATTTCTTCAAGTCTTTGTTCAAGAGTTCCAAATCTATTAGATGGTGTCACTTCAGTCTATGCCATTGGTCTATAGAGTTCCACTATAGATGGGACTCTCCTCACATGGCAGTGTGGATCAACATTCTAGGTATTCCCCTTCCATTACAAAATGCTTAATTCTTGTGAGCCATCAATGACTCTTTAGGTGTTTTCCTTTGTGTGGATGACCGCACACTCTGCCTTGAGGAAGCCTCAATAGCTTGAATCTGTGTTGATATGGGAATTTCTAAACCCCTTTTAACATGTATTATTCTTCAAGTAGAGGATTTGGTTGACCGGTGTCAGGATATTTTCTATCCCTTTCCTCCAAGGTTTTTCCACCTTTGTCACCTCCATGGTAATTATTTTCCTCTTTGAAAAAAACATCATCAAGCATGGAAATATGCTCATTGGTCAGTTTTTTCGAATAAGGGCATGGTCTCAAATTCATCAGGAGATGGAATTTCCATCATAACAAAACTAGTTCTGGTATAAGGGGATCGGGAAAGTGATGTGTCCATTAAATTAGATTTTCATTCTTATGATAGTTTGACCCTTTCGTAGCTAGTGCGGCAAGATAGTTATATCCCAGTTGGTATGGAACCTTTTTTTCTAGCTATGGTGCCCTATAAGCCATTGGTTCACTCATTTCCTCATGCTAGTTGTTCTTTAGTTTGTTCAAATAAACAAAGAAATCCTTAGTTCTAAATTAATGTTTTTTATAATGTATTATCACATGCTCAAGAGGAAGATCCTCTCCTGTAAATTCATAGTATTTTTTCAAAGGAGTAATAGGAACCTAATAAATCAAATTATTCACTTGTTTCTATACCATTTGATATTTACACTAGATCTAATTCCAAAAATTCTCCATCATATCCCAATTATCAAACTAAATTCAATGCACTGGTGGGGGACAAATCCCATGTTCAGGAAGCCCCAATCCCTTTATCAAGGATTTCCTTACCTCTTTGAAATAGTTTTTTCGCTAGGATTCATTCTAAACATATCTTGGATTGTTCTTATTCTTAGGTTAAGTGTGTCATGACACATAGGGCCAAATCTAGGCGTATATTCTTCTAATGATTTCTTTCATCATTTGGAATGTCTGTGGCCTGGGTGTTCGGGTAAAAATGGATTTCATTGAGAATGAACTTTATATTATTAACTCTTCCCTAGTTTTTGTGCTTGAAACTAAACAATTCCTCTCCAACATAGAAAAGTATGTGTATAGATTAAGGGTGTACAATTTTATGAATTTCATCCCACAAAATCAACACATATGGATCTTCTAGAAATCTAGCATCTTAGTGTAATTTATAGCTAATTTTGATTAGTTAATTTGTATAAATATTAACACAGGGGTTCATTATTATTTCATCTCCTTTTTTATGCCAAATGTGACACTCATCCAAGAGAATCCTTGTGTCATGATCTAGTGTCCTTCAACCTAGGAGAGTCATCATGGATAGTGGGTTGAGATTTTAATATCATTGTGGATCTAATGGAAAATAAGGTAGGAGGTGATTTCCCTTTGAAGTACAATCAAGATTTTTCCACATTCATGGCCTAGAACATCCTCCTAGACATTGGATACTCAAGAGACCATTTCACATGGTTCAATAACCAGAAAGGGAATCAATGCACCCGGTGTCATCACAACCGGTGTCTTACTAATTGTCACACTATGTCCTCCTATCCTGATATAAATGTAACTCATATCATTAAAATCCATTCTAATCATTCCTCAATACTTATTGTCATGTATCTCAAAAATAGAGAGGTGATCATTTTCATTTCTCCTATATTTGTACTAATTCTTTGTTATACCATCAAGTAGTGTGAGAATATTAGTTTAATCCATTATAGGTAATTTCATGGATCAGCCTTCACTACAAGCTAAGGAATCTTAAAAGTAAATCTCCAATCTTGAAAAAAAACTAGATCCCCCCACCCCCGATCTAAGATATGGATGTGACCAGGGTGGAGATTGAACATTTGGAGTCTAGTCTTGAAAATCAATAGAATGAGACTATGTTACAAAAAGAACATTCTAGCCTAAATAATCTTAAATAATTAATGTATGGCCTATGATAAATCTATAATAAAATGGATTAAGGAAGGTGATCAGAATATGGAATTTTTTTATGCATGCATCAAGGAAAAGGGGCATATCAAAAGACCTAATATTCTAGTAGAAAATAGAACCTACACTGACCATTGCGATGTGGTGGGAGGTATGTATGAGATACACTTAAAATATCTTCTTATAGGTTCCTACCCCTGCATGCAAGGAGGATATCCAAGGGGTCATTCAGGTCTTTTCGATGCCATTCCACATATATTTTATGATCTCCATAATTTATTTTTTGAATCTATTTCATAAGAGAAGGAGATCCATTAGGTAGTGTGTGCCCTCTATCCAAATAGTCCACTAGACCTATATGTCTTCTCAGGATCCTTTTACATGTCCTTATGGGATCTAGTTAACAGTGATCTGGTGAATTTAATTGTGAATTTTTTGTGGTGGCGTTCATCCTTGTGTGTATTATTCCAAAAATTTGGTTCTCATTCCTACGATTAAAGACTTGTATTATCTCCAGTGCTATAGACTTATTAGTATGTGAAATTTCCCTTATAAGGTGCTAGCCAGTGTAATCAATAAAAGACTATCAATGCACCTCCCCCAATGGATCTCTAAAGAAAAACATGAGTTCATCAAAGAAAGGATGATCCAAGGTGATATAGGTTTTCCTCAAGTATTGATCAATGAAATCAATAAAAATTCCCTTGGTTCAAATATTGTAATCAAGCTATACATGAAAAAATCCTATGATAGACTTTAATGGAGATTTATTCTCAAGGTCTTTTCATGTATGGACTCTCCTCATGGGCCTCTGACCTCATTTTTATGTCTTTCAATTCTTCATGGATTTCTATCTCCTTCATGGGGAAAAAATTCAATATTTTAAAAGAATTTCATGGTCTAAGGATAGAAGACTCATTATCAAAAATTATATTCATTATCACTCAATATTCTCTTATTAGTTTAATAAAAAGAAACATCTATATGGGAAGTATCCTTGATTATTGTTGCAATTATCACTTCTATATCATCTCTCATCTCATGTTTGTAGATGACACAGTAATTGTTTCAATTATAGTAAGAGATCAATTCATGGTATCAACAAGTTCCTGAAGTAATACTGAAAATGGAGTGGCCATCATGTGAACCGAGAATAACATTTACATTTCAAATTTATGTTTGAAAAAGAGTATAATATCCCAGGAAAATACTCTTGATATGCATAGAAGAAACATCCCTTTGGATTATTTGGGTGCATCGATCTCCCTGAGTAGACTAGGTATCCACTACTTTGGTAAGGTTATTGACCGGATCACTATCTACATAATGAATTGAAAAAATCATTTCTTATCATTTGAAGGTAGAATTAACATAGTTAATAGGGCCCTATCCTATATCCCCATTCATGTTCTTTTAGTCCTCAAGGTACTAAAAAGAGTCATATCTGGCATCAATAGCATCCTAGATTCATTCATTAGAGATGATAATTCTGATGGAAAACACCAATGGGCTTCATGGTATGGGATGTATAGGTCTTCAATGGAGGGAAGAATTGATGTTAGTAATATCTTATACATGATGTAGTGTCTACATGTGAAGCTAGTTTGGGAGGTTCTTGAGGTTTGGACACTTTGGGGTAGGTTTATGTTGTAAAAGTATGGGATTGTTATGGAAATGAAAGTGGGAGTTATTCTTCTTTATGGAACATGATTCAACATCATATCTCAACTCTTCAATGTTGTACTCAATATATCCTTGGTAGGGGTGATATTAATTTCTGGAACTACAACTAGGTCGGCCCCAAACTTGGCTTTCCTGTATTCCCAACACTGGACATAACATTCCAAAAAAAAGTATGCACCCACGATTCATCCATGTAATTATGGAAAATAACTAGTGTGACATCTTTAAGCTTATTATGATGAATGGAGAACCATATAAATGTATTTTTATGGGATCTCCATCAGGGTCCTTTTCTGTGAAAGACTTCCATAGAGTGATGATGGATCCTAATGATCTAGATAACTGGGGTGAGGTAATTTTGTGTAAGTAGGTCCCTAAAAAATTAAAATTCCTCATATAAAGATTCAGGAAGTTTTTTTTACCCATATATGAGAATATCAAGATTATAGGCATCAACCTAATGTTTAGGTTCACATGTTTCAGATAGCGTCGGGAAGAAACCTCAACTCACCTGTTCTTAAAAGATGAATGGGATAATAATGTGTGGAACTCATTTAGTGATTTTACTATCCTTACTTATTAGGAGCTATCAGGCCTCTCTTTCCTTGATGTTTGGTTCTATAGAGTGGGAACCTTCATCCCTAATAAGGGCAAGATCTCTGATATGCTCAACAAGCTATTGGTGAATTTCTTGGGTGAGGAACAAAGCTCACCATGATGGGATCGCATGAAAAGGACATCCCTTGCTATCAAATCCAAGAATCTATTGATCGGTATAACTTAAGTTTTCAATAAGGGAAGATTTTCCCTCCTTTGACCACTTTTGGCCAACAAAACACCCCAAAACCATGTCTTTAGTGCCACCCAGGGTTGATGGGTTTGTTGGTATCCTCACAATTTTGGTCTTAATGTCAACATAGATGGCTCATGTAGCATAGGTGTCATGTGGAGTAGCATCATTATTCATGATCCTAGGGGATCATTTATCCTTTCTTTTATAGTGTACTTTGTAAGAAGATACTCTCTATAGGATAAATCTAATGCAATGTTAACAGGCCTTTGCATGTGTAGTCATAAAAATTTTAGACTTGTGGTGGTTGAAACTGACTTAATATCAATTCATAATTCTATACATGGATTAGGTCTCATACCTTGGTCAATATCCTATCTCATACATAGTTTTAGTGGTCTTATCAACAACCACATGGATGTCCTTCACACCTATATACAAGTTAACAAATTGTTTGATTTCCTCTCTTCCATAGCTACCCAAGGAGTGTGGATTACTTTCTTCTCTAGCTTGGGATCTTTCCCCCTGAGGGGGGTGAGCCAAGTGAGAGGGAATGCCCTCAAACTTCGTCATTTGATACCACCATAATTTTTCATGGTTCCCCATTTTTTTACTTGTCTTATCTTGTACCTTCACTTTATTTGAATAAAATAAAATAATTATCTAGTTCAAGGGGGAGTGCTTAATTGATTTCAAGATGAGACAAATAGAGTGTTATATCTTTTTCAATTGAACTTTTATGATGTGTTTGTTGAAGTATGTGCAGGATTTAGAATTTAATTGATAAATTTAATCCCTAAAATAATATTTAAGAATTTATAACCATGATTTATTGTGCATAGATGTTTATATAAAATATATAAAACCCTGGTTTTATCTCTCTTTTTCTACACTAGGTTATCCCATGTAGACTTAGAGTTGATTAACTAAAATATATTTGACAATAAAACCATGTGAGATCATCCATCACTTATAAGTAAACAGTAAATTTTCATATAAGGGATGATAACATGTTTTCAAAGTAAAAATGAGATGAAAAGACCCCCAATTACCCTTTTAATTTGATTTCCAATAAGGGAAAGGGGTTGAATCAGTGATCCTTTTTTATTTTTACAATTTTTTTCTTTTCAAATAAACATTTATGGATGGTTAAATACTCAATACACTCTTCTTTTGTCTCTTATATTTACCTCGAATAATGTTGCAAATATAAAGGCACATAACACAAGGATTTACAAGGTTCGATACAAATACATACTCTTTATTGTGTTGGGTATTCTCCCCAATACAGATTCTCCACAATAATATTTTTATCAATTATAATGGTCTATGAAAATTTACAATGTATCTATCCTGAATCCACATAATAGGTTCTTTATACTTCATCCCACAGTGTTACCAAAATCTACAATGGCCTTCTCTTGAATCCTCACTAAAGACTTCTGCACCTAAATTGCACAATAGACTTCCTGTTCCCAACTCCAACTGAGAGACTTCCTCCTTTTTTCAAGGATTGGTCCACAGTAGTTTGACCTATTGATCTTACTCCATGATACTGATAAATATGACTTTCTCATGTACCTATTGAATTACCTTTACAAATCTGTTGGTCTTTCTCAATAAATTTTGATCACCTATATCTGATCAATTACCTCAATGCAACAATCCTCAGGATATTCTTCCTTCTAATGATGAAATCCCAAACTCACTATTATATGTTCAAGTTGTGAACACAAATTATTCACTAATATTTTATGCAATAATAACTTTCACAATCTCAATCCACTTTCAAGTACACTTCATGCACGTTTTATAGGGTTATCATGTTCATAATCCCCAAAACACATATTGTTTTCCTTTAATATATTATGTGATTTATATATTCTGTATGGAAATCTAAAATGTTATTCACATGTTCATACATGTGACACAATTTCTACTTTCTTCTCCGTATAATAGAGTGTGTGGATTTCTAAAACCAAAACCCATGGGAAAACAATGGGGATTCCACTATTAATCTGCATGCAAGTTGTTCTTTATGAAAGACTCATGAAGCCAATGCACTGTATTCTTTGTGAAATCCTTTAAACAAGTATTTTTCATGGGGTCTTAATCTTCTTCATGAAATTTGGGAAAGCATGGGTTCTTGGTGCTTTGTGAAAACCAAGAGGAATACACATGAGGGTATCATGCTCCCAAATGGATTCACAGAACTCATTTCTTCATGAATCTATTCAAGTGTTCTTTGTAAAAGTTGAATTCTCATGGTATCCTCCTTTATTTAATCTAAATGATTCATGGATATATTTTACCTTCTCTAATCAGAGGGGTTCGCAGATTCCCTATTTCTTTAAAAAATGAAATCTCTTTAAAATATCACAGTAACTTCTCCTTAGCCACAGACCATAGTCTTTATAAGAAAAACCTCCTTGAATTTCATTGCCTTGTCTTTATGAGATATTATACATCAAGTACTTTGAGTTTTAATCTATGTCCCATATATTTTAACATATCCAATATTTTGGTATCCTTTAATTAACTTATGCCATATTTCATGAAGTTTATTATTATGTAAGTTCTCATTAGAACCTCACATGTATGGGAAGATAATTTCATGATTCTTTTATCTTGAAAGCTTGAACACATCTGTGGTGATCAACTTCTCAAAATGACACCTAAAAATGAAGTTTTAATTTTTCCAAAGCTTGTTATTCATGTTCTCACATGCAAGAAAAGAATTGCATTCATGCATGATGATTTGTATCCTAATCACTTTATAAACTCGGTATTATAATTATATTGATAACCTCAGATCGATCATTGGTGGTTTGGCCATATTCACTAGTGAGCGTAACTCTTGGAAGAAGGTTGAGGTTTAAGACGCTGCCTCATTCGAATTGGATAGCTTATATCAAAGTAATCTAACAGTGCATGTTTTATCTGAATTTTTAAAGATGGAAGAATATCATGAAAACTCATCTATGTCCCACATAGACCTATCTTACATTAGGGCCACATTTTATTAATAATCGCATTCCACATAGATCTCAAACTATAGATGGGGTTCATCACACGTAACACATTCACACACCATAGGCTACGACCTAGCAGGATTCTGGCCTAACCTATGCACCTTACAGGCACATTATATCTTTTTCCTTATACACGGGCTCGCCTAAGCCTATGGTTGTGCACTCTTACGGGCCTTACATATGGGCCCATGCACACACCTGCCTCTATTCGGGCTTCATGGACTGATTCCCCCATGTGGTCAAGGTCCTCCTCCCACATATGTGGGGTTGAGTTGGACCATGTGGATCATATGGTTGGCTATATTTTTTATGTAAGACCAACAATTAAATATTCTAATAAAACCCTCCTTGTCTAATATCTCATATAATAATTTAAAAAAAATAATGGAATATTTCCGATTCTTCTTCTCCAACATTATAGTAAACAGTGTGTCCTTATTGAAATATGTCTTTGACATTAAGACCAGTGCAATCAATCATAACATTTCAAAATAGATAATTTCTCAAACATGGAATCTAATTGCATTAAATGAATCCATAAAAATTCTTTAGTAATCACCACTTTATCCACTAACACATATTAACTTATTAGCAACAAATGAAACCTGGGATCAACAATCTACACCTTTTATTTTTTTTGTCAATATCAACACATATCATAAGTCAATATGTGGTGAAAACGCCCCCCCCCCCCCCCCCCCTTATTAATAATCAATATTCAATGGGTAAATTGGGTATTCTTAACTCATATTTCTTCTCAACAACATGATCATCTCCCTCATATTAAAAATTCATGATCACTTCTAAGAGAGAAATGATCTCACATGGTTATCTTAGAAAAGATACTTTTGTTGGTCTAATCTAAGTCTACATGGACAAAACCATGTAGAAAGCAAAAGATTTATAACCAAGGTTGTCTAATCTATCCATAAAATACCATTCATGTGAAATTATGCTTAGAATGTATCAATTATCCTTTTAGGTATTATATTTATTAATGAAATTATAAATCCTATAACACTTCAACAAACACATCAAAAAAGTTCAAGTGAAAAAGATATATCTCCCCATTTGTCTCATTTTATCATCAAACAAACACTCTATGTTAATTAATATGATTAATATAATTAAGAAGTTGGGATAAAAGTGTAATTGGAATACCTTATCTTCCAATTTGAAAAAGTTGTTCAAAAGTTACACATTCTCTATGTAGTGAAGATTTAATATATTTATCTCACCAATTCTCCCCCTAAAGGAATGAATCCTTCTCCTTCAATTCCATGCATGTTAGTATAGAAGCATACACACACATATATATATATATAAGGGAATAAGGGGGGCCTATAATTTCTTTATTAGTAACATTCATATTGAGAGTCTCCTCTCAATTTGGACTTTTTATTCATCTTAGACTCATCTTTGTATTATCCTTCTTTCTCAGTTATTTCATAATTCCTAATTGATTTTTCATCATCTTTTGATACTTTTGATGTGGATGTATTTTCATCTTTAGTAAAATAAGCATTTATTTAGGCTTTCTACATCTTCTTCTTAATCCCTTCTTGGGTTGGTATAATTTTCATACAATGGTTTATTCCATGCCCTGTTTTTTCATTCCTCATAATTTTCAATTCATCATTTTTTGATGACTTATCATCAACTTTAACTTCTTCATATATCAAAATCTACTTTCCTTTGGCTTTGGAAATCTTTTTATCTTTCTCTATTTGTTTAGACTTGGATAATGGGTTGGCGATTATAGCATTATTCACTTTTTGAGTTCTCTTATCATTTACATTGTGATGAATCTCGCTCTATATGATAACTCTGCATTTCTCAACTTTGTGACCTTCTTGACCACATCTATCACAAACTTCATTCAAGCATCCAAACTTTTTTTGTGTTGATATTTTATATGGTGTCTTGGTTATAGGATTATCTTTATGATAATTTGATCTCATCTGTTTATTATTGGTCCCCCTTGATTCATGCATATTTTCTCACAGTGACATATTATACCAGTATGAATAAGATTTATGAAAAAACACTACACAACACTAGTTTTAGCCTCTGAACCTTGATATTATATACTGATATTAGTTTCTATCTAAATATTTTTGTTGTTATCTTTTCACAGACTTCAAATGTTTCTATTTGGGAGGAAACCTTCTAGCAGAATTATTCCACTCTTCCTTTATAGAATATTTTTTCTCATTTTTTCTTTTATTCTATCCAGATTCAAGATTTTCTTTTGGGATTGAATTGTCACTAATAAAAAATTTACATTGAGATTCATAATGTATAGAAACAACCCTTTTTTAGGGACCCTTCTTCTCTGAAACTTTAGAGGATTTACACTTAAGCTCAATGATTTTGGTGAAATATTATTTAATATTATTCAACTCACCTTGATTTGAAAGTCACATATACTGTGTATCAGGAAATTATTACGCTTTCTCAGCAAGTCTTTCTACAAGATTGTTCACCATATTTTCAGTTTCAACAATCTTAAACCTATTTTTTTATTCTCTTCAATGAATGAAATCTAATTATTGTTGAGTTCTTCTCTTACAAGTGAATTTTCTTTAGAAGATTTTAGTTTCCTTTCTAGCTCAGCTAATTTATTCACATATGCCCATATCTCATTAAGATTGTCTCTTCTTTATTGACACTCTCTTCATTTTTCTTTATTAGTTTTCTTTTATTTTTATTAAGCTTCGTGTTATTCTTAATACTAAATTCTAGATGGGATTTTAAGTTCCATTTTAGTACAATTATATCTTTACCTTCTTCACCTTTAAATGTATATTTAAATATTTTGGCTTTTACCATTAAGAAAATTTGATTTCTTGAAGTTTTTTCATCTTATGTCCCACTGCCTGATGATAAAGATTCAAAAATTTCTATATTCATAAAATTTATTCTATTATTATTTGAAAACTTATTCTTTTTACAATCATAGTCACCTTTTTATACTTCTTATATTTTCTCTTAAAGTGGTCTCCTTCTTCATCAGTCTCAATGACTTTGGATTACTTCTTTGGATAGTCATGTGAAAATTGTATATAACCATGATAGTTGAATCACTTTAGTGGATTATTTCCTTTTCCTATTCAACCTTTATTAAACCTTTTTTTAAACAATGACATCATTTTTTTGCAATCCTCTTCAACTTTCTCATCCTCATAATCACTTAATTCTATTTCTTCTTAAAATCTAGATTTTTCTTTTTAACATGGCTTCAAATTCCATCTCATCTTTTAATTTTTTTTAAAAGATCATAATTTTCTCATTTCATACATTATGAGAATATTATGAAGTTTATCTAGGGATAGATATTCTTTGTCTTATAGTTTAGAAACTTTTGGATAAAATATATCTAAAAAGTTTCTCATCAAATTATTTATAATGGTTGATTCATCCATATTTTATCTAGAACCTATTATGATACAAATAATATCATATAATATTATAAAGTATTCATCAACACTTTCTTCATTAACCATTTTTATATTTTCAAATATACTTCTCTATCTTTTTAGATTATCCTCTTTGACTTTAAGGATTCCTTCATAACTTCATCTTAGTTTATCCTAGATCTCCTTAGTGGTTTGGAGACCCATCACTTTGGTGTATACCTTTTATGATAAATATATAAATATTTCATTTTGATCATTTACATACATATTCAAGTTCCTCTTGTATTTAAAATTCATATGATAATTCTCAATATAGGGTGGATATCCCATTGTAACTGCATCTCTCACTTCTACCCAAAGTGATGGGAGATATGATATCATCCTACTTGTTCATCCATAATAGTTCTCGCCATTGAAAATTGGAATACCCCTGTTGTTTACTTAATTCATGTTCTCTATCCTCATAATTCTATTAAATCTTTCAGAGGTGATCTTATCTTTGATACCACTTGTAGTATCGAGATCAGTGTGAGATCACTGAGATGGGGAGGGGGTAAATTAGTGATCCTTTTTATTTTTAAAAATTGTTTCTATTCAATTAAACCTCTATGGATGATTAAAAACTCAGTATAATCTTTTTTTTCTCTCATACTGAACTCAAATAATGTTATAAATATAAAGACATAGAACACAAGGATTTACAAGGTTCAATACAAAGACTTACTCTTTATTGTGTTGGTTATTCACCCCAATATGAATTTTCCACTATTATATTATTATAAATTAAATTAGATGATACAAATTCACACTATGTATCTCCTAAATCCACATAGAAGGTTATTTATAATGTATCCCACAGTGTTACGAAAATCTACACTGGTCTGCTCTAGAATCTACACTAGAGACTTCTAATCTTGAATCACACAATAAAATTACTTCTCCCAACTCCAACTGAGGGGATTCCTCATTTCTCTGAGGCTTAATCAAATGTTGGTTGATCTATTGATCTTCCTCTATGAAATTTCTGAATTTGAATTACTTTTGTACCTATCAAGTACCTTTTCAAAGTTAATGCTCTTGATCAATAAATTTTGATCACCTATATCTGATTAGTTGTCTCAGTGAAACAATTACCAGGTTATGCTTCTTTTTTATGATGAATTATCAACCTAAATTTGATATGTGCCAGTTGTGCACAAAAATTATTCATAGATATTTTATGAAAGAATAACTTGCATGATCTCAATACACTTTTAAGTAAACTTCATGCATGTTTCATGGGATTCTCATGTTCATAATCCCAAGCTCACATATTATATCCCTTTAATATCTTATGTGATTACTATATTTTGTTTGGTTATCTAAAATTTTATTCATGTGTACATTCATGAAACACACTTTCCACTTTATTCTCTATATAATCGAGTGTGTGGCTTTCCCAAACCAAACCCTTTGAGAAAATAGTGAGGATTCCACTATTCATCTGTATACAAGTTCTTATTTATGCAAGACTTATGAATCCAATAAACTATCATCTTTATGTAAGCCTCCGCATAAGTATTTTTCATGGGGTGTCAAGCTTACTCATGCAAGTCAAGAAATTATAGGTTCTTGGTGGTTTACATAAACCGGGATGAATACACATGAGGGTATCACACTCTATAATGGCTTCACGGAACTCAATTCATCACAAAGTTATTCAATTGATCTTTTCTCAAGTTGAATGCTCATGATATCCTCCTTCATGAAAGCTAAATGCTTAGTAGATATATTTTACCTTTGAAAACTATAGGGGTTCATAGATGCTCTGTTTATTTGAAAATGAGATCTCTTTAAAATACCATAGCAACATCTTCTCATCCATAGACCTTGGTATTTATAGTAAAAAACCATCTTACCTTGCACTACATCATCTCTACAAAATATTCCACATCAAGGAATCTGAGTTTTAAGATTTTTCAGGTATCTTTTAATATATGAAAGATTTTGGTATTTCTCAATTATCTTACACCATATTTCATGGATTCTGTTCTTACTCAAGTTCATGTTACAACCTCACATGAATGTGAAGATAATTACATGATCCTTTTATCCCAAAATCTTGAACTCATCAATGCTGATCAACTACTCGAAATTCCACCTACAACCAAAGTTTCCATTCATCTAAAGTTTGTTCTTCATGTTCTCACATATGTGCAAAGAATATCATGCATTCATGATGATTCATGGCCAGATTTATTCATAAAATTGGTATTATAATGATCATGGTAGCCTTAGGTCAATCATAGGTGGTTTCACTATCTTCTCTAGTAAGAAAAACTATCATAAAAAGGTCTAGGTTAAAGACGATGCCTCATTCAGATTGGATGGCTTTGATCAAAGAAATTTTATAGCCTATGTTTTATATAAGTTTTTAAAGATAGATAAACATTGTGCACACTCGTCTACATCCCACATCAACCTATTTATACATCAGGTTCATACTTAATAATCACATGTTTCATAGATCTAGAGTTGACAATGGGGAATAAATTACCATAACACCTTCACACACCATGAGTTATGGACCAACAGGATTTTGGACCAACCTATGTTCCATCTTGGCACATTCTAGGTGTACTTAATACACAATCCCAATTGTGCATATGGGTGTACACTCTTGAAGGCCTTATACATGGGCTCTCTTGTACCTTTACCTCCATGCGTACTGCATGGACCAATTCCCCCACATGGTTGAGGTCCTCCTCCCACATGTGTGGGGTTGAGTTGGACCATGTGGCTCACATGGTTGGCCATATTTTTTATGTATGGACAATAATTAAATATTCTAATAAAACCCTTATTTCTTCAAGTATTAATCCAATGTAGGATTATCTTTTGATCTTCCTCTATGATATTATTAAAATTGACTTGCTCGTGTACCTATTCAAGTACCTTTGTAAAGCTTATTGCCCTTGCTCACAAATTTGTGACCATCTATATTTTATTAGTTTCCTCAGTGAAACAATGTTTGGGTTATTTTTCTTTTTGATGAAGTCCCATCCTCAATAAATGTGTGCAAGTAGTGCACACAACTTCTTCAATAATATTTATATGAAAATAGAAACTTGGACAATATCAATTCACTATATTCTTATCTTAATAATCCTCGTGAATGTGTGACACAATGCATGATCTTCTCATTATGTAATCCATTGCATATAATAATTCTATTTTTATTATTTTATATGTTATTCAAGTTATTCATCATGTGTTCATGGGATCATGCATGCACACACATTCACCTTCTTATTTCACACTTCACACACCTCACTTACACCTTATAAATGAATGTTATCACATGAATGTGTATTGCATATATGTTTCTTGTATCATGAAAACCCTTTGTGCAAGGGTGTGTGAGTTCAATTCTTCTTTATGAATGCTCCTCCTTTGTGCTATAGTACAAGAACACATTGTATTATTTTCACAAGTGTGTATGAATCCTTCTAAATCTTATTCACACAAATCATAATATTCTTCATGCAAGTTAGGAAACCGTGGGTTCTTTATATGTGAAAACCAAGGAGAAAGATATGTGAGGGTATCATGCTTCCCCAAATGGATTTGTGGAACTCAGTTATTCATGAATACCTTGAGTGTGTTATTCGTAATTTAGGAAGCCCGTGGCTTCTCTTCTTCTTTGTGCAAGTATAGGCTTCATGGAAACTAATCTAGTGAAACAAGGCTATTTGCAGTGCTCTTTTTTTCTCTGAAAAAATGAGAGACTTATCAATATCACATCAATATCTCTCAGCTAGGTATTTTTTATTTATAGATGGATTACACTATCTCTTCCTCCAATAATAATTCTGTATTGGATCACTTATTTTCATGTTGTGTTACAACATATCTTATCTCACAGGATTTGTTCAGGTTTACTCAAAGATCGAGTGATAATCATGGCATATTATGTTATAAAATTTCATATTAAAACCTCATTTTCATGCAAAGACAATTGCATTCTCTTCATATTTTAAGCTTGAAAACTCTCATGAATTATGGATGCATGAACATCCTCTTGTATTTCTATATCATCCTCAGTAGTGTTGATTTTATTCATGAAAATGAAGTTGCATGATCATTAAATCCTATTTGATTTTCCAAGATGATAAATATGGTATGATCATAGTTAATCAATATGATTATCAGAGATGTCAAGATGTTGGGAGTTTCTTACGGCAATGATCGAACGATGTCGGGGAGGCTATAGGTGTAGTAGATGAATGAAGGTTGAGGATGACTATGTGGAGGTCATGGGATCATCATATAACATTAGGTTGGATGGACATGATATGTGTGTATGTTTTTAATGATATAGTAACAGTACCCACTTCTCCATGTCCTATATAGACTATAATCTTATTCGGGTAGTGTTTTATCAATAATATTGTGTCCACTGTTTTATTGAGACAAATATGGGGTTCTTCACCCATCACACCTTCACACACCATGGGATTTGGCCCATTGGGATTCTGGACCAACCTATGTGCCTTACAGGCATTCTCTTTTCAAGCCTTATACTCAGGCCTTCCCACACCCTGTGGGAACTTTGCCTACCCATGCTCATTTACCACCCATGGGCTTGCCTGGGCTACCTCCTTTGGGCATGGTTGACCTTCGAGTCCTACAGGGCCTTATTCAAGCCTAGCCTAGGATGTCTTGTGGGTTGGTCCTTGTTTTTTAATAAGGCCACCACTTATCATAATATTCTTAAAGATAATCTATGTAGAATTAAAATACCAAGCCTTTCTCAAATTTACTCAAGTATTCTCCATGAAATAAATGTATGAATATATTTTTGTATGGAATTCTTCACATCCTCATATTCATGAAATAAGAGATATTTCATGGTCTTATTCTTATCCAACATTTTACTAAACAATGCTTCCTTTTTAACACATATATTTGACATTAATATTAGTCTGAAAATCATCAAAATTGACATATAAAATTTCTTGAGCATGACATCCAATTCCATCAAGTAAATCCATAATAATTTTCCAAGATTCACCACTTCATTCACTAACACATATTTATTTATTGACAATAAATGAAATATGGGCTCAACAATCTCCCCCTTTGTATTTTTTTATCAATATCAACACATGTCATTCAAGTCAATATGTGGTGACTTTCTCCCCCTTTTTGATAATAAATATGAAAATAGTAAATGAGGTCTTCTCAACTCGTCATTCTTCTCAAAATCATGATCATCTCCCTTATATGAAAATCTCAAGATCATTTATAAGAGAGGAATGATCTCACATGGTTCTCTGAGAAAAGAAAATTTATTTAATTGACTCTAATTCTACATGGACTAACCTAGTGTTGAAAATTAGAGATATACATCCAAGGGTGTCTAAGTTATCCATAAAATACAATGCATGTGATATAATGCTCATAATTTCTCAATTCACATTAAAGGGATTGGAAATAATCAGATTTATAAATGAAATGATAAATACAACACACACTTCAATAAAAACATCAAAAAGTTAAAGTTAAAAAGATAGAGATCCCCCTTTTTATCATCTTGACATCAATCGAGCACTCCACCTTAATTGATATGATTAATAAAATTAATAATGAGGGATGAAAGTTTGATCATCATACCTCATCTTCAAAATTTATAAAGGTGTTTAGAAGTTACACATTCACTATGTAGTGAATATTTAATAGATTTATGTCATTAATTATCCCCCTCAATGGATGAATCCATCTCCTTTAATTCCCCGCAAGTTAATACAAATCATTAATACATAAGGGAATAATGATGGGCCTCTTAGTTTCTCAGAAATAACATTCAAACTGAGATCTTCCTCTCAATCTAGACTTATTCTTTTTAGATTACATAGAATGTGTGATTGATATTTCCTCATTATTTGACACTTATAATGTAGTTGTACTTTCCTTTTCAGTATTATATGCATTGTTTTTTAGTTGCACATATTTTTTATTCTTTCTTATTGGGATGGTATAATTATCTTACAATATATTATGTCATTCCTAGTTTGTTCACAATTTCAAATTTAATGATGTTCAATTAATCATATGTATATGAATTATTATCAACTTTAACTTCTTCAATTGTCTCCACTTTCTTTCCTTTTTCCTTATAAAGTTTTTAGTTTTTCTCCATTTGTTTATCCTTAGACATTTGGTTAAACTAGATAACTAAACATTATTTCTTGATTTTCTCAGATTGTCCAAGTTTATCATATAATACACTGGTAACTACTTATTCTATAAAAAATTATCTTCTCTTCACATTTACATTGTGAGAGATCTCACTTGGTGATCCAACTATACAATTATCATCTTTGTGACCTTCTTGAACACATTTTCCATATACTTCATTCAAGCATCCAAATTTTTTATGTTTTGA
Organism: Viscum album; assembly: GCA_963277665.1. NCBI lineage: Eukaryota > Viridiplantae > Streptophyta > Magnoliopsida > Santalales > Viscaceae > Viscum > Viscum album. The sequence goes on from OY728135.1 coordinate 1,890,857,533, forward strand.
TAGTTTATATGATGTACTATTCATAGGATTTTCTTTCTAGAAATATAATTTCACCTATTTATCATTTCTCCCCCTTGATTCATGTCTCATTCTTGGTAGTGACATGTTATTTTAACAGGAATAATCTTTATGATTAAACACTCCATAACACCAGTAGTAGCCTATAAACCCTTATCTTTCATAATAATAATGGTTTTTCTCTGAAGATTTTTTTTCTACCTTTTCATAGATTGTAGATATTTCTTCTTAGGAGGAAACCTTCTAGCTGAATTAGTCTACACTTCCTTTATGGAATATTTTTTCTCATTTTTTCTTTTGGTCTACCTAGATTCAGTCTTATCTCTTAGGCCTGTTTTATTAGAAATAACAAATGTACATTGATATTCATTAGGTATAGAAACAAAATTTTTCTATAAACTCTTCTTCTTAGTAGCTTCAGAATATTCACCCTTAATCACAACAGATTTGGTGAAGTCTTCTTTCAACTTATTTAACTCACTTCGATCTGAAAGGCACATAGATTGTGTCTTGGATAATTCTACATCTTTCTTAGTAAGTTTTTCTTCAATACCATTCACCATATTTTCTATTTAAACTATTTTCTTTATTTTATTCAATGAAATTAGTTTCATCATTATTTAATTCTTCTCTTCCAAGTGATTTTTCTTCAAAATCTTTTATTTTCCTTTCTCACTCAGCTACCTTCTTCACATATACCCATATCTCATTAATATGCACCTATTCTTTCTTGACATGTTCTTCATTTTATGTTATCAATTTTATTTTATTCTTCTTGAGATTCATGTTATTCTCAATATTAGTTTCTATATTGTCTTTCAAGTACCATTCTATCTCATTTATCTATTTACCTTCTACACCTCAAAATGTGTATTTAGATGTTTTGGTTTTTTCCATAAATAATATCTAATTTCTAAAAGGTTTTTCATCTTCTATCCCACTACTTGATAGTGAATAATCATTAATTTCTCTTCTAATCAGGTTTATTTTATTTTTTATTGAGTAATTTTTATTTTTCCTCTCACAGTCACCATTTTTTTATTTCTTAGATATTCTCTTGAAGTAGTATTTTTCTTCATCAAACTCAGTAACATTGGATTTCTTCTTTGGAAATCATATGTGAAATTTCCAAACCCATGACATTTGATGTAATTTAGTGGATTCTTTCTTTTTTCCATCTATCTCTATTATACATCCTTGTAAAAAAAATTCCCTCATTTGATTATAGTCGTCTTCAGCTTCCTTATCCTCAGAATCACTTTATTTTAGTTCCTCTTCAACTATAACCTTACCTTTTATCATGGATTTAAAGGCTATATCATATTTTTCTTTCTTATTAAAAGCTGGTATTTTTTTCATTTCATGGCTATCGTGAGACCTATATTCTAAAATGATGATACTTTGAATCTACATAAATGTAATATTTTTCTTGAATGCATGAGAATAAATCAAAGATAGAGTTTCAAATAAATGAAAACTTTAGTTTCAGAGGGTTTTGGTGAGAATGGATGTGTTTGAGTTTTAAAATAAGTAGTGGTGAGAATTCAACATCACATTCATGTGATAAGTTGCTGAAAACTTGTATAATATGAGGCGCCTTAAAATTCAGTGTAAGATATTTGAGGATCACCAAGATCTTTGGGTGATATAAAAGATATGAAATGGAATTATTTTAAAAATATTTAAATGGATGTTTTCTTATATCTAAGGAAGTGGTAACATTCTTATAAAAGGTGTATTAGGAATTCGGAGAGAAATTTACTGATCATCTTGAGAGTGCTCTCTTTTTATAAAGAAAATAGAGCCACCAAGTAACTTCTACCTACATGAGGAAATGGATTTGTGCAGTCCCTACCTACATGAAGAATAATAGAATGTTGTGAGTCTTCGACCTATGTTTAAAACTCTTGAAGAAGCCTCTTGAAGACCCAATTCCATGAAGCCCTTTGGGTTTAAGTGGACTGCATGAGGTACCATGCTATAACTTGTGAGAGGAAGAACTGATAACTCTTGTGATTATATGAATTTTCTCAAAGCTATTGTGAGTAAGGTGTATGTGAAGATAGAGATACCAGACTTTCATAAATAAATATTGATAAGGAATAATTGAACATAGACCGTATGACTTTCATGAAGAAGATAATTGAATAGTGTATGTTCTTATACTATTTTGTAAAGGAGGAGTGCGCTTGAGGTAGAATTTCACCCTACACCCATTCAAGTTTTCTAGAAGGAGAATAAATGCATGCATGCTTACATGAATTATGTGAGTACAATGCACCACATTCATGTGCTGATTAAAAATATGCACATACCTTGAGATATTGTGACATTGGATGAGAAGCACATAAAATAATAAAGGAAGAATAAATATAGTTTCTAGGATTTATATCTTGATAATCCCATGAAATTCAGCATAATTGAAGAAGATTAATATTGTTCAAGTTATTATTTTATAAAATAATCAATAATAATTTGTGTGTATTACCTACATGCATTAAAGTGAGGCTGTTACTTCATCATCAAAAGGAAGAATATCCCAGGAATTGTTTCACTGAAGAAACTGATCAAATATGGGTGATCAAAGATTTATGAGCAAGACTAGTGAGCTAAAAATGTTTTTAAAGTGTATTTTGTAGTGTGTTATCTTGAAAGATTATAGAGAAATATCAATATATCAACCTATAGTGGATCAATACTTGAATAAAAAATTAATCCTCTTAATTAGGGTTGGGAGAAGGAGAAGTCTCTTGTGTGATTCAGGAGTAGAAGTCACTAGTGAGGATTCTAGAGAATTCTGGTGTTTCTTCCAAAAACACAATGGGATAAATTATAAAGAACCACCTTTTTGAATTCATGAGATATATAGTGAGAGTCTATATCGACCATTGTAATTGATAATAAGATTATAGTGGAGAATCTATATTGGGGGGGAATAACCAACATGGAAAGAAATAGGTCATTATACCAAACCTTGAAAATACTATGTGATTCTATATCTATTACTACCACTGCATATGAATTTATATTTATATATATCAATAAGTGGATCAATACCCTTAAAAAGTTTAAGAGGTTGAATTCCAAAGAAAAAAAATCATAAATAGAAACCACTAATTCACCCCTCCCCTCTTAATGGTCAATCTAGTCTAGGGAACTACAATAGATATGAGTATGGTTCCTGAATACATGTATAATAAATTTATATTTATTATACTAAAGGTTTAGACACATATTAGTAATGAAGAAACTTGAGGTAATGGATTTATGTTTCAATCCCATTTTAATCAGAATTGTTTATGCTTGAATTTCCATTAAGGAAATTATATGATCCTTATCTAATAAATACCATTCATCTTTATTCTCATATAGTTATTTATATTGATTACATGTTTTCTTTTCAATTTTATATCTTTAAGAACTCAAAATACCTAAATAATTATTTTAATGAAAAACAACTTTTTTTCTCTCTTCAGCTGAAAATCATTTTTCTTCTATATCCATAGTTTCTAAAAATGTTTTCAAGAATGTTTTAATAATCACCTATGTTTTTTTAAAAGTCATTTTTACCATGATTTTCTTTTTAAAAAATGGTTTAAAAGTAATCTTCTTGTCTCTTTTCAAATGAGGTACTTTTTCAATTTTTACAAAAGTGTGAAAGGAATGTTTTCTTTTAATTTATACAGTATGAATGGAATTTCCCACCATTATGACCACTAAATGTTTTGAATCTTACTTTAAAGGTTTCCAAGGTTCTTTTAAAAGAAAAAAATTTCCTTAATATTTGATACTTTTTTTAAATTTTAAATAAGTGATTTAAAAATAAAAATTTTATTTCTATTAGGAAATATTCTAGTTATTATTTTAAAGGAACTTTCATCTATGATAACATCCTTTGATATTAATTATGTTTTACTACGAATATGATCCAATAATACCATCCTGATTCTTTCTCTAGATGGTTTATGATTATGATAATGATATGTTTATGAAACCCATTTATTTTCCATGGGTTTTTATATGATGAATTTAAGAAATGTTTATGAAACTCATCTTTTTTTAATGGGTTATGATATGATAATATGATGAATGTATTATGATCTTTTGGAACACGTATGTATTGTTTTCATTATATGATGGTTGGTCCTATAATTATATATCCCTCTAATGAATTGGGTAAATTTTTATATCTCATGAGATATTGATGGGAAATAAGTTGATGTGATTGATCCACTATGGAAAACAAGTAGATGTGCTTGATCCACTATGGGAAACAAGTTGATGGTCTTGATCCAACATGGGAAACAGGAAATGATGCCTTATCCTCCATGATTTTATGGTCTTGGTAGTTAACCTTGACATGTGAAATGGTTTCTATACCTATAATGGCATCATAATTTTATGACATGGACTTATAGATAATGATTGATTTATGAATATTTCTCACTATTATGATTCATGTCTTTTAAAATGATAATGTTTTATGTTATTACTCATTTTTACGATCTTTGATAGATTGGGTTTGAACTTTGTAATTTATGGTCATGATCTCATACCCTTATGCTTATATTATGCATTCATATGTTCATCGATTTATATCTACCATGTTTACCCTAAATAATAGTATAAGCTCACCCTTTCTTATGTTTCCTTTCTCTGGGTTGTGAAGAAATTTTTAAGAATGGAATTTCAACAAGGGTATGAAGTGGTAATAACATTATGGGAGATGATGAAGAATGTATCTAAATAATATGTTTATGTATCTAGTCTCCAAAGAAACTGGACCTTCATGGTTATGGCATGGATATTAATATTATATATATAATGTTCATCTAAAATGATTTAATATTTATGTATAAAAATCATGGACCTTTACATTAGGTCTTTTTTAGAGGTTATGTTTCTTAAGGGATCAAAGTTAAATTAATAACCATTTAAATTAAGTAAAAAATATATTTTTAACCCAAAATTCATATTTTAACCAAGGGTGTTCTTTTCTGGAAATGGATTGTGGTTTTTGTTTGTTGTCAATCCACATTGGGTTTATCAAGGAGTTTGAAAGACAAGTGATCTTACAGTACATGCAGAAGTAGGTGTTTAAGGTGGCGTAGTTTCCCAGTTTTTTCCAAATATTTGGGCCTCAAAATCAGGAGTTTATCATTTTTGGAAAAGGAAGGTTTTATGAAAAGGATTATTTATAGCATGTTTTATGAACCATGAAGGATAGTTCCCAGACTACATAATAGGTATACAAAACAGACAGAAAAATGTAAAAGGTGGGATTTCCACATAGCAGTGCTACACGGACCATGAAGCATGGTACAAGAATTGCGAACAAAGAATGGTTCATGGGAAGGTTCATAGTACGTGGAAGGAAAACAGTTCTTGGGATGGATCATCATTTTCAAAAATGAGGTGGTGATTTATGAAGCAATGAAGAAATAGAGGCGGTATTCAGACCATGTAGGGAAAATGGTTCATTGAAGGAGTAGTATGTGGTGAAGGTTGTACCGCATTGAATATTTAAGTTAAATGGATTAGTGAGATTTTTGGATCTATTTTCCTATATAAGTATCACTAATACCCTAATTATATAGAGATATTTTTATTATAAATTTGATAGGAATTAGGAGAATTCCAGAGTGGTTCATGGGAAGAAAACCCTACGAAGGAGAAGAGGTTTACGAGGAGGATTCAACGAAAGGAGAATCGATCTGCAGAGACTGTTCGTGGAAGGGGTTTTTACGGGGCACTATAGCCCACAAAGGAAAATGGTTCACGAAGCAGGGATGATTCATGGAAGATAGTTCATAGAATACAATTTGAGAAAGATAGTCCACATAGGATTAGGTTCGTGGATAAGAAGTGGTATGCGAAAATGTTATGCAGAGGTGGTATGAAAAAGTGGTATGCGGACGAAGTAGGTCTAGTTCACGGAGGAATAGTTCACGAACTATAAGTTCGTGGAAAAGTGGATTACATCTATAGGTAAAAACATTACTTCAATAGAGCATCTATCTATAGTTGGGGATGCGTATTTTCATTCAAATGAAGGGACTTACAAGTCCATAAATTGTGTTCATATTTCTCCCACGGCAGTGAACTAGGGGGAGTCATCGGAAGTGTTCTGAGGGAGGCGGTGAGTTATCCATAAAATATTGTAAAGGCTATGTGCATGTCACAGAGTGACTATGTATAATATTTTTTACTCCATAACTAATGAAGTTTAGTGGATTTAGTTATGATTGACACACTATCGGTGTATGCTCCTTGGACTAGCCCTTAGTGGTGAACCAAGTAAAATTGTTGTGTTGACTCTTTGCATGTGATTGTTTGTTTACTACTTATTCTCATCAGAAAGATTTAACAGGTTACTACCAATATGGGAACAAGATCCATCACTTTTGAAGAAAAAGTTAACTCCCTGATTCACCCCTCCCCTCTTAGGGTGTCCCAAGGTCCTTCAAGTGGTATCAGAGGCAGGTTACTGGTGTTAAATGTGTCTTTCTTTACTATCATAGAGAATACAGTTAATGTTAGGGGAGTTCCCTATTTTAATGGAAGTAACTTTTAGATATGGAATAACATAATGAAATCTCATCTAATATCTCTTATAATGGAATACTTATTTTCCACTACACAAGGAATACATATCATAGATTTAATGGGGTTTTCTATGACTAATACATACGGGAAAATACTTGAGGAAGATGCTAAAGAATAGAATGCCTTCACTATAGCTCTTTATAATCAAATTTATCTAAAGGTTATGAGTTTTACTCCTGAAAATTCTATGTGGGAAAAATTAGAGAATATATATTAAGGAGACAACAAATTTAATGAGGTGAAACTAAAATTCCTGCACATAGGTTTGATGATATGAAGATGCATCCAGATGAAAATGTAGATACATTTTTTAATCAAATTACTAAAGTTGTAGAAGCAATGTGAGGGTTTGGTGAAGAAATCAAGGACATTTCCATTGTAAAGAAAATTTTTAGAAGGCTACCACCTCTCTACAATAAAAAAGTGTCATCCCTTGAGGAAAGGGATTTAACTAAACTTTATTAAGATGATTTGCTGAGAATTCTTGTGGCATATGAAATGATAGTCAAACATAAAGATGAAACAACTCAAGTAAGCAAGGAAATGGATTTCAAAGCAATGGAAAAACATGAGGTGTCTGGAGATATAGTTTATGAATATAATGAGGAAGGTGAATTTCTTTCTCTTTTTGAAAATAAATTCAAGATAGGAAAATGAAAATTTCAAGGAAATCTTTCCCTTTCCTATTTTCGTTGTGGTAGAGTTGGGCACATTGATACTCGGTGCTCAAGGAAGCTCGATGATGAAGAAAGTGAAGCGGAAAATTCATAGAAGCCTCGAAAAAGGTTTTATCAAAAGGGTGACTTCAAATATAGAAAGAAAGTACAGAGGAAGATTTTTGTTTGTAAAGAAGAAGATGATTACAATAAATTCTTTAAGGAAGAATAATCGGAGTTTAAATATAGAACCCATGCCTCTATGATGGCTATAGTTTAAAATCCAGAATCATCAAAAGATAAAGCTAGAGATAATTAGTTGATCACTGATAATGATCTCAAGTTTCAACTTAAGGATTCTCTTGGTAATCTTGAGAATCCAAGTAATAGATATAAAAATAGAGAGATATTGTGGAAAAATAATCATAATATGTTGATCATCTTGAAGTTGAAATTGAACGACTAGAAGAAGTAGTGAAATAACAATCAAGAACCTTCAAAAGAAAATAATATGTAGTGTAACTAAAGCTTAGAATTGAAGAACAGGAAAAGGTCATCAATGACCTTACATTTAGACTAGAGGAGAAGTCCAAGATTATCTAAGGTCTTGAAGAATAAGTTGTTACTCTTATAAGTAAACTTGAAAGTGAATAAAATTCAAAAGAAACAAAGAAGAAAATAAATTTTTAATATTCTCATATACTGGGATGATAGAGAGAGCTAATCATATTTCTGAAGGATTAAAAAGGAATTTGGATTATCAGATATCTGTGTGCATGGGAAAAAATAGAATTGGTTGTGATGCTGAAATATCAAATCTTAGAAAAAATATGAACAAAAAAAATGGGAAGATAAAAGGTAGACATATTGAAAATTCACCTGAAGTATTAACAAAGAAAGATTCAAATAAAATTGAAAGAATAACTTAATATTATCCTCAAGTTTCCTAAAATGATAGGAATTCAAACTATTTTCCTAAGGATACATGGGAAGGAAAAAAATTGAGAAGACATTCTCTCTTATGAAATGATAATTTTGTGGCTATTTGGGTCATACCATGTCATACTATGAAGAGGCAAGAATCTATTTGAATAGGTAAGATCTAGGAAGTCAAAAAAGAATAAATAATTCATATCCTACTTCTTATAGAAGAAATAATTTTCTGAATATTGTTTTCACTGTTCTAAATTTGGACATAAAGTTATCTATTATAGTCAAAGGAAAGTCATGAACAATACATCTAGAACTTAGATATAGGAAAATACTCGTCAACCAGATAGTGCTTCTCTTACAAATAGGTTTTATCCTCTAGAAAAAGATTATGAGCATGATGAACCTGTTCACATGGAAAAGTGATTTGAAAGGTTATCTTTATCCTTTAATCAATTTGATATTTCATGGAAGGAAAAGAATAAAATTGAAAAATCCAACCTTGTAGAAGTATCCCTCAAAGATATAAAGAGTACCAACACTTGGATTATTGATAGTGGATTCTCATCCCATATGACTAGAAATGTAGACCTATTAACAAGTGTTAAGAAAAGGGTTGATGGAACAATAAGGTTCAGTAATGATGGTGGTTTGAATATAAAAAGTAGTGGAAGTATTGAACTAGCTAATGGTGAGCTGAAGAAAACTAAAGTTCTCCATGTAGATGGTCTATGTCACAATATCTTGAGTGTAAGTCAACTATGTGACTTAAGACTGATGGTGATGTTTAATCAAAATGGGTGCACTATTAGAGGAAAGACATGGATTTCTCTTATAAAAGGATGCAAAACAGATGGAAACTTATATCAGGTTGATAGTAAAGAGAACATTTTTTACATGATGGTTAAAGAAGAAAACAACTTGTGGCACTGAATATTGGGTCACATTAATCAACAATACATGTAAAATATATCTAAGATGAATATTGTCATGGATATTCCTAACCTAAAGCGTGAATAGGAAAAGACTTATGATGCATACATTCGAGGGAAGTTGTTCTATAGTTCATATCATCCAAAGAAGAAAAGGGCATCAAATCTTCTTGATCTCATTCATAAAGATGTATGTGGTCCGATAAATGTTGTTGGAACATGTGTATAATGGTAATTTGTTCTTTTCATTGATTATTATAGTAGAATGTCTTGTGTGATGGTTATACATAAGAAACAGTAAGTTCTTGATTATATGAAAATGTATCGTCGAATAGCCAAGAATGATACTAATCGGACAATCAAAGTTTTGTGGTTTGATAATGTAGGATAATACACATCCATTGAATTTGAAAATTACCTAGAGAAACATGGAATACAACATGAGTTGGATGTTGTGAAAACACCCTAGGAAAATGGAGTTGTTGAGCATAGGAATCAACAGGTGAACAATATGTCCAGAACTATGCTAATTGAGAGTCATATCCCTCACCATTATTGGAAATAGGCTATTTAAGTTGTAGTGTATATTCAAAATCAAACAGGACTTCATATGGGAGAAACCAAGACACCATAAAAGTTGTGGCATGGAAGGTATCCATCTTTGAATTGTTTTCATTTCTTCATAAGTAAATGTTTCATTCAAAATAAGGAAAGAAATCAAGGTAAGTATGATGATACTATAGATAAAGGAATATTCCTTGGATATTTAATGAATAAAAAAGCCTACAAATGTTTCAATAATCATCTTGGAAGAATTTTGGAAAGTAGTGATATTAATATCATTGAAGATAATACCACAAATACCTTGATGGGATATTATGCTGATATGATTGAAGATATAGAAGACATTGAACATAGAATAGATTCAAATGTATAAGTATAGGAAAGAGTGAAAAGCATTCAAATGTCACAAAAAAATGTTAATTCAGAAGAAGAATCAGAAAAGAAGATTGTGGCTAAAGAAAATTCTTCTGAACCTCATAGGAGAAATCAAAGAGCATAAATTGATCAATCCAAAATCATTGGGGATTGGACAATGCCCACACAGACAAGGAGAATGAGGAATAATGCACAATATACGTTCCTATCATTTTTGTAACCATCATCATTTGATGAAACCGCAAAAGATGAATCATGGGTTAAATCCATGAATGAAGAGTTAGATCAGATCGACAAGATCCAAACATGGGATATAATGAAGAGACCTGAAAATCAAAATGTGATTGGTACAAAGTGGATTTTTAAAAATAAATTTTATGATCATGGAAATGTGGTCAGAAATAAGGTGTGATTAGTGTGTAAATACTATTCACATATTGAAGGTGTTGATATTGAAGAAACATTTTCTCCAGTGGCTAGATTGGAGTCAATATGACTTTTTCTTTCCATGAAAATTAAAATAGGATAAAAAGTGTGTCAAATGGATGTTAAAATATCTTTCCTAAATGGTGTTCTTGAAGAATAATTATACATAGAAAAACCAGTGGGTTTTATGCTTGGTAATGATGAAATGAAGGTTTTTATATTAAAGAAGGCACTATATATTCTGAAATAGGCACCACGATCATGGTACTCTTGATTGGATTCTTATATAAAGAAGCTCAAATTTAATATAGCAGGAGTTGATCAAAATTTATATATGAAGAATTCTTAAAAAGATCATTTCATGGTATTGGTGTACGTAGATGATAGTATATTTGGTGTAAGTAGGTAGAGATCAGTGGATGAATTTTCCAATTACATGAAATAAGAATTTTAAATGTCTATGGTTGGTGAACTCACATACTTCTTGGTACTGAAAGTGATTCAGAGGAAATACTACACTTTTATTTCTCAGTAAAAGTATGTAAGAGAGTTACTGAATAAATTCAATATGCATGAATCCAAACCAATGTCTACTCTGACTGCAGTTGGAACTAAACTTGTAAAGCACAAGGATGAGACTTATGTAGATCCCACTCTGTATAGAAGAATAATTGGAATCTTATTGTACTTAACTATAACACAGCTAGAAATTTTCTTTGCAACATGCTTAGTGGACCGCTTTCAAATTAATCCAAAGGAAGATCATGTGGTGTTAGTTAAATGAATCATGAGGTACATTCAAGGGACTCACAATTATGGCTTATACTTTGTTGTAGGAAGAGATAATGAATTGTCGGCATTTTATGATGTTTACTGGGCTGGATATGGGGTGGATAGAAAGTCGGATAGTGGTGGATCATTATTTAGTGGAATGAAATGTGTGATCTAGTTAAGTAAGAAATAAGAAATCACTTCTCTTAGTACTACTGAAGTTGAATATATCTCTAATACAGAGGCTTGCACTCAACTATTATGGATGAAGCAACAACTTATTGATATTGGTGACAAGGTGAAACAACCGATGGTGATTCATTGTGATAACAAGAGTGAAATTGATCTTATTAAGAATCATGTTCAAAATTCTCGTACAAAACACACTGAAATAAGATATCACTTTATCAAGGAAAAGGTTGAACAAGGCATGATTAAAATGGATAATTTTGGAACCGATGATCAAGTGGATGACATACTAACCAATTCATTTTCAGCACATGTTTTCGAGAATCATCGGTTGAAACTTGGTGTTCAGACACCTCCCAGTGCATGAGAAGGTTGCAAGTGGTCCCCTCTCCCTTTTTTTGTTAACTATTTTAATTTGTTTTTGGAATTGATGCAGGTTTATAGGGGAAATACAATCTAGGGTGAGTGTGTTTTAAGCTCTATAATGAACAAATACTAGTTCTTTGAGTTTATTACCAATGGGGGAGGATGGATAAATTCAATACTATGAGTTATTAGGACACATGAGAAGCTGGAAGAGAGTTTAGAAACAAATATTGGACATCTTTAATCATTCTGAGGCATGAGAACTCAATTCATGCTTACCCTCTTGTTTTATACAATGATCATTGCTCGTGTGTACTTAGAGTGTTAGTTGAGTTGTTTATTGCATATCAGGTTTTGATTATTTTAGGTGCTTAATTGAATTTATCTTCAGATTTCCAACAAACTCAAAAAGGGGATATTGTTGGACCCAAGGATGTTATTTATTGGAAATGGAGTATGGTTTGTGTTTTTTGTCAATCCATATTGGGTTGATCAAGGAGTTTTCAAGAAAAGTGATCTTATAGTACAGGTCGAAGCGAGTGTTTAAGGTGGCATAGTTTCCCAGTGTTTGTCAAATTTTTGGGCCTCAAAATCAGGAGTTTTTCTCTTTGGAAAATGAAGGTTTTATGCAAAGAAGTTTTCATAGAATGGTTTTCGAACTGCAAAGGATAGTTCTCGGAATGCATATATGGTACACGGAATAGCTGGAGAAATGGAAATGGAAGGATTTCTGTGTATCTATGCTATGTGGACTGTGAAGTATGGTATACAGACCACAAACAAAGAATGGTTTGTTGGTTGGATATGGTTTGTGGGAAGGTTTTTAGTATGTGGAATTCAAACGGTTCATGGTATGCCACATCCTTTGCAGAAATGAAGTGGTGATTTATGAAGTTGCGAAGGTAGAGAAGCGGTACATGGATCACATAGGAAAAACGGTTCACATAAGGAGTAGTGTGATGTGAAGGATGTATAGAATCGAATGTTTAAGTAAAACATATTAGCAAGATTTTCGGATCTATTTGCCTATATAAGGAGAACTAATACCCTAATTACTTAGAGATATTTTTATTAGAAATCTAAGAGGAATTCAGTGAATTCCAAAGTGGTTTGTGGGAAGACAACCCCATAAAGAAGAAGAGGTCCATGAGGAGGATTTTGTGGAAGGAGAATTGGTCCGTAGAGATAGTCCATGGAAGGAGTTTTTATGGGGAACTGTAGCCCTCAAAAGAAAATGATTTGTGAAGCAGGGACGATTTTTAGAATATGGTTCGTGAAATATATTTTTTAAGGACTGTTTGCAGAGGAGGAGTAGGTTCACAGAGAAGAAGTGGTATGCTAAAAAGGTTCATGGAGGTGGTACGTAGAGGTAGTATGTGGAAGTGGTATGCAAATAAATTAGGTAAATTTCATGGAGGAATAGTTTGCAATCTATCAGTGTTTGAAAAAGTGTATTACATCTACAGGTAAAAACATTACTTCATTAGAGTGTATATCTATAGTTGGTGATGCATATTTTCATTCAAATGAAGAGACCTACAAGTCCATAAGTTTTGTGTGGATTTCTCCCAAGGCAGTGAGCTAGGGGGAGTCATTGGAAGTGTTTTGAGGGACATAGTGAGCTATCCCTAAAATATTTTAAAGGCATTGTGTCTAGAACATAGTGATTATGCCTAATCTTTTATACTCTACAACTAGCGAAGTTTGGTGTATTTAGGTATGACCAAAAAACTTTCATCATATTATCCTTGGACTAGCTCATAATGGTAAACCAAGTAAATTTTTTTTTTTTGACTCTTTTTATGTGATTTTTTTTTTTACTTCTTATTCTCATCAGATGGGTTTAATAGTTTCTTACTAACATGAGAACAAGATCTATCAATTTTGAAGAAAAAGTTGACACCCTGATTCACCCCTCCCATCTCAAGGTGTTTTCGGGTCCTTCAATTCATATCTCCACTCAAGATCATTAATTTCAAATCTCTCATACCTTTCTATCATAGTTTATAAATAGAAATAAGTGATTGGAACAACTACTGATTGGTTTATCCTTCTCTAAGTTATGATAAACTGAAAATTATTAGAACATATGTGATTCATGATGAATTGATCAAGAAAAAATTTCTTATTTTTCTTTATGATTATAATTTTTAAATTATTTTATTAATATAATTCTGGTGCTAATAGGGTGGATCTCATGTTACAAGAAATATTCAATTGTAAAATTTTAAAAATACTCACACTGAACACTTCCTCTACACTCAAGTGCCTTTAATTTATCTTAATTTATTTTACCTCAGTTTCCTTCAGGTTGGTTTAACAAGGTTTCATTTATACCAATTCAGTTCAATTTGATTTTTCTCTATTTAGTTTGATCTAGTTCTATTTAGTTAAATTTAGTTCACTTTTTTACAATTTGGTTCAACTCAACTTGGTTTAATTTAATTCGATCTAATTTTGTTTTATTCAATTTTTTTATATTTGGTTTGGTTTAGATGAGTTTTTTTTCAATTTTATTTGACTGTATTTATTCAGTTTGATTCTATTTAACTCAATTTCATTCTATTCAATTTTATTTTTCATAGTTCTATTCACCTCTATTTGGCTTTTTCATTTTGGTTTAATTTTATTATATTTAGTTCTAGTTAGTTAGAGTTCATTCTATTTTATTCAATTTATAATGGTCATAATCATTTTAGGTTGGATCAGTTTAGGTATGTCTAGTATAGGTTAGTTTGTATTAATTTGGATTGATTTTAGTCTAATTTTTTGATTTTTCGTGATTAAATCCAATTTTAATTGATTTTTTTATTCTGTTAAGTTTGGATCAATTCAGTTTGATTGGGTTGGGTTCTTTTTGGTTTTGTTTGGATTAATTTAATCCCATTTAATTTGGTTTAATTTAATTCATTTTGGATTGGTTCAATTTTAGTTACATTCAATTCTATCCACTTCATTTAGTTTGACTTGGTTTAGTTCTATTAAAATTGACTCTATTTAGTTCAATTTAGTTTGGTTTATTTCTTTTTTATTTTTCTTTGGGTTTAGTTTGGTTATACTTCATTCTATTTTGTTTTATTTAATTTTTTCTTGTTTAGTTTTTTATGATTCGATTTGGTTTGGTTTATGTAATTTTGGTTTTATTCCACTCAATTTTAATATATTTGGTTTTATTTGACTTGGTTCAGATTAGTACAGTTTGACTTGGTTATGTTCAACTCACTTTATCTTCTTTTATTTTGATTTTGTTTTATTTGGTTTGGTTTAACACAATTTAGTTTGGTTTAATTCAGTTTGGTTTTAATTTGGTTTAATTTAATAAAAATTGATTCTGTTTTGGTCAGGTCTCTTAAGTTCTTATCATACCATTTCAATTTAAGTTTGGTTAGGTCAGTTTGATTTAATTTTGATCAATTTGGTTTTATTTAGATTGAATCATTTCTATTTAACTCACTTTATATCACTTCGTTTTTTGAAAGTTCAGTTCTATTCTATTTGGTTTGGTTTAGGTCAGTTGATATCAGTTTGGTTTGATTCATTTCAATTCCATTTATGTTAGTTCATTTTTATTTGGTTGATATTGGTTCTCTTCAGATATATTTGACTATATTTGGCTCCTTTAGATTTAACTCTACCCAATTCATCTAGGATGGTTTGGTGTGCATCGATTAGGTGTTGTTTAATTTAGTTTGGTTTGCTTCAGTTCGACGATGTTTGGTACAATTCCATTCATTATTTATTTGTCTCGTTTATTTTTAAATTTTCATTCAAATTTTTTTTGGTTTAGTATTTTTTGATTTAGGTTAATTCAATTCAATTTTATTTGGTTTGATTCAGTCTAGTTCAGTTTAATTAGGTTCATCTTGATTTGGTTTGACTCACTTTGGTTAAATTTGGTTTGGTTTGATTTAACTATATTTAATTTGGTTCAATTGAAATTATTTTGTTTTATGTTTATTGGGTTTAGTTAGGTTTTTTTGGTTGGTTATTGTTTAGTATAATTTAAGTTGATTTGATTCAGTTTGGTTCAATTTGGTTTTTTTCAATTTGGTAAGATTTAATTTGATTTAGTTTGATTCAATTTGGCTATATTACATTTAATTTCATTTTGATTTATTTCGGTATGGTTTACCTAATTTTGGTATTATTAGGTTTGATAATTCCATTTGAATCCATTTTATTTTGTTTTATTTGATTTTATCTGATTTAGTTAATTTTTTCTGTTCCTTTTTTTTGTTCTTGGATCAGTTTGATTTGGTTTGGTTTTGATTGTTTCAATTTGTTTTGGTTGGTTTTGATTATACTTGATTGGTTTCATTTCAGTTTGTATTTATTTGGTTTGATTCAATTTAGTTTGTTTTGGTTTGTTTATTTTCAATTTGATCCAGTTTGGTTTAAGTTGGTTTGGGTTTGGTTGATTCAATATTAGTCTTATTGATTTTTTTTAAGTAGGGTAAGGTCATTCACCGTGGATCAAGTTGTTTCAATCTAACTCAGTTTTATTTTATTTAGTTCAAGACAATTCATTCTGGTTTGTTTGAGTTCAAGTAAGTTTGATTCAGTTTGATTTGGGTTGATTTATGTTAGTTCTATTTGGTTTGGTTTAACCCAATTATTTTTTGTTTGATTAAGTTTGATTCAATTTGGATAATCATAGTTCACAAAGTTTAGATTCATTATTTTATCAATAAGATAATTATTATTCATATATATAATTTTATTAACATATAGGATTTTCATATCTGATAATTTAATCACATTGTGAGTGTACACAACACAACTATTCAACATAAAAATTTCATAGTGGATTGAATCATGTGAAGTGCATACACAATACAACACCTCAGTGTATAAAACATAAAGAAGCATGCTATTTAATTTGTTATAAGTAAGAGTTCATTGAATATATAGGAAATAAATCCACTTATATGTTGGATTTAATCTATCAATCCTTGATCAAGTGTTATCGGTTTATAATGAAATTTTCTATAGTGATCGAGAGTAATTGCCTTTTCTCATGATGAATTCAAGGTTGCCTCCAGTCATCATGGAAGAATGAACATTGTAACATATTATAACATATAAAGTAAATAGATTTGATAAAATATTTCACTTAAAAATATTTCATATCATTTCAAAACAAACATAATAATTATATTAATATTTGGACGATCGCATTCCTTAAAATTGACATGATATGGGACCAGAAAAATCTTAAAATCAGTCAAATAAATTATATTATATAAAACAATAAAGTGTAATGAGATTCTATGTAGGGGAAATACCTCATAATATTTGATATTGATGCAAAATTTCTGGAAAAAAATATATCAGGGTTATGTTTATTACATAACTTGAGACCGATCAAAGAAATTGTAGGCATGGACCATGGATTGGGATTCTAATAAAAATAGTTATAAAGTGTAATAGATGGATTAAATCTAATTTAATATAACCCCAAATATATCTTAAATAGTTTTAATCCAATTAATATATGATTATGATGTTTCATATTCATTTTTTATTTTAAAGAAATGTTACAAATTCATTTTTGAAATTAATGATCAAAGTTATAGGATTTTACAAAGTTTCCTACATTATAATTTCTTACATGATGCCTTAGGAATGTGATGATCGCTTATATATGACCAAAATTATTTATATGATCTTCAACTAGACATGGATTGATTATGTATTTCAAAAATGTCTAGGTGATTCAATGGATTATGTAGAGGACAAACATTGGAACTTGGTTTTCAACTCTCATTTTGAGCATGAAAATACCTGAATTAAGAAAAATTATCAATATATGAAAATAATCTTTTAAAATTTTATTTTTTAAAACAAAATTGGATAGTATCATTTATATTAATGAATATAAAATTCAGATCGAATGATTGAGGTCATGTTGGTAATATTTATTAATGAGATAACTCCCCACTTTATGTTATATTTTACGTATGAGATAATATTACAACCCATGTTTTTTATATGGAAGTTTAAGACAAATTTCTTATGGATTAATAATAAGTTTAATGAAATTATTTAAATAGATTCTTAAGTATTTGTTATCAAATCGCAATAAAATAAAAATAAAATCAAGAAAAACTCAAGGTGTTATAAGTTTATCCAACCTAATTTGAGTGTGGCATGCTTAACACAAACTCAAACTATTTTAATATGTTTATTCTATATCAATTTTAAAATTCTTATTTTTAAGTAAGTTTGATTGGTTTGGACTGATTCCAAAGTGTGATATGTTGGGATAAGCTTAATTCACCACTTATACACAAAATGAGATGTAACTCCTAACCCGCATAATGATAGGTCGATTGAATTTGAGGTTAGTCTTGGATTAACCAGATCAAATAACAAAATTTCATTATATTTGGCTAAAAATTTTCTAGACATAAAATAAAACTTGTTCAACATATAGGTAGACATTATAATCAATTAAATCCTAGGTCCACTATGATATGAAACTAAAATTATGTAAAAACTATAAATAAATAATATTGTGTTACTTACACTATAGATGGCCACCATTATTGTCTTCATTCATATGCTTGATGAAGATCCCTAAGAGGCATCCAACAGAATCCCTCCTCTATTGTGTATCCATGGATTGACATGAATCACCCAACATTTGGGTGAGATTACCCTTCACTTCACAATATGATAATATCTATCATGGTAAAGGAGAAAGAAGAAGTGAGTCACAAAAAATGGAATCTACATGAGGTCAGTCCAGTTCAAAACAACACTATTTCATAGTGATTTCATCCTTATATATATTTCAAGGATGATCCCCAAGTTTTTATAGAATTTACTTAAACATTTATAATCATTTGAGTAATGTCATTGATTTCAAACCATTTGAAACTCTTGACCAATCTAATTCGTCTAAATATTTCAATATATGAAATGTTTGATTAATGATAAATTTCATGGAAGATCACCCAAATGTTAACACTTAACATTTGGATACCTCATCAATCATAAAACTATTGCAAACATAAGCTACAACTGTATTATGATATGTTATATCATACTCTATAAATAGAAAAAAAAATAGAGGCAATACGGCATCTCCATATCAATAAATGATACACCTAGATACATAAAATATATCTTTTGAAACATGTATAGCATACCATGTGACATACCCATATCATACTATATGACATTGAATGTTATAGGGTGTAGTGAAAGTGGTTGGGCCCATACCCAACAATGTATTTCACTAATTTATTTAGATTAATCTTGAAATTTGGATGATAGAAACCCTAGAATAATCAAAGAAAGGATGTTTTCACATATAATTTATAATTAATTTATACAGGCAAGAATTGCCTTCACTTGGAATTATTTCTTCATTGTCAAATCATTTGACCACTCTTATTGTATCATTGTTGCAATGAAGGATCCAAGGATATAATCTCTATAATGGTATCCACATATGCTTTATAAATATTAGAACATCATTGTTGGAACTCTAAGTTCTAGTGTAGAGGATCAAAACTACTTGTGGCATTCATCTTGATCACAATAAGAATATTTTCACACTTGAAATACTCTCTCTTGTTCTCTCAAACATTGAATAGGGAGGAGGAGGATCATCATACTCCATTCTTGAGAGCATTATTCAAAATATCTCTCTAAGGTTTGATGTAATTCTCTAGATCAGAAATGTGTTGTGCACAATGATTATCATACCTCTCAAAATGATATAATCAATTTTATATATCTATATCAGTGAATTAGTTATTATAAAAATCCCCTTAACCAATCTCTTAATCCTAAATAATAATCCACATTGAATATTATTATTATTATTTCCTTGATGTGTGTAAAACTCATGGATATTTAGGTATCATTTCTTTCAGACCTTTAACTTTTCATATCAATCCTCCTCATCATTTATCAACCCTTGAATAATAAATATTTATAATACCACTCTATCAGTTTTTTAATAAATAAATAAATATAATATTCACTAAACTAGAGAATAAATAATCCTTTAATATTCACATAATGAAATAATTATTTTTTACCTTGTTATTAAATTAAAGATAAATAAATATTATATATTTTAATAATTATTTATTACCTTGTGAATAAATATTTATTTAATATTAACCTTGTATATATATATATTCTTTCAAATAACTAGTGGTTGAATTTATGCAACTAAAAAACCTAAATAATTATTAAACCATAATTTTGAAAAAATATTTATTTAAATTGTTAAATTTAAATAGAATTTAATTGAAATTCTAGATACACTTAGTATGTGTCCCTCTAGACCTATTTCTTGATGGTATTGAAAAAAGTTGTTAAGTCTAAGATCAGCATCTAGCAACAAACCAAGGCATTCATAGAGAAATAATTTGATTTCAAACTAATGACAACCTCCTATGGATGCTCATCATGTAATATAATCCCTTTATCTCGATATCACATCAAGAAATTTGCATACTTATTTCCATTAATATATATGCTTGAATTATTATTCTTTTAATTCTTGAAATAAACACTTTGATATACTACCATGGCAATGGATTTATTATATAGTTCTATTTCAATCAAAGGGCCAGAGATATCTACATCCATTTACTCAAAAGGGAAAAATTATTTCTTGGATTATTCATTAATGTCATATCACTTGTGACACACACAATATATTATACTTCACCATAATCATATTTCATTACAGTTTTCATCAATACATCAAAGTACATGACTCATAATATACATTAAGGATAATCTCAAGTCTGAGGACCAATAAACACATCCACATATGGGAATATCCAATAAAATATATAACATGTGGAATTCATATAGATGGGTCTATTCTCATAAGATACTCTATCGGAGATTACTAAGTGTGAATTTCATAAGAATAAGTCTCAATGTCTACTAAACCGCCTACGCCTGATAGCTTATATTATCTGTGATATGTCCGATAATTTTCATTCAACCATAAAAATATATAATTAATAATATTTTCATAGAACTTTAAGGTTCTCATCATAGATGGGAACTATTATGTCCTTTTAATGTGACAAATACTTTAAGGAAATTATCACATCAGTGTCATGTAGAAGAACTCATCATGTGATAAGATATATATTAATATCCGTGTCTTTGAAATATAGGTATTCAAAATTACAATGTAGTTGGTTCTAGGAAACCAACTCCAACATACTCCCACTTTCACTAGAGTCAACAACTAAAAAATTTTAGTCAGTTAATTCTCACATGATATTCATGATTCTTTTAAGATATGGTTATAGTTACTGGGCCTACCAATTTTCAGTGGATGTTTTTCTTATTGAAACTTCATCACTCTATGAAAATCCCTCAATAGGTGATATCACTTAGTATATACCATTTTCCCTCTGTCATCCCTAGAATCTTGGATAATGTCATAGTATAAATTTCATTATAATATGAATAAAAATTATTATCTTGGTATGATTCCAAAATCTAGAACAAATCATTTCTAAACCCAATTATTAAAATTTATTAAAAGTCATAACAAACTTGGTCTATGTAGATATGTAAACCACTAGATGTATAATAAATTTTCTATTTCATATTAATTTATCCTAAATATGATATTAGATTAAAGTGATCTAAAATAAGACTAGTTATTTATCCCCTTGATGACTAGTATTCTCATTTCTCTAAGGGCATGAAACTTTTCTAGTTTTACATTCCCAAGTGTTTTCAGA
Organism: Viscum album; assembly: GCA_963277665.1. Classification (NCBI taxonomy): domain Eukaryota; kingdom Viridiplantae; phylum Streptophyta; class Magnoliopsida; order Santalales; family Viscaceae; genus Viscum; species Viscum album. Next base: position 1,890,879,103 of record OY728135.1, read on the forward strand.
AAATTTTATTTTCTATCCTTTTTTGTTCTTATAGTTTTTTATTCGCCTTTTATGCTTTATATAGAAGAAATATAAATTATCAATATATATCATGGAATGTGATATATAATCCCCAAAGTAATATTATACATATGTAGTCTATTTATCAAAAGAATCTTCTCTTGTGTTTTCATGCATCATATAGGAGAGATTTCATGTTATGTGACACTGGAAATAAATATATTCTAAATTATTCTATATTTTATTTTTAAATAACATTCTGGATTACAAAATATGAATTAATATAAGAAACCCTATAGATCTATGCCTATAGAACTTATTCCCCTGAAATTTGATTGAAAATTAAGTCATTCTTGGAGAAATTATTTTCTTTATTATGTATGACTAATCATTTATTTTCCATATTTTTTCAACATATCTATCTTGTAAAATCATAATTCTCACACTTACCTCTTATAAACACATGTCACACATTCATTCCAAAACAATATTCTATGACTATGGTGATTTCCTTAATACTTAAATGAATATCTATACATTTCATTGATTATTAACATTCTATGGTTCCACTAACCCTTTATGTCCATATTTTTTAAACATATTCGATAAGGTTTTTATTGAGAATATCTCCCCAAAATTTAACCACCAAAATCACACTGGTATAAATAGACTCTAGAAAGGACTATTTGAGTGTTAATGTACCAGAATTTAGAATAATGACCTCTCTCAAATCACCACATTGAATTTATATCACTCAACCTTATTCACCCAAAAATCATAAAAATGTTAAATTCAAGGAAATAAATGAAACTAAGTAAAAGACACAATAGGTTTTACATGGTTTGAATTTTTACCCTATATCCATGAGGGAAACATTAGAAATTTTATTTCATTAAAAGTATAAAAGATATTACAATCATTTTGATTTGGTAGCCACATAGATCGCTAACTCAAATGATTGTTTGATGCATCATCATGTGGCCTCACTCACATTTTATAGTGGGTATCAGCTAGTGAATTGGTTACACCAACCTCCTATATTCATGGGGATCCATCAATTTCATTATATGACTCTAGATATCCTATAACACTTCCAAGGACTTAATTCCAATCATCAGTAGATGAAAAGTGAACCATCACCTCACTCTATTGTCATTAAATTATACTGGGAATGATCTAAATGAATAATGTATTCATATTTTAGTGGTTATAATTCACTATTGAATATATGAACATTTGGTGACCTAACCACCATAGACTTGAACCAATCATAAATTCATAACTTCCAACAACATCATTTTTTACCCACTGAAGCACATTTTTATTGCCTTTACAAGACCAAATGGTAAACTAGAGTTTCTCCTTCCAATAAATTGAATCCATCACTTAAAGATGATTCAAAAATCCAAAGAATATACCACTTAACAACTTCCTCATGGACTCCCACAAAATACTCCAACACTTTATAAAATGACAGCATCATTTCACTTTATCAATGGATAATTCTCCTTAATTTCCTTCCATTCACCCAAGTTTAACTAAGGTGTAATATTTCCTCATAATCTCTTGGAATAAAGAATTGGTGAAAATATACTCTGGATTCTTATTTCCAATAATCTTACACAACTCTAATTTTACATCTTCCAACATATTTTAGATAAATTGGAACTTTAGGTCACTTTAATTCATCCTCTCATGAAACATCATATTTTTATCCAAGTGGATTTCACTTTGACTACCACTATAAAGTATTATGAATTACTAGTAATTTTTTAGATCCTTAACCAGATACCTCAACCATACAATTTTCTTTCTTACTTTTATTGATTCCATATACTCTGGTTTTTTTTTGGAGAGTGAAATCACTAGTTGCAACCTCAATATCCAATTGATCACAGTTCCACAAATTGAGAAAATATATTCAACCATGACCTTCCATGAGTCTAAGTAACCCTTAAATTATATTTCAATGTACACCTACAATAGATCATATCCTCTAAAATAAATAGTAGTATCTTTTTTCCTTTTAGGTAATGGATAATACACTTCACAACATCCCAATAATATTTTCTTGGATTCTCTATGTATCAGCTGACCACTCCCACTACATGAGATATATATATTCAATTGAACACATGTTATAAATGATAATTCCTAACATTTATGAATACTATACTCTATCCATGTGCTCTACTTATTTCTTTATCCATGGTGCTTATTCTTTTAAAAGTTTAAAGTGATTGAGAAGATGATTTGAAACCGTCTTACAACCATTCATGTTGAACCTTTCAACAACCTTCTAGATATTGTCATTATATGATATAAAAAAACATATGGTATTTCTATCTCACTCAATACTCATGCCTAAGATCTTATTTACTTCACCAAGATCTTCAATTTCAAACTTCTCTGGAAATTAATTTTTCATCCACTGGATTCTTTGAATTGACATACCCACTAGAATTATTTCATCTACATATAGCAATAAGATGATGAAGTCCCCATTAGTATACTCCTTCTAGTAAGGATAATGGTATGAGTTTATCTTCTTGAAACCATTATACAGTCTGAATGAGTGTAATTTCTAGTTCCACTACCTTGGAGCTTGTTTTAACCCATAGAGATTTCTATTATGTTTTCACACCATGTCCTGATTATATTGATCCGTGAAACCAATAGGTTGCTTAATATGTATTTTTTCCTTTAGAACCCCATGAATATAATCTATCTTCACATCCATTTTTATAGATGTAAACCACTAGAAGAAACCAAGCTAAGAAAGTTTGAATAGAAACATACTTTACTACTGAAGAAAATATTTTAGAGAATTAAATTATCTCCTACTAAAACTATTTCATAACCAGACTCAACTTAAACCTTCTTCTTCCATAAAATTATTATTTTAATTAGAAAAATCTCTTGTTTTCAATTTCCCAATTTCTAAGTGTTAGTTCCATTAGCTCCTAGGTATTGTTCACATTGAGTGAATCTAACTCATCCTTCATAGCCAACTCCCACTTTTTTGAATCTTTAAGGTTAGTCACTTTTTCTAGGATTTCTATTTCTCCTGCATCTATTAAAATTAAGAAGTTAATGTCAGATCCATATCTCTATATTTTCCATATAACTCTACTGGATCTCTTAAATTCCATCTACGACTCTACTCTCCCACAAACTAAAACCTTCATAATTTCAACCTTTGAAACTCTAGACTAAGCCTCACCAATTATATATATTTTAGGTATATATTAAATTTGTGTCATTATAAAACTCCATGTTATTATATTTAAACATTCCAATAGAATTTTTGAACTTTTGGTAGATTCAAATTCATTTGAATTCACTAGAATTTGAAATTCTATAGATTCCCCATTCAGATCAACATGGATTAAAGTAGATTTTTTACCTTTAACCTCCTTCTATACCAAGTTATTTTCCTATAAATTTAATTTCTCCTTAATAGAAAATATATATTTTTTATGACTTACCTTTTATCACCATCCCTAAGTCAAAATTTTAGATCTTAATCTTCATATCCCATGAAGAAACATTCATGAGATTTACCCTCAAACATATTTCTATCCTTGGAATCAACATGTTCATAAGAAAAACTTATGAAGACCTTAATATGAGATAAATATAATTTTTTATAGGAACACATTTCTTCTAAGAGCTCTTATCTCAAGGGTGTTGAGGGGATCCAATTAATTAAGTACACTATTATGTTCATAACTTTTTCCCAAAAAACCTTTGGCATTCCAAAATGCAGTGATATAATCCATGATCTTTTCATAGATATCTGATTAATCCTTTACACGATGCCATTTTTTCAGGTTTCCCAATTAATTTTTTCCCATGCCAAATAACTCTATTATTATAGAAGTTTATGAGGCTTCTTAAGATAAACTCACCACCATTTTATGACCTCAATATATTTAACTTACTTTCAGTTTCCCTTTCATCCATATATTTACACTGAAAAACACACACTTTTGATTTATGTTTCAGAAATTATGCCCACACTTTTCTCATGGAGTCATTAATAAAGGTCACAAAGAATTGTGATCCTAAATGATATTTGGATGGAGTGAGTCCCCATATATCTGTATTTACCAGCTCCATCTTCTAGGATTTTGGTGTTCTTTTAACCAAATTAAAAGCACCTTTTGTTTCCTACCAAGTAAAAAACTCTTGAAACTTTTGAAGTCTAAATTTTCCAAATTCATCATGATTTTTCACTAAAACATTCATACTCTTCCCACTGAGATTCCCAAGTTGGAAATTCCAAAAATTTTAAATTTTAGTGGTAGATTATCTAGTAAGTGATACCCCTTCTTCCCTTTTATTATGATAAAGTGTGTTTTCTTTTAAACCTATAGCTATGAAAAAATATCCATGAGTATTATTCTACACTCCATTTCAGAAGTTAATTCCATATCCAACTTCATCCAACTCTCCTACTAAAATCATATTTTTCTAAAGACTGGGAATATATCATACACATTTCATCTCAAGGAAACTTCCATTCTTCATCTATATTTTTACACACACCCCCCCCCCCCTTCCCACTCTTCCAAGAGCTTTATCATCCTATAAATGAGATTTTCCAAAGCTTTTGTACACATAATTGTACATGCATACCATTTCACCAATTGAGTTTAATTATTCTTTGAAATTTATGATCCAATATTCCAATGGAGTACTGAAACTTAGGAGTAGGTTAGAACTACTCTCATTTTTTGGGTTTATAGAACTTAATCCTCTAAATTTTATAACATTATGCTCTAAATTCCACTCAACTAGTGCACTATCTTAGTGAACTAAATGACCTCATACATGCCTTCTCATATTCTAGAGGATACCAACCAGTGACGAGGGTCTATAAGAATACTATAGGGAGACTATACACTCTAGTTAGAGTGAAAACACAATGGAAACTAATGGAAATATGATACGTCACATCACATCATAGATAAACATCAAGTAAATTTCCAAAAAAATGAATCATAAAATAATAGAAAATACAAGTCTGTTTCATATATAAATGTCCATCAGAACCATATATACCAAAAGTATACAAAATGAAAAATACCAAAAACTACATAAGTCTCCAAAATGGAGGATGAGATCTAGCACATCTATCATCTATGAGCTTCATCCTAAATAATTAATCAAGCATCTATCTTCGTCACTTTCCCTTATCCTAACCTAAAACCATGAATTTTTCTCAGGTACCCGATAGTGGCATGAGCATAGTGTGAGTAAAATTTAGTAGTCCATCACCAACAACATCCCTAAATTAATCTAGATTGAAGAATAAGTGCATGTAATAATATTTTAATTAAACAATTTAAATAATTTAAAATAAATAAATAACAATAAGACTCTAAACCCATGATTCATAGTGACACTCAAGGTTAGACCTACTTACTCCATCTAGTGTTGGATGTCTCTGAGAACATTATGATGACTATGTTAACCCAAATACCCATGGAGTATCACAACCAACCATAAGGGTGTTTCCTTTGGTCCTCAAAAACCACCCAAAAATTAGTGTTTTTTTAGTTATCATGGACCACCCTAAAAAAATTCTTAGTTGTTATAGACCGCCCAAAATGGGTGTTTTCTTGGTTATCAGGGGTCAACCTAAGATGGGTGTTTTATTGGTTATCATGAACCACCCTAAGATGGATGTTTTCTCATTTCAAAAAAATGAGTCATTAATTACCATTCCTCACATCACGTAACCTATTTAGGCTATGAACTAGTTTATCTAGCTCCATGGGTCTCCTAAATATCTTAGTTTCATTTCCAACACACTATAAGCTATTAAAAATGTGGTTCAATTATCAAAATAATGACTACCCTCACAATCCAACACATGTTCTTTCATTGTTATTTTTTTCTCACTCACACACACCCCAGGAAACTTCATAGGAGGTCACTCATCCTGACACTACTCTAGGACAAGTACGCTTAACCATGGAGTTTTAATCAGGCAGTATCCTAAAAAGAAATGTTTACCTTGTTACATGGTTATTAATATTTAGTCTTTTAAGTCTCACTATTCCAAGTTTGGTACACTCTCCACCCCCTTTAAAGAACAACATCCTTGTTGTCCCATACCTCAAACCTAGGTAGATATATTGCGCTCCCATATGGGTATTGGATTTGATACCATTCATCATGACCCAACCTATCTGGGACATGAACTAGGTCATATTACCCCATGGGTATCTTGTAATAATTTGGTTGCCTTAACAACACACCATAGGATATTAAACACATGGTCCACTTATCAGAATAATGAATGTACCCATAGAACAAAACATTTTCTTTTAGTGTGCTTTGTTGTCACAAATTGACCAGAAGTAAGCTAAGAGTGACACCCCAAGCCCTCCCCAAATATGAAAATGGGTGGAAACCAATTCCAAGTAGGAATATTACACACATGGGGGGGGGATTAGCCTAAAGTACATGTACACACACACATTTACACACCCATCAAGTAAGTGGTAAAGAAAGAAAACCAGTAAGAACATAATGCAAGAATGAACCACTAATATCCCACATAAGAGTACGCCAGAAGAAAATGGAAATAAAAAAGGGGTAAAATACAATCCCATCAATAATCTAAAAGATTTAGGCATGATAAAAATAGGGTACTGCTACCAAAAAACTCATTGATCCATCTATGGTTCGTCTATCATAACTAGATATACCTTCTCTTCATCCATCTATGACTCCACCGAAAGGACCGTCATCTATATAAGACATGATATATGTGGTCAGAGACCATGCATGGGTGATTATAAACATACCTATAGGACACCCTTAAATTACCAAACACAAAGAATCAAATAGGGAGTCGGATATAAACAACCAAAAAGCAATGAGAATAAATAAGATAATTTATATATGCTCAAAAGAAAAACTCCAAGTCTCAATATGAATTTTTTCATCCCTTTCATTCAATGGATTCTATTCAATGATCCATAAAAACACACTCTTGAGAGAACTCACTCATCGATTCATGATAAAACTGATAAAACTCATCTGAGTGGTCTTACTCACCAAGCCTTTCCATGATGAATTATGAAGGATCTGAGATGAATCATCCAAGATACTCAGTCAATCAGACTAAACCTCATTATAAGATAAAATATTTTGATAAACATATAGGTAATCACATATAGGTCTAATGGGGTACACCTAACCCTACCTAGGAAATATAAGGATTAGGATCATAACTCTGAGCCTTGTGGTGGGATATATGGCTTTAGTAAAATGATGGGATCTTACCTCCAATACTCTAGACAATATTTCACACCTAACCCTCATGGGGTGGACTAAGAAAACTCACACATACTGAAATGAAACAGGGGAAAATATCCATACCAATAATGAAGTCAGATTGAGGGGATCAAGGGATCTAACCTATCCTAGAAGGAGTATATGACATGTTTAAGGGGTACAGTTTGTCTCACTAAGAATAGTTCTACCCATGTCCAACTGTCTCACACGGCATGTTCATATCTATACATGGAATTTTTTTTATGACACGCAAGATATAGAAGTCAGTACTAGAACTCAAGAATGTGACATATGCCTACATTTGTGTACTCTGTGAATTATATGGGGTGTACCTCAACACACCAAAGATGTGTGGGTTTACATGTATTCTAGGTGTATACTCCCTACACACACTGATCCAGCCAGATAAGGATCACATGACATGCGAAATTCTCACACAACTATGTAAAATTTATCTTCTTTATAAACCCTAGCTACCACGTGAAGGGGGTCCACATGGTATGTGTTCTTATGAACTATATGCCATGCATAAAGAAATTTCTCAGAATTCTAAAACTTCCAATGTGTATCCACTTATGAATTCATTGCCTCTTCTTCTACTAAAAAATCACACAAAACACCCATAACCCACATTGACTAAACCTGTGTCATCATCTGTGGATAGATTATGGCCTCCCCGTTCCTAGATTTCATCTATTGTCGCACCTCTAGAAATAACAGCATGATCTATATTAAAAAACTACCACCAAACACACCACCATTGTAATTCCATTAACCCCACCACACCTACATCATGTCTCTAATCTCAATATTGAACCCACAGTAATGATTCATAGCACCAACAAGTAATCTCACCATGATCTGGTTCTCAAAAAAAGTATAATCACGGGCCAATCGAGTGCCATGATGAATGCTCAAAGAATGTAGGGAGAAAGTAAAAAAACAAAAGTAATAATCTAATGAGGGTCATGTTCATTTTCCCATAATTTATGGAAAACTAAGGATGGGTATAATAATAAAGTTAGTAAAACCAATAAATTCATAATTCTCAACATAGAATTCAAAGGCTTTAATTAAACCAAGCATGGATTAAATGGGGATGGGTTAATTCATTCTTGATATATGATTAAGAAAAATAGGAAATATCTAAAAACAAAAAATCATTACCTCTTATTTAGATCAAACTTTGGTGAAAAACGTTTTACACATGTGATTTCATTGATGAATTTAATTAAATTTGGTCACCAATCCTTCATTGTTCATCCTCTCTATTAATCACCAATAGAGTTCTTCACCACAGTAACTCTCTAAAAAACTCTATGGTAATGTGAATAACACTACTATTTGGTTATAACCATGTTTATATAGAGGTAAGTTAGTTTTTAATAATTTAATATATAATTAATTAATTTTTCTATCATTCCATTGGTGACTACACTTAAATGAAACATTTCATGTGTAATAAAATTACATCATGCCTTGGGTAAAGCTTATATTCTATATTTAATGGTAGTTTTAGTTTTCCCATTCAAGACACCATTTGGTAGTTATTCCATAATTTTTTAAATAATGTGTGTGGATTACATATTATATTTAAATTTCTAATATAACAAATCAAGGATCCAAGGGGCCTAAAATTTCACACTGAATCCATGTATAACCATTAAAATATTATTTAAAATATTTCAAAGTATCAATAGAAAAAATAGACTCATTATATTCTCCCCAACTTTAAATATTTTCATCTCAAAAATCAAAAAACCTACTCAAATAGGTGAGGGTACTGAGAATGCATTCAATTCTCCTACTCCCAGGTGTTCTCCTAACGATTCCTATACTTCTAATAAACATGATAAAAGGTAATCACTCAGCCAAAAATTATATCTTCCATAAAATCCTTGATATCCACTTACTACTCTGATAAGGTATCTTCATCCTCAATATCCACCCCATCCCAGTCGATAATGCATGATGGGTCACGTGCATATCTCCTCAGTTGTGACATGTGGAAGATGTCAAGAATCTAGTTTAACAATTATGGTAAGGCCAATTGGTACACCACCTCACCAAACCTATGTAGTATCTAGAAAAGGATGATGAATCCAGAGATAACTTATAGCCCCATTCAAATATCTATAGTCCTCACCGAGGTGATATTATTAGGAACACATGGTATCCCTAATGGAACTCTAATGGTCTTTATCATCAGTCTGCATAGGATTTATAATAGCTTTGGGTTGTCCTCATATACTCCTAGATGATCTGAACCTTCTCTATTATTAGTTTTACCAACTATATGGCCTTAGGCGTTATCTATCTTGGCTCTGTCCAGTATAGTGGTGACCTATATGATCACTTGTATAAGGCCTCAAATAGTGTCATCCTAATGGTAGAATGTTAAATGTTTTTTATGTAAATTCCACCAAGGGTATATAATCCTACTAATTTCATACAAAATCCAACACACAAGCCCACAATATATCCTCCAAAACCTGAATGGTTCACTCAATCTGTCCATCGGTCTGGGGGTGGAACGCCATGCTCATCTGCAACTAATTCACAAAATACTTTTGTAATCCTCTCCACATTCAAGACATGAAGTGTGCATCACTATCTAAAATAATCAATGGCGTGACTCTATGAAGCCATATTATCTTCTGCGTGTATAAACAACCTAATCTCTCCATTAAACTCTACTCTCATATTGTAATGAATTTGGTTGAATTAGTGGGTTGGTCTATGATCACCCATATAGCGTCATGATTTCTTGTTGTTCATGGAAGTCCTATCACAAAATCCATAGAGATGCCATCCCAATTCCACTCTAGAACCTTCAGGGGTTGGGTTAAACCCACTGGTACCTAATACTCAGCCATATCCTACTAGAAAGTGAGGCATATAGAGATTAAATCGACTACACTATGCTTCTAACTCAGCCACTAAAACTAACATAAAAGTTCATGGTATATATTTTCCACTCCTGGATGTACTGTTAAGAAGGATGCATAAATCTCTCTCAGAAACTCCTCTTGCAGAATAACTAGAACCACCATATATCATCATAAAAGGATGATGTGCTCCCCACCTTCATAAAATATATCTAGAGAATGTCTTGTGGATATCTAGTCATGAAAGACCTTGCAATTGATATCTCCAATTTGAACTTCCCTGATGACCTATAGAAGCGGATGGGTCATAACCATCAATTGGAGATATGTTGATCCACCCTCCTCTACAAAAGTCAACTATAGTGAGGTCAACTGCTCTGTTACCTCACTTATAGACTACAAATGGGATTTCTATAAAAGTTCATATACCACAACATTCCCCTTCTTAGGATCATATACTATGAAATCCCACCTTTTTATTACATAACTTTTCATCACATTTTACAGAGGATCTTTAAAGTGTAGTGTCTTGGAAATAAGGTACATAATCCATGAAAACATATAAAATTCTGATAATACACTTTTAAGGCTTCATTATAGGTTCATCCTAAGTTCAATTACTGAATCTCATAACCTAAGGTCATACATAAAAGTAGAGGGTGAGCAGAAGCCCTAGTAAGGGGAAACAAGGGAAACAGTTTACTTATGATATCAATAAGAACTAGATGTAGTACATAAATAAATGATCAATGGAAAGATAGGAATATCACAATAAAAATAACATGAATAATAACTTTAAAATGTGGATACAACATTTAATTTAGAAATTCATAATCATATCACCAAGTTCCATCCCCAAGGTGTCATAAAAATTACTAAGGTTATTCACCAAGGTATCGTAAAACTTGTCATCTCTAGAGATTAATTTCTTTACTCAATGAATTAGAGCGCTATCAGGTCACAACATTAATATTTATTCATTTTCATGTGATACACATAGATCATAATCAAATATTTCATAAATAACCCAAATAGAATAAAATAAATGGTTTTCATATCAAAATCATGGTGGTTTAAAAGGCGCTTAAAAACATGATCATTATATCATTTATAACCCATGAAAAGGGAATGAGGGTTTTATGTATGTCAATTCTGGAATCAAATAAATCATTTTTATGTCTTTATTAGTACCCCTATAAATTAAATAGGTTTTTTTATTCACATAAATAAAATAAAAGAATTTATTGATAAAAAGAGAGTGATTTTGAGATGAAAATTCTGCAGTATAACGAGTATGAAACATGGTTTTATAAAACATTAAAAATAGATGGGATATGGGTCAACCATTCATAAAAGAATAATAATAAAGTATAGGGATAGAATAAAATGTAAATAAGAACATGGTATAGAAATTTCAAAGGCATTCTACATAAAAGAGAACTTGAAAGGAAAAGAGAATTTGAGAGTTCCTTTACCTTGTAGAGTAACTTATAAAACTCCATGATTGGGACCATGGGGAATTGAGGGAACCTTGGGATGACTCCTTAAGAGGTAATACAATCTGAACTTCATGGAGAATTATTTTGGAATAAAAGGAGATGAAGGAATGGGTGGGTATTTATAGTAAAAGAGAGGGAGTTTTTTATTAATTTCAAAAGACACCTTCAAAACCATGAGATTACCCATGGTATTTTCCTATAGTATTTGCCACTTAGGACACCTAATATCATATATTTTAATCCACAAGAGTATACTAGAATCTTATCCTACTCATTATGTCATTATGACACAGTTATGATGTCATTAAACATACTGAAAACTCAAAATTGTATTTTTATTATTCTTCAAAAATTAAACTATTTCAGAAAAATACCAAAAAATCACCTTAACTATTTTTCTACGTATAGAATTCAAAAATGAACTCCATTTTATAAAAATGTATTTCATTTAAAATTAAATTAAATAAATAAAATATTAATACTTAACTAATAATTTCTAAAACATTTATTTACTTATACTATGATATAATTATATCACATTACCATTTAAGATGACTAAAATATATTTATACATTCTTAGTTGAGGTTACTATTCCATTGGTCATCTTACTATTAATAAGGGTAGCATTACTATTCCAAAGTTACTATTCACCAAAAATTAAGTTGATCCTATCACTCTAATTATCTTACTGAATGCAATCGTGTATGTCTGTTTTTCAAAAATCATTTCACATAATTAATTATTTAATAATTCTTTAAAAAAATATTTTTTACTATTCATAAAAAAACACTATTCATCTAAGAAACACTATTCATCCAATACTATTCATCAAAAAAATACTATTCATTGAAAAATTAAAACTTCTTAGAAAACTACTAAAAATTCACCCAAGATTAATTTTGACATTTGGAATTCCAAAATGATATTTATTTGACCATAATAATTCTCTAAGTATGAGAAATATCAGAAAAGTACAATTTTTTACTTCTAAAATCAATTTATCAAATTTGTCTCAATTCAACATATATTTTATTAAGCAAAGCTATTATTAAATTGGAAATGATGACATAACAATTTTATTTATACAAAAGGATTACATAAAGTAACTAAGGCCTGGTTACATAACCCCTTATAATACCCGTATAGAACCTAAGAGTAAGGTGTGAAATGGTGATGGACTCTTGGGGTGGCTCGGATAACATCTCTCGAGTGGTAATCTCCACTAACTTGAAATTCTCCCGTATGAGATTTTTTTTCAAGATTAACACGTTGAAGATCAACTTGGGCTTGGTCCAAAGCAAAGCCCAGTGATGCTACCTCCTTCCCAAGCTCTGAAAAATGGGTTCGTGTGGCCCGAGTCAACTAGATGAGGCCATTGAATCTTCTTTCTACATTAATTATCTATTATAATTTCTATTTATAAACAATAATTATAACATTAAAATTTATTAGAGTTTCCAACGGTCATATTAACCAATGGTCATACAACTCCAAGGTTACATTTCAATTATAATTAAATATTTTTATTGATTATGATACAGTAAAACTTACATTTTTAGGAAACAAACTATTATTCAAAAGTTTGGGTTGTTACATTCTTCCCCCCTTAATAAATTGTGTCCCTGAAATTTCAACTTGTACCCTTAGAATAGAAAAGGTGTGGGTACTTCTGCCTTATAGTCTCCTCTAGTTCCCACATGGATTCTTCATATTTGTGGTTCCTCCACAACACTTTAACAAGGTGGGTAGTCTTATTGTGTAGAACCTTATCTCTATGATCCAAGATCTCCATCGGCTACTCCTCATAAGGGAGGTCGTGTTCTAATTGTACCACTTCTAGATTTAGTACATGTGAAGGGTCAGTTATGTACTTCCTCAAGAGGGATATGTGGAATGCATCGTGAACTTGAGCTAGATTTGGAGGAAGTAAAAGCTGATAGGCCACTACTCCTATGATATCAAGGATTTCATAAGGGTCAATGTACCTTAGGATGAGATTCCATTTCTTCACAAACCTCATGACTCTCTTCCATGGATAAATTTGAAGGAAGACTTTGTCACCAACATCAAAATCCAATTTCCTTCGACGGTTTTTGGCATAGCTCTTCTACCGACTCTGAGTATCCTTAATGTGTTGTTCGATGGTATAAACCTTTTCTATCATCTCTTGCACAATATAAGGCCCAAAAATATTTCTCTCACTAGCTTCATCCCAAGAAGTATGAGTTCTACATCACTTCCCATATAGATTCACAGGGTTCCATTTGAATGAACGAGTGGAAGTTGTTGTTATACAAGAACTCAACTAATGGGAGATGCTGATCTCATCCACCTTTAAATTCCATTGAGAATTTTCTTAGCATGTTCTCGAGTGTTTGAATAGTTCTTTCAGATTGGCCATCATTTTGGGGGTGATAAGCCATGCTGAAATTCCATTTGGTGCTCAATGCACATTGAAGACTTCTCAAGAATTTTTATGCGAACCATGGATCACGATCAGATAAGATAGAGAGTGGTACCCCATGCAGCATTACCACTTCCCTCACGTAAATCTTGGAAAGTTGATCAAGAGATAAATCTTCCTTAATAGAGATAAAATGTGAAGTCTTGTCAAGATGGTCCACTATAATCCATATCGCATTGTTTCTTTTGGAAGTTCTCAAGAGACCGGTGACAAAGTCCATAGTGATATTATCTCACTTCCATGCTGGTATGTATAGTGGTTGTAATGACCCTTTAGGAATTATTTTCTCTTCCTTCACTTGCTAACATACTAGGCACCTTATAATGTAGTCAATAATATCCCTTTTCATATTATCCCACCAAAAATAATCATGAAGGTCCCTATACATTTTAGTGCTTCTAGGATTTATATAGAAAGTAGAGCAATGAGATTCATTCATCAACTCCTTTATTTCTGGAATATATGGAACACATAGCCTTGTACAAAATTTTAGTACACCTTCTTGATCAATATTTAACTCAAGAAACTTCCCATTCTCTATAGCCTCAAACTTATTCCATAACAAATGATCTTCTTTCTGATCTTTTTTGATCTTCTCTAGTAATGACGGTTGAGAACCCATTTGGGATAGGGTTGATGATGTCCCTTCCCTTACAATTCCCTTGTCTAGTTTCACTAGGTCTTTGATCAAGGGATCTCATTGAATCCTCATAATTTTTAGAACAACAGGGTATTTACTACTTAATTCATCAGTGACTTTTTTTTCTCTTCCAGGGTGATAATGAATTGAAAAATCATAGTCTTTAATAAGTTCCAACCATCTCCTATGTATCATGTTTAATTTATTTTGTGTGAAAATATAATTTAAACTTTGATGGTCTATGTATATATCACACTTCTCCCCATAAAGATAGTTCCTCCATATCTTCATAGAAAAACCAACCGCATCCAGCTCAAGATCATGCGTAGGATAATTCTGCCCATGAGCCTTTAGCTATCGAGATGCATAAGCAATTACCTTTTCATTTTTCATGAGGATGCACCCAATACCTTTTAGAGATGCATAGATAAAAATAATGAATCCTTCTCCAATTTTGGGTAGAGTTAACATGGGTGTTGTAACCAATATCTTCTTCAGCTCTTAGAAACTTTCTTCATACTCCTTTGTCCAGATGAACTTCACCCCTTTTTGAGTTAACTTGGTTAATGGATTAGAAAGTCATGAAATTTTTTTAATAAACCTACTATAATATCTTTATAATCCAAGGAAACTATGAATCTCAGTTACTATTGTAGGATAAGGCCACTCCTCTACAACCTTTGTCTTTGCAGGGTCAACTGATATTCCTTCACTGGTTACAATGTGCCCCAAGAAAGTAACTTTTTGTAACCAAAACGTACACTTTATAAACTTTACAAATAACTTATCCTTCCTCAGAGTTTGAAATATAACCCTTAGATGATCTGCATGCTCCTCACATCTTTTAGAATATATTATAATATCATCAATAAAAACTATTATAAATTTATCACGGTAGTCTTTAAAGACTATATTCATAAAATCCATAAAAATAGCAGGTGCATTAGTCAATTTGAAGGGAATAAAAAAAACTCATAATTCCCATATCTTTATTGGAAGGTAGTATTTTGAATATCTTCTTTATTTACCCTCAATTGATGATAACCATATCGAAGATCAATCTTGGAGAAGAACTGAGCCCCACGAAGTTGGTTAAATAAATCATTAATTCATGGAAGAAGGTACCTTTTCTTTATTGTGACCCCATTCAGTAATCTATAATCAATGAATAACTGCATTTATTCATCCTTCTTCTTCAAAAATATAATAGTTTATCCTCCCAAGGATACACACTTGGTCGTATTAACCCCTTCTCCAAAAGATCTTGGAGTTTCTTATTTAATTACTCCAACTCCACATTCTCCATTCTATACAAGGTTTTTGAAATCAGATTGGAACCAAGCATGAGTTTAATGAAGAACTCTACCTCTCTTTCTAGGGGAGGTCCAAGTAACTACTTAGGAAATACATCAATGTATTCCTGAATTATGGGAACATTCTCTATCCTTATACTCTAATTTCCTTCTTCCCCTTCACTAATTAACTCCATAAATAAGGCTATAGGAGGTTATTCTATACAAAGATTAGGTTGAGATGTATTTCCTTGGAAGATAACTATAGTTTTTCCTTTCAAGAATACTGAGATTTCCTTCCTTCTGCATTTAATCTTAGTATTATACTTTGAGATCCAGTCTATCCCTAGTATAATGTTGAATTCCAACATGGGAATGACTACTAGATTTACAATAATATTGTGATCACTAAAGTAAATACTAGATTTTATAAACATTATTTGTGCTTGGATAATCCCTCTAAGAGTCTTGAATGATAACTCTACTTTTATCAGCTTAGGAATTGATTATATATTTTTTGAAAACTTGGAGGAAAAAAAGGAATGCGTAGAACCATAATCAAATAAATTACTTGATAGATTTGATAGAACAAAAAGAGTACCTACCACCACATCATTTGGATCTTTAACTTCAGTCATCATGATAGCAAAATCACGACCTTTATTCCTTGGCCTATGCTAAGGTTGATGGTGATTCCCCTCCACTACCCTCGGATTCGGATAGTGATTGGAAAAGTTCCCAAGTTTTTCACACTTGAAGCATTGGACTTCAGGTAGGGCCCACACCATCTTCCCTTTGTCATTGGTGTTGGAAATTTGAGGTTTCACCTCACTATGACAATTCCAAGTGATATAGACTTCTCTTCCACACTTATAACATTTCCATCTCCTCAGTAGGTAGTTCCCTAAATTATTCTTCCCACATTTATTATATGTGGGAATTACACTTGCTTTCTTCCTCTTCCTTGATCAAAGATCCTCCCCAATCTTTGATCCATTTATCTCTTCTTTTCATTGGATTTTTGAGACCACTGCATCTCACCGAACTCCAATTCGACTTTCATAGCACTCTCCATGATCTTCTTATAGTTATCATAGTCTAGGTTGGCTAGATTCTTCCATAGATGAGGTCTTAGTAAACCAAAGAATATATCAACCTTCCCATTAGGATACATGACAAATATTGAGGTTTAATGGGAAATTCTTGTTAATTTCATCTCATATCTTCCCACATATTCATTCTCCTTCAGCTTCAGCTCGAGAAATTTATTCTCCATTTTCATTCTCATCGAACGAGGGAAATACTTATTGAATAAGATCCCTTTAAACTCTTCACATCCCATAGCTCCAATATTCCCTCTTGGCCTCATGTTTTTAATAATATCACACCACTAATCATTTTCTCCCTCTAAGAGGTAAATAGCCATAGTGACTTTATCTTGTTATGAACAATGAAGTACAGAAAATATCTTTTCTATTGAGCTTATCCATTGTTCGAAAATCAATGGGTCAGTAGATCCACTGAATGTTGGTTGTCTTTGATGCATAAAGGACTCAATGGAATATTGTTCCATTCTTAGAGAAATCAGTCTCTCTGATTGATTCAAGTTATTTCTCATAACTTGAGTCATTTGATTCATCATTCTCATGAAAGCTTCCATTTCAGATTCCATCAGAAGGTTGTCAGTGCATGGTCCATTGTAATCACCATTTGCACGGTTCCTCTTATTTCCCATCATTTTCTAAAATAAGAAAATCTTAGTGAGAAACTTGTTTCATTTAAGAATCTTATAACTCTAAATTATCTTTATGTTTTCAAACATCATTCTTAAACACATTATTCATAATCATCACTTTCATTTTCTATAAATCCTTCAAAATGGTTCATAAAAATATTTTGATTAATCAAAAATATCCCCAGGGAGTGTCAAACTAGGAGTGCAGCAAGGCTTATTATCATTCACCTGTTCTTATTCGATTCTATCTCAAAGTTGTGTTTTCGGGTTTTACCCCTATGTACATTTGTGCTAGATCCACATCCACTTGTTTGTATCCATACAGGGACTTATTTGTTTGGAAACTACTTACTTAATATTTTACCAAAATACCAGAAAGTTTTCCTATATTTAAACTTTTCTATAGGTTTATTCCTAAATTTTTCATATCCTAATTTCTAAAAATAACTAAACTATCCTTTGATACCAACTATGACATCTCGCATTTTTATTACATAAATTTTCATTAGATTTTACAAACAGAGGATCTTTAAAGTTTAGTGTCTTGGAAATAAGGTACATAATCCATGAAAACATATAACATTATTCTAATAAACTTATAAGGATTCGTCATAGGTTCATCCTAAGTTCAATTACTGCATCTCATAACCTGAGTACATACATCAAAGGAGAGGGTGAGCAGAAGGCCTAGTAATGGAAAACAAGGGAAATGGTTTACATGTGATATCAATAAGAACTATATGAAATACATAAAGACATGAGAAAAGGAAAAAGAGGAATATCATAATAAAAATAACATGAATAATGTCTTTAAAATGTGGCTACAATATTTAATTTATACATTCATAAGCATATCACCAAGATCCATCCCTAAGGTGTCATAAAAATTACCAAGGTTGTTCACTAAGGTATCGTAAAACTTATCATCTATAGAGATTAATTTATTTACCCAATACATTAGAGTTATATCAGGTCACACCCTTGATATATATTTATTTTAATGTGATACACATTTATCATAATTAAAAATTTCATAAATAACCCAAATAGAATAAAATAAATGGGTTTCATATCAAAATCATGGCCTTTTAAAAAGCGCTTAAAAACATGATCATTGTGTCATTTATAACCCATGAAAAAGAAATGAGGGTTTTATGTATGTCAATTACAGAATAAAATAAATCATTTTTATTTACTGATGAGTACCCTTGGAAATTAAATAGTTTTGGGTATTCACATAAAGAAAATAAAAGAATTTATTGAGAAAAAGATAGAGATTTTGAGATGAAAATTCTGCAGTATAACAGGTATGAAACATGGTTTTATAAAACATTAAAAAGAGAGGGTATAAGGGTAAAACATTCATAAAAGAATCATAATATATTATAGGTATATAATAAAAGGAAAATAAGAACATGTTATGGAAATTTTAAATACATACCACATAAAAGAGAACTTGAAAGGAAAAGAGAAGTTGAGAACCCCCTTACCTTGTAGAGTAACTTCTAAAACTCTATGATCAGGACCTTGGGGGCTTTAGGGAACCTTGGTATAACTTCTTAAAAGTAAATACAATCACTAATTCATGTATAATGGTTTTTTAATGAAATTAAATGAATGAATGGGTGGGTATTTATAGTAAAGAAGAGGGAGTTTTTTATTAATTTCAAAGGAAACCTCATTAGTGGTATTTGCAAAACCATGGGCTTTCCCATGGTATTGGCCACTTGGGACAACTCATATCATATTTTAATCTAAAAGAGTCAATAAGAATCTTATCTTACTCATTACATCTTATGACACAGTTATGATGTCATTAAACATACCAAAAACTCAAAACTGTATTTTTACTATTCATTGAAAATTCAACTATTTCAGAAAAATACCAAAAAAAACACCCTAACCATTTTTTGACATGTATAATTAAAAAATCAAATCTATTTTATAAAAATTTATTTAATTTTAAATTAAATTAAATAAATAAAATATGCATACTTAACTAATAATTTCTAAAACATTTATTTACTTATGTTATGATATAATTATATCACATTACCATTTAAGATGACTAAAATATATTTATACTTTATTAGGTGAGGTTACTATTTCATTGGTCATCTTACAATTCATAAGGGTAACATTATTATTCCAAAGTTAATATTTACCAAAAATTAAGTTGATCCTATCATACTCTAATTATCTTACTGAACGCAACTGTGTATGTTTGTTTTTCGAAAATCATTTCACAAAATTAATTATTTAATAATTCATTAAAAAAAATTAATCAAAAAACACTATTCATCAAATACTATTCATCTAGAAAACATTATTCATCCAATACTATTCATCAAAAAAATACTATTCATCTAAAAATTGAAACTTCTTGAAAAACTACTAAAAATTCAGCCAAGATTAATTTTGACATTTGTGATTCAAAAATGATGTTTATTTAACCATAATAATTCTCTAAGTATGAGAAATATCAAAAAACTATTTATTAGTTTTAAAATCAATTTATCAAATTTTTTTCAATTCAACATTTATTTTATTAAGAAAAGATATTATTAAAATGAAAATAATGACATAAAAATTTTATTTATACAAAGGGATTACATAAATTAAATAAGGCCTGGTTAAATAACCCCTTATAACACCCGCATAGGACCTAAGAGTAAGGTGTGAAATGGTGATGGACTCTTGGGGAAGCTCGGATAACATTTCCCCAGTAGTAATCTCTAATAACTTGAACTTCTCTCATAGGTGATTTCGTTCAAACTTAACATGTTTAAGCTCAGTTTGGGATTGATCTAAAGCAAATCCCAGTGACACTACCTCCTTCCCATGATCCGACAAATGGGCTTTGTACAGCCTGAGTCTACTGGATGAGGTCATCAACTCTTCTTTCTACATTAATTATCCACTATCATTTCTATTTATAAGCAATAATTATAACGTTAAAATTTATTATGGTTTCCAACTGACATATTAACCAATAGTCATAAAACTTAAAGGTTACATTTTAATTATACTTATATATTTTTATTAATTATGATACAGTAAAACTTACATTTTCAAGAAACAAACTATTATTAAAAATTTCATGTTTTTACATATACTATCTCAAAGTTATAGTTCAATAATAACTCTATTAATCACCTATAACTTAGGTTGAGATAAATTTGATAGAAGATATACCTAAGGCTATTATTATTGGGATATATGGTAACTCTCTCTCCCAAAAGGTGGTGTCACCAAGTATTTAGGGATTATACTAATTCTTCCATCTCTAAATCATGGGTTAGGTAATTCTTCTCATGGGGTCTCAGCTATCGGGGCCCATAATATATTATTTCCTACCTTGGCATTAGAACACATCCAATCCCATATATGGAGGCATCATAGGACACCACATACTCAACTCCCTTCTTTGATAGACTCAATTGGGGGTGTTCATCAACCTCTATCGGGGCCCCTAAAAATCCTACTAGCACTTCTCTATCCATATGAAAGGTTTTCCATTTTGGGTCATGCCATCCATAGGTTCTACGATCCTAGAGAAATCATGCATGAAACTTTGATAACAGCCATCTGACCCAAGGAAACTTCACACCTCTATCATGATTTTGGGTGGTTCTCAAGCGAGAACTACCTTGATATTTTTTAGGTCCACAATTACTCCCTCCTTTGAGATAACATGTCTGAGGAAGTGGACCTATCAAATCTAAAATTGACCATTGTAGAGATTCCCATAAATATATTTCTCCCAAAGTATGTCCAGGATCATCCTCAAATGTCTCACAAACTCTTCCTCAGATAATGAGTACACAAGAATATCATCTATAAATACCACCAAGAACTGATCTAAGAAGGAATATATGATCTGTTTCATGAGTCCCATGAACATAGATAGTGAATTTTTCATGAAAAAGGGGATCAATAAGTACTCATAGTGATCATAGAGGCACCAAAGTGTCGTATTTAGTATATCTTCCTCTCAAACCTAGAGTTGGTGATAACTTAACTTGAGTTCAATCTTCTAGAAACACTTCTCCAATTTAAATTGATTAAAGAGATCATCAATTATTGAAATTGGATATTTATTATTGATAGAAACTTAGTTAAGAATAGGATAATCCATGAATAACCTCATGCTCTCATCTGCCTTCTTAGACAATAACATTAGGGCTTCCTAGGGGGCACACTAGTTCTAATGATTCTCTTCCTTTATAGGTCCTCCAATTGTACCTTTATCTATTTTAGCTCTATAGGGGCCATCCGATATGAAGGAATATATATTGAGGTAATCCCTAGATGTATTTCTATATAGAAGTATATCTATCAATGGTGAGGTAATCCCAACATGTCCTCAGGGAAAACATCTTCTTACTCCTTCGTTATTGTAGGAAACTGAAATCTCATAATGTCTCCTTCTCCAAGGTTCATACTAGAAAACTGATGAGAAATTGGTTGTATACTATTATATATGAGCCCAACCTACTCCTCATAATATTATTTCTCTCTAATAAATGAAAATATCATCTCATCTTACTGGGCGCACTACATCCTCTACTTGTAATGGCCTATCTATGAATGGACTGTGAAGAGTGAGTCCATACCTATAATGACATAATATGTTTTTATTATGACTATTAATAGATCCAATATAAATATTTCTCATCCAAGATTCAAGTCACACTATTAGCATAAGTGGGTGTCTATTGGATCTCCTTCAGTATGAGTCTCTAGTTGTAAGGGGTGATCTACAAGATCCTCTAGAATATCTAGGTCTCCAACAAGGGATACATAAAGGAAATAATGGATTGCACCTATGTCTATAAAAACTATATCCAAAGTATAGAAGATATATACCATGACTCATGTCATGTTTGAAATATCTAGGTCGTAAGTCTCCACTAACTTTAGCTTTCCACATCCCTAACTACCATCTCTATGAGCCTTTTAGGGACCAATGGGAGGGGGTAATAGTGGTAGTGGATCCTAGAATTGACCACCACCCATATCTCACCCACATCCTTTTCCATGTCTTCCACCCTATAAACCTCCCTTCTCATGAAACTACCTCTACATTGGCAGCCCATCAAATGTATCACTATTGTTTTAATAGTGGGTCAGGCAATCATTTGTGATATGGCCTCGTACATCACAAGAGAAATTTCACCTCACCCTCAACCAACTAACCCCCCTTGATATCCCTATGTGTACAAACCTCTATCTTGATACTATCTCTAAAATCATCTCACATGCCTAGACCCTGATGTCTATCATCGACTACCGGTCTTTGTGGTCTTAGCTAAAGGGTGTCTGCTATCACATCCAATGGTTTATGATTACTCTGTTAATAATCTATACACAACCAAGGTACACTCCATCACCTTATATTAGTAAGGTATACAAAGATACACCACCTCAACTTGGGAATCCTAATGAATTACATGCTCAAAGTTCCATTCCTTAAAGTATCCATCGTGAACTATATCAATAGAATACTATGAGAGGTTGGTGAACCTCGATGCATACTTTGTGACTATCATGATTCCCTACAGGAGATCTAGAATATCTTAGATATGTACTAACCATTAATTTAATGTAAAAACTCCTCTCTAAAGAGGTGCTCAAACTCTATCCAAGTGAGAGTCACCTCATCATGCATTGGCAGCATCAAGATCCACCATCACCCCACTAGAGCTCCAAAATCTTATACATATGTACTTTCCTAAAATTCATTAGACAAAACTCCTCTATGAAGTGGTTCTCAAACTTTATCCAGGTGAGTTTCACCTTGTCTTGCATCGGTAGTATCAATATCCCTCATTTTCTTACTAGTCAAAGTAGGGGGATCACCACTAGGACCACCATCCTATCAGGAGGGGTCCTAACAAGGCATAAAACATTCTCTACCCCCTCAATCTAGTAATTTTCTTCCTGGGGGGTTTTATCAACCCAAAAAATAGGTTTTCTCTACCTATAGAACTCATGAAGTGTGTTTAGCCTGCGCACATCATCTATAAATACTTTCAGGACAACTAGTTCCTCGATGGGGGGAGGTATTGCTGAAAATCCTCCTAGAGGAACTGCCTCTTGAATAGGCCTTATATTTAGGCCTCATCGCTAATAGGATTATCATTATGATATTGTTGTATAATCCTATCTAGATATCATTATATATTTATCCTACAATAGTCAAGATGCACCATATTAAAAGTGAATATATAGGGAGCTGACTTAAGAAAGACATGGAAACCATAACCCATTCATATATGATGTGTGTATAATTGTGTTTCCAACAACCATTTCCAATATGTATCAATTTGAAAATTGGGTTATTAGAGTCCTATTGAAATGATATGTCATCCACCACACCATCATCGGTTTCCCTATCCTGAGATCCATACTCTATATACTTTAACAATATTTATCTAGTCCCTAAACCAATACTCATAGCTATACTATCTATAAACTCCAGGACTAAGATAGTCTATCCTTTGATAACACTCTGTCATGACCTAACCCACTGGGGCCTGACTGTCTGGTAGCAAACCGAGAGTGACACCCCAATCCCACCTACAATAGGTTAGGGGTTAGTGACCAGTACTGATTAGGCATATTAAACACATAGAAGGCCTTATCATAAAGTACTTGTATACATGCACACATCTCCACATCCACTAATTAAGAAGTAAATAAATATAACTATTATGAACATAATGCCTACATGAACCACTAACATCCCATATAAAAGTATGATAAAAGAAATAAAAAATGTAAAAGGGGTCAAATATACACTCACCAATACTGTAAAAGAGTCTAACCTGCTAATAATGGGAACTTCTAACAAAATAATAAACTCTTGGATCCATCCATGGTCCTTCTAGAATAACTAAGCTCCACCTTCTCCTAGTCCACCTAGGACTCTATCAAAAGGCATGTCATTTGTATAATACATGATGCTTGTAGGAAAATATCATATAAGGGTGGGTATAAACATACCTAGTAGAACACCCTAAAATTACCAAACACAAAGAATTTAAGAGGGAGTATAACATCCTCGATCCAAAAGACACTATAATCGGTGCTCTGAGATGGGTCGTCACATGACCTCAAGAACACCTCCTCATATTCCAAAGGCTGCCGACTAGTAGTGCGGGTCTAAAGAGAAGCATGGGGAGACTATACCCACCCATTAGAGTAAAGGAACAATAAAAATAACATCAATAGATAAAATAACCAATAGGAATAATAAGTGGACATCATATGATGAAAACCAAAAAGTAACCATGTACACATGCTATAAAAAATCACATGAATATACTACATGTCAGGCAGTCATACAAATAAAAATCTTAAAATAAAAACTACCAAAATATCCCAAACATAGACCTGAGTCCCAATCCTAGTCTTAACCTCCCATTATCCAACCCAACATCCCATACACAATCAAACACCATGTCCATTTCCTGAACCTATATCAGAAAATAAGAAGCTTCTACTCAGGTACCCAAGTGACATGGAAGCCTGAGCAGGGTGTGAGTATAGCTTAGTAGGAAACCACCAATGGTTTCTAAAAAAATAACCATTATATACAATACTGTATGCAAATAATCAAGTAAAATAAATAAAAAAGGGAACAAAAAATCATTTAAGTAATTATCTAACACCCATTTTATCCCCTAATATCTCTATAGTCTACCAATCAACAAAACTAGCTCTGGTCATGCTCGGAGTCTAAGCCAAGGAATAAGGGGTTACATGTACTTTTAACCTCAAGGTATGTTCACTAATAAAAAAATATCACAAACCCATTAGTTAACAATATTCACTTGACTATTCTCATTATTTTTCCCATGGGTTAGGCATTTATATCATTTACTCTACGGCCTAAGCCGGTTAATTACCATGAATAAGGGAATAGGTCTAGTTCCCTATCTCACTAGGGATAAACATTTCATAAAAAATTATATCACACTTACCTTGGAGAATCATTTTAGGTAGGATATCACACTTACCTTGGAACATCAGTCTAGGTAGTCTATCACACATACCTTGGGGCATCAATCTAGGTAGTCTCATCCAATTCATTTGTTAGGGGCATAGAGCCTCAGTCAGACTCCCTAACCCATGCATTCTAGGGGTGGTATTTATAGCCTCAATACAACCCAACCCATGGGTGTAGAATCTCGTGTCAATACCCCACATACCACCAAACCATGTTCACATGCTTCTTTAACCATTTACCACATATAATATTTCACAACCATATTCAAACAATAACATAGCATTCGCAATTCATAATTCATCAATACATAAATAACTCTCATTACATAACCCATGAACATGTTACCATTTGAAAATCATTTATAATTAATGAATTAATATAATACCAAACACTCCCTCATGACAAGCTATCAATTAAGAACAATTAACATCAATTTCATTTACAAACCATTTCACCTTTACTAACACAAACCATAACTATTAAAAACAAATATAATTATGCATAAAATACCCTTATTTCATTTCATAAACTATGTATATTCATTATTTAGTTCATTTAATAACCATTTTAACATGCCAACATAATCATCAAGGGTCATATATCACCAACCCACACATTATTTCATTTACTATGATCACAATGGGACTTTAAACCAAATCATGTATCAACATAATTCAAATATTCATTTGAAATAATTTTGAAGCCACCCTTTTTATGGACGGTATTCCTCTTAGAAAAATAAGACAATCCCCAAGGCTTTCATTCCCATTTCCAACCACTCAAAACAATCATTAAGAATTTTTACAAAAAAAGGACCACACACCCATTTCAAATCATCATTTTAAATATCATAAGAAAAACCCTTTTCAAAACACTTTTAGGTCAACACATCCTTTTAAAATGTTACCCCTTTAAAATCATTATTTTACTTTATTTAAAACCATAACCGAATCAAAATCCAATGTACACCATTCAAACCATTTTCAAAATCCACTTGGGTGATTCACAAACTCAATAATATGAGCATCTCAATTATCCCCTTAACCTTACTCATTATCTAAGTTCCAAATCCTACACATTCATTCTCATAATTTACCTAAATCAACATTCATCACTTTTATTCACCATTTCTGAGGGTCTGTCTTACCCTATGGGTAGCCCTAGGTTCGGTGTTACTCACCTATAGAACCAACGGGGTCTGTTAAGGGTTTCACACCTCAACCTAAGGTCCAAATCACATTCACAACCAAAGAAAAATAAATGAAGAAAGTCCTCACATTAGAATAAACAAAAACATGCATATATTATCAAGACTATAGGAAAAATAATAAAGACTACCTACCTCATGCTCAAATATTATTACTAGACCAAACACATCCCTTGATTCAAACTCAAACACCCATTTAAATCCCCAACTTAGAATCTTTTGGAAAAGTGATCATTTTAGGGATATAGAAGGAGATAAGAGATTCAACAAGACATAATCCAAAAAATATAGCAAGGAGGAGAGTTAGACTCTCCCACAGCTTCGATTCACACCAAATGGAACTCCAAATGCCTAAGAATCAAAGTAAAATCACCCACGGAGGAGGAGTGGGCTTCTAGTTTGTAACCCTTGTTGTAGGGAGTAAAATAGGGTGAAATAGTAGAAGAAAAAAATAGGATTAAGAGGGGAAAAGGGTAAAAATCCACTTTTAAAAGTCCACACAGTAAGAAAAACTATACACCAACCGTACAGCTCCCTCTGTCCAAGAGGGTCCAAGCTGCATAGTTTTCTAAGAGCACCAACATGGTTTGGAAAACCGTGTGGTAACCATACACTATCCTTTTTCTGAAAGGGTCACCAAGCTACACAGTTTCCTAGGTCAGGCACACAGTTTTTACTATGCACCAATCATGTGTTGTACACTGTGTGACATATTTTCTCCAGCTATCATGTCCCAAACTCCCTAGACACCCCCAAAACTCATATTACACCTGAGATCCACTTCACGAGCCACAACAAAGAAGGTTTAGCCCTAATTTAAACAAGGATATACATGTAAAAAAGGTTGGGATCTTATAACCTACCCACCTTATAATGGATCATCCTAAATCCATAATTCCAAACCTTACTGAGCCTCTAAGACCAAAGGTCGGGCCATGAGGACAACCTGTCAACTTTTATTTTCCAAGATTTCTCCCAAACATGGACACATTTTCATCACACTTAGACCAAGGAAACAGTCTTACCTTGAAGAAAGTTTCCTTTCCATACTCCACCACTATGATTTGATTCTCTTCAAGGATGCAACTACCTCAAACTCATCATCACCATATCAAACACATGATAAAGGTATAGGTAACCCACTGAACCACCGCACATAAGGATACCCATGAGGCAGTACATTACCTAGGGAGAGCCAACTAAAAGACCCTCAGTCTGATCCTCATCACAACTTATGGCCAAATTCGCTTGGTACCATCTTACCCACTTTAGTCATGGTTCTAATGGTGACCTATGCCCTATGTCATCCAAAGGAACATCCAGATTCCAACCACACCTCCTGACCTACACCAATCCAGAACTTGAGTCCCAATAGCCTCAGTTCATTTTAAAACATCCAATAATAACAACCCAAACATAATCTTCACCTTAAGGTACTCAACCAGTCAACATACTAGATAACACTCATCACCAAAATTGATACACTAAGATGGATCCCACTTGAGTCCATCCAACTCAAACCACCAGTTACGTCATTAACTGACTACTAGACCTCTATGGTGCTTCCCACCATTTGATTTCACCTATCACCACCTTTTTCGGTATTGATCACTTAAATAATCAAAAAATAGACCAAATAACATCAAATAAGCTTTTACAACTTACCCAACGTGTTTTCTAACTCACCATACCCAAAAATCCATAATAACACCATCCAACATTGGCATTCATCCATTCTATCGAAACCACCTAGAAAGGTCACACTTCCTCCATCCCTACCTCAGAAAATGAAAACATGGTTCTTCCTCAAAAAACACTCCCATTATCAGAGAATAGTTACCAACAAAATATTAACCAGAGGTGGCTATATCACATCACATTTGTTTCCTCTTACATAACTGAGTCAGTCCATCCCAGCTGACTCATTCCATTGATGCCCAAATTCCTCTATTAGCATGTCTCCCCTCTACCTACACATGATGACTTCTTACATAAGGCATAACCCATCATTTTCACACACTTACTGGAGTCCATTCTCGACCTTTAATGGAACTTCACTATCATAGAATTCCCTGCTCTGTGAACCATTATCAGCTCTACAAAACCCACCAACACATCCCGTAGAAAACACTCATATCACCTCTAAACCTATCCTGAGTTCATCTAACACTACATTTGTGGCCCACCTGTCCTTCCCCAAGGAATCCAAACGTTTCCTAATAGACTTCTTATTAGTATCCCAATTCCACCACATCCACTCCACGATCTAATTTATTCATTCATGACTAATCTACCACTCCCCACCTTAGGAGTACTATTTTCACCATTTTCCTCAAGCCATTTCAACCACTACGGATCATGATTTGATTCACAAGATGAACTTAAAACTTGTATGTGTTTGTCTATCCCTTCCCATAACAACAAAGCCAATGCTACCTGATACCCATTCTTGGATTCCGAGAACAGCACCCCTAGCATTCACTGACATCTAGTCCATCCCAAGGACCTCACCCACCACCAGTCGATGGTGTACTCTCCCACCATATAGATCACACACACATACCGCTCCTTGATAGTATCCTCCAAGAGGCTCCATTCCCATTCAAAATAAATTTAGGTAGCTAGGCGTAAATCCAGAGCTCTCTTAGCATACTTGAGACGATGTCAACATATTGGGCATGATAATAGATGGATAAAATTACACTAATAAGTCATCAACAATCACCAACAAAAAATATCCACCACCATTGTCACCTCTTTCCAAGAGGACACCTCAATCTTCTGAAGGTATCAGGATTCCCTGCCCACCAAAGTCTTATCAACACTAAAACACCAAAACTCGATTGGAATTTTAGACAATCTCACTACCACATCATGAACCTCTACTAAGTGGTTGTGAATCATCATCCCTTTTTGAAACCATTATCATTACCCCACTTGAGTCCTTCTCACACAGTCCTGCTGATCATAATAGATACACAAAGATCCATTCTACCAGTCCAAAACCAACTGGTTTCTCGCACTATTAGAGCCTCTATACATTAATTCCATAAAAATCACATTCTCTTATGCCCAACCCACCTAAGAACATATCCCAATGGAAACAAGCATCCCAGACACATTCCCATCACCCAATACTCAACAGGACAATAGAGGTCTCGCACTCTCCTGTGACCATACACAAAACCCAACTCTAGCTCACACAAGTCGTACATCACCCAAGCTAGGCCCAAACATCTTCTCACACAACTGAGCATGCCACCTGATCCACCAACTTCATTAGACCCAAGGATTCCTCAACATCTCACCGAAAAAACAAACCACTCCTACAAATAGCCCAACTGCATGACCACCCTCACCTCGAGTTTCCTCCAAAACAAAAGCACCCATCCATGCTTTGATCACCCATTCCTTGTCCGCCCCAAACTAGCATTTATTTCTGCATCTAACTCCATAAGAACCATAGGTTCAGGTCTCCAAATGATCATTTCCTTCAAAAGAACCCTTACGCCCAAAGTTAATCACCCAAGTGCTTCCTTGAGGTGAGTCAAAGGCATAACTATGCGCTTTTAAAAAACCTCGATGGTGCCCACCATACATCGATTTCACCTCTAAAGCAACCACCTGTGATTCACATTCCAAGGCACCCACAACACTAGGCCAGACTCCCTTAAGTCTACCCTTGATTTCTCAATATTTTCAACTCATAGACACAACTCAATTTGTATCTCCCAAAACCATTAACTTTTCAACCTAACCCTATAGGATAATCTCGGACTAGGAAACACCCTCTATATGCCACTTCCAAGGTTTAAAATGTCTAAATGTACAACACACACCCAAAATCATTGAAACCTGACTGACCTCTCTCACAGGTCATCCTCAAAATTCAAATGATACCAACTCCTCAAAATGGAATCACACTAAGAAAAGGTCATTGGCTCTTTCTAATACATACACACCAAACCTCAAACAACCAACTACTCATGGCGTTCATCCTACCCCTATTCCAAACACACTATGTCTAATGCACTAAATAACCATTTACACTAGATACCGCGCCTAAGATACTTGAACACATACACTAGAACCATGATTTAAACACCAACTCTAGGGTCCAAAACACAACTCATAAGGTCTCAATCAATAAGAGTCACCAAATTCACATTAACATACTTCATTTCACAACAAAAAGGTCACAACCTAACCAAGGAAATAATAGTAACATTCCATTAACTGACACACTCCAACTCAAGGTCTCAAAACTAAGGCACTCTCACTACCCAAACCACAAATACATTGGATCAACAACCAACATAAGGGATACCTAACATCAGTTTCCCAAGTTCCATCATGTTCCCATTTTCCCACTTAATTAACCTTACCTTTTAAACCCACAATTTCACTTTTAAAAACTTTTCATTTCCAAAATCAAATCATTTACACCTTCCAAAACCTTCTTGTTGGACTAACATTTCATAAATCCAGATTTATTCAAAATCACATTTCAAAACATTTCCCTTTTTCCAAACCCAAGAATTTTCGTTTCTCAAAACCCTTTTTAACTCAATTTTTAACACTCATAATTTCATTCAATTTAACTTTTTATACCCATTTGGTTTATCATCATGTCAATCATAGGTCATTCACAGGAAACATATAAATGAAATATATATCCCATATGCCTAGAATGATTCATGAACTCACACACCCTCTCTTATCACACCAGACCAAGATATAAAACCTCATAAATCAATAACATCACATCCAATTATGCCACCCAATGTGTAAATATCAACCAATTGTAAAATTACAAAATAGAACATCAGTTCACACCCTTGGAAACTTGGGTTTTCCCTCATATGTGGGGATACAGGCACCCAACCATGATCTCGTTACCAAGACCCGACAAGATCCTAGTATCCTATCTATTATGCCTAAATAGTAATACAAAAGACGACCCCCTATGATATCACTTTGTAAAGTCCCCGACTTGGAATCCACTACAACTGGTACTCCGAGCTAGGTCATAATATGACCCCAAGTGAACCTCCCTATATGTCATAGTTTGTTGACTAGCAACGTGGGTCTAAAGAGAAACATGGGGAGACTATACCCACCCATCAAAGTGAAACCACAACAGAAATAACATCAACAGATAAAATAGCCAAAAAGAACAATAAATGGACAACATATGATGAAAACCAACAAGTAACCAAGTACACATGCTATAACAAAATATAGTGAATACACAATATGTAATGCATTCATGCTAATAAAAATCCCCAAATCAAAACTACCAAAATATCCCGAACATAGATCTGAGTCCCAATCCCAATCCTAACCTCCCATGCTCCAATCCAACATCTCATGCACAAGTAAACACCAAGTCCCTTTCCTAAACCTATATCAGAAAGCAAGAAGCTTCTGCTTGGGTACCCAAGTGGCATGGTAGCCCAAGAAGGGTGTGAGTACAACACAGTAGGCCACCACCAATGGTGTCTAAATCAATAATCGGTTTGTAAAATGGTGTATAAAATTTAACAAGTGTAATAAATAAAAAATGAAACAAAAAAATCATTTAAGTAATTCTCCAACATCCATTTTATCCATTAAGATCTCTATAGTATACTAATAAACAAAACTAGCTCAGATCATGCTAGGAGTCTAAGCCAAGTCACAAGGGGTTACATGCACTTTTAACCTCAAGGGGTGTTCAATAATCAAAAACTATCACATACCCATTAGTTAATAATATTCACTTTACCGTTATAATTATTTATCCTATGGGTTAGGCATTTACATAATTTACTCTATAGCTAAAGCTGGTCAATTACCATTCATAAGGGAATAGGTTTAGTTCCCTATCTCACTAGGGATAAAAATTTCATAAACAAATACATCACACATACCTTGGAGCATCAGTATAAGTTGTATATCACACATACCTTGTAGAATCAGTCCATGTAGTCTCATATACTGCATATGTTAGGTGCATAGAGCCTCATTCTGACTCCTTAACCCATGAATTATAGGGATGGGGTTTATAGCCTTAGTCCAACCTGACCCATGAGTGTATAACCTGAAGCCAATACCCCACATACCTCCAAGATATGTGAACATGATTCTTTGACCATTTACCGTATATAACATTTCGCAACCATAGTCATACAATAACATAACATTCACAATTCATAATTAATCTATACATAAATCATTCTCATGCCATAACCCATGGACGCATTACTATTTGAAAATCATTTCTCATTAACCCATTAACATTATACCAAACACTCCATAATTCCATGCTATAAATTAAGCTCAATTAAAATCAAATTCATTTACAAACCATTTCACCTTTACCAACACAAACCATAACTATTAAACACAAATATCTATATTAAACCTAACACCACCTTATGTCATGTCATAAACTATGAATATTCATTATTTAATTCATTCCATAACCACATTAACATACTAACATAATCATCAAGGGTCTTATCTCACCAACCCACACATTATTTCATTTACTATGATCACAATGGACCTTTAAACCAAATCATGTATCAACACAATCCAAATACTCATTTGAAACCATTTTGAAGACACGTTTTTTAAGCATGGTATTCCTCTTAGAAAAATAAGATAAGCCTCAAGGATTTCATTCCCATTTCCAACCACTCAAAACAATCATTAAGAATTTTCAAAAAAAAAGGGACCACACCCCCATTTCAAATCATCATTTGAAATCTCAAAATAAAACCCCTTTTCAAAACACTTTGAGTTCAACACTTCATTTTAAAACGTTAACCCTTTAAAATAATTATTTTCCTTCATTTAAAACCATAACTGAATCAAAATTCAACACACACCATTCAAATAATTTTCAAAATAAACCTGGGAAATTCACAAACACAAGCATATAAATATCTCAATTATCCTCTTAACCTTACCCATTAGCTAAGTGGAAAATGCTACCCATTTATTCTCATAATTTCCCTAACTCAACATTTAACACTTTTAATCTCCATTTACAAGGGTTTGTCTTACCCCATAGGTAGTCCTAGGTTTGGTCGCACTCACCTACAAACCCAAAAGGGTTCGTGAAGGGTTTTACACCTCAACCTAAGGTCCAAATCACATTCCATAACCAAATACAAATAAATGAAACAAATCAACATATTTGAAAAACTATAAACACTTATATAATATCAAGACTATCAAAAAAATATTAAAGACCACCTAACTCATGCTCGAAGATGATTATTAGCCCAAACGCATCCCTTGATTCGAACTCAAAAATCCCTTTAAATCCAAATATTAGAATCTACTGGAAAAGTGAGGGTTTTAGGGATTTGAAAGGAGAGAAGATATTATACAATCCCTAATCTAGAGAATAGAGCAAGAAGAAGAGTTAGACTCACCCATAGCTTAGATTCACACTAAACAGTACTCCAAACACCAAAGAATCGAAGGAGAAACACCCTTGGAGGAGGAGGGGGCTGCAGGTTCATCACCCTTGCTGTAGGGGGTTGAATGGGGTGAAAAATTGGGAAATAATGAAATATAATTGGGAGGGAAAATATTAAAACCCCAATTTTTAAAGGTTTCATGATTTGGATGCATAGTTAGCCAAACTGTGCACCAACCATGCGGCTCCCTTTGTCCAAGAGGGGTTAAGACACACGATTTCTTGGGAGCACCTGTATGGTTTTGAAAACCATGTTGTAAACATGCGCTATCCTCTGTCTAAAAGTGTCACAAATCTACACGGTTTCTTAGTCCAGGCGCATGGTTTGTACTAACCATGCACCAACCATGTGTTGCACATTGTGTGGCCTCTTTTCTCCAACTATCATGCCCCAAAATTTCCAAACATCCCCAAAACTCCTCTTACACCCAAGAACCACTTCATTAGACACAACAAAGGAGGTTTAACTAGAATTTAAACAAGGATGTACCTATATGAAAGGTCAGGGTCTTACAGGGAGTTAACTCTAAATCACCAAAAGTAAGTACAATAAACAAGATAATCTAGATATGATCAAAGGAAGACTCCAAGTATAAAGGTGAGGTCTTCTCTCAAAACCAGCTTAGGGATTCTACTCGAGGATCCATAATAATACTCATTTAAAATAACTCACTCATCAGGTCATGATAAAACTGATGGAATTCATCTAATAGGTTATACTCATCATCCCATACCATATTTAAGAATGAAAGAACTGGGAGGGATAATGTGAGATACTCACTCGATAAGACTACACCTCATTAAAAGACAACCAATGTTGATACAAAAATAATGGATCACACACAAGGACAATGGGGGAAACCTAACCCTAACTGAAATAGCCCACTAAAAAGTGGATCGAATGTCCAGTTTGTAGGTTATGTGATACCTGACCCTACCTAATGAAATATGGGAATGAGGATCACAACCTCATTCCTCATTGATGGATAAATGGATCTAATCCTTTAATGGGATCTTATGTCCAATAATCCGAACATGATTCTACACTGAACCCTCATGGGGGCAGGCTGAGAAAACTCACTCATACTGAAATGGAATAAGGTAACACAACCACACTAATACTGAAGCTAGAATGAGGGGATCAAGGTCTCTAAACTTCCCTTTAAGGAGTAAATGGTGTTATCAAGGGGAACACAATGTGTCTCACTAAGACTGATCCAAATTTTTCCCTTCCATATCACATGATATGTTCTTCTCTATACATGGCATGTTTTGATGACACATGGCATGTAGAGTTCAGGCCTATTACTCTGACATGTTTTGTCTTCCCATGTTCATGTACTCTTTGAAGTATATAGGGCATTCTTCGACACACAAACAGTGTGTAGGGTTACATAACTTCTGGGAATGTATTTCATGTACATACTGAGATGGATGGATAAGGATCATGTGACATGTGGACTAGGAAAATGTTCATGTGATATTTATCTTCTATGTAACCCCTAGTCATCTTATGAAGGGGGTCCACACAACATGTGTCCTTCAAAACTACACACTATATAGATCATAATTTCTCATAATTCTACAATTGACAACATGTAACCACTTAAAAAATTTTTGCCTCCTCTTATACCAAAAATCTATCTAAAAATTCTCACAACCTACATTGACCAAGCCTATGTCATCATCGGTGGTCAGATTTCCCCCTACCCATAAATAATCTATCATCACACCTTTGTAAATACCCAAATGATCAGGATCACAAAACCACCCTCACTCACACCACTATAGAATTCTCACCACTACCATCATGCCTTCATCATGCCTCTAATATCAATATTGAACACCCAATAATGATTCATAACCCCATCAAGTAGTCATACTATGATCGAGTTCCCAGAAAAAATTGAATCATCAGCTAATCAAGCACTGGTGATGACTATTCGAAGAACGGAGGGAGAAAGGCATGAAACACAAAAGTGAGCATTTAATAAGTTTCATGTTTAGTTATATATAATTTATGAAAATAAAAGGATGGGGAGAATAATCAAGTTATCAAAACTTGTAAAATAAAGGAGCAGTCTAAAATTGAGAGAACAATTGTCACAATATCCCTAGCTTCCAAGAAGAATGAATAAACCTTTATACCACCACATCTCGTTCCTTCCGAAAAGTTGTATGAATCATCTAATTCATCTGACTCGTCTGACTCAGAAACTTCCTCCAGTGAGGACGATGAGAATGATTCTGCATATAGAAATTCTTTCCAAATAGAAGAGAAATTGGACTTTTCAAAAGAGCTAGATTCTTGGATAGAAGTGAATGACACAACTGCTTTCTAACAATACAAAAATGGTGGCATGACTGCTGATACTTATCTTGACCTCTGAAATAGAATGTTTATCAAGGTTGTAGAGGAGTTTAAGAAATATCCAAATTTCAATTTCAATGAGATTCCTTGGAAATGAGTTATTAGTCACTAAAAGTGGCTAATATTCATTGTTAATATATTTATATTCATTGTTCCAAATCCCATAAACATTTTTTTATTTCATTACATAAATAGAACTTCATTTCTCATCTTAAATGCAATTCATGTTTAAAATGCAAATTTGGGACCAATCATTCATCTATTTGTGGACAAAACTATATTAATTTTCTGAATTTGATATTTTGGTATATGATTGATCACTTTTTTTGGAACATTTTATATTTTAGGTCCGATGGATGAATTCCAAGGGAAGATGGAGATTTTTGTGCCTGAATGTAGAACTTTGCTGGAGAAAGAATAATGGGCCTAAGGCCCATCAAACAAATGTGGGGACCACAAACCAAGCCCAATGAAACTCAAATTTATACAGTAGAAAGATAAAAATATGAGGATCATTTTATTAAACTGTGGATGGAGATAATTCTGATTTTTTCATGATGATAAAGGGATCTGAAGTTAAGATTTAAATGGTGGACCCGACATTAATGCACAGAAATCCGTCCCACCATTTCGACCATAACATCCAAACGGATAAGGGAAATTTCATGAAATTTTTACAGATCATAGATTACATATGGAAAAATATATTTCTCTTATACAACCCCTCAGTATTTTGCTTTCTTCAATTACAAATTCACACGTCAATATGGTGGACGAATCTGGACAGTTTTCTGGTTCAAATTCAAAACGTCAATTTCCTTTTGATTATTCACCATCCTTTTGAATCTATTAATTGTTGGGGGGTGAATTAATTGTTGGGGTATGTACCTAAGGCTCCTAATATGCCTATATAAGGAGCTAGTGGTGAAGGTAATGGTGTGGATATTTTTTTCTTATCATCTTTTTTTGCTTGTTTCATTTTAAGGTTATGCTTCCAAATTTCCTTTGTAATGTTTTCCATTTCCATGTAAGTTTCTTTTTTTATATCCTTATGTTCTTAATAAAATTATTTCTCTTCTATATTTTCCATTTCATTTATTAAACTTTATTATCACAAAGCACAGTGATATCTCTGTGTTGTTGTGAATTAGTTCACACATAGGTGTGAATTTCATTCACACACACGGAGGAGTGCTCGTTATTTCTGCGGTTTTAATTTCTTCAATCCAATTCTTGTTAGCCATATTCCACCCACCATTGAGATTATACCATAAATGGAGGGCTAACCCTTTAATGGGTTGATCTTAGGAGGATGCAAAGTCTCGGTTGAATGTTATTTTATGAACGAATTATTGTTAATTGGATAATTAATTTAAGACATCCATTCTTCAGTTATTTCTACTCTTCATCTTTACTGTGTTTGAGAAAACTAAATTCAATTACTAAATGACCATATACATCAGAGAGATCATGAATTTGGTTCTCTAAGTGTATAGGGGATTAGTAATTGTGTTTAGTAAGCACCAAACTAGAAAATGATGAAGGTAGTGTTATTTTTGAAGAATAGATTCATCAAGAATTAATAAAACCAAAATTGTCTAAAGAAGTAAAATTCATTCAATCCACCCTGAGCATAATCCTAAGATCAACCCATTTTATTTAAATTGAATTCACTTATGTTTCTTAGTGTTCTTTAAAACCATCCAAAATCAAAACCAAAGTTGGCTACTTCATAGCCCATCCTTCAACAAATCATAGCGTCTCAAGGTTACTTCTTTGGTCCCTGTGGACTCGACCCCTACATGTACTACATCGATCGCTTTTACCAGTAGGGTAAATTTGGGCGCAACCAAATTTTGGCGCCATTTTCGGGGACCCAATTAAGTTTTCTTAGACACCCACCTTCTATTCTCACCTAACTTCTCTTTTCTCACCTATATTTCTCTTTTCTTTTCCCCTTTCTTTTTTTCATGTGTCCAAAAAAAATCCAAATCCAAATTTCATTCAACTCCAATAGAGCATCATAAACAATTTCCTTTCATAAACTCGGGCTGGAATCAAATAAAAAATCAACAATGGGAATACCCTCACATAGAAAATTACGTTGATCAACACTTTAATGATTACCCCACACTCGATAACATGAACGATCAATGGGATGTTGACTGTTTAAAAGATCAATTTCCATACCTATCAAGAATGATTGAAAATATAAATAATGAGGAATTCCATGATGTACAAACATCTATCAACTCTATTCCTGAAAAAAAATCTTAAACGATTGTGTAATCAAATGGAGATAATGAATTCTAAGGTTTCATCTTTGAGGTTAGAACTACAAAACTTTACAACATGTGAAGAACTCACTTTAGAATTTGGGAATTCAAAGTTAGATAATGAATTGAATTGGTCAGTAAATGTTGAAAGTAAAGCTGAAGAGTGTTTAAATCAGGATGAAATTGATTTTTTGATTTCAAAAGATAATAAATTGACATCATGGATTGAGTTTCCTAAACATGGCTCCATTAGTGAATTTTTAGGACCACCAATCACTGAACAATTAGGAGAAATACAAAACATTGATCCCATACACACTTCTGATTTTCAACTGGAAAATTTTCAGGATGAATCTTATTTTCAAAATGAACCAATTATTTCTAAATTTCATGGAGAAGAAACTATTTTTGATTCAAATTTCCATTCTTCTTTTGTAAATTTTTATCAACCCGAACTCAAAATTATTATCCTTTCTTCACCACTCTTAAATTTTGATAACCAATACCATGAAATTTCAATTTATTCTCCTCTTGAAACTAAAAAATTGGGAATTTTCATTGATTTATTAGGTAATACTAGATATTCAATTCAATCAACCATTGCTGATATTACATGGATTTTACCGCTCATTGTAGAACAAAGGATTTCACATGAAACATATTTCAAACAAATAAGCAATATCAATCTTGTTGAGGTGGAGAAAGATGGGTTCATTAAAATTTTGAAAGTTGGAATTGGATAAGTTGGGGGTTACAAGTCGGGCTAACGACGTTAAACAAAAGTGTTGCACGGGAGGCAACCTGTGGTTTTCATGTTTCCAATCACTGTGAATCATCTTTTGTTTCCTTCTACTTCATTTTGTTATTTTTTTTATATATATTGTTGACTTGTTCTTCTTTTATGAGTAAGGATGGGTATAAAAAGGGAGCACCATATTCATCCGTGTCATGCGGTGTGATCCCTGAGTAATACCTTACCCAGAAAATATAAAGAAGACAATGTATCATCAGTTTATTTTATTTATGTTTTTGTAGGTAAAAAAAATTAGACTCTTGACCTGTTATTATTTTATGAGTATGGATGGGTATGAAAGGGGAGCACCGTATTCATCTGTGTCACGCAGTGTGATCCCTGAGTAATACCTTACCCAGAAATTTAAAATAAGACAATGTATCATTAGTTTGATTTAAAAAAAACATGAAACCCCATAAAAATGATGATACTTGGAATTAAATCCTTGTGTTGTTTTTTTTTGTCTGATTTGTCCTTCTTTTTATGGTTCATGAACTATTTTGGGTGATACATGTTCAATCAAGGAGGTGACTACATCCCCCAAGTGATCAAAGGAGTAATCTGGAGCATCATGAACTTCAACTTCAAAAACCAGGTGAATTTGTTCCATGTTTATCATTCTTAATTTTATCTTTTAACTCCTATACCACCCCCTTCTAACTGTTCTTATCTTTAAACACTGGGGACAGTGTTATTCTAAGTTGGGGGGAGATAAAAAATAATTTTTTTTATTTTTTGAATAAAAACATGCATGAAAAGAAAAATTACATTAACCATAAACATGATAACACACATTGCAGACTCTAAAATTGGATATCAAATAATTTTGTATGCCTTGATTCTAATTTTAATGCAAGTTTAAGTTCATGAGCATAGTTTTTGGAAAGTGCGGTTGTCTAATGTGATTTTTCAAAGTTTACATTTTTATCCTCTTAATAAAAATGCCACAATGCACGTCTACTGGATTGTGGGTGTAAATTTGAGTTCTTGGGTCCCTTTCATTATAGCATAGGATTCTGGGGTCACTTTTAGTTTAATTTGAGTATCCAAAAAAAACAAAACAAAAAAATTGACCACATAGAGCAATGTTTTGTCCAAATGAGTGGCGTCCGGCACTTGGGGATCATGACTCCATAGTTGTATTGCCCCGAGTTAGGCTTTATATCTATATTGTAGAGCATGAAATTGACAATATGTGTGGCGTCCGGCACTTGGGGATCGTGACTCCACAGTTGTCTTTCCCAGAGTTAGTCTTTTCATATCTATTGTGGATAAAAAAATAATCAAAAAAAATCAAAAAAAATGGATACTCATATTAAGGTTTAATGTGATTCCCACCTAGCGCTTCCATTTTTTCCCCTTGAACAACAAAATGTGCCCCATATCTTTTGTGATGCACAACACTTTATCATGCTTAATTGGAATTGGATGAAATGTGGCGATGAATTTGAACAAAGTAATGGGCTTGGGCATGGGATATGCTTATGGACTTTGCTTGTTTTAAATGATTTTGATGGGTTTCATAATTTTTTTGGTATGAGGTCTTTGGGTGAGCAATGTGTATTTAAATGTTTTTGGAAAAGGGGATTTGAATTTCATATTTGTAATATATTTTGCTCAGGACTAGCAAAACTCAAGTTGGGGGTGTGATTAGTCACTAAAAGTGGCTAATATTCATTTTTAATATATTTATATTCATTATTCCAAATTCCATAAACATTGTTTTTAGTGCATTACATAAATAGAACTTCATTTCTCATCTTAAATGCAATTCATGTTTAAAATGAAAATTTGGGCCCAATCATTCATCTGTTTTTGGACAACACTATATTAATTTTATGAATTTGATATATTGGGATACGATTGATTACTTTTTTTGGAACATTTTATCTTTTAGGTCTGATGGATGAATCCCAAGGGAAGATGGAGATTTTTGCGCCCAAATGCAGAACTTTGCTGGAGAAAGCATAATGGGCCTAAGGCCCATCAAACAAATGTGGGTCCCACAAAACAAGCCCAATGAAGATCAAATTTATACAGTAGAAAGATAAAAATGTGAGTATAATTTTATTCAACTGTGGATGGAGCTAATTCTGATGTTTTCATGATGATAAAGGGATCTGAAGTTGAGATTTAAATGGTGGACCCGACATTAATGCACAGAAATCCGTCCCACCATTTCAACCATAACATCCAAAAGGCTGAGGTAAATTTCCTGAAATTTTTACATCTCATATAGGACAGATGGAAGAAGATATTTCTCTTCTACAACCCCTATGGATTCTACTTTCTTCAATTACAAAATCACAGGTCAATATGGTGGACGAATCTGGACAGTTTTCCGGGTCAAATTCGAAACGTCAATTTCCTTTTGATTATTCACCCTCCTTTTGACTCTATTAATTGTTGGGGGTGAATTAATTGTTGGGGTATGTACCTAAGGCTCCTAATATTCCTATATAATGAGCTAGTGGTGAAGGGAATGGTGTGGATATTTTTTTCTTATCATCTTTTGTTGCTTGTTTCATTGTAAGGTTATGCTTCCAAATTTCCTTTGTAATGTTTTCCATTTCCATGTAAGTTTCTTTTTTTGTATCCTTATGTTCTTAATAAAATTATTTCTATTCTATATTTTCCATTTCATTTATTAAAACTTTATTATCACAAAGCACAGTGATATCTCTATGTTGTTGTGAATTAGTTCACACATAGGTGTGAATTTCATTCACACACACGGAGGAGTGCTCGTTATTTCCACGGTTTTAATTTCTTCAATCCAATTCTTGTTAGCCATCTTCTTCCCACCATTGAGAGTATACCATCAATGGAGGGATAACCCTTTAATGGTTTGATCTTAGGAGGATGCAAAGTCTGGGTTGAATGTTATTTTATGAACGAATTATTGTTAATTGGATAATTAATTTAAGACATCCATTCTTCAGTTATTTCTACTCTTCATCTTTACTGTGTTTGAGAAAACTAAATTCAATTACTAAATGACCATATACCTCGGAGAGATCATGAATTTGGTTCTCTAAGTGTATAGGGGATTAGTAATTGTGTTTAGTAAGCACCAAACCAGAAAATGATGAAGGTAGTGTAATTTTTGAAGAATGGATTCATCAAGAATTAATAAAAACAAAATTGTCTAAAGAAGTAAAATTCATTCAATCCACCCCGAGAATAATCCTAAGATCAACCCATTTTATTTAAATTGAATTCACATAGGTTTCTTAGTGTTCTTTAAAACCATCCAAAATCAAAACCAAAGTTGGCTACTTCATAGCCCATCCTTCACCAAATCATAGCATCTCAAGGTTACTTCTTCGGTCCCTGTGGACTCGACCCCTACATATACTACATCGATCGCTTTTACCAGTAGGGTAAATTTGGGCAAAACCAAATTTTGAAAAAAAAAATAAAAAAAATAAAAAAAAAACAAAAACAAAATGGGTGCTCTTTCTCCTAACCTGACCGGCGAATGAAGCTTATTTATTTGTGTGGACTCTGCTATTTCTATTTGGTATCAGTCTTCATGAATTTTTTTAGTGTACATCACATGCTGACTCACCTGCTCGAAATGGGTGCTCTTTCTCTGTTTTGAACAGTCTGATGTTATGTTTGAGGTGCTTTCTGGTTTAGGGTGATGTATTTCTCTCATGAGGCCTCCACTTGTAGTTTGGATTACAAGATTTCTTTACTACCTTTGATGAGTCTGGTCTGTCTTGTCTGCAACCTCATCCTAGTTTCTCTAGAAGTTTGTTTATGGTCTGCCAGTTTTAGTTCTTTCTTGTGTTGGTGGATTTTTTAGGAACATCGCATTCTCTCAAGTGGTTCATGTTCCTTTG
Source organism: Viscum album (assembly GCA_963277665.1). Taxonomy (NCBI): domain Eukaryota; kingdom Viridiplantae; phylum Streptophyta; class Magnoliopsida; order Santalales; family Viscaceae; genus Viscum; species Viscum album. The sequence continues at coordinate 1,890,922,919 of OY728135.1, forward strand.
GGGACGTTTGGTTGTGTTCTCCACATTGACAGGCTGATCTCAAGGTTTTCATTTGGCATCAAATGACTTGCTCATTCCTTTTTGTCTCCTATTGTATGAAGATTTGGGTTTCTTCTAGGTTGTGGGATGTTTTTACAGATAGGTTTGTTTGATTTCAATGGTTTTTATGTATCTCAAGTTTTTATTTCCTTCAATTCCATGATGGTGTGAGCTTGTCACACCTCACGTTTGTACTAGTCCTTTTTATTTTTAATAAATTTCTTTGGACATGAATTAGGTAACCAATTCATGTCTCAATTTGCTTAAAAAAATCAAGTTATAAAAACCAATAAATTCAAAATTCTCAAACTAGAATTAAAAAGGTTTAATTAACCCAAACATGGACTCAACGAGGATGATTTGATCCATGTTTGATCTAGAATTAAGAAAAATAGGGAAGATCTAACAATAAAAAAACCCTACATCAAATTTGGATTGATCATTAGTGAATAACATATTCTTCATGTGGTATTATTGATAAATTTTGTTAAATTTGTCCATCAATCCTTCATTATTCCTTCTATCCATTCATCTCTAGCAGAGTTCTCCACCACGGTCACTCTCCACTAAATCTCTAGGGTTATGTACATAACCCAAGGATTTTTCTATAACCATTTTTATATAGTGTTAAGTTGTGTTTTAAGAATTTAATAGAAAATTAAATAATTAATTAATTAATTTTTCTAATACTCCTCCTATGAATTCACTTAAACAAAACTTCTGATGCACAATAAAATTATGTCATGCTTGGGGTACAACCTATATTCCAAATTTAATTATATTCTTTTTTTTCTCATCTTAGATTCTATTTGGAGTTATTCAATTGTTTCCAAAATAATGTGCACATGACATATTATATTTATATTTTTTATATATCAATATTGAGGCTCCATGGGTCCCAAAACTTCACACCAACTCCATTTATAAATCCAAAAATATTATTTAAAATATTTCAAAATATCAATATAAAAAATAGAGTCATTACATTTTTCCTCACTCACACGCAACCCAGGAAACTTACCAGGAGGTCACCTGTCACGAAACTAATCCAAGATAAGAATGATTAAATGTGAAGTTCTAATTAGGTAGGTTCCTAAAAAAAGGTTCACCTTGTTGACATGGGTAGTGACATTTAGTCTTTTAAGTCCCACTTTTCTAGGGATATTACAAAGTTATCACTTCTGGAATTTCATTTACACTTATAGAAATCCTTCTTAAGATGGCCCCTTATTCCACAATGCTAAAAATCTATCCCGATTCTGATATATTTACCAATAATCATCTCTATTAATTTACTTTCTAATCATATTTGAATTATTTAATGAGGTGAGATCACTCTTCCATCTTCATCCAGCGCATTACTGAAAGGTTCTTGAATCTAAATCATATGAAGCACTTTATTAAGGATCAATTTTCAGACATCCTCAAAGATCAAGATGTTTTTTCATTAGATTTTATCACTATTGTTACCATTTCTTCCCAAGACTCTACAAAAGATGATAAAATAGTATGGCCTAAACATCATCCACAAAATTTACCTTTATAGTCTCAAAATGACTTCTGATCATGTTGAAATAATTCACATGATACATTGAATATATTACTTTTGAAAACCCTCTACTAATAGTTGTCACATCAAGAACACCTTGTTAAGTATTGTAGGTGTTTAATACATATTTTCTAGAACTACCATTAACTTTAATACAGTCTTCTTCCCCTAGATGTTTAAGGCCACATTTCGGGCCAATGTCATCCTCATCAAACCCAATGCCTTTCTATATAGACTTTCCCATTCTCTATTATCTATTGTATCTAGATTAAATCCATTAAATGGAACTTTAAAGTCCTTATAAATGAAGTATTACACCAACATCAACCTCCTAAATCCAAAATTCATTCCATCGAATCTTTCGATCCAAACCTTGTTATATTCCAATGCTATCTTTTTTATGATAATAAATCTTATTGAAATCAAAATATTTATAAGAGATAATATTATCTAATATGTTTATGAGTGAACTATTGAACCTCTAAGAACCTATTCTATGATAAAAATAGTTGATAATCCTACCCCAAACTTCAACCACCAAAAGAAAGGTCACCAGAATCACATTGGTGTAAACAGACTCTAGAAAAGACTCTTTGAACATCAATGCATCATAACTTAGAAGAATGACCTCACTTAAATCACTATAATGAGTTAGAATTTCTCATCCATGTTCACCCATGTCTTAGACAAACATTGAATGAAATTAAATAAATAAAATCAAGTAAAATACACAAGTGGTTTTAGATGGTTTGAACTTTCATCCTATAACTACAAGGGGAACATTGAAACTTTATTTTCATTATAAGATGTTACAATCACCGACACTTAGTAGCCATGTAGATCAATAACTCAAATGATAACTCGACTCATCATCATATGATCTCACCCACCTTTTATAGTGGGTCCCATCCAGTAAACTAGTTTCACTGGCCTCCAACATTCAAGAGGATTCATCCATTTCATTGGATGACTACCTATCTTCTATAGCACATCCAATGTATGACCTCTGATCATAGATAGATAAACATTTCACTATCGTCTCACTCCTTTTCTAAAAAATTATATCGGGATTCATCCATATGAACAACATATTCATATTTTTATTATCTGACTGCACCACATCATAGATGAACATGTTGTGACATGACCACTATGCACTTCCAACCATAAAAAAATCACAACTTCCAACCACATCATGGTCAACCCATTGATGACCTACTACCACTTCCTTCAAAAGATAAAATGGTCTATTAGAGTTTCTATTTATGGTAAATTGAATCTCTTACTTGAATAGGCTTCAAAAATCCTAAAAGTTTCCTCCAAATAGGGTAGTCTTGATATCGAATCCCCAATATAGTTACCATAGAAATTTTCTATGACAAGTATAATTATAACACATTTTATCATGATTACTGGTGTAAGGTTTTACTATATACTATGCTTGGATATCACTTAAACCTTTTGTAATCATTTGATCTTTATTGGTACCAGCTTATACCATCATTGTCTAGTTTTTATTGAATGACCACCAATATCTTTAAATCAACTTGAGAAACTCTAAAAATATGTAATTTTATTTTAGTTTATGGAATCCATATTCAATTCATTTAAACATTCCAATCATATTATTTCATTATTTAATACTTCTTTATAGTTTTTATTATATTTAATGAATAATATATCACCCGTTTTGGTAAATATAAAACCACCTATTTGGTTTTAGATTTCTTACGCAATATATCTCTCTAAAACGACTCCACCCACTAAGACTTGTGATGTTTAGTGTTCTTATGATAAATCACGTACATCCAGTTCCTAAACTTTATCAAATTGTAGCTTTATCCCACTATCTCCCAAGATATATGCCTTTCTCATAGAAGTATAGTTAGTTTTTACTAATACCTCACTAAATTAAGGATGTTAATATCCTAATTTACTATAGGATAATTAATGGAGATGCACTTTGTGTTTTAATTGATGTATGTTTATAGCTATAACCATCTTTAAACAAATAGTTCCCATTAAACACCTGATTTTGTATTATAATGGAATCTCATAATATTAAAACTTATATGATATCCATTAATCAATCTAGTTAGAATATGGTTAGTTATTACACTTCTATTTTCTAAACATGTATGGAAAGGAATCATGGAAAACTTAAAATACATATAAGAAACATCATTAATCTACCTTATACTACAATCACCTCTATGACGTGGATAAGTTAATGTGAGTATAGGAAAACCTCTAATCAATATTTCAATGATCGGTGAATACTTAGTTAAGATATACTCTAACAATACTTCTCATAGGATCTAATATATTTTACCAAGTTTATTCATTTCTCCATCAAGCATTTCTAAAATTTATTAAAGGTATATCATAGAGGATATGAACTTACCACTAACTTCTCCTTATAATTAGTTCAAGAATTCAAGTTGAACTTACTCTAGAAGATTTATAGCCTAAACTTATTTCTAAATGTTTCCTTACTTGAACAAATAATTATCCTTCCACAACCTAGTATGGGTCTTATATTTTTTATTAATCATTAATCATTGATGATTAAAGTATTTCTAAACTATTAGTTAAGATTGAAATACCATAATAATATCCATTTCAAAGTAAAATAATATCTTGTTGTGTCTAAAATAACATTGAGATAAATGTTTTGTAAATACTCAATACAAAGTAATATTTTAACTAGAATAAATGCATTTTTAAATTTCAAGTTGTGTTCTTATCACTACTGACATAGGAATCACCCTTACCTAATGCAAGAATTCACCTTATTTTTTATATTTTTTTTGAACATCCATAATTCCTATATTTGAATAAAAATATATGATTTTCATATTATATTTAATAACCAATAAGTGAAACATAAGTATTATATATAGTTATGAATACACCTAAAGTATAATCTTATACTTGTTTCATCATTAATTCATCATAGTTTCTCTTCTAATGACCTTTCTGGTTATATGAGAAACAAATAACCTTTTTTCTCTACAATGCCTAATAATATTTTTTAAGGGTGTTGTAAAGGCACCATTGACTTCAGACTGGTTATGGGATTTTCAAACTGGTCTTTCATTTTTTTTCATAAGTGGTGAGGAATGATGTTCCAACCAATCCTTATCTACATAGTGAATCATAGTCAAAAGAATCTTGAGCATATCATTTGTACTATCCATCCTATAATTAGTGATGAATTTAGAGAATCTAGGACATAAGGATAATAATATGAGATTAATGGATAATTTATTATCTATATTGAAGCCTAAATTCACTAATTAAACAATATAATCTAGAATTTTTAAGTCTAGGTTCATTACTTCTAGTTTACAATAGTATAGTGCAATGGAAATCTATTTTATCTTGAGCCTCTCCTTCTCCATTTCAAGTTTAAGGAGATGATTTTTCATAGTGTAAGCATCCATGTCCTTATGTTTCATCATCAACTCTTCAAGAATAGTCGGTAGCATGATGAAACTTATATAACAAGCATCCTTTATGAATCTCTATTAATCTTCCTTTTCACCTCTACTCGCTCGGTGAGGTGGCTAAATAAGTATAGGGGACTCCGACACATGGTATAAATTTTCCTATAGTAGTTTAGTGTATAAATGACTATAACACACAGGGAAATTTGTGTTGGTGAGGACATGGTCTTTGTCTAGAAATAACCATAGTGTTCTTGTGGTTTTTATTTCCATTTTCTCTTTTAAATAAAATAATATTTCAATACTTTATCTTGATTACTAAAATGTGATGTAATAAATTTTATTTTATTAGTCTACCAATATTTTAGCAAATTCTTATATACCTCATCATTGGATTTGGAATATCATCTCATATGAATGTTCTTGTGTCAAGGATCCATATTTCCATTCTCATATCCTAGACTATGGCCATGAAAATTACTCAATGGTATTTAGGTGGGAGGGTATTTCCATATTCATTAAATCATATTACCTTAATCCATTGAGTGGAATCCCCTCTCCGTAAATCCTATACTTTGATTTTATTAACATTTTCCTCCAAATAGTATTTAACAAACTATGGTCATTACACTCAATACCAATTTTTTAAGCCACTCATTATCTTTTTTAGGACAACCTATAGTAATTGAAAAGTGTCCTCAACTATGGCACAACCAACACTTTAATTACGGGTGTAACTTTAATAAATTAATGGAAGGTGTTTTCTATCTTAATATTTCCTTTGATTTATTGTTATATTATACATAAATATTATTTATCTTATCCTTTTTTAACATGATTGTTAACATTATGTGTAATTTTACAAAATTAATTAACCATGTCAAAATAAATTAATTTTTACATAATCCATTTATTTTATTACAAATTATATGTTTGTTAACTTATTTAATTTAATTGATCATGTTTAAATATAAAATAAACATAAATAATTAACCATGCACAAGATATAAATAAAATAAATATGTGTAGTGATCATGATATTTTCTATTGGTTAGTTTATCGAGTGAAAAATAAACTAAAACATGGCCCTGGTGGAATAACTCCTTTAACTAAGATTGGTTTGAGTTATATCCTTTCACATTTCACATATATATATCCTTGGTTGGTTTCACCTCAGCTTGGGTTCCCAGATACCACCTCTCCTAAGAGATCCATCCTTTATAAGTATTTATTCACATGAAGGTGAGGGGAACCAAGGGTATGGAGTTACATAAAATAATCCATGGACATGAAGGTCATATATAATAAAGGTGGTAGGGATTAATTGAATACTATCATATTTAATTTAATAAAACTTATATCACATCAAAACTCGTGCAATAAATAATTAATTAAAAAGAAACCCAACACATACATTGGTCAGTCTAACTTATGATCATCCATGCATACATGATAAAACATTTAATAAAATTGGATAACATTCATTTTTATTCATTATTTATTAAGATAAATCACTTTAATTAATAAATTAATTTATTAAATAATTTATTTTTTATCTTAATTTTCAATCCAAATAGTCGTGAAGATACTCATCCTTTGTAATTTCAAATAAATAAAATAATTTTATTTAATTCATACATGGTGTCTGTTGATAAGGAACATGGTGTTTACCCATATAGAAAATCTTAAATTCTATATATAATTTAACATGGAATGTACTTTAGGCAACACAGTATGCACCCTTTGAAAATCCATCCACATAATTAGTGAAAATAGTAGGGAGTGAATAATACATTTATCATTTTTCATGATTTTCATTTTAAACAATCTTCATAACTAGTTAGAGTGATGTGATCACATTTTTAAACACACACATGAAAATATAAAACAAGGAAAGTCTGATTTATAAGGTTTGCCCCTATAAGTGAGAAGTTTAATCTTTGGTGTAATTTGGAATCACATATGATCACACTACTCACTAGTATCAACCTATGGATTACAGCGAGTAGGGTTTACCCATGAACTCACATTATAAATATCCCAATAGTGTATATTCATCCCATATAAATAAAATTATTTATAAATTTTTTGAAACAACTATAGAGTCTCCCACCAATTCAAAATTCAAGTGTGTTGTCACTGTGTTGGTTCTTTTCCACCAACTTTCACTTGTGTAAGTTTTTTCTTATTCCTCTTCATTTTATTACATATTAGTTAACAAGAACTTATTCTTATTTCCATATATTTATATCTATTTTATATGTAAGAATAGTTTTTAATATCATATATTATTGGGAACTCTCATTCCTTTATTTTTTGATTAATCCTTAACATGATTCTTTCTTCTTCTTTTTGGCCTTTTATATTAACTAAAGATTAGTGAATATTATTTCCATGTTTGATTTTTTTAAACTCTCATAAACTCAATCCTTCTTCACAACTCAAGTCAAAAATATTGAATTAATATCAAATATTATTGTTGTTCTGACTTTAAAATATTTTCATTTGAAATTCCATCCAATATTTTTCCATGAAATTCTCCTCAAATTTATCCACAAATCTCAGTCAATTTTTCTTTTCAAAATTATCCATGAAAATGTTGAAATTTATTCTTTTAAAAATAGACTCCACATGTGCATGACATAATTAAACACCACATGGAACTCCTTTTTAAATCATGGAACTCTTCAATAATGTCTTTAATCATAGTTCATTATTATGACATTTTTTTATGAATATCATATCATAAATCATCATCTAATTTTAACTCATTCTTCAAAATTATTTCCTAGAAATATTTAATATTCGAGATTAAAGAAAATTCAAAATTTCATAAATTATCTAAATCTTATGAAGTCAGTACTTACTATTTTAAACTTTGAAGTTACTCTTATGAATTGAGTTACTCTTCTGAAGTGGCTATTCTATTTTTTAAAGTCTGGTTTTACACTTATTAATTTTGAGACAAATCTTATGAAGTCTAATAAAATATATAAACTTCAAGGTATATTAAATTCAATAAAATCCTTAATAACTATTATAAAAGTCTTATATACTTTTATTAAGTCTTGTAAAGTGTATGAAAATCATCCCTTGAAAGTCTTAAAAACTCCCTTGGAAGTCTTACGAATCCACTAAGAACCCATGTCTTTGTCAAATTTTGGAAAATTAGAAAGTTTTATGAACTTAACCAATGTCTTAAAAACTTATAGGAAGTCAAATTAAGTCATATAAAATTCTTAAAAACTCCCTAAAAGTTTTATAAAAACACCAAAACTTGGAATTTTCTTGATCTAGTAACCAAAGTCTTATTAATTTAAAGAGTCTTATGAAATTCTCAAGAACAAAAAATTTTAAAACTACCTTAAATATACTCAGAAATTATTTATTTATTCTTTGAATTTATACAAAAAAAAAATCAAACACTTTAAAAAATACAAAATAAACTTCACATAACATAATTGACTTTGTTTTATGTGAGTTTAAATGTGATTTATTCATTAAAAAATCAACACAATAAACATATCCTTCTTTGGATTTTAATGTTATCCAAGGAATATAAATAACTTTCAAACTTAATAAACTTAGTAATAAATCATCATCCAATAGTTATAAGCCTACATAAGCTAACTCAATGTAAGAAAAAATAACATTTAATAACAAAATCATGTTGTCCAAAAAATAGTGATTTTTATTCAATTTTTCATAGATCTGATTTTCACTTAAGACAACTTAAGAATACAAATTTTTAATAGTTTTTGATACTATATGAGAGAATATTTTATTTCACTTAATCTAATGCTTCTTCCACTTTTCAAAACTATCCAAAGAACCTATTAGTAACTTATTCAAATAATTATACTCACAAAAATATTATAAAAATTCAAAAACAATACAAAAGCACACACTCTATCTTTAATTCTCAACTTACCCCTTTTAAAAACTCCCTGAGATATATTCTTCCCTTAAAAAATAAAAACACATGCCTTTGGATGTTTCTATTATAGTTATCCTCTCCCTTTATGAATGAATTAATGGAATAAACATAAAGGGGTTTATATTGTATTTTTCTCCTCCTTTAATAAAAATATCCAAAGAACAACATGACAATGGAGACAAACACACTATACCTTATCCTTAAGAGTAATTAGGTTAAACTCCCATATCCAACCTCAATATTTCAAATGCATCCTTTGGAAGTGGTTTGGTGAACACATATTTTATATACTCTAAGGTATGAATAAATTATATCTTTAACTCATTTATACTAATAAACTCTTTTATTAAATGATATTTTATATCAATGTTCTTGTACCTTTAATGTTGAATAGTATTACTTAATAAATTGATAGCGCTTTGATTATAATATCCCAAGAATAGTGGAATCTTCACATCTACCATGAGGTATTACAAATTATTTCTCATACACATCAATTTGGTAGTGGAATTATTTGTATCCATATACTCTACTTCAATAGTTCTCAAGGTAATAGAACCTTTATTTTTTGTGTGTTAACACGTACACATTTTACCTAAAAAGAAAACTCCACCAAATGTGGATATTTTATCATTAACACAATATTCTCAATTTTCATTTGTATAACCAAATATATCAAGCCTATTTTTGTTTTCATATTTCAACCCATAATATTTTGTTCCCATTATATATCTAAGAATTCTTTTACCAACCATCATATGAGACATTTTTAGTGCACTTTGAAACCTAGCATAAAGGGTGACAACATAGAAAATATCTGATCTAGAAGTTGTCAAGTACAAAAGGCTTCCAATAATCTTTTTTAACTCTTTTAGATCAATATATTTACCTTCCACATACTTTTCTAATTTTTCCCCAATAAAATTCATATAGAATTTATCTTTTAATCCTCCATTCCAAAACTACTTTATAAGTTCATGGGAATTTTTCTCTTGAAAAATAAAGATGTTATATTCCTTTTGAGGAATTTGTAAACCTAGAAAGTGTCTCATTTCATAAATCATGGAAATTTTAAATAAATTCTCCAAATATATAACAAATTTTATAAAAACATCTTCTTTATTACTAGAAAAAAATATATCATTTACATAAACAATGACAATGAGTGATACTTTTGATTATATTTAATGTTGATATTATTGTCTACTCTTCCTATTCTAAACATAAACTTCTTCAAACATGTATCTAACTATTAATACCAAGATCTTGGGGTTTCTTTTAACCTATATAGATCTTTCTTCAACTTGAAAACATATCTCTCATCTTTCCTAAGAAATAATCCACAAGGTTTCTCAATAAAGACATCCACTTCTATCTCTCCATTGAGAAATGAAGACTTGAAATCCATTTATAAAATATTATATTTTCTTCATGATATAATTTCATAAATATCATGATGGTTTTTTTCTATAAATAGGTACAAAGGTATCATAAAAATCAATACCTTCAACCTGAGAATATCCCTTTCACATAAGTCTTTTTTATTTCCCACAATTTCTCCTCTTTCATTCAACTTGTTTTAAATCACCCATTTTGTTCCAATTATATTATTATCTTAAATATTGTGTATAATTTTCAAATTTTCATTATTTTATATATATTCTAATTATTTATTCATGTAATTTATCCATTCTTGATTCTCTAAATATTTATCAATATCTCTTGGTTCAACTTGAGAAAGCAATGAGGTGTGTCTTATTATCCTTATAGTTCTCCTAGTTTAAACCGGTCGCCCTTGTTATCCAATAATTTTTTTTATCTTCATATATTTTATTATACTTTTATGAGAAGATAAATGTTTATCATCATCACTTGAATTGGTTTAATCATCATCCTTAACCTATACTCCCTCATAATTTCAACCATTTTCTGAAACTCCATCCTATTGTTTAACCAAAATATATTCATCACCATAAATTTTATAACTTTATTCATCATGGGTTTCTTCTTTATTGGAGTGTTATAGAACTTTTACATTAGTAAGGTCAATTATCTTCCATGTCTATTTTTTGTAACATCATCATCCTCTTCCATTTGTAGGATAGCTTAGAAAGATATCATCAACACCTCTTTTATCAAACTTCCCATGATTTTCACCTTTTACATTGATAATATAGGTGATAAAAATACCCTTATGTATTTAAAACTTAGGGTATTCTTATAATACATCTCATATTGTGAAATTTCATAATTGTTTCTATATAAACAATGATTTTTAATGTGAACTACTGCTTTAATAGTCTGTCACTAAAAGTACTGTAAGTATCATGCTCTATCAACATGGTTCAGTCTATCTCCACTAAACTTATATTATTCCATTCAATAGAACAATTTTTTTTATGGTTTGTATGATGTACTTAGTTGATTATATATATCATGCATCTTAAGGTAAGATTAAATTCTTCCACTTGTGTGCTCAACACCATTATAAGTTTGAATCTTCTTTAATGCGTAACCACATCCTTTTCATCACTTCTCCTGAAACTCTTAAACATATTAAGAGGCACTAATTAATGTTTTGTAAACATTATGTAAGTAATTCAAGTGAATTTATTAGAAAATGAAATAAAATAATTATCTCCATTTATTGATTTCTATCTCCTAGGCCCATGGATGTCAGAATGAATAATCTCCAAGGGATGAGATGTATGAATCTCAACTATCTTGTGTGATAAATTTGTAATTTTGTCTTTATAAAAAGTGGAGACTATACATTTAATTTATATATTCATATTATGATAATCACAAACACTTTCTATTTTGGTAATCTTGCTCATATTCCATTGGCCAAGATGTCCAAGCCTTTTATACCATAGTTAATTCTATTATTTTACTCTTACACTGGTACATAAAAGTATTTTACACATCAATTTTTTTATTTTTAAAATTGATTAATTAGTGATGGAATTTTAAGTGATTTTGTAAATAAGTTTTTTACATTTTTTATTTTAATCGGTGTAAAAAAGTAGATTTCATGTCATTTATCATAAAATATGTCATAAAACCATAAAAAATATATAACTCACTGACTTTTAACATAGGTTATAAAATAAAAAATGTAAAATCAAGTTTTTTATGTCGATTATCATAAATAATGGATGTAAAAAAACATAATTTTACATTGGTTATTTTATAATTTATGTGGAATTTATTTTTGACAATGGTTATAAAAATAATTGATCTAAAAAATTATTTTTATAAAAAAAATTATTATAACATTCAGTTTACAGACCTGTATTAAATGAAAAACTAGAAACAAACAATTGTATATTACAATTATATAAAAAATATTTACATAAAAACTTTGTTCAAATTACCACAACTTTTTTGAATTACCTTCACTTCAATATCATGAATAATTTCTTCAATTTGATCAGAATTATCATCTTGAAAATCTCCATCATCATTAGATCTTAAATTCTACCCAATTTCAGCATTCCAAATCTAGGGACTATGAATCAGATTAAAAAATGAAAAATTAAATGATATTTGATTTCAATACATTTCAAATTTTTTATATTTAAACAATTCATGCATGGATGTAAAAATAGGTCATTATTTGGAACATTTCATTTAGAAAATTAAAAAGGAATCAACCCCTTCCTCATATCCATCACTTTTTCACTATATAGTAATCCAACTATGATTAAATATCACATGTAATAAATTTTTAGAATTTAATATAATTTAATATATTTTTAAATTCAAATTCAAATTTATTTTAATAAATAAAAATAGAAAAAAAAATTTAAAAAAAATAACAATAATGATAAAAAACAATTACAAAAACTAATATAAGTAACAATTGTATTATATTTTAAAAAAATATAAAGCATTTATATGTTATTAGTCACACTATGATTTATCTATAAAAAATTATACAATATTTCAAAAATAAAAAAATGATAAAAGAATAACAAAATATTGAAAAAATATTTCAAAAATAAAAATAACAATAAAAATAGAAGGAGAAGAGGTATTTCACAAATAAAATAATGGAAAAATGTGTCATAAACAAAAACAATAACAAATAAATGAAAGATGAAATATTTTAAAAATAAAAATGAAAAAAAAAATTAAATTCTCTATATAAAACACAATTGAAAACCCTAAAATTAAAAATTATATAAAAAATATAAAAAATACAATTCAGGACCCTAAAAACCAAATACAATAGTATAACTCTAACATTAAAATAATTCTTCCACGTAAACTTATGAATAATTATCAAATTAAAAAACAATAAAATAGTTAAACTTTAATATGAATAAAATGGTCTAGAGAAATTTTTCTACAAGAACTAGTGAAAATTGTATAGGTAAAAAAACCAAAAATTTTAAAAATAAATAACCTAGGGGTGGTGAATAATAGAAGAAAGTAGAAGAAAATGATATAAAGAGGCTGAATGTGGATATTGAAGGTAGTTATTGTGGTTGATATTGGATGAATTATATTTAAGGGAATGAGTAATTAATATAGTGGGGATAGTATTTTCTTTAAGAAATAAATTTTAATAGGGTTAAGAAAATAAAATAAAACAAATCATTGAACTTGAAATTTTACATATTTTAAAACATTTTTGACATTGGTGATAGTAATAACCAACATATAAAACTTATTTTCTCACATATATTATGTAATAGTCAATGTAGAAAATAGGTTTTCATGTTGGTTATTACATAACCAATATGAAAAACATCATAAAATGGTTTTTTACATTGGTTATAAATAACTGATGTTATAAATGAATCATTTTAAATATGTTTTTTACTAGAGTTAGGTAGAATGAATTTTGATAATATCCCACTTGAAATAAGTTAGACTTATTTCATTGTGCTCTTATCATAATCCTACCATATTATAGACTCTTAACTAAGAAACCATATCTTCTAAAAATCACCACATTTCCTTCATCATAAAGCTAAGAAACACTTAATAGGTTGTGTTTCAAACCATCAAGATAAAGGATACTACTGGACTTAGGATTATTCTTTCTAATCATAGAAGATACAACACCTTTGATTCTGAGTGACCCATCATTACCAAAGGTACTCGATCATCATTTATAGTCTTTAACATTCTTTAGTAGTTTCTAGTTTCTAGTTATATGTGAAGAATCTCTACTATCCAAAATCGATGGAAATTCCCCTTTTGAATCTTTAGGTGCAATTTTTATAATAATAATTTTCCCTTATATTTATCATTATTATATGAAGACTTATGAATGTTATGATTCATGATCAATTTGGTTAGTATCATTGTGAGGCAAACATCATAATGGTGATCGAACTGATCACATATCCCATAAAATTCCTCTAAATGTTGAAATCTATTTTGAGTATTTAGTTCATAATTTTATTCTTTCCTATGAACATTTCATTGAGTATGATGAATCCCCCTCAATATCTACCTTCCAGTACTTCTAGATTCATATGAATTTTTATGTTTTAACAAAAAAAATATTATTGTATACCCAAATACTCCACGGTTCCAATATTATCCAAAGAAGGCATACTTCCCTTTATAAACATTTTTTAATCTAGAAGTTGACACCTAGATTTCATCCTTATTTTTTCCCATAATCTTGGATCATTTTTTAGAACCAAAATTAATGTGTTCTTAGAACACCTTCATATTTCTTCTTAACATATTTTAAGCCTTTTCTGAATCACCAGTTATTATATTTTTTTATTTCAATTTTATGTTACTAGAATTTCAAGATTTTTAAGAATCTATTTTATTAGACACAAACTTGTACTTCGTCACCTGTTTCTTCAATTAAAACATCCCTCTAGCATTTTTAAGATCTTTTTAACTCTTTAGGAATGATATTTTTTAGTTTTATTAAACATAATTCCTCTTAGATATTTCTCTGTCTTATTGAACTGAATTTTGGAAGTTAAATATGAGATTATTCAATTCCTTTTCAACATTGACTAGTTTTAGTTGAAGAAGTCCATGCTCCTTCTCCTTTTCCTTTATTATTTCTTACATATTTATCTTTTTAGTTTTTTCATCACCAAGAAACTTATTTAAATCATCAACCACATTCATTAACTTTGATTCTTATTTTATATAAACTATTTTAGTGTTACTAGAGTATTAATTGTCTTTATTTAATTTTTTGATCTCCTTCTCTAATTTAGTTAACTTTAAAATACATTTTATTAAATATCTCTTCAAAATAAACTCTATTTCAGTTTCTTATTCACTATCATCATCACTACTTTCATCACTAGTGAGATTCTCTTCATTCACCTTAGTAATCAGTTTCTTTTAACCAATATCACTAGAAGTTTAAACATATTCATATTAATCACTAATTTCACTTTTATCATAATTAGATATAAAAATTATCTTTTTTGATGTGGATAAAGTCTTACCCTTTCCTCTAGGAGAAGATTTTTACTTGGATGCTTTCTTCTTTTAGGATCTTCTTGGTCTTTCATTTTCATCATTATTGGATTATTATTATTTCAATTTTGAATATCTAGTTTCAAATTATCCAGTAGATCCATACTTAAATCATTTAAGTGGAATCATCCCCTTATAATTTATTGTTCCACTTCTCAATTTTCCATATATAAGATACAAAAAAATTTCAAGAATTTCATCCATTTATTCTTCTAAGTAAGAATAGTTAGCTTCATTATATTTATCTTACTTATTTATTTTATACCTATTTTAGTTTATAAAGATATTCCTTTTTTAGCCTTGCGCTTCTTCTTGGTAACATTTTTCTTCCTCATCTCATATACTATGATAATACTATGAAAGTTATCAAGCGTAAGTGTACCAAGATATCTATCTTTAAGAGTTGAAACTTTATCATAAAACATGATAGGAAAAATTCATATAATATTCTCAACCATAATTGAATCCTACAACTTCTCACAAAAGCTTCTAATAGTCCCAATTTCAATATACCTTATGAAAAATTAATCTATAGATTCATTATCCTTTATCTCTAGGTTTTTATATTTCAATATTAAAATCTATAGTTTTTATCTCTTCACCTTGGCATACCTTCATAAATATTTTCTAGTGATATTAATTTAGTTATCTTTATTTATTTTATTTTTGAAAACTATTTCTCTAATAAAGAGTAAAATATAACATTTTGATCATGTCTATAATTTTCAAGATTCTTTCTATCATTTTTTGTCATGAAAACACATTCAACGCAAAGATTAAATATTTAAGATGAAGTCTCCAATACATCCAATATTATTGATAAAACATAAGGAAGTATCTGATCCTTATAAATATGGTAACACTTCACATTGAATGTGGGAATACCCTTTTTATTTACAAAATTGTGATTGTCCATTTTTTAAGATAAAGAACTCAATGACTAAATCTTAAACTAGTGAGAAATATATTTTTATCAACTTCCAAACAATAATGAGTCAAAAAAGTGAGTTGGGATCTCATACCACTTAAAAATATACCCACAATATTAGTGAAATCACTAAGAGGGTGTGAATCAGTGTTTTAGCATTCTTTCATGTTTTGCATTTTAAAAAAAACTTCATCACTGGTTAAGGGTATATGAACTCATTGGGAAGAAACTCATGCACACATAGAACAAGGAATAAGATATTTATAAGGTTCACCTCTCAAAATGATAAGGTTAATCCTTTGTGTGATTCAGAATCACCCATGATCACACTACCCACTATTATTAACCTATGTATTACAGCAGGAAGGGCTTACCCATGAACTCATGTTATATATATCTTGATATTGTATGTTCTCATCACACAAATACTATAATTTAAAAAGTTTTTTTAATAACTAAATATTCTTACATCACTTTAGAATTAAAACACTTCATCATTGTACTACTTCTTTTATTCCAACTTTCACTCACACAAGATTATTCTTCTTCCTCTTCCTTTTATTTCACAATAGTGAGTAAGAACTTCTTATTCTTATTTCCTATCAGTTCTCTCTCTTATATAATACATATGATTTTTAAATATCATTGAGTATCATAAAATCACTTTCCTTTATTTCTTGATCAATCCTTGATATAATTTTTCTTCTTTGTTACCTTTTATATTCACTAAATATGATTGAATATTATTTCCATAATTGATTTCTAGAAATTCCCATGAACTTTATCCTTATTCATAACTTGGGTAAACAATCCTGAATTAATCTTCACTTTTATTATAGAATTTAATTTCATATATTTTCATTTGAAATTCCATCCAATATTTGACCATGATATTCTCCTTTAATTCATACTCAAATATTCGTAGATTCTTCTCTTCAAAATTCTACATAGGAAATTTTGTAGTTACTTATTTTAAAAATAGCCTCCACATGTGCATGATAGAATAAAATAACATGTGGAGATCCTATTTTTAGTTTGAAACTCTTGAACAATAGGTTGAATCATAATTCCTTATTGTGATGTTTGTTTCAATGAATATCATATCATAAATAAACACCTAGTTTTAATTCATTCTTTATAATTATTTTCTGGAAATCGTGAACATTTTACCTTTAAAAAAATTCACAATTTCAAAAATTATATGAATTTTAAGAAATAGGCACTTACTCTTATGAAATATGAAGTTACTCTTATGAATTTATATACTCTTTTAAAGTGGCTATTTAATTTTATGAATTATAGGTTTAAACTTCTGAAGTCAAATACAAAACCTGTTGAAGTCTTACTAACTTCATAAAAAGTTTTATGAAGTTCTATTAAAGTGTTATGAACTCCAAGAAAAGTCTTGATAACTTGAAAAATGACTTATAATGTAAGGGTTACGGTTTTCCTAAACCCATCATTTATCTTTTTTCTTATTCCTTAATCATGATCATAACTTATTCCTTATTATTTATAAGTTCTTTAAACAAAATTTTAATTTTTCTTAAATTTTATTTACCCTTACACAGGATCCCCTTATTATGTAGAGTTAAACTCATTTAACCTTATGTAGATAAATGTTTTATAAGGGTGAGGTCATTTTTATTCACTACATGAAGTTAGACCTAGTTCACATCAAGGTCCATTCTAATTCACATCAGGGTAATTCTAGTTTGTGTCATGGTAGATCCTATCTCATATAAGAGTAACCCATATCGCATCAGGGTCCTTGTAATATTTCCATAATTTTTTAGGGTATTTTCATTAGGGTTGGTCATATTAGAGTTGTTAAGATTACATTAGGGTCTTCTCGTAAGGGTTATTTGATATTTCTCATTTTATTTCAGGGTGCACTACATTGAGTTCAATATCTGGGGTGGCTATTTTGGTGGATGTTTTTCATGGGGTGATCCCCCTTTGTAAAACAGGGGGATAAAAATACATGGGATCACATTTTTCTAGGTGTGGTAAAAGTTGATAACTCCCTATAGGAAACAACCATGAGGAAATTATCGGGGCATTGGTTGTGTCGGCATGCATGGGTATGGTGAGGTCGATCATATGAGGGAGGAGGAAAACTATGAGCATAGGGAATCAATTTCATAGTCTTAGGCATGGAAGATTGAAATGGTTAGGGGGATTTGACCATGTCATAGCCCAAGGCATGGTGGTGGTCAAGGGATATTGATCCATTTTTTAAAGTGTGTGATATCTAGATATTCAAACACCTTTAAAAAGATCTACTTTTACTAAAATACACCACAGCATAAAGGGGTAATCACCATGATATAGTGGAGTTCATTCATGATTCCTCTATAAAGAGTGGGTCTAGGATTCCTTGGTTTTGATTTTTGCCTCTTCTCTCAAACCCTAGTCAACCCTCAACACTCTCACCACTCTCGAGCTACTTCCTTAAAAATTAAAACACTTTGGATCTTCATATTTAAGTATTGTGTATCAAATTAATCTCTCTTATATTATTATACACCTTCTTATTCGTTTTTATGGTTCATTTTGTTATAAATACTCTATTTTGGGTTGAGAATAGAGAGAGACCTGATGATGGTTTTTTGTGCTTAGGCTCTGGCGGTGTTTCCTTTGATTTTTTTGTTTATTCTTATTCTTTTATTCTTTCTTGGATAATATTGAACTTATAATCAAGGTAGAGGATTCATTAATTCTCTTTTATTATGTTCAAGTATGAATGTATCATAATTTATCTTCTTTTCATAATAATGGTATCAACCTAATGAAGATAATAATATAGAAAAGAATGAAATTATATCATTGGGTCTTTATGATGGCATGTGATTTTCATTATAGTGATATTGCCTCTTGATTTTCTAGATAGTGTAAAATCTATTTTGTTATGTTTTTTATTTTATTGTTTAGAATAATTTATATTCTAGAAATTGAATATATAATGTGGAGCTATAATGATGTTATAATTAATGAAATAGGCGTGTAAATTTATTATCATTATTCCTTGAAATTGATGAAATGTGGAAGTTATGATTGAATCGTGTTTGTGTTTGATTTTTTCTATGGATAGTTATTTATTATAGGTATCTTGTAGATATTGAACATATTACTAGTGAACTGGTTAATTTAATATGGTAAATAATTGGTAGTTTACTAAATATAATTGATTGGGCTTGAGCGAGATCATTATTTTTTGTGAAATACTTGAATGCCTTGGTGTTATGGACCAAGATACCCTTAATTTGTGTGATGGATATATTTTTTTCCTTTTTTATAATCTAGTATGGTTTATATTTTATGTTTTTTTTTACCTGGTATGATTGGAATATCAAAAAACAATGGGCTGGTTTTCCCAAGGTTCTAGTAGTGGTTGATATAGGTGATGATGAAATGGAATAGGATGTGCATGATGGTATCAGGGATCAAACTGGGGTGGTCGGGATGAGTTAAGGGTTGGGTTTTCTCATTGTTTGATGCTTGATAGTTGATTTTAAATGGATATTTTTCAAGATATTTCTTATTATGGTTTCAAATTTCTTAATTAATTTTGTCTCTATGCATGGTAGGTGCATCTTTTCATTTGGTAGATTAGGATGAGTCATGGAGTACTCAGAATTATAGAATGATAAGTTGACTGATAAATGAAAAATGGGACTAAGTGATATTAATAGTAGTAATGAAAATTGATTTATGTTTTAATGAGAACTATAGAATAGGTATAATTAATTCTAAAAGGGAATGGGAATGGAATATTTAATTTTAATAATGATTGTGGAATCATGATAGCTTGAAATAGAATGGTTTGATTAAACTAGAAATTATAATGGGTTTAATGAAATATTGGTAATTACTAAATTACTAAATTTAATCTGTTAATGATAATTAAACATTGATGCTCATGTGCTTCTATGATATTGATATTCCTAGGACTTGGAGGTGGTAGTAGAGTGTCATGAGAGATGATAGCTGCAGCTGAGTTTAAGTATAGATAGTTTCCCTTAGTGTGGTATTTTTTGATATATCCTTATATTTTCTAATTTCAGACACTTCACTGGCTAAGTCGATAGGGAAACCAATACCAAAATGTGTTGGGGTTATTTTCCCCAATATCTAGATTGGTGAGGGAATGAATAGATAAATTTTCCCTCACCCCCACTCTCTCTTCAGCTATAGTATTATACGTGGGCATACCTGAGCAATGACAACTTAAGGTATAGGGTATATACTCACATGAGTTTTGATAGATCTCAGTATTTCTATAAATTTATGTTTGGGTTATAATGGATTGAGGTTATGACAAATACTTGTATTTCGTGATGGTAGTCATAGCTTCCCATGGGTGTACATGCATGGGTTGTAGTGTTTTGAGGTATAATGCATAACACATAAGTTATAGTAGATTTTACACTTCTACTTGGTTGTGGATTAGATGATGGTGATGGGAATGTGATGATCTATATGATATGCAATATGTGATTCTAATATGACTTCCTGTGTTGAGGTAGGATAACTTATGGAAGGTATGAGCACTATATGTGAGTTGTTGGGGCATGAGAGAGACAAAATAGTTTGGAAGTGGAAGTGGCATACATTTCATATAAATATTATTAATATGGGTATTCTTACTAACATGCATTACTTGTGAGAGAATAGTGGTGAGGATGGGAAATAGCTTTTCGAATTTAGGTGATGATTTGGTTTCATTATTTATTCACAGGGATTTAGTATGTTTTGTTCCCATTTTTTATGATACATTAGAGGGAGGATCCTACTGAGTATACTTTTATACTGACCCTACATATATATAAACTATTTCTCAAGTCCGTAGGAGCTGGTTGGTGATAGAGTTTGGAATTAGTAGCTTATGGAGCTGTTTAAGAGTATCTAGAATTCATGGTCACTGCCTAGGATTTTTTTTGGTATTTTTAGTTTTTTCAGTTTATGTATGACATTACATTAATTTATTTAGATACTTATTTATTTATTCATGGTGTTTACTAATGGATCTCATCATATCTCTTATTACTTAAATTTACATAAAGAGGTTAATGCCTCCCATTTGTGATTATATACCCTCAATACAATTCATCAACTTATGGACCATTAGTGGCAGGATTCAGGATACATATCCTTCTCTTAATTATCAAACTATGAGGGGTACCAGTGAACGGGGTCATGATACAGTGGTATCAGACCTTATAGTTGAGAGATAGGATGTATTTTTAAGATAAGAACTGATGAGGATGCATGGTTTGGTAGGAAAATAGTACCAATTAGACTTATAGAATGATGTAGATAGGGAAAATCAGTTAGGACAAGAGATTTTATGGCCCCCTATGATCTGACACAAGGGACTTAAATTTCACTGAATATTCTTAGTGAAGTGATGATGCTTGTAGGGTAGAGACATAGGTATGGATCATGAATCATGATTTTTTCACCTATTTTTTAATTTGGGATGACAATGGGGAAATATATTAAAATTTTAATTAATTAATTAACCTTAAATATTCCATATTTTTGGCTTAGGAACCCCATTAGTTATTTTATTGGAATGTATATAGGTTAACATCGCTATTAGTTTTGAGCTAAATATGTTTAGCAAGATGTTTTAGTAGATCATCACAGAGTGGAGGTCAAATATGATGACACTTTTAGGAGGAAACACCAAGTGTTTTAGCACCAATGTATACAAAAGTGTGAGGGCTCTGTTTTAGATTAGAAGACTAAGGCTTGGTTGGAGGAGGTGGATATTGTTTTCAGTTTGATTTTTACTCAGAGGGAGAAGTAGGTTTCTTTGGCTATGATGATTCTACATGGGGCATCTCGATGATGATGATTCTTATTCCTATAGTATTGTGAAATTTTATCTATTTCATGGGAAAAGTTCTAAGATCAGTTTCAAGATGAGTTTATTTCTTTGACTGTGAGGACAAATTATTGATGGGATATTCGTACCCTTTATTAAGGGATTTCCTATGTGTGTGAGTTTAGTATCCATTGTAAGAACCTATTTAAGTATAATTCAGACCTTCTACCAAATTATAATGCTAAGGAGAGTAATTTCAAGGATTCTATGCATCCAAATATATAGTTTTAGATCACCCCATTTATGTTAAAGACATACCATGAGGTTTTGGTAAGGGAAGAGTCTATTTAGAGGATGTTAACCAGGACCTAATTGTCTTAGGAGGGGATTCTTCATGATTATTTATGGAGAAGATATGTGATCAGAAGTTATCAATTTCTTGGTCAGGAGAAGTTCTAGACAATAGGGATTCATTTTCAGCCTTCTTCATCCCATTTTACCAAGGATAGAAATTCTTGGACCCCTACTAGAAGATTGGGTGTGGTATGTTATGCTTTTAGAGGTCATGGTTATCAAAATAGGGAGTTTATGGCCTTCCATGGTAGTCAATATGGAGTCAGTGGACCTATTCAGACTCATCCATTGTAATATTATCCTTTAAGGCAGCATTAGTAGTGTTCTCTAGTCTATAATCAATAGAAAAGGGATAAGGTAGGTATAGGAAAGCCTCATGATTCCCCTCATCCTCAGGGATAGTGATTAGAGAACAACCATGGAGGTAATCTCTATTAGGGCTAGAGAGTTTATAAAGCAGGTCATGGTCAGATTCATGCCTTAGAGTTATCAATGTTGGGAAATCCAGACATCATGTGATGTATTATCTCTCTATTTTCTACTTGGGTATATGCCTTATTTGATTTTGGAGATGTGAAATCCTCCATTGTACCCACCCCTATCTATGATTTGGGACATTATGTGGGGATACTTTTGGTGACCTTGCCATTGACTATTCCATTTAGTGTTTAAGATAGCTTGTATGATGTGTGAAGATATTTTGTGTTTGTGTTAGGGTATCATCGCTCTTGGGTAGACCTCCTATGTTTGAAAATACAATAATACAACATCATACTCATCATGGATTAGTTGTATTTAGTGCAGGATTTTGTGGATTGATTTAGGAATCATGTCATATTCTATAATTTTAATGGAGATGAAGTAGTTTATGTTGAAAAGTGAGACACTCATATGGACCAGAGGAATATTGAGTCATTGTCTTCATTATTAAGTGTTGAGTTCCATAGAGAATCATCCAATTCTGTTTCCTAGGTTTTTTAGATATTACCCTGATGTCTTTCTAAAGGAGGTTGTGAAGTTTACCCCTTTATAAGATATCGAGTTTGAGATAGAGTTATAGTTGGTTGTCACTCTTATATCTATTTCTATGTATAGGATAACCCCTTCTAAGTTTTTGGATCTACATATTCAAATTTATGATCTTCTTTAGAGAGGATTTATTAGATATGGTGCATCTCCTTGGTGTGATCTAGTTCTCTTTATGAAGAAGGCATATGGAATTTTGTGGTTGTGTGCTGATAATCATTGCTTGAATCAGGTGATGGTGAAGTATCATTATCCTCTCTTGTGTATTGATAATTTATTTGATTAGTTTAATGGATCTAGTTAGTTCTTAAAGATATATTTTTGGTTCAGATATCATCATATGCGGGTAAAGGTTGGGGATATCTTGAAGACTTCTTTTAGATTTTGTTATGAGAATTACAAGTTTATTATGATGTCATTTAGTGTAATGAATTCTTTGATGATGTTCATGGGATTGAAGGATTTAATGTTTCATAATTTTCTAGATTATTCCGTGGTGGTTTTTATCGATGACATACTTGTGTATTCAGTGTCTGAGGAGGAGCATGTGGGGAATCTATGAGCTATTTTGGGAGTTCTTCATCACCAATAGTTGTTCAAGAAGCTATCAAAGTATTATTTTTAGGCCTATGAGTTTTGTTTCTTGGGTAATGTTATGTCTCAATGTGGAGTAGTCATGGATCCTTAGAATATTATGGTGGTTGTTTCTTAGGTATCCCCTAAGAATATTGGAGAGGTGCGGAGTTTCCTTGGTCATGATTCTTATTAAATGAGGTTCATTCCTGAATTCTCTCATATTGAAACTTCTATGAAAACTATGACTAGAAAGGATCATCCATTCATGTGGACTGACTAGTGCCAGACTGCTTTTAAATATTTTAATGATTATCTATTTATTTCTTTGGTTTTTTGGTTTTTAGAGGAAGAAATTACATTCAAGGTTTATTATGATGCTTCACAACATGGATTGGGTTGTATTTTGGTGTAGTAGAGTGAATTTATCTCTTATTGGTCTCGTTAGTTATGACCTTGTGAATGTAACTATACCACCCATGATCTTGAGCTTATTAAAGTTATTTTTTATTGTGAATTTATGGTGTGATTACCACATCAGTGAACACTTTATGGTTTTCAAAGATCACAAGAGTTTTAGGTATGTCTTCTCCTAATATAATTTGAAACTGCATCAATGGCAGTTGATGTATTTCTTATAGGATTATGACTATGAGGTTTTCTATACACCAAGAAAAGTGAATAATGTGGTAGATTACTTGAGGAGGAAGTCGCGTTGTGGTATTGTGTGTGAGTCTAGAGACTCTTAGATAATTATGGAGAAGTTGGTTGTGATTCACCTTGATATGGGAGCAGTTGATGTTATAGGGTGTGTTTTTTAGATGATAGTATGATCTTTGTTAGTACAACAGGTGTAGGATTTCTGGTTGGGGGATTTTGAGGTAGAGATCTAGTGAGATCAAGTTTTTTGTGGTGATGTTCCTGAGGGATGGTCCGAGGATGGTCATCATTGTTTCAAGGAAGCATTCCTTTGGTGATTTGGGATGTGGTTCTCCATGATTTCCATAGTTTACCCCTAGTGGTACATCCTAGTGTGTAAAATATGTATCGTGCCTTATGAGGAAAGTTTTGGTGGTCTTTTATGAAGAAATATACTATAGAGTTTTTATAGTAGTGTTTGATTTTCCAAAGGGTGTAGGTTGAGCACCAGGTTCCTAGTGGGTTTCTTCAATCACTCGATGCTCCCCAGTGGAAGTGGGAGGATATATCTATGGACTTCATCACCAGTTTTCCAAAATCTCGAGGAGGTTTTGATGTGATATGGGTGATTTTAGACCGCTTAACTATGTCAAGTCACTTATATGTTATTAATGAGTCAATATAAGCAGAGGTTTTGTCAAGGAGGTGGTTAGGATTTATAGGGTTCTAAAGATAACAATCTCTAATCATGATCCCTATTTCAAATATAAGGTTTAGGGAGGTCTCCAATATTCTTTATCCACTTGTTTATTCCTTATAACTATTTTTCAACCCAGTAGTATGGTCAGACAGAGTGGACTATCTGGACTCTAGAAGACATGTTGCATGCATGCATTCTAGATTTTAGAGGGTTTTGGGTGTGTTACTTACCCATGGTAGAGTTTTTTTAGAATAACAGTTATCACTCCATTATTAGTATGGCTCTATTCGAATCATTGTATCACTGACCTTTCTGATCTTTTTTGTGTTAGATCGAGGTTGGTTAGTTAGTTGTTTTTAGACCGGAATTTTAATACAGCATGTCATAGAAGGTGTATGTGATTTTCGACCGAACAAAGGTAGCATGAGATTATCATAAGTTTTGTGTTGATTATAGGATGAGGCCTCTAGAGTTTGATGATGGATATCATGTGTTCTTGAAAGTATGTCCTCATCATGGGTAGTGAATTTTAGGTGTTAGGAGTAATCTTTATCTGAAATTTGTTGGGACTTTTGAGGTGTCGGTGCATGTTGGGGTTGTGACATATCAGTTATCACTACCCCACCCCCCAAAAAATGAGTTGGATTCATAATGTCTTTCATGTGTTGAAACTTCATCGGTATATTCATGATTTTTACTGTGTTATTAATTAGGGTGAGATGGATTTTGAAGATGATGAAACCTTTGAGGAGTGTCCTATTGAGATTTAGGACCATCAAGAGAAGGTGTGTGTGTGGGTGTGTTATTCACTTGGTTTGTGTATTTTGGAGGAATGGTAGTTTGGAGGAGATCACTTGGGAGCATGAGTCACAAATACGAGATCAATATCCCAATTTTTTTGATGTTTTATCTTTTTTGAGATACTTTTTGATGTATGATCGGTTTAGCATAATTTTATGATATTTTTTATCCTTCCATTTTTATTGAGTTTCTATGGTAGTATCTCTACTATTTGAGAGGTATTTCCCTGGTAGTCAATTTTTGGATATCATTGTTGTGGGTTTATGTATATTTTTCCTCTAGTGTGTTGGTTGTGTTCTAGATGTGGTGAGTTCCTTAGGAGATATCTCACAGGGTAATTATTTATATCCCTTTCTCTTTCCTTCCTAGGTTGGTTTTAATTCACTAGGATGAGAATTATTTGAGATGTATCTAGTGTAAGGTTATGAGTTTTCATAAACCCTTACTTTATATTTTTTCATATTCCTTGAGGGTTTTCGAAGATTATTCCTTATTATTTATAAGTTTTTTAATCAAAAGTTAATTTTTTGTAAATTTTATTTAGCCTTACACAGGACCCCCTCCCTGTATAGAGGTAAACTAATCTACCCTTATGTAGAGCCTTGATATGTAAGGGTGGGGTTGTTTTGATCCACTGCATAAAGGTAATCTTGGTTCACATCAAGGTAGATTTTAGTTCGTGTTAGGTTAGTTCCGGTTCATGTCAGGGTGGATCTTATCTCTCATGAGTGTAATGACCCATACTTTTTAAATGATATTTTTTTCCTAAATAAATGTTTATTACATATTATATAATATTATACATGTACAAAATAAAGAGAAACCAACAAAATTTCATCACATTAATAATGATCATTATATTAGTCATCTGTGAAACCAATTAAAATTCCAAACATTATAACTGGAAAAAAATATAAAATCTAAAATCTAAAATGGTAAAATAAGGATAGCCCCAATCTACTAGAATCATCACCCCTGCTAAAAATTCTATATAAATAAAACAAAATATTATTAAACCAATCAACATCTTAATAAATGGAAATATAACCTTAGTTAGAAATTGTAGTTAATTTTGAATGAAAGAGTGAAGTGGTTTTTATAGGATATAAA
The DNA here is from genome assembly GCA_963277665.1 of Viscum album. Taxonomy (NCBI): domain Eukaryota; kingdom Viridiplantae; phylum Streptophyta; class Magnoliopsida; order Santalales; family Viscaceae; genus Viscum; species Viscum album. The sequence continues at coordinate 1,890,950,331 of OY728135.1, forward strand.
GGGAAATGTGATCATTGAGATTCGACCATTATATAAAAGTTGGTCAATAAAATCATTTGAAAATATAATATTTTTTGATAATTTTACTATTATAAATATTGATTATAAGTAGTAATGACAAAGGATAATTGATATAGAAAAGAAAATTGAGGGCCTCAACCAGTAGAGTCATGTCGTTTGAAGCCCATTTGTCCAAAATTGGGAGGGAAAAAACGTCACTGGGGTTTTCCCTTGAACAACCCCAATATGAGATTCAACAAGTGAATCTTGAATGAAATCACTTATGGGATAAGTTCAATTTATTGTATATTACCACTCAGTCAATGTTAGCTGATCCACCCCACGAAACTACCACCATTACACACCTTACCCTTAGGGTGTATTCAGGTGTAATAAGGGGTTATGTGTACAGACCGTAGTTACTTAAAGTTTAAATTTCATTGTATAAATAAAATTTTTATTCCATCAATTCCTCTTAATAATTATTTTTCTTATTAAAATATATGTTTAATTGATATGAATTTGATAATTTTATTTTTTGATGCAAATCAAACATAATTGTATTTTTCTAGAAAATATATACACTTTTATAATAAACTCAAGTATTATGAATAATATTTGTTTTCATCAAATAAACTTTTAAAAACACACTTATAAAAATATAAATTATAAAATAATTTTATAATGACCTGGGGAATTTTTTATAAGTGTCATAAATTTGATTGTGCCTTAAAAAATTATATTTTTAAATAAATAAGGTTTTTTATATTTAAAAGTTGAAATTATCATATTTAGAAAAAGTTTTGGATAAAATAATCATCATATTTTAAATTATCATGTCTAAATTAGGTTAGGGTGAATTTATAAGAATTCTTTAAGATACTTTAATTTTTTCATGAATAGTAAAAATATAGTTTTGGGTTTCTGGTATGTTTAATGACTTCATATATATATGTCATAATGATTTAATAATTAATTAACCACAATAAAAGACCTAAAATATGTTATTTTATTAATATTAAGTATTTTAATATATTTTAATCAATTTCCAAAACCTATAAGTGACTTTCCAAAGTCTAAAATGGAAATTTTGACTTTAAAAACATTAATTTGTGGAAAATTTACCTTTCCATGACAAAAGAACTAATAAAAAATGATGTTTGATTCTGGTGGGTTAAAACAACTTAAAATTTTACCCAAATTTCCAAAACCATGATAAAAAACCATGGGTTAGCCAATGGTTTTTCATTTTCCACAACCTAGATTTCCAAGACCTATATTTGAAAATTATTAAACAATTCCTCAATTTTTTCTATAAATACACACACATTTCACCATTTCCCTTCACTCCCAATACATCCTTTATTAATTGATGGTGATTTTCCCCCCAAGGTTTCCTCAGAGACCTAAGCTTCCATCCTCAAGTTTTAGGAACAACTCTTCAAGGTAAGGGAAATATTCACTTCTCTTTTCCTTTAAAGTTCCCTTTTCATGAGGTATGTCTTATAATTTCAAAACTAAGCTCTTTTTTCACTTTATATTATCCCATTTATGTAATAATAGTATTTTATGAATGGGATAACCTTATCCTCTCTTAATTCACCCTTTTCTAAAACCACATTTTATACCCATCATGTTACCGAATTTACTTCTCAAATAACTCTCTCTACTTAAGAAATTCTTCTTTATTTTCCTTTTGTGAATACCCAAAACTCTTTATTTTCTATGGATATTCACCTAGTTGTAAAAATTGATTTATTTTATTTGGTTATTTATACATAAGAAAATTAAATTCCCTTTTCAAGGGATAAAAATGATATAATGATCATGTCTTTAAGCTCTTTTGTATGCCAAGATTTTTTATAAGAAACCCATTATTTATTCTTCATGGGTTATTAATGAAATGATTTATTATGATCTATGTGGATCACATGAAAGTAATACATATTAATTTTGTGCCTTGATATCATCCCAATGTATTGGGTAAGTAATTTAATCTCTAGAGATGACATGTTTTATGATACCTTAGTGAATAACCTTGGTAATTTTCATTTTCAACACCTTGGTGATAAACCTTGGTGATATGCTTATGAATGTCTAATTTAAATATTGTGGACACATTTCCATGTTATGATTCATGTTCTTATTATTATAATATTCCTCTTGTTCATTCCTTATTTTCATGTCTCGTGTTCTTATTGATATGTCTCATTATCACATGTTATATGTCTCTCTTGGTCATTCCCTTACTAGGCTTCATGATCACCCCTTTCCTTTGATGTATGTCCTCAGGATATAAGATTCAATAAAAGTAACTTAGGTTGAAACCATGAATATGTATTTCAAGTGTATTTAGACAAATTTTTTAATTTTTCATGTATTACGTACCTTATTTCAAATAAACCAAACTTTAAAAGATCCTATGTTTGTACCATGTAATGAAATAATATGTGATAAAAAAATGTGGGATTCCATAATGAGGGTAACATGGATTGTTCTAGGGTCCTTTCAAGATTTCCAGAATCACATGAGAGTATTCACATTTGGGTCGGTTGCATCATTTTTTTCTAGTTACTATGAGGGTCTTCACATAAGAGTGATTTGAGCTTGGTATTTTGGTGTTGGGTGAACTATGATGAGTGAAAGGACCAGGGTGGCTATTTTGGAGAAATTTTTTAATGGGGTGACCCCTATGTAAAATGTGTGGATGAAAACTCTCAGGGAGCCTATTTTTCTAGTCATGGTTCAAGTTGGGTGCTCCCTATAGGAAACACCCATGAAGAAATTCCCAAGTCATTGGGTATGTCAGCACACGAGGGAATGGTGAGTCAGAGCATGCAAGTGAGGAGGAAAATGGTGATCAGATGGTCTCTACATCATGGTATTCGATGTGTCAGGCTAAAATGACTATGGAGATTCCACCATGCCACAGTAAAAATCATGGTGGTGGTTAAGGTAGTTTGATATAATTTTCAAAGAACATAATCTCTAGTTATTCCAAAACCTTAAAAATAATATCTAGTTTGATTGAGGGGAACCATAGTGTGGAGGTGAGATCAGAACATCATAGTGGAGGACATTTAGGCTTAATATATAAATAGAGGGTTCAATATTCCTTGGTTCATATTTTTTCTTCTTTAATCAAACCCTAGTTGACCCCAAGCCCTCTCACCACTCTCTAGCTACTTCCTTTAGAGTTTAAAGACCTTGGATCATCGGATCAAAGTTTTATGGATTGAGCTACTCTCTCTTCTATTTATTCTTATTATTTTTTGAGGTTCATGTTATTTGAGTTCCTCAGTTTTAGGTTGAGAATCAATAAATAACTAATGATGGTTTTTTTGCATAGTATCTGATGTTGTTTCCTTTAAATTTAGTGGTTGATCCTTGTTCGGTCATTCTTTCTCAGAGAATTTTGAACCTCCAATCAAGGTATATGATTCATTGCTTACCTTGTATTATATGCTAGTGTCAATGTATAATAATTTTTATTCTTTGAGTAATAGTTGGATTGGCCTAATAAAGGTAAGAATATGTGAAATAAAGGAAGAATTAAATTATAGAATTGGTTCTTTGTGAACTCGTGTGATTTGTTCTATATTGATATTACCTCATGATTCACTAGATAGTGTGTTATTAATTTTTTTTGTTGATATTTTTATTTATCATGATTTATATACTAGAAATTGGATAAATAATGTAAATTAATAATGATTTTATAATTAATGAAAGAGGCATGTGAATTTATTATTGTTATTCCTTGAAATTGATGAAATAAAGAAACTGTGTGTGAAACATTGTTATGTTTGATTTATAGGTATGGATAGTTATTGATTATAGGTATATTATGGTTGGTAAACCTATTCATAATTAAATAGTTAATTCAATATGGTAACTAAGTGGTTATTTACTGAAGATAATTGATTTTGGCTGAGTGAGCCCATTCTTTTTTGTGAAAGGATTTAATGTCTTAGTGTTATGGATCGAGTTTCTCTTGATTCATGTGATGGATATTTTTTTATTACCTTGTCTGTATTTATAAGATGGTAGATACTTTATGTGATTGTTGTGAACCTATTATAGTTGGAATATCAGTGAACAATAGGCTGGTTTTCTTGGGTTTGTATTAGTGGTTGATGTCGATGATGGAACAATGGGATAAGATGTGTTCATTGGTGTTGGGGATGACACCAAAGTAGTTAGGACAAGTTTAGAGTTAGGATTTATCATTAGTTTATTATTTATGTTTTCTTTTACATGTATATTTTTTCAGATATTGATTATTATGGTTATCAACTACTTTATACAGTTTGGATCTATGCATGGTAAGTGCATCTTAGCATGTGATAGATTAGGATGAGTCATAGAGTACCCAAAATTATGGAATAATAGGTGGACTGATAAATGAACTAGTGGGATTGAGTGTTATTGATGATAGTGGTAACGATTGATTTATATATTAATTATATATATATAATAGTTAGAATAGATGTGAAAAGGGCATGGAAATGGAATCTGGAATTTGAATAATGATTATGGAAGCATGTTGGATTGAAATGGAATGGTTTAATTAAACCAAAAATTGAAATGTGATTAATAAAATATTGGTAATTTATAAATTAATTAATAAATTATTTAATGATGATTAAACCTTAACTCTTGTGTGAATATATGTGCTATAGATTTCTTAGCCTTAGCGGTGGTGGCTCGGTGTCATGATAGACAATAGCTATAGTTGAGTGTAAGGCTTGGTAGTTTCCCTTAATGTGGTTGTGTGTGATATATCTTTATATTTTGGGATTTTATATTATTCACCACCCAAGTAGGTAGGGAAACTGATACCCAAATGTTTTGGGGGGGTTTTCTCCCCAACATCCAAGTTGGTGAGGGAATAGGTGTCAGACTTTCTCCCTCTTCCCCACTCTATATTCTCCTATAGTATTATATGTGGGAATACTTGGGTTGTGATAGATTAAGTTATAGGGTATAGACGCATGTGGGTTGTGATATCTCTCATTATTACTATACATTTATATATAGGTTGTAAATACAAAAGTTTATAACACATAATTATATCCAATTTTAGTGGCTACAACTTTCTATGGGTGTACATGCATGGGTTGTATCAGATTGAGGTGTAATGCATGACACAAAGGTTATAGTGGATTTCATAATTATACTTGATTATAGATGATATTATGGTGATGAGGATACAATGAGATGCATGATATGTAGGATAATATTCTGATATGATTTTTCGGGTTAGGGCGGGATAAATTATGGAAGAGATGAGCATAGGAAATGAGTCTTTGGGGCGTGAGAGTGAAAAACCAGTGGGGAAGTGGAATCAAAGTACCTTTCATATATATATATATATATAATTTTATATGGATATGATTATTTTTATGTGTTACATGGTGATTGAGTCATGGTGAGGATGGGAAATAGCTTTTTCTGTTTAGGTGATGAGTAGGTTTCATTATTTTCTCACTAGACTTTAGTATGCTGCTTTCATATTTTTTATAAGAATTTATGGGGGATCATATTAAGTAAACTTGTATGATCACCCTATGTATTTGTAAACTATTTTTTTGAGTCTACGGGATATGGTTGAAGATCGAGATAGGCATTACTAGCTCGTGGAGTTTTTCAAGAGTTTCTAGAGTTCATGGTCATTGCATGTTTTTTTTTGTATTTCTAATTATTTTAGTTTATGGATGGAATTATATTCATGTATTGGGAGATTATTTATTTATTAATTATGTTTATTAGTGTATCTAATCTTATCAATTATTCCTTAAATTTACATAAACAGGGTAGCACCTTCCATTTGTGAATATATACCCTCAGTGCTAGTTTCCAACATGTGGCTTATTATTGGAGGTATTTAAGGGAAATTTTTTACCCTTCATTTTCATCCTGGGATGGATACTGGTGGAGGGGTTTTATGACATATGAAGTGTACCAAAGTCTTATAAACTCTCTTTGAAGTCTTTCAAAGTCACTTTACACCCATGCCTTTACCACATTTTGGAAAACTAAAAAGTCTTACAAACTTACCCAATGTATTATGAAGTTGTAAGAAGTCTTAATAAGTTATATGGAAGTATTATGAAATCCCAAAAGTCTTATGAAAACTTCAAATATTAGTCATTCTCTATCTTCAACCACCAAAGTCTTATGAATTTAAAGAGTCATAAAAAATTCTCAAAAATACTGAATTTCCAAACTACCTCAAATATGTTCAAAACTTGTTCACTTATTATCTAAACTTATCCAAACATATTTCAATCACTTTCAAACATCCAAAAAACTTTAAACTCATATAATATATTTTTTATGTTATTCTGAGTAATATTTACACATTAAAAACAAAATTCAACATAATAAACATACCCACTTCCAATGTTCTATGATTCATCTTCTCTAGATAAATATTACATTCTAGAGGATCTCTTCATAAACTTCAAGACATAATAGTTTCAAAAAGATCTCAACATCTCTTGGTATCAACTCATTTTGGTCTACAAGGAATGTACTATCACTCACATGATGTGTGACTATGCTCTATATGGTACTTTTCAGGTATCATATACTTACACAACATGTAGTATACATGGTGTTCTATGACATTACATGGTGTGTAGTTTTGTGAGTCAAGATGAGTAGTCAACATGACCAAAATAAATTTTTTATTTCAAATACACTTTAAGGGAGAAGTGGGGAACCATGTAGAACAAAATGAATTTCACTACGTACAGAAGGAGCTCATAGATTTACCAAAAACAAGACTAATATTTCTAGAATTAGATGCCCTATATAATTCTCATTTAAGTGAAGTTACCTAGATATTTGGGTCATCGTTGATATGTTCTTCAAAATTATTATCCATTATGTCCCATATAGTTAACATGAAATTTATGAAAATATGATACACCATTAATATGCACTACATGTACCACTTTTAATTCCCATGAAGTACATGACATGTACAATGACCATACACGTCATGTAGTTCAAAAATTCACATGAAGATTAATTAATTTAGGCATTTAATGATATAATTAATTTTTATTCCATGTAATTAATTCACATGGTGTACATCCTAAATCGGCATGTACTTCATGTGAATGGGTATAAGTTACACAGTGTGTACAACCCTCCACACATCATGTAATCATCTCACTGGTTGTTTACATCACATGCCTAAGGACTTAGTGTATATTCTATGTGTAAATTTATGTGTTACGTGACATATATGTCAGCTACACGTCATGTAGTCACAAATGGAATATATTTATCAACTATCATCTAATATACAATGTGTAATTAATACATGTTATATACTTTGACCATGTGGTTTATGTGATTGTCATTGGGGAAACTATGTGGGGTTACACAGTGTGTACATGGGATACACATCATATAACCCTTTAAGCTTTGTGTCATCTATCCCAGTCAATATACAACCTATAATGACATTGTATATTGTTCTCTTTCACAATATTACATGATTTTTATAGCTCATCCAAGTGTTGTGAACAATTGTACTTGATGTGTACTTTTCAGTTACACCCATGCAGTCATCTAACCCTAGTTTCTATCATCCTATTCTTACTCCTATGAAAGTGAAATATCATGTTATCTCAACTTTTTTATTAAGAAAAAATTACTGGATATGAAAAACTTTCAATCAAATGCATAAATTTGATCAATGGTTAAAAGATAACTATAAATTAATATATGACCACTCTGATACCACTTGAAGGTTCCAAGGAATAACATAAGTGGTTGGCCCCATACCCAATTATGGATTTCTTTGGATTATTTGGATAAATCCTCATAACCAGATGATAGAATCCCCAAAATAAATGAAGAGAGTATCTTTTCACATATAATTTATAATTAATTTATATAGATAATAATTACCCCAGCTTGGAGTTATTTCTTTGTTTTCTAATTGGTTGACCACTCTTGTCATGTTATTATTTTGATGAAGTATCCAGGGATAAAATTCCGATAGAGGTATCCATACATACTCCACAAATCATGGAACATCATCATTATAGCTCCAAGTGCTAGTGAAAAGGATCCAAACCCCTTGCTTCATTCACCATTTATCACAACAAAAATCCTTCCATGCTTGAAATACTCTCACTTGTTCTCTCAATCTTTAGATAGGGAGGAGGAGATCCATCTCTCTTTTTTCTTAGGAGTATAATTGATAATATCACTTTAGGGTTTGAGAGAGTTCTCTAAAGAGGAAATGTGTTGTGCACAATGATTCTCATACCTCTTAAAATGATATAATCCAGTTTATATATCTAGGTTTGAGGATTATATATTGCACAATGGCCCTTAACCAATCTCTTAATCCTAAATAAAACTCTATGTCGAATAAAAATAATAATAATAATAATGATAATGATAATAATAATAATAATAATAATTCCTTAACATGTGAAAAACTCATGGTTAGTTAAGTATCGTTTGTTCCAGACCTTTGACTTGATCCATCAATCCTTATCAGCATTTAACAAACATTATATAATAACTATTTATTTAAATAAATTAATATCATTGTATTATTAATTAATTAAATAAATAAATATTTTATTTACTAAACTAATGAATAAATATTTATTTAATATTCTTGTAACAAAATAATTATTTTTTACCTTGGTAATAAACAAGAGATAAATAAATATTATATATTCATGTAATTATTTATTACCCTACGAATAAATATTTATTTAATATTCAACTCACATATATATTCTTTTGAATAACTGATGATTGGATTTATGTGACCAAAAAAATATGAATAATTATTAAAACACAAGCTAGGAATGATCTTTATTCAAAATGTTAAATTCACAGAGAATTTAACTGAGATTTGAGATATACTTAGTGTGTGACCCTCTAGGCCTCTTTCTTAGTGGAATTAGAAAAAAACTATCCCAAAGTCCAAGACTAGTATTTAGAAACATTTCAAGGCACCCATAGATAAATAATTTAATGTCGTAATGATGAAACCCTCCTACAGATGCTCATCATATAATATAATCCTTTTGTCTTGATATCTCATCAATCAGGTTCTATACTTTATGTCATCAACCTATATACTTGATTTATTTTTCTTTAACTTACTAAAATGAACACATTGATATACTAGAATGGCTATGGATTTATCAAACTCATCCATTCCAATCAAATATTCAGAAAAATCCAATTCCTTTAACTTAAAAGGGAAAAATCTTTTATTTACTTATTCATTAATGTCACATCATTCATGATGCACTCAACGTATCCTACTTCATCGTGAGTATATTTCATCCTTTTTTTATCTGATAAATCAATGTACATGACTCGTGATATACATTAATAATAATATCAAGTCTAAGGACCATCACACACACCTACAGATTGGAATATCTAATGTCACATATAATATTTGAAATTCCTACAGGGAGGGTTGCTCCGATAACCTCATATCCTGAAGATTACCAAGTGTGGACTTAATGAGAAGAAGTATCAATGTATTATGAACCCCCTACACTTGATAACATGTATCATTTTTGTCTCATAAAATAGATTCCATCCATCCATAGAACATATTTTTAAGAATACTGTCATAGCACTTCAAGTCTCTCATTATAGTGGGGAGATACTATTACTTTTCAATGTGAAAGATACTCTAAGAACATTATCACATTAATGTTACACAAAAAAATGCTGATAATTAGATAATATATTTATTATAATTCAAGCCTCCAGATATACGGATAATCTAAAGTACAATGCAGTTGGTTTTAGGGAACCAACTCTAATAAATATAACATAAAATGAATTATATACAATTACGTATTTAGGGTATATATTCATCGCTAACTTTATATTTCTATTTTACCAGTACAATCACAATATTGAGTTATATTTGTCTCATCACAAATCTAAATTTTTTTTAATATATTTTACTTTATATCATTTTATATTTATATATTTTTTAATTAATTTCATTCAAATATGATAGATTCTAAAGTGTGAGGTTTTTATATGGTCTTGATCCAACACTTAAATACTATTTGAGCTGATCTACTAGATTTGTACAATGATGTTGGATCGGTTGGGAGAGACCCTCAATCCGGCCTAACATGACCAAGTCATTTTGACACTCCCATTCATATGTGTATGAAAAATTAAGAATATATTTTTTGTCATGATTAAATCATTTGGACACTCCTGTGTAGTAATTTACTTGGTTCAATCGAAAGTTGACCAATTTATTAATCAGTCTTGGTTACTTGGTCTAGGTCTGATCTATTTATTAATTGTGTGTTGAAAAAAATCTTGCACCCGACCCGTTTAAAAAAAATTGACTTATTTATTAACTGGACCTTAAAATATAATTAAATTAAATTAAATTATCATTATCATTATTTTTAAATTATAAATACATTATATAATAATTTTTTTAAGTAGAATTTAAAAATTGATATAATTATTTTTTGGATAAAAAAATTTAAATCCAATAATACTTTTTTGTGTTAGAATTATAGTCAGATGTTCAATGGTGGGGATTATAGATATAAAACATTATTTATCATTTTTTATAATTATTATATATATATATATGTAATTTTTTATACTCATTTTGATATGATTTAGAAGGAAGAGTTAGGGATGATAATGTGTACCTAAAAATCAGAAAATCGATACTAATCAACCCAAAAAATCAGGGCTAGGGTACCCCCTAAATGGGTTAGGGTGGGGTTTAGGTTCTAGGTAACTTACTTGATTAATAATCGAGTGGGGTTTGGGTATAATTCCCCAAACCTATACTCCTATTTATAGTGAAAAAAACACTTTCCTTAAATGTTGGTCTTGATACAAGGTGAGATAACCCAAGTTAAACTTACATATATTTCAATAATTTAATAATTACATCTCACGGTAATCACACAATCTTAGAAATTTATAGGTTTAGTGTCTTTGATGACTAGATATATAAGCAGCTCATTTTACTACATTTGTGAATATTTCTTTGTAATTGATTCATACTAGGATCCCATCTAGACTTCTCATAAGTTATACTCATATTCATAACCTAGGGAATAAAAACATCAAAAAGGGGTGTTCTCAAATGCTAAGAAAGGGAAAACTCATCAACATGTCATGAAGGGTGAAATAAAAATCATAAGAGAAAACATGATAAGGGGAGAAAAATCTCATTAAAAAGAACATGGAATAATAAGAGTTTTTCATAATCCATGATTACAAGACATGTAATATCAAAAGAGAAAACATATACCATGGCATAAGAGTGCGGAAACATAAGATAATAAAAATGATTCATGGAGAATGTCCACAGGTATAAAGATATGGATCTTCATAGAAATTAAGTATAACAGTAAATTATGGCACTATCATAGGTATGTAAAACATAAAATAGTAGAGTAAGAATCACTACCTATTTCCCATAACATGGTGGGGTAAACATCACCATATGGTTCCTATAGTAGAGAAGGCATCACTACTTGATTCTCATAAACATAGTGGAGTAAGCATCACTACTTTATTCCCATAAATATAGTGGAGCAAGAATCACTACCTCATTCTCATAACATAGTGGAGTAATAATCACTTTATGATTCTCATAGTGGAGTGAGCATCAATACTCGATTATCATAATAATATCATGAGATATAAATACTTAACCAATGAATTTTAGGAAAATATATGAACCTAATCTTCACAATAATAATAATCCATATATATGAGTTCCACTAGAACATAAAAACATTCATATTTCAAACATCACTTAATTAACCTGTGGAAAAGAGATGAGTTACATGAAAAAATTTCCTATAACATTCCATTAGACATCCAAGGAAAGAAGTTGGATGGTGACTTAAAAATATCCCTAGTGTAACATAAGGATTATTAAGGATGTTTTCATATATGAAAATAATATTCTTTAAGATCATTGGATAAATCACTTGAAAATAAGAGGAAATACACCCTTTTGCGAGGCTTGAAAACTCCTTAAAAATTTATTTATAATTAAATACTTAATCTTGATAAAACATTTAAAAAGTATCCTTTAAAACCAAATAATATGGTTCTTATAAAATAAAATTTATAATAGAAATATTCTTTCAAAAAAATAATTTCTTTGAGAGGACATAAAAAACGCTAAAGATTTCTTTCTTAAGAAAAACAAAATGCTTTAAAAATCCATGTAAAAATCATCAATCCCTTTTTAAAATAAAACTTTTACTTTTGGAAAATATAAGAACATTTATTTTTCTTTTCAAATTCATAAATAGTTAAAATAATTTGTAAAATAATTTTAAAATGTGAAAATTGTGACATCTCAAACCTGGTTCACTCAAAAGTAACTGAATCTGGTGGGTCGCATGACCTTAATTTCACCTCCTCGTATGCTAGAGGCTGCCAACTAGCAGTGAGGGTCTATGGTATAATAGTGGGGATACTATACCCTCAATATCAAAGTATATCATAGAATTATAATCATATCAATCAATATCATAAGAAAAAAAGATAACCAAACAGTGTAAGAGTAATCATCCATCACATAAAAAACCAATTAATCACATCCATTAGTGTCATATACAAAAATGATGATCATGGCATGTTATAAAAAAATGGAAATACAGGGGGATAAAGGGATCATTCATATACAAAATTATATAAAAAAATGAAAAAAAAGACCCAAGGCTATATCTAGTATCATCTTGATCATAGGCTTGATCCTCTTACCCTATACACCATCTTAGAAAGATAATCAAGAATCCATGGTAGGTTGCTTTCCCTTATCCCTACTTGTATCCATGAAGTCTTTTTGGGAACCCAACATCGACCCAAATAGGGTGTGATATATACTTATTAGGCCACCATCAATGGTGTCAAATTCCATCCAATACATGAGTATATAATAAGAATTGTGCATGTAAAAGTAAAAGTTATAAATGAAATGAAGTAAATAAATAACCCACATCATATCATGTAATTAATTCATTATGTTCAAAAATAAACTTGATCCCATCCTTAGAGGTCCTAATTTGAAACCCAGGTATCACTCCAAGCATAACATGAACCCATCACCCGATAATCCTCTCCTGGGTATTCCTCATAGGGACCCTAGTATCAGTCTAGGTGTGGTATAAAGTCGCTACCCTATGATTCCATCCTTGGCGGTCCATAAAGGGGTCCTAAGTGTCACTCATGGGTTATATAATAATATCCCCTCTAACTTTTTCCTTGGAAATCCACATAGGTAGTCCAATTATCACTTGTGGAATATATAAAGTTCTTAACTTTGAGTCCATCAAGTCCACATAGGGAGTCCAAGTATCACTCATGGCGTATATAATACAGCTGCCAAGTAAGTTTATCCATGGAATTCATATGAGAACCCATGTGTCACCCATGTAAAATGATAAATTAATTTACAATTCATTTAATTCAATAAGCATGATTAGTTTGTTTATGGCGTTCTTAATCAAATCCCATTTTCACTCTCGGCATGGAAATATGAATAGTCATAGGCCCGAAGTCTAATAGTACCATTTAAGTACACATTTAATTCTATTGTCCATCACATTATTATAAGAAACTCACTCACCTCAAAATATGGATCAAATCATATTCTAGGATTAGAAGGCATGGTCTCTCGTGAATCCTCCCATTCATCCTAATTGGGAATTTCAGTTTTTAAAAGCATCTAAAGCTTAAGAGAGAAGGAATAATGGCCAAAGGTTTAAGGACATGGTCTTATATTCCCTCTTTCATTTAATTCAATTCACATATCAATCATTTAATTTAACATCCCAAAAACAACGGGTAAAGGAACACACCTTAATAGGTTAATCAAATTCATTGGCCACCCATGGTTGTTTTATTTAATTTAATAACACACCCAAGGGGTGGTTCAATTCAAGGTCCCTAACCTCCAATGATACATAAATGAGTCTCATGGGTCATATAGTTCAATCCTATTCATTTAATTTATGAATAATTCAATTTAATAATCAATTCTTGGAAAATATGGTGTGCAACACAATGGCATAATACATAAACACAAAGACTTTAAGGGAAAAGAATGAGACCACCTACTTTAGCTTGGAAGTCGACTCCTAATCCATTTTTGTCCTATAATCTAGTCTATAATGAAAGAAATTGAGTAAATATACCAAATCCCCTAAAAATAGGGCATATTATATTGCACCAAAATAACTTCATTAACATATATATAAATGATGAAAGGTACCAAAGTGATTAAGATCTTACCGATACACGTCAAACAAGATGAATAGTGGATCCATCTGAATTCAGATGGTGGATACAAATCAATTTATAGGAGGATTTCATGGTAGAGCTCCAAAATGAGGTCCTGATGAGTGTATAAGGGATAAGAAAAGGAGAAGATGTGTTAAATAGAATAGAGGGGTGAAATTTTCATTTTACCCACTTTAAAAGGCCGCACAGTTTGGTCGCATGGTTGTACAAATTATGTGACAGCCACTGTCCCAAGACACCCCTCACATATTCTAGGTGCATATTTTGACTAAACATGTGAAACCCATGAAAAAATCCTTTATAAAGAGGTTTGAAACACTTGCATGACCATGCAGTATAGGATGCACAGTTGGGGAAAATCATGTGGCCCTAGGCAGAGCACTAGACTAGCCTGCATGGTTTAAAAAACCATGTGGAATGGGCTTCATAGTTTCTACTAACTATGTGGCCCAAATATTTCTTCCAAAATTCAGTTCTTTGAGATTTATACAAGCCCCATACACCCCCATAACTATTGTAACCTCATTTTACACTTCCATTGGGATAAAAATATATAATTAAATTAAAATTAAAATTTTCCATACCTCAAAGAAAAATCAAGTTCTTGAAATCTTTCCCCCTTAAATCAACCCATCCTCAAGTTTCCCTTACAAGGGGGTAAATTATCATGTGAGAATAATTTTGACCACAGGTCACATACATCAATATCCAACTCCCATGTCTCATTTTGTACATGGTCGTGCTTCCATAGCACTTATACTAAAGGAATTGACATTGCCTCGGAGAACCTTCATGCTCTGATCAACAATACGGATAAGACTCTCCTCAAATGATGCATCAAACTCCAATTTAATCTCCTCAATATGAATAATATTATATGGATTTGAATGATATCAGTGAAGATAAGATACATATAAGATGTTGTGTTTGGATTGGTACCTTTGATGTAACTACAACTAATAGGATACCAGCCTAAATCTCTCCAAAATCTTGAGGGGGATGACGTAACGAGGAAATAGCTTCCCTTTTTTTCAATTTGTTTATGCCCTAGTCTAGTTGAGACACATCAAAAAACCTAACTTCCCACCTCTAACTTTAGTGGTCTATAGCAATGATCAGTGTATAACTTCTTCCTAGACTAAGTTGTAGACATCTTCTTCCTAATAATATAAATCTACTATGAAGTCTCCTGGATGAGATGAGGACCCAGTAGCATTCCCTCTTTTACCTCTAACTAGCATAGGGGTGAATGACATGGCCTACCATATAGGTCCTCATAAGGATCCATTTGTATGGTATCCTTGAAACTATTATTGTAAGTGAAATTTTTGAGAGTTAAGTGTTTCTCCTAAGAACCTCCAAAATCAAGGATGTGTGCTTAGAGAATGTCTTCAAAAACTTTTATCATATACTTGGACTGGTCTTCAGTCTATGGGTGATAAGTTATACTCAGCAGTACCTATAAACCTAGTTCCCTCTACAGCCCCTTCCAAAACTATGATGTGAATCGAGTGTCTATATCTAATATGATAGAACATGGAACTCAGTGGAGGTGCATGATCTCATGAATGTAGAGACTCCCAATATCATACACTAAAAGGCTTCCCAAATAGGTAGGAAATGGGAAACATTTTTCAATCTATCTATGATCACCCATACATCGTCACTACCCCAAGGTGATATAGTAAATCCCATCACAAAATCAATAGTGATGCCAACCTACTTCCACTCTAGAATAGGTAACAATTAAAAAAGCCCTACTATTTTTTGGTGTTCTACATTCACCTGTTGATAGGTGGAACACTAAGTAAAAAATTCATCTATCTACCTTTTCATCCCTGACCACCAGTATTGTCGGTGTAAGTCATGATACATCTTGGTAAGACTAGGATGTACTACCCAAATAGAGTCATGAAACTCTCGCATAAAATCCTCTTAGACATTTGTAGGAACCTAGATGCATCCATGAATGTGAAAGTTCTCATTCTCATCAACAACCCAACCAAGTAGTGAGTCATCTCCTACAATGCTCTCTTATTGGTCCAATACCTTGGAATTTGATAGCTACCTCATCTTCACTCTCTCTAGAAGTGAAGTGGTCACTGATAACAATGAAAGTATAGACTGTCCATAATGGTCTTGAACCTCCATGTGTATCTCAAAAAATAGAGCCATAATCTATCACTCACTGCTAGCCTTTTGAACTACCTATGTCTGAGTCTTCCTACTTAGAGCATTAGTGACTGAATTTTCCTTTCTAGGCATATAATCAAGCTTGGATTTGAAAGAATGTAGGTATTCAAACAACCTTCATTTTCTAAGATTCAATTTACACTATGTAAATATGTACTTGAGTCTTTTGTGGTTCATATACACAACAAAACACTCTCCCATTAGGTAATGCCTCCAACACCACAAGTCATGAACAACAGTGGCTAACTAGAGATCATGCATCAGGTAATTCTCCTTTTTTAGACTCAATATATGAGACCCATACACCATGACTCACTCCTCCTACATCATAAATTATCCTATCCCAATTCTTGATGCATCACAATAAACCATATAGCTTTTTCCCAGCTCTATAAGAATCAAGATCTGTGTTGAATCCAGTTTCCCTTTTAACTCCAGAAAGGATATATCACAAGCTTCTAACCATATGAACTTCACACCATTCTTATTCAAGCTCATAAGAGGTGATTCTAGGCATGAAAATTATTTAATTAAGCACCAATAATAACCATCTAGACCTAATAAACTCCATGTATCAAATAAAGTCTTGGTATGTTCCCAAGAAACTGCAGTTCTTTCCTTCTTTGGGTTAACTAATACTCCTATCTCTGAGATAATGTAACACAGAAAGTGAAATTTATCAATCCAAAAGTGGTACTTTGTGATCTTATCATATAACTTATGCTCTATCATTGTATTAAATACGATCTCAAGATGATTTTAATGTTCATTTTGATTATGATAATACACCAAGATATAATCCATGAAGACCACCCCACAAACGAATCCAGATACAGGTGGAAAATATGATTCATCGGTACCATGAAAACTTTTGGTATGTTCATGAGACCAAACGACATGAACAAATACTCATAAAATCCATATCTACAACTAAATATTGTACATGATATCTTTTATGGTCTAATATGAACCTAATGATAACTCAACCTCAAATAAATATTATAGAAAACCCTTTATCCCTAGAGCTAGTCGAAGAGGTCATCTATATGAGGCAATGGATATCAGTTCTTAACCATAAGCAATTTTAAACAATGGTAATCCATGAAAATCATGAGGGTACCATCTTCCTTCTTTGAGAAAAGGATTGGTGAATCCCATGGAAAAGACTCGGTCATATAAAACCCTTATCTTTTAAATCCTTTAGTTGTCTCTTGATCTCCTGCAACTCAGTAGTATACATCCTATAAGGAGGAATGGATATTGGTGCAGCTCCTAGAAATATCTCAATCTAAAACTCTACCTCTCTCTTAGGGGGTAGTCCTAAAAATTAATCCAAGAAAATGTACCTAAAATGATCTACCACTGGAAATAAAACCTCCTGACATATTCCCTAATCATCCAAATAAAAACTAACAAAATGGGATGTCATCCCACCCATCCCATGATGCTCAGGTCTATCTCAACTTTCTTGGACATCCCATTCACCTTTGTGAATAAATTTTCCCCCCTATGGAGATGTGAAAGTATCCCTTTAGTGATATCAGTCAACATATGCGTGATAGGAAACCAACCAATCCATCCTGAGAATGATGTCAAACTCTATTATCTCTAGGGAAAAGAGGTCTCATACGAAGCAACACCAACCTATCTCTAGGGGGAACTCCCTTCACTGACATACACTCTCTGATATAATTCCCAATGGAGTATCGAGTGTCATCACACTATAAGAAAAATGAACATCAATCCTAAGGATATCCACAATAGGAAAAGATATGAAGAAATGGGAAGTACCATTATCAAAAAGAGAAGATACTAAATTAAAGGCTATTATAATAGCACCTCTCACCATAGAAGGTCTATAACTCCACTCCTTAGGTATCAGTTTCACTTCATATATATGGCCTGATCTTTGACCCCGGGATATAGTCTGGCTACCCTGAGAAGTTCCTCTTTACTAGTGTTGTAAGTTTACTGTTTGGATACCCAGGCCATGACCACCACCTCAGATTGTTCGGTCGATCTTACTCTATCTCACTACTTGGCAAGAAGCTGTTGACCTCGCTCATAAACATGGAGTTAGTGTAGACCCTCTTTCAATAGATACTGAAGGAAAATATCTACAAAATTGCAGATGATGAACCATATTTCCTCAATACCATCATTTTATTGGGTCCCTGGTACACTATAGTTTTGTATGTCTCGACCTACCATGTTGATGGAACCTAACCTGGCTACCTGAGTGTGAACCCTTGATACTGATATCACTATGTAGAATCTTCAAACAACACTTCCTACTATCGATCAATGTAGTTTTGGGTCTAGGTGTCGAACCACCCTGGATTTCACCCATATCCTCTCTTAGGTTACACTCGGTGATAAGAACCTGGTTCACTATCCTAGATGTGGTAGTAATCCTAAATACATTCACCTGTGATCGAATATCATACCTAATACCATACTCAAATCTTATAGATTTGGATAACTCATCACCTAACAAAATAGGTGAGAAGTGTTGGAGCTCCATGAAATAGGTAGAATATTCAATGACTAATAAATCACCCTATTTCAATTGCATAAAATCACTGGATCTATAATCCATTAACATATCAGGATAGAAATAATCATAGAAGGTCATGTGAAAATCCCTTAAATCCATATCCCAATGAAAATCTATTTGGGTAATAATTTCCAACTATACTTGGAAGAATCTCAAAGCATATATGTATAAAGATTCACTCTCTTATCGGGAGGTGTCTTAAGATACTCAAAAATCAAGAGCATGGCCTCTATCCATGACTCCATAGAGTGTGGACTGCCATCCCCCAAAAATGTGGGTGGATTCTACTACTGAAACTCACACATCAACTCTTCCATAGTCGGGGCCGGTCATGGGACTCCCTGAACAATCTTCATAAAGTGTAAGAAACCCTCTCAAAATTGGGAATTGGTGCCCGTATCAGGCATAATCGATGGTGCCTCAAGTGGAACTATTAGAGGTTCTATTGGTGACCCAGGGCCCACCACCTTTGGAGTATATTCATCACCACCCTCCTGGTGCATGAATCAAGTCCATCTTAGTGGAATGTCTCTACAAATATTAAACACACACCTCAATGAAAGATTTGATAACTCTAGCAACACGAATATATGAATAAGATAGGTAAAATCCTCCCTATATAAGAGTCACACCCCTATGAATGATCATAAATTCAGGTTTTGGAAACATTAAGATCATAAGAATTTCAAGATACATTTCCTACTTCCCTCTACTAAGGTCGGTTCAGGGTTAAGTTCTCTTCTATGAGGAAAAGGTCCCAGTATATAGAGTGTAAATTGAAATTTATAGAAGAAAAATGTAACACCCCCAAATGATAAAGGGTTAAATGACTAAATGATATGACTCATGTCAACAAGGTGCACCTTCCTTTTCGGGAGCCTGTCTGATTAGAACTTCATAGTTAAGCATGCTTGGCTTGGAGTAGTGGTCAGGATGGATGACCTTATGGGAAGTCTTCCAGGGTGTGTGTGAGTGGAGACAAAGCACACTGGAAAGGACAATTGTTGGCCTGTGGGGACTGTCATTAGTCAGAGGACCCGTTCAGGCATGTGGGTGGACCCTGGGGTGGGCCCCACATGTCTGTGGGGCAACTGATGGTACCTGGTGGGCCAGGACCCGACGGCCATTTTAAGGCGGGGTGGTTGTGCTGTCACCGAGACCCAGTTGTCACATTTGGTATCAGAGGTCTTACCCAGCCTTAAGTGTGGTGCACTGCCTGGGTTGAGATGTAGGGCCCATAACGAGGATGTTTTTCTCTAAAGGGGGGTGATTGTAACACCCCCAAATGATAAAGGGTTAAATTACTAAATGATATGACTCATGTCAACAAGGTGCACCTTCCTTTTCGGGATCCTGTCTGATTAGAACTTCACAGTTAAGCATGCTTGGCTTGGAGTAGTGGTCAGGATGGATGACCTTCTGAGAAATCTTCCAGGGTGTGTGTGAGTGAGGAAAAAGCACACTGAAAAGGACAAGTGTTTGCCTATGGGGAATGTCATTAGTCAGAGGACTCGTTCAGGCATGTGGGTGGACCCTGGGGTAGGACCCACATGTCTGCGGGGCAACTGGTGGTACCTGGTGGGCCAGGACCCAACGATCATGTTAAGGAGGGGTGGTTGTGCTGTCACCGGGACCCAGTTGTCACAAAAAAACCCTTTACGTTGCAATTAGAATTCCCATTTAATAGAAACTGAATATTTAAAATATTGTGGAATTATATAGATCACCATGCATTTTCAATTTATAAAGGCCCATACACTTTATAAATTAAAATACGACATCCATTTAATCAAAAATGGTTATTTATAAAATCCTAGCTTTAAAGGATAGCACAATCTCATGGAAATAGAAATTAAGGAACCTAAAACATTATATAGGCAATGCACACAGTAATATAAACATGGCATGGAATATGCATCACATATAAATCCTCAAGTGCCTATAATGATTCATGATGCAATACTTACTTACCATATCGTACAAGGGTAAAAAACCATAGTCATAAGAAACATAAAACATCAAATGAATCACCCAATAGTGAATTAAATACAACTATAATAAGCATAATTCAGACCAATATGTCTTATCCCAGGTGATTTGGATTTTCATTGTACATGGGTTAGCTACTCCTAAGAACTGGCTCATGACCAAATACCGACACATCTTATTTCCCCTTTCTACCATCCTAATTAGTAAGGCAAGGAAAAGAAAAAAAACACATATGATACCACTTTGTGACATCTCGGAACCAATTCATTCAAAAGTAACTAAATTTGGTGGGCCACATGACCTCAAACGCACCTCCTCATACACCAGAGACTGCCAACTTGTAGCGAGGGTCCATGGTGGAATAGTGGGGTGACTATATCCTCATGATTAGAGTTCATCCAAATGGTATAATAATATCAATCAAAATTGGAAACATAAAAGATAACCAAACAATATAAGAGTAATCATCCATCATATAAAAAACAAAGTAATCACATCCATCAATGTCATATACAAAAATGATGATCATGGTATTCTATACAAAAATATAAATATAGAAGGATTGAAATATCTAGAATATGAAACATGCTATACAATAATGAAAAAATACCCAAGGTTATTTTTAGTATCATCTTGAGCATGGGCTTGGTTCTGTACCCCCATACACCATCCTAGTGAGGTAATCAAGCATCCACGCCCAGTTGCTTTCCTTTGTCCCTACCTGAATCAATAAAGTCTTTCCAGTTACCCAAAATTATCCCAAATAGGTTGTGAGATATACTTAGTAGGCCACCACCAACAGTGTATAATGCTATCTAGTCTGTGATTATATAATAATTAGTGTGCAGGTAGTAATAAAAAATGTAAATGAAATGCAATAAATAAATAACCCACATAGATTCGGGTTCCCATAGAATGGTCATCCTCTGCTACCAGATTTATCCTAATCCAAAATTCCTCTGATTAAATATTCAATCATGATTTAATTTATAATAAGATCTTGGTACCCGACTCATTTCCAAAGCATCCACCGTGAATCATATATAAGCAAGATATGTATAATAAGGCCATCATAGAATGTAAGGATCCAACAAAATCCAATATTATTCTTTGGATTGGTAGTAATTTCATGTAATTAATTCATTATGATCAAAAATAAACTTGATATTTTCCTTGGTGTTCCTAATTTGGAACCCGGGTATCGCTCCAGGAATAACATGAACCCATCACCTTATAAACCCATCCTAGGTTTTCCTCATAGGAACCCTAGTATCGCTCTACGTGTGGTATAGAGTCACCTACCTATGAGTCCATACTTGGAAGTCCACAAAGTTATTCCAAGTGTCACTCATGGAATATATAATGGTCTTCCCTATAATTCCTCCCTTAGCGGTCCACATAGTGATTCCAAGTATCACTCATGGTGTATGTAAAGGTCTGCCCTCTGAGTTCATCCTTGTCAGTCCACATAGGGATTTAAAGTATCACTCATGGAATATATAATTCAACTATCAAGTAATTATGTACATGGAGTTCATATGAGAAACCATGTGTCACCTGTAGTGCATGATAAATTCCTTTACAATTTATTTGATTCAATAAGCCCGATAAGTCTATTAATGGCATTCCGAATCAGAACCCATTTTCACTCTCGATGTGGAAATATGAATGGTCATGGTCCTGAAGTCTAACCATACCATTTAATTATTTTTTTAATTCAATTATCCATCACATTATTATAATAAAATTAATCACCTAAAAAGGTACCACAAATCATAGTCTACACTTAGAAGGCTTGGTCTCCCATGAATCCTCTCATTCATCTTAATTGGGAATTTCATTTTTTAATAACATCTCAAGCCTAAGAGAGAAGGGATAATGGAAAAAGGTGTAGGGACATGGTCTTTAATTCTATATTTAATTTAATACAAGTCACATTTGAATAATTTCATTTAACATATCAAAAATATTATCTAGCTAATTGATAAATGGGTTATCATAGTTCTAGTGAATTGATATGTCAGCTGCCACACCATCACTAGTTTCCCTAACCTAAGATCTGTACTTGAGATATTTTAACACTATTTCTCTATTCCCTAAACCAACACTCATAGCTATAATATCTCTAAATTTTATTCCTAAGACAATTTATCCTCTGATAACACTCTATCATGACCCAGTCCACAAGGGCCTGACTAGTCAGTGGTAATCTGAGAGTGACACCCCAAGCCCACCTCTAATAGGTTAGGTGTTGGTGACCAGTTCTGATTAGGAATATTACACACATGTAAGGACTTATCCTAAAGTACTTATACACATGAACATATCTCCACATCCACCAAGTAGGTAATGAATAAATATAACTGGTATGAACATAATGCATGTATGAACCACTAACATCCCACATCAGAGTATGATAGAAGAAAAAAATATATAAAGGGGACAAATAAAAGCTCAAAAATACTATAAAATAGTATGACATACTAACATTAGGGGGATTTTACCAAAAAAATAACTCTTGGATCCATCCATGGTCCTTCTAGAACAACTAATCTCCACCTGCTCTTGGTCCACATAGGACTCTATCAAAAGGCATGTCGTTTTTATAAGGCACAATACATGTAATAAAATCCCATACAATGGTGAGTATAAACATTGCCATTAAAACACCCTAAAATCACCAAACATAAATCATAAAAGAGGGATTTAACTCTAAATCACCAAAATTAAGGAGAATAAACAAGATAATATAGATATTCTTAAAGGAAGACTTAAAGTCTCATGGTGAGGTCTATCCTCACTACCAACTAAGAGATTATACTCAAGGATATGTAATAACACTCATATAAAAGAACTCACTCACTAGTTTATGATGGAACTCATCTAGGAGGTTGTACTCGTCATCCCTTTCTATGTTTAAGTATGAAGGAACTGAGAAGGATCATTTGAGATACTCACTCAATCGAACTACACCTCATCAAAAGATAATAGGTGTTGATACACAAATAATGGATCACACCCAAAGCCAATGGGGGACACCTAACCTTAACTAGAATAACCAACTAAGTAGTGGATAAAGAACCCATTTCGTAGGATTTGTGATACCAAACCATACCTAGTGAAAGATGGGAATGAAGATCACAACCTTAGGCCTCGTGGAGGGATACATGGCTCTAACCCGCTGAGGGGTTCTTATATCCAATGCTCTGAACATGATTCAACAATGAACCCTCATAGGGGTGGGATGATAAAAATCACTCATACTAAAATAGAATAAGGGAATATAGCCACACCAATATGAAAGCTGGAATGAGAGGATCAAGGGCTCTAAACTATCCTAGAAGGAGTACATGGTGTTATAAAGGGGTACATGGTGTGTCTCACTAAGACCAATCCTACCCATGTATTTACATCTCACATGATATGTTCTTCCTTATACATGGAATGTTGTGATGGAACATGGCATATATATTTTAGGCCTAGTGCTCGGACATGTTTTGTATTCCCGTATTCATGTACTCTCTGAAGTATATGGGGTGTGCCTCGACACACACACGACATGTAGGGTTACACATATTCTATGAATATACTCCATATACATGTTGAGCTGGATAAATAAGGATCACATGAGTTGTGGATTGGGAACATGGTTGTGTGATATTTATCTTCTATGTAAACCCCAATCATCGTATTAAGGGGCTCTGTATGGTGTGTATTCTTCCAAACTATACATTGTATAGATCATAATTTCTCATAATTCTAGAACCGAAAACATGTATCCACTTACAACATTTTCACCTCCTCTTATACCACAAATCTCTCCCAAAATGCTCACAACCTACATTGACCAAGCTTGTTTCATCACCAATGGTCGGATTCTGGCCTCCCCTTGACCATAAATCTTCCACCGTCTCACTTCCGGAAATACCAACAAAATTTGGTTCATGAAACCATCATCACCCACACCACTATAAGTTTTTCACCACTACCATAATGCCTTATTTATGCCTATAATATCAATATTAAACCTAAAATAATGATTCATAGCACCATCGAGCAGTCTCACAATGATCAGGTTCCTAGAAAAATTAAAATCATTGGCCAATTGAGCACCGGTGACAAACATTCAAAAAAATGAGGGAGAAATGCATGAAACGAAAAAGTAATCACCTAATAAGGTTCATGTTTAGTTAGATATCATTGATGAAAATCAAAGGATGAGGAGAAAAATCAAGTTAACAAAATCAATAAATTCAAAATTCTCAACCTAGAATTCAAAAGCTTTAATTAACCCAGACATTGATTCAATGTAGATAATTTGATCCATGTTTGATCTAAAATTAAGAAAAATAGTAAAGATATAGAAACCCTACATTGAATTCATATTGATCATTGGTGAAGAACATGTTTTGTACATGGTGTCATTGATGAATTCCATTAAATTTGGCCAGTGATCCTTCATTATTCCTCATCTTTGTTCATCACCAATGGAGTTAGCCATCATGTTCAATATCCACCAAAGCTCTAGGGTTATGTGAATAACCCTAGGATTTGATTATAACCATTTTTATATATAGGTATGTTGGTTTTTAAGAAATTAAAAGATAATAGATTAATTAATTAATTAATTTTATCATTCCTCCATCTTTTATTTCACTTAAAGGAAGTGTGTGATGCATAATAAAATTATGTCATGCTTGGGGTAAAACTTGTATTCAAAAATTAGTTTTGGTCTCAATTTTTCTATCTGAGATTCCATGTGGAGTTATTCTATTATTTCCAAAATAATGTGCATGTATTACATATTATATTTAAAATTTTAATATATCAATATCAAGGCTCCACAAGGCCCTAAATTTCACACCAACTCTGTTTCTAACTACAAAAATATTATTTAAAATATTTCAAAATATCAATAGAAAAAATAGAGTCGTTGCATTTTTCTTCACTCACACGCAAACCAGGAAACTTACTAGGAGGTCACTCATTTTAACACTACTCCAGGATAATCATGCTTAACTATGAAGTTCTAATTAGGAATAATCTTAAAAAAAGGTACACCATGTTGACATAGGTAGTAACATTTAGTCTTTTAATTATCACTTTTTCAGGGGTGTTACAAAGTTGTTCTTCGTTAATTTCCTTTATGTTTGTAGCAATCCTTCTTAAGATGATCCATTTCGCCACAATTCTAAAAAGTTAGTCTGGTTCCAGTAGATTTACCTATACTTGTCTATCTCAATTTACCTTATGATCATCTTTTACTTCTTTAATGATGTGATAGATCTATTCCAACTTTATCGAACACAATACCAAAAGGTTCTTGAATCTCACTCATCTAAAGCACTTAATTAAGGATCAAGTTCCAGAAATCCTCAAAGATCAAGTTGGTTTTTCCATTGAATTTTCTCACTATTGTTACTATTTCATACCAAGACCTTGAAAAGGATGACAACAATATTATTCCATAGTCATCATTTGTAAAATTTACCTTCACAAACTCAAGATTACTTCTGGTTATTTTGAAATCATTCACATGATCCATTGTAGATATTTCTTTTGATAACCCCATGCAAAATAGTTTTCACATAAAGAACATATTGTTATTGTAGGTCATCTCATACATATTTTCTAGTGATACCATTAACTCTAATATAGTATTCTTCCCCCAAATGTTGAAGGGCACATTTCATGCCAATGTCATCCTCATCAAACCCAATACCTTTCTATACAACCTTTCCCATTCTCATTTATCTATTGTATCTAGCTTAAATCCTTTCAATGAAACTTTAAGGTCCTTTTGAATGTGGTAGTCCACCAACTTCATCCACCTAAATCCAAAATCCATTCCATTGAATCTTTCAATTCAAACCTTATTATCTTACAATACCATCCTTTTGATGGTAGTAACTCCTACTAAAATCAAAATATGTCTAAGTAAGAGATAATTTTACCTAATATATTGATGAGTAAACTATTAAACCTCTAAAAACCTCTGATAAAACCTCTTTTATGATAATTTTTTTTGAAAATATTACCCCAAACCTCAACCACCAAAAGTAAGGTCACCATAATCACACTGGAGGAAACAAACTCTAGAAAAGACTCTATGAACGTCAATGTATCAAAAAGTGGAAGAATTACATCACTTAAATCACTAGACTGAGTTATAATTTCCCATCATTGTTCACCCATAGCTTATAAAAATATTTAATGCAATTAAATAAATGAAAGAAAATAAAATACACAAGGGGTTTTATATGGTATGAACATTCATCATATATCTAAGAGTGGAAAATTACAACTTTCTTTTCATTATAAGTAAACAATATGTTACAATCACTGAAACTTAGTAGCCACATAGATCACAAACTCAAATTATCACTCAACATATCAGCATATGATCCCACCCACCTTTTATAGTGGGTCCCAACCAGTCAACTGGTTGCACCAGCTACCAACATTGATGAGGATTCATCCATTTCACTGGATGACTACCTATCTCCCATAGAACTTCCAAGGTATGAGCTCCAATCATCGATAGATAAACATTGAACTATCGTCTCACTCCTTTATAGAAAAATAGTGTTTGAAGTGACCCAAATAAATAATGTATTCATCTTTTGGTGATCTGAATACGCCACAACATAGATAAACATTTGATGACTTGACAAACATGCACTTTCAACCATAAAAAATTCACAACTTCCAACCACATCACTGTCAACCCACTGATTCCCTATCACCACTACCTTTGAAAGAGAAAATGGTCTATCAGAGTTTCTCCTTATGGTAAACTGAATCTGGAACTTGAATAGGCTTCATAAATCCTAATAGTTTCCTCCAAAAGAGTGTGGTATTGATATCGAATTCCCAATATAATTACCATATAAATTTTCTATGAAAAGTATAATTATAATACATTTTAGCATGATTACTGGTGTAAGGTTTTGTTATAGACTATGTTTTGATGTCACTTAAACCTTTCGAAATCAGTCGAGCTTTATTGTTACCATCTTATACCATCCTTATCTAGTTTCTCTTGAATACCTACCAATATCTTTACATCAACTATAGAAACTTACAAAATATGGAATTGTATTTTGGTATATGGAATCCATATTCAATTAATTTAAACTTTCCAATCATATTATTTCATCATTTACTACTTCCTTATAGTATTTATTATTCTTATTGAATAATGTATCCCAGGTTTTGGTAAATATAAAACCACCTTGTGTTTTTAACTTTATTACACGGAATATTTCTCTAGAATGATTCCTCCCACTAAGACTTGTAATTTTTAGTGTTCCTATGCTAACTCACATACATCCAGAGCCTAAAATTTATCAAAGTATAGCTTTATCCCACTATCTCTTATGAATTTCTCATAAAAGTATAGTATGTTTTGACTAATACCTCACTAACTTGAGGATATTAATATCCTGAGTTACTATAGTATAATTAACAGAGATTCACTTTGTGTTTTCTTTGATATATTTTTATAGCTATAACCAGCTTTAAACAAATGGTTCCCATTAAACACCTAAGGTTGTATTATAATGGACTCCCATCATATTGAAACTTATATGATATCCATTAGTCAATCTAGTTTGAATATGGTTAGCTGTTACGCTTCCATTTTTGAAACATTTCTGGAAAGAAATCATGGAAAACATAAAATACGTATAAGAAACATCATTAATCTGCCATAATAAAATAAAAAAAGAAGGTCTTTGGGCCATTCGGGGTATAAGAAACATCATTAATCTACCATGCACTACCATCACCTATGTGATTTGGATAAGGTAATGTGAGTATAGTAAAACCTCTAATAAATATTTCAATGATCGGTGAATACTTGGTTATGATATACTCTGACAAGCCTGCTCTGAGGATCTAATATCTTTTACCAAGTGTATTCATTTCTCCACCGAGCATTCCTAAAATTTCTTAAAGGAATATCATGGAGGATATAAACTAGCCACTAACTTATCCTTAGAATTAGTTCAAGCGGTCAAGCTGAACTTACTCTAGAATATTTTTAGCCCACATTTATTTCTAAAGGTTTCTTACATGAAAAAAATAATTATCTTGACACAACTAGGTATGGGTCTTATATTTTATATTCTTCATTCATCGCTGATGATTCAAGTATTTATAAACTATTAGTTAAGTTTTAAATACCATAACAATATCCATTTCAAAGTGAAATAATGTCTCTTTGTGTCTAAAAGAACATTGAGATAAATGTTTTTTAAATACTCAATACAAAATAATATTTTAACTAGAATCAATCCACTGGGAAATTTGAAGTTGTTTTCTTCTCACTACTGACATAGGAATCACCCTTAACTACTGTGAAAATTCACCTTATTTCTTGTAATGTTTTTGAACATCCTTGGTTCCTATATTTGAATAAATTTATGTGATTTTGATATTGTATTTAATACATAATAAGTGAAAAATAAGTATTATATATAGTGATGAATATATCTAAAGTGGAATCTTATACTAGTTTCATTATCTATTCATCATAGTTTCTCTTCAAGTGACCTTTCTAGTTATATAAAAAGAAAATAACTTTTTGTTCTCTACCATGCCTCAGAATCTTTTTTATTTTTAAAGGATGTTATAAAGGAACCATTGACTTTAGACTAGTTATGGAATTTTTCAACTTGGTCATTCATTTTGTTCAACATAAGTAGTGAGGAATTATGTTCCAACCAATCCTTATTTGCATAGTGAATCATATTCAAAAGATTCCTAAGCAGCACATCTATACTATCCATCCTATAGTTCTTGATAAATTTATATAATTTGGGAGGTAAGGTTTATGATATGAGATTAACGGATAATTTCTTATCCATATGGAATCCTAACTTCACTAAATGATCAATATACTCTTGCATTTTCAAGTCTAGGTTTGTGCCTTCCAGTTTACACTAGTATAGTGCAATGGAAATCCCTTTTATCTTAAACCTATCCTTCTCCTTTTCAAGTTTAAGGAGATGATTTCTCATGGTGTAAGCATCCATTTCCTTATGTTGCATCATCAACTCATCGAATATAGATGGTATCATGATGCAACATATTTAAGAAGCATCCTCCATGAATCTCTGGTAAGCTTCCTTTTCACCTCCACTCACTCGATGAGGTGGGTAAATAAGTGTAAGGGACTCCAACACGGGGTATAGATTTTCCTATAGTGTAGTGTATAAACGATTGTACCACTGTGAAATTTGTGCCGGTGAGGACATGGTCTTTGTTTAGAAATTAGCATAGTGTTCCTGGGGGTTTTCTTTCCATTTTCTACATTAAATAAAAGCGTATTTCAATACTTTATCTTGATTGCCGAAATGTGATGTAATAAATTTTATTTTATTATTCTTCCATTATTTATAAAATCCTAATAGAACTCACCATTGGATTTAGAATATCATTTCATATGAATATTCTACTATGAATGATCCATATTTACCTTATCATATCTCATACTATGGCCATGAAATTTACTCAAAGGTATTTAGGCAGGTGGGTCTTTCCATTTTCATTAACTCATAGTTTCTTAATCCATTGAGTGGACTCTCCGATCTTAAAATCATATACTTATATTTTCTCAACATTTTCCTCTAAATTTTATTGCATATACTATGATCATTACACTTAATACCAATTTTGTTAAGCCACCCATTATCTTTGTTAGAACTCCCTGTGGTAATTGAAAAGTGTCCTCCACTATGGTCCAACTGACACTTTAATTATGGGTGTAACTTTACTCACATAATGGAAGGTGTTGTATGGATTAATATTTCATTTGAGGTATTGTTATCTTATGCATCAATATTTTTAGGATGATCACAAATTATTTCTGGAAAGTTCAGTGAGAGAGCGATGGCGAATGCGGAAGAGCCCAAGATGCAAGTCGGCGACGATGAAGAAAGTCACTACTAAGAACTGGTTTCGACATGGATTCTTTCAACCCCGGATGGGAATGGTCTTTTAGGAAATCCCAAACTGTTTCTGAGGTAAGTTATGATTCCTATGATAACCCTATAAAAGCTCTTTCCTTCGCTGAAGTTCTTGTTGGATCTTCGAATGCGGTTGGAAATAAACAACCTACGATCAAGAAATTGGGGGATGGATCCATAACTGTGATTGCAGATCCTGATGCCCTGAAGAAAAGGAAAGATCTGTGCAAGTTTTTGGTGATAGGTCGAGTATCTTATGAGAAAGGGGTGAAACCCTGGACATATGCATACCTCAAAGGAATAATATACCACTGCTGGAATATCACAAAATAGAGGCTTATCCCAATTGGAAAGGGGTATTTCCATATAATTTCGGAGAGGCGTGAGGATCTTGACATGGTTTGGAGAACTGGCAACCTCATCCTAAAGCCAAGTTTTTTCAGGCTTTTAGAATGGGATGCTAATTTCAATCCATTTTTTCAAAAGCAATCACTCACGCAGGTCTGGATACATGGCCTCCCATGGATTTACCGGCATCCTAAAATTCTTAACGACATTGCATCTGGTATTGGCATCCCGATTAAGATCGACCAGCGCACTATCAGTGGAGATCTTGGTCTGTATGCTAGAGTATTAATTAAGATCAATATGGAATTACCCCCACCAACAAGGCTATCCCTAGTTGCATATGAACATCAAATGGACATCAGGTTTGAGTTTGAAAAGCTCCCTCCCTTTTGTGAGCAATGCAAGATGGTGGGTCATGCTATCAATAATTGTCGCGTTGTGAAGAAAATGGTGAAGCCAGAAGTTAACCCCAATTCCTGGAAGGAAGTCTCCAAAGGTCAAAGGAGCAACAAAATGTTTTATAGGAAAAAGTATGCCTCAGAACCCTTGAAACGAGCTGTAGATACCGCATAAATCCCCATGAGTTCCTCATGGGCTGCTCTTGTTGAGGAGGAGGAACAGTAGAAGGCAGATTAGGTGAATGTAGGTTGTGCACCTGTTATGAAGCAGGAGCATTCCCTGGACATCGTATCAGATGTTATCTCCACTATTCTTGCAATTCAGTCTGAAGAATTTATTCTGGACCTTGTCTCAGCAGATATTGAAGTGGCAATTCAAGTGGACAACCCCATGCCCACTGTTAACATAAAACATCACAATGCAGCGTCAGTTCAGATGGAGAAATCCAGGGACACTGCAAGTATGAAGCACGCTTTGACTAACAAAGAAGAGTTGGCAGCATCCCATACCCAGGCCAGCAAAGGCAGCCCTGGTGGAAATCTTGTCATGCATGCACCAATGACTGAGAACGCAGGTGCTAACACAAAATTTCAGCACTCCATGATTTATGTTAAAACCCCTTTTTTTATTATTTTGGGTATTACCGAGTCCCACATCGGAATACTCCCATGTGTATTCCGTTTTCTCAATCTATAAAAGAAAGCCTCTACCCCACCTTGAAGGTAAGGGGGTTTCTCAACCTACATGGTATCAGAGGGAACTTAATTCCAACCCTTCCTCCAAGCGGCTTCCCGGCACTTACCGGCCCCGCCTCTCTCGCGGTCTCCCGGCACAGACCGGCCCGCCCTCCCCAGCGGCTTCCCGGCACAGTCCGGCCCCGCCTCCTCGGTGCATTTTTGCACTCTCCTTCCCTGGCGCCTCCTGCCTGGTGTGGCTCCCCGGTGCGCCTTCCCTCCCAGCGCCCGCTCCTCCTGTGCGCGATCCCTCCTCATCGCGGCTCCTCTCGACGGCGACCCTCCCGTCGCCCCGTCGCGCCTCCACCTGAGCGCGACCCTCCGTCCCGGCGGGCCTGGCTCCCGGAGCGGCTCCTCCTGCGCGCGTTCCCTCCCGGCGCGGCTCCTCCCGATGGCGACCCTCCCGTCGCCCTGTCGCGCCTCCACCCGAGCGCGACCCTCCGTCGCGGCTCCGTCCGGCTCCCGCACGCCCTCTCGGCTATTCCCGGTGGGCCTGGCTCCCGCATCCCATTCCGGCGGCCCTCCTCTGCACGCAAAACCCCCGGCGGCCTCCTCTGCGCGCGACTTCCGACCAGCCGTGACTCCCTCCAGGCGGATCAGTCCAGGCGAACCGGTCCACGCGAACCGGCCCTGGTTGCTCCCTCCAGACGGACCGGCTCCGTCCAGGCAACCCGGGTTCCTCCCGGCTCTTCCTACGCCCGACGTGCTTAGCTTCTCGACCGTCCTCCTCCTGGTTCTGTCCGGCGCACCTCCGCTGCAGTCAGCCTTCCATCCGACCTCTTCGCCCGCCTCCCGTCGCGGGTCCCCCCTGTGGCGCCCTGCCAGCCCTCTGCGCGGCTTCCCTCGGCGTTTCCCCAGCTGCCACCACGGACCATCCCGCCCGCGCGCCTCCCTGTTGAGCGCAGCGCCCGACCGCCCGCTCCGCCCGCGTCTCCCAGTCGCGGCACCTCCGGCAGCCCCGCCGTGACCTCCGACTAGCGTCAGAGCTCCCTGGCGTTCCAGCTCGAAGTCGCTCCGCCAAGTGCCCCTTAGGTCGGCGCTCTCTTTCGGCCGTACCAGTGTTGGATTGGTGTTGCCCGATCCGGTTGGGCCGAATGCTTGTGGCCCGCAACTGTCGCGGGTCGAGCTCCGCGGTGAGCTCGTTGGGGGGTTGTAGGGGGTAACGCTCCCCGGCCCAATTTTTCGGTACTGTAGCAATGCTGACCACTGTAGCGGAGCTGACCGACCGACACCGACAGACACTGTAGCGGGTGCGGACTTCGGGGTCAACTTCACTGTAGCGCTTTTGACTTCCAGTCGGCAGACACTGTAGCAATTTTGCAAAGTGAGCCGTCGATCACTGTTGCAACGCGGACTACTATTCGGAACAGTGGACCATCTTCTTCATATGTAGCCCATTTCGGGCTAGGGTTTCACTACTGAAAAAAAACCCTCTGTAATTTGTGCTCCCGAATTAGTGAAATTCTGCCTCTCCCGTGGACGTAGGGATTATTCCCGAACCACGTTAGTCGCTGTGTCATTTTCTTTCTTTTCTTTCGTTTTTTTCCCGTTTTCTGTCGTTGTGTCTCCCGACGATTCCGCAACAACCAACACCCGGCTTGCCCGCGACCACCGGCAGCAGATCCAGGCCGACCGCTCACCTCGCGGCGCCCCCGGTCGTCCTCCCGCCAGGCGACCCTCCTAGCCCCGCCTCTATCCAGGCGCGACTCCCTCCAGGCAACTGCGGCCCTCCAGTCCGGTGCTTCCTCCCGCAATCCAGGAGTTTCCTGTTTTCTGGATCCAATGCGGTCATCCGGTCCCGCCCTCCCACGGCACTCCTGACGACGTTTGGTTGGACAACCTCCTGATGCATCTCGGCTCCTGCATCCAATGTGGTCTCTCGGTCCGCCTCCAGTGGTTTCTCGACCACGTTCTGAGCATCCGCCCTCTTATCCAGCCACCATTGCTCAGACTGAGAGCACCATCGCTTGCCTATCTCATCGACCGTCAGTCTGGATGCTCGACTTCGGTGTGTCTGAACATCTCACAGGGGATCTTGGTATGTTCACTACCTACCATCCATCTACTAGTGTTTCTCCAATCACTGTTGTCAATGGATCAACAATCCCCATTGCGGGTTTTGGCTCATGCCTTTTGACCTCGTCTATTAGTCTGCCTTCAGTTGCTCACGTTCCTCACAGCCAGTTTAATCTTCTCTCCATCAGCAAACTCACCAAAGATTTAAACTGTGTTGCTATTTTTAAATCTTCTGGTGTTGTGTTTCAGGAGCGATCGACGAATCGGGAACTTGGTCGAGGTCATATTCAGGCCGGGGTGTACATACTCGATATCCCACACCCTCTGGTCTGCCCATTCACCTCAGCCCGTGCCCTTGACCTTCATTCTCGTCTTCGTCATCCACCGACTTCCATTCTACATAAACTTTGCCCCCAATTTAGTCCTAATCTTTCATTCCATTGTGAACCCTGCAAGTTTGCAAAACATCATCGGGTGACATATGAACCTCGATTGGACCCGCGTGCCGCGAATCCTTTCGACCTTGTTCATTCCGATGTATGGGGTCCTTGCAGGGTTCCTCGCCGGCCCGGGTACCAGTATTATATTACCTTTATTGATGACTACTCCCGCATGACCTGGCTCTACCTTCTTCGTGATCGGTCTGAAGTGTGTTCTACCTTTCAGACCTTCTACAATGAAATTCATACTCAGTTATCAACCTCCCTGAAATGTCTCCGCTCTGACAATGGACGGGAATATTTATCTTCCACCCTTCAGCAGTTTCTCAAGGATAAAGGCATTATTTACCAGACATCTTGCCCCGATACACCTCAGCAGAATGGAGTGGCCGAGCGGAAACACCGCCATATTCTGAAGACTGCTCGTGCCCTCCTATTCCACATAAAGGTGCCTCTCCATTTTTGGTGCGGTGCTATCCTGACTGCTACCTACCTCATTAACCGCCTCCCTTCTTTTATCCTTCAGGGAGAGACTCCTTTTCGGACTCTGTTCTCCTCTCTCCCTCCTCACTCACTTCCCTTGCGTATGTCTCTGTTATGTCCGTGACACCCAGCCCAGGCTCTCCAAACTCTCTCCTAAATCCCTCCGCTGCATATTCCTCGGTTATTCCCGCACTCAATGCAGATACCTCTGCTTCTCTCCGGACCTACGGCGGTATATCATCTCTGCTGACGTATCATTTGTTGAGAGCTCTCCCTTTTCACATCCCTCTCCTCATCCCGACACTGACATTGATGATTGTCTTCCTCTCATTATCCATCCTTCACTGGTGTCTCCCCCTGCTGCTGCTGATCACCATTTTGGTACGGTCTACTCTCGTCGCCCATCGACTATACCCCCTGTCCCGGCCGAGGACACCGTTGTCCCTGCTTCGTCCGATGCTCCTGCCTCGGCACCAGACGCCTTTCCCATTGCACTCCGGAAAGGCATTCGCTCGTGCCAGAGTACTCCTTTATTTGTCTCTTCATATAGGGGTTTGTCCGCTCTGGAGACTGGAGACAGTATCTATTCCTCGCACAGTTGGTGATGTCAAGTCTCATCCGGGATGGCTAGCGGCAATGCAGGATGAGTTGCAGGCTCTTGAGGAAAACCATACTTGGGATCTCGTCCCCCTACCCGCAGACAAACAGGCAGTGGACATCAAATGGATTTACACAGTCCGACTAAATCCCGATGACACTCTCCATCGACTCAAAGCCCGCCTTGTGGCTAAAGGCTTCGCACAAACTTACGGGGTGGACTACTTTGATACTTTCTCTCCAGTGGGCAAGATGGCCTACGTCCGGTTATTCATCTCTCTGGCGGCGCATCATCGTTGGCATCTTCATCAGCTAGATGTCAAAAATGCCTTCCTCCATGGCTTTCTTGAGGAAAAAGTTTATCTGCAGCAGCCACCCGACTTTTGTGCCTCCGACGCCGAGTCTCAAGTCTGTCGACTCCGCCGCTCTCTGTACGGCCTCAAGCAATCTCCTCGTGCTTGGTTCGGCCGCTTCTGCACTGTCGTCACTGATTTTGGCCTCTCTCGAAGTATGAAAGATCACACTGTTTTTTACAGAACGACTCCTGCTGACTGTATCTTATTGGTCATTTATGTGGATAATATCATCATCACCGGCAGTGACTCTGCTGGTGTCACTCACCTCAAACAACATCTTCACCAGCACTTCCACACTAAGGATCTCGGACCTCTCACATACTTTCTGGGCATCGAGGTGTCCTATTCTCCGGACACCATCTCACTCTGCCAACGGAAGTATGCGTTGGATATTCTGCAGGATGCTGGGCTGACACAAGCCACTGCTGTTGACACCCCTCTGGAGCCTGGGGAACGATCACTTTATGCATTCTCAGAACCATATTCACACCCTGAGCGGTACCGTCGGTTGGTGGGTAAACTCAATCATCTCACCATGACTCGTCCCGACATTAGCTGCGCTGTTGGCAAAGTGAGCCAATTTATGGAACATCCGACCACCTCTCATTGGGATGTTGTCCTCCGCATCGCCAAATACATCAAGCGCGATCCTGCCCGTGGTCTTCGCTACTCACAGCATCCTCATATGAACATTGAGGCCTTCTGTGATGCTGATTATGCTGGTTGCCTTGTCACTCGGCGATCTACCTCTGGGTTTGCCGTTTTCTTAGCTGGCAACCTAATCTCTTGGCGCAGCAAGAAACAGACTGTTGTGTCCAGATCCAGTGCGGAATCTGAGTACCGAACCATGGCAACCGTTACTACGGAGATCCTTTGGCTTCAACAACTCTTCCAGGAGCTTGGCTTTCCTCCTCCCACATCTGCTCA
Organism: Viscum album; assembly: GCA_963277665.1. Taxonomy (NCBI): domain Eukaryota; kingdom Viridiplantae; phylum Streptophyta; class Magnoliopsida; order Santalales; family Viscaceae; genus Viscum; species Viscum album. The sequence continues at coordinate 1,890,987,663 of OY728135.1, forward strand.
CATCTGGCGTGACAATCAGGCAGCCACCAAGATTGCTTCAAATCCCGTCTTCCATGAACGCACGAAGCATATTGAGGTGGACTGTCACTTTCTTCGACACCATCTGGAGCACAATCATGTCAGATTTAGCCACATCCCGACGGCGGACCAGCTCGCTGACATCTTCACCAAATGCGTCCCAGGGGCCCGCCTCTCCTCAATCAGTTCCAAGCTGGGCATCCATAGCATCTTCGGTCCAACTTGAGGGGGAGTTTATCTGGTCTTGTATGGTGTCACTTTGTTTTTTCTTTGTGAGACTCTTTTGTCCAAGTTGGGCATGTCCAGCTTGAGGGGGAGTGTTAAAACCTCTTTTTTTATTATTTTGGGTATTACCGAGTCCCACATCGGAATACTCTCATATGTATTCCGTTTTCTCAATCTATAAAAGAAGGCCTCTACCCCACCTTGAAGGTAAGGGGGTTTCTCAACCTACAATTTATATAGGGGATTCAGCCGCGATGCAGGTTTGAAATGCAACAGAATGCCACAAGGAATATATTTCTATGGAAACACCCACAAAAGTAGGTACCTGTGTGTCTCAATCTCAGTGCACTGGTATTTCTAATAATCCCAAACCAGTCACAAATTCTGATAAGGTAGGGGCTATTACCAGAAAATCTCAAAGGAAAATGGATATGAAAGGAAAAGGGGGAAACACCCCCAGACCAAAACCAAAATAAGGATCCTTTTTTGGAACTACCAGGGAATAGCCAACTCTGGCACGGAAGGTTCCCTTAGGCTCCTTGTAGGTAGGTACAAGCCTGACATCATTGGAATATCTGAGCCAAAGGTTATTTCTTCAGAAAGAACTACCCTTGTCAACAGCAAGGGATACTCTATGTGGGGAGTTATCCGATCAGATTCCAGTTTTTATTGAATTTTGCTTTTGGTTCATAGCAGGGTTGAAAACCCTGTCATTATTCATGAAGACGGTCAAACCATCACCTGTAGTTGTGAGATTTCTGGCCAAAAATTGGCTTGTTCAATTGTTTATGCTAGTAACAGCTACATGAAAAAGAGAGCTCTTTGGGGGACAATTAAGCATATGTCCATCATGATTAAAGACCCATGGGTAATAATGGGTGACTTCAACTCCATTCTAGACACGGATGAAAAAATGGGACCGGTGTACAGCTCTATTTCGAGTTTTTTTTTTTTACATTTTTTCAAAAAAAAAAATTGAAAATACATCTAGGTAAAAAAAAAATATTTTTTTACCCCTCAAAGGCGGCACCTGGTGTGCCGCCTGGTTTTTGCGCCCAGGGCATGGCGGCACATGGTGTGCCGCCTTTGCCCAAAAATAAACAGCAAAGGCGGCACTTGGTGTGCCGCCTTTGCATTAATTTTTTTTTAAAAAATTTTATTTTTTGTTTTGTTTTGTTTTGTTTTATATATATATAACAAAACTTTTCAGCAGAATTTTTCTGCTATTTAATATCCAGCAGCACTGCCATTACAGCAGTCTGGATTCTGACAGAATCCCTCAACCTCGACTCCCTTTTATAAGGGGGCTTGCCCTGAAAATCATGCTGCATTTCCGATGTGGGATTCTGGTTCTTTTTTTTCTGCGCAGTATATTCTGTGTTTCTGATGTGGGATTCTGTTTCAAGTACGCGACTTTCAAAGACTATAAAACATAAAATATAAGACCAACATAAATGAAACTTTAAACATTGATTAAACATATAAGGAATAGTTGAAAACAAAAATAATTTCATAAAAAATGTTGATACAAATTAATTTATAAGCTTTCAAAACCACCTACTTGAAACTTAAACATATTTTAAGTACGTGACTTTGTAAGCTTATAAAAGATAAACTATAGGACCAATATAAATGAAACTTTAAACATTGATTAAACATATAAGAAATAGTTGAAAACAAAAATAATTTCATAAAAAATGTTGACCAAAAATAACTTATAAGCTTTCAAAACCATCAACTTGAAACTTAAAAATGTTTCAAGTTCCCGACTTTGAAAGACTATAAAACATAAACTATAAGACCAATACAAATGAAACGTTAAACATTGATTAAACATATAAGAAATAGTTGAAAACAAAAAAAACTTCCTAAAAAATGTTCATAAAAATTAATTTATAATCTTTCAAAACCGTCTACTTGAAACTTAAAAATGTTTCAAGTACGCGAATTTGAAAGACTATAAAACATAAAATATAAGACCAACATAAATGAAACATTAAACATTGATTAATCATATAAGAAATAGTTGAAAACCAATAGAATTTTCTAAAAAATATTGATGAAAATTAATCTATAAGCTTTCAAAACCGCCTACTTGAAACTTAAAAATGTTTCAAGTACGCGACTTTGAAATACTATAAAACATAAACTATATAACCAATATAAATGAAACTTTAAACATTGATTAAACATATAAGAAATAGTTGAAAACAAAAATAATTTCATCAAAATTGTTGATTATAAATAATTTATATGCTTTCAAAAGCACCAGCTTGAAACTTAAAAAAGTTTCAAGTATGCGAATTTGAAAGACTATAAAATATAAACTATAAAACGAATATAATTGAAACTTTAAACATTAGTTGAACAAATAATAAATATTTGAAAACAAAAATAATTTCATAAAAAATGTTGATGAAAAATAATTTATAAGCTTTCAAAACCGTCTACTTGAAACTTAAAAATGTTTCCAGTGCGTGACTTTGAAAGACTATAATTATATTTTTAATTAACTAATTAATTATTATATAATTAATAGTTATATTAATAATTAACTAAATAATTATTATATAAGTAATAATTATTGAGTAATAATTAATAATTATTATATAAGTAATAATTATTGAGTAATAAAATATAATACCAATATAAATGAAACTTTAAACATTGATTAAACATATAAGAAATAATTGAAAACGAAAGGAATTTCTTAAAAAATGTTGATGAAAAATATTTTATAATAATTATATTACTGATTAACTATTATATAATGAATACTTATATTACTAATTAACTAATTAATTATTAACTATTTATTATATGTTTAATCATTGTTTTAGGTTTCAATTATATTACTCATATATTTTATGTTTTATATTCTTTCAAATTCGCATACTTGAAACAGTTTAAGTTTCAAGTAGACGGTTTTGAAAGTTTATAAATTATTTTTCATCGACATTTTTTAGGAAGTTATTTTTATTTTAAACTATTTCTTATATGTTTAATCATTGTTTAAAGTTTCATTTATATTGGTTTTATAATTTATATTTTATAGTTTTTCAAAGGCATGTACTTGAAACATTTTTCAATTTCAAGTAGGATGTTTTGAAAGCTTATAAATTATTTTTCATGGATATTTTTTACAATTTTTTTATTGTTTTCAACTATTTCTTATATGTTTAATCAATGTTTAATGTTTCATTTATATTGGTCTTAGAGTTTATATTTTATTGGCTTTCAAATTCACGTACTTGAAATATGTTTAAGTTTCATGTAGGTGGTTTTGAAAGCTTGTAAATTATTTTTTATCAACATTTTTTATGAAATTATTTTTGTTTTTAACTATTTCTTATATGTTTAATCAGTTTTTAAAGTTTCATTTATATTGGTCTTATAATTTATATTTTATAGGCTTTCAAAGTCACGTACTTGAAATATGTTTAAGTTTCAAGGAAGTGGTTTTGAAAGCTTATAAATTAATTTGTATCAACATTTTTTATGAAATTATTTTTGTTTTCAACTATTTCTTATAAGTTTAATCAGTGTTTAAAGTTTCATTTATATTGGTCTTATAGTTTATGTTTTATAGTCTTTCAAAGTCGCGTACTTGAAACAGAATCACACATCGGAAACGCAGAATGTACTGCGCAGGAAAATGAGAACCAGAATCCTACATCGGAAATGCAGTATGGTTTTTAGGGCAAACCCCCTTATAAAAGGGAAAACTGGGTGAGGGTATCAGTCAGAATCCAGACTACTGTAATGGCAGAACCGTTAGATATTAAATAGCAGAAAAATTCTGCTGAAAAGTTTTGTTATATATATGTGCCGCCTTTGCGGTTAATTTTTGTGCAAAGGCGGCACACCATGTGCCGCCTTGCCCTAGGCGGAAAAACCCCCAAAGGCGGCACACCAGGTGCCGCCTTTGGGAGGTAAAAAAATAATTTTTTTTACCTTGGTGGTATTTTACAAAGTATTTTTTTGAAAAAATGTAAAAAAAAAAAAAAACTCTATTTCCATCAAGGACTTCAGGGCCTGTATTGAGGAAGCTTTCCTTACTAAAATCGACCTGATTGGAGCAAAGTATACCTGGTACAGGAGACATCTCAATAGCATGAGAGCTAACAGAATTGACAAGGCATTTACCAATGATGCCTTCCTTTGTAAATGGAAATCAGCCACATGCGTTACCTTGGAGAAGCATAAGTCTATTCATCACCCCATCTTGGTCAGTCTTTTTAACAATGAGTGGAGGCAGCCTCTTCCATTCAGATTCAATAACGCTTGGGCTATGCTCCCGGACTGCGCAAAAATAGTGCAAGAGGTTTGGACATCGTTTGAGGGTGTTGGCAGTCCCATGGTTTGCATCTCAAAGCTCAAGGTACTTAAGTCAAAATTGAAAGACTGGAGAAAAAACAAGTTCAGCTCGCTAGATGCAGAGATAGAGACTCTTGAATGCGCTTTACGTGAAACACAAAAATCAATTACATTGAACATTTTACCTGGGGGTTCCGATCATGAAATGGATCTGTCTTCTAAACTGCAAAATCATATCACTCTTAGAGACAACATACAAAAGGACCTCTTCAAAGTTAAGTGGCTTATGGACGGAGATAGGAACACGAAATTTTTCAATGCCTTATAGAGGACACGAAGGGAAAGCAGACCCCTCTCACTACTCAAAGATGGAGACCGACTTCTTGAGGAAAGGCGAGAACTCTCCAATCACATTGTTTCCTTCTACACAAATCTATTTAACGGGCCATCAAAGAATGGGATGCTCAGGGAGAAAATAATTCCCAGGTTGATAATGGAAGAAGATAACTCCCTGCTCACTTCTATGCCGATTGACAGAAATCAAAGAAGCTGTATTTGGCCTCAAAAAGGAAAGCTCACCGGGACCGGACGGATTCACCAACCTTTTTTTCCAATCCTTTTGGGATGTTATTCAGAATGATGTGTGCAAGCTTGTCAAGTACTTCAAAGGTGGAACTTTTACCCAAGGATTTAACACCCAATTCATTGCTTTAATACCCAAAGTGGAAAATGCCAGTGATATCAGTTAATTCAGACCAATGGCTCTTGTCAACACTATCCATAAAATTATTACAAAAATCCTTGCCAACAGGCTTGCCCAAATCTCGAACAAAATTATATCTTGGAACCAGTTTGGGTTTGTGAAAGGCAGAAGTATCCAAGATTGTTTGCTCACTGCCTTGGAATGTGTTACTTTTCTGCGAAAGTCAACCCGGGGTGGTAATGTTGCACTTAAACTTGACATCAGAAAGGCCTTCGACACAATGGACTGGAATTTCATAAGAAATGTCCTGTATTGTTTTGGATTCAGCATGCAGTTTACAAACTGGATCACAACCCTTCTGAAATCTGCTCATATTTCCATCCTTATTAATGGGTCCCTGGAAGGGTACTTCAAATTCACAAGGGGGGTCAGGCAGGGGGACCCTCTTTCAGCTGTTATCTTTGCAATTGCTGAAAATTATCTGAGCAGATTGTTTCTTTGTATGGTGGATATAGGTGAATTGGAAACTATAAGAGCGGCTAGAGGTACCTCTGCTCCCTCTCATTTATTTTTTGCTAATGACATTATTATTGTTACCAGGGAGACAGGAGAAATATCAGCAACATCAAAAATGCTCTCTTGCATTACGAGAGTGTCTCAAGTTAGGAAACTAATTGGAGCAAGTCATTCATCTACTTTGGAAGGAACTTCTCAGCTACAAGAAAGATACATATTATTAATGACCTGGGAATCAGAGAAGGCTCCATCCCTTTTACCTACCTTGGAGTTCCCATGTTCTGGGGAAAGCCACATGCTTCATACTTCTCTAATGAAATGAGAAATATCAAAATAACTCTTACATCTTGGAAAGGCAAGTCACTCTCGATGGCAGGACGTATCTTCCTGGTCAAGCATGTGGTTACTTCAAATCTGGTCTACTCTTTCATGGTGTACCTTTGGCCCTCGGTTGTCATTAAGGTAATAAATTCCATGATGAGGAACTTTGTATGGAGCGGGAGTGTGCTGGAAAGGAAGATCATTACAGCTCCATGGAAACAATGTTGTATGCCTCAAGCCTTAGGTGGGATCGAAATAAAAAATATGACTCTTTTCAACCAGTCCCTCCAGGCTCATTTTCTGTGGCGTCTTATCAACAGGAGATCGGCCTCCCTTGAATTCCTCAAGTCAAGATTTCTGTCCAGACTTCTTACAGGAAAAACAAGGTACATGGTGTCCTCAATTTGGGCTGGTTTAAATACTGTCTTCCAGGAAATTAACAAGCACTCTCACTAGATTGAAAATACAAATTCCTCCCTCAATTTCTGGCTAGCCAACTGGACTGGGGAGCCTCTCATTGACCGTGTGAGCTCCTCGGGTGTTGTGGTTTACCAAAACATTTTGATCAAGGAACAAATGGACAATATTGAGCTGCTGCCAGAGGACATTGTGGCAGATATTGCTAACTACGATTTTATCAAACAATAGTACATGCTTATATGGGATAGGTCCCCAAATGGACAGCTTGATTCCAAGCTATTTTATAAACACTTAGTTCATAGAGAACACAAATGGATTGGCGATTTTAATAAAAAGTGGCTGGCTCCCTCACGTTTCACACTGCTTTGGAGGGTTTCGCTCACTAAAATCCCAGTTGATGAGAATCTGCAGTGAGCTAGGATCTCAATGTGCTCACAATGTGTCCTCTGCCATCAACACCGTGAGGACGTGAATCATCTCTTTCTAAGCTACAATACTGCTGCATCTTTATGGAGGGATGTTCTGGATTTATTTTATGTGTTCCATTCACATGTTGACTTGCTGCAACACTTCATCCAAGAACTTCTGAACTTTCAGTTCTCCAAGCATGATGGTAATCTGTTTAAGGTTGCATGTGCTGAACTGTTTCATGCTATATGGATAGGTCGAAACAATATTATCCACTCCAAAGCTAGATTTAATCCAAGACAACTGCTGGCCACGGTTATCGCTGCTATTCAAAGTGCAAACTCACTGCATGTAGACTGCTTCAGTAATTCGGTCGGTGATTTCATGATTTTAAGATGACTAAAAATTCCAGGTAATTTCCCCAAACCCTCTAGCACCCTTGAGGTATTTTGGTTCCCCCCCTTTGGATGGGTGGTTGAAATGCAACACTGATGGTGCCTTGAGGGGAAACCCAGGTCCCTCAGGATATGGGGCCATTTTCAGAGGTGGAATGCATGTATGGGCCCTGTGGTCATGTCATGGCTCTTGAAGCGGAAATGATGGGCCTTATTAAAGCGGTTGATTTAGCTTGTCAAAGGGGTTGGCACAACATATGGTTTAAATTTGATTCCTTGACTATTGTGCAAGAAATCTGGATGGGAACGATTCATCTTTCATGGAGGCTAATGGCAAAATGGATGAACTATCTTGACAAGCTTTCTTCATTAAGCTACATTATCACCCATATCTACCGAGAAGCTAATTATCTAGCGGATGGGTTGGCAAATAAAGGAGTCTCTGAAGAGGGACATATATGTTCTGGCAATCTCCCTTATATGTTTCCAATTTTTCTTTGTGACAAATGTAAAAGGCCTTTCTTTAGACTGATGTAACCCTTCTTTGAAACAAATAAAGAGCCTCTCAGCTCATATTTCTAAAAAAAAATGCATAAATATTCTTTATTTTATCCTTTTTTTACATGATTGTTAATATTATGTGTATTTTTAAATAATTAATTAACCATGTCAAAATAAATAAATTTTCGCATAATCCATTTATTTTATTCGAAATTATATGCTTTTTAAATTATTTATTTTAAGTGATCTCATTTAAACATAAAATAAACATAAATAATTAACCATGCGCTAGATAGAAATAAAATAAATATGTGGAGTGACAATGAGTTTTTCTATTTGTTGATTTATTGATAAACTCACCCTTGACCATGTGGGAATAACTCCTCGAACCAATCTTGGTTTGAGTTGTAGCCTTTCGCCTATTCACATATATACATCCTCAGTTGGTTTCACCTCATGTTCGGGTTCTAAAATACCACCTCTCCTTGAAGCTTAATCCTTTACATGTATTTATGGGGTTACATAAAATAATCCATGGACATTAAGGTCCTATATAATAAAGGTGGGAGGTGTGACTCAAAGACTACCATATTTAATTTAATAAAACTTATATCATGTCAAAACTCATGAAATAAATATTAAATTAAATAGAAAGTCAACACATACATTGGTCGGTCAAGCTTATGATCATCCATATATGCAATGATAACACATTTAATAAAACTAGCTAACATTCATTTTTATTCATTACTTATTAAGATAAATCGCTTGAATTAATAAATTAATTTATTAAATACTTTATTTTTATCTTAATTGTCAATCCAAAAAGTCTTGAAGATACCCATCCTTTGTAATTTCAAACAAATCAAATAATTTAATTTAATTATTACATGGTGTGTACTGATAGGGCACATGGAGTGTACCCATTTGGACAATCTTAAATTCTATATAGAATTTAACATGGAATGTACTGTAGGAAACACAGCATGCACCCTTTGAAATCTAGCCACATAATCAGTGAAAACACTAGGGAGTGAATAAATGATTTATCATTTTTCATATTTTCCCTTTTAAACAACCTTCGTCACCAGATAGAGTGATATGATATCATTGTTAAACACACACATTCACATATAGAACAAGGCAAACGTGATTTATAAGGTTCCCCTCCCAAAGTGAGAAGGCTAATCATTGGTGTAATTTGGAATCAACTGTGATCACACTACCCACTAGTATCAACCAGTGGATTACAATGAGTAGGGTTTACCCATGAACTCACATTACACATCTCCCAATAGTGTATATTCATCCCATACAAATACAATGATTTATAAAGTTTGTGAAATAACTATAGAGTCCCCCACCACTTCAAACTTAAGTGTATTGTCATTGTGCTGGTTCTTTTCCACCAACTTTCACTTGTGTAAGTTTTTTCTTCTTCCTCTTTATTTTCTTACATAGTAGTGAGCAAGAACTTTTTCTTATTTCCCTCTATTTATCTCTCTTTGATATATAAGAAGAGTTTTTAATATCATAGATTATTGGAAACTCTCTTTCCTTTATTTCTTGATTAATCCTTGACATGATTTTTTCTTCTTCTTTTTGGCCTTTTATATTCAATGAATATTAATGAATATTATTTACATATTTGATTTCTATAAATTCTCATCAACTCCAGCCTTCTTCATAACTTGATTCAACAATCCTGAATTAATATCAACTTTTATTGTAGTGTTGACTTTAAAATATTTTCATTTGAAATTCCCTCCAATATTTGGCCATGATATTCTCCTCTAATTTATCCACAAATTTCGATCGATTCTTCTTTTCAAAATCCTCCATGAAATTTTTTGCAGTTACTTATTTTAAAAATAGCCTCCACATGTGCATGATAGCATTCAACACCACATGGGACTCCTCTTTATAGTGTAGAACTCTTGAACAATATCTTGAATCGTATTCCATTATTATGATTTTTATTTTGATGAAGTTCGGATCACAAATCATCATCTGGGTTTAATTCATTCTTCACAATTCATTCCTAGAAATATCGAATACTAGACCTTCAGGAAAATTAATAATTTCACAAAGAATCTAACTCTAATGAAGTCAATACTTACTCTTTTGAACTTTGAAGTTACTCTTATGAAGTGAGATACTCTTATGAAGTGGCTATTAATTTTTTAAAAGCCTATTTTTACACTTTTGAAGTTAGATACAACTCTTCTAAAGTATAATGAAATATTATAAACTTCAACATAAGTCCTATGAAGTTCAATAAAAGCCTTAATAACTATCAACAAAGTCATATAGACTTGTAGTAAGTCTTGCAAAGTGTATCAAAGTCAAAAGAACTCCCTTTAAAGCCTTACAAACTTCATTAGAAGTCTTAGGAAGTCACTATAAACCCATACCTTTGTCACATTTTGGAAAATTAAAAAGTATTATGAACTTACCCAATGTATTAAAAAGTTATAGGAAGTATTATGAAGTTATCTAAAAGTCTTAATAACTCCCTAAAATTTTTATGAAAACTCCAACACTTAGGAATTTTCTAGCTCTAGTCACCAAAGTCTTCTGAAATTCTCAAGAACACAAAATTTCCAAAATACCTCAAATATACTCAGAACTTATTTACTGCTTCTCTAATATTCTACAAATTTCAAACACTTAAAAACATCCAAACAAACTTCACCTCACATAATTGAATTTATTTTATGTGAGTTCAAATATGATTTATTCATTAACAACAAAATTTAACACAATAAACATATCCACTTCTAAAATTCTATAATTCATCTTCTCTAGATAAATACCACATTAAAGAGGATCACTTCTCCAACTTCAAAACACAATATCTTTAATAAGATCTTAAAATATCTTAGCCTCAATAATATCCTCCTTTGTATTTTATTGTTAACCAAGGAACATAAATCACTTTCAAACTCAATAACCTTAGAAATGAATCAACATCCAATAGTTCTATGCCTACATAAGATAACTCAATGTAGGAAAAAATAACATTGAATAACATAATAATTTTTTCCATAAAATAGTGATTTTCATTCAATTTTTCATAGCTCTAATTTTCACTCGAGACCACTTGAGAATATCAATTTTTCATAGTCTGTGATACCATATGAGAGTATCTTTTCTTTCACTTCATCCAATGCTTCTTCCACTTTTCAAATCTATATGTAGAACATGTTAGTAACATATTCAAACATTTTTACTCAAAAAACTATTATAAAAAATCATAAACAATATAAAAACACACTATATCCTTAATTCGCAACTTACCCCCTTTAAAAACTCCCCTAGATATATGCCCCCCTTGAAAAATAGAAACGCATACCTTTGGATGTTCCTCTTGTAGTTATCCTACCCTTAATGAATACATTAAGGTACTAAACATGAAGGTATTTTTATTGTATTTTTCTTCGCCTTTGATAACAATATCCAAATAACAAGATGACAAAGGAGACAGACCCACTATACCTTAGCCTTGAGAGTAATGAGGTTGAACTCCCATCTCCAACCTTAATCTTTGAAATGCATCCTTTAGTATTGGTTTAGTGAGAACATATTTTATCTACTCTAAGGTAGGAAAAAATTATATCTTCAACTCATTTCTCTCCATAAACTCTTGGATGATGTGATATTTTATATCAATGTTCTTAGACCTTGAATGTTGAAGAGGATTCCTCAATAAATTAATAGCACTTTGATTATCACAACCCAAGAGTAGTGGCATCTTCACTTCTACCTTGAGGTATTCCAACTAATTTCTAATCCACATAAATTGGGTAGTGGATTGATTTTTAGCCACATAATTTTCTTTAATAGTTCTCAAGGTAATAGAACTTTTCTTCTTTGTATGTTAACATGCACACCTTTTATATAGAAAGAAAACTCCACTAGATATGGATCTGTGATCATCAACACAACATTATCAATTTTCATTTGTATAACCAAATAGATCAAGACTCCTTTTTTATCATATTTCAACCTATAATATGCAGCGCCCTTTATGTATATAAGAATTATTTTCCCAACCATCAAATGAGGCATTTTTGGTGCACTTTGAAACCTGGCACAAAGGGTGACAACATGGACAATATCTGATCCCAAAGTTGTCAAGTACAAAAAGATTACAATTATCTTTTTAAAATATTTTATATCAATATTTTCCTTCTACATCCTTTTCCATTTTTTCCCACTAATATTCATATAGAATTAAACTTTTAATCCTCCATTCCAAACTACTTTAGATAATCCTGAGCATACTTCTCTTGAAAAAAATATGTAATCTTCCTCTTGAGAAATTTTTAAACCTAGAAAGTGTCTAATTTCACCAATTATGAAAATTTCAATTAAATTCTCCATATTTATAACAAATTATTTACAAAAAACTTATTGATTTATAGAAAAAATTATATCATTTACATAAACAATGATAGTGAGTGATACTTTTTATCATCTTTAATGTAGAGATTGTTGTGCACTCTTCCTCTTCTAAACTTCAACTTATTCAAATAGTTACCTAACTTTTAATACCAAGATATTGGGGATTGTTTTAACCTATATAGACCCTTATTCAACTTTTAAAAATATCTATCATATTTATCTAGAAAGAATACACAATGTTGGTCAATAAATAAATAAACTTCTAGCTCTCCATTGAGAAAGGTGACCTTGACATCCATTTGGAAAATATTATATTTCATTTATACTAAAATTTCAGAAATATCTTTATGGTTTTTATTCTAGAAATTGGTTCAAAGATCTCATAGAAATCAATACCTTCAACTTGAGAATACCTCTTTCACACAAGTCTTCTTTATTTCTCATAATTTCTCCTCTTTCATCCAACTTGTTTCGAATCACCCATTTTGTTCCAATTATATTCTTGTCTTAAATCTTGGGTATCATTTCCCAAGTTTAATTATTTTATATTTGGTATAATTATTTATTCATGGAATTTACCCACTATTGATTCTCTAAATATTCATCAACATCTCTTGGTTCAACTTGAGAAAGTGGTGAGGTGTGTCTCATTGTACTCACAATTCTCCTAGTTTTCACCTAAAACCCTTGTTCTCCAATGATATTTTGTACCTCAATATATTTTCATATCCTTGGATAATAAGATAAAGGTTTCTCATAATCACTTGAATTGGTTTAATCATCGTATTCAACCTATACTTCCTCAGAATTTCAACCATTTCTGAAAACTTCATCCTATTGTTTAACCAGAATAGATTTATCTCCAGAATAGATTTATCTTCATCCTATTGTTTATCTTCATCCTATAGATTTATTCATCGTGGATTTAATATTTTTTGGAGTGTTACAAAAATTTTAAATTATTAATGTCAATTTTATTCCATGTGTCTTTGTTGTAATGTCATCATCCTCTTCCATTTTATGGATAACCTAGAAAGATACCATCAACGCCTCTTTTATCAAACTTCCCATGATTTTTACCTTTTATATTGATAATGTAGGGGATAAAAATACCCTTAAGTATTTAAAACTTAGGTAATTATTATAATACATCACATATGGTAACATGCCAAAAAATTCTATATAAACAATGATTTTTAATGTGAACTACTACTCTAATAGTCTGTCACTAAAATTTGTAACGTCTCGTCCCGAGAGCCGCTAATCTAGTTCCCAGATATGGTTCACCACATGACCTCAGGTATGCCTCCACATACACTAGAGGATGCCTACTAGCAGCAAGAGTCTAATAGAACACATGGAGAGACTATACCCTCTTTATTAGAGTAAGCCTCAACATATAAAATACGAAATAACATAAAAAAATAAACTATAAACATGCATCACAATCCATTACCCAAAATTAGGTACAATATCACAACCAAATGATAAATATGCTATGTCATGTCATATAGTTCCAAGTGTAAGGAAAATAAAAAATAAAGACAAATTGAAGAATCCTCAAAACAAGTCTCGACATGAAGATTGTTCCCCTCCTTTATGAACATCCCAAGTCCAAATCAACCATCCATCATAGGTCCCTTTCCCTTGTATTGACATACAACCATGAAGTCTACTTGGGTACCAAAAAGATCCCTGAGAAGGGTGTGATTACAATTCAACAAGACGCCACCAATGGTTTCTACAAAATATCTAGTCTAACAGATAATGTAAGTAGGTACAAAATGAATAACAAGATAAATAGAAGATAATTCAAATGCCAATAGTTAACAAAGTTCTCTTTAGTAAATTTCACCTTTTGTTCCATGGGTTATCCATTTTAATCAAATAAAATTAAGTCTATATTGGTCGTATAAACTATGTAATAAGGGTAAGAATCATGTTCTCTACATCTCTAGGGAAAACATTACACAAATCCATAAATAACACTTACCTCAGAGCCTCAGTCTAGGTAGTCATAGAACATACCTTAGAGCCTCTCTCCAGGTATTCATAAAACTTACCTTGGAGACTTAGTCCAGGTATTCATATCTCATGCATTCATTATGGACATAGATCCTCAGTCTGACTCCCTAACCCATGCATTTATAAGGGTGGGGTTTAGAACCTTAGTCTAACCTGACCCATGGGCGTAGAGTATCAGTCCAATACCCCACATACCTCTAAACCATGTTCACATGATTCTTTAAACATTTAAAACATATCATTTACAAACCATAAATCATTAAACACATTAATATTTTACAACTATAGTTCGTTCAACACATATTCCATCTTCATGCCTTATTCCATTAACACATTTCCCATTTACATGCCTTAACCCATTTGACGCATTCCCTGTTTACAACCTATAATTCATTTAACACATTTTCTATTATACCAAACACCCCCTTTATTTCATGTCAACAACTAGGCACAATTATCATTATTTTCACTTCTTGACTCATGTTAAGATACCAACATAATTATCATGAGCTCTATCTCATAAAAAAATCAATTCTACACTTAACAACTCAATTCCATGTTCAAGAAAGAAACACACCCCATGGGTGGTCCTTACCTGATCTAATCAACCTCAATTCATCCCATGGGGATCATGAGGGCCTTAATTCATCAATTAACCAGTCAATTCATCATTTCTACCATGGAAAACAAAACAGAAAGTGTAACGACACAAGTGTGAAACCACATACACATAAATTTAATCATGAGACTATGGTATATAACTTGTAGACCACCTAACTCGATTTAGAAGAATAACACTCACTTAAACTTAGCCTTTTATTTGAAAACAAACCACCTTTAAAGACCCCGCCTAGAATCTATTGGAAAAAGATGGTTTTAGAGATTCAGAATAAGAAGAATGATTCTAAAATCCCTAATCCATAAAAAGTAAGGAAGAGGGGTGTTAGACTCACCCAAAGCTTTTATCCCACCCAACGATGCTCCAAGCAGATTATAAATGAGGTAGATCAATCCTTTGAAGTTTAGGAGGGTTTGGTTCATCACTCTTTCTACTAGAGGGAGAATGGGGAGGAAATTCGAGTGATAAATCTTAAATCCCGAGGGGGGGAATGGTAAATTTCCCCATTTTTAATGAGGCACATAGTTTGGCCGCATGGTTGGCCAAACCATGTGAAACCATGCACCACCCTCTGTCCAAGAGTGGGCCAGGTCTCATGAGATTCTAGGAAGCCCACATGGTTTAAAAATCATGTGTTAAGCATGTGGATTGGCTTTGTCCAATCCCACATAGTTTCACCTCTCTTTTTACACTATTTTACCAACTATGCACCCTGCCTCCAAAAAATCACAGTTAGGGTGCACGGTTACTACTAACTATGCACCAACTATGTGATATGAACTGGATGACCCTTTTCCCTTATTCCATGTTCCAAACCCTTGGTGAACCCTCAATACTCTACATAAACTTGAAAAAAAATTCATTAACCAACTTAAATGGATTTAAAACAAAACATAAACAAGAACGTACCTAATTAGAATTCATGGATCTTACAAAAATTACTGAGAATTATCATGATCTATCAACATGGTTCGATCCATCTCCACTAATCTTCTATTATTTTATTCAGTCACACCATTTTGTTATGGTTTTTATGATACATTTAGTTGATAATGGATACCATGCATCTTAAGGTAATCTTAAACTCTTACACTTGTGAACTCAACGCCATTATAAGTATGAATCTTCTTTAATGAGTAACCACATCCTTTTCAGCACTTCTCCTAAAACTCTTGAACATCTTAAGAGCCACTGATTTATCTTACATAAACATTATAAAAGTAATTCAAGTGAAGTTATAATCAAAGGTGTAAGAACCCGGGTTTTTATAACGGGTCAAAATCCCGACCTTGTTTGAATTTTTGACTTGTTTCCGAGGAAACTGGATTAAATGGGCAGTTTCTGGAAATTTCCAGACTACACGCCATGTACTTTAAGTACACGTTGTGTATTTGTTAAGTGAGTGACCGGCCGTGTGCTCACCGAGTACATGTCGTGTGATGACCGTGTATAAATTTCTTACTACACGGTGTGTAGTTTTGTGACATGATGTGTACCCTTGGGCGTGTGGAGGCCATAAATGGCATGTAGGCCTGTTGGCTAGGCAGATTTGTTTAAACCAAGAACACGTTGTGTTCCCTTTGGACACGCCGTGTAGTCTAGCCGTGTATAAGGGATATATATGGCGTGTGGGTAAGTCGGCGAGGAAGAGAAGGGAAACCAAGTACATGTTGTGTTCGACCTAGTACACGATGTGTACTCATGTCGGCAGGTTCTGGAAAGTAAGTCGGTGAAATTTTATCCATCATATGAACAGTTAAATGATACACACGGCGTGTAGTCCTAAATTACATGCCGTGTACTTTCTTTCTTTTTCGTTTAAACGGGCAGTAGCCTCGTTTTGAGGTAGGGTCAGCGGGTTTCATTCGGGAGATGCGAGCAGCCGGTCAAGATTTCATTTCCTCCATGTTTCTTCATCCGAAGTCAGATTCAAACACCGTTTGATCCATTGGAACCCCCTCGGTAAGGCCTTGATTCCTCTTGAGCCGTTCTTCTTGATTTTTGTTCTAAGTCGAGTTATAGGGGTTTGAGTGGTTTGGATTATTTTGTAGATCTACCATGTTTTAAACCGAATTAGAGGTTGTTACCGGAGGAGTAGCATCGTACAAGTCTCAGGTAGGTGGTGCATACCTCTTTTTGTGTTTTCGTGGTCATTTGGGTAACGTGGCCTTTGGCGCATTTTCAGGTATTTTGAGTGGGACCCGTTTTATCTGCTATTACATATTGAATTGTTTATTGGACCTATGGGATGCCTTTTGGTATGCCCTGTTACCAGTTTTTCTTGAGCGGGGTCAGGCGAGGGGTCGTAGATCATCAGGGCATTTTGGCTGGGGGATGAAAAAATGGTAAAATTTGAATTATATTGTTATAAACTATTGAGTTTAATTTATTAAGCCAGATATAAATTGTTAGAGGCATTCAAGACCTCAATGCTGGTATGGGACAACACCTTACATAGTGCAATTTAACTGTTTAGTTTGTTTTCCTGTTTATGTTTTTTGTTTAAATATGTTATATATGCAATTGTTGAATTGCATCTGATGGACCCTTTGGGTGGTGTTGGGCATGGCCCGGATGTTCTTGAGTGATGCGGATCACAGGTTGGGCTTGGCCCGGGTTACGTTAGGTGGTTCTGACCACGGGATTGGGCGTCATGGATGTCGGTTTGAGGCAGGATGACTGTCATGTTGGGCATGACCCAGGTTACTAGGATGGTGATGCCATCGGACTTGAGCGACAAGGTCACAGGGACATGAGGTGTTAGAGATGTGGTGACTTGGGTGCTATTTTTGGTGATTACCACTCACCCGGACTTTGAGTAGTGTGCACACAGAGATACTCTGTGATAAGGTAGTTTTGACCACTCGTGTGGGTAGAGTCCCTTGTAGATGCGGTTTAGGTACTTTGGTTGAGGGTGATTGCTGTAGAAAGCCACGTGAGAGGTAAGGATCCTCCAGGGGATAGCTTTAAGGCTATCAGGTTGGGGACTGAGGCTCGCTGTGATTTGAGGGTAGGTATCATTGTCCCTCTGATTACTTATTTGAGGGCAGGTATCACTGTCCCTCTGGTTACTTATTTGAGGGCGGATATCACTGTCCCTCTGGTTACTTTATTTGAGGGCAGACATCGCTGCCCCTAAGGTTATTTATTTGAGGACAGAAATCATTGTTCCTCCGGGTTACTTCTTGGGCATGCCTTCGGGACATCGGTACTTGAGGCACGAGGTGTCAGGAGGCACAAGGTGCTGGGTTACTATTCTTGGGCGTGCCTTCGGGACGTCGGTACTTGAGACACGCGGTGTCAGGGGGCACATGGTGTTGGGTTACATGACAGAGATTCCGGTGTTGGCCGAAGTAGGTGACACTCCATGGTGGCCGCTGAGCACCATTGGAGTTTGTGTTTATTTGTGCATCATACTGTTTACTGTTTCCTTTTAAATGCATTCCTACTTAAACACTTATATTAGGTACGCACCATTGGGTGGTATCCTACTGAGATTTTTCTCACACCCTACATGGGACCTTCGGGATTCGTACAGACTTTATGGATTTACGTGTAGGAAAGAGGCCAGCATTAGGAGCTGGGCTGCGTTAGTTGTTACATGGAGATGGTATGGACCTTGAGGTCTTACCTAGATGGGGTTTACTTTGTTTTGTTTTCTTTCTGTATCATCTTGCTTACTTGTTGTAGCTACTGTTGGTTATCCATTGACGCCCTTTTTATATTCAGTTATGTATGACCTGCTTTGGATGCATGTTTTACTGTTCAGTAGTAGTTACATGTTATCAGCATGATGTTGTGTTTATTTCCACTGCTGTTGTTATACTTATTGCTTCTGCTATGCGGGTCTGGTTCGAGTCTGCTGAGTCATTTATTTCGATGCATCTCTATTGTTATACTTGGACCAGTACCTTTATTATTATCCTCCTAGAGGGTATAGCCTCCCCACTATACCTATCAGACCCTCGCTACTAGTCGGCAGCCTTTGGCGTTCAGGGAGGTGTGCCTAAGGTAGTAACACCCGACCCGTTTAGCACTATTTGGGTGGTTGTTCGGGTCCGGGTCATTACAAAGTGGTATCAGAGGAGTTCTTGAAAGGGATTTAGTAGAAGCGTTTTACTGGATACTAATGAGATTGAGACTTCTCTTTTATTTCTGTTGGTTTTACTATTTGGGATATGGTAAACTGGAGATAGGTTGTTACTAGAAACTGGGTTTCTAGCTTGTGCTTGGGTGCCTGCAGCCCCAGGTATGAGGGATGGACCAAGTTACCTTGGGTGGGAATTGCTGTTTTCTTTTTTCTCAGATTACAGTTTATATGGTTTCCACCTTGGTGGATCACTTGGTGTGTGATGTTATTGATTATGATATGTGACCCTTGACCCGATGCGGTAAGGGATAATTAGACCTTGGCCCGGTATGGTAAGGCTTGTTTGCTTGGCTTTTGATAGGAACATTTTTAGGGTATTTCAATTTCATAACTGCACGTATGCTTTGTGAAGTGATAATGCCATGTGAATAAAATCAATTGCCATGTTTTGTATGATTTGAAATGTGAATAGGTGAAATTCCTGATAGAATTTCTTGTTGTTGCAATGTGTATGTCATGATTTATATTTTCGTAGAATTGCATGTGACAGGGTAATTGGGTCTAGATCTTGTACGAGCAGGCAGGTACTATCGGTTGAGGTGATTTTGATCACCAGGATTGGGTGACTCGGTTATCGGTTTGAGGCAACGTTAGTTGTAAGGACGGGCATGACCTGAGGTACTTTTGATACTTGGCTCTGTTAGGGGAGGGTAAGTAGGCCACGAGTTCGGGGTGCCATGGGGCATGGTTGCGGTGGGGGAGAGTAAGGGTAGTATTTATGCACTGCCTTTTACTGCTTTCTTATCTGCGTTGCATATATATTGTTATATATATATATATATATATGGGTTGTCTGACCATTTATGGTATTCAGCGAGTTCCTTTTTTGGGCGACTCAGATGGAGCATCAGATGAGAGATAGTACAGTGCCGCAGGTGCAGGATTAGGTTCAGGATCCAGTGCAGGCAGAGCAGGAGTCGTGGGTACAGGCTCAGGGACAAGATCAGGTCCATGATCCAGTGCAGGCAGGACAACATCCGGGTTTGGCAGCATTCAGACCATGGCTCGACGAGCAGCTCTGAGATATCCTAGTGCGTGTCTTACAGGGGATCGACAGAGGCACGCAGAGTACAGATCCATCTATGGAATATCTAACGCGGGAGTTTCAGTCGCAGTACCCTCCGCTTTTTCAGGGTAAGGGTGGTCCTCAGGTGGCTGAGAACTGGATAGAGAGCATGCAGATGATCTTCGAACATCTTGAGATTCCTTCAGGGCAGAGGGTCAAGCTGGCAACATATATGCTGCGAGGACTGGCAAAGCGTTGGTGGGATGTGTGGGTTCAGGATCACAGGCACAAGGGACTGACATGGAAGGACTTTGAGGACAGGTTCTTTGATCACTTTTACCTAGAGACACTGAGAGCATAGAGAGATCGAGAGTTCTTGAGTCTTCAGCAGGGAGACATGCCCGTCATGGACTATGTAGCTACTTTCACTGAGTTGTCTCGCTTTGCACCTGGTATGGTAAGCGATGATGTGGCTAGGGTGAGGCGCTTCGAGGATGGCTTACGACACGCCATTCGGATCCAGGTAAATATTTTCATGCTGGGTTCTTTTTCAGAGGCGGTGAATCAGGTGCTCATAGCGGAGGTAAATCAGAGGGATAGGCCTCAGGTTGGCCGAACGACAACTTCAAGTGAGGGTTTGGACAACAGGAAGAGAGGACAGGACGAGTTCCAATAAGACAGTCAATCCAAGGACTCAGCTAGACCACCTCGTAGTAGTTCAACAGTGGTTTACTTTCAGTGTGGACAGCTAGGACATGTTCTAACTCAGTGAGATAGGCCTCCAAAGGAGTGCTGGGCATGTGGAAAGGTTAGGCATCTGGATAGGTTTTGCAGGTAGCCTTCTCAGACAGCCGGTAGGAAGGGACCAGGACAGATGGTGGAATCTGGAGTTGGTTCAGGTTTGATACCGCGAGAGGGTAGCCGAGGTTCAGCTGCACGTGGAGGACATGACAGAGACAGCGGGATCCAGCTGAGGGGTTAGTGGCCGGTGGCTAGAGCAGCACCATAGGGAGGTCAGGAATTAGGCAGACGTACTTCAGGCCAGGTGCACGCTGTGGATCTGCTAGAGGCTGAGCAGGCTGGTGAGCTGATGACGGTTAGAGGTACACCACGGGTGTGGCTGTGATTTCCATGTTTCCATTCAGCATGACCTGTAGAGTCATGTCTGTTTTGAGTGCACGTGATGCACATGATCTATGTGGACTGACTAGATGCTAGTTAGTGGGATTGACACCATATCGGGTGCGTCATATATTTATATATATGTATGAGATGCGTAGCATCAGGGGCATTGAGGATGCGGGTTACTTGAGGTGATGTGGGAATCAGGGCATTGAGGATGTGGGTTACTTGAGGTGTCGTGGGCATCAAGGCATTGAGGATGCAGGTTAATTGAGGTGCCTTGGGCATCGGGGCATCGAGGACGCGGGTTACTTGAGGTGCTAGTCACCAGAAACTCATGGAGGTGGACACCGATGCGGTGCGGGATACGTTGGGTGTCGGGAACAACATAGGAGCACCAATGAGGCGCAGGGGTGACGATGTGTCACAGAAGGACTATGCGTCTAGAAAACAGGTTAGTGAACCTTTTTTTTTGTTTTGAGTTCTGTTGGGTTGAGACTCGGATAGGCGATTCCTAAGGTGGGGATCCCCTTGAGGAGTTTAGCCGGGACCGTTGAGAGCGGGGAAGTCCAGGTTACTTTGAATAGAGTGGTATGTTTGGTGCCATCTCTGGGTTTCATTTCATATCTCAGGGATGAGCTATGTTAAGGTGGGGAGATTGTAAGAACCCAGGTTTTTAGAAAGGGTCAAAATCGCGACCCTGTTTGAATTTTTGACTTGTTTCTGAGGAAACTGGATTAAATGGGCAGTTTTTGGAAATTTCCAGACTACACGTCGTGTACTTTAAGTACACATCATGTATTTGTTAAGCAAGTGACCGAACGTGTGCTCACCGAGTACATGCCATGTGATGACCGTGTAGAAATTTCTTACTACACGACGTGTAGTTTTGTGACATGTCGTGTACCCTTGGGTGTGTGGAGGCCATACATGGCATGTAGGCCTGTTCGTTGGGCAGATTTGTTTAAACCAAGAACACACCGTGTTCCCTTTGGACACGTCGTCTAGTCTAGCTGTGTATAAGAGATATACATAGCATGTGGGTAAGTCGGCGAGGAAGATAAGGGAAACCAAGTACATGCCATGTTCGACCTAGTACACGTCGTGTACTCATGTTGGTAGGTTCTGGAAAGTAAGTCGGAAAAATTTCAGCTGTCATATGAATAGTTAAATGATACACACGGCGTGTAGTCCTAAAGTAGACACCATGTACTTTCTTTTTTTTCGTTTAAACGGGCAGTAGCCTCGTTTTGAGGCAGGGGGCAGTGGGTTTCGTCCAGGAGACGTGAGCAGCCGGTCGGGATTTCATTTCCTCCTAGTTTCTTCGTCTGAAGTCAGATTCAAACACCGTTTGATCCATTGGAACCCCCTCGGTAAGGCCTTGATTCCTATTGACCCGTTCTTCTTGATTTTTGTTCTAAATCAAGTTTTAGGGGTTTGAACGGTTTGGATTATTTTGTATATCTACTGTGTTTTAGACCGAATTGGAGGCTGTTACTGGAGGAGTAGCACCGTACAAGTCTCAGGTTGGTGGAGCATACATCTTTTTGTGTTTTTGTGGTCATTTGGGTAACGAGGCCTTTGGCGCATTTTCGGGTATTTTGAGCGGGACCCGTTTTATATTCCATTACATATTGAATTGTTTATTGGACCTATGGGATGCCTTTTGGTATGCCCTGTTACCAGTTTTGCTTGAGCGGGGCTGAGCGAGGGGCCGTAGCTCATCGGGGAATTTTGGCCGGGGGATGCCAAAATGGTAAAATTTGAATTATATTGTTATAAACTATTGAGTTTAATTTATTAAGCCTAATATAAATTTTTATAGGTATTCAAGACCTCAGTGCTAGTATGGGACAACACCTTGCATAGTGCAATTCAACTATTTAGTTTGTTTGTCTGTTTATATTTTTTGTTTAAATATGTTATATATGCAATTGATGAATTGCATCTGTCCGACCCTTTGGGTGGTGTTGGGCATGGCCCAGATGTTCTTGAGTGATGCAGATCACAGGTTGGGCTTGGCCCGGGTTACGTTGGGTGGTTCTGACCACGGGATTAGGCGTCATGGACGTCGGTTTGAGGCAGGATGACTGTCAGGTTCGGCATGGCCCGGGTTACTAGGATAGCGATGCCATCGGACTTGAGCGACAAGGTCGCAGGGTCACGAGGTGTCAGATATATGGTGGCTTGGGTGCTATTTTTGGTGATTACCGCTCACCCAGACTTTGAGTAGTGTGCACACAGAGATACTCCATGATGAGGTGGTTTTGACCACTTGTGTGGGTAGAGGCCCTCGTATATGCGGTTTAGGTACTTTGGTTGGGGGTGATTGCCACAGAAAGCCACATGTGAGGTGAGAATCCTCCAGGGGATAGCTTTGAGCCTATTGGGTTGGGGGATGAGGATCGCCGTGATTTGAGGGCAGGTATCGATGTCCCTCCGGTTACTTATTTGAGGGCAAGTATCGTTGTCCCTTCGGTTACTTATTTGAGGGCGGATATCGTCGTCCCTCCGATTAATTTATTTGAGGGAAGACATTGTTGTCCCTCCGGTTATTTATTTGAGGACATGCGTCGCTGTTCCTCTGGATTACTTCTTGGGCGTGCCTTCGGGACGTCGGTACTTGAGGCACGAGGTGTTAGGAGGCACAAGGTGTCGGGTTACTATTATTGGGCATGCCTTCAGGACATCGGTACTTGAGACACGTGGTGTCAGGGGGCATATGGTTCCAGGTTACACGATAGAGATTCCGGCGTTGGCTGAAACATGTGACACTCCATGGTGGCCGCTGAGCACCAGTGGAGTTTGTGTTTATTCGTGCATCGTATTGTTTACTATTTCCTTTTAAATGCATGCCTGCTTAAACACTTATATTAGGTATGCACCATTGGGTGGTATCCTACTGAGATTTGTATCACACCCTGTACAGGCCCTTCGGGATGCGTGTAGACTTTATGGATTTATGTGAAGGAAAGAGGCCGGCTTCAGGAGCTAGGCTGCGTTAGTTGTTACATGGAGATGGTATGGACCTTGAGGTCTTACCTAGCTGGGGTTTACTTTGTTTTGTTTTCTTTCTGTATCAGCTTGCTTACTTATTGTAGCTACTGTTGGTTATCCATTGGCGCCCTTTTTATATTCAGTTATTTATGACCTTCTTTGGATGCATGTTTTACTGTTTAGTAGTAGTTACATTTTATTAGCATGTTGTTGTATTTATTTCCGCTGCTGTTGTTATACTTATTGCTTCAGCTCTGTGGGTCTGGTTCGAGTCTGCTGAGCCATTTATTCCGCTGCATCTCTACTGTTATACTTGGACCATTACCTTTATTATTATCCTTCGAGAGGTTATAACCTCCCCACTATACCTATCAGACCCTCGCTGCTAGTCGGAAGCCTTTGGCGTTCGGGGAGGTGCACCTAAGGTAGTAACACCCGACCCGTTTAGCACTGTTAGGGTGGCTGTTCGGGTCCAAGTCGTTACAAAAGTAAATAAAATAATTATCTCAATTTTTTTATTACTTTCTCATGGGCCCACAGATGTTAGAACGAATAAGCTCCAAGGGATGAGATATATGATTCTCAACTTTCTTGTGTGAGTAATTTGTAATCTTCTCTTTCTAACAAGTGGAGAAAATTTATTTCCTTTCTCTCTTCATATTATGAACATAAAAAACACTTTCTCTTTGGGTAATCTTACTCATATTCCTTTATCCAAGATGGCCAAGCCATTTATACCATAGTTGATTCTCTTGTTTCACACTTACACTAGTGTAGAAAAGGATTTCCCACATTATTTTTTTTATTTTTAAAATTGATTAATTAGTAATTTAATTTTAAGTGGTGTTGTGAATAATTTTTTTACATCATTTATTTTAATCGATGTAAAAAAACAAGATTTCATTCTGTTTATCATAAAATAATTTATAAAAACCCTCACAAAATATAAAATTTGCTGACTTTGGACATAGGATGTAAAATAAACAATGTAAAATCGTGTTTTTATGTTTATTTTACTAAATAAAAGATGTAAAAAAACATCATTTTACATTTTTTATTTTATAATTGATGTGAAATTGATTTTTTATGTAGGTTATAAAAATAATTGATGTAAAAAATGATTTTTATAAAAAATTAATTATAAAATTCAATTACCAAACCTATATTAAATGAAAACCCAAAAACAAACAATAGTTCAGTACAATTATATAAAAAATAAAAATTGGGTACAACTGCGAAAGTGGCACACAACGCAAGGAAGAAAATTACATTAAATTGCAAGCCTGGGGACTTGACCCCACGACCTGCCCCTTACCCCCCAAACCCTTACCACCCCACCACCAACGGTGGGGCTCAATTATATAAAAAATATTTACATCACAAATTTTTTCAAATTATAACAACATTTTTTAATTTCCTTCACTTCAATATCATGAATGATTTCTTCAATTTGATCAAACTTATCATCTTGAAAATCTCTATAATCATTAGATCTTGAATTCTTCCCAATTTCAGCATACCAAATCCAAGGACTATAAATTAGATTAAAACCATGAAAAATTAAATGATCTTTGATTTCTATACTTTTCAACTTTTTTATATTTAAACATTCCATGCATGGACAAAAAAATAGGTCATTGTTTGGAACATTTTTTTTGGAAAATTCCAAAAAAGAATCAACCCCCTCCTCATATTATTCACTTGTTCATTGTGTAGTAATCTAACTATGATTTATTATCATATATAAAAAAAATAAGTATTTAATATAAGTAATTATATTTTAAAATTCAAATTGAAATTTATTTTTATAAATAAAAATACATTTTTTTTAAATAACAATAATGATAAAAAAATTAAAAAAACTAATATAAGTAACAAATATATTATATTGAAAAAAATATATAAAAACATTTATATGTTATTAGTCACATTATTCTTTATCTACAAAGAGTGATAAAATATTTCAAAAAAAATGATAAAAGAATAAAAAATATCAAAACCAATTATTTAAAAAATAAAAAAGAATAATAAAAGAAGAAGAAGAAGAAGTATTTCACAAATAAAAGAATGAAAAAATATTTCATAAATAAGAAAACAATATATAAATAAAAGATAAAATATTTTATAAACAAAAATACAAAAAAAATACTTGTTCACATTACACGCAATTCAAAACCCTAAAATTAACAACTATATAGAAATTATAAAAATATAATTCAAGCCCCTAAAAACCCAACATAATATTAGAACTCTAACATGAAAACAATTATTCCACATAAACTTCTGAAAATTTATCCAAGTAAAAAAATAAAGACAACAAAGAAACTCTAACATGAATACAAAGGATTAAATCAATTTTTTTTACACAAACTACTGAAAATTATCTAAGTAAAAAAACCAAAACTATAGAAAATAAATAACTTGAGGGTGGTGAATAATAGAAGAAAGTAGAAGAGAATGATAGAGAGAGGCTAAATGTAGTGGATGATAGTAGTGATAGTAGGTGATGGTAGATGAAGTAGATTTAAGGGTAGGAGGATTAAAGACAGTGAGGGTAGGGTTTACTTCAAGAAAGAAATTCAAATAGGGTTCAGAAAATGAAATAAAAAAACTCATCAAGATCGAAATTTTACATTTTTTAAAACGTTTTTGACATTGGTGAAAGTAATAACCAACATCTAAAATTAGTTTTCACGCATCAGTTATGTAATAAACGATATAGAAAATGGGTTTTCATGCCATCTATTACATAACCAACATGAAAAATACCAGAATATGGGTTTTTATGTCAGTTATAAATAAATGATGTTATAAATGCATAATTTTAAATATTTTTTTACTAGAGTTAGGTAGAATTAATTTTGAGCATCTCCCGCTTGAAATAAGTTTCCCTTAGTTCATTGTACTCTTATAATAATCCTACCATCTTCTATATTATTCACTAAGAAACTATATATTCTAAAAATCACCTCATTTCCTTCATCACAGAGCTAAGAATCACTTAACAGGTTGTGTTTCATCCTATAAACATACATGATATTGTTGGACTTCATCTTCTTCTTTCCAATCACAATCGATCCAACACCTTTGATTTTGAGTGACCCATAATTCTTAAAGGTCTTTGATCCTTGTTTGAAGTCTTTAACATTCTTTAATAGTTTCAAGTTTCAATAATATGTGAATAATCTCTACTTTCCAAAATCCATAGACATTCCCCTTTTGAATCTTTAAATGCAATTTATACAACAAGAAATTTTTCCTTCTATTTATCATTCTTATCTTAAGATTTTTGAGTGTTATGATTCATGATCATTTGATTGGTAACATTGTGAGTTAAACATAAAAATGGTGACCATGATGATCACATCTCTTATAAAATTCCTCTAAATGTTGAAATCTATTCTAAGTCTTTAGTTCAAAATTTTCTACTTTTTTATGAACATTTCATTGAGTGTACTGACTCCCTCTCAATATCTACCACCTAGGCCCTCTATATTCATAGGAATATTTATTTTTGAATCAAAGCATTCTCATTTTATGTCCAAATCTTCCATAATTCCAATAGTATCCAAAGAAGGCATACTTCCCTTTATAACCATTTTTCCATCCAGAATTTGACACCTCGATTTCTTCCTTCTTTTGTCCCAAAATATTGGATCCTTTTTTAGAACCAAAATTATTGTGTTCTCAAAACACATTCATATTTTTCTTAATTTATTTTAATCCTTTTTTTGAATCACTAGTTGTAGTAGTTTTTTATTTCAATTTTATGTTCCCATAATTTCCAAATTTATATGAATATATTTTCTTGGCCACAAACTTGGAATTATTTACCTATTTTTTCAATTAAAACATCCCTCTAAAATTTTCAACATCCTTTCCACTCTTTAGGAATGATATTTTTTTGGTCTTATTAAACATCATTCCTCTTAGATCCTTATCCAGCTTATTGAACTGAATTTTGGAAGTTAAATATGATCTTATTCAGTTCCTTTTCAACATTGACTAGTTTCAGTTGAACAATTTCAATCTTCTTCTCCTTTTCCTTTATTATTTATTCCATATTTATCTTTTTAGTTTCCTCATCATCAAGCAGATTCTTTAAATCATCAACCACTTTCATTAACTTTTATTTTACTTTTTTATAAACTAGATCAATGTTGCTAGAGTACTAATTGTCTTTATTAAATTTTTTAATCTCCTTCTCAAATTTTGTGATCTTTGAAATACATTTCATTAACTCTCACTTCAAAATTAAATCCGTTTTAGTTTCTTATTCACTCTAAACTTCTTTAATTTCATCACTAGTGAGATTTCTTTATTCACCATAGTAATCAATTGCTTCTGACCAATATCACTAGAAGTTCAAACATCTTCATATCCATCACTACATTTACTTTATTCATACTTTATAATAAGTTTATCTTTATTATTTGGATAAATTATTACCATTTCCTCTAAGAGGAGACTTTGACTTTGTTTCTTTCTTCTTTGAGGATATTCTTGGTCTTTAATTTTCTTCATTATTGGATTATTCTTATTTCAATTTTGAATAAATAGTTGAAAAGTTTCCAATATATCCATACTTAAATCATTTTAATGGAAGAACCCCATTATACTTTATAGAAACTCTTCTCAATTTTCTAGAGATAAGATATTTCTAATTCAGAATATTCATCTTCATCATATTCATATTACTTCTTACTTTTCTCCTTATTTGGGTATTTAAAAGATATTTCTTTTTCATCCTTACCCTTATTATTGGTAACATTTTCCTTCCTCATCTCATAGCCTATGAGAATACCATGAATTTATCAAGAGTAAGTATACCTGAATAATTATCTTCAAGATTTGAAACTTTAGCATAAAACCTGATTGGAATATATATATATATATAATATTATTAACCACAATTGAATCCTCAAACTTCTCACCAAATTTTATGACAATTCTCGTAATTTCATTAGAAATTATGAAAAATTCATCCACATATTCATCATCCTTAATTTCTAGGTCTTAATATTTCAATATTCAAATATATAGTTTTTATCTCTTCACCTTGGTTAACCTTTATAAATATTTCCTCATTTTTTATTATGCCTTTATCTGTCTTTATTCCTTTTATTTTCAAAAAATCATTCTCTGATAAAGAAGACAATATAAAATTTTAATCATGCACATCATTTTCAAGATTCTTTCTATCTTTTATTATCATGAAAAAACCTTCATTTCTAGGATTAAATATTTCAATTATAGTCTCAAATACATACAAATGTATTGATAAAATATAAGGAAGCATTTCATCTTTCTAAATATGATAACTCTTCACATTGAATGTGGGAATCCCTTTGTTGTTTAATAAATTTTGATTGTCCATTTTTCAATAAAAATAACTCAATGACTGAATCATGAACTAGAGAGAACTAACTTTTTATCAACCACCAAACAATGTTATTCAAAAAAGTGAGTTGGGATCTCATACCACTTAAAAATCCACCCACAAGATTAGTGAAATCACTGAGAGGGGGTGAATCGGTGTTTTTATCATTCTTTCATGTTTTCCATTTTAAAAAACCTGCATCACCGATTAGAGGGATATAACCTCACTACTAAACACTCACATGTGCACACAGAACAAGGAATAAGATATTTATTAGTTTCACCTCTCAAAATGATAAGGTTAATCCCTGGTGTGATTCAAAATCACCCATGATCACACTACCCATCGGTATTAACCTATGGATTACAACAAGAAGGGCTTACCCATGAACTCATCTTACACATGTATTTATAGTGTATGTGATCCCCACATGAATAAAATAATTTAAAAAGCTTTTGTAATAACTAGAGATTCTTCCATCAGTTCAAAATTCAACCATGTCATCATTGTACTGATTCTTTTCCTCCGACTTTCACTCACACGAGTTTTCTATTTTTCCTCTTCCTTTTATTTCAAAGTAGTGAGCAAGAACTTATTATTCTTCTTTCCCATTAGTTCTATATCTTCGATAAAAAAATATGAGTTTTTAATATCATAGAGTATTGGAAACTCACCTTCCTTTATTTCTTGATCAATCCTTGACATAGTTTTTATTAGTTTTTACCTTTTATATTAACTTAATATTAGTGAATATTTTTTCCATATTTGATTTATGGAAATTTCCATGAACTTTAGCCTTATTCATAACTTGGGTCAACAATCTTGAATTAATCTTCACTTTTATTCTATCATTGAATTTCATGTATTTTAATTTTAAATCCCATCCAATAATTTCCCATGATCTTATCCTCTAATTCTTCCTCAAATATTTCCATATTATTCTATTAAAAATTATACATAGGAAATGTTTTGGTTACTTATTTTAATAACAACCTCCACATGTGCATGATAGCATGAAGCACCAGGTGGTGCTCCTCTTTGCAGTGTGAAACTCCTGAAAAACATCTTGAATCACAATCCCTCATTGTGATGTTTTTTTCAATGAGGATCAGACCATAAAGAAACAACTAGTTTTAATTTATTCTTTATAATTCTTTTTAATAAATCTTGAATATTCAACCTTCAAGAAAAATCACAATTTCAAAAAGTATATAACTTTTACAAAATCATTACTTACTCTTCTAAACTATGAAGTTACTCTTGTGAAGTGAGATACTCTTTAAAAGTGTCTATTTACTTTTATGAAGTCTGGGTTTACACTTTTGAAGTTATATATAACTCTTCTGATGTCTATTTAGTTCTTACTAACTTTATCATAAGTCTTATGAAGTTCTATAAAAGTGTTAATAACTCCCAGGAAAGTCTTTAAAACTTGAAGAAGTCATTAAAATTTAAGGGTTAGGGTTTTACTGAACCTTTCCTTTGAATTTTTTCTTATTCCTTGAGCATGATCAGAGATTATTCATTATTATTTATAATTTTTTTAATCAAAAATTGAATTTTTCTTAAATTTTATTTACCCTTACATAGGATCCCATCCCTGTGTAGAGGTAAACTAATCTAACCTTACATGGAGTGTTGTTTAATAAGGGTGAGGTAATTTTGATCTGCTATATGAAGTTGGACCCAATTCACATCAAGGTACATTTCAATTCACATCAGGGTAATTTTGGTTCATGATATGGTAGATCTTATCTCATGTAAGAGTAACCTAGCTCGTGTCAGGGTCCTTGCAAGATTTCCAAACTTTCATGAGGGTATTTTCATTAGGTTCAGTCACATTAGGGTTTTCTATCTTACATGAGAGTCTTTACATGAGGGTGATTTGAGTTTGGTTGCTTGATTTCAGGGTGAACTAAAATGAGTGTAACATCCAAGAAGGCTATTTTGGTGGATGTTTTGCATGGGGTGATCCCCCTTTGTAAAAATGTTGGATAAAAATTACTAGGGAGCCCATTTTTTAGGTGTGGTACAATTTGAGTGCTCCCTATAGTAAACAATCATGAGGAAATGACCAGTTTGTTGGGTTTTTTAGCGTGCATGGTCATGGTGAGGATGATCATGTGAAGGAGGAGGAAAACTATGAGCATAGGGTTTCAACATCGTGGTCTTAGAAATAGAAGGATGAAACAGTTAGGGGGATTACTAAAGGACCCCGGGACACCCTGAGAGGGGAGGGGTGAATCAGGGTGACCACTTTTTTTTTAAAGTGATGGATCTTGTTCCCACGTTGGTAGGAACTTGTTGAACCTGTATGAAGATAATGATTAGAAATCAAACATTCACATGCACAGAGAATACACAACCCTTTTTACTTGGTTCACCACAAAGGGCTACATCCAAGGAGCATATGCCGACAGGTTGTCGGTTGTACCAAAAACCACTATGCTTCACTTGCTGTAGATTGCACAAGTTTGGGTACATACACTCTGTCCCAGGCTCACTGCCTTTAAAATTGTTCAGGGATAGCTCACTGCATCCCTCGGGTCACTCCCGTTGACTCCCCCTGGCTCACTGCCATTGGTGAAGTCCCACTCAGTTTATAGACGTGATGGTCTCTTCAATTGAAAGTCATGAAGTTAATTGTATCCTATTAAGCATGAGACTTTGCTTGCATCAGTGTCCTGAGTTTAATGCTTAGTTAAGATCCAAATTCCAACCACTGAGGAAAAACCCCATTTTCCCTTGTTCACTGGGAAAACAACCTTTGGAAAAAGGCCTTCGCAAAGTACCCTACTTCACGAGGCTCCCAATTTTGAAAAGCTCAAACAAGACTTCACAAAGCCCCTGCCATTTCGCGAAGCTCAATCGCGAAGCTCAATCGCGAAGCACTCTCGCGATGCTCCAGCCTTCGCAATGCTTGGCTATCGCGAAGCTCCTGCCTCTTCGCGATGCTCACTGAGCCAACGCGGGGCGCACGACTTTCGCGGAGCCAGAATAGCCGCCGCGAAGCTCCTCTTTCGCGAAGCACGTTGCCTTCGCGAGGGAACTTTGCGAACCGAGAGCAAAGGACTTTCTCTGACATTATCTCTGCTTCGCTCGAAGGGGTCGGACTCTATTTATAGGCGATTCCACCGACCCTCGTCCTTTCCACGCGAAGTCAACGCCACGTCATCTCAGATCGTGAAGCTCCAAAGTTTCCACCGGAATTCTGTCCAAATCGCGAAGCTCCACGGCAACTATCCGTTCGCGGAGCTTGACGTAGTCGCGATGAATCACCGTCAACTTACCTTCGCGGCTCGCGCCTTCGCCGCGAAGCTCCCTCGCGAAGCCCAACATTCCTTCGCGCCTTCGCCGCGAAGCTCTCTCGCAAATCTCTTCTCCGCCGCGATGCGCTTCAGCATCTGCCGTTCGCGAAGCTTGACGAATTCGCGAAGCATCACCGCCTCCATTCTTCTGGTCTTCGCGATTTCCAAACCATGCATCCTAGCTTCGCGAAATTCATGCCTTTTCCATATTAAATTATGCTCTTCATGGAAATCCTATTTTCATGATGCTCACCAATTTCCAGATTTTGGACC
This sequence comes from Viscum album, assembly GCA_963277665.1. Taxonomy (NCBI): domain Eukaryota; kingdom Viridiplantae; phylum Streptophyta; class Magnoliopsida; order Santalales; family Viscaceae; genus Viscum; species Viscum album. The sequence goes on from OY728135.1 coordinate 1,891,020,774, forward strand.
CCAAAAATTTGGCAAACACTGGGAAACGAAGCCACCTTCAATACCGTTGTCTGCTTGAAAGGTATGATCTCTTTGCTGGTACACGAGCCGAGCTTCCATTGAGGATTGACAAAAAACACAAACCACACTCCAAATCATGCATAGAAGACCATGGTTCCAACAATCTCCCCCTTTGGGTTTGTTGGAAATCATAAGAAAAATTCCATAGATCTCCATCAATGTGAAAACCAAAAACCGCAAGAATCAACCCAGCCAACACTCTAAGTCTACGTGAGCAATTCTCGGTGTAGAAAACAAGAGAGGAGGCTTGAATTGGGTTCCACTATTTTCCTTCTCATTCTTCTCATCACAGAAGTTTTCCTGAATTTTTTCTTCTCCTTTCTCCCCCATTGACAATAAATCCAAAGACCAGTAAAAATTTTTCACGTTCAGCTCAAACCATACTCCCCCTGGATAGTATCTCCCCCATAACCCTGCATCATATCCATAAATAGATTAAAACATTTATAACAAATGGGGATATGGTTACTCTGTATCCTCCTTAGGCATGGGGAGGTGGTCGAACACCGAGGTTCAACCGATGCTTCTCAAACACAGCCGCTGACAGTGGCTTTGTCAGGATATCAGCCACTTGTTCATTTGTTCCCACATGATCCAATCTAATCACGCTTTTCTCAACTTTCTCTTTGATAAAGTGATACCTGATTTCAATGTGTTTTGTATGAGAATTTTGAACAGGATTCTTCGTAAGATCAATGGCGCTCTTATTGTCACAGTAAATCACCATTGGGTACGTCACCTCATCGCCAATGTCAGTTAATTGTTTCTTCATCCATAGCAGTTGAGTGCATGCCTTTGTGGCAGAGATATACTCGGCTTCAGCAGTACTAAGAGAAGTACTTTCTTGTTTCTTTCTCAACCAGCCAACACATTTCTGCCCAATATAGAAAGATCCACCACTAGTGGACTTCCTGTCTACTACATCACCAGCCCAGTCAACATCAGAAAACGCTGATAATTCACTGTCCCTGCCTGCAGCAAAAAATAACCCGAAGTTATGTGTACCTTGAATGTACCTCATGATTCTTTTTACTGCTGCCAGATGTTCCTCCTTTAGATTACTCTGAAAGCGGGCCGCAAGGCATGTTGCAAAGACAATATCTGGCCTTGTCGCTGTCAGGTACAGCAGGCTTCCAATGATCCTCCTGTATATGGTGGGATCAACAGAGTTGCCATCCTCATGCTTTCCAAGTTTAGTTCCAACTGCAATCGGAGTTGACATTGGTTTAGAGTCCTGCATATTGAACTTCTTCAGCAACTCTCTTGCATATTTTTCTTGAGAAATGAAAGTGTATTCCTTATTTTGAATCACTTGCAGCCCCAAGAAATATGTGAGCTCCCCAATCATAGACATTTCAAATTCTGATTTCATGTGGTTGGCAAATTCATCCACTGATTTCTGCCTGCTGCCACCAAATATGATATCATCAACGTAGACAAGAACCATGAATTGATCTTTTGGAGAATTCTTCACATAGAGATTGTGATCAACTCCTCCAATTTTGAATTCCAACTTCTTGAGATATGAGTCCAGCCGTGAGTACCATGCCCATGGTGCCTGCTTCAAACCATATAGAGCTTTCTTCAGTTTACAGACCTTTGTTTCATCAGGACCCAAAACAAAGCCCACCGGTTGTTCAATGTAGACTTCTTATTCGAGTACACCATTCAAGAATGCTGTCTTGACATCCATTTGATATACTTTATATCCTCTTTGGAGTGCCATGGCAAGGAAAAGCCTGATTGACTCCAGTCTAGCCACTGGAGAAAAGGTTTCTTCAACATCAATGCCTTCAATCTGGGAGTATCCTTTACATACCAATCGTGCCTTGTTTCTGATGACACTTCCATGCTCATCAAACTTATTTTTGAAGATCCATTTGGTACCAATAACATTGTGATCTTCGAGTCTCTGGACAATATCCCATGTCTGATTCTTGTCAATCTGATCTAATTCATCATTCATGGCTTTCACCCAAGACTTATCTTTTGCAGCTTCTTCGAATGAGGATGGCTCTACAATTGATAGAAATGCAGATTGTGTGGTATTCCTCATCCTTCTTGTTTGAGTGGGTGCACTCCTTTCCCCAATTATGTTGGATGGGTCAATCTCAGCTCTTCGATTTCTCCTGCGAGGTTCAGTAGCATTCTCTTCATCCATTGTTTCTTCTTCAGATTCTTCTTCTGAGTCAACATCTTGATGTGACTGCTGAGTGTTTTGAACAGCTTCCTCTATTTCTGCATTTGTATTTTCTTCACGTTCACATTCTTCCTGACTTTCTATCACATCAGCATATGGAATCCTTGAAGAATTTGTGGTTTTCTCTTCAATTATCTTAACATCACTACTTTCCACAATCCTTCCCAAGCACTTGTTGAAACATTTGTAGGCTTTGCTGTTCATTGATTAACCGAGGAAAATTCCTTCATCTGCATTGTCACCGTACTTCCCTTGATTTCCTTCTTTGTTCCTGATGAAGCATTTACTTCCAAAGACACGAAAGTATTTTAGAGAAGGCTTCCGTCCATGCCACAATTCATATGGTGTCTTCATCTCACCCATATAAAGTCCTGTTCGATTCTGAATGTACACTGCAGCTTGAACAGTCTCTTTCCAGTAATGTCGTGGAATACGACTCTCAATCAGCATTGTTCGTGCCATGTTTTTAACCTGTCGATTCCTACGTTCAACAACTCCATTTTGTTGTGGAGTTCTCACAGCAGCTACCTCATGCTGTATCCCATGCTTCTCCAGATAATTCTCAAATTCAATGGACGTGTATTCTCCTCCATTTTCAGATCGCAAAACTTTGATTGTTCGTCCAGTATCATTATCAGCGATTCGCCGATATGTTTTCATGCAGTCAAGGACTTGTCATTTCCTGTGAATGACCATCACACATGCCATTCTACTGTAATCATCTATGAAAAGGACAAAGTACCTTTCTCCATGAGTTCCGGCAACATTTATTGGCCCACAAACATCTGTATGAATCAGATCAAGAAGGTGAGACACTCTTTTCTTCTTTGGTCGATATGAACTGCAGACCAGCTTCCCACGCATACAAGCATCACAAGATTTTTCACGCTCACGCTTCAGGTTGGGAATGTCCATGACAATTCTCAATTTTGATATTTTCTCCATGTATTTTTGATTGATGTGTCCCAGTCTCCGATGCCAAAAATTGTTTTCTTCTTCAATAGTCATGTAACATACATTTTCTTCACTATCAACTTGATACAAGTTGCTTTCTGTTCTGCATCCCTTCATAAGAGAATTTCCAGTCTTTCCCTTGATAGTGCAGCCTTTCTGATTAAACGTGACTATAAGTCCTGAGTCACAGAGTTGACTCACGCTGAGGAGATTATGACGTAGGCCATCTACGTAAAGGACTTCAGTCTTCTTTATCTCTCCATTAGCTAATTCGGTACTTCCACTCCCTTTGATTTTCAGAGCCCCATCATTACCAAATCTTACTATACCATCGACATTCCTTATGATATTCATTAGTAGGCCGGCATTACCTGTCATATGAGATGAACAACCACTATCCAGAATCCAGGTACTGTTGTTCTTTGTAGCTTTGAGGGCCACCTCTGCAAGGTTGGATTTCTCAATCTTCTTCCTTTCCTTCCATGAGACATTAGACCGAGTAAAAAGAACTGATGGTCTTTCAATTATCTCTTCTGCATACCCAGGTTCTTCATAGTCAAAGTCTTCTTTGAGAGGCGAAAACCTGTTTGAAAGTGCAACACTATCTTGCTGACGAGACTTGACTTGTCTTGACCTTCGGTATGAGGTGTCCATGTACCTTCTCTGCCTGCAATTAGAGGCCTTATGGCCAAAATTAGAACAACAAAAACAATATCCATAGAAATTATTTCTTCTATAAGAATTAGGATATGAAATTGTTCTCCTTTGTTGGGCTTCTATATCTTCTCCATTCAGATAGCTTCTTGCCTCTTCACAATATGACATGGTATGGCCCAGATAGCCACAAAACTGACACTTCATGAGAGGAAATGTCTTCTCACTTGAATTTCTCCTCATACCTTCTTCCTTGGGAGAATAATAAGACTGTCTGTCATTTCTGAATGTTTGAGGATAATTTGTGGGTACCCTTTTAGTTTGGAAAGAGGGTTCCTTTTTCGGAATTCTAGGCAATGTTTCAGCATGGTCAACTTTCATCTTATCTTTCTTTTGGGTCTTTTCACTTCTAGCAGTTGATGTCTCAGCCTCACAGCCAATTCCACTCTTTCCCATGAAAGCGGGTCTTTGATTACTCAATATTTTTTCAACCCCATCTGAACCACACTTGGCTCTTGCTAGTAATTCTGCATCTGAGAATCTTCCAAACTGCATTTTCTTCCTCGATTCTTTTGGAACTGATTCAGTCTCCAGTTTACTCCTTAGAGTAACTACTTCCTCCTCAAGACCATCAGTAGTCTTGGATTTTTCATCCAGTCTGGAGGTGAGGTCATTGATGACCTTAGCCTGCTCTTCAATTCTCAGCTTCAGATCTACTACATCATCATTACTTTCAATTATTTTATACTGTACCTTCACAAATTCTTCCAGTCGTTCAATTTCAGCTTCAAGTTGATCAACATATTCTGTTGATTCTTCTACAATTGATTTCCACTTATTTCAGCTCTTACATTTAATCTTGAGCTTACTAACTGCATCCTTAAGTTACATCTCAGGATCTACACAAGTTTTTAGTTATTTTTCTCCTTCAGTATCTTCTGGCTTTTCAACAGTGGCCATCATAGAAGCATGGTTCCCAGTTTTGAATTCTGGTTTTTCTTCATCATAGAATTCATTATCATCTTCTTCCTCTTCACAGACAAAACTCTTCCTTTGCATTTTCTTACCAGATTTGAAGTCCCCCCTTTTGAAGAACCTTATCTGAGGCTTCTTGAAATTTTCATCCCCACTATCTTCTTCATTGATCATTTTTAAACACTGAGAGGCAATGTGCCCAACTTTTCCACAACGGAAACACGCGAGAGGTAACTTCCCTTTGAATTTCCCTTTCCCCTTCTGGAACTTCTTTACAATGAGAGAAAGAATTTCTTTTTCTTCGTAATCTTCACCACTACTATCCTTTTATATTTTTAGTTTATCCATGGCCTTGAATGCCATTTCCTTGCTCACTCGAGTCGTAGCATCTTCAGGTTTGACTCTCATTTCATATGCTACCAAACTGCTAAGTAGATCATCTAGAGAAAGTTTGGAAAGATCTCTTTCCTCAAGGGCTGACACCTTCGCATTATAAAGAGGTGGAAGTCTTCTCAATATTTTCTTTACAATATCAATGTCTTTGATTTCTTCATCTAGACCCCGAATAGCTCCAACCACTTCTGTAATTCGATTGAAGAAAGAGTCTTCATTCTCATCTGGATGCATCTTCAAATCATCAAACCGATTGTGCAGCACTTGTAGTTTTTCCTCCTTCACTTTTCTATCACCTTCATAAATATTCTCAAGTTTATCCCACATGGATTTTGCTGAGGTGCAGTTCATCACCTTTAGGTAGATCTGATCAGAAAGGGCTGCAGTGAGTGCATTCTGTGCTTTAGCATCTGCATCAAGAAGTTTCCTGTCTATTTCCGTCATAGTAAGGCCTGTTGGATCAGTGACTTGTATTCCTTTCACAGTAGAAAAGAGAACTTCCATTCCAAGTGATCTCAGATGAGATCTCATTCTGTTCTTCCAGATCTGGAAATTGCTTCCATCGAAGGGAGGGACTCCCCTAACATTGACCGCGTTTTCCATAACGAAAACAAAGGTCTGATTCAACACCAGCAACCTTTACCCTCTGATACCACTTGAAGGACCCCGGGACACCCTGAGAGGGGAGGGGTGAATCAGGGTGACCACTTTTTTTTTTAAGTGATGGATCTTGTTCCCACGTTGGTAGGAACTTGTTGAACCTATATGAAGATAATGATTAGAAAGCAAACATTCACATGCACAGAGAAGACACAACCCTTTTTACTTGGTTCACCACAAAGGGCTACATCCAAGGAGCATACGCCGACAGGTTGTTGGTCGTACCAAAAACCACTATGCTTCACTTGTTGTAGATTACACAAGTTCGGGTACAGACACTCTGTCCCAGGCTCACTGCCTTTACAATTGTTCAGGGATAGCTCACTGCATCCCTCGGGTCACTCCTGTTGACTCCCCCTGGCTCACTGCCGTTGGTGAAGTCCCACTCAATTTATAGACGTGATGGTCTCTTCAATTGAAAGTCATGAAGTTAATTGTCTCCTATTAAGCATGAGACTTTGCTTGCATCAGTGTCCTGAGTTTAATGCTTAGTTAAGATCCAAATTCCAACCACTGAGGAAAAACCCCTTTTTCCCTTGTTCACTGGGCAAACAACCTTTGGAAAAAGGCCTTCGCAAAGTACCCTACTTAGCGAGGCTCCCAATTTTGAAAAGCTCAAACAAGACTTCACAAAGCCCCTGCCATTTCGCGAAGCTCAATCGCGAAGCTCAATCGCGAAGCTCAATCGCGAAGCACTCTCGCGATGCTCCAGCCTTCGCAATGCTTGGATATCGCGAAGCTCCTGCCTCTTCGCGATGCTCACTGAGCCAACGCGGGGCGCACGACTTTCGCGGAGCCAGAATAGCCGCCGTGAAGCTCCTCTTTCGCGAAGCACGCTGTCTTCGCGAGGGACCTTTGCGAACCGAGAGCAAAGGACTTTCTCTGACATTCTCTCTGCTTCGCTCGAAGGGGTCGGCCTCTATTTATAGGCGATTCCACCGACCCTCGTTCTTTCCACGTGAAGTCAACACCACGTCATCTCAGATCGCGAAGCTCCAAAGTTTCCGCCGGAATTCTGTCCAAATCGCGAAGCTCCACGGCAACTATCCGTTCGCGGAGCTTGACGTAGTCACGATGAATCACCGTCAACTTACCTTCGCGGCTCGCGCCTTCGCCGCGAAGCTCCCTCGCGAAGCCCAACATTCCTTCGCGCCTTCGCCGCGAAGCTCTCTCACAAAGCTCTTCTCCGCCGCGATGCGCTTCAGCATCTGCCGTTCGTGAAGCTTGACGAATTCGCGAAGCATCACCGCCTCCATTCTTCTGGTCTTCGCGATTTCCAAACCATGCATCCTAGCTTTGCGAAATTCATGCCTTTTCCATATTAAATTATGCTCTTCATGGAAATCCTATTTTCGCGATGCTCACCAATTTCCAGATTTTGGACCCCAAAAATTTGGCAAACACTGGGAAACGAAGCCACCTTCAATACTGTTGTCTGCTTGAAAGGTATGATCTCTTTGCTGGTACACGAGCCGAGATTCCATTGAGGATTGACAACAAACACAAACCACACTCCAAATCATGCATAGAAGACCATGGTTCCAACAATTACACCATTTCATGGCCCAATTAATAGTGGTCATCAAGGGAGTTTGATCTATTTTTAAAGTGTGTGATCTCTAGAGATTCAAACACCTTAAAATAGGATCTTCTTTGACTAAAGGGAACCACAACATGAAGGTGGGATCACTATGTTATGGTGGAGGTCATTCATGCTTCCTCTATAAATAGAGGGTCTAGGATTCCTTAGTTTTTATTTTTTACTTATTCTATCAAACCCTATTCAACCCCTAGCCCTCTCACCACTCTCCAACTACTTCCTTGAGAATCTAAATTCCTTATATAGTCAGATTGAATTATTTTGGATCAATGTACTCTCTCTTATACTCTCATCTCCATTTTTCTTTTTTTAAGGTTAATTTTATTATAACTACTCTATTTTAGGTTGAGAATCAAGAAAGACATGATGGTGTTTTGTTGTTATTAGGATTTGGTGGAGTTTCCTTAAATTTTTTTGGTTTTTCCATATTTTTATATTCTTTCTCAGAGAATATTGAACTTCTAATCAAGTTAGGTGATTCATTGATTCTCTTTTATTATGTGCAAGTGTGAATGTATCATACTTTAGCTTCTTTTCATAACAATGGGATCAACCTAATGAATATAACAATATAGGAAATAAAGGAAGAATGAAATTATGGAATTAGGTCTTTATGATCGCATGTGATTTTCATTATATTGATATTTCATCTTGATTTTCTTGATAGTGTGTAGTATATTTTGTTATGGTTGTTTTTTTTGTTGTTTAGAATGATTTATATACTGGAAATTAGATAAATGATTTAAATCTATAATGATGTTATAATTAATGAAAGAGGCATGCAAATTTATTATCGTTCTTCCTTAAAATTGATGAAATATGGAAGTTATGATCAAAGCATAATAATAATAATAATAATAATAATAATTCCTTAACATGTGAAAAAACTCATGGATATTTATGTATCTTTTTATTTAACTTTAACTCGGTCCATCCATACTTCTCGGCATTTAACAAACCTTCAATAATAAATATTTATTTAAATAAATGAATATCATTGTATTATTCATTCAATAAATAAATAAATATTGTATCCACTAAACTAATGAATAAATATTTATTTAATATTATTATAACAAAAAAATTATTTGTTACATTGGGAATAAAAAATTGATAAATAAATATTATATATTCATGTAATTATTTATTACCTTGAAAATAAATATTTATTTAATATTTAACTCACATATATATTCTTTCAAATAACGGATGATTGGATTTATGAAACCAAAAAAACCAGAATAATTATTAAACCACAACATAAGAATGATATTTATTCAACCATTTAAATTCAAATGGAATTTAACTAAGATTTTGTATACACTTAGTGTATAGCCCTCTAAGACTCTTTCTTAGTGGCATTAGAAAAAACTAGACCAAAGTCCAATACCATCATTTAGCAACATGAAAAGTCACCCATAGAGAAACAAATTAATGTTTCAATGATGAAAATATCCTATAGATTCACATCGTGTAATATAATCCTTTTGTCTCAATATCATGTCAATCAAGTTTCATAATTTGTGCCATCAACCTATATACTTGATTTATCTTTCTTTAAATTACTAAAATGAACACATTGATATACTAGTATGTCCATGTGTAACGTTCTGAACTGGGATCCACTCAACTAATTCCCTTAGCTGGTGGGTCACATGGCCTCAAGTGTGCCTCCCCATACGCTAAAGGCTACTGAATAGTAGTGATGATCGAAGGTGGTATAGTGGAGAGACTATACCCTCGTATCAGAGTAGTATATTGGATATAATAAATAAATAACAATATAATAATAATAATAAATAATATGTCATAGAAGAAACAAAATGATAATCAACTATGAAAGCGTAAATAAAAAACAACAATAAAAATAATAAAAAAAACTTAATCCAAGTCATATACATGATGATGTCATGGCATGCTGATATACAAAAATGGAAATAGAGGATACAGGGGACAGGAATATACAACATGCTATAAAAAATAAAGAAAGTCCAAAAGACTTTTCCATTAGCATCATGAGAATATGCTTAGTTCTATGCTCCCATGCTCCAAGCTATAAGTAAAACAGATCAAGCATCTACAATTGGGTGTTTTCTCTTATCAATTTTAGCAGACAAGAAGTCTACTTGAGTACCAAAGGTGGCCTGAGTAGGGTCTGAGATAAAATCATTAGGTCACCAACAACAGTGTCTATAAATAATCCATCAAGTGTATATAGCATAGAAGTGTGTAGGTAAAATAAATAATAAACAATATTAAATAATAAATATTAGCCAGCTCAGGTTCCTACAGAACACTAAGCTAGCTCTACTTTCTTTTTCATAGACCGGTGTAAGAGTCTAATCAATAACCATATATATAGTAATGATATATATATATATATTTATATAATTTATACATGTAAATGAATTAAGTACGTAATGACATAAGTAGGTATATACATGGATACTAGGTGCTAGCTAGACCTAGGGCATAACTCAGGCATCCATACCTATTCTAATGAGCTATAGACTGTAGCACGGGTACATGCCCTGAATCTCATGATGAATTCAAGACATATTTCGCATCATTTGATATGGTGGGGTGAGTCATCATGCTCGACACCTGATATGGAGGAATGTGGAACATCATGCCCATTTCCCAGATAAAAGTATAATGGTGTGAGTCGATATGCCCAACACCTTATGTAAGGGAGCATGAAATTTCATGCTCAACAAATCCCTTAACCATTATTCAAACTTCCAATATAAATGGAATCCATGTAATAATAATAATAATAATAAACATGATTTGTCACCTATCATACATTTATAGTCACATAACACAGACATACAAGGGTGATCAATTCATATATTTCAAGTTCATAATAATAAAATAAGAGGCATGGTCTTGCCACCCATTTTTATTCAAATTAAACAAGACATTTGATTTATCATGAAAATTAAAATTAATCCCATGGTCAATCCAAACTCTTAGAAGGTGTTTTAGTCATATAGAAAATTATATAAAAAGGAAAATTACATTTCCAAGTCAATCCAAATACTTAGGAGGTGTTTAGTCCATTAAAAAAATGATATAATAGATGTAAATTTATTTATCATGCCTGAAGGGGTGGAAATGAACAAGGTTAACAACATTTAATCCTTTAGAAAGGGTCCACGGGAGTATAACAACAAGCTTAAATTTATTTAGAAAGGAAGAACACATTTTGGGAAACACATGGAAATAGTCGGCATGCGGCATAATTGAAGATCTATAAAAACATCACTACTTTTAGGGAAGACAATTAAAAAACATCCCTTAGGGACTTAAATGACTCTGAATCCAATATTGACTTCATATTTGAAGTATAATGGAAGAAATCAGAGAAACATACAAACACCCTGAAAATAGGGCATATGAGATTGCACCTAAATAGCTCAAGAGATGGGAAGAGAAACTAAGAATGGGAGTAAGAGGATTGAGGAGATCACCTATAGATATTCAATGATTCTAACTATGATCTTTGTGGATTCATGATAAAGGCATTGCCTTGATCCCTAGGTTAGGTAAAGGGAGAGCTCCACAGGAGAAGGGAGGAGCTCATGTCCGCTGGAAATGAAAGAAGATTAGGGAGGATATATTAAAGTAATTAAGGTAAAAATGGTCTTTTTACCCAAGAAATCTTGGATCACACGGGTTTTCCACATGGTTGTCCAAATTGTACACCAACCATTCTCCAGGATCTACCTAAGGAGGGACCATGCATGGGCTAGGTGCACAGTTTGACTAACCATGCACAAGCCATATAGAAGGCCTCTGTCACCAACCTATGAAATCCACATGGGCATGCACCCTGGATCACACGGTTTCATATAACCATGTGGCCCCCTTCTCCCTCTGAAATGCACACATGGTTAAGGGAAATCGTGCGAGATGGGTGACACGGTTTCTATTAACCATGTGTCCTAGTCTGTTTTCCAAAATTTCAGGGCTCCAGACACCGAACAAGCCCCAGATACCCTAGTGACCTTTGTGACTCCATTAGGAACAATTATAAGGTCTAAAATAAGGAATTTAAGATGAAAACAATTATTTTTACCTTTTTGAAGAGTTGGGTCAGTACACCATGGATTTATCAAACTCTTCCATTTCAATCAAATAGTTGGCGATATCTACTTCCTTTAACTCAGAAGGTACAAATATTTTCTTGACTTGTTCATTAATGTCATATCATTCATGATGCACTCAATTTATCTTAATTTATCATGAGTATATATAGTTATTGTTTTCTCTAATACATTAAATTACATGACTTGTGATATACATTAATAATAATATCAAGTCTAAGGACCGTCACACGTGTCTAAGGATTGGAATATCCAATGTCATATAAAATATGTGAAATTCCTACAGGCATGGTTTCTCTAATAACCTCATATCCTAAATATTACCAAGTTATTACTTAATATAAAGAATTATTAATGTATTATGAACCCCCTACACCCAATAACCTACATCATTTTTGTCTCGTTATATAGATTCCATATGATTGTAGAACATATATTTAATAATATTTTCATATAACTTCAAGTTTATCATCGTAGTGGGGATATAATATTACTTTTCAATATAGAAGATACTATAAGGACATTATCACATTAATGTTATGTATAATAATTATAATTACCCAACCTTAAACATTACATAATCCTGAGTTTTAGTCAAGAATTTACTTTTTTTTACATTGACGATCTTTTCAGGTTTAGAGTTTTATAAAGTTAGGACATAATTCATACATATAAAACCATAATAATAAAAATTGGATAATAATAAAACAACATCCATTTTTTCATAATACAAAAGTTTTTAATAAAAACATGAAATCTATTCATGAAAGGTCTTCACAACATACATCTTAGCTTATCCTTTTATCGTTCCCATCCTTAAACCCTGTGAAAACATTTTAAAATTTAGGATGATAAAAAAAAGACCATTAATGGGTATAAAAATAAGGATATAAACCATTATTATATGAATACTTATAAACATATGAAATCATTTTCATAAATAAATACTTATCACCTAATAAGTATAATATAGTTACTCTGTGAAAACATGAGATTTCCATAAAACATAGAAAACATAAATAATACCATAAAGGAAACTTGGAGAATTAATTACTTAATATTGTAACCCTCATATATACCATATGATTTTTAACCCTCATGGCTACCTTATAATGCAACCTTCACATCTACCTAACAATGCAACCCTCACGATAATCTTGTGTTGTAACCATTGCAGTTACACTTGGAGTAACCATATGACCGACCTCCAATTTAAACATACCCAATGAATTGGAGGGATATATAGGTCCAAACCTTCATCATAAAAAATTCCCAATAACTATAACATAATCATTAAAAATAAACACTTGCATAAAAACATTCCTTTTAAATTTTGTAAAAAAAATAGAAATTTAAAAGAGGATTTTTAAAGAGGTTTCCTTTACATATACCATATCATTGAAAAAAAATTAATAAAATGAAAGGAATATGTATAATAACTATAAATCCTAATAATAAAACATAATATATTAAACATTCATATCACAAATAATCTTAGTATGATAAAATCAATGAAGTAGAAGGTTGACCCAAAGAATGGAAATTGGGTTATGAATTCCCTTACCTTGGGTTTGTCTTACTTAAAAAGTATTTAAACCTCATGTATAATGGTTAAAAGAGTGTTATTAATATTTAAAAAACATATTAATTTTTATAACACAGTATATAATCATTTTATAATATAATTCCACCCATTTATTAATAATATTTTGTTATTTCCACTGTTTTAGGTGCATTCTTTACATGGTTTATATGGTCAGTTTGTAATGGATTTTCTTGTCGAATGGAATAAAAACCCTAGAAGTGGAATTAAATGGTATTAATATGTTTCTATAATATTAAATGATATCATAAATCATCTTTTTTCAGATATGATGATTAATAATTAGATAAAACATTAATGATATTTGTTTAGATCATTTTGGCGGTTCTTCGATAATCACAAACTAGTTTCATTGTATAATTTAATATTATGTATATATGTTAATTCCAAAACATAAAATAGGTTATATAATACACTTTATAATATTTTTAAACCATTAAAATGGTTTTATGACCATCTATGAAGGTGGTAATTTAAATTGAGAACACATCTTCCATGATGTTGGTAAATTGACACATCATGGACAATGTTTTTATTTTTTTTAGGATAAAAGGGGGGGTGAAGAAGTATGATGATGAATATTTCCATAAAAATGATATAATTCCCGTATATATAATATAATGGATTTTTCATGACTCTTGGATAAGGGTATGTGAAGAGAGTATAATAAAATAAAAATAATTGAAAAGAAAAGAAAAGAAAATGAAAGAGGATTTTTACATCTTGAATTCTCTTCCTTGAGAACCTCCTTAAGACCCTTGGTTTTGGCCTTTTTGTGAGACCAGTAGGTATTGGACATGGAGAAGAGTCTTGGGAATGTATTTAGCTAGAAATTAATCAATATAAAAGGATTTGAGGTGTGAGGAGAAGAGGTGGTGTGGTGTGGTATTTATAGTGGAGGAGAAGGGTATTTTCTCATTATTATATTCATTAGTTTATTAATTTGGCTCAATACTATGAATATTTATAGAATTATCATCAAATATATTAAAATAATTAAGGTAAGTTCTAGATTATGTTGCTTAAATCATTCATGATGTTAGGAAAAGTGTATTTAACTTATAATGTATATATAACGTAAATTACTATATTTCACTATTCACAAAAAAATCATATTTTTCTAAAAAATCCTAAAAATTCACCCTAACCATTTTTTGATGTGTAGAATTATAAAAATAATTTTCTACATGTGATAAATTTAATTTTTAATTAAAATCACAATTTATTCGAAAAATACCAATTTTAAAATTATAACTAATTTTATAACACTTTGAAAAATTAACTAAAGTCTCATAAAATTATCTTATAAGCATAAGAAAACATAATAATAATTTATGAATCTATTTTATAAAAATAAATTTTCTTTTAAATTATTATATTAATTATAAAATTATATTCAAATATTTATTACTTACAAAAATTCCAACACTTAATTTATAATTTTCAAAAAATTATTTACTTGTTCAAAGATATAAATATATCATATTTTCACATATAATATGGTTAAATTTCATTTATACTTTATTAGGTGAGATTTCCATTCTATTGACCAGATTACTATTCCTAATGGTCATTATACTATTCCTAAGGTCAAGTTACTATTCCATCAATATAAATTCCTTAATTCTTATAAATAACACTTATTTAATTATAAATTTATAATGAATTTAAATATTTATTCCATAATGGAAAAATATATATTTTATAAGTATATGTGTTGTTACATTCTCCCTACCTTCTAGAAATTGTGTCCTCGTGATTTTTATCTACTTATTAAATAAGAGATAATAATTTTCCCTCATAGAATTCTCATATTCTTATATTGCTTCTTAAACCATGTGGTTTCTCAACAAAACCTTAACCTAATGGATTACCTTATTCCGCAATACTTACTCTCTACGATCAAGAATCTGAACAATTTTCTCTTCATAAGAAATGTTCTCTTTTAGATGAACTACTTCTAGACTCAAAACATGAGATGAATATGGAATTTACTTTCTCAACATCGAAACATGAAAAACATTATATACCTGATATAAACTCGTAGGAAAAGGTACTTAGTAGAAGACTAGTCCAAATTTCTATAGGATTTCATAAGGTCTAATGAACTGTGGACTTAGATTTCCTTTCTTACCAAAATGAATAACACTTTTCCTTAGTGAGATTCTAAGAAAAAAATGATCACCTACCTCGAAAGTGAAGTATTTCCTCCTATTATATGAATAACTTTTATGCCTTATCTAAGCTATCCACATGTGTTGCTGGATTATCTTCCCTTTCTCAGTCACTTCCTCTACTAATTCTGGTCCCATCAACTTCCTTTCCCTAACTTCATCCCAAAATGTTGTAGTTCTACACCACTTCCCATATAATTACTCAAAAGGTGTCATTTGTATACTGGAATGAAACTATTATTATAAGAAAACTCAACTAAATAAATATGTTGATCCCAACTTCCCTGGTAATCTATTGAACAAGATCGAAGCATGTACACCAAGGTCTAAATTTTTCACTCTGGTTTTCCATCAGATTGAGGATGAAAATTAGTGATGAATTCTATGCCCAACGACTTCTGAAGGCCTTTACAAAAATTAGAAGTGAACCTGGGATCTCAGTTAGATACAATAGAAAGAGGAACTCCATGTAACTTGATAATCACCTTGAGGTATAGTCAAGAAATCTGATCTAAATACATAGTATCTCAAATAGGAAGGAAATGTATAGATTTAGTTAGTTGGTCAATAATAACCCAAATCGTATTGTTACCTCAAGAAGTCTTTCGTAGTCCCACCACAAAGTCTATGGATATATTTTCCCATTTCCACTCTATCACTAGAAAAGCCTAAAGCATCCTTTTTATTAATTATCACTCTACTTTAAGCTGTTGACTTGTTAAACATTTTACAATAAAATCTACAATATCTCTTTTCATTCCATCCCACCAGTAATACTCATGAAGGTCTATGTACATCTTAGTAATACCAGAATAAAATAAAAATGGAGAACTATGAGCTTCACACAACAGTTCTTTCTTCAGCTGGGAATCACAAGGCATGCTTAATCTCTTTCCAAATCTTAAAACATAATCTCTATCAACATTAAATTCTAGAAACTTAACCCTTTTAACCAATTCTACTTTTTTCTGTAACTCACAGTCTTCCTTCTACGCTTGCTTAATTCTATATAATATAGATAACTTCACTAACACCTAAATCAAAACATAGGAATTTCCTGCAACAATAACTTCTAATACAAAATTCATCAAATCATTAATCAAGGGGTCTTGTTCCAAATGTAACATGGTTAATGATGCGTGATGTTTTCGACTCAAGGCATCTACCACTTTTTTTCTTTTCTAGGATGGTAATTGATCGTACAATTATAATACTTTATCAATTCAATCCATATACTTTTCCTCATGTTTAATTCCTTCTAAGTGAATATATACTTTAAACTTTTATGGTCAGTATATATTTCACATTTGGCTCCATATAAATGATGCCTCAAAATTTTCAAAGAAAAAACCACAGCTAAAAATTCTAGATCATGTGTAGGATAATTTAAATCATGAGGTTTTAATTGTATTGAAGAATAATAAATTACCTAATCATTCTATATCATAACACAACTATTTCCCTTCAATGAATCATTATTGTAGATGAAAAACTCGCCATTTTTGTAAGGTAGGGATAAAACTGAAGCATTCCCCAATCTCTTCTTCAGTTCTTGAAAACAAACATCACATTCTTCTATCCAAATAAATTTAACCCTTTTTCATGTTAACTTAGTTAGTGGGCTAGATAACCATGCAAAGTTTTTAACAAACCATTTATAATAACCTACTAATCCAAGAAAACTACGAATCACTATAACATTTGTAGGTTTTGCCCATTCATCAACCTCTTTTTTTAGTAGGATCAACTGTTATGGCATCCTTATTTATAATGTTCCCAAGAAAAGAAATCTATTACAACCAAAAATCATATTTTTTAAATTTTCTGTATAACTTATTTTCTTTGAGAGTTTTCAAGACAATCCTTAAAAAAAATTCATGATCCTTATAACTTTTTTAAAATACCAAAATATTATCAATAAAAACAACAAAAAACTTATCCAAATATTCATGGAATATTTTATTCATAAGATCCATGAATACAGCAGGAGAATTTTTAAAACCAAAGGGCATAGAAACAAACTAATAATGCCCATATCTAGTACAAAAATCTATTTTCAGGATTCCATCCTTCTTCACCTTCCGCCGATGGTACTCGTACCTCAAGTTAATCTTGGAAAAATACTGAGCTCCCTGGATCCGATCAAACAAGTAATCTATAAGAGGAAAAGGATACTTATTATTAAAATTAATTTTATTCAAATATCTATAATTAATTAAAAGTCTCATGGAACCATCTTTCTTTTTAACGAACAAAATAGGTGCACCCCTTGGTGAAGTTCTATGATGAATGAAGCCTTTATCAAGTAACTCCTATAATAGATTTTTCAATTCAAGAAGTTTTAATTGAGCTATTTGATAAGGGGGTTTATAAATTGTCTTAGCATCAGAAACTAAGTCAATAGTAAATTCTACTTTCCGATTAGGTATAACACTGAGAAACTCATCTGGAAAAACATTCATGTATTAATTTACCACTGGCTCATCATTAATCTAAACAGTTCCCTTGTTTTCAACAATATAAGAAATATAACTTTAATTTCCATATTTTAATAGTTTCTCATCTTCATGATATGTTATCAATTGTATGGTTTCATTCTTGTATACAAACAAAAAATATTTCTGAAAAAAAATTGGCTTCACAATCAATCTTAAAATTGTAAACAAAAAGCTAATCCATACCCAGAATAACATCAAACTCTACTAAGGTCAAAACAAAAAGGTTTTTAGGTAATGTATTTCCACATAAAACAATAATATGATTCTTATAATTCATTTTTACTATAATATTTCCCCCTAGTGTTTTAACCATAAGTTTCAGTCTCATTTATTAAAGTGAAATTTCCAATTTACTGGAAATTTTCTATGATATAAATAAATGTGAAACCCCGTATCAAGCAAGACATTAGAAAAATTTGAGTAGATAAATAGAGTACCTAATAAAACTTCATTGGATGGCCTAACATCTTCTGACATAGTCACAAAGGATCTCACTACACCTTTCTACTTATAATCTAACTACTTTCCATCATTCAGATCTTTCTTTGGGAAGGTATTTGCATAATGAACCATCTCACCACATTTTAAAAACTTTATACTTTTTTTATCATAATTAATCTTAAGATAATTTTTGTTACAATCTTGGGCCATATGTCCAAAGTTACCATATCAAAAACACTTCCTAGTTTTGTTAAGTCATTCCCTAGGGTTCTTTTTACCACACTTTTCACAAATTGGAAACTAGACTTTCTTACCATCAGATTTATTTGATTGATTCTTACCCATTGATTGACATATGGACCTCTTCTTCTACTTGTTGTAAAAGTACATGTGATAATTTAAAAACTCCATTTCTACCCTCTTAGAACATTAGAAAATTTTCTCATAAATTTTGAATTCATGGGAAGCCAATTCCCTTCAATATCTTGGCTTCAATCCTGAGTAAAAATGATTGATTTTGTTATCAATATCCTAAATAATATTTGGAGCGTACCTTGAAAATCAGGTGAAGTTTAATTCATACACAGCCACTGAATCCTCCTCCTTTTTCTTCAATTAAAGGAATTTATTTTCTATGATAATTTTAACAACCTTAGGAAAATATTTTTCAAGGAAAATATTTTTAGAAGTCATCCCATTCCAAGGCATCAATCTCCTTGATATGCCTAATATTCTTTACCATTGACAACCACTGGTCAACTTCACCTTCAAAATGATAAATATCAAGACTAAACTTTTTATTATATGAACACCCCATGACATCAAATATATTTTCAAGGGATTTAATCCACCCTTCATCTTCCACTGGGTCAAAATATCCACTGAAAATAGGAGGGTTTTACCTCATAAAATGTTCTACTATTGTCATGTTCCTTTGCGGTAGCTCTGGTTGTTCTCTTTCATGGATTCCATTTACATTTATATCCTAGTTCAACTGATACATTTCTATCACAAACTATTTGGTTCCAATACCCACCATTTTAGACTATAGATTCAGACATATATCATCCTCTCGGTGCCTTCCTACTTCGGCTTCCCTGTTTCTTCTGTAAAAAACCATGCTGAACAGACATATCTTAGATAAAGTGACATGGTAATATTTAAATTCTATATCATTTAAATATAAGATAAAAATCATTTATAGTATTCTATTAACATCATCCTAACCTTTAAAGTTATCTAAATTGTGCTCTGGTAGCAACTATAATGACCTGAACTTAAACATTACATAATCTTGAGTTTTAGTCAAGAATTTACTTTCTTTTACATTGAGGATATTTTTAGGTTTAGAGTTTTATAAATTTAGGAAATAATTTATATATATCAACCCATAAGAATAAAAATTAGATACTACTAAAAAAATATCCATTTTTTCATAATACAAAATTTTTTAATAAAAAACATGAAATCTATTCATGAAAAGTCTTCACAACATTCATCTTGGATTCTCTTTTTCTCGTACCCATCCTTAAACCCTATGAAAAAATTTTAAAACCTAGTATGAGCACAAAAAGATAAGTAAGGAGTATAAAAACAAGTATATAAACCATTATTACATGAATACTTATAAACATGTGAAATAATTTTCACAAATAAATACTTCTCACCCAATAAGAGTATCATATAGTTACTCTGTGAAAACATGATATTTCCATAAAACATTGAAAACATAAATAATACTATAAAGGTAACTTGGAGAATTAATTACTTAGTATTATAACCCTTGGGGATACCATATTATTTGTAACCCTCATGACTACCTTACAATGTGAACCTCACGACTACCTTACAATGTAACCCTCATGACAATCTTATGTTGTAACCATTGAAATTACACTTGGAGTAACCATACGGCTGACCTAAAAATTAAACATACTTAATTAATTGGAGGGATATATATGTCCCACCATTAATCATAAACAATTACCAAGAACTATAACATAATCATTAAATATTAACACTTGCATAAAAGCATTCCTTTTGAATTTTGTAAAAAAAAGAAACTTAAAAGAGGATTTTTAAAGAGGATTCATTTACATATACCATATTATTGAAGAAAGAATTAATAAAATGAAAGGAATATATATACTCACTATAAATACAAATAATAAAACATAATATATTAAACATTAATATAAAAAATAATCTTATTATGACAAAATCAATGATGTAGAAGGTTAACCCAAAGAATGGAAATTGGGTTATAAATTATCTCACCTCAGGTTCGTCTTACTTAAAAAGTGTTTAAAACTCCTGTATAATTGTTAAAATAGTGGTATTAATATTTTATAGAAACATATTAATTTTTATAACACATTATATGATGATTTTATAACATAATTCCACCCATTTATTAATAATATTTTGTTATTTCCATTGTTTCATATGCGTTCTTTACATGGTTTCCATGGTCAGTTCGTAATGGATTTTCTTGTCGAATGGAAGAAAAACTCTAGAAGTGGAATAAAATGATATTAATATGTTTCAATAATATTAAATGATACCATAAATCATCTTTTTTATATATTATTATGAATAATTAGATAAAACATTAATGATATTTTTTTAGATCATTTTGGCGGTTCTTCGATAATCATGAACTAGTTTCGTTATATAATTTAATATTATGTATATATGTTAATTTCATAACATAAAAGAGGTTATATCATAAAATTTAAGATCTATCTCAACTATAAAAATGATTTTATGACCATCCGTGAAGGTGGTAATGTAAAATGAGAACACATCATCCTTCATATCGATAAATCGACACATCACAGACAATGTTTTTATTTTTTTAGAATAAAAGGGAAAGGTGAAGAAGTATGACGATGAATATTTACATAAACATGATAAAATTTAATTATATATAAGATACTAGAGTTTTAATTCCTCTTGGATAAGGGGAGGTGAAGAGAGTATAAGAAAATAAAAAAGAATTTAAAATTAAAGAAAAGAAAATGAAATATGATTTTTACCTCTTGAATTATCTTTCTTGAGAACCCCCTTAAGGCCCTTGGTTTTGGACTTTTGGAAATACCAACAAGTATTTGACATGGGGAAGAGGATTTGGAAGGGATTTGGTCTGAAAATAAGCAATCTAAAAGGCTTTGTAGTGTGAGGAGAAGAGGTGGTGAGGGTGGTATTAATAGTAGAGGAGAGGAGTGTTTTCTCATTATTATATTCATTAGTTTATTAATTTGGATCAAGACTATGAATAGTTTGAAAATTGTCATAAAATATATTAAAATGAAGAAGGTAAGTTCTATATTATGGTACCTACATCATTCATGATGTTAGGAATAGTTTATTTAACTTATAATGTATATATACCATAAATTACTGTATTTCACTATTCACAAAAAAATCATGTTTTTCAGAAAATCCCAAAAATTAACCATAACAATTTTTCAATGTGTAGAATTTAAAAATGAACTCCATTTTTTGAAAATAATTTTAAAAATATGAGAAATTTAATTTTTAATTAAAATCATAATTTATTCCAAAAATGCCAATTTTAAAATTTTTACTATTTTTATAACACTTTGAAAAATTAACTAAAGTCTCATAAAATTATATTATAATAATAACACAACAAAATAATAATTTATTAATCTATTTTATGAAAAAAAAAACTTTTAAATCATTATATTAATTATAAAATTGTATTCAAATATTTATTACTTACAAAAATTCCAACACTTAATTTATAATTTTCAAAAAATTATTTACTTGTTCAAAGATATAAATATATCATATTTTCACATAAAAGATGGATAAATTTTATTTATAATTTATTAGGTGAGGTTACTATTTTATTAACCAGATTACTATTCCTAATGGTCATGTTATTATTCCTAAGTTCAAGTTACTATGCCATCAATATAAATTCATTAATTCTTATAAATACCACTTATTTAATTATAAATTTATGATGAATTTAAATATTTAATTCCAAAATGAAAACAAATTATTTTATAAGTACCTAGTTTGTTACAAGAATGCTCATCATTTGATAAGATATTTATTATTATTCAAGTCCCTTAATATACTTATAATCAAAATTACAATGTAGTTGGTTATAGTGAACCAACTCCAATAGATATAACATAAAATGAATTATATATACTTATAGATTTAGGGAATATCTTCATCATTGACTTCATATTTTGATTTTACCAGTCCAACCATAATATTGAGTTAGATCTGTCTCATCACAAATATAATTTTTTTAATATATTTTATTTTATATCATTTAATATTTATATATATTTTTAAAGTAATTTCATTCAAAATAAGATTGTTTCTGAAGTGTGATGTTTTTGAGATGGTCTTGAGCCACCACTTAAACACTATTTGAACTGATCTACTGGATTTGTACAATGATGTCAGGCCGGTTGGCAGAGACCTTCGGTTCGGCCTAACATGACCAAGTCATTTTGACACTCCCAATTATACATGTATGAAAAATTAAGAGCATATTTTTTATCATGATTAAATAATTTGGACACTCTTGAATAGTCATGCACTTTGGTCGATCCAAAGCTGACCCGTTTATTAATCAGTCTCGGTTGCTTTATCCAAGCATGATCTATTTATTAATCAGGTCTTGAAAAAAATCATGTACCTAATCCATTTAAAATATGTTTGACCTATTTATTAACCAAACCTTAAAATATAATTAAATTAAATTATAATTATAATTATAAATATTATTATTATTATTTAATTTGTAAATATATTATAGAATAATTTTTTTAGCAGGCTTTAAAAATAGATACATTTATTTTTTGGATAAAAAATTTTAAATCCAATAATACTTTTTTGTGTTAGGATTATAGTCGGGTGGTCAGGAGTGGGGCTTGTATATACAAAACATTATTTATCATTTTTATAATTATGATATATATATATATATATATTTATGTATAATTTTTATACTCATTTTGATATGATTTGGAATTGAGGGTTATATATGGAAATGGGTACCTAAAAATCAGATACCCAACATTAACCTACTTGGAAAATCAGGGCTACGGTACCCCCTAAACGAGTTAGGGTAGGGTTTGGGTTCTAGGTAACTCAATCGATTAATAATCGGGTGGGATTTAGGTATAACTCTCCAAACGTGTACTCCTATGTATCATGTAAAAAAAACTTTCTTTAAATATTGGCTTTGATATAATGTGAGATAACTCAAGTTAAACTTACACATATTTCAATAATTTAATCATTACATCTCACAACAATCACACAATCTCATAAACATAAAGGTTTAGTGTCTTGGAGGAATATCTACATAAGCAGATAATTTTACAACACTTGTGAATATTTCTCTATAATTGAGTCATACTAAGATCCTTTCTATACTTCTCATAAGTTATACTCATCTTTATAACCTGGGGAATGAAAACATAAAAAAGGGGTGTGCTCAAATGTGTTGTAAGAGAAACTCATCAACATGTCATCAAGGGTTAGATCATAATTATGAGAGAAAACATGGGTATGGAAGAAACATCTTATTAAAAATAACATGTAATAATAAAAGTTTATCACAATCCATGATAGGAATACGTGTAATCTCAAAAGAGAAAATATATACCATGGCATAAGAGTGCAGAAGCATAAGATAATAAATATGATTCATGGAGAGTAATCATAGGAATAAATATATGAATCGTCATGGAAATGAAGTATAATAGTAAACTATGGCACTAGAATAGACATTAAAATCATGAAATAGTGGAGTAGGAATCACTACTTGTTTCCCATAACATAGTGGGGCAGACATCACCGCCTGATTCTCATAGTAGATCAGGCATCACTACCTGATTATCATAAACATAGTGTAGCAAGCATCACTACTTTATTCTCATAAATTTAGTAGATAAGGCATCACTAACTAATTATCATAACACAGTAGAGTAATCATCACTTTATGATTCCCATAGTGGAGAAATAATCAATAATCGATTCTCACAATCATCTCATGAGATATAAATCCTTAACCAATGAATTATAGAGAAATATATGACCATAAACTTAATAATAATAATCATCCATACATATGCATTTCATTAGAACATGAAAACATTCATATTTCATACATCACTTAATTAACTTGTGGAAAATATATGAGTTTCATGAAAACATTTCCTATAACATTCCATAAGACATCCAGATAATGAAGTTGAATAGATTTAAATATATCCCCATTATAACATAAGGATAATTAAGGATTTTGGCATAGATGAAAAAAAATTAAGATCATTGGATAAATAACTTGAATATAAGAGGAAATACCCCTTTTGAGAGGCTTTAAAACTCCTTAAAATGTTTTATTTAAAATGAAATACTTAATCTTGATAAAACATTTTAAAATTATCCTTTAAAAACAAAGAATAGAGTTCTCATAAAATAAATTTTATAAGAGAAATATACTTTCAAAAAAATACTTTCTTTGAGAATACATAAAAAACACTAAAGATTTCTTTCTTAAGAAAAAAAATCCTTTAAAAATCCCTTTAAAAATCAAGAATCCCTTTTTAAAATCAAATAATTACTTTTATAAAATATAATAACATTTCTTTTTCTTTTAAAAATCATCAAAAGTTAAAATCATTTGTAAAACAATTTTAAAACAGATAAATTGTGACGTCTCGAACCCGGTTTACTCAAAAGTAACTAAACCTAGGGGGAACATGACCTCAGCTCACCTCCCCGTATACCAGAGGTTTCCAACTAGCAACAAGGGTCCATGGTAGAATAGTGGGGAGACTATTCCATCATGATCAGAGTGTAGCAAAAAGGTATAATCATATCAATCAATATCAGGAGCATAAAAGATAACCAAACAATATAATATTAATAATCTATCACATAAAAAAACAATCAATCACATCCATCAATGTTATATACAAAAATAATGATCATGGAATGCCATACAAAAAGGGAAATACAAGTGGATTAGGGGATCATTCATATACAACATACTATACAAGAATAAACAAAAGACCCAAGTTTATCTCTAGTAGCATCTTGAGAATAGGCTCGATCCTATTTCCTCTTACATCATCCTAGAAAGGTAATCGATCATCTATAGTAGGTTACTTTCCCTTATCCCTACCTTCATCCATATTCTCTTCGGGCACCCAATAGTAGCTCGAACAAGGTGTGAGATATACTCAATAGGCCACCCCCAATGGTGTCTAATGTCATCTGGTCCGTGAGTATATAATAATCAGTGTGTAGGTAATAATAAAATATGTAAATGAAATGTGGTAAATAAATAACCCATATGTGTATGGGTTCCCACGGAACCCTCATCCTATGTTACCTATTTCATCCTAAGCTGGAATGTATCTAAGTAAACATTCAATCATGATTTAATTTATAATAAAATCTCAGTACCTAGATCATGTCCAAAATGTCCCTTGTGAATCACATCTAATCAAGATATGTATAATATGGCCATCATAATATGTAAGGCTCTGACTTAATCCAATCTTATTATTTATCTTTGAAATCACATTGTGTAATTAATTAATTATGATCGAAAAGAAACCTAATCCCATCATTGGAATTCCTAATTTTGAACCCAAGAATCACTCTAGGAATAACATGAATCCATCACCTTATAAGACCGTCCTAGGTATTCCTCATAGGAACCCTGGTATCACTCTAGGTGTGGTATAAATTCATCACCCTCTGATTTCATCATTATCAATCCACAAAGGGATCCCAAGTGTCACTCGTGTCATATATAATAATCTTCCCACTAATTATATCCTTAGAAATCCACATAGGGAGTCCAAGTATCACTCGTGGAGTATATAAAGGTCATCCCTCTAATTCCATCCTTTATAATCTACATAGGGAGTCAAAGTATCACTCATGGAATATATAATATAGTTACCAAGTAAGTATTTACTTTGTGTTCATATGAGAACCCATGTGTTACCCATGGTTCATGATAAATTCATTTAATTCAATAAGCTCGATGTGTCCATTTATGGCTTTCTGAATTAGATCCCATTTTCACTCTCAAGATGGAAATATGAATAGTCATAGGCCTAAAGTATAACCATACCATTTGATTACATGTTTAATTCAATTGAACATAAAATTATTATAATAAACTTACTCACCTCAAAAGGTGGCTCAAATCATAATCTAATCTTAGAAGGCCTAGTCTCCCATGAATCCTATCATTCATCTTAATTGGGCATTTTGATTTTTAATAACATATCAATCCTAAACGATAAGGTATAATGGAAAAAGGCATAGGGACGTGTTATTTCATTCCCTATTTCATTTAATCCAATTTACATGTCAATCGTTTCATTTAACATCCTAAAAACAAGGGGTAAAAGAACATAGCTTAAGAGGTTAATCAAATTCATTGGCCACCCATAGTGGTTTTATTAAATTTAATAACACACCCAAGGGGTGGTTCAATTCAAGGTCCTTAACCTACAATTATATATAAATGGGTCTTGTGGGTCATACAGGTCAATCCTATTCATTTTATTTAATAATAATTCCATTTAATAAGCGATGCTTGGAAAATCTGGCATGTGGCACAACAACTCAATATATAAACACCAAGACTTTAAGGGAAAATCATTAGACCACATACCTTAGCTTGGTAGTTGACTCATCATTCGTTGTTGGCCTTTAATCCAGGATAAAATGGAAGAAATCAAATAAATATACAAATTCCATGAAAATAGGTCATATTAGCTCATACCAAAATAACTCAATACCTAGGAGGATGCCATGGGAGGGCCCCAAAATGAGGGACTATTGTGTGTGTAATAGAGAAGAAAAATAGGGGATGAGTTAAATAGAATGGAGTATGAAATCATCTTTTTATCCACTTTAAAAGGTCACATAATTTGGATGCATGGTTGGTCAAACTATGCATCAGCCACTATCCCAAGACAACCCTAACACAATCTAGGTGCATGGTTTGACTAACCATGCATAGTCTTTACAAAACCCCTCTGTAAAGAGGTCTGCAGGACTTATAGGGTCGTACATCCTGGGATGGATGGTTAGGACAAATTGTGTGTCCCTAGGCAGAGCACTGGATCACCCTACATGGTTTAAACAAACCATGTGGACTGGGCAGCATGGTTTCTACTAACCATAGGGCCCACTTTTTTCTTCCAAAAGTTGAGGATCTGGGATCCATACAAGCCTCAGACACCCCAATAACTCATGTGACCTCATTTGGTACTTACATTAGGATAAAAAAATAAACTGAAATTAAAAGTTTCCATACCTAAAAAATGATCCAGTTTCTTATAATATTTCCACCTTAAAGAAACACATCTCTGACCTTCCCTTACAAGGGTGGTAAAGTATCATATAAGAATAACTTTGACCCCTAGTCATGTATGTCTACTTCCCACTCCCAAATATCATCTCATACATGGTTTTTCTTCCATAACACTCATACTAAAGGAACTAACTGACCTCAAAGAACCTTCATGCCTCAATCAATAATAAAAATAGGATGCTCCTCAAAGGATACATCAACCACAAATTAAAACTCCTTAGGCTGAAGAATGTGAGATAGATCTGAATGATATCAGTGGAGCTGTGATATATGGAAGACGTCGTACATGGCTTGGTACCTATGAGGTAACTGTAAATAATAGGATACTCTCTCGATTCTCTCTAAAATCTTGAAGGGATTGGAATAATGAAGTGATGGGTTCCCTTGATTTTAAATCTATTTATTACCCAGTCTAGGTGAAATGCCTAAGAAAACCCTAATTCCCACCTCAAACTATAGTGGTCGATGGAACCTATTGATGTATGACTTCTGTCTAGACCGAGCTATAGAAATCCACTTCTTAATAATATAAACCTACTATAAAGTCTCTCGAATAAGACGAGGACCTAGTAGAGCTTCCTCTTCAACCTCTAACCAGTATATGGGTGAACAAAACGACCTACCATATAGGGTCTCATAAGGATTCATCTATATAGTCACCTGGAATTTATTATTGTAAGTGAACTTGGAGATAGGTAAGTGTTTCCCCCAAGAACCTCTTAAATCAAGGAAGAATTCTCAGATCATGTCCTCCAAAACCTATATCATATGCTCAGACTGACCGTCAGTTTATGGGTGATTAGATGTACTCAACAGTACCTGTGAACCTAGTGACCTCTGTAACCCCTGCCAGAACCAAAACATGAATCAAACATATCTTTCAGATATTATAGAACATATAACTTCATAGAGGTATATGATCTCATGAATATAGATCCTCTGAAGTTCATCCATTGAAAAGGCCTCCCAGATAGGTAGAAAATGGGTGACCTTTTCTAATCTGTCTATGATCACACATACGATGTCACTACCCTATAGTGATCTAGAAAAACCCATTACGAAATCCATGGTGATGTCATCCCACTTCTACTCAGGAATAGTTAAGGACTATAAAATCCCTTCTAGTCAATAATCCTATGTCTTCACCTGCTGATAGGTGGAACACTGATTAATAAGTCTAGTTATCTCCCTTTTCATCCCTAACCACTAGTATTGGTTATGTAAGTCATGATACATCTTTGTAAGACCAAGATGTACTGCCCAAGAAGAGGCATGATACTCTCACATCAACTACTCTCAGGAATCTATAGGAACCAAGATGCATCCATGAATGTGAAATATCTCATTCTCATCAATGACCCAACCAGGCGGTGGGACATCACTTGTAATGCTATCTCATGGGACCAATCCCTAAAAATCTAATATTTGTCTCATATTCAATCTCTCCAGATGTAAAGTGGTCATTAATAATGATTCAAGTAAATAATTTCCATGACAGTCCTGAACCTCCAAGTGAATTTCAAAAAATAGGCCCATAAGCTTCCACTAGTTGTTGGCCTCCTGAACTTCCTATGCCTGAGTATTCCTTCTTATAGCATTAGAAAATGCATTTACCTTTCTAGGCGTATAGGTAAGCTCGAAGTCGAAATATTGTAGTTATTCAACCCACCTTTTTTTTGAGATTCAATTCACGTTGTGTAAATATGTACTTGAGGATTTTGTGATTAGTATGCACCACAAAACACTCTCCTAGTAAGTAATGCCTCCATAAGTTTAAGGCATGAACAATAATGGATAACTCGAAATCATGAATCAGGTAATTCGTCTCTTTTGTCCTTAACTGATGATCCTCACACACCATGACTCTCTCCTCTTGCATTAGAACTACTCCTAGCCTGATGTATAATGTATCAAAATAAACTGTATAGATTCTACTCAACTACGGTATAATCGGGATCGGCACTGAAGTCAATTTCTCTCTCATCTCCTAAAAGTCTATCTCATAGGATTATGACCATATGAACTTCACACCCCTATTATTCAATCCTGTAATAGGTGATGCTAGGTGTAAAAAGTACTGAATTAAATGCCTATAATGACCAACTATCCCCAAGAAACTTTTTATATCAAAGACATTCATGGGATTATCCTAGGAAACTACATAACTCACCTTCTATAAGTTAACTAATACTATTTTCTTTGATATAATGTGACCTAGGAAGTGAACTTTATCAATCCAAAAGTGTCACTTTGTGAGATTAGAATATAATTGATGCTCTCTCAGTGTGTTCAATATGACCTCACGATGTTTATCATGGTTGTGTTGAGTGTGAGAATTCACCAAGATATTGTCTATGAAGACCACCACAAACATATCCAGATAAGGGTAGAAAACCCAATTCATCAGTGCCATGAAAACTGTTGGTGCGTTCAGGAGATCAAATGACATGACCAAATGCTCATATAATCCATATCTAATAATGAATGTTGTATGTGGTATATATGATGTTATAACATACACCTAATGATAACCTAACCTCAGATCAATCTTAGAGAAGACCCTTTCTCCATAGATCTAGTCAAATAGGTCATTCATATGATGCAATGGATACTGGTTCTTAACTATAAACAATTTTTATTGACGGTAATCTATACAAATCCTGAGGGTACCATCTGCCTTCTTGGACAAAAGAATTGATGAACCTTACTAAGAAGAATCAGGTCATATAAAACCCTTAGCTTCTAGATCCTATAGCTACCTATTGAGATCCTTCAACTCATTATTAGCCATCTTTTAAGGAGGAATGAATACCAGTGTAGCTCCTGGTACTAGGTCGATTGAAAAAACTATATCTATCTCAGGAGGTAGTCCTAAAAATTCATCTGAGTAAAATTCCCTAAAATGATCTACCACTGGATGGAAAATCATCTAATGCATTTCCTAATCATCTAGATAAAAACTAGAAATCTAGGATATCATCCCACCTATCCCACAATGAACGGATCCATATCAGCTTTCATAGACATCCCATTCACCTATGTGAATAAAATTTCACCCCTCTAGTGACTTTAAATTCACACTTCGGTGATAGCAGTCAACATTATAAAGATAGGAAACCAACTAATCCATATCGAGAATGATGTCAAACCCTATC
Organism: Viscum album; assembly: GCA_963277665.1. Classification (NCBI taxonomy): domain Eukaryota; kingdom Viridiplantae; phylum Streptophyta; class Magnoliopsida; order Santalales; family Viscaceae; genus Viscum; species Viscum album. The sequence goes on from OY728135.1 coordinate 1,891,051,653, forward strand.
ATCTCAAGGACAAAGAGGTCTCACACAAAGTGTCACCCAACTATCTCTAGGGACAATTATTTCACTGTAATACACTCTCCAATCAAATTATCATTAGAGTATCGAGTGTCATTATTCCACAGGAAAACTAAACATAAATCCCAAGGCTCTCCACAACAGGCACAAATATAAAGGAATGGGAAGAACCTATATAAAAAAAGAACATGTACTAAAGTATAGGAAACTATAATAGTACCTCAGACTATAGAAGGTCTCACACTCTACTCCTCATATATCGGTTTCACTACATACATCTAGCCTGATCTATGACCTTGATATATAGACTATCTACCCTAAGTAGGACCACTTTTCTAGAATTGTAATTCTGGTGTCTGGATACCCTAAACACGACCACCACCTCATCCTTATCAGCCAGTCACACTTCATCCCCCTAACCAACGAGAAGTTGTTGACCCCACTCCTGAAGGTCGAGTCAGTTCATACCCTCTCTCACTAGATACTGGAGAAAAATATCTACAAAATCAATGAATATGACCCATATTTCTACAATAACTAGATTCAACTAGGTCCCTGGTACACTGGATTTTTGTATACCCAAGCCTACCACACTAATGGAACCTTACTTGGCTACTGGAGTACACACCCTGGATACTAATATCACTACATGGAAGCTCCAAATGAAACTTGGGTCAATTTAGTTCCAGATCTAGGTATTGAACTGCCCTAGCTTGAACCCCCAGCCTCTATCAGGTTACACTTAGTGATAAGCCCACAGTTCACTTTCCCAGATATGATAGTAAGCCGAAATACATTCAGCTGTGATTGGATTTCATACCTAATACCATCCTCAAATTTCTTTTCTTTGGATAACTCATCACCTAAAAAAATAGGTATAAGGAGTTAGAGCTCCGTGAAATAGGCAGAATAGTCTATGACTGATAAATCTTCATGTTCCAAGTGCATAAACTCTCTGGCTCAATTTTCCCTCAACGCCTTGGATATAAATAATCATATAAGGCCATCTAAAAATCCCATCAACATATATCCTGATGATGATCTATCTAGGTAATAATGTCCCACCATATCTTGGCATAACCCCAAAGCATATACATAGAAAGATTCACTATCCTATCATTAGGTGTCTCAAGATACTTGAAAATCAACATCATGGACTCTAGTCATGAATCTGTAGCCTATGGGACACCATCCCCTGAAAACATGGGTAGACGTTGCTGCTAAAACTCACATTTCAACTCTGCCATAGTTGGGGCACGTCGTACGGCTCCCTGAACAATCTGCATAAATCATAGAAAACCCTCTCAAAACTAGGAATCAATGCCTATATTAGGTATAACTGATAGTGACTCAAGTGGAACTATTGGAGGTTCTCTTGGTGACCTAAGTCCCACTACCTCTAAAGCATGGTCTTCTTTACCCTCCTGGTGCACAACTTGATGTTTTTGTGGTGGTACTTCTCTACAAAGGTCAAACACATGCATCAATAAAATATTTTATAATATCTATAAATGTAGATATATGAATAAGATAGGTACAAGACTCCCTATATAAGAGCCACACCAAACTATTTGCTCATAAATACAGGTCTGGGTGGTGTTAGGATCATAATAATTGTAAGAGACATTGCATATTATCCTCTATTAAGGTTGGGTCAGGGTTAAGTTCTCTACTATAATTCAAAGGCCCCAGTATACAGAGTGTAAATTGCAATTTATAGAGGAAAAACCTTTAACTTATAATTGGAATACCCATTTAATAAAAAAATGTTTCATTACAAAATTCAATTTCATTTAAGTTCATACTAATTTATATAGAAAATATTTAAAATGGTGGAACCATTTACAATTTATAAAGGATCATACACTTTATAAATTTAAATATAGCATCCATTTAATCATAAAAAATTATTTATCAAATCCCTACATGAAAGGTTAGCACAATCTAATGGAAATAATAATTAATGCACCCAAAACATGCTATAGTAATTGAATGCAGTAATATAAACATGACATGGCATATGCATGACATATAAATCCTCAAGTTCCTATTATGATGTATGATGTAATAATTTCTTTCCATATTAGACATGGGTAAAAATCCATAGTCATAAGAAACATCGAACATCAATTGCATCACTTAATGGTGAAATCAAGACAACTTTAATCAGCACAATCTAGAATAACATTTCCCATCCCAGATAATTTGGATTCTCACTATTTGTGGGTTAGATACTCCCAGGCATAGGCTCATGAAAAAATAATGACACATACTATTTCTACTTTCTACCATCCCAATTAGTAAGTTAAGGAAAATGAAAGAAAAGAAAAACCTCTGATACTACTTTTTTACAACTTAGACCTAGTTCACTCAAAAGTAGCTAAAACCGGTGGGCCACATAACCTCAAATGCATCTCTCTGTATGCTATAGGTTGCAAACTAGTAGCAAGGGTTCATGGTGGAATGGTGGAGAGACTATACCCTCATGATAAAAGTGTATCACAAAGGTATAATCATATCAATAAATAGCTAAATCGTGAAAGATAACCAAATAATAGAATATTAATCATCCATCACATAAAAAAATAAGTAATCACATCCATCAATATCATATAAAAAAATGATGATCATGGAATGGTATACAAAAAGGGAAATATAGGGTGATCAGGGGATTAGGAATATACAACATGATATAAAATAATGAAAAAAAAGACCCAAGGCTATCTCTAGTAGAATCTTTAGCATAGGTTCGGTCCTCTTCCCTCATACACCATCTTAGAAAGGTAATCAAGCATCCATGCCAGGTCGCTTTTCCTTGTCCCTACCTGCATCTGTGAAGTCTATTTGGGTACCCAATGACGATCCGAATAGGGTGTGATATATACTCAATATTCCACCACCAATAGTGTCTAATTTTATCTTTTACATGAGTATATAATAAGTAGTGTACAGGTAATAGTAAAAAATGTAAATAAAATGCAGTAAATAAAAAACTCACATAGGTATGAGTTCCCATGGAGTGCCTGTCCTCTGCTACCTTCTTCGTCCTAATCCAAAATGTCTCTGAGTAAATAGGCAATCATGATTTAATTTATAATAAATTCTTGGGACCCAACTCATGGAAAAATCATCCCCTATGAATCATATCTAAGCATGATATGTATAATAAGGTCATCATAAAAAGTAAGGCTCTAACCAAATCCAAGATCATTCTTTAGCTTATTATTTGTGTCATGTTATTAATTTATTATGATCAAAAAAAAACTAATCCCATTCTTTTCATTCCAAATTTGGAACCTAGGTATCACTCTGGGCATAACATAAACCCATCAACTTACAAACTCATCTTAGTTATTACTCATAGGAACCCCAGTATCACTCTAGGTTTGGTATAAAGTCACCATCCTCTGAGTCTATACTTGGGGGTCTATAAAGGGATCCCAAGTGTCACTCTTGGAATATATAATGATATTCCCTCTAAGTTTGTCCTTAGAAGTCTATATAGGGAGTCCAAGTATCACTCGTGATGTATATAAAGGTCCTTAATATGATTCCATCCTTGGCATTCCATATAGGGAGTCCAAGTATCGTTTGTGGAATATATAATCCAACTACCATGTAAGTCCATCCATGTATTTCACATGAAAACCCATGTGTCTCCCATGGTGCATGATAAATTCATTTAATTCAATAATCCCAATAAGATAGTTTATAACATTATGAATCAGAACCCATTTTCACTCTCAACATGGAAATATAAATGGTCATGGGCCAAAAGTATAACCATACCATTTAAGTACGCATTTAATTAAATTGTCTATCACATTACTATAAGCAAATTACTCACTTAAAAAGGTGGAACAAATCATAGTCTGGGCTTAGAAGGACTACTCTCCCATGAATCCTCTCATTAATATTAAATGGGAATTTTGTTTTTTAAGAACATATCAAGACTAAGAAATAAGGGACAATGGAAAATGATATATGGACATGATCATCCATTCCCCCTTTCATTTAATCCAATTTACATGTTAATTGTTTCATTTAATATCCCAAAAACAAGGGGTAAAAGAACACAACTTAAGAGGTTAATCAAATTCATAGGCCACCCATGGCGGTTTTATTCAAATTAACAACACACCCAAAGGGTGGTTCAATTCAAGTTCCTTAACCTCCAATGATACATAAATGGTTTTTCTGAGTCCTACAAGTCAATCCTATTCATTTCATTTAAGAATAATTTCATTTAATAAGCAACACTCATAAAATCCAGTTTGTGGCACAATAATGCAATACATAAACACCAATAATTCAAGGTAAAATCACAAGACCACCTACTTTATCTTGGTAGTTGACTCCTCATCCATCGGTGGCCTCTAATACAAGCTAGAATGAAAGAAATCAAGTAAATAGACAAATGAACTGAAAATGGGGAATATTATCTCACACAAAAATAACTCTGTTGATAATGAGATAAATGATGAAAGGTGATAAAGGAATGAAGATCCTACCGGTATGCATCCAAAAATATAAACAATGGCTCGATTAGAGTTTGGATGGGGGAGATACGTTAATTCCAAAGAGGATTCCATGGGAGAGCTCCAAAACGAGGGTATGTTGTGCGTGGAAGGGAGATGAAAAATGTGGGAGGATTTAAATATAATGGAGAGGAAAAACGTCATTTTACCCACTTTAAAATGTCACATGGTTTGACTACACGTTTGGAAAAATTGTGCACTAACCGTGCGACAACCACTGCCCCAAGACACCCATCACATGAGCTAGGCACACGGTTTAACTAATCATGTGTAGCCCATGCCAAACCCCTCTATAAAGAGGTCTATAACACTCGCATGGTCATGTGGCATAGGATGTATGATTGGGACAAATCATAAAGCCCTAGGAAAAGCACTAGACCACCCCACATGGTTTAAACAAACTATGTAGACTGGGCAGCGTGGTTTCGACTAACTACGTGGTCCACCTATTTCTTCTAAAAGTCAGGGCTCTGGGATTCATACAAGCCCCGAACACCCCCATGACTCCCATGACCTCATTAACCACTTCCATTAGGATAAAACTAAATAATTAAACTAAAATTAAAAGGTTTCATACCTCAAAGGAAAGTTGAGTTCTTATATAAATGGAGCTTCTTAAATAAGAGTTCTCATATAAAGAGAGAAACTGTATAATAGTTTTTAGAAAACATTTTTACCATACTCACAAATGGAGAAGTTACGGGTCACATTAAAAATTAATTTTAAAAAAGGTGAAGTGAAAGCAGTTTTGGAAACTTTTACTTTTAAAAAGGATGTTCAATAATATAGCCTTGAAAAGTATATAAAGTTTTTTAGAGGAAATGTGGATTAGAAGATAAAATGTATGATCATGAATGAAAAAACCTTTTTTAATGTTTTAAAATGCCTTTGTTGAAAACCCACATCATAAAAAGGGGTAATAAAACTTGATTTTGAAAATAGGAAAAGTTAAAGATGAAGGTAATATATGATATCACCTAATTAGGTTTCCAAATATAAAGTATAATATTGATAGGAAATGAAAATATGGACATGGAGGAGAAATCATCATTAAAGAGGATGAGAATTATTCTTAACAATGATATACTTTTGATAAATAAATTCATCAAGGTGAAATATTTGTATTTAATGTTAATTTTCCACTAGAGATAAAGATATGTAAAATGAAATTAAATATTATGGTGGAAGAAATCAATATTTTAATAAATAAGTTCAATAAAAAGTGTTTTAACTCAATGAAAGGGTAATGAGTTAAGAAGCACCATTATGGTAATGATAACATAACTATCAAAAGAATATAAGAGGGATAAAATGAAATAGTAATTAAAATATCATGAAATGAATGATATTAATTATACTTGAAGGAAATTTGGTAATAAATAAACTATATAAAATATAATATGGTGTGAAATATCAAACATGTTACATGGAATTGAAAATAGACAAATAACCCTTACAACGTCGTAATCTTTTGAATTAAAAACACATGGAAGATATAACATGGTATGGATTTTTAAATACCTTATAATCATGAAAATTTGTGATAAAAGAAATTCATGGCCAATATATACACCAAAAAGAGAAAATAAGTGGTGAATATACATCATATCTCAATGAAGAAAAATTGAGATGCAAAAAACCTTACAACCTTGATATCCTTTGAATTGAGATCCATTTAAATAAAGAAATAGAAAAAGATATTAAAACATCATGAATTATATAAATATGGGAAAATACATTCATTAGGTATTAATCACACCATATCAAAGATATTATGTTTCAAAATATGAAATATAACTCAATAAATTAAATTTGAGACAAAAAACCCTTAGCTTAAATCCCTCTTCATCATCATTAATTCCTTTATTGATCATAGAAAAGGTACAAGAAATAAGGGCCAAAGATAACCCCAAGAGGAAATGAGTTATGGGGGTCTATAGTAATGAAGTCCTAAATCATCCCCTCTGATCAGGTTCATCCCTTAAAGAGGAAAAGACAACACCTCCATAGGAGAAAACACACTGACACCTTGTGCCTCCAACGAGGCTAGATAATCCGCAACTCTGTTCCCCTCCTGCCATGTGTGCAAAAAGACAGTGTCACTGCTGATCATGTTCCTGCATCTCCTCAGAATATAGGTAACTGACTAGGGGGTGTTGCGCTTATGGTGCATGGAGTCATGGAGGATGAGAGAATCAATCTCTATTGCTCCTAGTGTGATCCCCCGATGCCTGCAGAGATGAAGACCCGTGAGTATGGCCATGGCCTCAGCCAGGAGAGAATGACCCCTGCCAAAATGAGCAGAAAATGTGAGGATGACATGTCCTATAGGGTCTCTTACCACATCGCCACCCTTCATATCATCTGAGGAGCAAGAGCCATCAAAGTTGAGCTTCAGTCCGAACTGATGGGGATGTCATCTGACCCCGTGGCCAGCCATTGGAGGGATCCGCTCAGGAAGGCTAGCTTGAATAAAATGGAGAGAAGGGGCCTCACGCCATTTGTTGTATGATCAAACTAGATCGAGAAGGAGAAAAATTTTCCTGGCCACCAGAGTCCTACTGAAGCAGTGAAGCCCCTCAAACCTGGCTTGGTTCTGAGCCCACCAAATGCACCAACAGCCCGAGATGAGAATCATGGTGCAGGCATTCCTCTCCGGTCCACCTCCTCCATCACCATGGAACCACCGATCGAGAAAGGGGAGGTCCCTTAGCGCCTCTATAGAAAATCAAGTGAAATCGCAACACTTTCCACACCTAGAAAGCCCATTCACTGCAAAAGAAGAGGTGGGCAGAGCTTTCCTCCCTAGGAGTCGTGCAGCACAGGTAACGGGAGGCCAATCTGATGCCTGAGCGCTTCATATTTTCGTCCGTAGCCAAAGCCCTGTTCTATAACCTCATGTACAATGAAAATAACCATATTAGTCACTAATTTTAGAGAATTATTCAAATATATTACCTTTTATACACATCATTTATAACCATTTATCACAAATATGTTACTTGGTTATAGTTTATTTTCATTATCGGATGGTGTGATTTTTTTGATTATTTATTGCGTACAAGTTTCATGGAGACGAGGTAGATTCTCACTTATTGGTTCAAAGTTAATCATTCCAAAATTATTCAATATATAATAATAATTTTTTAAAATTATTACATAAGTCCCATTTAATTATGTGAAATACATGAATATGGTTCATGAAAAAGGAAATTGCAATAAACTAGTTTCAGTGTGCTTAATGATCGAAAGGTGGTATATTAATAAATATATCAAATATTAATAACAAATTTCAAATATAATTAAAAAATATTTGATAAATTATTATTAAATGATATCACCATTTTATAACATTCCTTAATCATTCATTATATAAACATGATAATATCGTTCACGTGGGTGTTAAAACCAACCCAAGAAAGAACGTGTTATAATGATTTAATGAGTAAGGAAATGTTTTTATATAATGTTAATATAAATTTCAAAAAATATTTAACATTTTATAAATATCATTTACCTTAATTAAATTAATTCTTATAACCATCCATATGGGGTGGTGATGACAAATGAAATTCATCATTCGTGGAGACGATAGTCCACACATACACACGATTAATAATCTCATTTCTCAATGAATGGGGTAGAATAAAGGTATATGATAAATTATCATTTCATAATTATAATTTTTAAATAATAAATATATTAATTCATAAAATTCATCCTTTTTACTATCCACGGAAGGCGATGATGAAAAATGAAACACGTCGTTTCATGGAGGCGGTAGTCCGCACGTACACACGATCAATGTTATTTTTTCTTCTTAGTGGATGGAAAGGATTGAATAATAGTTCCTAATTTTAAATAATAACATTAAATTATATTAATAATAATTATTTAATTGTATTTTTATGGCTATAAAAAGTTTGTAAGAGGAAAATTAATAAGGAGAGAACAAGGAGTAAGAAATACTCACATTGAGAACTTGAGATTTATCTTAGAAATATCCTTGGAAATAGAGGCCTTATGCTAACTAATTAAGACCTTAGGATTATGAAAATGATATAAGATTACAATAGGAGAAAAATTTAAAATTTTTGGGATGAATTTCAATAGGATAGTTGTAACATGGAGTGGTAGAAGTAATCTCCTTTCACAAGTGAAGTGAAGGATAATTTTGGAAGTACTCATTACATTTCAATAATGGTATGTCATTATTCAAGGGAAAAAAGATATAAGAGTGTAAAATAATGTAGGGTAGGATGTTTATTCAATCCAAATCACATAGACACACATGAAAGAACATTTTTTTATATTTTTTAGGTCTTTTACACTAAGTTTAACTCTTTTTACCCTTTACTTTTACCGTGGTAACTAGTCTTTCTAACCTTGGTAATTAATTTTAATGAGAAAAATTAAAAATGGTAGTATTGTCTAATTTTAACATGATAACCTAAAATATGAAAAAAAATTATAAAATAAAATATCTAAGTTTTAGAAAAGTGAATTTCATAATTAATGCACGTGACACATAAAAATAATTTTAATAAAAAGTGTGCTTTTAAGTTTGAAATTTTTATGTAGGTTAAAATTATCAATATTATTAATTTACATGACATAAATTGGTTGATTATAAAAAAAATAAAAGTTTTTTTTCTTTAAAAACAAGCCATAGTGAATTTTTACCATAAAATGTTTAATTAAAAGAAAATACCGAAATCTATTTTTTAATTGGAATAAAATGTTACCTAAGTTATAAAAATTAAACACAAGTTTTATAAGTTAAAATTAATATTTAAAATGAATAATTTTACACCTTAAATACATTTTTATTAATTAAAATGTTTAATAAATTTCTATTTTTTTCTTATATAATGATAAATCCATAAAATTTACAATTTTGGTAAGACTTGTATTATCCACTATTCACTTAAAAATAAAATATTCTAAAAAAATCACAAAATAGTCATCCTAATATAATATTGATATGATTACTCTAAAAATTAGGTTACTTTTTTCAAATTATAATACTAAAATTTATGAATTTTACTTTTAAATAAAAAAATAAAATTATAGTGAAAAATATTTTCATAGAAAAATAACCTTTTAAAAATATTAATTGTTCTTACTTTTATTTCCTATAATTTAAAAATTAGATTGATGATAATATATTACTCAAATAAACAATATGTTTTATATATAATATATTTAGTTTATTTAAATAAATAACATAAAAATCAATTGAAAAAAACATTTTTAAGGATAAAATGATGCAGTTAATTTTATCAATGCATTAGTAAATAAACTTCATTTTTATATAGAATACATGTGATAAATAACATACCACCTTAATAATTACATGATTATATCACCATAATTTCTAGTTACATAGCCCATAAATATCTTCAAATAATATCTTAACACAACACAAGCTCTTGTGGCAGTTACGAGTGGTGATTCCGCTAACATGGATTTTGTGATAATTTCCACGTGCTTGAATTTCTATCACATTAGATTTTGATCATACCATAACTATTGGAGCTCAGCTCAGAATTGGTTTAAGTAAAACCCTATTAAAGCTACCTTCTTTCTAAGGTCACACAAATGAGCTTTATAAAGGAGACTTCTGCTACCCAATGTCATTTCTTTCCTTTTTGTTCATTTTTAACATGGTTACTTACTTTTTGTATCCAATGATTTTAAAACTATATTATAACGGTCTATTTTAATATATATTTTTAAATATCATAGTTTAGTTTTAGTTTTTAGTTCTGTGTGAAATAAACTATCGAACATAGTACTAATTTAGAGAAACAAATATATTCCAAAATTTCAGGGTGTTACATCGGGTTTGGAGTAGACTACCAATTAATACTCAAACATGATTTATTTTTAATTTATATTTTATTTAAAATTCTTTTTAGATAAAAAATTCAAGGTGCATGATAGTATAGATTGGGGGAGTCAGCCCGTTAATAATCTATTGAAAGGGTCTAGGCATGTAGGGCATATAAACTCTTGAAACTTGGTGGGAATTATAGATGTAGGATGACAACTCAATGTGTGTGAGATCACTATTCGAAAACCACTCTATACCCATGGTTTTCAAAACCGTGGCTAATGGAGGTGTGGGTATATTCCCTAGATATTCTATCATACCCACGGTTTTGAGAACCGTGGGTATAGCTTATCCAACCAGAGAACCTATACCCACGGTTCTCCAAACCATGGGTATAGGTATTTGTCCCCATTTGACAGCAACAACAGCACCTCTTCCACCAACCCTTGAACCTATAAATCAAATAAAACACACAATACGAATTCAATTTAGTACAAATATTATATATTCAGCATTCAACAAATTGATTTTAATAATTTTCAAACCATTTACAACACTAAAACATATATATACATACATACAACCAATCAATTCAAGTCATTCAACAAGTTCCACATGTCTCATTACTGCTAAGTCAGAAATGGAGGGGATAAATATATCCCCCATCACCAACATCCTTATCCTCATCACCATCATTAACATCCTTATCACCATCAGCAATATTCTCATTACCAATAGCATCATCTGGAGTAGCAACATCAGCATCATCATCGCCACTACCATTAACTCAACCTCCACTGGGACCCTCATTGGCATTACTAAGGGAATCATTTAAAGATCACATTGATTCCATATATAAATCAATAGTATTAGTATCCTCTGATGGAAGTTATTGTCTTATTACTAGCATAATTTTCAGGAAGTTTTTAGTGATCAACTTACTTCTTTCATGCTCCCGTAAAGCTATTTTTTTTCCTCGGTTTCTTCTACACAATCACTTTGCAGCTTGGGGGTCTGATAGGTTTGAGAGGAGCCTAATGAGGACTAATACCTAGTGGGTACAATGTTTTTTTCCTAGTCAACAGTAGACACTCCCTTGGTTTTCCTCGCCTAATACCTCACTCAAATGATCATTTGGACAAAAATTATCTTCTTTATCACCGAGGGCCTCCAAGGTATACTGTTGAAAATATAAACAAGATATTTAATTATGAATTTCATATAAATATTTTAAATAAAAATAAAAATACTTATAATCTTTTCTTGTGTTTCTGCATTTACTGCATTTCCATCATTTTTCTTCCTACTCGAGCAAAATAATTTTTCTCTAACCACACAACCTTCGATGCCCAAGACCTCTTACTGCAAAAGACATTGATTAGTATAAACATATTCAGAATATAAACATTTTATAATCTCAAATAATAATAAAAGGGAATAAATTTTAAATTAATTAACAATTTATAAATTTAAACATGTGATAAACATTGATGAAAAATTCATAAATAAAATCTAATCATAAAAACTATATATTTTTAGCTACTCATTATGAACATTCCATGAATATCATCTGTTATTTGGTACTGAAAATGGAAATAAAATTCAAGTGAACACTACCAACATTCATTGAAAATGAATATTACCACAGTAGAAAAAAATATATAAGAGAGTTATAGTCTCTTGTTTTCTACACTACTAAATTGATATTTAAATAAAGTGTTGTAATCCCCAAATCCAAATCAATAGCCTCAATGAGTGATTGAAGTTGAAAAGGATGACTAAATTTCATGCATTTCTAGTCTTTAAACTATATGTTAAATCATTTAATAATATATTTCTAGATATATAAAGATGAAACAAAAAGACAAGGAATCATACACCATGATAACTCATCAGTAAGAACTCAAATAAGAGAAAGAATATATTATGATTAATGAGATTTTCATTACATATCACAAATGTAAAATGGAAGACAAGTACCTATCTTGTGTTTATTCCATCATGCTTTGATGTATATGGATTCGTTAGAAAATTTGTGCTTACATATGTATAATAACTCTGTATTAATTAATGAAAAATATGTAGAATAAATTAATGAAACATTTTACTATGCTTCTCATACTGATAAGGATTGGTGGGAACATATTCTGTCACCCCTTATGGTGTACAAAGTCAGGGAGAAGGCTGAAAATCCTATTATAGGTTTATATTCAATTAGGCCTTCTCAACATCTATAAAAGAGTTAAATGATTCAAAGGGAGAAAAATAATCAATAGGATTTATAAATCACATGAGGCAAGAAAGTTTCCTAGAATAGGAATTACAATTATTTGAAGAAGAAAAAGAAATCATAATATAATACATATAATATGTTCATAATTTCATGTAATTATTAAAATTAACATATTTAATATTGAAGAAAATATGTAACTCATATATCTGAATATGAATATAGGAACTAATGGTTTCTATTCATATAAAATTAAATTATGCTTCTTATGATCAGTCATTGTAGTGTTCCCCAATGTGTGCAGATACATCATTGAATCCTTGTTCTTTTTTTCCCGACGCATCCTAAAAACAAAAATTCAATACAAGTAATGAGAATTAAATTTCATATGCAAACCATTAAATATTGGGAATACCTTAAACTCATCAGTCTTCCAATACGCGATCATTTTTTGATATTGTGTTTTTTGATGGTCAGGGGATATGGATACACCCTCTAAATTAGAACCAACTCTACTCCTTCAACCGACATATAACTCATGTCTGTATGATCTTCATAACTCCCCAAGATCCATCAACCTTGTAACCTTAGAAACTTCATCGTCGGGAAAGTTAAACTAACTCTGCAATGAACATGTTAATTCATATAAATACAAAAATAATATAGATATAAATTTATAAAATTTTCTTACTCATATCTAACCCCATGCTTTGTCCTTGATGTCATTAATGAGATGTCTCCATGAGACCGGTTCCACTAGAATGATATCACGGTACTAGGATAAATTGGCCATAAAACTTATACACTACCTATAATTTTTACATATCATCTAATTTTCTTCATTGTAATCCACCATTATTTGTGTTTGGTGATTCCAGGATTCCCACATACGGGTGCGCCCACGTCACCTACTAGAAGATCCCACTAAATAAGATAAAAGGGGTGAAAGAATAATTAAGTCACGATACAATATGACAAAAATTAAGTGATGTAATTTGATGCAGTTATAATAAAAAAAACTGATATTGGATACTCAATAGGCTCTGATGGATCTATGGGTTGTACTGGATCAGTAGCCTCTGAAGGATGTTTCTATTACAATGCATGCCCTGGGTGATCTGCATGCACTGGAGTGGAAGGTGAAGAAATAGAATCATCAGATCCTGGATGGATGGTTTGAAATGGAGGCAGCATATACATGGCAGGATATGGGTATTAGGGTTGGGGATACATTAAAGTATATGGATATGTTAAAGGTGGGAACATCCCTAAAGGTGGCGTAGACATGGTATGAGAAGAAGAGGCTAAATGAGATGATGATGGGGGCATGGGTGGGAACATCCCTAGAGGTGGTGTAGACATGGTATGGGAATAAGAGGCTAAATGAGATAATGATGGAGGCATGGATGGGAACATCCCTATATGCTCAAGAAGAGGATAAAAAGGTGTGGTGGATGGGGTGTCCACTGGTGGGTCAAGGTGGGAATGGGTATGATGGGTGATCTGTCTAGGTCTAGAAGCATCCCTGCTCAGACCCATGCTAGTAGGATGAGGAGAATTCAACTTGGGTGGAACTGAATATCCCTAAAAAATTTGATAAATAATATGAACATAACATTATATATAATGTATAAGAAAAATATTACAATTATTATACTCACTAAAGGAAGCATAGGAGGCAACCCACGCTCACGCATCTGTCAATCAACATAAAATAATTACTTCCTTTGAACTTCTAAAGTATTTTTCATAATCTGCATAAGAATGAAATTCAAATTTTTTATAAATAGTTTTTAAAAATAATACATACAACTTAGAAGTCAAAGAATTAATAAAAAATTTCATGACATGTTTTATTAATAATAATTTAAAACCAAGTTATACATTTTTTAAAACCCCTTTTTAAGTCTAGTTTTTTGAATTAAAATAAATCTAAGTAAATGAAATGAAACCAAACAATACTAAAACAAACATATCATTCCAAAATGAAACTAAATTAAAGTAATTAAAGTAATACCAACCTAAGAAACTCATTTCAATTTAAAATGAATGAACTGTGAACATATATGGTTGCTTTTAAATAGTACCCACCACTACTTCTGGTTCAACATTAACTCTCACAATGGGAAAATTTGAGTCATCAAATGAAATATTTTGGTCAACGCCAAAGGGGGATTCAATGGTGTCAATTTCATCCCTAACATCATGAAAAATATGTCTTGGGATTACTTCATTAATGACATCGTAATCTGGTCTCAGATGATCTTTCAGATAAAACACTTGTTTTCCATTGATTCTAAAATGTAAGTTTTATCGGTGGACAAGAATCGACTCATGCCAATAACTCTAAATCCATAATCATCAATAAATGTACCATGTCGTGTCATTGAATCAAACCATTTACATTTCATCATAGTGACTTGACCTTGAGATTAGTAATCCAATAACAATATTTTCTCAAAAAGTCCATAATAATACACATCTTCATATCATGAAATACTATCTGATGCACTGGAATAATAGTTCTTTGTAGCAGTTAAAATAATTACATTATATTGTGTTCTCATTTTCACCACTCGATCAGTTGTAACAAACTCATACTCATTGATTATTAAACATTTTCATTCACAGACCAAAGAATTGGGACTGAAATCCAACACTCTTAATTCTAGAGAAACAGAATCAACAAGTAAAATCAATACCTGAAATATATATAAATAATACAATTAAATATATATATATATTATAATTTAATTAAAGCAATGGTCATACATTTGATTTCAACCAAGCAGAAAAATCTTGGCTATGCAAAGCCTCTATCCTTCTCAAAGGAAAAGATCTATAAATTCTAATTATAATTTGTTTATGTTACCTACATAAAATGATAATAAAAGTCTAAGTTATATGTGAAATTACATATTATGATATAACATATAAATATCCAAATTAATTACTTGTTATAGTCATCAAACAAACCACAGTAAAACAAGACTATGCAATGTGTCATATCCCGCTCTTCAAGGATCAATGTAGCCAATGTATACAACCTAGTAATTCCTCTTAATTGGGGAAGATATGGAAATGATGGATCAATTTCACCATACTTCTCATATTCATTTCTCATTGTCCGGTTATGTCTTTTGATCACATCAAACAAATACATTGAACAAAAATCCATACATTATTAAGCTAGATAACCTCACATAATGGAACTTTTATAATGATTCTTGTTTTATACATAAGATTTCATTATGAAAATATTTATTTTAGTAAGATACATCCACTTAAAATAAATGTTTCCCTGAGAAGTGTTTCAATTAGAAGATGAATGGTAAAATGCAGCATGTAGGTGAAAAATGATGGAGGAAATTTTTTTTCCAACTCACACAAAATTAATGGTGCCTCTTGCTACATTTTTATCAAGAATTACTTGGATAACCTTTTAGCAAAAAGGTATATAAAAAATGGAATAAGTGAATTATTATCACCCTTACATTATTGGATAGAAAATTCCATATTGCTATTGTAATCAATTCATGAATAAAGATGTGATAATCGTGAGTTTTTAGGGATTTTAGTTCCAAATCCATTCTGTTGACTCATTTAGATATGTTGTTGTAATAGACATCAGGAACCTTTATATTCTACAATACTTCCAAGAATTTATTTTTCTCTAACGGTGTCCTCACATAAGAATCACAAGTAACTTTCCATTTGTTTTCACTGATACACACAGGATGCAGTTCTGGTCGAATACCCCAATCCAAAAAGTCTTAATGAGATTGGAAGTCATCTTTGGTCTTCCACTTAATATTTAGAATAATTGTAAGCAAAATTTCACATATATTTTTCTCAATTTTCATTACTTCTAAACAATGACATAAAAAATTGGTAGACCAATATGGAAACTCAAAAAAGATAATTCTCTTTTTCTAATTGTAAGTGGATTTAGTGTCAAAATTATTCCTCTTTTTAGATTTTATATGGCCTTTCCCTAATTAAAAAATAAAATATTTCAATTCAATAAGTACATTAGTTCCTGAAATATATTGAGGTGGATGTTCAGTGTCAATATTATTATCAAACCTCTAGCGATTCTTCTCGTATTGATGATCTATTAGAAAGAATCATTGATGCCCCATGAAACTGAAACTGTGATGATATTTAAGCATTCTCGATCATGTATTCTTTATAAAAATAAGAAATGCTAGTTTTCCCTTCATTCTCCAACCATACATAATTTCATAAGAAGGGAAATCATTTATAGTCCATAGAAGGGCAGCACGCATCTGAAATATATTTTTTGAAGAAACATCGAATGTGTGCACAACCATATCCTAAAGCTACTTCAACTCTCTTATTAAAGGTTTAAATTAGATGTATATATAATTTCTAGGATTATAAGGTCCAGATATTAGTATACTCAAGAAAATTAAATATTTTTTCATAAACATTCACGGAGGAAGATTATAAACGTGAATAAAAACTGTCCATGTGTTGTGGGCAGTAAGCTTCTAACCAAATAGATTAAAACCATCGTAGGATAGACCCAACCTAAAATTATGCACCTCAAATGAAAAATCAGGATGTTTTATATCAAATGTTTTCTATGCTAATCCATATGTAGGATGAACCAAATCATCATTACCTTTAATTCTCATAGCATCATGTCATCGTATATTGGATGATATTTCTGAAGACATGAATAGATTTTGAATCCTGGGAATCAATAGAAAGTACCACATGAATTTCTATGGCACACAAGATGGTGTTCCATATACATTTTTCTTCCATCGAGATTTACCACATTCTTTACATATGTTAAGGTTTTTTGTTTCCTCCAAAAATAAACTGCAATATTTCAGACAAGTATGAACTTTATTAGTAGAAAATCCAAGTTGTTTAGTTAACTTCCATGCCTTATAATTATTTGAGGTAATATTTATGCCATCAAGAATAAAGTACTTCAAAAAGGTAAGAATATAATCAATGGTTGTATTAGAAATTCCATACATGAATTTTCCATGATATAACCACATTAAAAATTCTAACCTGGTCATTTTAGTACATTCCTGATATACTAGAGTTCTAGCATCGTCCATTAGATTTTTCACTCTCTAAACACCATCATATTAAGTATTTTCCTCATGTGTATTAATATCATTGTCTTTTTGAACTAGCATACTATCTCTCTTGTAATGATGCACAAATAAAAACTAATCAAATATCAAATTCTCTATACCACTTATTTCTTTTCGTATATAAACATTATAAGATTTTCTCATCTTTCCATAGTGATACCAAACATAATAGTTTTTTTGAAATCAATCATTTTTTATATGGTAGCTAACTTCTTCCCAGATTAACCATGTTATTCCAACACAATTATAGCATGGAAACTGTATACAGCCACTATCAGAAGCATTGTTAAATGAAAAATCTAAAAAAAATCCAAATTCTTTTGAAACTTGGTTGAAATATGATCTGTAAGAACCCGATTCTTCCTTTGAGGTACGGGTCTTTTTTTCGTGTTGTTTTTGAGAAAAAGGTGGAAAATAATCCAAGTACTAGTTTAAACCTGTCACACAACATGGCTTAGGGTTACACATCATGTAATCCTAAGTATATGTCGTGTAGTCTAACCGTGTGTATGGCCATAAATGGCATGTAGGGATGTCAGAAAGGAAGATAGGATTATCCAAGTACACATTTTGTATTTATCAATACACACTGTATATTGATGTCAACAAGATATTTTCATAATGTGGAAAGGAGGTCGACGATTTTGGAAAAATTCACCATATACATGGTGTACATATTTAAGTACACACCGTTTACTTTTCTTTTTTTGTCTAAAATAGGCAGTAGCCTTGTTTTATCAATTTTAGACAGAACCCTCACTAAGTTCTCTTGAACAACAGTTCCAAGCATATAATTTATTCCTGATTTATCATCCAAACTCTGATTCGATCGCTTTTGGATGCATTGGAACCCCCATAGATAATCTCTTGATTCCTCTTGATCATTTCTTCGTGATTTATTCTCTAGACTTAGTTATCAATATTTGAGAATTTATTCTCATTATATAGATCTTCTCCATTATAGGATGAATTAGAGGTCAACGCTGGAAAAGGAGAGTCGTACTAGTATAAGGTAGGTGGTGCATACCTTGTTTTGTGTTTTTGAGGACTTTTGGGTGGCACAACCTTTGACACATCTTTGGGTATTTTGAGCAAGACCCCATTATAACTGTTGTTGCATATTGAATTGATTGTTAGAACCATGGGATGCCATTGGGCATTCCCTATACCTGAATTTCTTAATCAAGGTCGGGAAAGAGGTCATTTCTCATTGGGATATTTTGGTTGGGGTGCCAAAATTGTTAAAATTATTTTATTTTGTTTTGAACTAGTATTTTTAATTTGTTAAAGCATGATTAGGCTTATTAGAGGCATTTAAGACCTCAGTGTTAATATATTATAGTTGATAGCTAATGAAATCCAAACTATTTAAATTGAATTGATTATTTAAAGTGTTTCAATGTGATTATATATATGTAATGTTTGGGATTACATGTTCTGAGACCCTTGGGGTTGTGACAGGATTGACCTGGGGTTGGGATGGCATGGCCATCAGGATTGAGTGATGATGATCACTGGTTGGTCTTGGCCCAGATTTTCTTGGGTGGTTTTAACCATGGGATTGGGCGTTTTGGACGTCAGTTTGAGGTATTGTGACTATCAGGATGGGTATGGCCCGTGATACTTGGATGGCATGGCCATAAAATTTGAGCGACATGGTCACAGGGGCATATGGTGCCAGAGATGTTGTGGCTTCGGTTCTTTATTTGGTGATTATTGCTCACCTGTGATGGCCAAATCACTAATTTGAGTCATGTGCACATAGGTAGACTCCGTGATGAAGTGGTTTTGACCAATCATGTGGGTAGAGGCCCCATATAGTTATGGTTTAGGTATTTATGGTTTGGGGGTGCTTGCTGTAGAAATCCATGTGGAAGGTGGGGAGCCTTCAGTTGATAGCAATGAGGTTATCAGGTTGGGGGTTAAGGCTCATTGTGATTGAGGCCATGGACCTGGATACTTATTTTAGGATGGAAATCATTGTTCCTATGATTGTCGTGCTATGGGCTGATGTGTACTTACAAACATGGGTCGTTGGTACTGGGATACTATTGTTTGGGTGTTTCTTCAGGATGTTGGTACTTTGAGACACAAGGTGTTAGGAGGAATGTGGTGTCAGGATATGTGATTGGGGTAGAACCTGAGGGTTTTCTGGGACTTTGTGACTACAGGAGTACCTTGGGCCATGGGTCAAGGACTCTCTTTGCTTATGAGATTCTGGTGATGGCCGAAGCAGGTGACGCTCCCCGGTGGCTGCTGAGCACCAGTGGAGGTTGTGTTTATTTATTGCATCATATTGTTTACCTTATTTAGATATGCATGTCTACTTAAACACTTATACTAGGTATGCACCATTGGGTGGTATCCTACTAAGATTCGTCTCACACCCTACATAGGCCCTTTGGGATGCGTGTAGAATTTATGGATTTATGTACAAGTAAAGAATCATCTTTGAGATCTGGATTGTAGTTTTTTTTGGCATGGAGATTGGCATGGAACTTGAGGTCATTATTAGATAGAGTTTTACTTTTTTTTCTTTCATTGTTGTATCATCATGCTTATTTATATGTAGCTATAGTGGTTATCCATGGAACCCTTTTGTATATTGACATGTATGACCTACTATAGATTCATGCCTTGTTGATTTAGTAGTGGTTACAAGTGGTTCATAACATGCTATTCTATTTATTTTCAACTGTAGTTGTTTTTATATTGCTTTTGTTATTTATCTTCTATTGGATGTGATGTTTCTCTATAGGTATGGTTCGAGTCTACTAAGTCATTTATTTCTTCTCCATGTGTCATGATTATACTCAGACCAGTGCCTTATCTTTTCCCTTGAGGGTATAGTCTCCCCACTATACCTATTTACACCCTCGCTGCTAGTTGGTGGTCTTTGGCATTCGAAGAGGTGTGCCTAAGTTCAGTGACACCCACATCAATTTCACTATTCGGGTGGTTGTTCGAGTTTGGGATGTTACAAAGTGGTATCAGAGGATCTCTTAAATAGGATTTAGTAGTATTGTTTCACTGTATACTAATGAGATCGAGACTACCTTTCTTTTCTGTTAGTTTACTATTTGGGGTATGGTAGAATAAAGATAGGTCATAATTGGAACTGGGTTTCTAGATTATACTTGGGTGCCTGCAGCCCCAGGTACGAGGGATGGACCAAGTTGTCATGGGTGGGTTATATTATTTTTCTTTTTCTCAGATTACAATTTATATGGTTTCCACCTTGGTAGCTCACTTGGTATGTGATGTTATTGGTTGTGATATGTGACCCTTGACCTGGTGAGGTAAGGGAGAATTATACCTTGGACTGGTAAGGTAAGGCGTGGTTGTTTGGATTTTGATAAGCACATTTTTAGGGTATTTAAATTTAATATATGTACGTATTCTTTGTGAAGTGATAATACCACGTGATATATGTCAATTTCCATGTGAAAAGGTGAAATACCTAATAGAATTTCTTGTTTTATGAAATGTGATATTCCATGCTTTAAATTTATGTAAAATTACATGTGGCATGTGAATGAGCCTGAATCTTTAAAACCAGGAAGGTTTTATGGTTGAGGTGAGTTTTGATCACCAGGATTAGGTGACTCAGTTGTCGATTTGAGGCAACGTGGTTGTTAGAACAGACATGGCCCGAGGATTTTGTTATACTTGGCTCTATTGAGGGCGGGTAAGGAGGTTGCAAGGCTGGGATGATGTGGGCATGGTTGCGATGGGGGGAGTAAGGGTAGTTTTTATACGCTGCCTTTTTATTGCTTTTCTTATCTGTGTTATATATTATTATATACATATGGGTTGTCTGGCCATTTTATGGTAGTTAGTGGGTTCCTCCTAAATAGCTCGATGGAGCGTCAGACGGGTGACGGTACAATGTTGCATGAGCATGATCAGGTTCAGAACCCTGAGGGGAAGGCAGATCATGAACCATAGGTACATTCTAAGGGGTAGTATTGGGTTTAGGATCTAATGCAGGCAAGGAAGCTTCCAGTATTGACAGCATTCGGTCCATGGCTTGACAAGAAACTCTGATATAGCTTGGTACATGTTTTGTAGGGGATTGAAGGAGGTGATTAGAGAATAGAGCCCTCTATGTCATACCTTACTTGGGAGTTCCAGTCATAGCACTCACCGCTTTTTCAGGGTGAGGGTGGTCCACTGGTGGTTGAGAACTAGATAGAAAGCATGCAGATGATCTTTGAGCAGCTCAAGACACCTCTAGGGTGGAGGGTCAAGCTAGTTACATATATGATCATAAGATTGGATAAGCACTGGTGGGATGTGCAGTTTCAGGCTCACAAACATGAGGGATTGTCCTGGAAGAACTTTGAGGACAAATTCTTTGAGCACTTTTTCCGAGAGACACTAAGGGCAGAGAGAGCTTGGGAGTTCTTGAGCCTTCAATAGGGTGACGTGTTTGTCATGGACTATGCATATTCTTTCACTGATTTTTATCACTTTTCACCAGGTATGGTAAGAAATGACACCTCGAGGGTGAGGTGTTTTGAATATGGCTTAAGACACGCCATTCAGGTACAGGTAAACATCTTTAGGCTAGCCTCGTTCTCAGAGGTGGTGAATCAGACACTCATAGTCGAGGGTAACCTGACAGACAGGTCTCACTTGGGTTGGGCCAAGGACCCAGCTAGACCACCACATGGTATTTTAACAGTGGTTTGCTTTCATTGTTGGAAGTCAGGGCATATCCAAACTTAGTGTGATAGGCCTCCAAAGGAGTGTCAATTATGTGGATAGGTTCGTCATCTTGAGAGGTTCTTCAAGTAGCCTTCTCAGACAGCTGACAGGAAAAAACTAGGATAGACTGTGGCGTCTGGGGTCGGATCAAGATCAGTATAAAGTGAGGGTAGCTAAGGTTAAACTGCACATAGAGGACGTGATAGAGATATTGGGACCCATTTGTGGGGTCAGTGGCTTGTGGTTGGTGCATCATTTCAATGAAGGAAGGCTTTAGGTAGTCGTGTGTTAGGCTAGGTGCACGTCATGGAGCTTCCAGGGGATGAGCAGGCCGGTGAGTTGATGACGGTTAGAGGTACGTTGTGGGTGTGGCCACAATTTCCTTTTATTTTTGATTGGCATGGCCTATTGAGGTATGTTCGTTTTGAGTGAATGAGGTGAAAATGATTTATATAAACTGATCATGTGTAGGTCAATGGGTTGGCAACATCTTAGGTGTGTGATTATATGTATATATATATGATATTCTTAGCATCAGTAGCATCGTTGGATGCATGTTTTGAGGTGCATAGGGCATCGAGTCATCTGAGGGATGTGGGTTACTTGAGGTTCCTTGGGCATCAGGGCATCAAGGATGGTGTTTTTGATTGAGGTGTGAGGCACTGATTTTTTTTGAGAATCCATGGGATGCAGGACCTCATTGTGTCATGGGTTCCATGGGCTCGAGGTGGGCACTGATGTAGTGCGGGATATGATTGGGTGTCAGAAGTGACACGGGAGCACCTGATGAGGTGCAGGGGTGATGAAGCATCATGGGAGGACCATGGGTCTGGAAACAGGTCGTTGGACCTTTGATTGATTTGAGATTTGGGACAGAGTTGTTCTGGAGTGTTCCTTCACCACCCTTGGAAGGGAAATTCAGGGATGATTTGCTTTAAGGGGGGAAGTTTGTAAGAACTGAGTTCTTCCTTTGAGGTATGGGTTTTTTTCAAGTTGTTTTTGAGAAAAAGGGGGAAAATAGGCCAAGTACTGGATGAAACTTGTCACACGACATGGATTAGGATTACACGTCGTGTAATCCTAAGTACACGCCATGTAGTTTGGCCATGTGTGATGGCCATACATGGCATGCAGGGATGTCAACAAGGAAGATAGTATTATCCAAGTACACTCTGTGTATTTATCAATACACACTGTGTAATGATGTCAGCAATATATTTTAATGATGTGGAAAGGAAGTCAGTGATTTTGGGAAAATTCACCATATACACAGTGTGTGTATTTAAGTACACGTCGTGTAATTTTATTTTTTTGGCTAAAATAGGAAGTAGCC
This sequence comes from Viscum album, assembly GCA_963277665.1. Taxonomy (NCBI): domain Eukaryota; kingdom Viridiplantae; phylum Streptophyta; class Magnoliopsida; order Santalales; family Viscaceae; genus Viscum; species Viscum album. The sequence goes on from OY728135.1 coordinate 1,891,075,456, forward strand.
TCATTTTATCAATTCTAGATAGAACCCTCACTGGTTTCTATCAAATAGAAGTGCTGAGCATAGAATCTCTTCCTGATTCATCATCTGAACTCCCATTAGATCATCATCAGATGCGTTGGGACCCCATCGATAAGATCTCTATTCCTCTTGATCCATTCTTCGTTATTTCTTATCTAGACTTAGTTATAGAGCCTTGATAATCTATTCTTGTTATGTATATCTACTCTATTATAGGATGAATTAGAGGTTGATGCTAGACGAGGAGAGTCATACGAGTATGAGGTAGGTGGTTCATACCTTGTTTTGTGTTTTTGAGGACTTTTAGATGGCATGACCTTTGGTGTGTACTCGGGTATTTTAAGAGAGACCTCGTTATAACTATTGTTGCATATTTAATTGATTGTTAGACTCATGGGATGACGTTGGGCATTCCCTATACCTGAATTTCTTGAGTGAGGCTAGGTGAGAGGTCATTTCTCATTGGGATATTTTGGCTAGGGGTGCCAAAATGGTTATAATTGTTTTGTTTTGTTTTTTGTTTTGAACCGGTATGTTTAATTTGTTAAAGCGTTATTAGGCTTGTTAGAGGCATTAAATACCTTAGTATTAATATGTTATAGCTGATAGCTAGTGCAATTCAAACTGTTTAAATTGAATTACTTTTTTAAAGTGTTTTAATGTGATTATATATATGTAATGTTTTGGATTAAATGTGTTGAGACCATTGGGGATGTGACAAGATTGACATGAGGTTGGGATGGCATGGCCATCAGGATTGAGTGATGATGATCACTGGTTGGTCTTGGCCCTGATTTTCTTGGGTGGTTTTGACCATGGTATTAGGAATTGTGGACGTTAGTTTGAGGTAGTGTGACTGTCAGGTTGGGTATGGATTAAGAAACTTGGATGGAATGGCCATCGAATTTGAGCGACATAGTCTTAAGGGCATGAGGTGTCAGAGATATTTTTTCTTAGGTTCTTTATTTGGTGATTTCCACTCACTTGTGATGGCCAAAGCATCGATTTGAGTCATGTGCACATAGATAGGCTATGTGATGAGGTGATTTTTTTCCACTCGTGTGGGTAGAGGCCCCCAATAGTTTTGGTTTAGGTATTTGTGGTTTGGGGGTGCTTTCCACAGAAAGCCACGTGTAAGGCGAGGAGCCTTCGGTTGATAGAAATGAGGCTATCGGGTTGGGGGCTGAGGCTCGTTGTGATTGAGTTTATGGACCTGGATACTTATTTGAGGATAGACATCATTGTTCCTCTAGTTTTCATGCCATGGGCTGACGTGAACTTACGAGAAGAGCTCCTTGGTACTGGGATGTTGTTGTTTGGGAATGCCTTTGGGACATCGGTACTTTGAGACACGAGGTGTCAGGTGGCATGTGGTGTCGGGCTATGTGATTGGGGTAGAACCTGAGGGTTCACCGGGACTTTGTGACTATAGGAGTACCTTGGGCCATGGGTCAAGGACTCTCTTTACTTATGAGATTCTGGCGATAGCCGAAGTAGGTGACACTCCTTGGTGGCTACTAAGCAATAATGGAGGTTATGTTTATTTATTACATCGTATTGTTTACCTTATTTATAGATGAATTAATTCTTAAACACTTATACTAGGTATGCACCATTGGGTGGTATCCTACTAAAATTTGTCTCACACCCTACATGGGCCCTTCGGGACGCATATAGACTTTATGGCTTTACGCACAGGTAAAGGATCATCTTAGGAAGCTAGGTTGTAGTACTGTTTGGCATGGAGATTGGCATAGACCTTGAGTTTGTGCCTAGATGGAGTATTACTCTTGTTTATATTTCATTCCTATATCAACATGCTTATTTATATATAGCTACAGTGGTTAGCCATGGGTACCCTTTTGTATATTGACGTGTATGACTGACACGTGCCTGTCGTGTGGTGTGACAAAAACAAATAAAACCTAAGTTAAAATGTAGCAAAGTGGGTAACCTAAGTTTTCTCCAGAGAGGAGTGCACAACAATTACGTTTGTCACTTAAATTAAAGAAAGAAGAAGAGGTTCTTTTTGAAAGTTGTTTGAGTTGAAAAATAAACATGCAATTGAAAAGAAAGGTTGAACACTAATGGATGAAGAGAGTGATGGGGTCAGGGTAGGATCACCTTTTTTAATTTCATCATAGTCACAAAGATCATCTCACCTCTCTTCCTTTTGAATGACAAATGAAAGACTCCTCGATCGAGTCATCTATCACCCTTGATTAAAGAAGAAAATAGAACTCACTCCTATGTGAATGGAAGTTCATAAACAATTCCTAAACAACTAAGGCAAGTCCCGATCGGGAATTGTTGCTCCTTAGAACTCTAGAAAAAGTCTACTAGTTTCACACACGTTCCAACGATCGTTAGACACTCACTACCTAACACAATCTGCTCGATCGAGACAAATTGCACTAGGCAGAGGGAGATAAAAAGTCTTTAACCAAAGATATTAAAAATGAATACACCAAACTCAAAACACGATCGCATTAATAGAATTTGGAAACACTAATAATAGATGTCATTCAGAAGAAAGATAAGGTTTTACATTTAAGCACAAAACTCCGACATTACAAAAGAGAAACTCCCCCTTCCCCGATCACTCAAAGGTTTTACCCCTCCATGAGAAGGGTATTAGAGTTGAAAGGGGAAGAAGAGAGCATAATCAAACTAAGTAAAAAGAAAATATAAAATAAAAAGAAAATTAAGAACTCAATCGTCCAGCATAGCCCTTCTTGCACCTTCTTCCACCCCCTTGAATGGAAGTGAATACTCTTATTTATAGGCTTGGGGAGTAGAAAATTTCCCTCCAAAATTACTCTCCCGAAAGTTTGAGTCCGGTTGGAAACTTAAATGACCGATTTTGAGAATTGTTCCTTCTTGAAAGTTGTGTCCCTCCATGTCTTCTGTCTCCCCACAAAATTTGAGCCTAATTGGTCCACGTATGAAAGAGATATGGCCACATTACTCAGGATATTTAATTCTGTCCAGGTGACTCTTCGTCTTCCACAACTCCAACTTCCCATGACATTAAGACCTTGAAAACAGCCGATTCAGACGTGGAATCCTTAATGAAAGATGTTCATTAATTCCGCTTCCAGCTCCTTGTCGAATATCAGCTCCATTTGATCACTCAACTTCGAGATAAAAGCTCAGCATTAAAACCTTCCAAATCTGTACACAGTTTTTGAGGCCTGGATTTTGAGCTGAATTTGAGCTTCCAAATGATGGATTGAGCTTTGGGTCTAGAAGGATAAAATTAATCCCACGAGCATATAAATCCTAAAAAAAAGGAACCATACAATTTGGATCAAAAATATAAAATATATGCCCGAAATACAGAAGCTCCACAAAACTGCTAAATTTCCAGAATTAACCAATTTCCACAATTAAGCCCATAATTCACCAAAAATACTAAAATGATGCAAATCAGATCAAATTGATTAATTGGAAGGGGTTAAATCATTGAAACACATATGAAAAATTATGAAAATATTATCTCTATCAATTCCCCCACACTTAGCACTTAGACTCCCGGACAAGTCAAAATCAAAATCAAATCAAACCAAATTCGAAACACATGCCATTGAGATCCACCAATTCCACACCATGAAATAAAATTTATCATGCCTCATCCATAACCATTATTACAAGTTCTCAAATCAGATCATTCAATATTTTTCCTCTTCATTTCTCCTCCCATGAACACAATACACCTACCTCACATTAATTTTCTCTTATCTCAAAAATATCAATTTTCAACAAAGTTTTTCTCAACCAAACCAATGAAAGGGTCACCATAGGTTTGAAAAACTCCTAATTCTCCACCCGATGTGAGTCAAGTACATTTGTTTATCATGAGGACTTTTCAAGGTTGTTCTGTGGCTTTTGGTTGGTAGGATTTTTATATGAAAAATTCTGAGGCTGAATGAGGATGGCTTGGCTCTTTTTGAAGCAAAATTCCACAATTCTAATTTTCACTCAAGTATGGTATCCTCCTCACTCCACTTAGTATAAATTCAGCTCCATCATCATGAAATATCAAGAAATGTTCAAACAGCTCATCATTTCTTCAGCAAAAATTTCAATCTTCTTAAGCATGATTTTCTTGAAAGCTCCAGAAAAGGCACAACTTTCTTCCTCCATGTGAAGCTCCAGAAAGGCACAGCTTCTTTTATCATGAAAGCTCCAGAAAAGGCACAGCTTTCAACATAATGATTTTTCATCAGCACATACATCTCTTTAGCATTTGAATTTCCACCCAAAGTTTCACCAAAATAAGGTAGCACAACACAAGACAGCTTCCCCAACACTTAAGTTCAACTAGATCATGCAATTTCACTTCAAGAGCGGGTTGGAAAGGGAAAATTGTCTTGTAATGTGGCTAACCTAACAGGATATTCATGGATTCTACGGGCTACAAGGATTAATTTACAAGGTAGGCTAGAATTAAAGGGATTATCTTGAAAATGGGGCTTTCAAACCAAAGAAACGCCTCAATCATTTAAAACACATGTACCCCAAACCCTCAAGTTTTGAAAGGAATGAATCAAATTCTAGTTCTCTCAAGAAGTGAGGTGAATGAAAAGAATATACAATAATGGTTTAGAAGCCTCACAGGAAAATGATTTTAAAGATAATGACAGTGAGATGTGGCATGGGATTCAAAAACCTGAGTACTTTTCATGAAATTCCCAAAGAATTGAACTTGAAACAAAATCATTTTAAGCATTCATTTAAGCTCAGTTTCATGGAATAAATTGGTTCACTCAATGACATGGGTTTCAAAAACAGAAATGATAACCATTTCAGCTCAAAAGTTTCAAAAACACACCAAAAAACTGAAAAATAAACACACACAAAATTTGAAAAATCACAATTTTTTTTTTGAAAACAAACAAAAAATGAAAATCCAAAACTACAAAGGTTCCCTCCCCCACACTTAAATGATGCAGTGTCCTCAATGCATTTAACTGGATTTAACATGTAAGAAGATTTTAGAATGAATCACAATAGCAAGAAAGTGTAAATGAGAGGTACAACCTGATGGATCTTATTGATAATGCAACATTGAGTTAAGCTCCTAAGTGTTGCACACTAAAAACCTACAAAAAAAAGAACAAAAGAAAACATAAGAAATTTATTAAAAAAATGAAAATAGAAATAGGATGAGAAAAGAAGGATAGATCTTGGTTTAATCCCCCAAGTGGGCCCTGGGTTTTGACTTCCTCCAGATGGGCAGTTTCAGTTGGTTATCCCCAATCTGAAGGTGGGTTGAGTTTCTTTATGATGAACCAACAAAACTTCTTCTTCACATCATGTCCTTCATCCTTTTTGTGGAGGACACCATGGGTGTAGTACACCAAATCCACCCCTAGTACAATAAGATAAAATTTTCTTGGTGGGGGTAGGATAAAGAATGAGTCCCCGTATTTCTTGGTTTCCAATTTCACAACCACCTCTTCATTCTCCAGTGATTTCTGAAGGTATGCTGCATCATTGGAAAAATCAAAGGAATAGTCAAAGTATAATTCTATTTGAAAAAAGTTAAAGCATGAAGTGTCAATATCATATTCATCCCTTCCAAAGTAAGCATCTTGCATCTCTTTTTCCTTAGGCAAATCCACTTGGATTCCCTCTTGAACTCCCTCCAAAAAATTATCAACATGTTTGGGGAGCTCCAACTGTTCCTCTTTAAGCGCATCTTCTTTTTCTTCCTTGTCCGCCAAGACAATACATGAGTTGTCCGAATCTGAAAATTTCAAGAAAGGGGAGGTGATACTCAATTCAGATTCAATAAAATTAGAATATAATGAGTTCAAGAAAAGATCATCTCCCTGAGGTTTCTCAGCTTCATTTGCTTCTTTAGTGGGAAGTTCTTCTTGAAGTAGAGTGGTAGAAGATGGAGGAGGGTAGTCAGGATCCTCAACATTCTCTTCAAATTCAACCACGTTGGTGGTGTATTCCTTCAATAATGATGGATCTTCTACATTATGAGGAACTGGGGGATCAATTAGTTCCTCACACTCCTTCCAGAACTCATCCAGATCTTGTTGATCTCTCGAACTTACTTTAAGCCACGTCCTCTTCATCAATCTTCTTCAGCAATGGTTGAGAATAGCCAAATGGATCTTCGTTTAATTCCATCATGTTCTCCATAGGTTCTTCAACATCAAGTATAAGAGGGGAATACACTTCCACTAATGGCTCAGGTTTAGGTTCAGGTTGAGGTTCTTGATCCAATGTAACCTTCTCTATGGACTTCAATCTTTGATAATCAATGTTGACTTGATTCACCATGTCCATCAATTCATGAAGCGAGATACCTGTGACATGGCCATTCATCATTTGCTTGGCCAAAACAGTGAGTTCATCAAGCTTTTGAAAGAGGTATTCCTCATCATTATAAACCATTTTCCCCTGAAACTGTGAGTAATCAATCCAAGAAGAATAATTGCAGTTGGAATACATCATGGATTTTTTTTTATTTTTTTTAAATAAAATAAATGAAAATATTTACAAAATGTTAGAATTAGATTGTTGGCACAGCCTCCCCGGCAACGGCGCCAAGTTTTGACACGTGCCTGTCGTGTGGTGTGACAAAAACAAATAAAACCTAAGTTAAAATGTAGAAAAGTGGGTAACCTAAGTTGTCTCCAGAGAGGAGTGCACAACAATTACGTTTGTCACTTAAATTAAAGAAAGAAGAAGAGGTTCTTTTTGAAAGTTATTTGAGTTGAAAAAGAAACAAGCAATTGAAAAGAAAGGTTGAACACTAATGGATGAAGAGAGTGATGGGGTCAGGGTAGGATCACCTTTTTTAATGTCATCATAGTCATAAAGATCATCTCACCTCTCTTCCTTTTGAATGACAAATGAAAGACTCCTCGATCGAGTCATCTATCACCCTTGATTAAAGAAGAAAATAGAACTCACTCCTATGTGCATGGAAGTTCATAAACAATTCCTAAACAACTAAGGCAAGTCCCGATCGGGAATTTTTGCTCCTTAGAACTCTAGAAAAAGTCTACTAGTTTCACACACGTGCCAACGATCGTTAGACACTCACTACCTAACACAATCTGCTCGATCGAGACAAATTGCACTAGTCAGAGGGAGATAAAAAGTCTTTAACCAAAGATATTAAAAATGAATACACCAAACTCAAAACACGATCGCATTAAGAGAATTTGGAAACACTAATAATATATGTCATTCAGAAGAAAGATAATGTTTTACATTTAAGCACAAAACTCCGACATTACAAAAGAGAAACTCCCCCTTCCCCGATCACTCAAAGGTTTTACCCCTCCATGAGAAGGGTATTAGAGTTGAAAGGGGAAGAAGAGAGCATAATCAAACTAATTAAAAAGAAAATAGAAAATAAAAAGAACATTAAGAACTCAATCCTCCAGCATATCCCTTCTTTCACCTTCTTCCACCCCCTTGAATGGAAGTGAATACTCTTATTTATAGGCTTAGGGAGTAGAAAATTTCCCTCCAAAATTACTATCCCGAAAGTTTGAGTCCGGTTGGCAAATTAAATGACCGATTTTGAGAATTGTTCCTTCTTGAAAGTTGTGTCCCTCCATGTCTTCTATCTCGCCACAAATTTGAGCCTAATTGGTCCACGTATGAAGGAGATATGGCCACATTACTCCGGATATTTAATTCTGTCCAGGTGACTCTTCGTCTTCCACAACGCCAACTTCCCATGACATTAAGACCTTGAAAACAGCCGATTCAGATGTGGACTCCTTAATGAAAGATGTTCATTAATTCCGGTTCCAGATCCTTGTCGAATATCAGCTCCATTGGATCACTCATCTTCGAGATAAAAGCTCAGCATTAAAACCTTCCAAATCTATACACAGTTTTCGAGGCCTGGTTTTTGAGCTGAATTTGAGATTCCAAATGATGGATTGAGCTTTGGGTACAGAAGGATAAAATGAATCCCACGAGCATATAAATCCTAAAAAAAGGAACCATACAATTTGGATCAAAAATATAAAAGATATTCCCGAAATACAGAAGCTCCACAAAACTGCTAAATTTCCACAATTAAGCCCATAATTCACCAAAAATACTAAAATGATGCAAATCAGATAAAATTGATTAATTGGAAGGGGTTAAATCATTGAAACACATATGAAAAATTATGAAAATATTATCTCTATCAATTCCCCCACACTTAGCACTTGGACTCCCGGACAAGTCAAAATCAAAATCAAATCAAACAAAATTCGAAACACATGCCATTGAGATCCACCAATTCCACACCATGAAATAAAATTTATCATGCCTCATCCATAACCATTATTCCAAGTTCTCAAATCAGATCATTCAATATTTTTCCTCTTCATTTCTCCTCCCATGAACACAAGACACCTACCTCACATTAATTTTCTCTTATCTCACAAATATCAATTTTCAACAAAGTTTTTCTCAACCAAACCAATGCAAGGGTCACCATAGGTTTGAAAAACTCATACTTCTCCACCCGATGTGAGTCAAGTACATTTGTTTATCATGAGGAATTTTCAAGGTTGTTCTGTGGCTTTTGGTTGGTAGGTTTTTTATGTGAAAAATTCTGAGGCTGAATGAGGATGGCTTGGCTCTTTTTGAAGAAAAATTGCACAATTCTAATTTTCACTCAAGTATGGTATCCTACTCACTCCACTTAGTAGAAATTAAGCTCCATCATCATGAAATATCAATAAATTTTCAAACATCTCATCATTTCTTCAGCAAAAATTTCAATCTTCTTAAGCATGATTTTCTTGAAAGCTCCAGAAAAGGCACAGCTTTCTTCCTCCATGTGAAGCTCCAGAAAGGCACAGCTTCTTTTATCATGAAAGCTCCAAAAAAGGCACAGCTTTCAACATAATGATTTTTCATCAGCACATACATCTCTTCATCATTTGAATTTCCACCCAAAGTTTCACCAAAATAAGGTAGCACAACACAAGACAGCTTCCCCAACACTTAAGTTCAACTAGATCATGCAATTTCACTTCAAGAGCAGGTTGGAAAGGGAAAATTGTCTTGTAATGTGGCTAAACTAAGAGGATATTCATGGCTTCTACGGGCTAAAAGGATTAATTTAAAAGGTAGGCCAGAATGAAAGGGATTATCTTGAAAAGGGGGCTTTCAAACCAAAGAAACGCCTCAATCATTTAAAACACATGTACCCCAAACCCTCAAGTTTTGAAAGGAACGAATCAAATTCTGGTTAAAACAAGCATGGTCTGGTTCTCTCAAGAAGTGAGGTGAATGAAAAGAATATACAATAATGGTTTAGAAGCCTCACAGGAAAATGATTTTAAAGATAATGACAGTGAGATGTGGCATGGGATTCAAAAACCTGAGTACTTTTCATGAAATTCCCAAAGAATTGAACTTGAAACAAAATCATTTTCAGCATTCATTTAAGCTCAGTTTCATGGAATAAATTGGTTCACTCAATGACATGGGTTTCAAAAGCAGCAATGATAATCATTTCAGCTCAAAAGTTTTAAAAACACACCAAAAAACTGAAAAATAAACACACACAAAATTTGAAAAATCACAATTTTTTTTTTGAAAACAAACAAAAAATGAAAATACAAAACTACAAAGGTTCCCTCCCCCACACTTAAATGATGCAGTGTCCTTAATGCATTTAACTGGATTTAACATGTAAGCAGATTTTAGAATGAATCACAACAGCAAGAAAGTGTAAAGGAGAGGTACAACCTGATGGATCTTATTGATAATGCAACATTGAGTTAAGCTCCTAAGTGTTGCACACTAAAAACCTACAAAAAAAAGAACAAAAGAAAACATAAGAAATTTATTAAAAAAATGAAAATAGAAATAGGATGAGAAAAGAAGGATAGATCTTGGTTTAATACGCCAAGTGGGCCCTGGGTTTTGACTTCCTCCAGATGGGCAGTTTCAGTTGGTTATCCCCAATCTGAAGGTGGGTTGAGTTTCTTTATGATGAACCAACAAAACTTCTTCTTCACATCATGTGCTTCATCCTTTTTGTTGAGGACACCATGGGTGTAGTACACCAAATCCACCCCTAGTACAATAAGATACAATTTTCTTGGTGGGGGTAGGATAAAGAATGAGTCCCCGTATTTCTTGGTTTCCAATTTCACAACCACCTCTTCATTCTCCAGTGATTTCTGAAGGTATGTTGCATCATTGGAAAAATCAAAGGAATAGTCAAAGTATAATTCTATTTGAAAAAAGTTAAAGCATGAAGTGTCAATATCATATTCATCCCTTCCAAAGTAAGCATATTGCATCTCTTTTTCCTTAGTAAAATCCACTTGGATTCCCTCTTGAACTCCCTCCAAAAAATTATCAACATGTTTGGGGAGCTCCAACTGTTCCTCTTTAAGCGCATCTTCTTTTTCTTCCTTGTCCGCCAAGACAATACATGAGTTGTCCGAATCTAAAAATTTCAAGCAAGGGGAGGTGATACTCAATTCAGATTAAATAAAATTAGAATATAATGAGTTCAAGAAAAGATCATCTCCCTGAGGTTTCTCGGATTCATTTTCTTCTTTAGTGGGAATTTCTTCTTGAAGTAGAGTGGTAGTAGATGGAGGAGGGTAGTCAGGCTCCTCAACATTCTCTTCAAATTCAACCACGTTGGTGGTGTATTCATTCAATAATGATGGATCTTCTACATTATGAGGAACTGGGGGATCAATTAGTTCCTCACACTCCTTCCAGAACTCATCCAGATCTTGTTGATCTCTCGAACTTACTTTATAAGCCACGTCCTCTTCATCAATCTTCTTTAGCAATGGTTGATAATAGCCAAATGGATCTTCGTTTAATTCCATCATGTTCTCCATAGGTTCTTCAACATAAAGTATAAGAGGGGAATACACTTCCACTAATGGCTCAGGTTTAGGTTCAGGTTGAGGTTCTTGATCCAATGTAACCTTCTCTATGGACTTCAATCTTTGATAATCAATGTTGACTTGATTCACCATGTCCATAAATTCATGAAGCGAGATACCTGTGACATGGCCATTCATCATTTGCTTGGCCAAAACAGTGAGTTCATCAAGCTTTTGAAGGAGGTATTCCTCATCATTATAAACCATTTTCCCCTGAAACTGTGAGTAATCAATCCAAGAAGAATAATTGCAGTTGGAATACATCATGGATTTTTTTTATATTTTTTTTAAATAAAATAAATGAAAATATTTACAAAATGTTAGAATTAGATTGTTGGCACAGCCTCCCCGGCAACGGCGCCAAGTTTTGACACGTGCCTGTCGTGTGGTGTGACAAAAACAAATAAAACCTAAGTTAAAATGTAGCAAAGTGGGTAACCTAAGTTGTCTCCAGAGAGGAGTGCACAACAATTACGTTTGTCACTTAAATTAAAGAAAGAAGAAGAGGTTCTTTTTGAAAGTTGTTTGAGTTGAAAAATAAACAGGCAATTGAAAAGAAAGGTTGAACACTAATGGATGAAGAGAGTGATGGGGTCAGGGTAGGATCACCTTTTGTAATGTCATCATAGTCACAAAGATCATCTCACCTCTCTTCCTTTTGAATGATAAATGAAAGACTCCTCGATCGAGTCATCTATCACCCTTGATTAAAGAAGAAAATAGAACTCACTCCTATGTGCATGGAAGTTCATAAACAATTCCTAAACAACTAAGGCAAGTCCCGATCAGGAATTGTTGCTCCTTATAACTCTAGAAAAAGTCTACTAGTTTCACACACGTGCCAATGATCGTTAGACACTCACTACCTAACACAATCTGCTCGATCGAGACAAATTGCACTAGGCAGAGGGAGATAAAAAGTCTTTAACCAAAGATATTAAAAATGAATACACCAAACTCAAAACATGATCGCATTAAGAGAATTTGGAAACACTAATAATAGATTTCATTCATAAGAAATATAATGTTTTACATTTAAGCACAAAACTCCGACATTACAAAAGAGAAACTCCCCCTTCCCCGATCACTCAAAGGTTTTACCCCTCCATGAGAAGGGTATTAGAGTTGAAAGGGGAAGAAGAGAGCATAATCAAACTAAGTAAAAAGAAAATAGAAAATACAAAGAACATTAATAACTCAATCCTCCAGCATATCCCTTCTTGCACCTTCTTCCACCCCCTTGAATGGAAGTGAATACTCTTATTTATAGGCTTGGGGAGTAGAAAATTTCCCTCCAAAATTAATCTCCCGAAAGTTTGAGTCCGGTTGGCAAATTAAATGACCTATTTTGAGAATTGTTACTTCTTGAAAGTTGTGTCCCTACATGTCTTCTGCGCCCCACAAAATTTGAGCCTAATTGGTCCACGTATGAAGGAGATATGGCCACATTACTCCGTATATTTAATTCTGTCCAGGTGGCTCTTCATCTTCCACAACTCTAACTTCCCATGACATTAAGACCTTGAAAACAGACGATTCAGACGTGGCCTCCTTAATAAAAGATGTTCATTAATTCCGCCTCCAGCTCCTTGTCGAATATCAGCTCCATTGGATCACTCAGCTTCGAGATAAAAGCTCAGCATTAAAACCTTCCAAATCTGTACACAGTTTTCAAGGCCTGGTTTTTGAGCTGAATTTGAGCTTCCAAATGATGGATTGAGCTTTGGGTACAGAAGGATAAAATGAATCCCACGAGCATATAAATCCTAAAAAAAAGGAACCATACAATTTGGATCAAAAATATAAAAGATATTCCCGAAATACAGAAGCTCCACAAAACTGCTAAATTTCCAGAATTAACCAATTTCCACAATTAAGCCCATAATTCACCAAAAATACTAAAATGATGCAAATCAGATCAAATTGATTAATTGGAAGGGGTTAAATCATTGAAACACATATGAAAAATTATGAAAATATTATCTCTATCAATGACCTATTATGGATTCATGCCTTGTTGATTTAGTATTGGTTACAAGTGGTGTTTAGTATGCTATTATGTTTACTTTCTGTTGCAGTTGTTTCTATATTGCGTATGTAGTTTATCTTCTAACGGATGTACTTCTACTCTGCGGGTCTGGTTTGAGTCTACCGAGTCATTTATTTCTGTTGCATGTGTCATGATTATACTTAGACCATTTCCTTATCTTTTCCCCATAGGGTATGTCCTCCCCACTATACTTTTTTACACCCTCACTGCTAGTCGGAAGCCTTTGGCATTCATGGAGGTGCGCCTAAGTTCAGTGAAACCTGACCCAAAAGCACTGTTTCGGTGGCTGTTCGGATCTAGGATGTTATATGATCGGTATGATACATCCAACTTTTATTTATTCTATTATAGGGGGAAATTTTATGTTCTGAGCAATAATGTAAATGATAATTAAAAAAATCATTATAACCAATTTTAATGTGAAAGTCATTAAAGTGTACTAGTAACTATCAAAACAAAGAATAAGATAAATAAAATATGCTATAAGCAATGACTATAAATAATTAACCAAGTTGGGCATCCCTAACATTTAAGAATTCATTATCGTATTAGATAAATTGAATAACATTGAGACTCTACAATCCATATTATTCCCTTCTACTTGCTTATGTTTTAATAAACCAACCCTATCTATTTATCCCTATACTCAATCTGGTATACCACATGGATTAAATTTAATTCATGGTAAATAGGGGCTAGAGACAAGTTCCAAGGACATCAACTTACATAATGGAAATTATTTCACCTAAATTAAAATAAAACAAAAAATAATAATTCCATCAGGGAATCTAGGATGAAAACTTCATATATTTTTCATTAATACATATGAAATAAAGGTTTTTGAAATAAATAATGTCTAAACATAGAATAATAACATAATGAAATATTAAATGTATTATAAAACATAAATACATCAAATATAAACTTAGTCATTATCTTTTAAAAATATCCAACTATCATATAAAATATCCAAAATAATGGAAAAAGGGGATTTGAAGACCAAGAGGCTAGAAACCTAAAAATGTAAAAAAAAATCTAAAGTATAATAGAAAAAAAACTATGTCTACCCATATCCATGTGGAAAGTATGCATATCTCATCTATTATCTCATTTGTAACATCCCAAGATGACTCATCACTAATACAGTAGTCGAACTGGTGGGTCACATAGCCTCAAGTGTGCCTCCTCATGTGTCAGAGGTGACTGACTAGTAGTGGGGGTCTATTGTTGGTATGGTGGGGAGACTATACCCTCTAAATCAGAGTTACACAGTGGTGTAATTAAAATAAAACAACGAGTAGTAGCAAAATTAGTAATAATAAAGAAAGAACAAGTAGTGGAATAATATAATAACTGAATAAAAGAGTGTCCAACGCCAAATTACAGCAATGTATGTATGAAATATGATTATACAAGTATAAGTAGTAAAAATTACAATAATAAATAAAATGTAATAAAAGAATAATTTCCCAATAACTAGCTCCATGAGAATCTTGAGCACCAGCTCGGTCTTCTGCCCCAACTTCATCCTAGTAATGTAAATCAATCAGGTATCAAAAGTCGCATGCTTCCCTTTATCCACACCTATGATCATAAAGTCTACTCGGATACCAAATGGTTCTTAAGTAGGGTGTGAGATATAAATCTTAGTAGGTTGGCACCCATGATTTCTAGCCCAATCCATTTTGTGCAATATAAATTAAGCATCGTGTCATAACAATTTAAAAACAAGAAAGAATTAATAACTAAAAGCATTGGACTAGGTTCCACTTGGACCCACCTAATTACCTGCTTCAGCCTAAGCTGATGTATCTGAACCCATAGGACCAACAATGGAAAGGTGATATATAAATTTGCCATAGGTTGGACTATCCCAAAGCTTGTGATTGGTCTTGGAGGATGCATCCCTATATTCTTTAAACCAACTAACCATTTCTCATTTGAAAAAAATTATTCTCTTTGAAAACATTTTTAATCGTTTCTTTATAAAACATGTCGAGACCACCTTGAGCCCATCCATGGAAATCTAGAAAGACTTGCCAAGTATTTCTCAAAGGTATTGGCCAAAGTCTAATTCCAAGAGTCTATCCAAGGTGACCTAAGTATGAATTCCAAAGTATCACTTTGGCATGGAGTAGAAACAGTATGAAATAGCCTCTAAGTTTATACCTAGTATCATACATATGGGCCTAAGTCTCTCTCATGGCATGGTACAACCAAACGTGTCATCAATACCGTCCAAGGGGTCTCCCCTAGGGAACTGATGTCACTTGTCTGGAGGTAAAGACAAAAAATGTATGACAAGCCCATCTTAGGCATAGCTGATGTCACCCTTAATGTATTTAACAACTTTTAAAAAGTCTAACAATGACATGAGATTTAATCCAAGGGGTCCCTAATTACAACCCCTTGTTTCAACCTCATCTCAAAGATAAAGCCATTACATAAGCACTGCATTTAAATTATAGCATGTACATAGCATGCAATAAAAAGTGCGGCCTTACCACCCTTTATCAACTCATTTCATTTAAAACATTTGATTATTTCAAGGAGGTAAATCCATCATGTCAATCCACTCTACATATATATCAACAACTCATTTAAATATTCCAACCATCATGAATAAACCATTTAATTAATAACATGCCATTTAATATATTAAAAAATGACAATTCATTT
Source organism: Viscum album (assembly GCA_963277665.1). Taxonomy (NCBI): domain Eukaryota; kingdom Viridiplantae; phylum Streptophyta; class Magnoliopsida; order Santalales; family Viscaceae; genus Viscum; species Viscum album. Next base: position 1,891,091,104 of record OY728135.1, read on the forward strand.
AACAGGGTCCATAACCATCATGTCAATCCACTCTACATATTTGAAAATTATTCTTTTCCCTATTCCCTTTATCCATCTTTCTCTCTTCCATTCTTTTATTCTCTTACTTACCTTCAAATCCATAGGATTCAGAGAATTCTTTACTTATCTTATTAACACATGATACTATTTCTTCATATGTTGAGAACACATGGGAGACTATTTCCCTTCTAATTGTCGGATTAATACCATGAAATATATGATCCTTATTACTCTTTGGATTATACATATTGCTGGAGTTCACATTCCTTCTACTGGGTGCCATTTCTATACAATGGCATAAACTAGATTAGTTTATGAATCTAAATACAAAATAACAAACTTTCCAAACACCTAACATAAATTTAATAGTTTATGGATATAATCCATAATCATAAATATGTTTTCTTTGAGGAAGTATATACTCATAAACCCTTTATAATGGTTTGTAAAGAAAATGGGAATTATCCTAAGCATATCCCCTAGGAGTGTTATATCCAAGAGTGCAGCAAGGCCCGTTGTGGTGCACTAGTTCCCGTTTGAGTCTAGCTCAAAGAGGTGTTTTCGGGTTTTACCCCGAGGTACATCTGTGCCAGAGCCGCCTCTACCTGCTCATATCCAGACAGAGATGTATTGATCGGAAAACTCACAAAATCTCTATAATACCAAAATTCTAGGAAGTTCATCTATACTAATCCTCAAAGTCTATCTTAGGGATATGTGTTCTAATCAAAGTTTTTCTAAATCTAGCTTCCAAGGTTAGTACTAAACTGCCTATGATACCAACTGTAATGCCTCAACCCCAGTTACCCAGAGTCAGTGCATTATTACATAACATTTTCATGATCACAAAAGATCAAGTATTGAAAGATCGATTAGTTTAGTATCCTTGGAAACACTAGAAACATTCATAAATGTTACATTACATCATAAAGTGAAAAAATACAATAACATAGTCTTCATAGTCCACACTCATATCCCCTTCAGACTATCCCTGAAGGGCAGTCATAAAATATTTCTTCACATCCTGGGAAAAATAAAACATAGAAAGGGGTGAGATCAGATGCTCAGTAAGGATAACAATATAGTGGAAACTTTCATAAATAAACATAAACATTTAAAGCAATGTATAACTAAAACAAAATCCTTTTAAACTTGAACTTCAGAAAAATATGGAAATAATGAAATGAAATAATTCCATTTACTTATTCACATGGATATTCTACTAGTCGAATAATCACATGCAATATCAATAAACACTTTCATAATGATGGAATGCATAATGTCAGACTATCATAACCACGTAGCCAAGGCCTCGTGCCAAGACTACAAATAATATTTTGTCAATGCCTCGTGCCAAGACACTAGTTTGTCTCATGAGACCTACCAATGAATTGAGGATATATAGTGGGCTCCACCCGTCACTTATTAAGTCCAATGCATTCCTCATATGAAAAGGTTTAAACATATCATAAACCATAACATAATTGTATCACATAAAACATGCATAAAGGAAACATAACATTTCCACATTTAAATCACAATATATCAATACAACACATTGATATACTAAAAATACCATTAAGACCATTTTCAATACCAAAATAAAAGAAAATTAAAACTTGGTATTTATTTTTCATTTAAAAAAGTTATGGCTTGTAGAGGAAGTCGAAACTCAAATAATGGTCACGGCGGCAGAGAAGTTGTTGTCGCCGCATACGTACGACAAAAAAAACATTCCCTTTTGTCGTTTAGTAAAACGCTTCGTATAAAAAATATTCCTTTTGAATAAATGTAAAAGTAAAATGGGTTTATACACCGTATAAAATAAATTTGTGTATAAAACAAAATATGCCTCAATAAAAGGTGATTGAGACGAAGTCCCTTACCTCGTGTCCGAATTTACTCGATCGTTCTTTAACCTCCTGAATAATAAACTAGAGTTAATTTATACTTTCTTAAGAACCTCTTTCAATTTCATTATTCCTTTTATATCACTTATTACCATGTTATGAACATTATGTAATTATTTAAGTTAATAATGGTCATTTTGTCGATCTTTGGTACTTCAGTCAAAAATAAACTTCTTATAATTACAAGTTGTTCATGTGGTAAAATATCCATTATATCCAGAATTATATTCATGGTGTAGATATAATATATATCATATATATCCATTATATAAATTCATTTATAATATTACATAACATTTAGAGGTAAGAAATGAAATGCACCGTTCATGGAGACGGTAAGTCGTACGTATGCATGAATGCTACTTTAATTTCTATTTCGTATTTAATGGAATGAAATCATAATGATATAAAGGTATATTATAATTCCAGTATAATATCATATATAATATCATTTACTCCATCCTTTATACATCCCACATATGGCATTAAGGATTCAAATCACTTTGAGGGGGCGGTAGTCCGCACTTCCTAAAATGAAATTATCGCGTTTACCCATAATGGAAATCATAATGGTATGCCATAAATGAAAAATACAGAAGCATAAGGAAAACATAAAAATAATATATATCATATATAGAAATAGTGTCATCATAATTTCCACCATGAGAGGTGTTAAAAGAATATTGAACAATCATTATTTCTTGAGGCAGTAATTCGCCACCCAAAGAAACAGTATGTTATTTAACCATTAGATGAAGGTGTGTGTAAGTTTAAATCAAATAATTCTCATAAAAACATCCTAGTATATTTAAGATACTAGTTTTGTTACAAAATAAAGTAATAAAAATATTTTAAGGGGTTGGAGAATCAAAATAAAACAAAAGAACATAAGAGAAGACATTACCTTGAAATTGGGTAACTCTTTTTTATTTGAACCAAATGATTCCTTGGGAAGACTTATGCACAAATTGAGGATTCTAGGAGTAATATAGGAAAGTTTATAGAGTATTTGGGCATATGTTGGACAAGAAAAATGTCTTTTAATGTGTGAATAAGGTGGTAGAGGTGGGGGCCTTTATAAGAGGAGAGGAGGGGCACTCTTGGAATGTCATGAAATGTTACATTATTATGAAGTGATTTTAGGATTTCAAAGGTCCCAAAATTATATATTTCAAGGATAAGGTGATAAGGGTTCGAAATATACTCATCCAATAGGTTTTTGACAAGTTTAAGTTTTAGATTTTACATTATCTTTTAATTTTATTTAAATCGTTAATTAATGATGTAATCACTATATCTTCATGGTGTCATAAGAAATTTAATTTATTTAATGTCTAAAAATTATAAAACAATTACCATGATTTAGTAAATCTTTTTATCTTTCCAATTAATATTTATAGTCGAAAAGTTAACTTATATAACCCCATGTAATAACTGTTTTAGTAAAACAACACATGTTTGTGACAATTTTATTTTTACTTTAAATAAAAAGTTATTAATGTCATTTTCTTACCCATGTGGCTCCATGGGGTCCCCAAGTTGACCCATGGATTTTCTTGGTCTTACATTACTCATCCAATAAGGTTAGTACAAGTGTAAAGGTAATTTCATATTATTATAACATTATATTTACCTTAAATTACACTAATTATCTTTAATAGCGATTAATAGAACTTAAAAGTTACTATTCACCAAAAATTATTTTAATCTCGTTGAACCACATTTTACTTTATAATGAAAATTATGTATTTTGGATTTTTGAAATTCAAATCACATAGGTGGTAAATTTCATTTAAACAAAAAATCAGTTTTTTAACTACCACTTAGTGGTTTCACTATTCATCAAAAATCGATGTTTTTCAGAAAAATACCAAAAAATAACTCTAAGATATATTTGATATTACAAATTCAAAAATGATTTCCATTTTACCAAATTCAAAACATAAAATTTTCATTAATTATTTTTATATTTAATTCCCGCCGTCAAAACAAATAACGTGTTTTTAAGAAACAATATCTATCAAAAGATTGACACTCGTTTATATCAAATTTCAAAGTGAAATTAATTATAATGACCACCATTGGATAAAATGGTAAAAATATATTCTAATTATACTTTAAAACCACTCAATAGTATAATTTATCACTATAAATTATTTTGATTAAAAAAAATGTTTTTCAGTATTTTTTCTATTCATAGAAAATTGGAATTTCTCAGAAAATTACAAAAAATTCAACTTAAGATAATTTCGATATTCCGAATACCAAAATGAAGTCCATTTTGAAATATAAAATTTATATAATTTCAAAAGGTGGGTATTACTATTCATAACGGCTACTTTGATTGGTCGTGGTGTGTTAGAACTCGAGGTTGCGTACAACACATGTTGCTCTATTATTCAAAGAGAAGCGTACCATGGAAGCTTGGGGTGTTACATTCTCCCCTCCTTCAAAAAATTGTGTCCTCACAATTTGAAATTTTTCTTTGAAAATAAAAGGTTGAAAATATAAAATACCTTTGTGGAAAACCCACATCGGAAATAGGGTTAATAAAAATATAACTTTAAAAGAAAGAAAGAGAAGTACAAAGGTCACCCAAGATAGCTCATACTAGGATTCTATGAAAACATGGATATGGAGGAGAAACAAACCATCAAGGTCTGATGGAGAGTTGTAGAAAACAGGATTAGGAGAAAGTTAACTATAATAAAATCAAAAACTTGTGATTGGTTAAACGGTCTTTGATTCCCCAGTAGGAAAAGTTAACCGACAATGTTTTTTTTAATTTAAGTTACCTTTCATAAATTTGAATAATTTATTTATGAGACCTACTAAGAACATAAGTAAATATACTTAATTGTCATGTAGACATTCATTCCTTACTAAATTTTTACCACAAATCCATCTTTCACTCCAAAAGGTAATAGAACTCAAAAATATTCTATTTATCCTAACTGTATAGGGTTCCAAAAATAAATTTATAATTCCTCTATCAAAACTAAAAAAACTACATTATACACTCTAGGGACTTCACGTAGTCCAATGGTAGGTGATAAATCCCAATCGCACTATGGTTGTGGGTTAGATTCTCACAGCTTTGTCCGACGCGACGGGTTGTCACACGGTCTGCATGTTGTCCTTTTTATAAATATCCAAAAATAACCTTAACAATAGTATCCAATGTAAAATATAATCCATTCCAACCATTATAGTTATCCAAAAAACCTCTGTCCAGACTTTATCTAAAAGGTATCTAAATTCCAAAATCAATTGTAACATCAGATTCCCCAAACAAAGTAAAGTTTTTCTTATTGTCACATACTAAAAATATGATTACCTTCATCATATTAAAACCTTAATGAAAACAACAAGTACTTCAGTACAATACTTATATATATCACATTATTCTTATAACCAGTACATCGTTGATACAACACTCAAATGACATAATTCTTTAATAAAAACATAATAACTCTAATCATTCCCCCTCATATTTGGTAGTATCATAACTTGATTATTATCCAATAGTATCATTTGGGACATACTCTGATGATTTGGACATTGGTTTGTGTAGTGTCCCCACTCCTTGCAGATGAAACATTGTACATTTGAAACCTTTTTCTTACCCTTGCAGTCACGCACTTGGTGTCCTTTTTCTCCATACTTATAACAAACTCTCATTCCCTTCAGGAAAGTTCCAATGTGTTTCTTCCCACAGTTATCACATATTGTAAAATTATTCTTTTTCCTCTTCCCTTTATCCATATTTCTCTCTTCCATCCTTTTATTCTCTTGTTTACCTTCAAATCCATAGGACTCAGAGAATTCTTTACTTATCTTATTAACACATGATACTATTTCTTCATATGTTGAGAACACATGGGAGACTATTTCCCTTCTAATTGTCGGCTTAATACCATGAAAGATATGATCCTTCTTACTCTTTGGATCATACGTATTGTTGGAGTTCACATTCCTTCTACTGGGTACCATTTCTATACAATGGCATAAACTAGATTAGTTTATGAATCGAAATACAAAATAACAAAATTGACAAACACCTAACATAAATTTAACAGTTTATGGATATAATCCATAATCATAAATATGTTTTATTTGAGTAAGTATATACTCATAAACCCTTCATAATGGTTTGTAAATAAAATGGGAATTATCCTAAGCATATCCCCTGGAGTGTTATAACCAAGAGTTCAGCAAGACCCATTGTGGTGCACCAGTTCCCGTTCGAGTCTAGCTCAAAGCGGTGTTTTCGGGTTTTACCCCTAGGTACATCTGTTCCAAAGCCGCCTCTACCTGCTCGTATCCAGACGGGGATGTATTGATCGGAAAACTCACAAAATCTCTATAATACCAAAATTCTAGGAAGTTCTTATATACTAATCCTCAAATTCTATCTTAGGGATATGTGCTCTAATCAGAGTTTTTCTAAATCTGGCTTCCAAGGTTAGTACTAAACTGCCTCTGATACCAACTGTAACGCCTCGACCCCAGTTACCCAGAGTCGGTGCATTATTACGTAACATTGGCATGATCACAAAATATCAAGGCTTGAAAGACCAATTAGTTTAGTATCCTTTGAAACACTAGATACATTCATAAATGTTACATTACATCATAAAGTGAAAAACTACAATAACATAGTCTCCATAGTCCACACTCATATACCCTTCAGACTATCCCTGAAGGTCAGTCATAAAATATTTCTTCACATCCTGGGAAAAATAAAACATACAAAGGGGTGAGCTCAGATGCTCAGTAAGGATAACAATATAGCGGAAACTTTCATAAATAAACATAAACATTTAAGGTAATGTATAACTAAAACAAAAGTCTTTTAAACTTTAACTTCATCAAAATATGGCAATAATAAAATGAAATAATTCCATTTACTTATTCACATGGATATTCTACTAGTTGAATAATCACATGCAATATCAATAACCACTTTCATAATGATGGAATGCATAATCCCAGACTATCATAACCACGTAGCCAAGGCCTCGTGCCAAGACTACAAATAAGATTTTGTCAAGGCCTTGTGCCAAGACACTAGTTTGTCTCATGAGACCTATCGATGCATCAAGGAGCTACAGCGGGCTTCACCCGTCACTTATTAATTCCAATGAATTCCTCACATGAATAGGTTTAAACATATCATAAACCATAATATAATCGTATCACATAAAACATGCATAAAGGAAACATAACATTTCCACATTTCAATCACAATATACCAATACAACACATTGATATAATAAAAACACCATCAAGACCATTTTCAATACCAAAATAAAATAAAATTAAAACTCCGTATTTATTTTTCATTTAAAAAAGTTGTGGCTTGTAGAGGAAGCTGAAACTCAAATAATGGTCACGACGGCGGAGAAGTCGTTGTCGCATACGTACGACAAAAAAAACATTCCATTTTTTCATTTAGTAAAACGCTTCGTATAAAAAATATTTCTTTTTAATAAATGTAAAAGTCAAAGGGATTTATACACCGTATAAAATAAATTTGTGTATAAAACAAAATATGCCTCAATAAAAGGAGATTGAGACGAAGTCCCTTACCTCATGTCCGACTTGAATCGATCGTTATTTAACCTCCTGAATAATAAACTAGAGTTAATTTATACTTGCTTAAGAACCCTTTTCAAGTTCATTATTCCTTTTATATCACTTATTACCATGTTATGAACATTATGTAATTATTTAAGTTAATAACGGTCGTTTTGTCGATCTTTGGTACTTCAGTCAAAAATAAACTTCTTATAATTACAAGTTATTCATGTAGTAAAATATCCATTATATCCAGAATTATATTCATTCTTTAGATATCATATATATCATATATATCCAGTATATACATTCATTTACAATAATACATAACATTTAGAGGTAAGAAATGAAATGCACCGTTCATGGATACGGTAAGTCGTACGTACGCATGAACGCTACTTTCATTTCTATTTCATATTTAATGGAATGAAATCATAATGATATAAAGGTATATTATAATTCCAGTATAATATCATATATAATATCATTTACTCTATCCTTTATACATCCCACATATGGCATTAACGATTCAAATCACTTTGAGGGGGCGGTAGTCCGCACTTCCTAAAATGAAATTATCGCGTTTACCCATAACGGAAATCATAAAGGTATTCCATAAATGAAAAATACAGAATCATAATGAAAACATAAAAATAATTTATATCATATATAGAAATAGTGTAATCATAATGTACACCATGAGAGGTGTTAAAAGAATATTGAACAATCATCATTTCGTGAGGCAGTAATTCGCCACCCAAAGAAACAGTATGTTCTTTAACCATTAGACGAAGGTGTGTGTAAGTTTAAATCAAATAATTCTCATAAAAACATCCTATTATATTGAATATACTAGTTTTGTTACAAAATAAAGTAATAAAAAGAGTTTAAGGGGTTGAACAAGCAAAATAAAACAAAAGAACATAAGAGAAGACATTACCATAAAATCGGGTAAATCTTTTTGATTTGAACCAAATGCTTACTTGGGAAGACTTCTGCACAAAGCTAGGATTCTAGAAGTAATAGAGGAAAGTTGAGAGAGTATTTGGGAAGAGTTTGTCCAAGCCAAATGGCTTTTAAGGTGTGATAGAGGTGGGGGCCTTTTATAAGAGGAGAGGATGGGCACTCTTGGAAAGTCATGAAATGTTACATTATTATGAAGTGATTTTCGGATTTAAAAAGTCCCAAAATTATATATTTCAATGATAAGGTGATAAGGGTTCGAAATATACTCATACAATAGGTTTTTTACAAGTTTAAGTCTTAGAATTTACATTATATTTTCATTTTATTTAAATCGTTAATTAATGAGGTAATCACTGCATCATCATGGTGTCATAAAAAATTTAAATTATTTAATGTCTAAAAATTATAAAAAAATTACCATGATGTAGGAAATCTTTTTATCTTTCCAATGAATATTTATAGTAGAAAATTTAACTTATATAACCCCATGTAATAATTGTTTTAGTAAAACAACACATGTTTGTGACAATTTTATTTTTACTTTAAATAAAAAGTTATTAATGTCATTTTCTTACCCATGTGGCCCCATGGGGTCCCCAAGTTGACCCATGGATTTTCTTGGTCTTCCATGACTCATAAAATAATTTTAGTACAAGTGTAAAGGTAATTTTATATTATTATAACATTATATTTACCTTAAATTACACTAATTACCTTTAATCGCGATTAATAGAACTTAAAAGTTACTATTCACCAAAAATTATTTTAATTCTGTTGAACCACATTTTACTTTCTAAGGAAAATGATGTATGTCAGATTTTTGAAATTCAAATCACAGAGGTGGTAAATTTTCATTTAAACAAAAAATCAGTTTTTTAACTACCACTTAGTGGTTTCACTATTCATCAAAAATCGATGTTTTTCAGAAAAATACCAAAAATTAACTCTAAGCTATATTTGATATTCCAAATTCAAAAATTATTTCAATTTTACCAAATTCAAAACAAAAAAATTTTCATTAATTATTTTTATATTTAATTCCTGCTGTCAAAACAAATAACGTGTTTTTAAGAAACAATATCTATCAAAATATTGACACTCCTTTATGTCCAATTTCAAAGTGAAATTAATTCTAATGACCACCATTGGATAAAATGGTAAAAATATATTCTAATTATACTTTAAAACCACTAAATAGTATAATTTATCACTATAAATTATTTTTATTAAAAAAAAATTAAGTATTTTTTCTATTCATAGAAAATTGGAAGTTCTCAGAAAATTACAAAAACTTCAACTTAGGATAATTTCGATATTATGAATACAAAAATGAAGTCCATTTTGAAATATAAAATTTATATAATTTCAAAAATTAGGTATTAATATTCATAATGGCTACTTTGATTGCTCAGGGTGTGTTAGAACTCGAGATTGCGTACAACACACGCTGCTCTATTATTCAAAGAGAAGCGTACCATGGAAGCTTGGGGTGTTACATTCTCCCCTCCTTCAATAAATTGTGACCTCGCAATTTGAAATTTTTCTTTGAAAATAAAAGGTTGAAAATAGAAAATACCTTTGTGGAAAACCCACATCGGAAATAGGGTTAATAAAAATATAACTTTAAAAGAAAGAAAGAGAAGTACAAAGGTCACTTGAGATAGCCCATACTAGGATTCTATGAAAAAATGGATATGTAGGAGAAACAAACCATCAAGGTTTGATGGAGAGTTGTAGAAAACAGGATTAGGATAAAGTTAACTATAAGAAAATCACAAACTTGTGATTGGTTAAACGGTCTTTGATTCCCCAGTAGGAAAAGTTAACCGACAATGTTTTTTTTTAATTTAATTTAGCTTTCATAAAGTTGAAGAATTTATTTATGAGATTTACTAAGAACGTAAGGAAATATACTTACTTGTCGTGTAGACATTCATTCCTTACTAAATTTTTACCACAAACCCATCTTTCACACCAAAAGGTAATAGAACACAAAAATATTCTATTTATCCTAACCGTATAGGGTTCCAAAAATAAATTTATAATTCCTCTATCAGAACTAAAAAAACTACATTATACACTCCAGGGACTTCATGTGGTAGGAGATAAATCTCAATCGCACTATGGTTGTGGGTTAGATTCCCACAGCTTTGTCCGACGCGACGGGTTGTCACACGGTCTGTGTGTTGTCCTTTTTATAAATATCCAAAAATAACCTTAAAATAGTATCCAATGTAAAATATAATCCATTACAACCTTTATATTTATCCAAAATATCTTTGTACAGAATTTCTCTCAAAGGTCTCTAAATTCCAAAATTAATTGTAACGTCAGATTTCCCAAACAAAGTAAAGTTTCTCTTATTGTCACATACTAAAAATATGATTACCTTCATCATATTAAAACCTTAATGAAAACAACAAGTACTGCAGTACAATACTTATATATATCACATTATTCTTATAATCAGTACATCGTTGATACAACACTCAAATGACATAATTCTTTAATAACAACATAAGAACTCTAATCATTCCCCCACATTTGTGGTAGTATCATAACTTGATTATTATCTAATAGTATCATTTGGTGCATACTCCGATGATTTGGACATTGGTTTGTGTAGTGTTCCCACTCCTTGTAGATGAAGCATTGTACATTTGAAACCTTTTTCTTACCCTTGCAGTCACACACTTGGTGTCCTTTTTCTCCACACCTATAACAAACTCTCATTCCCTTCAGGCAAGTTCCAAGGTTTTTCTTCCCACAGTTATCACATATTTGAAAATTCTTCTTTTCCCTATTCCCTTTATCCATCTTTCTCTCTTCCATTCTTTTATTCTCTTGCTTACCTTCAAATCCATAGGATTCAGAGAATTCTTTACTTATCTTATTAACACATGATACTATTTCTTCATATGTTGAGAACACATGGGAGACTATTTCCCTTCTAATTGTCGGATTAATACCATGAAATATATGATCCTTATTACTCTTTGGATTATACATATTGCTGGAGTTCACATTCCTTCTACTGGGTTCCATTTCTATACAATGGCATAAACTAGATTAGTTTATGAATCTAAATACAAAATAACAAACTTTCCAAACACCTAACATAAATTTAATAGTTTATGGATATAATCCATAATCATAAATATGTTTTCTTTGAGGAAGTATATACTCATAAACCCTTTATAATGGTTTGTAAAGAAAATGGGAATTATCCTAAGCATATCCCCCGGGAGTGTTATAACCAAGAGTGCAGCAAGTCCCGTTGTGGTGTACAAGTTCCCGTTCGAGTCTAGCTCAAAATTGTGTTTTCGGGTTTTACCCCTAGGTACATCTGTTCCAGATCCTCCTCTACCCGCTCGTATCCAAACAAGGATGTATTGATCGGAAAACTCACAAAATCTCTATAATAACAAAATTCTAGGAAGTTCTTCTATACTAATCCTCAAAGCCTATCTTAGGGATATGTGCTCTAATCAGAGTTTTTCTAAATCTAGATTCCAAGGTTAGTACTAAACTGCCTCTGATACCAACTATAAATCCTCGACCTCAGTTACCCAGAGTCAGTGCATTATTACGTAACATTGGCATGATCACAAAAGATCAATCCTCGAAAGACTGATTAGTTTAGTAGCCTTGGAAACACTAGATACATTCATAAATGTTACATTACATCATAAAGTGAAAAACTAAAATAACATGGTCTCCATAGTCCACACTCATATCCCCTTCAGACTATCCCTGAAGGTCAGTCATAAAATATTTCTTCACATCCTGGGAAAAATAAAACAAAGAAAGGGGTGAGCTTAAATGCTCAGTAAGGATAACAATATAGAGAAAACTTTCATAAATAAACATAAACATTTAAGGCAATGTATAACTAAAACAAAAGCCTTTTAAACTTGAACTTCAGAAAAATATGGAAATAATAAAATTAAATAATGCCATTTACTTATTCACATGGATATTCTACTAGTCGAATAATCACATGCAATATCAATAACCACTTTCATAATGATGGAATGCATAATGCCAGAATATCATAACCACGTAGCCAAAGCCTCGTTCCAAGACTACAAATAAGATTTTGTCAAGGCCTCGTGCCAAGACACTAGTTTGTCTCATGAGACCTACCATTTCATCGAGGAGCTATAGAGGGATCCACCCATCACTTATTAAGTCCAATGCATTCCTCATATGAACATGTTTAAACATATCATAAACCATAACATAATCGTATCACATAAAACATGCATAAAGGAAACATAACATTTCCACATTTCAATAACAATATATCAATACAACACATTAATATAATAAAAACACTGTCAAAACCATTTTCAATTCCAAAATAAAAGAAAATTAAAACTTGGTATTTATTTTTCATTTAAAAAAGTTATGGCTTGTATAGGAAGCCGAAACTCAAATAATGGTCACGGCGGCGGAGAAGTCGTTGTCGCCGCATACGTAGGAAAAAAAAAATTCCCTTTTGTCATTTAGTAAAACGCTTCGTATAAAAAATATTCCTTTTGAATAAATGTAAAATTCAAAGGGGTTTATACACCGTATAAAATAAAGTTGTGTATAAAACAAAATATGCCTCAATGAAAGGAGATTGAGATGAAGTCCCTTACCTCATGTCCGACTTGACTTGATCGTTCTTTAACCTCCTGAATAATAAACTAGAGTTAATTTATACTTGCTTAAGAACCTTTTTCAAGTTCATTATTCCTTTTATATCACTTATTACCAAGTTATGAACATTATGTAATTATTTAAGTTAATAACGGTCGTTTTGTCGATCTTTGGTACTTCAGTCAAAAATAAACTTCTTATAATTACAAGTTGTTCATGTGGTAAAACATCCATTATATCCAGAATTATATTCATGGTGTAGATATCATATATATCATATATATCCATTATATACATTCATTTATAATATTACATTACATTTAGAGGTAAGAAATTAAATGCACCGTTCATGGAGACGGTAAGCCGTACATACGCATGAACGCTACTTTCATTTCTATTTTGTATTTAATGTAATGAAATCATAATGATATAAAGGTATATTATAATTCTATTATAATATCATATATAATATCATTTACTCTATCCTTTATACATCCCATATATGGCATTAACGATTCAAATCACTTTGAGGGGGCGGTAGTCCGCACTTCCTAAAATGAAATTATCGCGTTTACCCATAATGGAAATCATAAAGGTATGCCATAAATGAAAAATACAGAAGCATAAGGAAAACATAAACATAATATATATCATATATAGAAATAGTGTCATCATAATGGCCACCATGAGAGGTGTTAAAAGAAGATTGAACAATCATCATTTCGTGAGGCAGTAATTCGCCACCCAAAGAAACAGTATGTTCTTTAACCATTAGACAAAGGTGTGTGTAATTGTAAATAAAATACTACTCATAAAAAACATCCTAGTATATTGAATATACTGGTTTTGTTACAAAATAAAGGAATAAAAAGAGTTTAAGGAGTTAGAGAATCAAAATAAAACAAAAGAACATAAGAGAAGACATTACCTTAAAATCGGGTAACTCTTTTTGATTTGAGCCAAATGCTTCCTTGGGAAGACTTCTCAACAAAGTGAGGCTTATAGGAGTAATAGAGTAAATTTTATAGAGTATTTGGGTAGAGTTTGTCCGATCCAAATGGCTTTGAAGGTGTGAATAAGGTGGTAGAGGTGGGGGCCTTTTATAAGAGGAGAGGAGGGGCACTCTTGGAAAGTCATAAAATGTTACATTATTATGAAGTGATTTTCGAATTTCAAAGGTCCCACAATTATATATTTCAAGGATAAGGTGATAAGGGCTCTAAATATACTCATCCAATAGGTTTTTGACAAGTTTAAGTCTTAGATTTTACATTATCTTTTCATTTTATTTAAATCGTTAATTAATGAGGTAATCACTGCATCATCATGGTGTCATAAAAATTTTAATTTATTTAATGTCTAAAAATTATAAAAAAATTACCATGATTTAGGAAATATTTTTAGCTTTCCAATTAATATTTATAGTCAAAAAGTTAACTTGTATAACCCCATGTAATGATTGTTTTAGTAAAACAACACATGTTTGTGACAATTTTATTTTTACTTTAAATAAAAAGTTATTAATGTCATTTTCTTACCCATGTGGCTCCATGGGGTCCCCAAGTTGACCCATGGATTTTCTTTTTCGTCCATGACTCATCCAATAAGGGTAGTACAAGTGTAAAGGTAATTTCATATTATTATAACATTATATTTACCTTAAATTACACTAATTACCTTTAATCGCGATTAATAGAACTTAAAAGTTACTATTCACCAAAAATTATTTTAATCCCATTGAACCACATTTTACTTCCTAATAACAATTATGTATGTCAGATTTTTGAAATTCAAATCACAGATGTGGTAAAATTTCATTTAAACGAAAAATCAGTTTTTTAACTACCACTTAGTGGTTTCACTATTCATCAAAAATCGATGTTTTTTAGAAAAATACCAAAAACTAACTTTAAGCTATATTTGATATTCCAAATTCAAAAATTATTTCCATTTTACCAAATTTAAAACATAAAAGTTGCATTAATTATTTTTATATTTAATTCCCACTGTCAAAACAAATAACGTGTTTTTAAGAAACAATATCTATCAAAAGATTGACACTCGTTTATGTCCAATTTCAAAGTGAAATTAATTATAATGACCACTATTGGATAAAATGGTAAAAATATATTCTAATTATACTTTAAAACCACTAAATAGTATAATTTATCACTATAAATTATTTTTATTAAAAAAGTTGTTTTTAAGTATTTTTTCTATTCATAGAAAATTGGAAGTTCTCTGAAAATTACAAAAAAATCAACTTAGGATAATTTAGATATTCCGAATACAAAAATGAAGTCCATTTTGAAATATAAAATTTATATAATTTCAAAAAGTGGGTATTAATATTCATAACGGCTACTTTGATTGGTCGCGGTGTGTTAGAACTCGAGGTTCCGTACAACACACGCTGCTCTATTGTTCAAAGAGAAGCGTACCATAGAAGCTTGGGGTGTTAAAATACATACGCGGTAAGTATATTTTGACTCTAGTGACTCAAACTCACCTTAGGGATGACCAAACGCACTACAAAATTATTAAGAGCCCTAAAATTACAGAATCTATAATTAAAATTAGGCCAAAAGCAAAGGTAGATGAAAACCTATACCTGAAATTGATAATAGGCAGACCGAAATGATCTGAACCGCTTCGCCTTCGGCGGTGGATTCCGAAACATGCAAGGAGAAGCCCCGAGAGACCTACCACGCACCCTAATAATGGAAAACGAATTGAAAATATAGCCATCCTAACCCTAGGGTTTGGCTGAACAAAACTGAGTGAAGGGGAAAGGAAAAATCGACCAAAAAAGGAGAGCAAAGGGAAATAGAGACCATACCTTTAATAATCGAAAAGAAATCACCAAAAAAATGGGTGGAATTGATGTGCAGAGAGGGAGATTAGAGGGGGTGTCACACGCACCTAGAGAGGAAGGGGGAGAGGGTGTCGCGTGCGGGTAAGGAGGGGTGAGGGGGGAACCCCTTATGGGTTTAATAAAACCTAAATAATAATAATAATAATCATAATCATAATAATCATAAAAATAATAATATTATTATTATTATTATTAAACCATTTAATTTATTATTGTTTTTATTTTTAATTTAATTAATTTAATTTTTTTAAAACACATCACATGGTTTGGGTTGCACGGTTAGTCGAACCGTGCGCAAACCGTGTGATGAATAGTGAAATCACACTATCTATTTCGCACTAACTGTGCGGTCTAAGTGCATGGTTTGGGTAAACCATGTGCAACCTGTGTAAGGCATTCTGCTCCTCTAAAACAAACCGCATGGTTTACTGCTGAGGGTCACGCGGTTTCAGACAAACTATACACCTCTGTCATACCCTCCAAAACTTTGATTTCAGGCCCTCAAAGTTTTCGAAACTCAATGAGAAACCTGAGGGACCCTTCGAGCCTTTACCAAAGTCCAAAAATAACACATTGAAGTGTTCCAACTCTCAGAATTACATTCCAAAGGTCAGTTTGTAAAATTGTCTGTCCAGTAAATGAAAAATTCAAATTCCTTTGGATTTTCATCTGGTTCAAAAACATGGGTCGTTACATCATCCAATCATGAAAAATAATTCAAATACCCATTATCTCAAGGCATATATTTTTCATTACATTCATGAAATGGGGCCAAGTTTATATACACACACATTGTGTATAAAGGTTGTTAGAATTGATTCCCTTTATGATTCCACCAAATTCTCTATGCACAACCTTTAGGAAAAAAAATATGACATTTTGTTTTGAAATTAATATAAGTAAAGCAACCATTTAATTATATGAAATAAAATTAACAAAATAAAATCACATATAAATCATGTTTACTCAAAATGCACATTCACATAAATACATTTATAAATAAAACAATTTTATTACATAATTTGTTCTCAAACATCATCAGACATTAACCACGAGCCCAATGAAATAATTTCCATGGTCCTTTTAGTCAATACATAAACTAAATGTAGTCCTCTAACCAAATCATGATCCTAAACTAGAAGTGAAGTAACTATCTAGTGAATAATCTAAACTAGTGAGGGTATCCCAAAAGGAATTATCCAAAGCATAACCCTAAACTAGTATATCCTAGCATGAGTGTAATTAAAACTATGGAAAAGCTAGGTAATTGGTAACCTAACCTATTGTTTCTTCTGGAAATGGGGACGACCTTGTTTGTTTAAGGTTCAAACTTTCCAATCGGTTTCTAACGGGTTTATTCATAGAACCAGAAACATCCAATGATTCTATATCCATTTGGAACTACTTTCCAAAGGTAGGTGCTCATTAATTGTGGACCGATGAGGTTTAAGAATTTGCATTGGTCGAGGGGATGGGAGGTTAGGCTCATCACACCTTTTTTGGGGGAATTATTACCTACTCCGAGACTCTCTTATAGATTTAAGTTATGTCCATGAATCCTTATTAATTAACGAAGTATGAAAATGAGTTTTCCTTTAGATTTAGCAATCAATGATTGATATGTATGGGATTTAGAGAATCTTTTATATGTATTTGAGGTTTTTCATCGATGGAGAATCATTCGTATGTATTAGAGATTCTTGGTCAATGGTATCCTTCAATACATTATATAGAAATCTCTTGGTCATTATGATAACCATACTGGTTTTAAAGCCACTCAGTAGGGCACTTGAAGTTTATTTTCATTCAGAAAGACAGGGATTATTTCAGAGTTGGGATCATACCCGTAGATGGGCTACCTACGTATCCTTGTTAAAAAAGAATCAGAACCCACGTAGTTCAATAAGAAGGATATAGTTTAACGTCATATGGGATGAAAAATAATTAATGAAATATGGTCTTGAACCTTATAAAGGCTTCCTATGTACTCTACTTTTAAGGCAGATATCAAAGTCCACGTAGTTCGGGTAAATAAATATGGGGTTTATGCATGGTTAATGGCCCAAAAAGAGATGTCGTGATTATTTTTACACTCTAAGCTCACGTGAGTCATGCTCTGTGTAAGAAACAAGAGGTATCAGTAAACTTGACGATGGTGCCACAAAAGATGCAGTTATCAGAAATTATGTGGGGCTTACGTATGTAAGACGGCCCAAGTAGATGAAGACTAGGACTTAGGAAAGAAGCCCAGGAGAAGGGTCCATAAAGGTATTTGTACTTTATGGAGATTTGGAGTTTTAACCCAGGGATTACTCCTGAAAAGGAATCCCAAATTAAGAGGGACTTATGATTGGGGTTTATTCCTAAGAAGAAATCCCAAATCAAAAGAAATTAAGATTTGGGATTAATCCTGAGTAGGATTCCCAATGTTTAAGGAAACTATGACTGGGGATTACTCCTGAGAAGGAGGCCCGGGTTAAGGGGACTTGTAACTTAAGGCTTACTCCTGATAAGGAGGCCCAAAATCAAAATATCTTCTCATCTTAAAGGATGAGGTGATATATGAAACCTCTAAACATGGTGACATAAAGCTTGTAAGTCACGAGGTTTTGGGAGAGGTTCTCACAGAATTACTTTCAGATAAGGAAGCCAACAAAGGAACCATGCCATAAATGGCTTTGAAAAAAGGTGTTCGGGGGATAATATCTTGAAGAGGAGAGGTGAATGGGAGAGAGGCACACAAATAAAGTTGGCGTGCAAGTATGGTCGTGCAAATCATTTGGCGCACAAGTCTTGGCTGCACAAGTGTACTTGCACGGCATGGGTTCACCTGGGAGATGAAGAATATATAGGGTAATACTTGGGAGAAACTTAACTCATGCCTTTAGTATTATCCTAAGATGTTTCCAAAAGGGAGGCATGCAAGTTTCATTGAAAGGGTAGGGCAGTGCGCAAGTGTTTCCACTTTTAAGGAGGTCTAGACACTTAGGCGTGCAAGTGATGATGAATACTAAACACTTAGGCTTCATCCTACTCCTTCAAGTCTTCCATTCTAGGTAAAAAGTTACCTTATAAGCTTTCAGAAGAGTTGATTTGAAAACTTGGGCGACCAGAGCTTGAATCTGAGTTTTGGAAAATTTGTCTCCTTTAACGGGGGACCCACATGGGATATTTATAGGCCATTGGGAACCTTGGGTGAAAAAAAGAATAGGTCATGCAAGTGACTTGCGCGACCCATAGGTGGCGCGCAAGTGACTTGCACGGCGCGCATGAAACTTGAGTGACTCCCTCCAAATGGGTCCCTAGTCCATTCCTTTGTCAATTTTTGATGTTCTTCAAAGGGTGACCATCTTTGTGCTTAAGGTATTCCTATTTTCCATTCACCAGAATCTGTGACAGAAAGTAGTGTCAACAAAAGTCCCCCCTCAGAGTTGGATCTGAAAAGGAAAGAGGATCCAGCTCTGAGGTAAAGCTGTAGAACCAAGGGTCTGTGGCATGCAAGTTCGGCGCACAGATACTGGGGTGCGCAAGTATGGCGCGCAGGTGGTCTGGATTGCCTATATATACAGGCTCACTCCCGCGTGAACTCATTCAACTTCCGGCAACTCGATCTATCATCACGCAGGTGCTTCGGTTTTTGGTCTTCGATCTTCTGGATTTTTGTCGCGCTTCTGCTGAAGGTATTTGACTTGCGTGTCATGACTAGGGTGGAAAAACTTGCACGACCCGATGGACTTATGCGTCAAGTTGGGACTTGAGAACCTTAATGCCTTTTCTATTTTTTTAATTTCCTTAAACAATATTTCACAAAACAAACTTACTTAAGGTTCGTCTGTTTGATCTTTGTGTATATTCAATGGCTCCCAGAAGAATTAGATCAGCTGATGAGTTGGCCAGCAAGAGAATAGATGACATGATTAACGTTGTTAGCCATGATTATTATGTTATATGCGACATCACTCTCCTGGATTTGGATAAGTACTTGAAGAAATATCATGCCAATTTCCCACAGAGCATCTATTTTCCTTTATATGGCCATGTTCATCTGCAAGGAGTCAGTGTTCCGGAGGCAAAGAATTATATTCCTCATTCCCGGTTTCAGACTTACCAATTTCTCTTCGGAAAATGTCTCAGTTGCAGGATCATTTTCCAATGCTGGAATAGTGGAGAAGGCATTCATAATGCATCATATCCCATGTGCTCCAAATCTGAAGCCTCACAAGCCTGAGATGCAGTCGCATTGTTATCCCTCTATTTTCCGAAATTCTCAGATGGACCAATCCAAGTGATGAAAAAAGAGTTGGTATTTCCATCCTGAAGGAGGTGTGAAGCCGACTTGGATGTGGGCATATTGGGTGCGACAAACCTGTGCAGAGTTTGTCGATGATCTGAAGGGAGCTACAATATATGAAGTCATCTGGGCTGGGCAGACATATGTCTACAGGAATGACAATTTTGTGCCAGAGTTAATCAATCATTGGATCCCAAAAACGAATTCTTTTCATCTAAATCATTGATAAGTAGGCATCAGTTTGTGGGATGTCTACAAGATTTCAGGGGCTCCAATTTTGGGAGATATGTATGATGAATTCATCCCCCCCAAGGTGACCTAGAATGATTCGAAGAAGACTCTGGATTTGGATCGAGAGTTAATGAAAATTTTCCACAAGCTTAAGAATACCAACACCACGAAAACCCACTCCAGAAAAGATATCCATCCAGAGGAGTGGATGGACATGTTTCTTATTAAAAAGAAAGAGGAGGGACCTTCCTGAACTCATCCTACTAGTTTCCCTAAAGCAGCAAAGAGGGGTGCTCCGAGCACATTTTGGCCAATTTTGGAAGCAGGAGAGTTTGATAGGTGGGGGTATGAAGTGAACCAGAAAATTCCAGCGAAGACCCATCTAGAAGGCTTTTTGGATTTATGGATCAGTGTTTACCTTTTACCAGTTTAGGATTCGAAAGGAGGTGTGAGGCCAGGGACCTTTGTCGTTGCAGCCAAGATGGCTGAAAGGAAGATGGTTGGGTTGGCCACCCCAGTTTTGGCAAAGATTCATAGGAGCTTACTTCATGTTTATATGGGTAAGTCTCCTCTAAGAATAGTGGGACCATTCCAAGTTTTATGGGGATGGATCGCCACTCACTTCAGGACATATGTTGTACAAAGTGGGGTATAGGTTCCTGGAAGTTCCTTATGACCATCTGTTCAGGCCTTTTCTGAAATTTCTCTCTTATCCCTCAATGCTTATGATATCAAAATAAGGTTGAGCATGTTCAAGGAGTTTCACTTCTTTACTTATAGAAATCCACCAACATGGTGATTTGTTGATGATGGAATAGTCATCCTGGAGTTAAGGTCATACATGTTGGCATGTAGAGATGGTACATTGGCCACAAGGATTGACAGAGAAATTATATGCGAGGCCTATGCTCTATACAGATTCGCACATCAATTCAAATGTCTACAGCAAATTACCATATCTCTTCTGATGCATGTCAGGTTAAAGTAGAATATGATGTTTTCTCGTCAACTATGGTTGCTGATATCTATGGAGAGACTGGGGCAGTATTTGATCTACCAGCTGTTGGAGCGGCAAGTCGATTGACTACATGGTATGCCGAGAGTTGGGTAGCATCATACCCTGAAGGGGTAATGAATCATCTGGTCCCTCGGTTGGGGATAAAGAAGAGAACTATTAGGAAATAATCTTTTCATTTGGGAGGTGATTCTTCCTCACTCGGAGCTGATTCACCGGGTTCCTCACCCGGGGCTAATTCACTAGATTCCCAGGATGGGGATGATAAGGCACGAAATGTGTCAAAGCAGCCTCGTGCCAGATATAATCCACCTGCTAGAGTCAAGAGACCTCCTCCATCGACTCATGGTGAGTTATATCATTGAGGCAATTTATTCTCCATTATTTTATAGATCAACAAGTTTCATTTTTTTATCCTTTATCTATGATTGCAGGAGTTGGGAAGAAGTTGAAGTCCCAGATTGTAGGACCCTCCTCGCGGCCTTCTGGTGCACATTCTAAATATTTATGACCAGAGGTTGTCCAGACATGGCGGAGTTTATATTGTGATACTGAAATTGCATGGATGGACTTATGTGAAGGGCTACATATCCATGGAGTGGGGAATCTTTGGGCTTCCACTAACATCCATTTTGAGTACAACCCCAATGAAGTGAGGTTTTACATCAAAGAGATGGAAACGCTCATATATGCCACTAATAAGTCAGTTCCTATCACCAAACGGGTAAAGGAAATGATGGACCGTGGTACCACTGAGGGGATTGGTCCTTCATTAGATGAAGAGTGGCATGATTACGTGGCTCCTGAAGATGTAAGTTTTCCTTTTTCTCATATTTCTATTTGCTTTTCAATTTGAATTTAATCAAAGATTTGTTATTTAAGGAAATAATCTTCTTCATCTTGTATCTTGTAAAGAAAAGAACCACTGAAATCTCTTCTCCACAGTATAGCCCTGGTGGCACTGCTCTTGGAGCCACTGAATCTCCTCGTGAGTCGGGAAAAGTATCTCCAGGCCATAAATCCATGGATGAAGAGTTAGAAAGGGAGTTTTTGTCTTTGATACCTATTTTCGGAGATAATGACGCCAGTCCACCCAAAAAGGCCAAGAAGCAAAAGCATCGAAGAAAGAAGACCACAGTCAAATGCTTTATCAATAGTGGTAAGTCTTTCTGGTAGTCATGAATCTTAATTTATGAAAAAGTGCTCAAACTTCTTGGGATTGAAGGGGATTATTCAGTTTCCCCTTTAAGGGAAAGGACTAACCATCCTCAGATTACAACTGAGGGTGTTGGAGAATAGCCACAAGTTCCTACTCAAATGGATGTTCCTGAAGAAATATTGAGAGTAGATGAGCTGGCGTCTGTTTCCAACACCGCTCCTATTTCAGAACATTTGTAAACCACCGTAGATGACCCCATAACTATCTGTGAAGAAGCTATCCAGGGTTACAGATTTCCATATGAAAGTCACGAAGAAGACATGCCGAGTGCTCCCACTGGTGAGACTAACCTGGGATCTGGGACATCATTGGATAAAATTATGAAACTTGGCATGTCCTTTGAATAAATTTTAGATCATGTTAAATTACCGTGTGATTTAGAAGATTTTGGAGATCTAGTTATAGAATCAACTGGACGTGAGTTTCATCATTTGTCCTTTTAATCTTCTTATGATTACACTTCTAACCCTGTTTGGTTAAAAATGTACAGTTCCATCTAAAGATAGTGCTGATCCAACAACGCTTGAAAGGGGTGTAGACATTAATGTGAACCCTAATATTGTAGAAACACTGGCTCAGGTGGAACTTAACATGGAAGACCCTCCTAAAACCCACCCTGAAAATCCTATTGAATCTAGGAAAGATGGTAAGAAGTCTTCACAAGTTTATGATCTACTATTAGGTAAAAGATGATGATATTTGTGGCTTACTTAACCTGCAAGACAATCAATCAACTTTTACTATCCTTTGAAACTAACCATACTTTCAATTGACCAAACAGGGATGTTAACTTCAATGGCTACATCTGGAGGTGAAGCCTCAACCTTAGCCTAAACAGTAGCATAAGGTGAAGCAACCAAGGTTAGGGAAGGAGCGGAACAGGGAACTTCCTTAATTGCATTAATCCTAGACTATGTTTCTCCCTATGATAACGATGTTTAATCAGACCCAAAGGTGCAAAAGGTTCTCCAATTCTCATGTCGCAAGGCATGGAAAAATATATGGAAGATAATATCTAAGGTGCCTCTTGAAGAGCTGCCTTCAAAAATTTCAAGACTTCCATCCCTGTTCATCATGCTGGGACTTGGCGTGGCAGTTTTGGATATCAAGAAATCCATGTCGCAGTGAAACAAGTCATTCAGAGGAGGGAGCAAGAGCAAAGGTGTTTTCAAGACCTAATCAGAGCTAGATTTCTGATCAATATCAATGAATTTCAGGCTGTAGTGTCCCGAGTTGAGGCTAATCATACTGCAAAGCTAAAGGAACTGAACCAAAAGATCAATGAGAAGATTTTCCAACAGTTTCACCTTCAGCAAGAGTTAGATGTTGTTACTAGGGAGCTTGACCAGCTTTATAATTCGTTGTAAGAAGTACAAGAGGATGGTATAAAATCCATCAAATATTCCAAAGAATCACTTCGTCGAGCTGAAGAGAGTGAATCTAGTCAGGTAGATTAACTTCAAGTGGTTGTTGACAAAGCTCGGGATGCTGTGAAACAGATGAGAAGTCATGTTGAAAGTATTCTGTAATTTCTAAAAGAAAATAGAAGAGACTATAGTCTGTGGATGTTCTTATAATCTTGTCCATCAATGAAAAATAGTTTATCTTCAATCAGTTTTACCTTCATTTTCTTGATAATTGCTCTTATTTTTACCTAATCCAATAGTCTTAGTAAACATAGTTTGATTTTTACTAGGGTTATATAAACAACCCCACAAACTTTATCTTTTAATTTCTCAATATTGCCTAAATCATACAAAATGTATGTCTAGCGAGATGGGACTCGAATTTTGTTCAGAGTAACCTTTATAGGTTCCCAATTTAATGAGTATCATGTCTTTTGTTATTGGAAGTTCAAAGTCATACATGTTGGACTATAAAAGGCTAATATTTAAGGTTGGATAGCTTTGACGGAATGGATGATATTGACTCAATTCTTGATAATTTGTTTGGAAACATATTACCAAATTCAAGTATAGAGGGGGGAAATTGTAAACTGTGACTTGAGAAATTTTGAATCTGAGGAATGACATGTAAAAAGAGCTAAAAGGCATTAGAGGAAGTCTTTTCTAAGAATGAAGTTCCCACTACTTGACAAACCCGTTATGGGGGTTGAATTATACAGGGCCAACTGGAGCATAAGCTGCATAGTCAAATAGTAGTATCTTTTGGATGATAGTTCTGTTATGTAGACAACTTATGCAAGGCCACTTAAGGGAATGTGCTACATAGTCAGGCAAAAGAACTCTCAGAAATTTGAATTTCTATTGCTAAAAGCATAATAAAGTTTTATGGGGATTCAAATTTTCCAAAGTATAGAGTCTGCTTTATGGAAAAAGGTACTTGAATATGGAGAGGATATTTCCAATCGGAATTGTCAAATAATTGGAGGAATGTGACTTCTACAAAGGTCTGACCCAAATGTAGGAAAAAGGGTATTTGTGGTTTCAAATCATATGACTAAAACCATAGAAACATTTATGCAACATAATACTTTTAGATCATGAGAAAGAGTATGGAACAAATATGTTAAGGATGACAGTTGTTTTTTGCAGATCCCTACATATCATCGTTAATACTAATAGGTACAAAAGAGGCTTCTCCTAAGAATGAAGTTACCATTACTTGACAAACCTGTTATGGAGGTTGAATTATGTAGGGCCAACTAGAAAATGAGCTGCATAGTCAAATAGTAACATCTTTTGGCTGATAGGTCCGTTATGTAGACAACTTATGCAAGGCCACCTAAGGGCACGTGATGCATAGTCAAGCAAAAGAACTCTCAGGTATCAGACATTTTGTGACTAGAAGTCAAGAAAAGGGTTATGGAGATCATGAATATTATTTGTATAATATTACAGCTGGGTCCTGAATTGAAATTATGGATGTCGCTACGTATCTCATTAGGATGAGAATCAAGTCACACGTAGTTCTTGAAATACAGTTTAACATCATGCAGGACGAGAGCATGGAAGATCTTAGTTTAGGGTCATAGAGCTCGAACCATAGTGAGGGAGACATATCGTGCATTTGTTATAAAACTAATGTGAATAAAGACAAGGGTGTTACATATCACACCATGTGCTCCCAAGGGGACTTTTCAGTCAAGGGAATGAAAGTGGAGTTTGGGGTTAGGACCAAAGGCTCGAGGCTGGACTCGAGGAATGCTTGAGCGTTCCTACGTATCCCATGAGGATGGGAATCAAGCTGCACATAGTTCTTGAAACACCCTTTGTAAAGATTTGGTTCATATATATGAGGGGTAAAGAAGACTTTATTGCAATTATGGCTGGACCCAAGATTAAAGACTTGGGTGTCACTGCGTATCTCATAAGGATGAGAATCAAGCCACACATAGTTCTTGAAACATGATATGGTTGGAGACCATGTCAATAATGATTCCTTTCAAGTGAGGGTATTAGGGATTGTTGTAGTTTATTCTCATATAGGAAAAAAGGTGAAAAAATAGTTTTAAGGTCATATGCATGGACCAGTGCTATGCATTTTAATGTCCTATAGCAAGGACAATGGGGGATTGTATAGTTTAATTTCATATAGCTAGGACGATGGTACATACATGGTTTAACATCATGTAGGAAGAAATTGAACCGATATGAATAAGACGGTTGATAGGGGCTTCACGGATCAATATCGTATGGGATGAAGGTGAATCAATGTGAAGAAATTGGTTTCGGTCTTGAACCTCAGGAGGTTGCCTACGTACCCGGCCTAGGAGGCAAGGATCAAAGTCTGTGTAGTTCAATTGAGAGGGATTTGACGATTGGGGTGTACTTGAGTATAGTGACCCGAAGATGATGTTGGGACTTAAGTGTGTTTAGAAGCCCAGAGAAAATGTCATGGTTGAAGCTTATTCTAGGCTCACGTGAGTCATGATCAATGTGAGAAACAAGAAGCAGTAACAGACCTAACGATCATGTCGCGAAAGATGCGACCACGAAGAATGATGTGGGGCTTATACATGGTTAGATGCCCGGGGCACGCATGGAAACAATGTTTAAAAGACAATTGTACATGCGAAGATCACAGTTTAATGTCATGTGTCACAGACATGGGGTGCTTGGCAGTTTAACATCTTGCAGCTCAGATGATGCACAGTTTAATGTCATGTTAGATGATAAGGGGGACATTGTTTAACATCATGTTGGACGATAGAGGAAACTATACAGTTTAATGTCCTACAGCAAGGACAATAGGTGTATTTTTGTTACACAAAATACTTCTTCAAGAATCTTTCATTGGTTAGAGTTGTAATGAGTTCTCCATCCATTGAGATTAAAGAATAAGCTCCATTGGGGTAGACCCTATGTATTGAGTAAGGTCCTTCCCACTTTGGCTCAAGCTTTGGAGGTTTCTTTTTTGGTATTATTGGGGTTCTGAGGACCAATACCAATTCTCCTTGAATGAATGAATGAAGATGAACTTTTTTATTGAAATCTCGTGCTATTCGATTCTGATATACTTCTAAATGGTTCAGTGTGAACAATATTTTTTCATCTATTCATTCCAATTCATCCAATCACTTTTGAGATTGTTCATCTGTAGATAATTGATCACAAATGCAGACTCTAAATTAAGGTAATTGGACTTCAATAGGCAAGACTGCTTCCGTTCCATATACCAATGAATATGGAGTTGATCGTGTAGCAGTGCAGGTGGTAGTTCGATAAGCCCATAGAGCATGAAAAATTTTATCAGGACATAACTTCTTATCTTTATCCACCATATTTTGAAGTATGTTTGAGAGAGTCTTATTGAAAGCCTCTACTTGACCATTTGCCGCTACATGATACCGAGATGAATGGTTGGATCTGATATTGTATTCTTGATATAATTTTCTTACTTTAGATGAACAAAATTTGGTGCCATTATCCGTTAATATGGTATGAGGAACACCAAATCTAGTAATGATGTTGGACTTAGCACCGAATTATTTGAGAGGTATTGCCTCTGCCCATTTGGAAAAGAAGCCAGTAGCATTAAGAATATACTTAAACTACTTAGTTGTAGCCAGAGGATAAGATCCTACTACATCCATTCCCCATATAGAAAACGGACAGGAGTATTTATCCATATGAAGCAAATCTGAGGGTTTATGAATGAAGTTGGCACATACTTGGCAAGAATGACACTTCTTAGTGAAATCAACAAAATCTTGCATCATTGAAGGCCAGAAGTATCCAAGCCTTCAAATTTGACCAGAAAGTCTATGTCCAGACTAGTGGGCACCACAAACTTCTGCATGTACTTCATTCATGACAGCCATTGTCTATTCACCATCAATACATCTAAATAGAATTCCATCAAAACCTCACTTGTAGAGAATTTTTTGGTGATTTGGGCTATCATAAAGAGTAAAATTTACCACATGTCGCCGGACTTGTTCTTTCCCAGCTCTATCAGGTGGGAGTGTTCTATTTTGAAGGTATTCCCTGATAAGTGTCATCCATCCAATAGTATGACCATATGGTTCAGAAATGGGACTGATTTCATTGATTTCCTCTGTTCTGATTTGAATAAAAGGTGAAACTACATGACGGTGGGCAATACTGATGATTGTTTCATCCCGATTTGGATCTTCTAGGGTTGTGGCTACATTATCCAGTGCATCAGCTTGGGAGTTTTGTTATCACGGGACATAATAAAATATCGGTTCCGAGGGAAATTTTGCCATTAACTCTCTAACGCAATCACACAAAGGGATTAACTCTTCCTTTCTGATGGAATAATCCCCATTGATTTGTTTGATTACCAAATCTGAATCACCTTTTACCTTCAAGTGATTCACCTGTTCCTGAAGCGCCAATTCCAAGCCTGTGATGAGAGCTTGATATTCTACTTCATTGTTTGTACCGCCTTCCAACAATAAGAAGGAGTAGGGTAGAACTGCCTTTTCTGGGGAAATAATCATGATTCCTAACCCAACTTTGTTGAATTTAGGATCTTAAATTTTCTTCCCTGTTGGACTTATGGAGGCACCATCAAAGTAAATTTCCCATGTTTGAGGATTATCTTGAATAAAGAATACTTCCCCATCAATAAGTTCAATATTTAAAGATGTATATTCTACATATGGGTGTTCAGTAAGTAAATTGGCCAAAGCTTGTCCCTTTATTTCCTTTTGAGACACATACTGGATATCAAACTATTGCAAAATAATTGTCCACCTTTCCAAACGTCCTGTAAGCATTGGACGACTAAGGATAAATTTGAGTAGGTTATTGCGAGATACCAATTGAACCTCATGATGTTGCAGGTAGTGTATCAATTTCTAAAATGCAAATATTAATGCTAGGAAACATTTTTCAATACTTGAATATCGAGTTTTTGCCTCAAGCATAGTCCGACTGAGATATTAAAGGTTTTTTTCATTCCCATCATCATTCTTTTGGGAAAGGAAATCACCTAATGATCACTTTAAAGCTATCATATAGAGAATAATTGGTCTTCCTTCAATATGTGTCATTAATACCGGTGGACTCAAGAGATATTTCTTGAGGATATTGAATGCTTCTTGACATTATTCAGTCCACTGGTAGGTGAATCCATTCTTCATTAATTTGGTGAAGGGTAAACACCTGCCTGCCAAATTGGCAATGAAACACTGAATATAAGCCACGTGTCCTTGAAGTCCTCTTAATTCCTTCAAATTTCTAGGAGGTGACATGTCAAGGATTGATTTTGTCTTCTTAGGATCAGCTTCGATACCACGATGGGGTACAACAAAGCCGAGAAATTTTCCTGAGGTTACCCCGAAAGAACATTTCAAGGGGTTCATCTTCAAATTGTGTTGCCGAAGTCTGTTGAATATGATTTCTAGATTGTACAAGTGATCAAAACGTTGTCTAGATTTAACCACCAAATCATCCACATAACATTCAACAAATTTACCTAAAAAGGGTTTGAAGATATGGTGCATGGCACGTTGATACGTTGCACCTACATTATTCAGGACAAAGGGCATTACCCAATAGAAAAACACACCTTGAGGATCTCTAAAGGATGTATACTCTTCATCTTCTGGGGCCATTCGTATTTGATTGTACCCAGAGTAACCATCCATGAAGGAAAGATCTTCATAGCCAGTTGTTGCATCAATTAAGAGTTCCATGATTGAAACTGGAAAATCATCCTTGGGACAATGTCGATTAAGATATCTGAAGTCAATGCAAACTCAAATTTGTCCATTCTTCTTTTTCACAGGGACAATATTGGTCAGCCATTTGGTATATTGAACTTCTCTGATGAAGTTAGCCTTGATAAGCTTATCAACTTCAGCTTCAATTTTGGAGGCATAATTTGGGTGTGTTCTTCTTGCTGCTTTCTTGAATCCTCAATGTTCTTCTGGAAAACCCAAATGATGAGTGGAAATATTGGAATCAAGTCCTGGAATTTCTGTATAATTCCAAGCAAATACATCTAGATTTTTCTTTATAAATGAAGTATACATTTCTTGCTCTTAAAGAGTCATGGATGCACTAATTAAAGTGGGGCGTGGATCTTCTTTTGTACCTAGATTTATTTCTCTGAGTTCATCCACAGTAGTAGAGATACCCTCTTCAAATGATGGAGGAGAATCCCTGAGATCTTCCTCTTCTTCTTCAATATGTGTTACTTCTTATATTTCTACTTGCATAGTATATGACGAATTAGAATTTCCATGGATAGGGGAGAAGTTAAAATTTGAACATATTAGAGAAGAGGCTACCATTTCTAACCCTATTGATGATGAAGGGTCTTTCTGGGGTAATAGATAGGAGATGATGGATTGAGAATCGACATCATTGTTTTCCTGTAGTATCGCTATAAATTCTTCTGACCTGGTTGATGAAGTATAAAATTGATGGATTACAGCAGATGAAATGAAGACATCTCCATCTAAGATTTCATCATTGCTTGGTGAATCAATAATTTCTCCCATGTTGTCTGGATTGATTGTTGTAATTGAAATTAGGGAAGTTTCCATAAGAGTGTTTAGATTTAGGTCTATCCTGTTAATTTGACTGATAGGAAACACATAATATGTACTCACATGTATGAATGGGTTTACTGGAATCTTTTCCAAACCATTTGGAGCATTAATTTTGGTGACCTTCTTTGCTGTGGATTTTTCCTTTCCCTCTATGTGATAAAATTTTACCTCAATGTATTGAGATTCACATGTTTTTAATGGGGCCTTGTCACCATACAATGTCCCAATTTGACCATTGAAAAAATATTTGAGACATTGATGGTACGACGAAGGTACGACCACATGTTGATGTAGCCAAGGTCTTCCAAGAAAAATGTTGAAAGTTGTGTCCTGACGAACAACCATGAAATCTGAATTAGACACAAGGTCTCCAAACTGAATTTTGAGTATAATATCGCCCATAGGTTCTTGTTCATTCTTATCATATCCTTGTAACATCAAAGTAGAAGGAGATAAATAAGATTTGGTGAGGCTCAATCGACGAAGTGTACGAATATGAATGAGGTTGACTCCGGATCCATTATCAATGAAAGTTCGTCAGATGTCTATGTCATTGACTTTTCCAGATAGATACAAAGGTCTGATATGTCCATATGCAACATCATCCTCATCTTCATCTGTAAAAGATATCACTGCATGGAATTCTGTAGGATCATTCTCTATATGATAGACTTCAGCCACAACAATTTCAGTTTCGAATTCTTAAGGACTTGACAAAGCCTCAATAAGCACCTCCCGAAGATCTTTTGATAGATTCAAGGCATCCAGAATTGATAACTTGGTTGGTACTTGGGCCAAATGTTTCAAGACATCATACTTTTGGTCTAAAGGTCTGTGTTTCCCATCATGAAAATGTGGTTTTGTAGGTGCCTTGGAAGTTGATGCTTTGGCAGTAGATGCATCCTGTATCGGGGCAAGAATTGGAAAAACTCCCGGCTTCGGTATTAGACCAACTAGGTCTATCTAATTGCTGAGAGGAAGAAGGTGTGACCTCAACCGGTCTTCCAAAATAACTATGTCAGGACCGAATCTACCATGTGTGGAAGAACTTTCTTATTTCTGTTGAGCCCACTGAAGGGATTTTCCACGAGTTTCTACTACATATACAGTTCTAGCAGGGGTAGGATTGAAATAGTGGATTCTAGAATATCCATGTCTTCCCCTATATCCTAGACCTCCATCTCTTCCTCTAATTACTCTGTTAGATACAGGGAACTTAGGCTCATCATAATCAAAACTTTCATTGGCATAAGGATCCATTAAATGAATCATGTTAACATAACCAAAGATCAATTATTCATCTGATGAAGATTCTGCCTGATGAACCAGTTCAGGTTGTGCTGTTTGGTGGGCCGGTGCCCATGCTTTTGAAGCAGATGGCATAAAATATGCCAAATTCAAAGACAACTTAGGTTTTGACACGAGCTCGTCTTCTTCTGACTGCTCTTCTTTATTCAAATTATGCTGCTTCTTTGAGGATTTTCCTTCTGATGAAGGGGGTTTTTTTGTGGCTGACATAGCAAAAGACACAATTGGTTGATTCAATTGTGTTCGTAAAATGGCATGAGTTCAATTTATCATTTTCTTGACCATCAAATCATCATATTTTTGCGCATTTTTACTTTTGACTTCATGCCACATGCCTTTTTTCTCTAGATCAGTAGCAGTAACACATGCTATCTGGGCTGAAGGACCTTTCAGTTTTACTTGTCCAGAGTCTACCATATTTTGCAGGAGATCTTTGAAGAAAAAACACTCCTTAATGGGATACCCAAACATCTGATGAAATGGGAAATAGTTGGGTAGGACTTCATCTTCTTCCTTGTTCGTCCTTTTGGGTCTTGGCAACTGAACCAGATTGTTTTTCAAAGCCAAGACGAAGTAACCAGGAACTTGTTCATTTTGGAAAGAATAAACTTTGTTCTTTAAATCCTCAAACTATTTATACCTTTGATCTATTTTATCATCTTGATGAGGCGGTCGTTGTTGTTGACACTCAGGAGGTGGATCCCTTCGATATGATGAAGGTTTTGAATTGGAAGCAGATACAGGTGGTTGTTTAAGTGTAACTATAGCAGTCTCTGCTTTCCCTATTCTCCTTCCTATAACTGATGGAATTACAAGAGTTTTAGCCTTAGTCTTTATAAGAGAGTCTTATATCAATTGAGCAATTTAAGTAAGGTCTCGAAACCCTCCTATGTATTTCACAGGGATCAACGGTGTGCGTAATTCATCATGCAGATTTTCCACACAGATTGGCATCAACTCTTCTTGAGGGAGTGCTAAACTTAAGGAATATGTTAATCCCTTCCAGTGAGTAATGAAATATGAAACTCTTTCATTCTCCCTTTTTTTACAATTGGTAAGATCAAAAACTGTCGTCTTTGGTAATGTTGAGTTAAATTGAAGAAGAAATCTTTGACAGAGATATTCCCACCCAGTAATTGACCGAGATTGAAAAATTGTATACCAAAAAAAAGAAGGTCCTTGTAATGACTGCACAAAACACCTGAGCTTAACTTCTTATTGTTGTTGAGGAGTTCCCATCATAGGATCACAATGAGAAACAAAATGTGTTAAGTGTTGTTCTGGATCTCCCGAACCATTAAAAATTGGGAATGTGGTATTCTCAAAATTTGATGGGGGAGGAATTGCATCCACCCATTCAGGGTAAGCTCTCTTTTCTAGTTGAAATTGTGCATGATTTCCTTCTATAGATTCCAACTGAGCTGTTAATGAATCAATGGTAGTCATTAATTTTTGAGAAACATCTGGTTGATCTTGGACTTAAGCAGGTGCAATAACTAGAGTTTGGATGGGTATGGCGACCGGTACTGCCACTTATGGTAGTATTGTCATTTGTTGTCGCATATAACCCATAATATTGGACCTATGAGGGTGTACTTGTAAAGGGGGATATTCTTGATCCATCCCAGTAGCTGCAACAAATTCCCTTGATTGATTAACTCCGGCATGATTAGAAGGAAGACTACCAAGAAGTAGTTCTGCATTTAACCTCCTTAACTCATTCATTTCTTCTTGTTGTTGTGCGAACCTTTCCTCTAATGAGAGTGATTGGCCTTCTCCAGAGGTGGGGTGGGATGTAACCTGACTTTTACCCTTTTCCTTGGCATGTTCCTTTCTTGAGTATGGAAGGGAATTACCCGAAAGAATGTCTTTCCCCTGGTCAACCCTCTGTCTTCTGGTACACACACCTACTTCATTCATTTCTGTGTGTACAGCCTCTTGAACATGAACTTCTTCATCTGATTCCTCTGGGTGAGCCTCATGTTCTGGGGGATCAGTGATAACGACATTGATGAAATTTATCGATGCATAACGCATTGCAGCCCTTCTATCAGCACTTCTGTGATATTGTCTTCTTCCATGTCCTTTATGAGACATTTCCTTTTGTTTGGTTGATCCCTCAAGAACTTATTGATGAACCTTAATTTGGAGGTAATATTCTAATAATTCGGTTTTTCATTCCTCTTGTGGCTTATTCCCAAATCGAGAGAAGACTGACTTTCGCTGAGGAAGAGATTGAGAATTTGAAAAGGTCCCCAGTCCGGTGGAATGGGGTTGTTCCTGTTTTTTTTAATCAACTCCTCAAATCATATCTGTTGATATTGAGGGTTGGATTAAAAGAGTCCCTGGTATGGAAAGATGAGGTGGATCTTGAGCTGCTACATCTGAAACTTTATTAAAATCTCTTCTGATTTTGCAGACTTTAGTCCGTAAATTGGCTGGATGCATTATCCAACATCCATTCAAATCACCTAGCTCAGATGACTGTTGGATTATTTCTGACACCTATATCACCTGATGATGTGCATGCTCTAAATTAGAAGCTTGTTCGATATTCTAATTTTCTTGATGCAAGATTAATTCGACAACTTGTTCTTTATATGCCTGACTTTGGGAAGAACTAGTTGAGGTATGTTCTTGAGCAAGCCTTTGATTACACACAAAACCAGTTAGATGTGTCCATCCATGGGCAATAACATTGCATGAGATCACTTTTGGCAGGCTTTTTTAACTGGAGAGCATAGTGAAATGAAATTCTCCATGAACACCCCATCACCTGATATGAATACCAGATGGGGCATTGGTAATTAACTAGCGCAACCTTTTTAATGCGCCAAGGCATGTATGCTAAAGGGTTCTCTGCTTCTTTTCAACCTTTGGATGTCGGGAAACTGAGAGAGATGTCAAGTCAATTTGGTGTTTCAAGCCTTCTATTAACTTGACATGGTTTTTATATTCATCATAAGATAATATTTTTTCTTTTAAGTGACAAATATTTTTTCATATGTTGAGACGAATATCGTGAATAAAATCTTCTGTCAAAGTTTCTAGAATATCATACTGAGAGTCAGCCAAAGGCCAAAACATGACTGGTATTTCACCTTTCTCCAGTTGTTTTCTCATATTCAGCACTTCCTCTTTGTCATTTGATGAAGATTATTATACTTGATTAGACCAAAGCTGGTGCTTATTTTTTTCTTTATCAGATTCAACAAGATTGGTAGAGAATTCATTTTTCAAATTAGAAGATGAATGACCCAGGGGTGGTTCGGAGAATAACCTACACCCCATTCTATCTTCTGATTGAAAAAGTATTTCACCTGCTAGTGGTAAGGCATCAGACATGACTAGCTTCACATTTTCAAGTGCCTCAAGATAAGAGGGCTTTCTCATTACTGCATTTTCCATTAAAAAATTTTCCAAGAAATACGAATTACTACTACGGAGAGGACTTTTGTAGCTAAATTCATTATCATGGGGAGGACCACCATGGTGGGTTACAACAAAAGATGAAAACTCTTGCTCCTTGGTCTTCTGACCACGCAGAGGGTTATCTTGGCTCTCATCTGAAGATGATACTTTGAGATTGACCAAATTGTCACAAAGCAAGCCTTCATGAGGAAGCGTCTGATAAAGACCTTCGTAATTATTGTTGTTACTTCCGGAATCTGGAAATGAGAGAGTAGAATCTTGAGTTGAAATTGAAAATTGTTTGAGGTCTTCAAAAACTCCAGTATTGAGCAAGGATTTATTGCAGATTGGCTCTTGATTTTTCAACTGTGCTGGATGGGTCTTTTTCTTGGACGCCTTCTTACTCACTTTGGAAACCACTTGTTGATGAAAGTGGTTATTATGGGCAGGTGTATGTGCCTTCTCAAAAGAAATGGTTAGGTTAGGCTGATTATCTCCATTTAAATCGGGTGTATGTGCCTGACTTGATTGTCCGTATGACATGGGGAAGTATGCCCCATGACCCTCCTGGACTGAAACAGAGGTGTGTATCTACTCCGGAGTGGCATATTGATGAGTCACTCCACTGATAGGGATAGATTTATGTTTATTTACCTGTGATGTCTCTAAAGTTGTTATAATATCCTGACAGGTATCCAGAATATGGGAGGGGATTTGCTTATGCTCTTTCACCATTGTTAGAATGTGCTTGGTGACTTCAGCTACCGGAATGGGAATATATATCCATTCTGTGTTTGGAGTAGGTGTGTGTTCCTGCTCCTTTCCTCCTTTTCCTGTCAGTGAATTCTGACAGTACTCATGTGTGGGGGCAGAAAGTTGTGTCTACCTCCTGTTTGTCATTGGGGATTTCCAATTGACATCTCCGGGTTCTACCAAATGAGACTGTTGGTTAGCTTGATGAATTGCAGGTGTATGTGTCTGATGATTGTTCTCCACCAAATATGATTGATGAACTTCCTTCAATACTGGAAGATGAGATTGCTGACAGGATTTATGAGTATAAACAGGTGTATGTGCCTGTTTACAGGTGGTCACCACATTTGGTTGGTGAGCTTCTTCGGATGCAGTCAGACGAGCTTGCTGACTGGCTGATGAATTATAA
This sequence comes from Viscum album, assembly GCA_963277665.1. Taxonomy (NCBI): domain Eukaryota; kingdom Viridiplantae; phylum Streptophyta; class Magnoliopsida; order Santalales; family Viscaceae; genus Viscum; species Viscum album. Next base: position 1,891,127,730 of record OY728135.1, read on the forward strand.
ATAGGTATATGTGTCTGCCTATAGTACTCTGCCGGATTTTCCTTGCAGGATTGGTGTGTTACTTCCAGATGAGTCTGCTGGGAAGTGAAATTAGGACGGACAGGTGTATATGTCCGCTCGTTGTTTGCCATCAAGTTAGATTGATGGACTTCTCTGGAGGGGGAATAGGTAAGAACCTGCTCCCTATTGGTCAAATTTTTCCTCTAATGGTTCGTCTTTTCGTGCTCGGGTCTGAGGAACCTGAGCTGAACACATAGAGGTGATACCCTCATCATGTTGAGGGTGCACTACCGCACGAGTCTGGTGGCGATTGTTGGTAGGAGTCCTCAGGGGAAGGACTCTTGTCTTCTTGAACTAAGGCCTTGAGTGACCTCTTTATTTACCTCCCTGTAATATGGGAGGTACTTGTTTTTGCGTTCCGGGGATAACGACCTGAAACGGTTGGAGACGGTGGTTGGCACCACCATCTTCTTGACCACTGGTCGTCGTTGTCCGGACAACCAGGGTGATTTGTTAACTTGGAGGGCTTGTAGAGCAGCCTCCAAAGTCGGGATGGTGCCGTGTTGATGGTATTCCCTCACCAATGAATTTGAGACCCAGCGTTGAAGACACTGAGTAGGTGATGTATTCCTTAGAGCAAACGAGGATCCAGCAGGAGTAGCGGTCGAGGCATTCATAGGTGTGAACTTTAAAGAAACCATTTTGTGTTGCAGAGAGATCTTGGAAAAGAGTGCCTATTTAATATAGAAGACATAATCAAGATAAATTTATCCAGACTACATCTTTTGGATGAGAACATATGTTATTGATTGTTTTTTTGGCCCTCATATTTAGTTTAATAGGTTCCTAACAAATAAGTAAAACATCATTTAACTTGGTTAAGGATTCACGTCGGGTTCACCATTTTTTGTTTCTTCTGGAAATGGGGATGACCTTGTTTGTTTAAGGTTCAAACTTTCCAATCAGTTTCTAACAGTTTTATTCGTAGAACTGGAAACATCCAATGATTCTATATCCATTTGGACCTACTTTCCAAAGGTAGGTGCTCATTAGTTGTGGACCGATGAGGCTTAAGAATTTTCATTGGTCTAGAGGATGGGAAGTCAGGCTCATCATGCCTTTTTGGGGGGAATTATTACCTACTATAGGACTCTCTTATATATTTAAGTTATGTTCACAAATCCTTATTAATTCACCAAGTATGAAAATAATTTTTCCTTTAGATTTAGTAATCAATGATTGATATGTATGGGATTTAGAGAATCTTTTATATGTATTTGAGGTTCTTCATCGATGGAGAATCATCCATATGTATTAGAGATTCTTGGTCAATGGTATCCTTCAATACATTATATAGAAATCTATTGGTCATTATGATAACCATACTGGTTTTAAAGTCATCCAGTGGGGCACTTGAAGTTTATTGTCATTTAGAAAGACAGGGATTATTTCAGAGTTGGGATCGTACCCGTAGATGGGCTACCAATGTATCCTTGTTAAAAAGGAATCAGAACCCACGTAGTTAGATAAGAAGGATATAGTTTAAGGTCATATGGGATGGAAAATAATTAATGAAAGATGGGATTGAACCTTATAAAGTCTTCCTACGTACTCTACTTTTAAGGCAGAGATCAAAGTCCACGTAGTTCGGGTAAAGAAATATGGGGTTTATGCATGGTTAATGGCCCAAAAAGAGATGTCGTGATTATTTTTACACTCTAAGCTCACGTGAGTCATGCTTGGTGTGAGAAACAAGAGGTATCAGTAAAATTGACGATGGTGCCACGAAATATTCAGTTATGAGAAATGATGTGGGGCTTACGTATGTAAGAAGGCCCAAGTAGATGAAGACCAGGACTTAGGAAAGAAGCCCAGGAGTAGGGTCCATAAAGGTATTTGTACTTTATGGATATTTGGAGTTTTAACCTGGGGCTTACTCCTGAAAATGAAGCCCAAATTAAGAGGGACTTATGATTGGGGTTTATTCCTGAGAAGGAATCCCAAATCAAAATAAATTAATATTGGGGCTTACTCTTGAGAAGGATGCCAAATTTTTAAGGAAACTATGACTGGAGATTACTCCTAAGAAGGAGGCCCAGGTTAAGGGGACTTGTAACTTGAGGCTTACTCCTGAGAAGGAGGCCCAAAATCAAAATATCTTCTCATCTTAAAGGATGAGGTGATATAGGAAACCTCTAACCATGGTGACATAAATCTTGTAAGTCACGAGGTTTTGGGAGAGGTTCTAATAGAATTCCTTTCAGATAAGGAAGCCAACAAAGGAACCATGCCATAAATGGATTTGAAAAAAGGTGTTTTAGGGCTAATATCTTGAATAGGATAGGTTAATGTGAGATAGACACACAAATAAAGTTGGCGCGCAAGTATGGTCGTGCAAATCATTTGGCGCGCAAGTCTTGGCTGCGCAAGTGTAATTGCGCGGCATGGGTTCACCTGGGTGACGAAAAATCTATAGGGTAATACTTGGGTGAGACTTAACTCATGCCTTTAGTATTATCCTAAGATGTTTCCAAAAGGGAGGCGCACAAGTTTCATTGAAAGGGTAGGGCGGCGCGCAAGTGTTTCCACTTTTAAGGAGGTCTAGACACTTAGGCGTGCAAGTGTTGATAAATACTAAACACTTAGGACTTATCCTACTCCTTCAAGTCTTTTATTCTAGGTAAAAAGTTACCTTAGAAGCTTTCGGAAGAGTTGATTTGAAAACTTGGGTGACTAAAGCTTGAATCTGAGTTTTGGAAAATTCGTCTCCTTTAATGGAGGGCCCACAGGGGCTATTTATAGGCCACCGGGCACCTTGGGCGAAAAAAAGAATAGGGTGTGCAAGTGACTTGCATGACCCATAGGTGGCGCGCAAGTGACATGCATGGCATGCAGGAAACTTTCTTGACTCCCTCCAAATGGGTTCCTAGTCCATGCCTTTGTCAATTTTTGATGTTTTTCAAAGGGTGACCCTCTTTGTGTTTAAGGTATTCCCCTTTACCATTTGTTGGACTCTGTGATGGAAAGGAGCGTCAACACCTATAAAGTGTACTTATTTCTAGAACCCCCTTGAGTATAGAAATCTCTTACATGATGTTTTCTAAACATATTCATCAATAAACACAATAAAAACATTTATAAACCACTCACATTGTCTTTAATAACCATTCAATTAAATAGACAATTTTCATATTTAAATCCAATGATAGTTAGTTTGTGTAACACTATTTTGTAGCATGATAAATCATATCATAAAATGGGAAACAATATAAAGGAATTGAACCATGAAATTAAAAATATCTTAAAACAAGAAAAAAAACCTCATAAAATTGGAAAACATTTATTAAACTATTGTATTAAATTTTTATAATTCTATTATTAAATCATTCCATAAATACAATATTAATTATTTCATGATAACCCAATATTAACATTTCATCGAACACATAGTAGATGACATTTACTCAAAATATATTTTATGATAAACCATATCTCTTACACATATTTTTAGATTATTTTTAAGATAAATATACATAAAAACCACCAAAAAAATATAGTGGTCTACTATATTAGGAAATTATGAGCATAATCCAACACTTCTTGGGGTTTAGTGGGAACCCACAGAACAATAAAGACACAACAACTTCCAACCAAACTCCAAAAGAAACATACTTATACTCAAACATCCACACACACTACTACTCCAAGGATCAGCACTAAAAATAACATCTACAATGATATAAAAAAAATAGGGAAACCAACAAAAGTCATGAAAAAAAAATAACATCAAACCACATCCATAAAAATTTAAAAGAGTTGGAATGGTTTTCTTGGCATGAACAAAAACTCATAAAGTTTCACTACTATACATATGCACTTTAATAGAGTGCAAATAGGATTTTAACAGTGCTAAAAAGGCATTGTTAATCACAGTGCTGATAAAGGGGGGTACCCTTTATTAGTGTTTTTTTAGTACGGATAAAGGCCTAGCTGGATGTAATATGCTGTTAATATAACAACACATCCATCAAAAACCTATAATTTCAAACAATGTTATATAAAGCCTCTAATTTCAAATAATTCTATATACATTTAACTGACATCATGAATAAAAAAATTTCCACCCATGGTATATACAAGAAAAACACTACTATTTTCATTTCAATATCAATGTTTTATATAATTACATTTACAATTATCCAACAAACATTTTAAAACATTAATATTTCATCTTTTGACGTCTGTGATCCTCTCTCAAAAATGTTCGCACATGGTATCAGTTGCCAAAAAATAATCTCAACCCAAGAAAAAGATTTTTCCTGTATAAGAAAACAAATATTATGTTAGCAATGTTATAAAGAAATAAATTAAACATTAATATGAAAGAATATATTAATAAAATGCCAATATTTAATAAAAAAGACACATTTAGAGTTATACCGATCACACCATGCATCCTATTAAGGTGGTGTTGATTCATACACATCACAAATGAGTTATAGATTGTTGTCCTAAAATATCAAAACAATTTGAATATGTCTTCTCAGTTTTGAGTATGTCACTTGTTCTTTTATGAAAAATAATGTTAATTTTAAATAAAAAGATACACTTGGAGTCATACCGGTCACACCATGCATCGTATTGAGGTGCGGGTGATTCCTACCTATCACAAATTACTGATGGGTTGTTTTTCTAAAGTATCAAAACAATTTTAATGAGATTTCTTAGTTTTCAGTATGTCAGTTGTGTTTTTTCACTAAAATGTCATTTCAAACTAGAAACATGCATTATGAGTCATACCAGTCTCATCATGCATCAGTTTGATGTGAGACTACTTCATACACATCACGAATGACTTATGAATCATTTTACTAAATTATCGAGATAATCATAGTGCATTTTTTTGGTTTTTAGTGAGTGATATGTTATGAACTAAAATGTCAATTTTAAACTGATAACAAACAATTTTAGTCATACCGGTCACACCATGCATTGGATTGAGGTTTGGTTGATTCCTACATGTCACAAATGACTCATGGATTGTTTTCCTAAAATATAAAAATAATCAAAATGTGTTTTCTCGATTTTCAGTATGTCACTTATTCTTTTTACTTAAATTAATGTCAATTTTAAATAAAAAGACACACTTGGAGTCATACCGGTCACATTGTGCATTGTATTGAGGTACGGTTGACTCCTACACATCACAAATAACTCATGGATCATTTTCCTAAAATATAAAAATAATACTAATGTGTTATCTCTTTTCAATATGGCAGTTGTTCTTTTTACTTAAATTAATGTCAATTTTAAATAAAAAGACACACTTGGAGTCATACCAGTCATACCACACGCTTTATTGAGGTTTGGTTGACTCCTACATGTCAAAAATTACTCATGTATAATTTTAATAAAATATAAAAATAATATGAATGTGTTTTCTTGGTTTTCAGTATGTCACTTTTTCTTTTTTTACTTAAATTAATGTCGATTTTAAATAAAAAGACACATTTGGAGTAATGTCGGTCACACTGTGTGTCGTATTGAGGTAAAGATGATTCCTATATATAAAAAATGACATATATTGTTGTCCTAAAGTATCATAATGTGTTTGCTCAATTTTCCGTATGCCAGTTGTTTTTTTACTAAAATGTCATTTCAAACTAGAAACATGCATTATGAGTCATACTGGTCTCATCATGCGTCAGTTTGACGTGAGACTGCTTCATACACATCAAAAATGACTTATGAATATATATCCTCAATTATTAAGACAATTAGAGGGAGTTTTATTGGTTTTTAGTGAGTGACACATTTTGAACTAAAATGTCGATTTTAAACTGAAAACGAACACTTTTAGTCATATCAGTCACACCGTGTGTCGAATTGAGGTGCAGTCAACTCCTACACATCGAAAATGACTCACGTATAGTTTTCCTAAAGTTTCAAAACAATATGAATTTTTTTTCTCAGTTTTTAGTATGTCACTTTTTATTTTTTTTAATGTAATGCTAATTTAATATAAAAATACACACTTAAAGTCATACCGGCCACATCGTGCATCAGATTGAGGTTTGGTTGATTTCTACACATAAAAAATGACTAAGAAAACCATAAAATTATGGTAAACCTTCCAATTTATCTATGTAGATCTCTTCCTATGAATCTCCATGAAGGAATATAATAATTACATCCATTTGTTCTAGAAATAAACCTTCAATGGAAACCAAACTGAGAACCATCTGAATTACTATACGCTTCGCATCAGGAGAGAAAATCTAACAGAAATATAATCCTTCTAATTATTAAAATACATTTATAAATAGAGATAAATTTTATTATTTCCTATCATCCACTTTCTCCTTTAGATGATAAATCTAATTATTCTATAGATTTTTCTTTCCTGAATCCAATTCTATAATATATAATTTATCAAAATCATATAGGGAATTCAATTATTCCTCCATTTTGTAATCACGCTAAAATGAGGCTAATAGTCATCCTATTTTGAATCCTAAAAAAATAGAAAATCCACTTGACTTACCCATGAATTACTCTTTAAGGACACTCATATAGACTAATAAAACCATAAAACTAGGTAAAACTAGCTAGTGTGTGAGATAACTAGTGTAGTATACATCTAGAACTATTTCTTAATTCATAGGGTTCTCAGGAATCCAAACAAGTGGAAGTGAGAAACAATAAGTCAATGATCATCACATGAATAAATATAATATAAGTAGTAAATCACATGTCAACTCTAACACTCTCACAAGAAAGATACCATTTTCACATCCATGAATAAGCATCAATCATTTCATATTAATAATGAATCATATCCCTCTGAAGGAAAAGGCCTAAATAGACATATCAAAAAATGGGCCCCCTAATTTAAACCATGCAGGTGATGTTGGATATAAGGTAGGTTTAGGAGTTACAATGAGGTTAAACAGTAATTCACCTTTTGTGGGAGTGAGGTCATGATGGATATCATATGGTTTGGATAGAGTTAGTGACATACCCTTAACATGGTGTTATAATCAATCTACTTGTCTTCCCTATATAATGCATTAGTTTTCCAAATTATATAAAAAATCTAAACTTAATATATTATGGAAAAACTATATTTTAGATGTCCTTTGAAAACTATTTATAAAATCACATTTGAAATCCCATTAAAAAACCAACCATTTTCACAAATTCCTCTTTAAAATAACACACCCTTTTTAAAATAAACCAATCAATTCCAAGAACTCCTTCACAAAAACGTAATTCCTTTTTTTTAAACATTCAAGGAAACTTCATGACCCAACAGTCTTAATCGTTTAAAATGAGAAACAACTCTCTGTATTTTACACATTTTCATTTAAAACTTCATACAATTCTTGTTAAAATGAAATCGGCATTAAATATGCTTTCAAAACATTCACATCCCTTTATGAAAGCCAATCGGGTGAGTTGATAAACACTTGGCATGCAACCTAAGTCCATTCAAAGTGTTTAAATCATTTTAAATCTATTTAAAACAAAAAAAGGTATTTTGAACACATATGTTTTTTTAAGAAACATTTCAAAACACTTGAATCATTTTAAAAGAGCCACTTGGGAATTTTCAAAAAAGCATAAAAGAATTTGTTTTAAATCCCAATTTTAAATCCCAAGAGAGACACTTTATAAAAGATACATGAATAAAAAAATAGCCAACATTTTATAAAATATAAAGATATAAAAGGTTTACAAGTTATCCAAAATATAAAGGTAAACCAAAAATAAATTTATTTTTAAGATAGATGCTTTATATTAAATATCTTAAAATAACACAAAATGAATATTGTCTATTTATGACCCAGGGTGACCTCTACATCTCATTATCATTATATCTTTAACAAGTGACTATGTAACACCACTATAAAAGTGTGACCCTTTCCTATAAAAGTGTTAACTTCATGAGAGGATGTATCAATTTCATATGAGACTTCATCACTTGATAATCTACCATCATCTATGTCATGTAAGATAGATGTATCTAGACTGTATGATATATTAATATAACAATATCTTTATAGAATATTTATGTTCTCATTATAGTGGGAAACTATTATAACCTATTAATGTGAATTATATTTCAAGGATATTAAAAAATTAATGTTAAACAAACTAATAATTATTATTTGATAAAAATATATATAAAAATTTTTGGAAATTAAAATTACAATGTTAGTTAGATCTATAGTACCAGCTCTAACAATTTATGTTAAATGACACAAATATCCTTTTTTTTAAATGTATTTTTATTACCTTTTTTATAACAAACCAAAACACATTAATTTTAATTTTAATAAATCATTATCTTTCATATCATTGGAATTAGGTAAACATTAAACTACGAACATATATTAATACAAATTTTAAAATTTTAAAAAATTAATTAAAGATAATCAAAATTATTTATATAATTTATTAATTCAAAATTCTTAATTCAAGGTAATAAAAATTATTAATTCAAAATTATTAATTCAAAATAATTATTAATTCAAAATAATTACTAATTCAAAACATTTATTAATTACAAATTATTTATAAATTATTTATATAATCTATTAATTCAAGATAATCATAATTATTTGTAATCAAAATTATCTATAATCAAAATTATTTATAAATTATTTATGATTATTTATATACACACAATTTTTTATAATCAAAATTATTTATATACACATTATCAAAATTATTTATATATGATTGTTATTATTATTTATAAACTATGTTAACTTAGAAAAATCATTATTTATAAATTACGTTGAACAAAATATTTATATACCCATGAAAAAATTGGTTGTTATTATTATTAATAATTAAAATTATGTTCATTTATATAAAATATTAATTTAAGAAAATAGTATATCCATGAATAAGGAAAACATTTATCTTTTTTTATAAAACTCAAGGCACCACGATTTTGAATCTATCAACTAAATACATTTATTTTCTCATTAAAATGGGCATATATAAATTGTCAAGTAAAATATTATAACCATGCATGTTATCCACAAGGTATTTCATAAGTACCTCAAACATTTTTTTATATTCACACATTAATAAAGAAACTACTCAATATGGTCATATAGCATTCAAACCGAAAAACCTAAAATACTCATAATTCAACAAATTAAATGATGAAAAACATGAAAGGGGACGATGTCACAACTTGAAGGAACACCATTAAGAATTTCTTTCATATTAAATGTAATGTAAGAACAGATCAAAACCAAGCCAAAATCCATCTATATATTAGGAATTCATAATAATGTGAAAAAATGGCATACCCCTATGGCAGCAATAGTAGGGTCCGGCGGCGGCAGAGTCGGGGTAGGCAGCGGCAGCAGCAACAATAGAGGGGTTTGCAGCAGAGGTGGGGTTCGATGCGCGGAAAAGGTGGGTTCACAGCAAAGGAGCAGCAGATGAGGGTTCACAATAGAGGTGGGTTCACGATGGAGGGGGGGTCATAGTGGCAGAGGAGGAGGGGTATATGGAAGAGGAGGCGTCAATGGCGGTAAGGGTGAGGTCAGGGCAGAGGAGGGGTCGACAGTGCAAGGGGCGACTTCCATGAGAGTTTGAGGTGTGTGAGAGAAAAATTCGACAATTAGGGTTTATTTATAAAATAAAGTGAAGTTTTTATTAGTGCTAGTTAAAATCTCTGATAAAGATATGTTTTATCAGTGCTAAAACATCAATTTTTGAGTGGATAGAATTGAGTGCGTAGTTTGGCTGCATGGTTTGCTAAACCATGCAGCCAAACCATGAAAATTAATTTTTTTTATGTAATTTTAATTTTACCCTTCCAGGCTTAACCCTAGTGTGCCCCTTTCTTCCCTTATTCAACCATTATAGCCATGGAAGGCTCCCAAGCTCCCCCAATTTCATTTGGAACCCAATTTTGAAGGGGTTTTTGGTGGTGGAACTTCAATATTTCTTCAAGTAAGTGAACGCATTCCTTATTTCTTTCATTCCTTAGGGTTTCTTCCCTCCTTCTTGAAGTTCCATATATATAGACACTAGGTATTCATACCTAGGGTTTATTTTTGAGTTTCTTGGTTCAATATTCTTGGTTAGGGTTCATTTTCTTTCCCTTGTGGTGTGGCAGTGGTGTGAATGAAGTTTCACACAACGATTTGGGATTTTGGTATCTAAGGTAGGTGGTTCCATGTGTAAGCATTCTTTGATGAGTTATATTTTCTTGATTTACTTGTTTATCATGTTCCTCATATGTTATCTGTGGTGTGAAAACCATTTTTGATGGAATTTTTTAAGCGTTTAATTTTAAAGTTACATTTTTTCTTGAAAATGTGTGTTTTTAATGTGTAACTAATGTGGTATCATTTGAGGTCATTGTATAACATATTAAAGTGGTTTATTAAATATTTTTAGGGCTTACAATTCTATTTTGGTTTGGTATTGGTGTTCATTTGGCCTTGAAAGAGGGTTTTCGAATGGATTTCGTGTGAAAAAACCTTGTTATACTCCTTGGAGTTGTTTTATAAAAATCTCAAACTGTTTATTGAGTTACGCAAACTGTGAAAATGATGTTTAGGTACTGTTTTGGTGGGTGTATATTCTTAAAATTGGTTTTTGAAAGATAAAGTGGTGATTTTTTATGTCAAACATTTTTATAATGTTTTATAAATGGTCGTAATGATTTATTAAATTGTGAGAAAGGTGTGAGACATGTTTGTGGGTCGTTTTGGTGTGAGTGTAGAGTTAAAATGAATTTGAAGGTGAAAAGAGAATTATGTGACATGTTTGTGGGTTGTTTTGTGTGTGTATAATTTATAAATTGAATTTTTATATGCAATTGGTATTTTATAACATGTGGAACTTGATTGGGCACAAAGAGGGAAACTCGGGTATCTAGGTGGGCAGACTAGGACTAGTATGATAGTGATCTGTAAGTGGTATCATCCATTTTTCACTTATAAAGTTTGAGTATGTCAACACTAACTAAACTATGAGGATGTTTGGGGACCACTAGGCCATTGGGGTTTCCCCTCCTAGTGGATCATGCATGAGAAGGTTATTGGTTATGGTTACTTTTACACCGAGATACGATGTTCCTGGAGCCCCACAACTAGCTACTACCTAGGGGTGTTCTCGTGACTAGTTCTCATTGGCTATATTGTACTTAATTTCAGCATATGGTGGGTTCGATTGGTAAATTTTGAAGCATGTGTGTTTTATTTATAAGTTTTCATTTTTTAAAGTTTCCCTCTTGAAAACTATTTTCATTTAAAGTTGCATCTTTTAGAATTTGTTACTGGCATTTCTTGTTTATAAAAAACTTGCAAGATTTTTATCTTAAAATGTTTATCACATTGAATCTTTTGTATAACATCCCATTGGTCTTATTATCACACCCTACTTACACCTTTGGGTGTAAGTATACTTGGTAATGTTTTATGCAGGTATGGGAAATGTTTTTGGAGACGACAGTTCGAGTTGTTAGCAGTCTCTTGGTACGGTGTCGTAGAGATGGCATGAGGGTGATGCCCCCTTGTCGTGTGGTTTTTTTTTGGGGATTATACTTGTTGCTCCCTTTTTTTGTGGTCCTTTTGTGATTTGGTTTTAAATTATGTAATTCAATTCTAATTTTTTTAAGGAAGGTTTGGTTTGAAAAATTCAGATTCGTTTTATTAGCCTTTGTTTGACATTTTATGATTATAAATTCAGGTAAATTGTTCCCAACCTTTATTCATGATACTCAAGAACTTGTGCCATCCCATGGGGATTGAGAACACCCTTTGAGACTTGTTGCATATCAGGTCGGGTGTCGGTTTGGATGGTAACCATATATGGTTTGTGACAAAATGGTATCAAAGCAGGTTCACTATTTTTGGGTCATGTTCTTTTGGGAAAGAGTCTGGGTATATTGGAGCTAGGATTATCAGAAATCGATGTTATAGTTACGAGTAAGGTGCCTAGCCATCACACCTTGCGATGGGACTTTATTTACTAGGGGAATTCAAGTTCCATCAAAGTTTTTTAGTCCTTGTAGTCGCTCATTGTTTAGGAAATGAAATGGGAGTTGGGTCTACAATCCCAGTGAGCTTGCAGGGACTTGAAATCCATGTATATCCAAGGATATGGTCCTATAACACTCTCTATGATGGTGGTGTGACTAGTTTATAACCTCTAACCTTATGTATGAGTCACCCACTGACACTAGTTTCCCTCTTTTGAGAAGCGTCTAGTGTCTCTTTGAGTTTTGGAAATCATTTTGAAAAGCCCTTATTTTGAAATTATCAAGACATGGTTTTAAATTAAAAATGTCTTGGTTTTAAGAAATGTGAATTTTTGTGACATGATTTTCTAGTAAAATGAAAATGGGTTTATTTTTGAAAGGGTGGAAATGAATTTTTGTGAATTTTTGGAATTTCTTTTATAAATCATGAAATATGTTAATGTGGGTTCTGAAAATCTATTTCAAATAGAATTTGTTAAACTATTAAAAGGTGCTTAAAAATGGGGCGAAATGTTTTGAAATTAATTTGTAAGACTTGAAAGTGGGTTTTTATGTGAATGGTTGGTGATTTTCTGAAAAGGTTTGTAATATTTGAATTAGGTTTTGATTTTGTGGTTATCGATTTTTAGAAAGAGAGTGTGGGTAGAATGTTTCAATTTTGAAAAGAGGAAAGGTTCAGTTTTGGTCTTTAGTATCCTCATGGGTGGCCACATTCATGGGTTACATGGAAAGATATATGGTTAATGGCATGAACAGATGAGTTTTGGGGTGGATATGAGGAGGGTTCTCGGTGTGGCATGGAAACATGTTTGTGTGAGGCCCATGAGATACCATTGGTAAATATGCTAACCGCCAACCCTGTTTACTTTAAAAGAAATTATTTTTTATGAAAATATGATGTCTTGATAACCGATATTTGGGAGATGTGTCTTATTTGTTTTTGGGATTGTTTTTGTGGGATGTTTTGAGTTCAATAACCCCTCTTTTTAAACGAATTTTTGGGTTTGTGTTTCGCGATAAGTTGGGTTGAAGTGTTGGTTGGTGGTATTTTATAATAAATGTTTTGGGAAGTGTTTACGGTGGTTCCCCTCATGTTTTTGGTTCTGGTTTGTGGTATGTTTTGACCAAATTATCGGCTTGGTTGGGTACTTGGGTTTTCTTATTGGCTAGGGTATGCCCCCATAAAGAGTTAATGCAAGATTGAAGTGCGGCCACAGGTGATTTTCTATTGGTAGATCCTTCAGTTGATCAACATAAGGAATCTCTTCTTGAGCTTTGGAGATTGAGTCTACCCCTCTTATTTTTTGGTTAAGTGTATCCCCTTATAGTGGGAGAGTGGTTGTGGAAGGTTGAAATAGACATTAGTCTCTTAAGTTTCCTGAGTTAATAAAGGTGAAGTTTGACATTGTTGTGTCTGTAGGCTCTATCTGGAAGTGGTGAAGGGAAATTATAGTGATTAAAAGTAAATCAGTCTAGATTTAATGGATTTGGATACAATATTTAAGTGACTTTGGGTCTTTCATTGGTTTCTCATAAGAAAATGATTCATGTTAGGCCACCAGTGTGGAAAATCTGGTTGCTCGCAGCTATTATGGATGCTTGCATAAATCTCATGTTTCTTGGGACTCGGTTCAAGGTCCCACTCATTATAATGTATGTATCGGTTTCTAGGTTCATGTTCGGTGGTGTCTTGTTGTGTTGTTTTTACATTTAAGGGAAAAGGTGTACGTTGCGTAACTTTTTGAGGACTTCTACTTAAATGGAAGCATGTTTTCTTTTGGGAATTTCTGAAATTATTTGTCCTGAATGAAGGTGTCTTCCTTGTGTTCTTTCTTCTGTTGTTTCTTATTCAGGTGAGAGGGGAAATGCGTATTCATATTCAAGGCCCCTATCTTGGTGAAGGTTCCATGAAAGGGTAAGTGATTTATAGGATGTTTTGTGTTCTATTGATGTTGTTAGATTTTGGTGTAGTTACTTGTGGCACTAGAGGAAGAAGTTTCATTCAGGAATTTTTAGCGTCTGACTGTGAGGCAGAAGATGCTTCAATAATTTGAGCTCTAGTTGTAGGTCCCAGAGTGAAGCTAGTGTGTAGTCATTAAAACCCCCATGGGTGTAAAGGATCTTAGTTTAACTTCTGTCACTGGTGTGGGATGTGAAGATAGTTTGAGGTTTCAGTGTGTAAGTTTATTTTCATGTGGTTTGGTGTGGTGGAAAGAGACATGAGGACCCTATTCCTCAAGGTTGTAATTTATGTCAGTAAAAAATTCCCTCCTTGGTTATAAGGAGTTTGGGTGGTATTGTCTTCTCAAAACCCCAATGCTTGAACCCTTGTGGGTGAAACTCTCAGTTTGGTTTCTCATGTATGAATAACCTTGTAGGCTCTTTTTTATCTCAGTTTTAGTTAGACGCGTTTGAGGAGGGTAATGCTCGTGGTAGTGGTGAAATACGTAGTGTCTATGTTGGTTTGGATTTTTATTGAATGGGCCTCTTGAGGTGGAGAGATAAGTTGTGCGGGGAGCACCCAAGTTGGACCCTATTGGGTTTCTTTTGTTGGCCCATGTCAGTGGGTTAAAATGGTTGGTTCCTATGGTGGGAAGACTCACCACGGGTCTCATGTAAGTTCTTTTGGAATAATTCTAACTTTAGTCTACCCCTTGTGGTGGGGAATCCATTTGGGCCTCCCCTTATTGGTGTTTTGGTTCTGTCTTGGGAAATTAATTCACCTATTATGGTGGGGAGTCTATTCGGATATCCTCATGTTGGTGTCCTGGTTTAGTCTCAGGTGTTAGTTTTTTTCTATTGTGGGGATCCCATTCGAGTCTCCCCATATCAGTAATTCGGTTGTGTTCCTAGTGTTGTCTTGGTGGTAGGTAATATTATTCGGATCTATCTAACCACCAACTTATTTCTTGGGTAAAAATTGGTATTGGAGCATGCAAAACGATTTTGTTGAAGTAAGGTTGTGGTAACCTCATTCAAATTCATTGTCCATTTTAGGTAAATTGCTTGAGCTTTGTCTGGTAGTGGTTAAGGTGTTTTGTCTTGGGATGTGGTTTTTTTATGTTTTCCCATTTTAATAAAGTGATGTAAATTTTGGTTGGTGGGAGTATCTTTTCCTTTTTTTGGTCAACTAGAGGTGTTTTGGCTTTTGGGGGTGAGTAACCCTTAGCAGGGGGAGTCCGTCTTGGCCTCTCGAGTTAGTTCGTAGTCCCCTTTTCCCGCTGGTAGTTTTCTTGTTTCCTTTTCATTGGGAACCCCCTTTGAACTTGGAAATATTATTGGGTTTTGTTTTTACATATGGATTTTTTGTGGCTTTCTGAGGGTGGAAATAATTATGGTGGGGAGAATTGTCACACCTAGTTTTTTAAGTTTTACTTGTTCTGGTTTGGGCTGGGTTCTTGGTCGTTTTCTCAGGAGTCGGGTGTGATAGGTTTGAGATTTTAGGGAATTATTTATCTTCTATTCTTGACCTATCTTCCCCCCATAGGTTCTCCCTATCCCCCCCCCCCTTGAATTTTGGAGAAAAACATCAATTTTTGAGTGGATAGAACTGGGCACACGGTTTGTCCACATGGTTTGCTAAACCATGCAGCCAAACCGTGCACAGTGTCCAGCACATTAATTTTTTTATATAATTCAAATTTTACCCTTATGGGTTTAACCCTAGTGTGAACCTTTCTTCCCCAATTGAACCATTACATCCATGTAAGGCTCCCAAGCTTCCCCAAGCTCATTTGGAACCCAATTTTGAAGGGGGGTTTTGGTGGTGGAACTTTAAGATTTCTGTAAGTAAGTTAATTCCTTCCTTGTTTCTTCCATTTCCTTAGGTTTTCTTCCCTCATTCTTGAAGTTCCAAATTTCCAGCCACTCGGGCTTCATACCTAGGGTTTATTTTTGAGTTTCTTGGTACAATATTCTTGGTTAGGGTTCATTTTCTTTCCCTTGTGGTGTAGCGATGATGCACTTGAAGTTTCACACAAGGATTTGGGATTTTAGTATCTAAGGTAGGTGATTCCATGTGTAATCATTCTTTTATGAGTTATATTTTCTTTATTTACTTGTTTAGTGTGTTCCTCATATGTTTTTTATGGTGTGAAAACCATTTTTTATTTAATTGTTTAATCATTTAATTTTAAAGTTTCATTTTTTCTTGAAAATGTGTGTTTTTCATGTGTAACTCATGTGGTATCATTTGGGGTCATTTTATAACATATTAAAGTGGTTTATTAAATGTTTCTAGGGATTCCAATTCTATTTCGGTTTGGTATTGGTGTGCATTTGGCCTTGAAAGAGGGTTTTTGAATAGATTTTGTGTGAAAAACCTTGTTATGCTCCTTGGAGTTGTTTTATAAAAATCTCAAATTGTTTATTGAGTTACAAAAGGTTTTCAAAAGATGCTTAGGTACTATTTTGGTGGGTTTATGTTCTTAAAATGGGTTTTTGAAAGATAAAGTGATGATTTTGTGATGTCAAACATTTTGAAAATGTTTTATAAATGGTTGAAATGATTTATTAAATTGTAAGAAATGTGTGAGACATGTTTGTGGGCTATTTTGGTGTGAGTATGGTGTTAAAATGAATTTGAAGGTGAAATGGGAATTATGTGACATTTTTGTGGGTTGTTTGGTGTGTGTATAATTTGGAAATGGCATTTTTATGTGAAATTGGTATTTTATAACATGTGGAACTTGATAGAGGACAAATAGGCCCACTAATGGAAATTCAACCTATACCAACACTTCTTTCCCAACAGTTTGAAAAAACCATTGGGATAAAGAACCTATACCAACGGTTCTAGTAAAATGTTGGCATAGCTAATATAAGTTGAGTTTTTCCAATGGTTTAACAAAAATATCGGGAAAGGTATAGAATTTCCCAATGGTTTGATAAAACTATTGGGAAAGTTTATATTAAATGGATCTATTCCTACAGTTTTCAAAACCGTTGGAATATAGAAACTTTACCTATAATTTTTAATAACTGTTGAGAAAAAACCCCAATTATCCCCACTTCCCGATCGATTCTCCAGTAGATCTCTCCACCTACAATAGAATCCTACTTCACAACTGATTCCTGAGCAGATATCTCCTCTTCCTCCAACATAGATCTCCTCAAACCCTACTTCCTGACCAATTTGCAAGCAGATCTCTCCTCCTCCTCTAATAGAGATCTCATTGAACCCTACTTCTCAACCGATTTGTGAGCATATCTCTACTCTTCCTTCAATAAAGATCTCTTTGAACCCTACTTCTCGACCGATTCGTGAGTCACTTCCTCCCGAACGGATATCTCTAGTTTGTCAACCCTAATTTCCGAGCGCACTTCCTCCAAAACTCATCTCTAACATTTTACCCTAAATGAGACCTCTCCAAGCTGAGAACCCTACTTCCCAACCATTGATATATATTTGATTCAAGTAATTTTTGTTCTTTCACTTCTAATTCGTACGTTGTAACTGAGTTATCTCTTCTGCCTCCATTTATTTTAGCTTTTTTCATTGTGTTGGGTGATGTCGATGTGATGGGTTGGTCCATATGTATGTGACATAACACTAATAATGTTGATATGGATATTAGTATGGGAATGAGTCATGGGACTAGATCCCAAATGATTAATTACCAGGTTAGGAGTCAGTGTGTTGTGAAACAGGATGTGTTACATGTTCTTTGTTTTATGAATGTGTCGAATTGATGCTTATGTTAGGAGATAGATCATGGTGTGAGGGTGTATATTTTGAGGCTAGGGATGAAATTGAGTGATAAGTAACTGGGGAGATATCTATAATAGAACTGGGTTCCTAGTCTTTTTGTGTTGTGAATCCTCCCTTGATTGAAAGGGTTGTCTATGGTACATCACGTAGGTCATCCCTTGAGTGAGAAGGGATGACTAGGATACATTGCAACTTATTTGACATTAGGTTCATACTCAAATATCTAATAAACCAGGAAGATCATCATTCCATATACATGCCTGAAGTATCATGTGATAATTATCCCAAGAACCTTACTAAAAGGTATAAATAAAAAACTGTTTATTTACTAACATAGATCATTCTATGATCATACTCATCACATTACCCATTGGTATAGTTCACAATCCCTATCAAATTTATAGCATGTGCATCTAGTATGATTCTAAATTTATTAACCTTGCATGAATCATCTATGATGACTAAGGAAATAACATAAAACCACAGTAATTATTTGGTTTTATCTTTCAACCATGCCTAAATCAATGTTCATCGCATCTATTCTAAACCATGGGTCATACACTTTATCGGTTTATGGTGTGATCCTTGAAATTTTACTAGACTCACCAAATATCCTTGAGCACCAACCAGTATAGATTTCTATCATCACCCAAGCATTTTCACCCATTGAATATTCTAATTTCATACTCATAGATCCATCCCAAACTCTATAATTGGGTCTGAACTTCATGATATCCCAAGCTTATTCTACACCATACTATCAAAAGTTCATCACCAAGGCCCCATACCACTTCCCACTATAGAACCACACTATCCCATAGGATGTCTTGTAATTACTTTGATTTCCTTTTCCTCACCTAAGGGTAAGACCTTCCCTAATTCACATTTTTACATGGTTCCACCTATCCCATTGATATTGAAAAAGGTCTATAAGATCACCCCAATAAATTTCAATGAGACAACTTCAATCTATTGGGAAACTAAGAATCATGAATCCTAGTCCAATCTTAATGTATTTTACTAGTTCTCAATGCCATATATTGTTCTTGGAAAAGAACATGACATTGATCAAATCCACCCACCTATCATAGTGGTAATGAATAACACTGACATGCACCACTGAATTATGTATCGTGTATTGCAATTTCACAGGGTAATTACCTTATGAATTCTGAATTCAATTATGTATGTGTTATACAGAATTCAATTTTGTATGTATTGAATTCTGAATTGAATAAACTGTACATAATTCATAATTCTATATGTATTCATAATTCTATATAACACATACATAATTATGTATTCAATTCTATATGTATTGTATTTATAATTCACAATTCAATTTTGTATGTATTTAATTCAGAATTCTGTATTGCATAGGGTAATTGACTTCTGAATTCTGAATTCAATTATGTATGTGTTTAATTACCTTCTGAATTATGTGTTATACTAGTAGGTAATTTCTGAATTCTAAATGTGTATGAGATATGTGAGGGATACTTTGGAGAATTAGGTGTGTTTTCATTTCATCAAGTAGGAAATTAATTATACTTATGGTTTGTTAAGTTGTGTCTAAAAGGGGAATAATTTAGAATTAGATATTATTCAAATGATATACTCAAGTTAAATTTCATCTAATGGTATAAGGATTTTTCACTTTTAATTTTGATTACACTTATATTTTATTTATTTTTTATTTTGTGTCCATTTATTGTTAAAAAGTGGAGATAGTTGAATATAATGAGTAATTTCTTATCATTTTTTAAAATCATAGTATAAATTATTTTTATGTTATACTAAAATGAGGATTTTATAATTTCTATCTATATTTTTTTAACAGAAGATTCTATGTTTTTGTGAATGGAATGATCCATATAATTTCCAAATAATTTTGGTGTCATGCTAAAACATCCAATAGAGGAATATTAATTGATTTTGATTCTTTAATAACTGAACATGATGTTCTTGAACACCACCCTTTTAACATTGTTACAACATCATCTATAAATCTCACCAATCTTTGAGTAATGGCAGATACATATCAAAGAGATGAGATAATTTTAATTGTGAAGATATAAATAATCTTGTTTCTTACAGTGCATACTATTATAGTCTTTTTCAATGTGATTACTAACAGCTTCCATTTAGTGAGTAATATTTATAAAAGATCATTATTTTCTACATATAATTATTTCTTCTTATCTTATTGATCATAGTGATTGTAGGTGTGGATTCTAATTCTTTCGAACTATGTAGTTTGAAAAAGTTTGGTGATAAATTTTTCATCAATCATACATATTAAATAGAATCTGGGGGACAAGGATTTATATTATTGATTTATTATTGAGGAAGATTCGAGTTTGAAACATGTTTCTTTATATCATTGATATCAATTAGGTTTCTTTTCTAGAGCTTTTATACCATGGATCCAGTTACTGATCCTTCTACTACTCTTGGGTTAAAAGGAGATATTTCTTATAAATTAGAACTTGTATGTTATAATATCCCTTTCTGGATATTTCATGATTTTATCTAAATCTCCATACACTATTTTTACATTTTTATGTTTTTCAAATTGTACTTTATGTTTATTTAAGTTTCATTTTTTAACACCCAATAGTTTTTATGTTGTTTTTTTTTATTTTCTATTATATTGTACTTTGATTTTTCATAGTTTATAACACCCAGACCAATAAAACTATAGAGTGGGTAAAAAAATTGAGTATACTTTTTTTACTTGTACTAACATCTCTTTCTAATAATGTCTTATTACTCAACCATGAGACCATAACTCATCCAATCTCAGCACACTTCTCTTCAATTTTGATTCCATCACTTAGTCAGATGCACCACCATTTCTCAAGCATGTGAACTACTCACAATATTTCCTAAGATATCCAATATTCCCATATCTTGGAAATGTTCATGGTGGATTTGGGAAAAATATATTTGGGTGTCCCATATCCCTATACTAAATACACTATAGTGATCCTCTTCCATTAGAATCCTAAGATTACACCTCAAACAATTTCCCATGGAGGTGCTTATACTTCATCTTCGAACTGCTAAATGGAGTATTCCCTTCACCAGAATGAGGGAGTAAAGAACTCCCCTTCCATGTTCATGTAAAATCTATATTTTCCAAAGACATCATACTAACCACAAATATATAGTTGGGAAAATCAGAAGACTAGTCCATGATCACATCATTAGTCATAGCTTCATCACAAATCTTCATACCTTAAGCCTTATATTAATCATATGATTTGATATATACTTACCGGATCAATGAATGTTTATTCATATTCAATCACTAACAATTTTTCCTACTCAATATCTAAGAGATCTCAATATCTAGCTTCATTAAGCTCATATAGGAAGTTTTGGTCATTGAAGATCAGCTATAATCACTTCTAATAATGTTTTCATCCTTCCATTCCATAATAAATTTACACCACATCCTATTTAAACCCTTTAGTAAGAAAAAACCAAACCCATATTTTTAAGTATCTAGGTTCTATAAAAAAAATTATGATAAAATGTTTTTCATCAACAATTCATATGCCTTATTCAACCCCATAATTTAGTATTTTTAATGAATTAGATATGACCCTTCCTTTCCACATCCATCCCCAACATCAAAACTCAAATCACTCACTAGTTGGGTTAGCTATACAGGTCAATCTACAAATTCATCACCACTTATCTGTCATTAGGGTCATACTCAAATATTTGATAAGAGGGGGACTCATGAACACCATACATAACATTGGAGGTCCCAATCAATGGCATAATATCAAGAATCCTTTGTGACTAATAAGAGGGGGTAGTCTCCAAAGGAATATCAACATTAATGAGGTTAGTGAATTCAAATCCATTTTCCACCTAACCATTTTATGTGCCATTCCTATCCCCTTAATGTTGTGTACAAGGAATGGGGTTGTCACCAGGATGACCATCATCTACTTGGAGGTTTCTTACCTGACCATCTTTCTAGATCGGTTATGCATCTTGCATCTCCTTGCACAAATTATGGATGTCATCAGAAGGATGGGTCTCACTAGAGTGACCATGAGATTCACCCTCATGCGAGTTATCAATAGACTGTGTGATATGAACATCTTGTAAATATTTCTGTATGTCATCAGTAGAGGGGGTGTTCTGCCCAGTTTTTCATTCATTGTCCATAGAGAATTCCCCTATCTTATCAACATATGAGGGGCCAGCAATGTCCAAGCTCTTCAGATCAAGGACTGGAATATTCTCATTTCCATTCCTCCTTCATCATTTAGAATCCTCATGTCCTTTCATGTGATAGAAGGAATAATCCTTTTCCCTATTACATTTTGAGGAAAAATGACTAAAAACGTGAAATTAATGCATAATATTAGCTTCCTTTCATATTGGATGAAGAGGTTGACGATTTCATCCCTTGTGGTTAATACCACTTCTTCCATAAGCATGTTGGACATGTAAACATATACAATAATTATTGCATGGTTCCCAAACCATGGGTTGTTAGTCTATTTATCATCATAACTGGACACTACAAAATCACAAATTTTGGAAATATTTGAGGAACTTGGAATGATGATCTCCCACTGAAACTTATCCTTAGTGAAATCAAGGAAATTGTTATCCTTTTCTCTAACTCATTCCTCTAGGTATCGACTCGTTAAGAGTCCAAATCTCCTTACATAGATATCTACCGTGAAAAATGATGATATTTTGATGATTATTACCATATAGTAAAATCCCATGAAATGATACACATGATTAAAATTGGGATTTTTCCTTCATTGGCTTTAGCATAGTCCATGACCACATCTTTAGTAGAGTTTCAAATGAGAGAATAACTATCCTACTTAGACATATTTGAAGTACCCTTTAATTTGAGTTGTATTATTTTCCATTATTGTATGATTATGATTAGAAAATAACATTTTTTAAACAAATGAATATATTTCCCACAAGAGAATAATCAAATATGAAATAATGTATAGTGTAATTGAAATTTAGAATATATATATATGTGTCCAAAATGTTGCACTTTCCATGGATAGGTATAAAATTTGTGCTCAAGTGGCATGTTGTGATTTCTAATGTGGTTTTTTTTATAATGATACCATGAATAATTGGATATTAATGACTTCTAAACATCTGAATTCATCCTACATTATTCATTATATTATATGCATAAGTTTTGTTGAATTATGTATGTTGTATTTTAGTGTATTTATAGGTGTTGTACTATGCAATAGAGGGGAAAACAGTGGAAAACAGTGGGGGGTTTTATGATTTCTGTGGGAAATAGTGGAATTCTATGTATTCTATGGGAAATAGAAGATAGTGGAAAACAGTTGAATTCTGTGTGAATTCTGTGTATTTTGTGCTTTGTTCTTTGTGTATGGAAAATAGTGTATTTCTATGTATTCCACAGTGAGGGAATTCTGTGTATTCCATGTTTGTGCTTTGTGTATGGTATTATACTATTTTCATGTGTTTTATTGGTTTTTTAAATTCTTTGTATGGAATTATATTGTTTTCAATGTGTTTTTTCATGGTATTGTTTGTTGTATGGAATATTGGAGATGGTATTGTCTACTGTATTAAATGTTGGACCTGCTCTGGGAAAAATAGTGGGGGTCTGTTGTACTGAATTTTTCAGGAACTCAATACCAACGGTTCATAAACCATTGGTATAGTTTGATGGGGAATTTATACCAACGGTTATTAGGAAACCATTAGTAGAACTCTATACCAACGGTTGCTAACCGTAGGTAGAGTTGTCAGGTATATGCTCTACACCAACAGTTGACAAACCGTTGGCATATATTTATGCCAACGGTTCTCAATAAATTGTTGTTATAGTTCAATTTGAAGTGGCATATACCAACAGTTGAGTTATAACCGTTGGTAAAGGGCTATACCCGCGCCATTACACCCAATGGTTATTGAAATTGTTGGTATAAAATATACCAATGGTTTTATGGTCTATACCAATGGTTTACAACTGTTGGTATAACCTTAGTTTCCAGTAGTGAGGGAAACTCAGGTATCTAGGTCGGTGGATTATGACTAGTATTCTAGTGATCTGGTAGTGGTATCATCCCTATTTCACTTAGAAAGTTTGAGGATGACAACACTAACTAAACTATGAGATTTTTTGGGGACCACTGGGCCATTGGGGTTTCCCCTCCTAGTGACTGATGCATCAAAAGGTTATTGGTTATGGTTACTTTTACATAAAGATATGATGTTCTTAGAGCCCCACAACTAGCTAATACCTAGGGGTGTTTCTGTGACTAGTTCTCATTGGCTATATTGTACTTATCGTCGGCATACGGTGGGTTCGGTTGGTAAATTTGGCAGCATCACTGCTGCAAATATGGTCTTTATCAGCGCTAGAAAAGGGCATTAACAGTGCTAGAAAAGTGTTGTTAATCGAGAGAATATAAGGGGGGTCCCTTTTATCAACACTTTTTTTAGATGATGATAAAAGTCAAAAAAATAAAATAAAAAGTTAAAAAAAATGTATTAATGTGGGGAGATTTTAACAGCGCTTGACCCCCCTTTTATTAGCGCTAGGCGGAGCCCCCTCCCTCTCACGCACGTCACACTTGCCCACGCAACCCCCTCCCACTTGGCCGTGCGCCCTTGCTTCCACCAAAACTCAAACCTGAGACCTCCCCACTTGTGCATCTTCACCTTTACCACTAAGTCGTTTAGTTTTTTTCACCATTTAATGATATATCTATTTATTTATATACAAATATATATAGTTATATTTATTCACATATTAATATAGATTCGTATTAATATAAATATATTTAGTTATATTAATACATATATATTTATTCATATATTAATATATATATATATATATATATATTCATATATTAATATATATTAATATCTATTTATATATATATATATATATTTAGTTATAATTTTTTATCTGTATATTTATTTGTATATTAATATATATTTATAAGATTAGTTTTAAATATATTTATAAAAAATGTTTTTTTATGTGTGTTTATAAATAAATAAATAAATAAATACATATATACAACACACACACACACATATTTATGAATAAATACATATATATGTGTATCTGAAAAGCCATAGAATGTTAAAACGACCATAATTTCTAATCCAGAAGCCCGTTTCAACTCCACAACCAGTCAAATAAAAAAAATGAAACAATCTTCGATATAATATGTGGTACAAGCCTAGAGGACATCCGGATGAGAAGTTATAGTTGTTTTAATGTTAAAAAATCGGGGTATCCCGACTAAAAACCCAGTTTTGGAGGCCTTTTGGGCCTTTTTTGGCCACGAAAAATGTGACAGAAGGTTCCCCTAGATTATTAGCGCATAGAGATCATCGCAGGGTTCAATTTGATATACTGTAGAGTTCAAATGGACACCTGTATCAAAAGTTATGGTCGTTTGAAGTTTGAGTTACATTTTCATCTTATTTTAGATCTTTTATTAATTTTTTTGATTTTTTGTGTCTTTGCATTGTTATTAAATGATTATTAGTCGATGATAATTAGAAAATTATTAATTAATAATATTTTTTAAAATATTTTAAAGTCTTCTTCACTAAATTTTTTATATATTAAATGTAATAGTCTATTTATACTTATCTAAAACATATTTAAAAAATATATATTATATTTATATCAATATAAATATACTTATATATCAATATATTATTTTTCATGAAAAAATATTTTTTTGGAATATGAACTTTATCAGTGCTAGGAAAAATCACTAATAAAGCCCCCCTTTATCAGCACTACTAAAAAAATGCTCATAAAAGGGTCCCCTTTATCAACGCTTTTTTTAGCGCTGATAAAGGGTGGCACTGCGGAAACCTAGTTTTGTGATAGTGCATGTGTGTTTTATTCAGAAGTGTTCATTTTTTAAAGTTTCCCTCCTAAAAACTATTTTCATTTAAAGTTTCATATTTTATAATTGTTCTTTTTTTTAAAGTTGCATATTTTAGAATTTGTTACTAGCCTTTATTGTTTATAAAAACTTGCAAGATTTTTGTCTTGAAATGTTTATCACATAGAATATTTTGGGTGACATCCTATTGGGCTTAGGTTACACCTTACTTACACCTTTGAATGTAAATAAACTTGGTAATGTTTTACGCAGGTATGAGAAATGTTTTTGGAGACGGAGGTTCGAGTTGCTAGCGGTCTCTTGGTGCAGTGTCGTGGAGACGGCTTGAGGGAGATGTCCCCTTGTCATGTGGTGGTTTTTGGGGGGGTAGACTTGCTGCTCCATTTTGTTGTGGTCCTTTTGGGTTTTGGTTTTAAATTATGTAATTCAATTCTGAATTTTTTTAAAGGGTGTTTTTCTTTGAAAAAATTAGATTCATTTTATTAGCATTTGGTTGATGTTTTAGGGTTATAAATTCGGGTAAATTGTTATCAATCTTTATTCATGATACCCGGACACTTGTGTCAGTCTGTGGGGATCGGGAACGCCCTTCGGGACTTGCCACAAACCGGGTTAGGTGTCAGTTTGGATGGCGACCATATCTGGTTCGTGACATTTATTTATATATTATAGGTACTTAGGGATACAATTACAACGAAACAAAGAAATGCAACACACACAACCCGATAGGTGGGTCATAGCACCCCCAAGGGATAACCCACCCATTTTTTATGGCCTGAAGGCCCTGTGAACATGAAATCCATTACAAAGCATGTAGCCTAGGTGCCCAACACCTGCAACTATTTGTTGCATCAAAACTGTCCGCCTGAGGAGTCTCCATGAAGGTCGTCGCCTGACCCGCTCTGCATCACACCCCTACCGTGATTCTCATCGCTTGAACAAGTCGCCCCGCATGCCGCTCACGGCCCGCCTCCGCTGCACCGGTTGGGCGTCACTTCCCCTTTAATCCTAATATTATTTGATGTTGTTGGGATTTGATCTTAGGTTTTTGATGTAGTATCACAAGGTGCTTACCACTAAGCCAAACCCCAACTACTATATATTTAAATAATTATAAAATCATAAAAAATATATTTATTATATTTATAATTTTATTAATATATATAATTAATATATTTATTATAATTTTATAATTATAAATAAATATATCTGTATTTATTTATCAATATTTTATATATTTATAAATATATTTATTTAATTATATATATTTATAACATTATAAAAATAATAAATACATTTTTTTATAATTATTTAAATAAATATTTATTTATAATTATAAATATAAATAAATATATATTTATTTGTAATTAAAAATTATAATAAATATTTATTTATAGTTATAATTATAAATATATATATAGATATATTTAAATAATTATAAAGTTATAACAAATATATTTATAATTTTATAAATATATATATAATATGTTTATTATAATTTTATAATTATTTAAATATATTTATATATATTTAGAATTGTAATTATAACTATTTGTAATTATTTATAAATATATACATATAGATATATATATAATTAATATATTTATTATAATTTTATAATTATTTAAATATATTTATGTTTATTTATAATTATAATTATAACTATTCGTATTTATTTATAAATATTTGTATATATTTATAAATATATCTATTTAAATATATATATTTATAACTTTATAAGTATAATAAATATATTTATTATAATTTTATAATTATTTACACACACACACACACACATATATATAATTATAACTATAAATATATATATTTATTAAATTATAATAGATATATTTATTATAATTTTATAATTATATATATATATATATTCAGTTATAATTATAATTACAAATAAATATATTTAAAAATTATTTATATATAATTAAAATTTTATAATTATAAATATAATAAATATATTTATTATTTAAATATATTTATTGTAATTTTATAATTATAAATATAATAAATATATTTATTGTGATTTTCTAAGTATTTTTTAGAACATAATAGATTCATGGGTAACATGAATGAATCATATACCTAGTAAAGTATAGATAATAAAAAACGAGTCATCACATATAGACAACATGAATAATAAGAAAGGTGTAATGTATAAATGAACATTCATGATAAATACATAATATACATGCAAGCCAATTATATTCACACGCATCAATATATTTATTGACCAAATTCATTGGAAACATGTTTTTGTTTATTTATAATTATAATTATAAATATATATATATTTAAAAAACATTTATATATAATTATAAATCTAGTAAATCTAATAAATCTAATAAATCTAATAATTATAATAAATATATTAATTATTTAATGAAATTTATTATAATCTTATAATTATTTAAATATATATTTATTTAATTATAATCTTATAAATACTTTTTTAAAACATTATATATATATTTGAATTATTAAAATATATATATTAATTATAAACATGCATTTTTTATATAATGTATACAAATAAACATTGTTTTTTAATATAAATATAATAATCTTATATAAATTAATAATATTTTTTATTAAAAACTTTTATGAGTGTTCTTTTTAGCGCTGATAAAGACCAATCTTTTATTAGTACTTTTTGTTTAGAGTTGATAAAATCCAGTACATCCCTTGTCTGAATTCGTGGTAGTGTTTATAATGTAAAAACATGAACAAAAAATCACTAAATCTATATTTAACCAGTATAAAAACAAAGATTGTCTTAGATCGATCACATGAAAACATAGATAAAAATGAAAACAATACCAAGTAGAAGAGCATAAAGATTTGGAACTCACTTATGTAATGTTGAAGAAGATTCAAACAAAAAAATGATTAAAATAGAGGAGATCGTCGGAGGAGATGGGATGTCGCTGCTCGCTTAGATGGGAGAGAAATTAGGGGAGGGGAGGGGGGATGTCGAAGATTGCTTGAGGAGGGGAGGAGAGAGCTAGGGGTTCGAATGATGAGGGGGAGGAGGAGACCGAGGGAGACCGCCTAACTAAAGAGTTATACCCACAGTTTTTAAAAAACCGTTAGTATAACTCAACCCATACCAACGGATTTGGACAAAAAATCTATACCCACAATTTCTCTAAACTATGGGCATAGATCCGTGGGTATAAAGTGGTTTTCCAGCAGAAGGTGCCATGTGAAAGAGGCGCCCAACGAGCATCCCAGGTCAGAATTCCTACACAGTGGGTGGGTCGTTATTGGTCTCAACATGTCAGTTCCCTTTCAATCGGCTCCGCCCTGAGCTTCCATTCTCTACCATGGTGTTTCACCCTTCTCACTATCTTGATTCCCGTATTAAGTATTTTTAAAATATACTAAAATTAAACAGGTTAAGATAGTAAAGAGGTGACAAATTTTGTGACAGGGTTTTTTTATTATTTTAATGGGTTGAGTTCCTTAATTATTAGGGAACTCGGTCCCCTAAGCGCCACTTCAAGTGACGCTTAGAGTTAAAAGCACAAAGCGCCACTTGAAGTGGCGCTTTGTGTGTGTTTTATTTATTTATTTATTTTTATTTTTTGGTCGATTTGTGTATGTTTTATTTATATATTTACATATAAATATTATAATTATTATAATTATAAATATCTATATATATGTACATATAAATATTATTATTTATTATAAATATATATTTATATTATAAATTATTATAATTATAAATAGTTATATATATTTACATATAAATATTAAATGAATTTGTATTTATAAATATATATTTGTGATTATATTTATAAATACATAAATATATATGTATAATAATAAAGAACTATATATAATATAAATAAGTATAAGGAATTGTGATTGCGTATTTATAAATATAGTTTTAAATATATAATTATAAAAAATATTTTTTATATAAATATATATTTACAATTATAAATAAATATAATTTGAAATATATATGTGTATAAATATAATTATGTATATATATAATTAAAAATAAATATTTATAAATATAAATCTATTTATAAATATATTTACTATTATATAATTATAAATGTAATGTTTTTAAATATTTAAGTTTTCGTGTAAAATATTTTTTGTTTACTATATGTTTGTTTTTATTTTCATTTTTCAAGAAATTATTATATGTTTAGTCTGTGTGACAAATTTTATTTAGATTGTACTTATACTTTATAATTTATACGCTTCTAAAGTCACATACATGAAGCATAATAATGTTGCAATTACGAGGCATTGAAAATATATAAATTATTAATAGTTAATTTAAATTAGTTTGTATTTACTATATTTTTTATTTTATTGTTATTTGCTTTAAACAACAATTACTTATCATAATAAATAGGTTTTTTAATATATACAACATCACTACTGGAAAAGTAGGCTATACCAACGGTTTATAACCGTTGTTATTGGCTGGAAAACCGTTGGTATAGGGTATACCAACGGTTTTCCAAACCGTTGGCCAGTAAGGCGTGGGGAAATCCCTTTACCAATGGTTTCATTTAAACCGTTGGTATAGGTGCTCGATAATTCTGGAAAACAATTTACCAACGGTTCAAAACTGTTGGTAAAGAGTTTCCCAAAACTGCTGCACAGAAGCACCCAGAAGCCCCCCCAGAAGCTACACCTGCATAAAAAAACAGTGCACAACAGCCCTCCAGTATACCCTCCACTATACACCTGCATAAAAAATATCACAAAAGCCACATACAGACTTCAAACAGTATAAAAAACACCTAAAATAGCCCAAAAAAACACATATGACAACAATCATTCGGTGGTAATTCACCTCACCCATCAAATTCTAATAGGCAGAATAGTTTGATAAATATCTATTAGAGTTGAATAAGACATTCAAATTGACTCAAATCCCATTTTTTTTGTGATACTAGGTTTGGGTATGTAATGATTTGTGATGAATTTTGCATTGAACTTGTATTGTTTATAATATATGGTGAAAAGATATTTTCTTAGGAGTCTCGTCACTTATGACCCCATGAGTGAAACTACCAAACTCATGAAAAAGAGTCGTTGATGAGTGTAAATTTCAGTTTTATTCACTTAAAATGATTTCCTTTTGAAATAAAAGAGAGAC
Source organism: Viscum album (assembly GCA_963277665.1). NCBI lineage: Eukaryota > Viridiplantae > Streptophyta > Magnoliopsida > Santalales > Viscaceae > Viscum > Viscum album. The sequence goes on from OY728135.1 coordinate 1,891,158,524, forward strand.
ATTGAGTGGTGTCGTCCACACCGCACCTCGGATTGAGCCGGAGTTGACTCTTACACATCACAAATGACCCATGGATACATGTCCTAAAGTATCAACAGTATCCTAATGCCTTTGGTCTATTTTCCATATGTCAGTTGTTGTTTTAACTTAAGATGTTTTCCATTTCAAAGAAAAGTGAAACACTTTGAGTGGTTCTGGCCACACCGCGCCTCGGATTGAGGCGGGGTTGACTCGTACACGTCACAAATGACCCATGGATCATTTTCCTAAAGTTTCAATAGAATCCGAAATCATTTGGTTGGTTTTCCGTATGTCATTTTTTTTACTTAAAAGCGCATCCATTTTAAACAAAAGAAATACACTTTGAGTGGTGTCGGCCACACCGCGCCTCATATTGAGGCGGGGTTGACTCGTACACATCACAAATGACCAATGGATACATTTCCTAAAGTATCAACAGTATCCGAATGTGTTTGGTCAGTTTTCCGTATGTGGTTTTTTTTACTTAAAAGCGCATCCATTTTAAAGAAAAGAAAGACACTTTGAGTGGTCCCGGCCACACCGGCCCTCTGATTGAGGCGGGGTTGACTCTTACACGTCACATATGACCCATGGATACATTTACTAAAGTATCAATAGTATCTGAATGCCTTTGGTCCGTTTTTCGTATGTCAGTTGTTGTTTTAACTTAAACCGTTGTCCATTTCAAAGAAAAGTGACAAACTTTGAGTGGTCCCGGCCACACCGGCCCTCAGATTGAGGCGGGGTTGACTCGTACACGTCACATATGACCCATGGATCATTTTCCTAAAGTTTCAATAGAATCCGAATGCGTTTGGTCGGTTTTCCGTATGCAAGTTGTTGTTTTCACTTAAAATCCTGTCCATTTCAAATAAAAGTTAGACACTTTGAGTGGTGTCGGCCACACCGAGCCTCGGATTGAGGTGGGGTTGACTCGTACACGTCACAAATGACCCATAAATCATTTTCTTAAAGTTTCAACAGAATCCGAAAGTGTTTGGTCAGTTTTCCGTATGTCGTTTATTTTACTTAAAAGCGCATCCATTTTAAACAAAAGAAAGACACTTTGAGTGGTATCGGCCACACATGCCCTCGGATTGAGGCGAGGTTGACTCGTACACGTCACATATGACCCATGGATCATTTTACTACAGTTCCAATAGAATCTGAATGCGTTTGGTTGGTTTTCGGTATGTCAGTTGTTGTTTTAACTTAAAATGGTGTTCATTTCAAAGAAAAGTTAGACACTTTGAGTGGTACCGGTCACACTGCGCCTCGGATTGAGGCGGGGTTGACTCGTACACGTCACATATGACCCATGGATCTTTGTCCTAAAGTTTCAACAGAATCCGAATGCGTTTGGTCGGTTTTTCATATGTCATTTGTTATTTTAACTTAAATTGTTGTCCATTTCAAAGAAAAGTTAGACACTTTGAGTGGTGACGGCCACACCACGCCTCGGATTGAGGCGGGGTTGACTCGTACACGTCACAAATGACCCATGGATACATTTCCTAAAGTATCAACAGTATCCGAGTGCGTTTGGTCAGTTTTCCATATGTGGTTTTTTTACTTAAAAGCGCATCCATTTTAAACAAAAGAAAGACACTTTGAGTGGTACCGGCCACACTGGCCCTTGTATTGAGGAGGGGTTGACTCCTACATGTCACAAATGACTCATGGATACATTTCCTAAAGTATCAACAGTATCTGAATGCCTTTGGTCTGTTTATCGTATGTCAGTTGTTGTTTTAACTTAAACAGTTGTCCATTTCAAAGAAAAGTGACACACTTTGAGTGGTCCCAGCCACACCGGCCCTCAGATTGAGGAGGGGTTGACTCTTACACATCACATATGACCCATGGATACATGTCCTAAAGTATAAATAGTATCCTAATTCATTTGGTCCGTTTTTCGTATGTCAGTTGTTGTTTTAACTTAAAATGTTGTCCATTTCAAAGAAAAGTGACACACTTTGAGTGGTCCCGGCCACACCGGCCCTCGGATTGAGGTGGGGTTGACTCGTACACGTCACATATGACCCATGGATCGTTGTCCTAAAGTTTCAACAGAATCTGAACGCGTTTGGTTGGTTTTCCATATGTCAGTTGTTGTTTTAACTTAAATCGTTGTCCATTTCAAAGAAAAGTGACAAACTTTGAGTGGTCTCGGCCACACCGGCCCTCTTATTGAGGCGGGGTTGACTCGTACACATCACATATGACCCATGGATCTTTTTCCTAAAGTTTCAACAGAATCCAAATGCGTTTGGTCAGTTTTCCGTATGCAAGTTGTTGTTTTCACTTAAAATCTTGTCCATTTCAAATAAAAGTTAGACACTTTGAGTGGTGTCGGCCACACCGCGCCTCGGATTGAGGTGGGGTTGACTCTTACATGTCAAAAATGACCCATAAATCATTTTATTAAAGTTTAAACAGAATCCGAAAGTGTTTGGTCAGTTTTCTGTATGTCATTTTTTTTACTTAAAAGCGCATCCATTTTAAACAAAAGAAAGACACTTTGAGTGGTACCGGCCACATAGGCCCTCGGATTGAGGCGGGGTTGACTCGTACACGTCACAAATGACCCATGGATACATGTCCTAAAGTATCAACAGTATCCGAGTGCGTTTGGTCAGTTTTACATATGTGGTTTTTTTTACTTAAAAGTACATCCATTTTAAACAAAAGAAAGACACTTTGAGTGGTACCGGCCACACCGAACCTCGGATTGAGGCGGGGTTGACTCGTACACGTCAAAAATGACCCATGGATACATGTACTAAAGTATCAACAGTATCCGAGTGCGTTTGGTTAGTTTTCCATATGTGGTTTTTTTTACTTAAAAGTGCATCCATTTTAAACAAAAGAAAGACACTTTGAGTGGTACCGGCCACACCGGCCCTCGGATTGAGGCGGGGTTGACTCCTACACGTCACAAATGACCCATGGATACATGTACTAAAGTATAAATAGTATCTGAATGCCTTTGGTCCGTTTTCGTATGTCAGTTGTTGTTTTAACTTAAACTGTTGTCCATTTCAAAGAAAAGTGACACACTTTGAGTGGTCCCGGCCACACCGGACCTCGGATTGAGGCGGGGTTTACTTGTAAACGTCACATATGACCCATGGATCGTTTTCCTAAAGTTTCAACAGAATCCGAATGTGTTTGGTTGATTTTCCGTATGTCAGTTGTTGTTTTAACTTAAACCGTTGTCCATTTCAAAGAAAAGTGACAAACTTTGAGCGGTCCTGGCCACACCGGCCCTCGGATTGAGGTGGGGTTGACTCGTACATGTCACAAATGACCCATGGATCGTTTTCCTACAGTTTTAACAGAATCCGAATGCATTTGGTCGGTTTTCCGTATGTCAGTTGATGTTTTAACTTAAACTGTTGTCCATGTTAAAGAAAAGTTAGACACTTTGAGTGGTGTCGGCCACACCGTGCCTCAGATTGAGGTGGGGTTGACTCGTACATGTCACAAATGACCTATGGATACATGTCCTAAAGTATCAACAATATCCGAGTGCATTTGGTCAGTTTTTCATATGTGGTTTTTTTACTTAAAAGCACATCCATTTTAAACAAAAGAAAGACACTTTGAGTGGTCCCAGCCACACTGGACCTCAGATTGAGGTGGGGTTGACTCGTACACATCACATATGACCCATGGATACATTTCCTAAAGTATCAACAGTATCCGAATGTCTTTGGTCGGTTTTCCGTATGCCAGTTGTTGTTTTCACTTAAAATCATGTCCATTTCAAATAAAAGTTAGACACTTTGAGTGGTGCCGGCCACACCGCTCCTCGGATTGAGGTGGGGTTGACTCATACACGCCACAAATGACCCATGGATACATTTCCAAAAGTATCAATAGTATCTGAATGTGTTTGGTCTGTTTTTCGTATGTGGTTTTTTTTACTTAAAAGCGCATCCATTTTAAACAAAAGAAAGACACTTTGAGTGGTACCGACCACACCGGACCTCGGATTGAGGCAGGGTTGACTCGTACACGTCACATATGACCCATGGATCGTTGTCCTATAGTTTAAACTGAATCTGAATGCGTTTGGTCTGTTTTCCGTATGCCAGTTGTTGTTTTCACTTAAAATCCTGTCCATTTCAAATAAATGTTAGACACTTTGAGTGGTGTCGGCCACTACTTCAAATCACATTTTCCATATCATCTTCCACATGCATAAACATGAAATACATGGATAACTAAGAAAGCTAAGTAAAAAAAAATAGAAAAATGAGCATCACAGTACCAAGGAATACTAAAGGTCTATGTAGTAGACTAATCATACAATAAGAATCAAGTGAAAAAAACAGAATCTGAATGCAACGTCCCTATGAAGCATAGAAAAACCCCAAAGTGGAAAACCATGATCAAAAATAAAGAGTTATACAGAATTCAAAAATTTAATGGATCAATCTGCCTATGATCACCATCACCATCACTACTATCATCATCAGCCTCATCCTCGCCGCCATCTCTGTCCTCGTCGTCGTCCTCGTCCTCGGCATCATCCTCGCCCTCGGCCCCATCCTCACCCTCGGCCCCATCCTCGCCCTCATCCACATCCTCATCCTCTCCCTCTTCCTCTTCAGCATCCTCTTCATCACCAGGAACTTCATCATCTCGATCGCCACTAGAGTTGTCGCCTGGTGCATTGGATGATGCACCCATCGACGACATAAATGTCTGACAAGCCGCACTAGCCTCTGGTGGAAGTGATGAAGATAATGATCTCATCAGTTTCATAAATTCTCTGTCTCTTGTTTGAACTTGTACTTCCAACTCTGTGACCCTTTTATCAGACTGTCTTGCATGCTCCTTGACCTGTTCCAACTCGTTGGTACTATAATGGATACCTGGAGACGACCAATACCTCATCGAAACTATATTCTTACCAGGTCGGCAGCGTACTCGACCAGAGTGCTCATATCCCAAAACCTGATATAAATGATCGTGTGGCCCAAAATTGTCAGGCTCCTGGGCATCAAGAGCCTCTAAAGCAGCCTGTAAAAAATATTAATATATTATTAAATTTCAAATTAGATATTAAACTTAGAAATAAACAAATTAAAACTTACAATCTTCTCTTGGGTCGGTTCATTTACCGCAGTTCCATCTTTTTTTCTTCTACTCGAGCAAAACAATTTTGCTCGAGGGATACGTCCTTCAATATTCATTTTGTGCTTATGTAATGACATTGAAACAATATAAAGTGAAAGTATAATCATATATTCATTATTCAATAAATCACATAATTTAAGTAGGATCCAATAAAAAGGGAAAGCCCTAAAGAAAAATTATAAACAACTATATCGTACCTACTGCCTCTCATGATCTGACATTGTTGTGCGCCCCAAAGTGTGGAGGTATTTCTTTCAATCAATGTTTTTTTTGTTTTTTTCAGAAGATTCCTAAATAATGATTAATAATTAATAAGATTATATTAATGCAAAATATGAAAACTCTCATTTAAATAACTCAAATGAGATTAATACCTTAAATTTGGTAGTCACCCAATGGGTAATCATTTGGCGATATTGCTCTATCGGGAAGTCATCCACGATAGGTAATGTCTCTAACTCCGTGCCCACTCTATCACACCAGCCAACATACAGCTCATGCTTATAAGCTCTCCAAAGCTCTCCTAGCTCTTTTAAATGCACTGGTCGTGCACCTTCGCCATCAGGGAAGTTAAACCGAAGCTGAAACAAAATTGATTAGTTCATTTAAATACAAAAATATACTACATTAAATCCAATAGATTTTGTACCCATATTTGTGCCCACGCGTTATCCTTGACTTCGGGTGGCAGATGTCTACAAGAGAGAGGGCTGACCGGAATGATATCGGAGTATTTGGCTAGCGTCGCCAAAAAACCCCGACATTGCTGCCCAGATTTCTCAATCATTTGTCCATAAACATTGTATTCTACCATCAACTGTGTCTAGCGGTTCCATACCGCACGCAAGCGAGTACGCCCCCTCCCCCGACTCCTATCTGTAGATGAATCTGTTATTAAAGAAAAATAATATCAATACAAGTTATAATAAAAATAAATTTTGGTATAAAAATTTGATAGAGTTATATAAATATACCTGTGGTAGTCGGATCAATGGGTGCAGAAGCTGAAGGAATATCCTGTACAGGTGGAGTGTCCCTCAGTGTATGCTCCTCATCCACATACTGTGTCGCAGCAGGAGTCGAAGAAGGTGGAATATAATAACCTGTAGATAATGAACCAGAAGAAAAAGATGATGGCATAGACGTCTGGCCAGCTGGTAGTGTAAACATCGGAGGTCTAAATATCTCATATGTCCCTGAAGACACACCAAGATCAAAATAGGGCGTATAAGATACGTCTGTGGTAGTGGATCGTCTAACTCTCGCCCCACGAGCCCTCGTACCACCAACCTCTCTACTGGGAGCAATATCAGGCTCCTCGTCAGATATCTGTCATCTAGGGGGTGGATCCTGAAAAAAAGTTTGACAGAAAAGTAAACACATGATATTATAAGTTATTGAAATATTTATATTTGAAATAAAATACCCACAACAGGGATGAGTGGAGGAACACCCATCTGTACCATGCGACGATTATTATCTGTCATCTTTTTCCGCCGCCTCTCTTCAATGGGTGTCATTTCCTGCAATGAAAACAAATATGGAAGTAGTTAGAAACAGATAACTAATGTGTAACCCAAAAAAAAATATAGAAAAACCATTATGATAAAAAGAACATAATGAAACAGAAGATTTATGGTGTTATGAAGGTAAGTACTAGGATACACACTCTGAATGATGTAGGTGAAACATGTAGGTGAGAATACGACTGTATGATTCTATATATTTCCCACCACAACTTTGGGTTCACAATCAACTCTGACAATTGAGCTGTTGGGGTCATCATAAGTAATAAACGAATTGCTTCCAATTGCAGTAGGGACAGTGTCAACTTCATCATCACCATCATCAAAAACATGTCTGGGATTTACTTCAATAATTACACCGAATTTAGGATGACGATGATCTTTGACATAAAAAACTTGTTTCACCATTGATGCCAATACATATGGTTCATCGGTGGCAAGAGTGCGAGTCATGTCAATAACTCGAAATCCACAATCATCAATAAAGGTGCCTTGCCTCATCATTGAATCAAACCATTGACATTTCATTGGACGCATCATGTGTTCTTGTATTGAAATCTTGTTGGATGGACATCCTTTCCTTCTCATGATGTCGAATAAATGGAAACCGATCATATATCAAACTCTCCAATTCAGTCCTATCATTTGGATCATCAACATTTTGAGATTCCATTTTCTCTCCATTGTGATACCACACATAATATTTTGTTTGGAAACCATATTTGGTTATATGATAGCTAACTGCTTCACGACTCAACCAAGGTCTTCCAACACAATTAAAACATGGGCAGTGTATGCGACCACTATCTGAAGCCTTGTCAAATGAAAAATCTTGAAAGCTATTCAAATTATTTTGAAAATCGGTTGAAATCCGATCAGTTTTGTACATCCAAATTCTATCCATTCTGTAAAAAAATCGCAATAAGTCATTTCAAAGCAATTCAATAATATTAAAGTTTAATCAAAAAAATATTTATGTAAATGACAATTGTTTACTCTATATAAAAGCATAACTGACACATTACTCTATATGAGAATCATATTAAGAAATACAACAAAATACAGTGTATATAAGAAAATAAGATACAAAATTTCTAATGCCTATATTCACGGATTGACCAGTAAGATATTGGAAGTGGATCAAGGAATACATCAGGATGAGGAGTAGGATGAGGATCATGGGAGTGGTGGGACTGTCCAAGGGGGTGTGGCGTGTCCAGGGGGGGTACGGGGTGTCTAGGGGGTGGTGGGGTCGTTCGGGGGGTCGGAGGTGTCCAGGGGGTGGGGGGCTGTCTAGGGGGGTCGGGGTGTCCAGGTGGGCGGGCTGTCCATGGGGGTGGTCAGGTTGTCCAAGGGGGTCGGGGTGTATAGGTATATTTATATGAAAAGAATACCCCCACAATAATCATGCAGCCCTGTCATTAGTCTAAACCCCTAGAACACATAAAAGAAGCTAGTATGAACATTTACTAAAATATTTAACACCATACGAATGAAAATACAATCTAAATATAGTTTGAGAGGATATAATGGTGTGTGTGAAAAAAAATGATATTAAATCAATTTAAATGAATATGGAACAAATGAGGGTTTATAATACACTAAGAGTACCTCAAACAATCCAAAACCACTATAGCACCACCCCCTTGGATAGCCCGCCCACCCCCCTCGACACCCCTTCTCCCTATGGATAGCCCCCCACCCCCTTGGATAGCCCGCCCACCCCCCTGGACACCCCTACCCCCCGTGGCCACCCCCCCCCCCTGGACAGCCCGCCCACCCCTCCTTGACAGCCCGACCACCCTCGTGGACAGCCCATCCACCCTTGTGGACAGCCCGCCCACCCCCGTACCCCCCTGGACACCCCGTACCCCCCCCCCCCCCCCGGGATAGCCCCGCCCACCCTCCCAAACAGCCCACACCCCCCTCCCCTGCAACCCCACCACCACCACCTAGACATACCAACCCCCCTGGACACCCCACACACCCCTCCCCCACCAGGACACCCCACCCAGACCCCCAGGACAGCCCACACCCCCTGGACAGCCCTGCCCACCCCCGTGGACAGCCTTTCCCACCCCCGTGGACACCCCCTACCCCCTAGACAGCCCAACCACCCCCATGGACAGCCCACCCACCCCCTCGACACCCCTTCTCCCTATGGATAGCCCCCCACCCTCTTGGATAGCCCGCCCACCCCCCTGGACACCCCTACCCCCCGTGGCCAGCCCACCCACCCCCCTGGACAGCCCACCCACCCCTCCTTGACAGCCCGACCACCCCCGTGGACAGCCCGCCCACCCCCGTACCCCCCTGGACACCTCGTACCCCCCCTAGATAGCCCCTCCCACCCTCCCAAACAGCCCACACCCCCCTCCCCTGCAACCCCACCACCACCACCTAGACATACCACCCCCCCTGGACACCCCACACACCCCTCCCCCACCAGGACACCCCACCCAGACCCCCAGGACAGCCCACACCCCCTAGACAGCCCCGCCCACCCCCGTGGACAGCCTTTCCCACCCCCGTGGACAGCCCCGCCCACCCCCGTGGACAACCCACCCACCCCCGTGGACACCCCCTACCCCCACAATCCATTATCCAAAACATATCAAATTGGTTTGAACACAATCCATAATTCCCATAATCCATTATCCAAAACATGTAAACGTACACGATAGCCTCCCCCAACTCTGATTTACAAGTTTTGAACACTCTCCTTACAAACATAGAATATAAAAACATTAAATAAGTCTTCAGAAACACAAACAATATCCTATTTAGATATTAATTTCAATAATCAAGTAAACCACCAACACCTGGAAAAAATCTATTCATTAAAACAACTACAACAATATGGTTGAGATCAAATTTTACCTATTCGGATGGGGGTGTACCTGTTGGGATGGGGGGTGATGGTGTTCGGATGGGGGGTTCGCGAGAGTAGTGGAGCGAAAGAGATTCGGATGGGGTTCGTGAGAGAAGCGGAGCGAATAGATTAGGGCTCTGTCCGAATGGGGAGAGGAGATCGCGATCTACAATTTGGGGAAAACCTTTGCCAACGGTTTATAAAAACCGTTGGCAAAGGCACACCTTTCCCAACGGTTCCAGTGAACCATTGGGAAAGGGTCCACCAAAATTCCCTTTGCCAACGGTTTGAATAAACCGTTGGCAAAGTATCACCATACCAACGGTTTAAATAAACCGTTGGTATACTACCGTTGGGAAAAGACCAAATTCCAGTAGTGCATGACATCCAAAAACATCAACGATGATGCCCCCCGGTACCACAACGCAGCATCTGAATCTCATGTCCTCTCTGCGTCTGATGTCTGTGTCGCTTTGGTGTCCTAGCTGCGGGTTCATCCTCTTCTGGTGCTTCTGGTGCCTCCCCATGGTGTTGTGTAGAGGACTGACCAAAACCATGTGAGGATGATGACCCAAAATCATATGGGGTGCCACATGGATTCGAAGCTCATATAAATGGTAGAAATGGGGCACTGAAGAAGGGCTCGTTGGGAGGAGAGGGGGCCTCCATAAGTTGCGTGACCGCACCCAGATCAAAGTATATAGTAATCTGTGGAGATGACATATGTAGTATATAAGTGTCTCTCTGTTGTGAAATATCATCAGTCAGCTGGGCCGAATCGTCTCTTTGTGGTGTGGCGGAATCTGTAGGAGCCGCTCTCGGATGTCGATGTCGTCACCTCTGCCCCTCCGGATGTGCTCATCTCTGTCGTCCAGCTGGCGGAGGCGGTGGCGGTGCATCGTCCTCAGTAGGCATAGCAGGGACATTGTCATCCTCAGGAACTTTAGCTGGAGGATATGAATCGAGATATACCTGTGGCTCCTCATCAAAAAAACTATCACATATCAACCGGAGATGATCGAGCAGAGCCAAAAAAATCCCGATGAACTACATCCTCCTAAGGTTGTATGGTATGTTCAAGATAACCAATGGCATCTGACTGCAAATGAAATAACATTCAAATTAATAACAAAAATGAGTTAAACAAAAATAATAAATCTTAGTAAACATATCAACTGTTGAATGTTAATCCCTAACGTGTAAGGTGCATGATAGTGTGACATTGATACTAGTCTGCATAATCCCCCTGACCAGATAACTAAAAGCGTTTTGTGGTATATCCAAATGGAAAGATACTGAATCAGACATGCGTGTCCCAAATCTCGATATAAGATACATGAGTCCGCCGCCAGTCTGTCTATTTACCTACGAGCACAATCGAATGTAACTCAGCAGGCTGTCCTGGTTCCATGTGGATATGTTGTATATAACCAAACTGGTGCATGACCCGGTCTAGCTGGTGCCACTCAATGATGTGGAAGTGGATGAGTGACACCACCGCAACATGATCTCCAACCCTAGTTGTGTAGTATGGTGGAAGTGATGTGTAGACATAACCTGTATACGAAGTTCATGAAACCTGAAATGTAAACTCAAAAAATAAGTCATATATTAGCATGATGATGTTACTAAGATTATATTTAAATAACTTAAAAGTGATAACAAAACAAATTTGCCTACAAAAAATTACTATTTAACTTACATCAGTTGACACTATGGCGTCGAATATCTGTCGGAAGTTGTGCAGACTATGTCTCAGAGAATGTGCATACTTATGAGACTGACTCCACCTGGTTAAAAAAGAGTAATATATGGTAAGTTTATAAAAAATAATAACAAAAGTACTAAATAAATGAAATTAATGATGTATACACACCATCGTCCCCAAGGACAGTCCTGAAATAGCTCTGGTGCAAGTGGTGCGATAGCTCGAGGAGCGATGCGTGGGAAACACTCCCAATACCACATTTGTACTAACACCATGGAAACTGCAATATGATGTGAATCGGTCTGACAACTGGTATAGAGACATCTGTGCAGATGTGCTAATACAGCGGACCCCCAACTGTATGTAGTCATCTGATTCAAATCCTCAAGTAATGGAGGTATATCATGTGTACCAAAGCGATGGAGTAGTCAACACACAACATGCCTCCAAGCAGCCACAAAATGTATGCACGTGTGTGCTAAATAAGCGTCTCCTCATCTGCATCACCAGGAATGACGTCGAAATGTTGATCAAGCCACCTCATGCGCAAGCATGAATCCTGGAGGACACCTCGTGCATCGATGACGTCAATGCCTAATAGCCTTTGTATGACCGCAGCCAGGTCGCCACTACCGACACATGTAACTGCATGTACATGGATGGATAACCATAGCATGTAGGTGACGTCCTCAAAAGTAATAGTCATCTCCCCCTCTAGGAGATGAAATGTGTGTCTCTGGTAACTATCTCTCAACCAACGCAACAATCAAATGGTGATCAATGATTTTAAAGTCACACATAGCGACTCCATAAAATCTTGCAAATCTAAGGTATGGACAAATAGCTATTGGTGGTGCCTCATGATGGAAATGATGCGCTCTTCGAACAACAATATGTCCAACAGGTCATCGCGCCAACACATCACGCGACACGTGCGTCTCCTGGGAAGATAACAGTGACTGCTCCATCTGAATGTACAAACAGTAAAACATTAATTTCATGCAAGACATGACATTTATCATATAAGGTATGAAATTTATCATATAATAATTGAAATAAGCATAAACACATTGGGTCAGTTATTGTCTCCCATGTTGGGGTGTTGGGGTGAAGACGTTCAAAGTTTCCTCGTTTTTGTTTAGTGGCCATTATAAGTTCATCTTTCATTATAAATGTCTGATGAAATTTTCATTTCATAGTTCAAATGGTTTTTTTTTTTGAATGTGAACCTTTAAATGGTTATCACCGCATGAGTAGCTTTAAATAAACAACATCAACTCAAAAAAAAGAATCTACCTGTATAAGAAAACATTTATGCATCGTGTGCGGGTTCATTTAAATATTGTATTTTAGTTATTGTTGTTGTTGTTTCTACTAATGTAGTGTGTTGGAAGAATACTGATGTTTATTTGGATTCATATTTAAGTACATTTTTTAAAAGTTACCCTATATACAAATAAGACAAATATGATTAAAAATGGTGATAATAATCAAAATGATTACATGTACAAACTTTTACAGTAACTGATAGAGTACATGATTCATTTTAACCATTAGATGATTGTCCTATGTGTCTAGGTCAACATGTCTTCGTATGACCTTCCTGGCGGCATATGTTTCACCTTCGTCCAGCTAGATGTTCACTAGGCCAATCCATCTCATTCTGAATACGAGTCGACTTTGGCCTCCCTTTAGGTCGAAGTCTAGTGTTGTTTGGTAGAAGCTTGGGTGCGCTATCAGACAACCGAAAATTATGATATTCCTCAATTAACATCCATAGAGTACTATAGTAGGAGTTGATGCTCTCATGTCGATAAGCTGGATTAACAAACTACTCCCAAGATACGTGTATGTAAGCACATGTTGCAATCATATAGCCGCAAGGATATCTCAGTGCCTGAAAGTTTCCACATTCACAGTAATGCTTCTCCAGTAAAACAACTCGCACATGACCATTGCTACAAGACACAACATCACCGGGCTCAGCGACCTCAAATTGTTGCTCTGGATGATTAAACGCAGTTACACGGTAAGTTGTAGACTCCTGAAGAACTGTATTTAGCTCGCGCCAGAAATGGTGTCCATAGCACATCCCTATGTTCAAGCCCTCTTCAGCCTGCTTTCCTCATTCCATAAAGTACTTTACACTTCGATAGAAGGTCTCTTGTACCAAACCTGTAATTTATATTTAAGACGTTATACTAATATTATATTATAATTGTATCTCTTCTGAGTAACATATAATCAAATATTTGTATTTACCCGTGATAAGTAATTTTTGAACTCCCTTGAAAACTTCATTTATATATTCTACGATGTTGGTCATCATATGACCATATCTCCTCCCATCATCATATTTCAATGACCATTTCTGCTTTAAGATTTGCATCATGTAATCATACACTTTCAGATTCACTTTGTGAATATCTTGAAGACACTCCTACATCCTTTGTTGTTGAGGCTCATATGCTATCAAATAAGAACTCATCTGAACATATATGAAAATAACTATGAAAAAAAAATTAAAACGCAAAAGGATGTCCATACCAATTTTTAAGATTTCCTTCTTCATCGACTCATTCTTGAACTTATTTTGTAAATTGCTAGCAATGTGTCAAATACAATATCGATGATGAGCATAGGGTGGTGTCCACGAAAGACCCTCAGAATGTACTGCCTCCTTGATTGCATGGTGGCGATCTGAAATAAGACAAATCCCTTCCGCATCCGTAACAAAATCTCGGAGACATGCCAGAAACCAGCTCCATGATGAGAAGTTCTTTTTCTCCACAATTGCAAATGCCAAAGGTAGAGGGGCTCGATTTCCATCTTGTGTGGAGACAATCAATAAAGTTCCTATATAATTTCCATACAGAAATGTGCCATCAATCTGTATAAACTTCTTTCAATGTCTAAAAGCCTTCACACATGGTAAAAATTCCCAAAATAATCTATCAAACACAACCATTGAGCCATCAACTTGGTTGTGTTGGTTAACATATTCAACAGTATGTAATTAATAGACCACTTGATTATTATGATGTTGAAGCTCCAAAAGTTGTGGTAAAACTTGATAAGAGTCGTCCCAATCACCTTACACTTTCACAATAGCCTTCTGTTGTGTCGCCCATGCCTTCCAGTAAGAGATTTGATACCCACAAAGTTGTTTGATTTGCTTCGTCACCAGAACCACAGGAACGTCTTGACATGCTCTAATAATTTCAACAATAATAGTTGAAACAAACTCAACATTTAATGAAGAGTATTCCTGTGAAAATCTTGGGTTCACACAGGTGTGTGGAGTAAATCTAGTGATGTGCTAGATATGAAAAGTGTTATCAATTATAGCTTGCAAACGCATTTGACAGTTCGATTCATATTTGTCACAACAGATCAAATAGTAAGACCTCTTTGACTCTTCTACAACATAAGAGTAATGTCTTTCAGTGTGATATTGTTTTATCACATTTTTCATTATTTCTTTGCTCTCAAAATCTCTGACAATATACAGAACACCGTCATCTGACACTCGATTTGTGCCACCAATGATTCCTAGAAATTCTGAACTGGGAGTAATAACTGACCAATCAAATTCTGGCAAGCGATTCATGCCTTCAGACGAAAATGAAGCTAATAATGGAGGATGGTTCAATGGTCATTTGAACCTCACATGAGTGGGCATAGATTTATCTTCCACATGCTCTTCTTCTTCTTCTTATTCTTCAACTTCCTCTTTATCTTCTTCTTTGAAATTGTCACCATCCTCAAAATCATTGACCAATGCATCTAAAGTATGTTTGAAATTGTGGCCAATAAAAATGTAAGAACTCGGTTTTTGGCTATAAAAGACTTTGGAATATTCTTGATATTATTCCAAAGCAGCGCTTTTAGACGGCGTGCGATTCCGAGCCCCGGTGTGGCCGGAATTAAGTTTTCAGTGCGTTCACACTAGGAACGCCAAATAAATGGGATAACTCCTAAACGGCGATTCAGATCAGAGATCTGAGTGCAAGGATGGGTCCGGATTGGGGTGTTTACCCTATTAATGACATAAAGCATGTCGGCGCGAGATGTTTGGACCCCTTGCCCGCTACCGGAACGTTAAACGGATAAATTAGTTAATTAATTTATTTGTTTAATGGTTAAACTCAAGTATATCTTAAATAGTGGCTCAGATTGGAAAACTGAGGGCACCGTTGAGTTCGGAGCATGATGTTTACCCTAGGAGGGGTGTAAGTTTCGCGGGCGCGGGCCGTCGGTGAAAAATGGCCCCAGGGGCATTTTCGTAATTTGGAGACTTTGGGCGTTCAGTTTTATAACTTTTGAATGGGGCATCAGATTAAAATTCTGAGACCACCATTGCGCTCGGAGCGTCGTGTTTACCCCATGGGTTCCCTCCTTTTTGTCTGCGTTGGGAGCGGAGTCGGGGGCGTGCCGGGCGGGGGGTTTAAGTGTATCCTACTTAAACACACTCCCCTCCCTCTTCTTCTTCTTCTTCGCCTGGACAGCGGTAGGCGGCAGCCCCTCCCTCTCCTCCTCCACTCCATCGAGGCAGCTCTGGTGAGGCGCGGCCACTCCGGCGGGTCGACGACGAAGCGTCGGGCTACGCCCACGAGGTAGGAGTTTTTGTTCCCGTTTTTAAATTTCCGCACCTACTTTGAACTGGGATTTTAGTGTCGAATTGATGTCTGATCTTCGATCCAATCCCTTAGTCGCATAGAGTATGTTCTGATCTTTCTGATGCTTCTTCCGGAATTGAATTTCAAGCTCCGAGGTGATCGCAAACGTCCGCCGAAGTCCTGCGGGTTTTTGGGGTTTTTTTCGGCGTCCGACGGTTTCTGGCGGCTCCAGGCGGTGGCGGCTCCGGGACGGCGGCGGCTTCGGAGGACGGCAGGCGGCGCAGGCTTCGGCTCGGCGGCGGCAGGCCGAGGGCGCCGGCAGGGTGCGACGAGCGGGGTCGCGGCGGACCGAGACCCGCGTCCCGCGGGTCTCTGTGGAAAAAGGGGACCGACCGTGTCGGCCGGTCGGTGGAGGCGGGCCGGACCGGGCCGATCCGGCCCAAAGGGGTTTTCCCCTTGAAAATTCGGACGCCCGTATCTTTTGCTACGAACGTCTGTTTCACGTGTCGTCTGCGGCAGTGGGGACCTCGCGTCAAGGAGAACCTTTTGAGATGGTTTTGGGAATTTTTAATTCCCAAAATGAGGGGCCTCGATGGCGTGTCACGCCTTCAAGCGGATTGACGTTTTTCTGGGGGGATCTTGTTTTGGACGGCGCGGACGCGTCCGACGTCTGTTTTGAGCGCCGTCAGTGGCGTTGGGACCCTGGCATTGAGCCGGAGTTTTCCAGTGTGGTTTCAGGTGTTGAAATCGGAGTTGAGGCGTGGACCCCACGGCCCGTCTGTTGAGCTGTTAGCAGCGTTTTGTAATTTTTTTCATCGGACGTCCGTTCGGGGCGTGCGAGCAGTCGTTTTTTGGTGTTTTTTCGAGGGGATTGCAATGGTGCAATCTGCCCGCTCTAATTTCCCACGTTGGTGCGGCCCCCATGAGGACCGTTTCGGGAGTTGGCGGTGATTTCCAGCTTTATCACCGGGTGTCCGTTTTGGACAAGTGAATAGTCCAACTTGTGTACTTTTTCAAGAGGATCGCAACGGTGCGATTCGTTCGTTGTGTTTCGGGACCGGGATGCGGGTCCCACGAAGCACCGCTCGTGTGCGGTGCGCCGAAATGCATCTTTTTCTCCGGATATTCATTCCACTCAAGTGAGCAGTCCTTTTGACGTGTTTTCCCGAGGGGATCGCAATGTTGCGATGCGCCTGACTGTTTTCGGGGCCGAGGCTCGGGACCACGGGACGTCGTTCGGGCGTAAAGTGGTGTTGGCGACTTTTTCGTCAGATATCCGTTGGAGGTGAGTAAGTAGTTGATCTCGCATTTTTTTCCGCGAGGATTACAACGGTGTAATCTGTTCAGGTGAGCGGAGCCTCTTACGCGATCTTATTAAATGTGGAAGTATGAAAGGTGTGCCGATGGCGGTTCTTCTACCGTGTTTATAGCGGGCCATTGGCATGTGATCGCGTTCACTCCTGGGAGAGCGATGTTGGTGTTTAAAGAGATGTGGTTGGTCGTGCCTCAACTGTGGAGGTGGAAAGTTGGAGTTGTTACGTTGCGCCTTCGCGTTGACGATGGGTGTCGTGTGCACGTTAGCCTTTTGGCTGGAGACGTGGTATACTCTGGGAGTATACGGGAACGCTGGGAGGTACATGTGGATGTTGGTACCTAAAAAGGTTTGTGCGCTCGGTTGGGGTTGACTTGGGGACACACATCGTGTGGGACCCATGTGCGTGTCGTGTTCTGCTTTGCGTACCTTTGACCTCTCGCGACGTAGAGGGTCCCTTTGTTCTCGTTTGTTGACCAGTAGGGTTGAGTTTTCCCCTGGTGTTGTTCTCATTTGTTGACCAGTAGAGTTGAGTTTTCCCCTGGTTCTGTTCTCGTTTGGCCGGCAGAGATGGTTTGGTTCCTCTGCTTCTTCAGCTGTGAGGGGTTTCAGTACCATGCCCCTTTCACCGAACTGCGACACCGTTTACGACTACATGTGCTTGTACAGTGTGGGTGTTTTCCCACTTTCTGGGATGAGTTATCTCAGTCCGCTTCGACAGTGACTCAGCGGATTGGAGCATGATCGCCCTGAGAGGCCCGGGGAGTTTCTCCCGTTCCTTTGTGTTCCTTGATAGAGTTCTTGTGAATTCGGTGTGACCAACACTTTATGCGGGCACCGATCCTCTACCCAGGAGGTTGTTTCCAGCAAGGCTGAGGTTGTTTCCAGCAAGGCTGAGGTTGTTTCCAGTAGGGCTGAGGTTGTTTCCAGCAGGGCTGAGGTTGTTTCCAGCAGGGCTGAGGTTGTTTCCAGCAGGGCTGAAGTTGTTTTCAGCAGGGCTGAGGTTGTTTCCAGCAGACCTGAGGTTGTTTCGAGCAGGGCTCGCCAGTTGTACCATCCAGCAGGGATGGCCAGTGGGTTACCATCCAGCAGGGATGGCCAGTACAGCGGTGTTCACCGAGCAGTACCATCCAGTAGGGATGACCAGAGCAGTCCCGGGTTTACCTCCAGCGGGGCTGGGCAGTGGTCCCCGATGCCGAGCTTACCTCCAGCTGGGCTGGGCAGTGGTCCCCAATGTCGGGCTTACCTCCAGCTGGGCTGGGCAGTGGTCCCCGATGCCGAGCTTACCTCCAGCTGGGCTGGGCAGTGGTCCCCGATGCCGGGTTACCTTCAGCTGGGCTGGGCAGTGGTCCCGTCGCCGACTTTAGTCGGGTCACCCTCCAGTGGATTACCCTATTACAGGACTGGGTAGTGTGGCACCCATCGACTCTTGTCGGGTCTCCCTGTAGTGGGAACCCGTCGACTTCCAGGGACCCTCCAGCGGGGCTGGGTAGGGGGTCGTCTGTCGACTTTGAAGAGACATCTCGACTGCGGGGCAGTGAAGAGGTGTGGTTTGACGTACCCCCAAAACTCTCAAGTATGAGGGGAACTTTCCCCACCGAGACGCGTCCTTGTGACGCGACCTAAAACCGTGCGGGTGAGTCAGTACCGCCCAAAACAGATAGTTTCGAGGTGCGGTGATTTGAGCCCTTGACTTGCAGTTCGGGGCAGACGTGCGGGATGCTGGGCATCGATGGTGTTTCCTTCTGGGACTGTTGGCTACTAACTTTCTTGGGCTGAGCTACGGGATGAAAATCCCCTTACGATCTTGTTCGGGCTTCTTGATTGAGCATATGGATATGTATATACCTTGTTCCAGTACCCATTTCTTGGGTTTGGTTACTCTCCTTCCAAGAGAGGCGAAGATGCGTGGGGGTATGCCATGTGTTTTTCGTGTCTAGCTTCTCGTGGTTGGACGAGTCTACTCTCCTACTATATGTAGCGAAGACTCGACGAGAAGTTCATCTTCTCACCGTTTCCACCCCTGCTTGGGCTTTGCCCGCACTTGGTGTGTCCTTGCAGACGACAAACAGGTTGGTCGTGACTTCAGTGGAGCTTAGGAGTTCAGGAGCTTGGACCGCGTGCGGTGGTCGTGGTCAGGTCCCAGGTGGGGGACCCTTCCAACTGTTTGCTTTTGTTTACCTGTTGCCGGGTTGTGGCACTTTTCTGGTTGGACGTGTGTTTTGCCCCTTTTCTTTTCAGTTTACCTTCACCTTTTACTTTGTACTTTTAGAGGTTGATGCACATTGTGGTTTATTTATAGCAGTTTCCCTTTTCTTTACTTTGCTTTTCTTTTTACTCTGCACTTTTGCATCGAGTGTGTTGCGTGTGTGTGTACAGGTACTCAGGCAAAGGCCTCCCCGAGTTGTTTAGCCTTCGGCGCTTGTCGCCAACCCCTGGCCTATAGAGGTGGGCTTGGGGTAGTTGCGGCTCGAGCCCGGGTAGGGTCGGGTCGTGACAAAAAATGATGGAACAACTCTTGATGCTGGTGGAACTTCTTGATGTGTAGGAGCATATGACATAGTCTCGTGAATTTGAGACGTGTCAACTACCAATGTCGATGGAACCTCCATTGTACCTATAGTGACATACAACTCTATCATTTGATTCCCAGGTAGATACTTAACCAATGAAAGTACATATTCCCAATCATTGTCATCATTTACCGGATATGCCACATGCCAAAACCTATATATATATTGTGGATGTCTGGATGTGATGGACTCTGTCACTTGATTCCTCACCAGTTTTAACTTTCGATGAATTTTCCTTTTTACAGCTTCCAAAGTAGTACATTCTCCAAGCATCACAACAGCTTCTGGATGTATACTATAACTACATCCTTGTTCTGTCTCAATTATTTGACCGTTGCAATAAATATAGGCGACAACCATCTTTTTTATCTAAAATAAACCATTGTTATTAATTAAATCTGGTCAGAGAATCAATTTATGTATGCATGCTTCTAGTAATTCAGGTTGGAATCCTAACCCCTTCACCAAATCAATGTGTTCAAACCATATTGATGTGTAACTCTTTACACAACCCACAAGTTTGTGTTACTTACCCAAAAATAGAAGTCAAACATATTCATACATATCCACATGCATTATATGCATGAGGTACACGAACACGTCATGTAAAAGCATAAAGTTATATGAAATTGAAAAACTCCACATGAGTAAGCCTAGAGCGGCAGATAGCCAACTCCATTCACTTTCATGGACAAGACAAGCCTCCAGGAAAGTAGGTGGTCTGACCCAAAGCCCATCTACGTAGGGATACTTTACTCAAAAGAGCATTCATTTTATGACAACTCTAACACTTGATATGCAAAATATATATTCAACTACTAAGTTCAAGTTCATAACTTCAATTACAAATTGAGGTCAAGGTAGGTGACAAACTAAACTCATTATCATACCTAGAATGTAATGCAAGGGTATATTCTAGAAGCAATTTATAACTACTTCGCTAATTAAGATAACTATTTCGCTAATTAAGATAACTACTTCAATTCAGTACATAGTTATCAATTAATTACCCAGTTACCTTGAATTAATTACATAATGAGAATTACTTAATTACCTAATGAGAATTACTTAATTACCTAATTACCTCTAATTAATTGCCTAATTATATTTAATTAATTGCCTAATTATCTTTAAGTAATTGCCTAATTAGGATTAAGTAATTGCCTAATTAGATTTTAAGTAATTGCCTAATTAGATTTAATTAATTGCCTAATTAGATTTTAATTAATTCCCTAGTCACATTTAAGTAATTCCCTAATCACATTTAAGTAATTCCCTAGCCGCATTTAATTAATCGCCTAATCACAGTTAATTAATTCTCTAATCACAGTTAATTAATTGCCTAATCATAGTTAATTAATCGCCTAATCACAGTTAATTAATCGCCTAATCACATTTAATTAATCGAATAATCGCATTTAATTAATTGAATAATCACATTTAATTAATTGCCTAATCGCATTTAATTAATTGCCTAACCCTAATTATTTAATTGGCTAACCACATTTAATTAATTGTCTAACCACATTTAATTAATTGCATAACCAAAATTAATTAATTGTCTAACCATGATCAATTAATTGCATAACGATAATTAATTAATTGCCTAACCAGAATTAATTAATTGTCTAACCACATTTAATTAATTGCATCCAGAATTAATTAATTGCCTAACCATAATTAATTAACTGCCTAACCATAATTAATTAATTGCCTACTTATAATTAATTAATTGTCTACTTATAATTAATTAATTGCCTATTTATAATTAATTAATTGGCTACTTATAATTAATTAATTGCCTACTTATAATTAATTAATTACCTACTTATAATTAATTAACTCTTTACTTATAATTAATTAATTACCTACTTATAATTAATTAATTACCTACTTATAATTAATTAACTCTTTACTTATAATTAATTAATTACCTACTTATAATTAATTAATTACCTAACTACATTTTAAAAAAACTATTACTATTTCTAAATATAATACAATAATTATAAACTAATTCTACGAATTAAACAAATAATTAAAAAAATCAAAATATTAAATAAATTTAAAACAAGAATTGCCTCAAATTTGTGGAGAGTTGACTGCGCGGGCAAAACAACCGGAGTAGAGAGAACCGAAGTAGAGAGAATGTCAAAAACTAGAGAGAGAAAGAGTGAGGAGGATGAGAATGGGGGGAGCCGCTTTTATAGGGAACCCCAAGCCCCGACGCCACTTCAAGAGGCGCTGATTGTGTGTAATGTACACGATCAGTGCCTTGAAGTGGCGCAGTGCTCCTGAAATATCTCAAGCGCCGCTTCAAGTGGTGCTTTGAACCTATTTCCTTAATTATTTTAACTCTAGACCTATTTTAATAAAAAAAAAAACCCATACAGCCAATTCATCCGCAAAGAGTTACTGCATAATTAATCGGTTTGGAGTAGTAAAAATTAAATGAGTTTAACCGGGTTCGGATAGTCCAAAATACAATGGAATTCGGAGCTGGATAGGCGGGAAAAAACCGGTACCCGATCCATTGCTAGGCGGAGTTCATGGCGCAGATACTCGAGCCGAGTCTGGGAAATTCAGATTTAATCACAAACCAGAGAGAACAAAAAGAGAGCTTGCAGATTGGAATTTGGATTAGAGGCAAATAATCACAATTGGCTGGAACAAAAAGTGGGGACGGATCAGCGCATGCATTCGCTGGGAGGGAGACGGGCATGGTCGGACACCACTCCTCTGCTGTTTGACCGACTGCGTTCTTCCACATCTCTCGCCCGGCGATCCACCGTCGAGCTGGCGATCGCTATGGCCGCCGCCGACGAGCCTCTCCGTTCCGTCTTCCTCGGCGTGGACGTTGGGACGTCCAGCGCTCGTGCAGGTCTGTTCTTATGCCATTTGCCTCTGCCTATGCCTCCGGTGTCCGGCTATTTAAGTCAAATCACGTATTCTTCTTCCTCGCAGCGTACGTAGATGAACGACTGTTTTTTTCTTCAAAGTTGTTGACGATGAGAATCGTATTTCGTGGTGCATATTCACTCTACCATTTATTTACTCGATACAACTAGCATGGGGGATTGTTCAATGTTCGATCACCGTGGTTACTAGGCTTGATAGTTCAGGAAAAATCTCTTCTGCTTTCTTCTTTCGAGAAAATAACCCATCTAGGATAATTTTTACTGTACGAACTTCATCTGAAGTAGTCAGAAGTGAAATGAATTTGCGGTACTCTTTCAGGGTATTTGTTTTTGTTAGGATCGAAAATAATCGGCACTTTGGTGTGGTGCTAATTACGAGATAAAAAAAGGTGTAAAAATGAGGAAATAAAAATGAAAGTGGTAAAAAACCACAGACAAATAGAAGGATCTCACTATGGTAAAACGCGGGTACAAACTCTCTCTCTAAATTACTATGAAAATGATTTTATCATTCTATTGTTGTATGTGGATGCATGTTGGATGTAGGCCCCAACAATGATTAAATCCCGGAGACGAAGACCCAGTTGGCTAGAGAGTTTGATACGAAGGACTTGAGACCAACAAACAAGATTTTTGAGATGCAGATCTGTCAAGACAAAAATAATAAAAAGATTTGACTATCACATAAGAACTATTTGAGGAAAGTCTTGAAATGCTTCAACATGCAAGACTGTAACTCAATCTCTATCCCTCTTCTCATTAATTTTAAGCTATCCTCCATGATGAATCCTAACAGTGAAACATAGAGGGTAGAAACGTCTCAAGTACCGTATGTATCAGCAGTGGGTGACCGTTTTTTTCTTCTTCCCAAAAGTATCCTGACATATCTCCCACACAGAGATTTGATTGTGAACCAAACACATCTCCATACATCTTTTCTATCTATCAAACATGCTACTCATGTCTCTGCAAGCCCGCTCAAAGATCTATACCATCTGAACTTATTAGAGCTTATCGCATAGGAAATCTGTCAGATTTTCTTTAGTGTGATTTTTTTACATATCCACTCTTTCTTCCCCCACCACACCTCGAACAAAATGATATAGTACGCCAACGTGCTTCGTCCTGGAATGGAAAGATTTATTCCTTGCAATGTGTACGACGCTCTGACTTTCACAAAACAATGATATCTGCTTCTGTCTGTGCCCGAGCTCCTCCAATAACCTCCTCATCCAAATCTTCTCTTTGGAAACCTGTCTAGTTGCTATGTACTCCGCCTCAGTCGTGGATAAAGCCACTACTGGCTGTAACTTTGAAATCTAACTGGCAGCTCTTCCTGTAAGAGTTAACAAACAACCGGTAGTGGTTTTCCTCCGGTCAGAATCACTTGTAAAATCCGAATCAACATAGCCTCTGATAGTGAAATTTGATCCTCCACAACACAGTGCAGCATCTGAGGTCTCCATGATGTATCTCATGACCCTCTTCACTGCGTTCCAATGCTCCCATCCTAGATTCGTCGTGTACCGACTAATTGATACCACTGCATGTGCAATGTCAGGTCTAGTACAAACCACAATGAATATCAGACTACCTACTGCTGATGCATACGGTACTCGAAACATTTTTATTCTCTCTGCTTCACTGATTGGATTCATCGTGGAAATAACTTGAAATCAACGAGAATGGAGTTAGAGATTGACTTACAGTCTTGCATGTTGAAGTGTTTCAAGACTTTTCTAAAGTAATTCTTCTGTGATAGCCAAATCTTTATATTATTTCTCTTTCGGCCGATCTGTATCTTAAGAATCTAGTTTGCTAGTCCCAAGTCCATATCAAACTCCCTAGCTAACTGTGCCTTCGTCTCCCGAATTTGATCATTACTGGGGTCTGAAACCAACATGTCATATGCATACAATAGTACAATGATAAAATCATTACCATCCGAATACTTGAAATATGCACAAGGATTTGAATGAAGTCTGTCGTATCCAAGACTCATTATAGCGTCCCGGACCTAGTTCACTCATTAGTAACCGAACCACGTGGCCTCAAGCGCGCCTCCCCATACGCTAGAGGCTGCCGACTAGTAGTGAGGGTCTAATTGTACGGTGGGGAGACTATCCCCTCTTATTAGAGTAGTAGCACAACGGTAATAATAAATGAACAAGCAGGGAAAATACAATAATCAACAAGGCGGTGAAAATTGATGATGAATATCCAGAAAGGCATAACCAATATTCGGTAACATATATAAAATAATGATGTCATGTCATGATGCTGTACAAAAATAGAAAATACATGGGAAATTCAGCAACAGGCACAAACAGTACATGCTATCAAAAAATCAGACGTTCGGTGGGCGCTTCTCTTTGTCCCTACCTACATCCATGGAATCTGTTTGGGTACCAATCAGCGGTCCGAACGGGGCGTGTGATAAACTCATAGGCCACCACCAACAGTGTCTAACACTATCTAGTATGTGAATATATAACGAGCAGTGTGCAAACATAATGAATAAGAACGATAAAAAAATGAACTATGTCTGTCTGGGTTCCTCACGGGACACCCGTCTAATGGTACCCGCTTTGGTTTGAGCTGGAATATCTCTGAACAAGTGTCATCATAATACTGTATAAGTATGTGAGTATGTATAAGCAAGCCTGGGACCCGTGACATATAGTCAAGACGTCCACGTAAATTAATCAAACAAGGGAACTATGAGGTTCCACAACATGTATGACTTAACAGTTAAGTATAAGTTTGAAGGGGTGAACCCTTGGCATATCACCCTAAGGTGTTTAAGAAACACATTTGGTTGCACCCAAATTTACCCAAGTTATATGGTGTAAGCAGTCGCTTGGAGTACAATTTGGGTTATCGAATCCACAATGACTGAAGAAGAAACCTATAGACACTATGATTTGATGGACGAATTGACTATGAAGTGGTCAACTTGGGTGTTGATTGTAATTGAAGAGCTAATGATTTAATTTAAAGAACAAACAATAAACACACAATTACTTGGTCCGAAACAATTAATTAAGATGAGTCGATCCTAAGTTGTCGCTTGGGGTGGATTGGATGTATTTGTTTTCTTAGAAAGTTGGTGGTCACTAATTCAAGATGTATCCACAAAACGAGATAATTCCACAACCTCATTCACCAATTTAATCCCTACACAATTCCAAGGCTAATCACCAATGCACTTAGAGGATCACTTTCATGATCAGTCCAAAGAATTGGATCGTACTAACACTCAGAATGTGTCCTCGTTAAAGTTGGCGAAAACGAAGAAGAAAATAACTCATCAAATGGAAGTCTTAAAATAATGAATTTATATTAAAGCATATGAAATAACATTCAATCCATCCCATGCAACTCTCAAGAATTAACCTATAAAAGGTTAGCCCTCCATTGATGTTATTCTATCAATGGAAGCAAGATGTCGACTTAAAGAAACGAGGTTGAAGAAGTGAAAACAATGCAATAACGAACACTCCACCATTGTGTGAAAAATTCACAATTGTTGATGTGAATAAATTGACACCTTGATTCAATGGTATCAACGTGTTAACAGAAAGAAAAAAAAAAGAAATTAAGAAAAAAAGAAGAAATTTTATTAAGAAATGAACGTGAATGAAAAACTTAAATGAGAGAAATTGACGATATGATTACAAAATGAAAACGTGAAATTACAATTGAAAGAAAAACTTGCACACCTAAATCCCTTCACCACTAGCTCCTTATATAAGCATATTAGGAGCCTCAAGTCGACCCCTCAACAATAAATTCCCTCTCCATTAATTAGGAGTCAAAAAGTGGGTGGGAATGAAGGAAATTGGACGTTTTAAAATTGACCACAAAAATAGGACCAGATTCATCCCCCTCTCGGCGTGAAAATAAGTCATTGTAGATGGCCAGATATTTGATGGTCATAGAAGAGAAATATCTTCTTCTAGGTGTCCTTTAATAGCTATCAAAATTTCATGACACTTGGATCATCCGTTTGGAAGTTATGCTCGAAATGGTGGGCTGACTTGGGCGTTCAGATCTAGCCATAAATTTAATCTTCATTTTTGATCTTCTAGAGCACCATGAAAACTTTTTAATTAGCTCCGGCCACAGTTGAGTGAAATGATCCCCATAATTTTTTATTTCTACAGTTAAAATTTGAGCTTCATTGGGCTTGGATTGTGGGCTTCATTTTTACTTGATGGACCTAAGACCCATTATGCTTTGTCCGTAAATTTCTGCGTTCATTGCAAAAAATCTCCATCTTACCTTATGATTCATCTATTGATTCTAAAAGATAAAATGTTCTAAACAAAGTGATCAATCATATTCCAAAAATATGAAATTCAAATAATGAATATAATGTTTTCCACAAACAGATGTTTAATTGGACCCAAATTTGCACTTTAAACATGAATTGCACATATTATGAGAAATGAAGTTCAATTTATGAAATGCACTAAAATTAGTGTTTATGGACATTAAAACACATGAATATTAAAATATAATCAATGAATATCAGCCTCTAATCAACGTTTTAGGTGGCCTCAGTGCTAGTCATAACAGGAGCCGTATCATATCAAGTCATGTGGTGCTTGGATCGTCATGTCCGCACCTAATACAAGGATTTTGATCGCAATGTCCAACATCCTATCTAAGGAGAAGGAACGTCATGTCCATTAATACATAACAGGGTGAGGAAACAATACATAACAGGGTGAGGAAACGCCATGTCCAATCTCCTTTTTATGTTTAAGGATCACCATGTCCCATATTCTAAACCAAACAGAAGTGTTTGAGTGGAGTGACATGTCCAAACACTTTTCGAGTCAACAATGTGGAATGTTAACTATCCACAACATAGTGATAAGCATGGTCACATTTTATAATTAAACGAGGGCTGGGTGACATGGTTATACCATTCACCTTCGACTCATCTCATTTAGCCATTTCATTTATAAGGTATAAGCCTAACATACCTTATAAGGTGGTTCAATCACATAGCCAAACATATGAGATAAGCACGGTGTCACACCGTTTCATCTAATTCAATTTAAACGTCTCATTTATGATAGAAAACTCAACACGCCTAAAAAGCTGGTTTAAACTCTTATTAAGGCATTGTGTTTATGAATATTTTAAACAACACACCCTAAGGGGTGGTTCGTGTTGAGGTAGACAACCTTTGGCGATGGAGGTAGGTCGCAAGGACTAATTAACATCGGACATTAGCAATTTATTTATTTAATTTCACATTTAAGGGGCGATGCACGGGAGGTCCGGCGTGCGACACAACAACACATAATATAAACATCGAAACTTTTAAGGAAAAGAACTCAACCATCTACCTTAGATGGGCAATAGACTCCTTGTTCAATCTCGGTCTCTAATCCGGGCTAGAATAGAAGAAATCAAAAAAATAGACAAACGCCATGTAAATAGGGCATATTAGCTCACACGGATTTAACATTCGATACGGTGAAGAAAACAAAGGAAGTAAGAGGAATCATCGACTTACCGATGGCTATCCAACGTGACGAACGACGGTTGAATCAAACACTGTATGAAGGAGATCCAAGGAAACCTAGAGGAGAAAGGAGAGCTCCTACTGTCGCTCTGCTGCTGTGTGAAAAGAGGAAGAAAGGTTATATGGCTAGAGGGGTATAAACGGAATTCACCCTTTATTTTCAATGGGCCCAAGGGATTTACGGTGTAAATAAGAGATTTACTGTGTAAATCCCCCTTTTATGTGATATGCTCGATATGGTGTATGGTGTAAATTTACATTTTACGCCGTAAGATCCTCATTTACAACGTAAATTCTCCTCTTACAGGGTCAACCTGACTTATGGGGTAAGCCCTAAACAACTTACGGTGTAAATTCCTTATTTACGCCGGAAGATATATATTTACGATGTAAATTGTTTGCAGACATACCGAAATTCCTCCATTTTGCTGCTACTCACATGTATAACCCAAAAAGACCACAAGAACCATTCAACAAGGTCCAAATTAAAACAATCGAAGCCGGAAACTAAAGAAGAACGTACCTGAAAAAAGACGGGATCTTACAACCTCCCCTTCTTAAAACAACTCGTCCCCGAGTTTCCTTTTTGAGGGTGGTTGAACATCATCCGAGAATAACTCCGGCCACTGAGCACGTACGTTGGCTTTTCGCTCCCAGGTCTCGTCCTTTACACGACCGTGCTGTCATAACACCCGAACTAAAGGAACTGACTTGTCAGAGAATCTTTGTGCTCCGATCAATAATACAAATAGGATACTTCTCAAAAGAAGTATTGACATCCAATTCAATCTCATCAGGCTTAAAGACATGAGACGAGTCTGAATGATAACGACGTAACTGAGAAACGTGAAATATGTTGTGCATAGCCCTGTATCTCTGAGGAATAGCTATCCGATAAGCCATTGATCCAATCCTCTCCAAAACCTCAAAACGTACGACGAATCTCGGTGCGAGCTTACCTTGCCGCCTAATTCGTCGATGCCCCAGTCTAGGCGAAACATGTAAGAAGACTCGATCCCCGATCTCGAACCCCAAAGGTCGTCGACGACGACCTACATAAGACTTCTGCCTAGACTGAGCTGTAGCCGTACACTTCCTGATAAGTTGTACCTGCTCCGAGGTCTCCTAAACGAGACGAGGTCCCAGTAGCGTTGCCTCTCCTGCCTCTAACTAGCACAGGGGTGAATGACACGACCTACTGCATAGGGCCTCATGAGAAACCATTTGTATAGTTGCTTGAAAGTTGTTATTATAAGCAAACTCAACAAGAGCTAGATGTTTTTTTCAAGAACCTCCAAAATCAAGGATGTATGCTCGAAGTATGTCCTCTAACACCTAAATCGTACGCTTGGACTGACCGTCGATCTTTGGGTGATAGGCTGTACTCAGAAGTACCTATGAACCCAAAGCCTTCTGGAACCCTTACTAGAATTGCGACGAAAACTGAGCATCTATGTCTGATACGATAGTACGTGGAACTTCGTGAAGACTTATGATCTCCCTGACATATAGCCTTTCTAGCTTGTCTACTGAAAAGGTCTCTTTGATGGGTAAGAAGTGAGCAACCTTTGTCACCCCGTCCATGATCACCCATATGGCGTTGCTATCATGATGAGATATCGGTAAGCCTGTCACAAAATCCATGGTGATGTCATCCCATTTTCACTCAGGAATGAGTAATGGCTGTAAAAGCTCAGCAGACCGCTGGTGTTCCGCCTTCACCTGCTGACAGGTTGAGCACATAGGAACGAAGCCTGCAATCTCTCTTTTCATACTGGGCCACCAATACTGACGACGTAAGTCATGGTACATCTTAGTAAGACCGAGATGTATTGCCCAAGCAGTGGCATGAGACTCTCGCATCAACTCCTCTCGCACGTCAACAAAAACTCAGACGCGTCCATGAATGCATAAGATCTCATCCCCATCAACGACCCAACCTAGCGGTGGGTCCTTGCCTGAAGCGCTTGTTGGATTGGTGTTGCTCGATCCGGTTGGGCCGACTGCTTGTGGCCTGCAACTGTCGCGGGTTGAGCTTCGCGGTGAGCTCGTTGGGGGTTGCAGGGGGCAACGCGCCCCTGCTTCGGGGGTCCGGGGGCCGAAGGCTCCCGACCCAATTTTTGGCACTGTAGCAATGCTGACCACTGTAGCGGAGCTGACCGACCGACACCGACAGACACTGTAGCGGTGCGGACTTCGGGGTCAACTTTACTGTGGCGCTTTTGACAAAGCCAGTCGCCGTTCACTGTAGCGACGCGGACAACTTTTTCGAACAGTGATCGTTTTCTCCATTGTTTTATAGCCCATTTTCGGGCTAGGGTTTCTACTGAAAAACCCTCTGTAATTTGTGCTCCCGAAGTAGTGAAATTCTGCCTCTCCCGTGGACGTAGGGATTATTCCCGAATCACGTAAATCGCTGTGTCATTTGCTTTTTTTTCTTTTTCGTTTTTCTCGTTTCTGTCGTTGTGACTCCCGACTATTCCGCAACAGCGCTCTCCCTTAGGACTAAGCCCTCGGGATCCAAAAGGTGTCTCATCCTCACCCTATCCTGAAGTGAAGAGGTTACTGATAACGATGCGAGTATAGGGTGCCCATGACTGTCCTGCACCTCCGAATGCATCTCAGAAAACAAGGCCATTAACTGCCATTCGTTATTGGCCTCCTAAACTGCTTGTGTGCAAGTCTTTCGGCTCAGAGCATTATCTAATGCATTGCCTTTCCTAGGCTTATAAGCAAGTTCAAAGTCAAATGACTGCAGGTATTCAACCCGTCTCCGCTGTCTGAGATTTAAGTCATGCTGTGTAAATATGTATTTGAGGCTTTTGTGATCCGTGTATACAACGAACCGTTCCCCCAACAAATAATGCCTCCAATAACGCAGGACATGAACCACAACTGTTAACTCGAGATCGTGCATCGGGTAATTGCGCTCATGAGGCCTCAATTGACGAGACCCGTACGCCCCAACTCGCTCTCCCTGCATCAGAATTGCTCTCAGCTTGATATTTGATGCGTTACAATAAGTTGTGTAGCCTCTGCCATGCTCAGGTAAAATTAGGATCGGTGTTGAAGTCAATATTCCCTTCAGCTCTTGAAAGGCTTTCTCACAAGCTTCAGACCATATAAACTTAACAACCTTCTTAGTCGAACCCGTGAGCGATGCTGCTAGGCATGAAAAGTCTTGAATAAAACACCTATAATATTTTTAACTAGTCCCAAGCAACTCTGTATATCAAAAACATTCTTGGGCTGCTCCCACGAAACTACGACTCTCACCTCCTCTGGATCCACAGATACTCCCACCTTTGAGATAATGTGACCTAGGAAGTGAACATTATCAACCCAAAACTGACATTTTGTGATCTTGACATACAACCTATGCTCTCTCAGTGTATTCAATACGATGTCAAGGTGTCTGACATGATCGCGTCGAGTATGAGAATACACCAAGATATCATCCACGAAAATCGCAATGAAAAAATCCAGTTACGGGTGGAAAATCCGATTCATTAGGGCCATGAAAACTGCTGACGCGTTCGTGAGACTGAGCGACATTACCAGATACTCGTAAAGGTCATATCTGATTCTGAAAGCAGTTCGAGCTATATTTGAAGGCCTAACTTATACCTGATGGTAGCTTGATCACTAATCAATTTTCGAGAAGACCCTCGCTTCTCGGAGTCGAAGAGGCTGTCGATACAGGGTAAAGGATACCGGTTCTTAACCATACGCTGATTCAATTTCCGGTAATCTACGCAAAATCTAAGGGTACCATCCGCCTTCTCGGCAAAAAGGCCAAGTGAACCCCTAGGAGACGTACTGGGTCGTCTAAACCCTTTAGCTTCTAGGTCCTCCAACTGCCTTTTGAGTTCCTGAAGCTCAGTAGGAGCCATCTTGTAAGGCGGAATAGATACCAGTGCCGCTCCTAGTACTAGCTCAATAGTAAACTCCACCTCTCTCTGAGGAGGTAACCCAGAAAAATCGTTAGGGAAAACATTCTTGAAACGGTCCACTACAGGAGGGAATTCTGTCTGAAGTATTCCCTGATCATCTAATAAAAGACTAGCAATCTGGGATGATACTCCACCCAATCCACGATGCTCTGGTCCAGCTCAAGCTGCCTGGACATCCCATTCTTCCTTATGAGTGTGCTTACTACCCTCGGGTGATTTGAATGTCACCCTTGGGCGATATCAATCGACATGAGTGTGATAAGAAACTAACCAGTCCATTCTAAGAATGACGTCAAAGTCTGTCATCTCGAGAACTAAGAGGTTCCATACGAAACGATACCCGCTTATCTCAAGGGGGCGCTCCTTGCATTGGTGTACACTCTCCGATTGCTCTCCCAACAGAGTATCGAGAGTAATCACTCTATAGAAATACTCGATCTCGAGGTCAAGACTTTCCATAATTGCCACAAATATGAAAGAATGCGAAGCATCTGTATCAAATAAGGCAGATACTAAAGTAGAGACTACTAAAATCGTACCTCGAACTGTAGAAGGTTGAACACTCTGTTTCTCAGGTGTTGGTTGTACTGCATATATTTGGCCCGATCCACGACCCTGAGATACAACCTGACTACCATGGGTAGGTCCGCTCTGTTGGTGCTGTAAGTCACGTGTCTAGCTACCTCGACCACGACCACCTCCTCGGCCTGAACGACCCGTAGTACTCCAGCTGCTCGCTTGGCGAAGAGCTACTGACCCTGCTCACGAACGTGGAGTCGGTGCAGATCCTATCTCATTGGCCACTGGAGGAAAGTTCTACAAAAGCGCTGAAGGTGTCTCATCTTGCCGCTAACCCGACACTCAATGGGGTCTCTAAGACACCGGGGCTTCGTATGACCCGACTTCTCGCACTGATGGCATAACACCCAGCTATTGGTGCAAATACTCTGACCACAACCACTCTGACGAGAACCCTCCAGGTGACGCTTCCTGACGCTAGTCGAAGTACTATCCGGTTTAGGTGCGTGCTGCACCGCCCTGATCCACACTTACAACCTCTCTTAGATTACGCTCGGTGATAAGGGCCTGGTTCACTATACCAGACACGATAGTCAACCTGAAGACCCTGCGATCAAATTTTATACTGAAGACCATCCTCAAATCGCCTGACCCTTGATAACTCGTCACCTAGAAGAATCGGTGTGAAGCGCTGAAGCTCAATAAAGCGAGCCGAATAGTCCATAACGAACATAGTGCCCTGCTGCAGGTGCATAAACTCCCTAGCTCGATTCGCTCTCAAGGTCTCGGGATAAAAGTAATCATAGAAAGTTTTAAGACCAAGTTGATAAGGATGATGATTGTTTTCAGGTATTGTCTTTTGTTGTCAAGAAAGTCTAAGAAGTCACCTCACTTTGTATTTGGTGAAAATTGGATTGGCCATCAAGAAAATCAGACTCACCTTGGGTCCGGAATGTGGTTTTAATCGTAATGAGGAAGAATCAGAGTCTGCATGACCACGATATAAATGTGACAATGCTTTGGTGTTTTGCATTTCTCACAAATCACAAGTTGTGAAACTTGTGATGCAAGCTTGATAAAAGAAAGAGGGAGAAAAAGTGTTGGAAATCGTATTCAGTCTGATCGTAATCATCTCAATCGTATTCAGGCTGAGTTGAAAAGAAAGATGGTTGCTGAAGGAATGATAAGTTACAATACTTTCCATTACAAGTCAGATGATGCTAAAGCTGATCCTCAACGTATTCAAAGTCATGAAGGAAGTCATTATACTTGCTGAAAGATTAAAGAAGATGAAAGTTGGTGAAACTGAAGAATTCCGGTCTCAAAATCATCGTAATGAGTTCATCGGATTGGTATTCATTTAAAGGCTGAGAAGTTTTGTGGCAAATGTGAGAAACCGAAGGTACTGGTTCTCAGTCAGACTAAAAACCAAAAGATATAAATCTTCGGAGAAAGAAGTTGATGAGTTTTAAAAAGGGAGAAGAAGGGAAGTAGTGAAAGATCATTGGTATCGTATTCAGAAGAAAAAGAACTTTGATTTATTTTCAAACGCTTTTATAAGTTGGGTCAAGAGCCATTGTATTGGAATTGATACCTGATCACTGGTCTGAAGAAAAAGTAGAAGCGGTTGAAGAAGGTTGAAAGAATCCGCCGTCTTCATCGTAATGAAGAAATCAGAATGAAAGTCAGTTCCAAGAATCGTAATGAGAAGTCTTATGTTTCCCTTCATACATTTGGTACAGAGTAACATAATGAGGAGACTATTGTTGCTTCCATCGTAATGAGGAAATCAAAATGGGCAGATAGTTTTTCATTTGGTGCAGAGCAACGTAATGAAGAAATCGTACTGAAGAAATCGTACTGGGAAAATAGTACCGAAGAATCGTACTGGAGATTTGTACTAAAGAAATCGTATTGGAGATGCTGAAGTTAGATGATTCGATAAAGATCGAGAAAAAACGAGAAAAGCTGAGAAACGTTGACGAAAGTCAAGATGCACCCAAAATTCAAGGAAACATGCAAATTCAGGTAATTTGATTGAGCAGGAAAATTTTCAGGAATCCCGCCCAAACCACTTTTGGGTCGAGTATAAAAGGCGAAAAGTACATTGTACTTTTCTAACTGAAGTACTGTTCATGAGAAGTAGAGAGAATGCGGAGCTTTAGAGAGAAAAAGTGGTTTCCGGATTGTCTTGCTTGAAGAAGTCACGCTAGACATAAGAGAAAAGAGAAGAGACAAGATTGCAAAGTATTCAGCTGATCATCGTATTCAGCTGGATATCATATTCATCTTGTCCTCGTATTCAGCTGGTTATCGTATTGGGTTGGATAATCGGAACGGGATTATCGTATTGGGTTTTCCGGACCGAGGAAGAAAGTGTTCAATAGTGATGTCAAAGGCGCTCGCCTCACTGCGCCTTTGCGTGAGGCGAGGCGAGGCGCAACTACTGCGCCACAATACCGGTGAGGCGGTGCGGTCTCACCGAGGAGGGCCAAACGAAGGGGCGCTAAAAGCGCCAAGCGCCGTAAGGCGCACTCGTGGCCACTGGGATCGGGGGCGACACAACAGACAGGGGTGGCAGCGAGCGACGATATAGGGTGTGGCGACGATCAGGGGTGGCGACGATCGGGGGGTGGCGACGATATAGGTGGTGGCGACGATATAGGGGGTGAGGACGATCGCCTGAGATTGGGGAAGGAGATCGTGGGTGGGTGGCAGAGATTGGGGGAACTAATTTAGTTCTATTAAAAAAACATAACATACACAAACATTATCTGTATCTATTTTAATTTGTTTTTTATTGAATTTAAGTTTTTTTAAATTTAAAATATTATTGAAAATTGTATATAATTAATTATGTGCACATATGTGCCTTATTTGCGCCTCACGCCGCATCCCCAAGCGGCCTTTGCGCCTTATTACGCCGCGCGCCTTTGACAACACTAGTGTTCAGAATTGTCTCAACCGTATTTTGACAGTCATATTTTCCTTATTGAACAATTAGGCTGGGAGAATCGGACTGAGTTTTATTACATAGTCCGGAAAGTTCTTATCAGCTTATGGGTAAGAAAGTGAAGAATTGTTTTGAAAGCTTACATTTGTGAAAATTGATAAATAAGGACAATAACATGTTTTGTTACAAAAACTTTGTATGACATCATTTGTGCTAGGAGCATACGTACTATTGGATTGTTTACATAGTGATACACGAGTGAAATGGCATATCCTACTCTTTGTATTCCACACAAAAGGATTGTTTTCTAGTGGACCGTGTGGTATTGGATCATTTTCAAACCATACTAAGGACGTAGCTATTCTTATTGAATAGTGAACCTTGTAAATACTTGTGTTCTTGTGAATATGTGTTTGATTTGTTTTCAGCAGAGATTTTTTTTAACATGAGGCGAAAGTTGCTTCATAAGCAAGGAAACATAAAAGAAAAAGTTATCACTGATTCATCCCCTCCCCCTCCCAGTTATACAATATCCTGACCGAACACTTACAATTCGTATCAAAGCTGAAGGTTTCCTTCGCTTATTCTTTGTTGAAATTTTGAAGAGAAGTTAGTGGAGAATCTGAATTGTGTGAACAGTAAAGGAATTCTGGTTTTCGATGGTAAAAATTATCATATTTGGAAAGATAGAATGACGCCTTATCTTATTTCTATTGAATATGATGTTCTCGAAACTGCAACAGATGAGTTTCCTTCTATCGATGAAAAAATTTCAATTACATCTGTTGATAAGAAGAATTTTGAGAATGATGGAAAGATAAAAAATGCTTTATTATCATCACTTTCTGAAAAATGGATTTCTAAGGGTGAAAGGTGTTGCCACGACCAAAGGTATATGTGATAAGTTGAAAAACATATACGAAGACAATACAAAAGTGAAGAAGGCAAAATTACAAATCCGGAGGCTGAAGTATGAAGATTTGAAAATGGGTGAGTGTGAATCTGTTGAGGACTTCTTATCAGGGTGAATGATATTGTTAGTACTATCAGATGTCTTGATTCTACAATTGTTGAAAAGATTTTAAGAATTCTTCCCGACAAGTTTGATGCTAAAGTTTCTTCTGGAAGATAGAGATCCCGAAACATTGTCTCTAGATGATTTGTGTTAGAGTCTGTATCCCACATCGGACTTGTGGTCCGATGTGGAGTTTATCAATCATTATAAAAGAACGCCTCCTCCTCACTTTGAGGTAAGGAGGCGAGGGAGTTTCCTCATTCTACATGGTATCAGAGGAGGTTTTGATCCCTCCCTCACACACACACACAAACATATATATATATATATTTTTCTACCTAGGGTTGTTTGCAATCCCCCGTGGGGGGCGGCGGCCTCAAAGCCCCGTAGGGTTACCGCCGCCGCCCCTCTGCCTCTGCCATGCGCGGCTCCCCGGCGGGTCTCCCTTCCCTCCCGAGCAAGCTCATCCCGTCCGGCGGGCTTCCTCCTGCCGCCCCTCGCGGTCCAGCTGCATGCTCATCCGGCAAGGCTTCTCCGTCGCGCCTCCTTTCTCTTGGTCGCGACTCCTCCCGCGCGGCTCCCTCCTTCCCGCGGCACCCGACTTCCGGCAGCCCTCCACGCCGACCCTCCCCGCGGTGTCGCATCTCCCGGCGGCTTCCTCCTCCCGCGCGGCCGACCACATCCTGGTGTCTCCTTCGGCCGCAGGTCCCCTCCGCGGGTCTCTCCCGCGGCTTCCCGTCGCCGACCCTCCTCGGCTCTTCCCGGCGGGCCCGGCTCCCGACGACTCCCGTCGCCGTTTTCAGACGCGGCCCCCGGCGATCGCGGATCTTCCCGGCGGCGCTCCTTTAGCCGACATCTCCTTCCGCGGCGGATCGGCTCCCCTTCCCGGCGGGCTTCCTCCCCCGGCGTCTCCCCCCTGCTGCGCACGCCGGCCTTCGCCTAGCGGCGCCTCGCCCTCGGATCGCCCTCCTTCCTGGCGCGTGCCTCCTGCGCGGATCGCCCTCCTTCCTGGCGTGACGCCCTCCCACGGCTCCCGGCTCCCCGGCGTCCCGGCTCCCCATCGTCCGCGCCTCTGCTTCTGCGTGACGTCCGTCGGCAGCCTTCCCGCCCGCGCCTGCTTTCTGCGGGCTTCCTCCCCGCTGCGCACTGCCCCGACGGAAGCAGCGCCTCCCGGCGGCCCTCCCTACCGCCGACCCTCTCTCCTGGCAGCTCTCCCTACCGACGCGGCAGCATCCCGTCGCGACGCGCCTCCCGTCCAGATCCAGTGCGCCAGCCCTGCCGGCGATCCCTCCCGGCGGATTTCCCTCCCGGCGGCCCTCTCTCCCGCCAGCTCTCCCTGCCGACGCGGCTCCTTTCCCGGCGACCCTTCCGGCTGGCCGGCTGCGCCTTTCCCGCCTTGTTCTTCCCGGCGGACCTCCCTTCCCCGGCTGCTCCCTGCCGGACGACTCCCCGCGCCGGCGGCCTCCCTCCCCCGGCTTGCGGCTCTTTCCGGCAGCCCGCCTCTTGTGCGAGTCTCCCGCCGGCTCTGTTGACGACCGACCTCCACCCCTGCCGGCCTCCACTCCTGCCGGCTCCTCCAGCAGCTGGCCTCCATTCCTGCCGGCTCCTCCAGCAGTCGGCCAACAGCCCTGCCGGCCTCCCGTGCCACCTCTGCTCAACTGCTCCCTCCATGCCGACCTCCTCCTGCATCCTGCGGAATCCCCGCCTCTCTGCCCGGCATCTCCTGCGGAATCACCGCATCTCATCGCCGACCTCCTCCTGCGGATTTCCCAGCGCTTCGACGTCCGGCACCGCCATTGCGGCTTCCTCGACACTTTGACGACCGGCCCTCCCGAGCGGAATTCTCGGCGCTTTGACGATCGGCCCGACATTGCGGATTTCCCGGCGCTCTGATGTCCGGCCCCGCACTTTTCCGGCGATGAACCATCCTTTTCAGCGACATCACATTACCATCTTGAGGGGGAGCAGCATCAACAACAATTTTTATTATTTCCGTTTCTTCTGTTTTTTGTCTTGTCTTTGTCATCAAGCTGGGCCTGTCCAGCTTGAGGGGGAGTGTTAGCGTCTGTTTTGTTGCTTTCTTTTCATTATGTGTCCAAACTAGGTACACCTAACTTGAGGGGGAGTGTTAGTGTCTGTATCCCACATCGGACTTGTGGTCCGATGTGGAGTTTATCAATCATTATAAAAGAACGCCTCCTCCTCACTTTGAGGTAAGGAGGCGAGGGGGTTTCCTCATTCTACAATTTGTATAGCACTCTTATTACTTATTAAATGAGAAGTGAGAAAGTTATGAAAAGTAAAACAAAAGCTGATAGAGAAATGTCTTTCAAGGCTGTCAAGAAAGAAAAATCAAAGATTCTTATTGAAGAAGTTGGTGATTTTGATTTCGAAAATGAGGTATGTAGAAGTCTTGATGATATTTTATCCTTATTTTCTAAAAATGTGAAAAGAGGTACAGGTAAATACAAATGGAAACTTCCATTGAAATGTTTTGAATGTGGAGTTGTTGGTTACTTTGCGGCTAATTGTCCTTGAAGAAAGAAAGAAGAGGATAGTGATGAAGAAGAAAGAAAACCAAGAAGATCGTGGAAGAAACAGGGTGATAAAAATAAATCTTTTTCCAGAGCGAAAGATAGAAAATTCTTCAAATCCAAAAGAAGAAGTTTCTTATCTAAAGATGCAGAAGAAGACAACGATGTTGAGTCCGAAAAATCTACCGAGTATGTTGGTGAGAATACTTTTATTGCAATGGTGAATAATGAAGAATTCAAAAGCAGTAGTTCTAAAAGAAGAAAAAAACTCGATTAGAATATCATATGAAAGAAGAATTGGAAGAATGCTTGAGAAAGATTGGAAGACAAGAGAAAGAAATCAGGAAGTTGAAGAATGAAAGCTCCACAACAAACAATCAAGAATGTTTTCCTGATGAGAAAGTAAAGCTGGTGAAAGAAATAGACGATTTAAAGAAATCTCTTGAGGAAGAAATGAATCGTAATGAGCATCTGAAAGTGAAGTTGAAGGCAAAAGAAGAAGAGTTGGAACTTGTCCAACAAAAACTTTCTAAAGCCGAACAAAATGGTACAAGTTCCAAAAACCTTATCTCTGAAATTGGTGAAAGTGTTGCGGAATCGTCGGGAGACACAACAACAGAAAATGAGAAAACGAAAGAAAGGAAAAAAACAGCAATGAACACGGCGATTTACGTGGTTCGGGAAAAATCCCTACGTCCACGGGAGAGGCAGAATTTCACTAATCGGGAGCAGCAAATTACAGAGGATTTCAATCGAATAACCCTAGCCCGAAAATGAGCTACATATGAAGAAGACGGTCCACTGTTCTGAATAGTAGTCCGCGTTGCAACAGTGATCGGCGGCTCACTTTGTCAAAAGTGCTACAGTGTCTGCCGGCTGGAAGTCAAAAGCGCTACAGTACTGTTGACCCCGAAGTCCGCACCGCTACAGTGTCTGTCGGTGTCGGTCGGTCAGCTCCGCTACAGTGGTCAGCATTGCTACAGTGCCGAAAAAATTGGGCCGGGGACCTTCGGCCCCCGGACCCCTGGAGCAGGGGCGCGTTGCCCCCTGCAACTCCCAACGAGCTCACCGCGGAGCTCAACCCGCGATAGTTGCGGGCCACAAGCATTCGGCCCAACCGGATCGGGCAAAACCAATCCAACAGAAAGTTCTCGTAATGAGAAACCTGAGAAGGTTCAACAAAAGTTACATTCAAAAGGTGAGAAGAAGGATGAAATTGTTTCTGAAAAGAAGAAAGGTGAGAAAGTTATGTATGTGGTCAAGATTAACGAAGCGGAGAATTCAGAAGTTTCAAAATACTCTGAATCTGAAAAATTTTCTAATACTTCTGATTCTGTTAAAGCTGGAAAGAAAATCGAGCTGAAAAAGAAAATTCCGATTGATAATAAAAAGGTTGCTGAGAAACATGCTCGCAATTCCGGTCAGTATGGAAGTTTCAGAGGTAAATATTCTTTCTATGGCTACTGCTGGTATTGTGGTGGATTCATACATACGGCGAATATGTGTTGGTTCAACTAACAACATTACTATTATTCCACAAGTTATGGAAGACAATGTTTGAGGGAGAGTCAATCTCCTCAAAGGAAGAAGTCTGAGAAGGTTGTTTTGAAGAAACCTGAGAGGGTTGGAGTAAAAATTGAAAACAGGTTCCAACCCCTGGAAATTATTGTGAAATATGTGAACAACTTGGACATTTTGCTAAGGGTTGTCTTGTTTTGTTACCGGCACAACAAAAGTTTCTTAACAATTCTCAAAAGTCGGAAGTGAAGAAAGAAAAGGGAGAAGAAAAAGCTCTTGTTGTAGAAACCGCTTTAAAAGCTATAAAAGAAGAACGCCCTTGGATTTTTGATAGCAGGTGTTCTTCTCATTTGACAGGAGATTTAAAGTTGTTGAAGAATATGAAAAACTTTAAAGAAGGAACAATGACATTTGACAATGATGAATCCTTGAGAATCAAAGGTGTTGAATCAACCATCATTGGGAAAGAAAAGACGAAATACAAGAAAACTTTATATGTTGATGGGTTGAAACACAACTTACTAAGTGTTTCGCAACTTTGTGATGAGGATAATAAAGTTATTTTCCGAAAAGATGGGTTTGTTGTGAAAAGTGAGGAAGATAGAAAGACATTTACAAGAGACCAATGTACAAAAGGAAACTTGTTTCAAATTGGTGAAATACGAAACTTTTGTTATTTGAGTATGGTGGAAAAGAATCAGTTGTGACATAAAAGGCTGAGACACATGTGTCAAAGAAACATGAGCAAATTATCAAAGCGAGACAGTGTTCGTGATATTCCCGATTTGCCAAAAAGAAGAGATTGGTGTTGCACTATTTGTCAGAAGGGAAAAATTACAAACTCAGTGCATAAAAAAGTGCTTCATCACTTCCAATGAGCAAACAAGATAAGTACTTCATCACTTCCATTGATGACTTTACTCGCATTACTTGTGTTATGTATATGAAACATAAGTTAGATGTTTTGAAAATGTTTAAAAGTTTCAGAAGGAAAGTTGAGAACAAATGTGAGTATTTAGTGAAGAAGTTGAGAACTGATAATGGCGGTGAGTATAAGAATGAAGAATTTAAAAATTATCTTGAGAAGCATGAAATTCAGCATGAGTATAGTTCCCTATACACTCCTCAACAAAATGGGACAGCAGAAAAAAAAGAATAAAAGTTTGGTGGAAATGGGAAGAACTATGTTACTTGAACATGGTCTTTCTCATTACTATTGAAGATAAGCCATGAGTACTGCCGTGTATATCCAAAACTGATATTTCGACAGGCCAAGTTTGGATATGACTCTATACGAATTGTTTTATGTCAAAACTTCAAGTTTGAAACGCTTAAGAGTTTTCGGGAGTCCATGCATTATAAAGAACGGTGGACACTTTGGAAAGTTTGAGCAGAAAGGTGAAGATGAAACTTTTCTTGACTATGCTTCTGAAGGAAGCAGGTACAAATGTTTCAACAAAGAAACAAGAAGAATTGTTGATTGTGTTGATAAGAAATTTATTGAAAAGGCATAAGAAGATAAACATAAGCATATAAGGAAGTTGAGCAGGATAAGGAAAACATTTCTGATAAGGACATGGACAATTGTAATCCTACTCAAGAAGAAGAATCCGACTCAATTATTTCCAGTGATGAGGAAGATACTCGAAAATCTCATCTTAGGCTGAGGAAGCAAGTGGAAGCTCAGAATATTATTGATGATCAACATCAAAAGGTTCAAACAAGAAGAACAACAAATGCTATTGCACATACTTTCTTGTATTCAAAAGTCAAGCCGAATGATGTGAATGAAGCTTTTG
Source organism: Viscum album (assembly GCA_963277665.1). Taxonomy (NCBI): domain Eukaryota; kingdom Viridiplantae; phylum Streptophyta; class Magnoliopsida; order Santalales; family Viscaceae; genus Viscum; species Viscum album. The sequence goes on from OY728135.1 coordinate 1,891,201,054, forward strand.
AATATCCGAAATGGGATCAGGTCATGAATGAAGAGCTGAATCAGATAGAAAAGAATGATACATGGGAACTTGTTCCTAAGCCAGACAACAAAAATGTTATTGGTACAAAGTGAGTTTTCAGGAACAAGCTGAATGAAGAAGGTGAAGTGATAAGAAACAAAACAAGATTAGTGTGTAAAGGTTATTCACAAATTGAAGGTGTTGATTTTGATGAAACTTTTGCTTCGGTGACAAGGTTTGAAACAATCAGAATTTTTTTTGCTATGACGGCACAACGAAATTACAATTTTTTTAAATGGATGTAAAGTCCACATTTTTGAATGAGGATTTTGATGAGGAAGTTTACGTTGAACAACTTTGTGACTTTATTGTTAGGAAAGATGAAAGTTATGTGTGCAGATTGAAGAAAGCTTTGTATGGATACTTGTTCAAGGAAGATGAGTTTAAAGAAAGAAAGAGTTGATAGTAATCTTTACATCAAAGAAAGTTGAGATTTTTCCCTCATCGTAATTGTTTATGTTGATGACATTATCTTTGCTGGGAATGGTGAACGATTTTGTGAAAGATTTGCTGAAGAAATGAAAAAGTTGTTTGAAATGTCCATGCTCGGGGAAATGAAATACTTTCTTGGGCTACAAATTTTACAGAAGAACATTTTTTTTCTCAAGAAAAGTATGCTAAAAGTATGCTAAAGAACTTCTTAAGAAGTTCGGCATGGAAAACTCGAAACCTGTTTACACACTGATTTCAGTAGGAACGAAGTTGTCTAAAGATGGAGAAGGTAAAGAAGTTGATCAGAAAGAATTTCAGAATCTGATTGGAAGTTTGTTGTATTCGACTGCCTCAAGACTTGACATTGGTTATGCTGTTACCTTATGTGCAAGATTCCAAAGTGCTCCTAAAGAATCACATTTACTTGCTGGAAAAAGAATTTTCAGATACATCAAAGGCACAACAAATTTCGGAATCAGATATGATAGCTAAAAAAATATTGATTTGTTTGGGTATTCAGATGCTGATTGGGTAGGAAATGTTGATGATAGATGATCCACATCTGATAGAGTATTTTTTCTCAGGAAAATTTGTGTTAGTTGACATACAAAGAAACAGAATTCAGCAATTCTTAGTACAACTAAAGCTGAGTATGTTGCTGCTACTCAAGCCGCTACCCAACTTATGTGGATGAAAACTTAGTTAGAAGACTTGTTGATGTAAAGTTACCCTTGCTCTTGGGTTGTGATAATCAAAGCGCAATCAATCTCACCAGAAATCCGGTTCAAAATTCACGTTCAAAACATATTGATATCAAATATCATTTCATCAAAGAGCATGTGGAGAAGAATGAATTGAAGCTGGAGTATGTTCATACATCGGAACAAGTTGCTGACATTTTCGCAAAACCTTTGCCGATGAAATCTTTCTCTAAATTGAGGTTGAACATGGGCGTCTGACCTCTTTATCATCAAGGATGAGGTATGTGTGTTTGTCTCTTTCTCTTATCTTACTTTTGGATAGTGTTGTCAAAGGGGATAATTGTTTCATAAATCTATCCTTATGGAAGCATGTAAAAAGGGAGAGTTGTGAGTAAGCTGTGAATTTAACATTGTATATGTGTGAACTATTCTAACTGTTTGTAGGAAACAAAATTTTTTGTATTCCAAGAAAGTTGAAGAGCTGAGGAAGAAAAGGTGAGGAAGAAAGATGAAGAAGGTTTTCATGATCACTACTTTTGGACAACATGACTTTGCTGTCAATAATCCAAATGGGGAGATTGTTAGGACTAAGCTGATAAGGATGATGATTGTTTTTAGGTATTGTTTTTTGTTGTCAAGAAAGTCTACGAAGAAAAGAAATCACCTCACTTTGTATTTGGTGAAAATCAGACTAACCATCAAGAAAATTGAACTCACCTTGGGTTCAAAATTAGGTTCTAATCGTAATGAGGAAGAATTGGAGTCTGTTTGACTACGATATAAATGTGACGATGCTTTGCTGTTTTGTATTTCTCACAAATCACAAGTAAGTTGTGAAATTTGTGATGCAAGCTTGATAAAATAAAGGGGGAGAAAATGTGCTGGAAATCGTATTCAGTCTGATCATAATCATGCCAATCGTATTTAGGCTGAGTTGGAAAGAAAGATGGTTGCTGGAGGAATGAGAAGTTACAATACTTTCCATTACAAGTCAGACGATGCTAAAGCTGATCATCAACGTATTCAAAGTCATGAAGGAAGTCATGATACTTGCCAAAAGATTAAAGAAGATGAAAGTCGGTGAAATCGAAGATTTCCGGTCTCAAAATCATTGTAATGAGTTCATCGAATTCATATTTGTTTAAAGGCTGAGAAGGTTTGTGGCAAATGTGGGAAAATGAAGGTACTGGTTTTTCGTTAGACCAAAAGCCAAAAGATATAAATCTTTGGAGAAAGATTTTGATGAGTTTTAAAAAGGGAGAATAAGTGATGTAATGAAAGATCATTGGTATCGTATCCATAAGAGAAAGACGAACTTTGATTTATTTTCAAGTGCTTTTATAAGTTGGGTCAAGAGCCATTGTATTGGAATTGATACCTGATCATCGGTCTGAAGAAAAAGAAGTAGAAGCGATTGAAGAAGGTTGAAAGAATTTGCCGTCTTCATCGTAATGAAGAAATCAGAATGGAAGTCGGTTCCAATAATTGTAATGAGAAGCCTTATGTTTCCCTTCATACATTTGGTGCAGAGCAACATAATGAGGAAACTATTGTTGAACATATGCTTCCATCGTAATGAGGAAATCAGAATGAGCAGATAGTCTTTCATTTGGTGTAGAGCAACGTAATGAAGAAATAGTATCGGGAAAATAGTACTGGAGATTCGTACTGGAGAATCGTACTGGGAGAATCGTACTGGAGAAGCTGAAGTTGTTAGAAGATTCGAGAAGGATCGAGAAGATTTGAGAAGGATCGAGAAGAAACGAAAAGAAACAAGAAGATTTGAGAAACGTTGACGAAAGTCAAGATGCACCCGAAATTCAAGGAAACATGCAAATTCAGGTAATTTGGTTGAGCGGGAAAATTTTCAGGAATCCCGCCCAAACCACTTTTGGGGCGAGTATAAAAGGCGAAAAGTACATTGTACTTTTCTGACTGAAGTACCGTTCATGAGAAGTAGAGAGAAGACGGAGCTCTAGAGAGAAGAAGTGGTTTCCATATTGTCTTGCTTGAAGAAGTCGTGTCAGACAGAAAAGAAAGGAGAATAGACAAGATTGCAACGTATTCAGCTGATCATCGTATTTGGTGGATCATCGTATTTAGCTAGATATCATATTCATCTTGTCATCGTATTCAGCTGGTTATCGTATTGGGCTGGATAATCGGAACAAGATTATCGTATTGCGTTGGAAGAAAGTGTTCAGAATTGTCTCAACCGTATTTTGACAGTCATATTTTCCTTATTGAGCAATTCGACTGGGACAATCGGACCGGGAAAAGCGGACGAAGTTTTATTACAAAGTCTGGGAAGTTCTTACCATCTTTTAGGTAAGAAAGTGAAAAATTGTTTTGAAAGATTACATTTGTGAAAATTGATAAGGAAACACAGTAACATGTTTTGTTACAAAAATTTTGTATTACATCATTTGTGCCAAAAAGAGCACACGCACTATTGGATTGTTTATATAGTGCTACACGAGTGAAAAAGCACATAATACTCGTTGTATTCCACACAAAATGATTGTTTTCTAGTAGATTGTGTGACATTTGATCATTTCCAAACCATACCAAGGACACTATTCTTATTAAATAGTGAACCTTGTAAATACTTGTGTTCCTGTGGATGTGTGTTTGATTTGTTTTCAGCAAAGAAAGAAATCTTTAACATGAGGCGAAGGTTGTTTCATAAGCAAAGAAACATAAAAGAAAAAGTTATCACTGATTCACCCCCTTCTCCTCTTAGTGATACAATTATCCTGATTGAACACTTACAGAAAGTAGTCTGGAAATTCCTTCAGACCATAACCCGAGTTGATCGACCTGATTCAAGACATCTCATCAACGTTTGGTGGATCTGCGAAGCATGTATGTAGTGAGCTTCACTCTCCTTTAAGGAGGTGTCTCTAGATGCTCGAAGATAGACAACATGACCTCCAACCATGACTCAGCAGTCTGGGGACCGCCTTCCTTTGAAAAGGCAGGAGGGTGGTGTTGCTGGAACTTTGTCTTATCTGTGATTTCCTTTTGAGGTATTTTCCTGTTTGTTTTGGTCTTATCTTGGTTCCTTAGTTTTCCTTGGTGTTTTTGACAAAAAATGGAGTTTTTGGACCCGACAACAGGTGGCGCACGATTGGCGCACAATTAATAGAAACCGTGTGTTAACCTAGAAGAGACCGTGCGCCCTGGATAGTGCACTGTCCAGGCCGCACGACTTGCCACACGGGCGTGAAACTAACCGTGCGCCCTGACCAGTGGATCTGTCCGAGGCGCACGGTTGACCGCACGGGCGTGCGCCCTCCCTAGGCAAACTGTGCGACCGGTTTCCTCTTGGATAAAGGAGGCTGCACGTTTGCCGCACGTTTGCCGCACGGTTTGGCAGACCGTATGGCCAAATCGTGCGGCCCGTCCAGGTCATTAAAAATGTGCAATTTCCCCCTTTTCCCTCTTCAAATTTAACCCCAAATCCACCATTACTCGCCTCATTTGAGCTTCGTAGTCCTAGGTGCCTCTCTCCCTTCCTCTTGGCTCCCTTGGACCTCATTCCTTGGGTGGATTTGGTGTGGAATCTTCAAGATCTCTTCAAATAAGCCTCTCCTCTCATTTCTTCCTAATTCTTGGTTCCTTCTTTCTTATTTTTGGGGTTCTTCTCTCTCCAGCGGATTGGTTTCCCAAAAATGGGTTGAAACTTGGTTCTTTGAGTTTGATCTTGATGTTTATGGTATATGATCTTGCCTTTATAGGGCCCCCTTGTGGTGCGATTGTGGTTTTCCACCGGATTTCGGAAGTTTCCAAGCGTGAGGTAGGTGATTCCATACTTTAGCATTATTGGATAATTTTGGTATGCTTGCTATGCTTTATAAATGTGTTCTATGGATGGTATAAGTGGTGTGAAACTTGTTTTCAAATGGTTTTGGTGTGCGTATGGGATTGACAGAGGTTTTGGTTATGGAAAATGGTGGTTTTCATGTATGTTCATATTGTTTGGCATGTGTGTGTGAAAGAGGTGGCCTATGTGAGATGGGAAATGAAATCGAGTGCAAAGGGAATCCTAGGTATCAAAATGGGAAGATTAGGACTCGTATGCTAGTCAGATTGGTGGGGCCGATGCCTGATTCCCTCTAGCAGGATTGACGCTACAACACTAACTAAACTATGACGATGATTGGAGACCACTAGACCTCGGGATGCGTTCCCCTCTAGTGGCTCGTGCATGAGGATGCTGTGGGTCATGATTGCTATACCATATCACCAAGGTACGAGTTTCTTGGGGTCCAGGTGTATGTATACCTTGTTATGTTTGACCCAGGTAAAGACATGATGTTCGTAGTGGTGATGGCGGGTCCGAGTGCTAGTGGATCCTCTTTTTGCAAGTGTTGGTGGAGGTGGCTTGAGGGTGATGACCCTCTTGTTACATGGAGGTTTTGGTTGTGGGCGAGTTGGTTCCCCTCCCATTTGGTGTTCTGGGTTTTTGTTTAAAAGTGTAAAACTGTATAATTCGTGATAGTCGTATCTTCTTTGGATATGGTTGCTGTTTATTATATGATGCTTGATTCATGTGAATTGTTTATGGTTGCTATTTTGGGTGAAATCGTTCCCAGATTTGAAATGTTGATACCCAAACACTAGTTACCAGTCCGTGGGGATCGGGAACGCCCTTCGGGCCATGTCACGGGCCGGGCCGGGTGCTGGGTTGGATGACACCTCAGCTTGGTTCGTGACAAAATGGTATCAGAGGAGGTTTCATCCTTTCTTTGGGGTCATGTTGTTTGAGGGGGAATCTGGATAGACAGGAGCGATGACTGTCAGGGCTTGAGGTTCTAGTTGCGAGTAGGGTGTTTGGCCAACACACCTTGTGACAAACCTTGAGTCGCCATGGAATGTTGGGATTTGGTTTGACTTCTCCTCCAGGTGAGACGTACAAGCTACAGAATGTGCAGGGACACCGGGCAGGGGTGAAGTGGTTTGACTTGTTATTGTGTTGGATATGGTTTTGTTTTGATTTATGTAAGTGTTTGGAATTTGTTGTTGCTGAAAATTTTTCAGAACGTTGTGTTGATGGTTTCCCCTTTTGTTTGTTAATTGATGCACCAAGATGCCTCCCCAGAGACTTCCTGTGCAACCGTGGGAAGAGGCTGGGGAGAGTTCTCCCTCACCAGTTGATCATAGACTAGTGGGAGTAGTGGTTTAGGCTGTCTAGGCGTTGGGTCAGGGAGCGGACCCTGGTCCTCTGCTCAGGCCAGGGAAGCCGAACTAGGTCCAGAAAAGGACAAGGCTCAGGAGTTTCTCAAGAACAAGCCTCCATCTTTCCAGGGTAGGACGGATCCCTAGGAAGCCGAGGATTGGATTAAGAAAATATAAAGGATGTTTGGGTTTTTGACACCCCTGAGGCAGTTAAGGTGAAGTGTGCTTCGTTTTTGTTGGAAAGTCCCAGTTATAGGTGGTATGACTGAGTGGTTCAGGCCGGGAAGCATGAGTAGATGGGTTGGAAGGACATTCTGGTCGTCTTCAACGAGCAGTATTGCCCTGAGACCTTGGCCTTCGCCAAGACCCGAGAGTTTCTGGATCTCCACCAGGGGGATCAGACCGTGTTGGAATTTTCCAACCGCTTTGCAGAGTTGGTTTGGTTCACATCTGAGGTAGTTTCTAACGAGCAGTTGAAGGCTCAACGTTTTGAAATGGGGTGATGCTTCTTGGGGAGCATCACCCCAGTCAGAGCCATCCAGGATAGCGGGTTCTCGGTTTGGTGGTCGTGGCGGCAGTGCTGGATCTTTTTCTGGGTAGAGTCAGCTTAAGGCAGAGCCACAGGTCGACGATCGTTCTTAGGCTCAGGCAGAAACGAGGCACCTTCATGCTATGGATCAAATGCCAACAGAATCTGATGCAGGGCCTGCAACGGTTCGAGGTACGATTCTTATCGCATCGTCCATAGCTGCTGTTCTGTTTGATACGGGTGCTTCTAACTCTTTCATTTTTGCCCATCTTGTGAATTTGTTGAATTTGCCAACCGAGCTTACGCCATATGTGATGGAGTTAGCGACGCCGCTTGGTAAAAAGCAAGAGTTGGGTTTCAGGTGTCCGTCTTGCGCGCTCACTTTGTCGGGAGTTGAATTGGAGTGGGATTTCTTGGTTTTGGAAATGGGCATCTTCGACGTGATCCTCAGTATGGACTGGATGGTGCGTTTCTAGGTGCACATCGATTGCTATCGGCGGCGAGTGAGTTTTGTGTCACCTGACAGAAGTACCCAAGGTTTTCAAGCTGAGTGAGATCTTCGGTCAGGACGCGTTGGACCTCCTCTTCCGGAATCGTGCAGTCTTGTTTTTCAGATCTCGTCGCTCATGTTGGAGGACGATGGTGGAGGCTTCGAGTGTGGATTACCTCTTGTGGCAGATGAGTTTCCAGAGGTATTTTTAGATGATTTCTCAGGTTTGACTTATATTTTCTCCCAGATAGATCTGAATTTCCTGCAGCGCCGTTGGGTGGAGTACCTTCAGGGGTTCAATTTTGATACCGTGTCCACCCTGGACAAAGGTAATGTGATAGCGGACACCTTGAGCAGAAAGATGCCAGTGCAAGCTTTGAAAGAATCCAGTGATAGCGAACTTTGATGGGGCTTCTTGCCCAGATGCACCTGGAGACCAAGGAATGCAGTGGAGGTACGTTATTGGCCAATGTTCAGCTGATGCCCTCCCTTCCGGAGTTGATTTGGCAGGAGCAGCCTTGCGATGAGTCGTGTCAGCGGTCTATGCAGTTCTTAAATGGTGGGGAGGTGCTCAGTGAGTGGACGTTGTCTCCTGAGGGAGTTGTTTGTTTCAAGGGCTGTGTTGTGGTGGCGTTGTCGCTGCGGAAAGTGGTGATGCAGGATAGCCACTAGTCTCAGTGGACCGTTCATCCTGGGACCACCAAAGGCCCTTCGGTTTGCTTCAGCCATTGCTCATTCCTATCTGGAAGTGGGACGAGGTCGCTATGAATTTCATTATTAGCTTACCTCGTACACCTCGGGGAAAGAATGCGATTTGAGTTGTGATTGATCGTCTGACCAAATCAACCCATTTCATTCCGACCAGGGATTCAACTAAGGTGGACGAATTGGGTCAATTGTATGTTCAGGAGATAGTGAGGCTTCATAGTGTGCTGTCGGCCATCGTTTCAGACAGGGACCCCCGTTTCACCTCTCGGTTCTGGGAAGGCCTTTAAAAGGCAATGGGGTCGCAGGTCAAGCTGAGTACGACATACCATCCTCAAACGGATGGTCAGACGGAGCGGGTGAATCTGATCTCGGAAGACATGCTCCAGGCATGTGTGTTGGATTTCGGAGGCTTGTGTGATAACTATTTGGGGTTGGTCGAGTTTGCCTATAATAATAGTTATCAATCCTCGATAAGAATGACCCCCTTTGAGGCGCTTTATGGTCGGCCGTGTTGGTCTCCACTATGCTGGACAGAGGTTGGTGAGACCTCGTTGTTGGGGCCGAGCCTAGTGCAAGAGACGTTTGATAAAATCCGGTTGATCATGCAACGGTTATTGACAGAGAAAACTTGTCAGAAGTCTTATGCCAATCGGCGGCGTCGGGCCTTGGAATTTTCTGTTGGTGATCGAGTGTTTTGGAAAGTGGCCCCTCGTTTGGGTCACTGTTGTCTTGGTAAGCAGAGGAAGTTAACGCCGAGGTATGCCGGTCCTTTTGAGATTACAAAGAGAATCGATAAGGTGACATACCGGTTAGCTTTGCCGTCTCAGTTGACGTCAATTCATGACGTGTTCCATGTCTCGCAGTTGAAAAAGTATAATTCAGGTCCGTCTCATGTGTTAAATTGGGAATAGTTGGAGTTGGAATCTGATTTATCTGTGTTCGAGCGACCGGTACGGATTGTGGATTTCTGGGAGAGAGTGCTTCGAGGGAAATCCATAACATTGGTTCGGGTTCTTTGGCGGCACAGTAATGACGAGCATGAGACTTGTGAGCAGAAATCTTGGATTGAGGAACAATACCCATTTTTATTCTCTGATCAGACATTGAGCTGACTTTCCGAGAGTGAAAAGTTTTCATGGTGGGGAGAATTTTCATATTCGTGATTTCATTTTGAGGTATTTTTCTGTTTGTTTTGGTTTTATCATGGTTCCTTAGTTTTCTCGGGTGTGCACGGTTGGTGCACGGTTAGTAGAAATCGTGCGCCAGCCCATAAGAGATCGTGGGCCTTGGACAGTGCCACTGTCCCGGCTACACGGCCTGCCGCACGGGTGTGCGGCTCACCGTGCGCCCAGACCAATGGGTCTGTCTGAGGCGCACGGTCGACCGCACGGGCGTGCGCCCTTCCCAGGCAAACCGTGCGACCGGTTTCCTCTTGGACAGAGGAGGCCGCACGGTTGTCGCACGGTTTGGAAGATCGTGTGGCCAAACCGTGCGGCCTGTCTAGGCCATTAAAAATGTGGAATTTTCCCTTTTGCCCTCTTCAAATTTAACCCCAAATCCACCCTTGCCCGCCCCATTCGAGCTTCATAGCCCTAGGCACCCCCCCTTCTTGGCTCCCTTGGACCTCCTTCCTTTGATGGATTTGGTGTGTGTTGGAACCCATTTAAGTGTAAATGGGTGAGTCCCACATCGGACTTACCCGTCTTGTGTATTGGTGTCCCAATCTATAAAAGAACATCCTCACCTCACATTGAGGTAAGGGGAATTCCCCCTATAACATGGTATCAGAGGGATTTTTATCCCGAACCCTCCCTCCCTTGCGGATTCCTGGTGTTCTCCCGGCCCCGCCTCTCTCCCTCCTGCCCTAGCCTTTCCCGGCAGGCCCTCCCTCCCGGCGCAACTCTCCTCCCGGCGCTCCTCTCTTCTCCGGCCTGCACCCTCCCGGCGGTCCTCTCCTCTCCGGCCTCCATCCTCCCGGCTGCCCTGCGCGCTCCATCCTCCCGGCTGCACCGCGCGCCCCGCCGGTGGCCTCCCGCTGCTTCCGACGGCCTCCCGCGGCTCCCGTCGCCATCGCCCCGGCGCCCCTTCTCCGGCACTCCCCTCACGGCGGCCCTCATCCCGGCGTCCCCGGCTCGCCCCGACGTCCCGGCTCCCCGACTCCCGGCTCCTCGGCTTCGCCCCTACACCCTCGCCCCGACGCCTCTTCCCCGGCGGCTCACCCTCGGCGCGACGCAGCTCCCGACTCCCGCTGCTCCCAGCGACTCCCGCTGCTCCCGCGCCTGCTTCCCCGCTGCGCGCGGCGCTTCTCTCCTCCCGGCGGGCCTCTCTCCAGGCGCGGCACGCCGCCCCCCCCCCTCCGGGCTCCTTTCCCTCGGCGGCCCTCCATGCCGGCGCCCGGCGGGCGCCTCTCCCTGGTTCTCCAGCCGCCGGCGCCTCCTCCTGCGGAGCGCTCCCTCCCCGCGGCTCTCCCACCCTGTGCGCCGGCCCGCCTTCCGCAGCGGCTCCCTTCCACGCCGGCTCCCTGCGCGACGGCCCTGCCTCCTGCTGCGGCATCCCGACGCCGGCAACCGCCTCTCCCTCCCGGTGCGGCTCCACCTCCCGGCGGGCCTCCCTCAGGCGCGACACCCCGCCCAGCGCCCTTCCCCGGTGGCGCGGCTCCCGGCCCCGGCGTCCGCCGTCCTCCCGCGGTGCGCCCTCGTCCCAGCGGGCCTTCGCCCGGCGCCCGCGCCTCTCCGTCGCGCTCACCCCTTTGTCGCGCTCGCCCGCTGCTCTCCCGGCACCTCCCGCTTCATCCCGCGCCGACTCCTCCTCCGGCGGCCCTCCTCCTGCAACCGCCCTCCGCAGCAGCTCCCTTCCCAGCAGCGGCTCCCGCCCGGTCCGGCGCTCCCCAGCCCGTCTACCAGCAGCTACCCTGCGGCCTTCCTGCGCCGTCGGCCCAGCTCCCTGCGTTAATGGCGGGCGTGTCCGCCCACGGCCCTCCGGCATCACCTCCGGACGCCAGCATTCCGGCCGGGCCGCACCCTCACTTTCATTATCAGCCTTCCCGGGCACCTATGCACTCAGCCGAGCGGCTCTCCCGTCCTCCGCATTGCCAAGTACATCAAGAAAGATCCTGCACGCGGCCTTCGGTACTCACATCATGCTCACATGGATGTTGAAGCTTTTTGTGATGCAGACTATGCCAGTTGCCTCGCTACCCGCAAGTCTACTTCGGGATTCGCCGTATTCTTCGCCGGTAATCTCATCTCTTGGCGCAGCAAGAAGCAGACTGTGGTCTCCCGTTCTAGTGCCGAGGCTGAGTATCGAGCCATGGCCACTGTCACTACTGAGATCCTCTGGCTTCGTCATCTTCTCCAGGAGCTCGGTTTCCCGGCATCGACTCCTGCTCATATCTAGTGTGACAATCAGGCCGCTACGAAGATTGCCTCGAATCCCGTCTTTCATGAACGGACGAAGCATATCGAGCTGGATTGTCACTTTCTCCGCCACCATCTGGAGCAGCACCATATCGGTTTCGGCCATATCCCGACGGCCGATCAGCTTGCCGATCTCTTCACCAAAGGTCTTCCCGGAGCTCGTCTTGAGTCTCTCACTTCCAGACTGGGTATTCACAGCCTCCTTGGCCCAGCTTGAGGGGGAGCTTGAGATTGTCTTGTTATTCTTTTTCTGTGGGACTCTATCCAATCTGGGCATGTCCAGCTTGAGGGGGAGTGTTGGAACCCATTTAAGTGTAAATGGGTGAGTCCCACATCGGACTTACCCGTCTTGTGTATTGGTGTCCCAATCTATAAAAGAATATCCTCACCTCACATTGAGGTAAGGGGAATTCCCCCTATAACAGTGTGGAATCTTCAAGATCTCTTCAAGCAAGCCCCTCTTCTCATTTCTTCCTTCTTCTTGGTTCCTTCCCTCTTTCTGGGGTTCTTCTCTCTCCAGTGGATTGGTTGCCCAAAAATGGGTTGAACCTTGGTTCTTTGAGTTTAATCTTGATGTTTATTGTATGATCTTGCCTTTATAGGCCCCCCTTGTGGTGCGATTGTGGTTTTCCACTAGATTCCGGAAGTTTCCAAGTGTGAGGTAAGTGATTCAATGCTTTAGCATTATTGGATGATTTTGGTATGCTTGCTATGCTTTATAAATGTGTTCTATGGATGATATAAGTGGTGCGAAACTTGTTTTCAAATGGTTTTGGTGTGCCAATGGGCTTGAAAGATGTTTTGCTTATGGAAAATGGTGGTTTTCATTTATGTTCATATTGTTTGGCATGTGTGCGTGTGAAAGAGGTGGTCTATGTGACATGGGAAATGAAATCGAGCACAAAGGGAATCCTAGATATCGAAGTGGGCGGACTAGGACTAGTACGCTAGTCGGATCGGCAGGGCCGAGGCCCGGTTTCCTCCAGCAAGATTGATACTACAACACTAACTAAACTATGATTATGATTGGAGACCACTAGACATTGGGATGCGGTCTCCTCTAGTGGCTCATGCACGAGGATGCAGTGAGTGGACAACAATCGTTTTTTGACACTCGATTGCGTTTGAGCAACCCGAACAGCTTCACAGACGCTGTAACGTGATGGTCGCAGAGAGAGAGTTGTTTTCAGAGAACGATCGTGGCAAGACAAACCAAGTGTGGGCGGCTGATTACTGAAAAAAACGAATGATTAGGCTATGGAGGATTTTCTCTTTCTTCGACATAATTACTGCTGTGTGATCAACTCTGAGGCGCGAGTTCAGCGGATGAAAATTGTTTGTGGAACATTCCGACCAAAATGGAGTCGAGTGGTGTTACAATGAGTTCAGAACTGGAGCACTCGATGCAACCACGAGGGGTAGTGTTGCGGGAGCTTCACATGACCATGGAAGACATGCTAAGAAGCAGACCGAGAACATGAGGCAGGATAAAGAGTTCTTTCAGAACATGCAGGCACAACTCAGGGAGGCAGCAGAGCTATCAGTTCAACAAAGTTCTGATGAGCAGCGACATGTTCTTGGTATTTCGACACCTCTAACAACTAATGAAATTAGTTAGAGTGGACTGCCTGCTGCGCAGAATCGCATAGGATTGGAGAAAAATTTCTCACGTTCCGCTCTCTGTAACCAGGAGAATGCCTCACCCTTTCTAGTTCGAGATGAGTAGAACAGAGTGTAGAAGTTGCCGCGGTTGTTCGTCTACTGAGAGTTTCCAGCGTGGCAGAGAATGATTCACTTGGTGATATTCGACTTGTCGTAGTCCAGAACACAGGAGGAACTGTTTCAGAAATAGCAGTTTTACTGTAAAAGAGTTAGGGACTGCCAATGATGTTGTTCAAATTGGCTTTGAGCCTAGTGATTGTGCTAGAAGCAGTGGGGTACCTTGTTGGGCGAGCGACAAATGCAGTGTCTATTGTGGAGTTTGCCTGCTTGCTGGACTGTAATCCACAAGTCTTACAGCTGCTGGATGAACTGTCCAAGGTTACCGTGACAGTGGAGAAAGGTTACAGTGCAGGCGCCGCTGTAGGTGGGTTACCAGGGCTTTGCGGCTTACCGGTTGGTTCGGTGTACAAAACGTGACAAATGTCGTGACTCTACGAACATGACAGCGACTTTCTGGGTGACATGGAAGCCATCATTGACTAGAGAGAGCTGCTTGCTCTATTTAATCAAGCAATTTCACAGGAAATAATTTATGCAGAAGAGAGGTTGTTGTAATATCTACAGTATTTGTTTGCTTCCTCAAAAAAGCTCTTGAGAATCATGTTCTTGTTGGAGCTATTGGCCTTGTAGGTAGTGGAGGAACATCTATTAAATCATATGCTTTGAGGTCTCTTCCATTTGGGATGCCCAAGAAAGGCGTGTTAGCTATTGCTAGTGGGCAAGTTGAGCTTAATATGGGGTCTTCTGATTTAGTTCTATTTCCATCAATTGTGGAGAATTATAGAAACCTCAATGTGAGCAAGAATGTTTTGCCTAATGTTGATGCTGCAATTGCTGGAAAGGTGGCCAGAAGTTTGGACATGCCTGAAGAATCTTTTAATAGGAATGAACAAAAAACTGTTGGTGACTGTAGAAAAGGTATAATGGTACAAGAACCACCGTACTGGAAGGTGCTATATTGTGTTCCAAATGCTGCTGATAAAGGAGAAGAGACATATTTACTTGACATTTGAGGCTTTGGCTTGTTTCCATGCTTGGAAGTACAGTTTCAGCTAGCTAAACATGGTTTTGGACAGAACTCTCCACAAAAGTGGCGCTTGGAGATGTTTGAGGCGCTTCCTACTGTTTGTGAAGACATCCTGGCGACATTATTCTGGTCAAGATTTAACTTGATTTGTTTTTGGGTGAATTCTTATGGGGATAATGATAACACAATTGAAGCGCTAGCAGCAGGAGTGGATAAAAGACATTTGGAGGGATGTATGCGGCTGTACAAGATTGCACTCAAGATCTGAAACTCAAATCTGCAAACATATGAGATGCAAAGGCCTGTCTTAAATTGCCAGCAGCTTGCAATAGATGCAGGCCTTGGTTTATCGAACAATGTTGTTGATGCAGAGCATTTTAAGGAGGCTGCAATTGTAAAGACCGGTGGCGCCTCGCTGCCCGATAACAGCTGTGCGTGTGGAATAGATGTGTTGGAGTCTGCATCCCACATCAGACTTGTGGTTCGGTGTGGTCTTAATTATTCATTATAAAAGAACCTCAAGGCCTCCTTTAGAGAGGACCTTGGGGGTTCGGGTCTTCTCTCTTTTATTCTTCAACATGGTATCAAAGGAGGTTTGATAAACCCAACCCCTCCCTCCCATCTTTTTTTATTCCGGTCTAGGGTTTACTGAAGTTTTCTCGTAAGGGGGGCAACAGCCTCCATGGCCAGCTCTGCCGGCCCCGCCTCCCTTCATCTTCGATGGATCTCCCCCTTGCCGGCGTCTGTTCTTCCTCGGCGCGACTCTCCTTGGTGCGGGCTCCTCCTTCCCCGACGCGGGCTCCTCCTCTCGATGACGCTCCCTGCGCCCCTCTGCGCCCCTCCCGCGCGACGAAGCCGTACGACTCCCGTCCCGACGAGGCTCCTCCCGTAGTGCTGTTCCGCGCATGCCTTCTTTCGGATCGCGCTACGCGATCGGCCCCTCTTCCAGCGGGATCCTGCCGGCCAGCCTCCCTGTGCGACGACTCCTCCGCCGCGTCTCCCCGCTCAGCCCGGCCCCGCCTCCCTCCTCTCCCGCGGCTCCTTCCTCCCGCCCGATCCCGGCGGCCCCTTCCTCCCGCCGCGATCCCGACGGCTTTACCTCCGCTCTAGGCGAACTTCTGACGGACCTCTGCAACAGGCGCCCTCCCGTGACGGTTTCCACCGGCTCTGCCTCCCTCGCTGCGCACTGCCCCGACGAAAGCCGCGCCTCCCGCTGTCCACGAATTCCAAGTGTCGGCTCTCTCCTCCGGCAGATCTCCTGCTGTCGTCCTTTAACATCGTGGCTCCATCCCCTCCTTCCCCGGCGTCTCCTCCCTGCTGCGTGCGCTAGACTCTGCCCTCCCGATCCTGTCGCGCCTCCAGATCCCGACGGGATCCAGTCGCGCATCTGGTTGCCCTTCCTGAGAGGCGCCCTCCTCCCGTCGCTGCACACGTAGCCCTCAGCGGCCCTTCCTGCTCGGAATCCTCGAGCCCCCTCTCTGTGCGCCAGCTCCGACGACTCTGTTGCTGTCCAGCGGCTCCGCCCTACATGACGCCTCCAACACTGCTCGCTCCATACCGGCCTCCACCTGCGGCAACCCCCGCCTTCATGCCGACCCTCGTCCTGCGAATTTCCCGGCGCTACGACGTCCGACACTGCCCCGCGACCCTCCAGCGGCGTCCCTCCCCGCAGCGCACTCCCAGCCGGAAACTCCCGACGTCGCTCGCCCCCCTCCTCCTGCGCTTCTCTCCCGGCAGCCGCCTCCCTTTCCTGGTGGAACCATTTCTGCCTGCTCCTTGTCCAGCACGCCCTCGCACTTCCTCCATCGTGGCGCAACACTTCGACCGCCTAGGCTTCGGGCCCTTTGGCACTGCCAGATCCCGCAACGACTGCAGAATAACTGCATTCCGTCGCCGGCCCCGCAAGTGCGGCTTTCCCAGTGCTAGTGTGGTTTTCCCGACGTATCATCGACCGACTCCACTAGTGCGGCATTCCTGGCGCTCCGTCAACCGGCCCGGTCTGAGTGGTTCCTTTGCTGCGCCCGTGACATCTTCCATCCATCATCTCGAGAAGAGCTCAATCTTGAGAGGGAGCTACGATTGTTGCTTGTTTCTTTTTATTTCGTCTTATTTTGTAATCAAGCTGAGTATGTCCGGCTTGAGGGGAAGTGTTTGCAGTCTGTTGATTGCTTTGTTTTTTCTTTATGTGTTCAAGCTAGGTACACCTAGCTTGAGTGAGAGTGTTGGAGTCTGCATCCCACATCGGACTTGTGGTTCGGTGTGGTCTTAATTATTCATTATAAAAGAACCTCAAGGCCTCCTTTAGAGAGAACCTTGGGGGTTCAGGTCTCTCCTTTTATCATTCTATAAGATGGAACAAGAGTCTCATCGATGTTCAAAGGAGGAACTACCTTTCCAGTTTGAGCAGTGACAGGAGTGCTCAAGATCGCCATCAAATTTTTCTAGTACGGCGAGCCGAGCAATGGTTTGGAGGTCTGCCTTGAGGACAAAGTGGTTTTTTTAGGCAGGGGGAATGTTAGGAATGAGGGGCTTTTCAGGCGTGGACCTTAAGGGGAGAGGGTGTTTGATGTCAAGGGGCAGATTTGTACTTTGTTATAATTAGTTGTGTTTGCTAGCTGTAGCTGGTAGGGGCTGCTATTGGGCAGGTGGGGTAATAAATAGGGCTCTTCGGCGTTGGGAAGGGATACGAATCAATTTGGAATTAGCTTGGCAGTTTGGGAGGCGTCAGACCTTGGGAGGTCTCCGCTGTGGCTCCTATGAAAGTGTTCCTTCGGGGGAGTTTCTTCTTCTTCTTCTTCCCTTGCTTCTACTGTGATCCTCTCTGTTTTCCGCTTGCAACGATACAGTAATACAATGTTATGAATCTGCCATTCATCCATCGGCCCGAAGACCTTCAATTTTTTTTATTATATGATAAAGCCCCCTTTTAAGGGATGAAGGGTGTGGAAACCCAAAGACATCATAGACATAGGACAATACACTCGAAGGATAGAAAGAATAAAAACCAGAAAGACATCACTGAACTGCTCCTCCCCAGCATTTGAACAAGAATAAGCTCTCCACCATTACAAGGCTAATCGGCAAGCTAGTGTCTTGTGTCTAGCACAGGCCCGATCCGATGGCTGACGCCATACCCTCTCAAACAACCAAATCCAAAAAACTCTGCAAAGATGAAGAGCCAGCTCTGAAACCTCCTCTGAAGTCTGTTCATGAAGTCATCCATGTCACAAACTTCCCTCCTTCGAACAACAAACCATCAACCAGAGAAAACCACCATGCTGCGACACTGAATCCCAGGGTCACAAGGGACCATTCCACCAGAACAACGCATACAACACCCATACGAGGGTCGGTACACAAACCAATGATTCCTAATAGTTTGTTAATAATTATTATATTATTCAAGGGTCGGTACGCAATTAAATAATATTATAATTTAAAGTCCATCTCTATAAATAGATGGTTATGTCTATTGTGCAGGGTTAATCGAGAATTGAGAATCGTTGCGCACATAGGACTTCTCTCTCGAATTTCTCCTTCCATCCCCATCTCAAGAACGAGACTCCTTCAGCCCGAAGGATCTTGAGCGATCAAGTCGAACAAAACAAGACGATTGATCCGCCGTGCTAGCACCCGAAGGTCCATCGGTGATTGTTCGGAGATCAAAGGAGCACACGTGGATTACTACTAGCGAGATTCTACTACACTTGAATCCTCCCTGCGCAATGAAGGTAATATGGAAAAAAGTTTTCAGAAAATCAACTCCTACATCGAAGAAAGAGCCTTAGACAAGGATTTTTTTTCTTCAGATCTAATTAAATTAATTATAAATTTAACGTGAAATGATCCTCTCTGGGTTCCGGGTTTTCTCTGTCATTATTTGGTGGAAAAATTTCATTGGTCATGGCGTTTATGTCATGTACTTTTTGCGAATGATCCATCAAATCGACAAAACATTTATGGTTATCGCCCATCAAGGCGTTTCCGCTGCACTCTAAACCTTCACCAATAGGGTTCTATTCATCCGCACTTCCACTCCATTCTGCTGAGGGGTATATGCCATCGTGAACTGTCTCTTGATGCCTTCCTGTTGACAAAAAGAATCAAACCCCTCGCTTGTATATTATTCATCATTGTCAGTCCTCAAACACTTGATCTTCTTTCCAGATTCAAACTCATTCCATGCTTTGAATGTTTTGAAGACTTCAAAGACATTCGCTTTCCTCTTGATTGGAAACACTTAGCATCTTATGGAATAGTTATCAATGAAAGATGCACAGTACCTTGCTCCTCTCAGGGATATAACTAGTGCTTGCCAAATATTAAAATGGATCAACTCCAAGATCTCTTTGCTCCTCGCCGTCGACGTTCCAAACTCCAACCTATGTTGCTTATTCAAAACACAATGCTTACAAAATGATAAGGATACCTTCGTAAGTCCAGACATCAATTTTCAATCAGAAAGAATCTTTAGGCCTCGTTCAAACATATGGCCAAGCTTCCAATGCCATAATGTCGTCAGCGATTCCGTTGAGGTAGTTGATGCGACAACTATCTCCGTTTCTTTGTATGTTTCGCCCATAAACACGTACAGGTTTGTTGAGATCTTCTCCGCCTTCATCACCACATGTGCGCCCTTTACAATCATCATCATCCCTTTCTCGGTGTGAGTCTTGCATCCAATATCATCAAATTATCTCAAGGACAAAATGTTCTTCTCGATGCCCTTCACGTGGCGTACTTCTTGAATGGTTCGGACCATACCATCGTGCATCTTCAGTTTGATGGTACCGACTCCAACGATCTTCAAGGTATGATCGTTCCTCATGTACAAAAGTCCTTCTAGGATAGTTTCATACTTATCAAAGCATTCGCGCCGAGGCGTCATGCACCATGTTGCTTTAGAGTTGATAATCCATGTGCCGTCGAGATGTTGTCTACCTTCAGTAGTCGTCGCCGTTTCACTGACTAGTACGTCTCTATTTCCAGAAGTACTTGCCACATTTCTTTGAGAGTTCTTTTCACCACCCTTCTTGTTCCAACAGTCTTTGCTGACATGCCCCCCTCTTGCCGCAATTGTAACATCTGACATTTTTCTTCTTCTTCCTTGATTTAGATCTGTCAGGATTCTGGTTCCCACTGGAATCACACTCCATCGTTCTTCCTTTTTCATTGACAGAGTTTCCACTTGGTGCGTTGTTGTCTTTTTGTCTTCTTTGTTCTTGCGCCAACTATCTTAACTGCAACGTCGTTGAAGACCAATATATCCGCCAAGATATTATTAGGGAGGTTGATGATGAACAAATCATACGAACCTGACAAACTCTGGAGTAGAATCTTTGCACGTTATGTATCTCCAATTTTGTAGCCCAACGCCATAAGCTGAGTGAACAGAGTATTGCGGGTGTTGATCTGGTCAGCCACTAATGATGATTCCGCCATTCGAAGTGTTTAATTTTTTCTTCAAGAAAAATTTGTTATTGAGTGACTTGGTATCGTACAACTTTGTCAGAGTATCCCAAATTTCCTTCACCTTCTTTTTTTCCGCAATGCTTGACAGAACCCCGTCTCTCAAAGCCAAATGGATGTTGGCAGTGACATTCCCGTCCATGTTGTTTCATTTCTTCTCCGTCACATCCACCGGTTATTCACCAATCGCCTGTAGACGATTATCTTTCCGCAACATCACTTGATACCACTTGCCAGGATCGAAAATAATTGGCTCTTCGGTGTTGCGATAATTACAAGATAAAAAAAGTACAAAAATGCGGAAATAAAAAATTAACGCCGGATGTAATGTGGAAAACCCCCCAAAATGAAAGGGGCAAAAAACCACATACAAATAAAATGATTTCGCCATGGTAAAATGTGGGTATATACTCTTACTCTGAATTATAAGGAGAAAACACTCAAAATATTTTCTTTTGAATAAATGGAGAAAACTCATAAAATACCGCACTCAAAGCTGAAACCAGGAGATGATATGTTGCTTGAGAAGCTGATGATCAAAACTATTGGGGGGAGATTCCCTTTTATAGGCTGCCCCCACCCTCCTTTGACCTAAAATAAATGCCTTTTATCAAATTAAATGGATGAAAATAAAGGCAGGGAGCCACTCATTTTGAATGAATTAAATGAGGTGACTTTTTTTTCTCTCCACAAAAGTTTCCTGACAGTTTTTATGTTTGTTCCTTTTTCAACAGTCCTCATTACTGTATTTCGTGGTGCATATTCACTGTATCATTTATTTATTTGATGCAACTAGAGGGACGGTTCAATGTTCTATTACCATGGGTACTGGGCTTGATTGTTCAAGAAAAAGCTCCTCTGCTTTCTTCTTCCGAGAGCATAACCAATCTAAGATGGTTTTCACTGCATCATTTATTTATTTGATTTCATGCATTGATGCTGAAAATTACTAGTTTTGCGTTTCAAATATTTCTGTCTAGGTTCCTCAATTTCTGCTTTTTAATTTGAAAATTGAACTGGATGAGCATATTTGTGTCCTTTATTGTCACTCTCCTTATGGTGTCTGTGGCCTCCTTTATCAATGATCACAAGTATATTTCGTTGATTTGTGTCCTGGTACAAGCTGTTTGTTTTAGATGGGTCTGTTGGCACGGCGATATCATCTGTGGAATAATTATTCTAGTCTTTAATTTAGCACCCTGCTGTTGAATGCAAAGATAACTTTTTGGACGTTTTTTTTATCTGAAGTTTGTATTTATGCTGTTGTGTTGCAAAAACATGTTCAAACACCTGGCGAACACTCCTCAGGCTTTGCAATATTTTTGTAACCTATTACCACCCAATGCAGGTCTGTTTGACGAGAATGGGAAACTCCTAGGATCTGCCAGTAGTCCGATACAAATCTGGAAAGAAGGCGACTGTATTGAGGTGATAAACGAGCGGCTCTGTGAGTATTAGCAGTGTTTAAATGACCATGCCAGTGAATTATAGCAGAATTTTATTCTTTTCTGGAGGCCATGACTCTTGAATTTTACTGAAAATTAATGGTTGAATTTCAGTCCTTGGGTCATTATATATCACAGAACAGTTAGGACAATATAAACACCAAGTGGAGCTGCAAAAAGTTTTCTATAAGAACCTGATTTATGGTTTTTTCCTTTCCATTTCAGCAATCTTCAACAGATATCTGGCATGCTGTCTGTGCAGCTGTCAAAGCAGCATGCTCTATTGCAAATGTTGATAGAGAAGAAGTATCAGGCCTAGGCTTTGCAGCTACTTGTTCTCTTGGTTAGTAATCACTCCTATGCGTATGATCTCATCATTTAAGGTGCTTTGGTTGTATGCTCTGTGGAGATTGCTTTTCAATGATATCCATAACACATATTTTTCCACTCACAGTTGCAGTGGATGCGGATGGATCCCCTGTTACAGTCTCTTTGAGTGGTGATACTAGAAGGAATGTTATCGTTTGGATGGATCATAGAGCTGTAGATCAAGCTGAAAAGATCAATTCCTCCAACTCTCCAGTATTACAATACTGCGGTGGATCCGTTTTTCCTGAAATGCAGCCACCAAAGGTAACTGGGCAGTTTGAGTTCTTTCCAACTTGTGCAATTTTAAAAAAAAAGTAAATTGTTTGTTTATCCCTTCAACTGATTTGTTTTTTGTTGTGTCTTTGTGCTATGAATGCTGTCTGTGAGTCCGCATTTGCGCTCACTGCCAAATGGGGTTTGACCATTTTGTAAGGTGATTCAATAATCAAAATCACTCATTAATTTGTCTTGGAAGTATGGCAGTTTGCATTTAAATTTTCAATTTGCACCACTCATTAAATTATTGTTGGAGTAATTATATGTGGGGTTTGACTGGGTCAATTGCACGGGTTAGATTAGTGGGCCAAGCACGTTTTCTGAGATAATCTGTCCCGCATCTCATATTTATTTCAGCTGCTATTTGCACTTCAACAGGTAACTCGCCTAATTTCACAATATTGCACCGAGTGTAAGTCGATTGTTGATGAAATCAATAACGTGCGACACATTCCACATACTCATGACATGGCCCAAACTCAACTCGACCACTTATTCTTATTCTCATTACTTCATGTCTCAATATGAAACTCTCCATTACAATTATGGAGATGCTGGCTGGCCCCACTACCTTACATCCATCATTGGTGGATGATCGTCTTGTTCATGCTTGTTGTCATCCGCCATCGATCACCACTGACCACTTTGGTTGTGCTGCTATGCTCTTTTGCAGTCTCTACCATTGTCTACGCTTGTCCCCCTCTCGCACCGTCTTCTTCCACATGATAAAGTTAGGGGGTCGAGGATGTACTCGTTGGATTACGATTTGGCTAGGTCTACGTTCGTCACCCTCACGTACCTGCTGCTATATTATTAATGGCGCGGCATGGCGCAACACCATGGACGGTCGCACCACGCCATGGCCTTGGCCTGACTTTGTGTGCCACATCGCCATTCGCGATGGCGGTGGCGAGCGCCATCACGTGTCACTTAGTTTTTTTTTTCTTTTTTTGTTTTTTTTAGTTTCTAGCTCTACCCAGCCCAACGACACCCCCCTGATACGCACACACGCTTGATTCTCCCTACCCGAGACGTGCGGCCCTTGGATGGCGACCCTTGCCCCCCCCCCCCACTGCTTTGCTACCCTGCACGAGCAACGACCACTTACTCCTCTTCTTTGTCTTCTATTTTATTTTATGTGTTATTATTTGTTTGAAGCACCGGCGATTGAGAATTCAAGCAAGCTGAGTGAGCAGCTCAAAACGGAACCTGCAGCCGTTGGGGTTCGAAAGGGAAGACATGGGGGAGAGGATATGTGGGAATAACTTGGGACCAATCCAGGTTAGTTTGAAGCACCGGCGATTGAGGATTCAAGCAAGCCGAGTGAGCAGCTCGAAACGGAACCTGCAGCTGTCGGGGTTCGAAGGGAAGACATGGGGGATCAAGAACCACCGCACCAGAAGGAGATTGCATGGGGGAGGACTGCCAGTACGTACAGTGGCAGCATGGGTGGTTGACGACTCTTGCGATGAAGCCACGTTCAACCCTTGCACTGATCGATCACAAGAGAAGGGAAAAATTGCAAAAAATGAAAAGTGGTGTAGCTTTGTTGATACTGGAAGACGGTGAGACAACACATGCTGGAATGATTGCAGCTATATCGGATGTTGAAGTTGCTACTATACAAGCTGCCTGGTTGCATAGGCGGCCAAAGCCTCCACCAGAAGCTGTTGTTCCAGTACGAAGGAAGAGGCTGTCGTACCAGTGCTAAAGTTGCCGAGCCGGGCTATTGGAGTTCCACCTTGAGGACAAGGTGAATTTTCAAGAGGGCGGAATTTGATATGAACGTGGGGCTGGATGCTGCTGTGCAAAGTGGGGGTCCAACTGCTGTGTGTGTGTGTGGGGGGGGGGGGGGAGCTCATAATAGCCAGGGGCAGTGATGTCTTTTGGCATTAGGGAGTGGTTGGCTGAATGGTTGGGTTGTTGGGTAATAATAAATAGGGAGGCTGAGGGCAGCGGGAAGACACAAATGTATTCGGGAACTGCTTCCATTGGAAGCTGACCGGTGGGTTAGGCCACGACCTGTTGCAGCAGGTCTCTTGGAGGAGTCTTCTTATTCCCCATTTCTTATTCTTTTTTGTTCTTTTGTAATTCCTGTTCGTTACTGCTACTTCTATCTATAAAATACCATTGTTTCTCTCCCACAACTATCACAAGTCAATGAAATGGTCAATCGCACCATTATGTAATTTTTCTCATCTTCCCGTGGATCTACCGATTCACTTGTTGGCCAACATTTATTTATGTTTGTGCTTCTGTTTTAATTTTAGCTCTCTGGAATTCCTGTTCTTTTTGCCTCATTCTGTGTTGCTATGGTTTGGGTTCTTGTTTGCTCTTCTCCTTCAATGATGATTGAAATATACCGAAATACAGATTTATTTCTGTACACAATGTGTAATGTGATGCAGATTCTTCTTGCTTTCGAAGTTCATGTTGATTAGTGGTGGGCTCCATGCATAGCAATCCTGGCACCTGCGCTCATGCTTGACCCATTTGCACATACAAGACAAATAAAAACAAGTCGATTAACATGTTGTAAAAGTGGGTGCCCTAGACACAACTTGAATAGTATTTTTCGATTAACATATCATTTATACAAAGTGTATGTATGATGTTATCTTACTATAATAGTGTTGACACATCTGTCCGCTATTTACATGGTAATGTCCTTAGATTATTTGTCATATTAACAGATTATAATAGTTCTTAGCTATGATGAGAACCTCGAGATACTATGACAACAATCTTAAACATATGGTTCTATGGTCTAGATATATCATACTAATGAGACATAGATGATGTCTGACTATCAGGTATTGGGGGCTCATAAGCATTGAGACTTCTCATAAAGTTCGCACTAGGTGATCTCAGGTAAAAGTGACCATGAGGACAAACCAACCAATAGGAACACCACATGTTTTGGGTGTCATTGGATGTTTCTATCTACGAGCATGCATATCGGTCTTTAGACTTGAAATCATTATCATTGTGTATCGTTTGATCGCATATTTTGATGCAAGATGATGTTGAACCTTTAACTTGTTTTTATAATCACAATCACTAAAAATATTTCTAATTTTTTTATTTTAATTAAATTAGCATCATAGATGCATCATGCAAAGACCTGGAACAAGAATTACAGCGCAATGGGGACCACGCCGCAGTGCAACTCTGTTGATGGCGAATTCCCCTTACCTCAATGTGAGGCGGAGATGTTCTTTTATAGATGAGTAAAAATAATTACAAGGCGGGATATTCCGATGTGGGACTCAGAAATACCCATTATACTAAAATGAGGTCCAACACTCCCCCTCAAGCTGGACATGCCCAGCTTGGACTGAGTCCCACAAAGAAAAAAGATGACATTGAACAAGGCCATCCATACTCCCCCTCAAGCTGGGCCGTGGAGGTGGTGAATTCCCAGCTTGGTAGTGAGAGAGTCAAGGCGAGCTCCTGGGAGGCCTTTGGTGAAGATATTGACAAGCTGATCCGCTGTCGGAATATGACCAAAACTGATATGATTTTGCTTCAGATGGTAGCGAAGAAAGTGACAGTCCACCTCGATATGCTTCGTCCGTTCATGGAAGACAAGATTCGATGCAATCTTCATGGCTGCCTGATTGTCACACCAAATATGAGCAGATGTCTGTGATTGGAAACCAAGCTCATGGAGGAGATGATGAAGCCAGAGGATCTTAGTGGTGACCATGGCCATGGCGCTGTATTCTGCCTCTGCACTAGATCTGGAGACGACAGTCTGCTTCTTGCTGCACCATGAGATGAGGATATCAGCCAAGAACACGACAAATCCACAAGTAGACTTGCGGGTAGCAAGGCAACCTGCATAGTCCGCATCACAGAAGACCTCAACATCCAAATGAGCATGATGGGTGTACCGAAGGCCACGTGCAGGGTCTTTCTTTATGTATTTGGCAATGCAGAGGACAACATCCCACTGAGATCTGGTTGGATGCTCCACGAACTGGCTCACTTTGCTAACTGCGCAGATAATGTCTGGTCGTGTCATGGTGAGGTAGTTGAGTTTTCCCACCAGATGACGATAACTCTCTGGGTTAGGAAACGGTGCCGAGTCAGTATGGAGAGAGCGTTCCCGAGACTCAAAAGGAGTGTACACGACAGTCGCCTGGCTCAACCCTGCATCCTGTAAGATATCAAGGGCATATTTGCGTTGGCAGAGATAGATAGTGTCCTCAGAACGGGAGACCTCGATGCCAAGGAAGTAGGCGAGAGGACCAAGTTCTTTAGTGTGGAAGTGGTGGTGAAGGTGCGCCTTGAGTTGGGTGATGCCAGTGGAGTCACTCCCTGTGATGATGATATCATCAACATATACCACTAGCAAAATACAATCATTTGACGTCGTACGGAAGAAGACAATGCGATCCTTCATACTGCGAGAGGCCAAAGGCTGTGACGACAATGTTGAAGCGGCCAAACCAAGTACGAGGAGACCGCTTGAGGCCATAGAGGGATCGACGAAGGCGACATACATGGGAGTTTGCTCCAGAGGCACGAAATCCAGGGGCTGCTGCAGGTAGACTTCTTTGTCAAGAAAACCATGGAGAAAGACATTCTTGACATCCAACTGATGAAGCGGCCAGTGATGATGAGCGGCCAGAGATATGGATAGACGGACCGAGGCCATCTTGGCAACCAGAGAGAAGGTCTCAAAGTAGTCGATGCCATGTGTCTGAGAAAATCCCTTCGCCACAAGACGAGCTTTGAGGCGATGAAGAGTGCCATCGGCATTGAGATGGATCGTATAGATCCATTTGCAGCCGACTGCCTGTTTGCCTGCAGGGAGGGGGACCAGATCCCATGTATGGTTGTCATCCAGAGCCCGCAGTTCATCCCGCATAGCCTGTAGCCACCTCGGGTGTGATTTGGCATCGCCAACCGTGCGGGGGATAGATATCGTCTCTAGTGCTGACAAACCGCTGTATGAAGATGTAAAAAGAGGAGTAGTCTGACAAGATTGAGTACCTTTCCGGAGTGCAATAGGCAAGTCATCTGATGCTGTGACAGGAGCATCGGACGAGGTGGGAACGATGTTGTCCTCGGCCTGGACGAGGGGTACAGTCGATGGGCGATGAGAGTAGATCGTCCCAAACCGATGACCAGTAGGGGAAGACACCAGAGGAGGGTGAATGATGAGAGGAAGACACTCATCGATGGTAGTGTCTGGATAAGAAGAGGACGGAGTGAAAGGAGAGCTCTCAACAAACGACACATCGACAGAGATGATATAGCGTCGTAAGTCTGGAGAAAAACACCGATATCTACGCTAAGTGCGGGAATATTCGAGAAAAATACACCGGAGGGATTTGGGAGAAAGTTTAGAGAGGTTGGGGCGAGTGTCCCGGACATAACAGAGACATCCGAAGACTCGGAGTGGAAGTGAGTGAGAAGGGAGAGAGGGGAACGTAGTATGAAAATGAGTCTCCCCCTGAAGGATGGAAGAAGGAAGACAATTGAGGAGGTAAGTAGTAGTGAGAATGACACCCCCCAGAAGAGAAGAGGTACCTTGCGGTGGAAGAGGAGGGCACGAGCAGTCTCCAAAATATGCTGGTGTTTTCGCTCGACCACTCCATTCTGCCAAGGGGTATCAGGACAGAAGGTCTGATGGATGATGCCGTGTGCCTGTAGAAACTGCTGAAAGGGAGTGGAAAAGTACTCTCGCCCATTGTCGGAGCGTAGACATTTACAGAGATGGAAAACTGTGTCTGGATCTCATGGTAAAATGTCTAAAAGGTGGAAAATACTTCTGTCCGATCACGAATAAGGTACAACCACGTCATACGGTAAAAATTATCAATGAAAGAGATATAGTATTTATAGCCTGATTGACTCGAGGTGGCACAAAGACCCTATACATCAGAATGAACCAAATCAAAGGGTTTGGCAGCCCGTGTGTCTACTCGAGGAATATATGAAGTGCGATGGTGTTTCTCGAAGGTACAAGACTCACAATGAAAAGATAAATGCTGACTAATATCTGGATAGAGCTGATAAAGGGCGGAGACAGAGGGGTGACCCAACCGAGTATGGAGGTCCAAGGCACGAGCAGAGACAGACGTGAATGCGACGGATGTCGGGCCATCGAACATGTACACCCCATCTCGAAGCTGACCTCTACCAAGTTCCCGGTTCGTCATCTGCTTCTGAAACATAACAATAAACGATGTAAAGATAGCATTACAATTGAAATCCTTGGTCAGCTTACTAATGGAGAGAAGGTTAAAAGGACTGCGTGGTACATGAGCCACCGATGATAGGTGAAAAGATGAGGTCAGAGAGCATGTACCAAAGCCGACAATGGGAATAATAGAACCATCAGCGACAATGATGGTTGATGAACCAATATAGGGACTGTAGTTGGAGAGCATATCTGCATCACCGGTAAGATGGTCGGACGCACCTGAGTCAAGCATCCAGGCAGGGGAGCGATGACTGACAAATGCAGTGGAACCACCCGAGTGGGCAAGAGATGCTGATGAAGAGCCCGGTAGGGAGGTGGTCTTATGATCGTGAATCATCTGGATCTCAGCCATGGAGAGATCCAAAGATGAAGGAAGAGCGGCAGCAGGCGGGGATGCATCTTGGACCGCAGTCTGGCCCTGCCGTGGGTGCTGGGCGGGATGGCCATGAAGGACCCAACAACAGTCAACCAGGTGGCCGAGCTTGCCACAATGTTGACAGAGTGGACGAGGTCGGCTTTCTCCATGTCCGCGTCCACGAGGTCCGGTAGGGCAGCTACTGCCACGACCCAGGAGAGCAGTGTGATCAAGGTTAGGGATGGGTGAGGCAAGGGCCCGATGAGCCTTCCCAAGGCGATGATAGACCTGCGGAATCTCGAGGGACAAGGGGCTGGCTAGCATCTCCGTTGCCGTCGTCGCATATTTTGGGTCGAGGCCATGGAGAAGGCTGAAAAGACAGAGCTGGTCCCGCTGGGCTAACACTTCCGCAGGTGTCTATGGAATGGGTCAAAGCTCAAGAAGTTCATCCCGCAGAGCCTTCCATTCCATGAAGTATGCTGGAAATGGAAGAGCCTACTGGCGGAGGAGGGACAACCGCTAAAAAAGATCGGATACCCGAGTCAAATTATTGGTCTCAGAGTACATGAGAGTCAAGGAATCCCAGAGTTGACTTTGTTGGCTGTCCGGGTGACGTCTTTGACTTTGTGGTCCATAGAATTGACCAGCAAGGCAAAGATTTTGCTGTCGGCAAGCTTCTACGGACGATATTTCGGGTCGGTAGGTAGTGGTGGTGGATCCTCGAGATGAGAATCGAGGTCCATGCCGGTTAGTGACATCAGCACGGTCTTCCGCCAGATGAAGAAATTTGTGGAGTCAAGCCGCTCATCATCCAAGCGGGTGAAGGCGGTGATAAGCGGAGGGAGGACTGAGGCGGCCATCAGAGGGAGGTCGTCGGGAGTTGCTGATGAACTCGGCATTCAGCGCCGGATGCTGGCAGCTTGCAGGCAGGGTGCCGAGCGGGAGGTTGGGGGTTGCGCCTGGAGGGCAGGCTGTCGGGGTTGCACCTGGACAGAGCTGGGAGGGCAGGCCGGCGGGGGTTGCGCCTGGACAGAGGAGAGGGCAGGCCGTTGGGGCGGAGTGCACCCGCTGGGAAGGCCGGGATGCGGCCGGGATGCGGCTGGGAAGAGAGGCCGTGGCCTTCGTCGGGGCGGAGGGAAGCCGGGGGGGGGGGTCGCGTGGCTTCGTCGCGAAGGAGGTTTGCAGAGGGGCGCAGGGAGCGCAGCTGCTGAGGGAGGGCCGTCGCGCGAGGGGGGGGGGGGGCAGGGCGTCGCCGTCGGGAAGAGGAGCGCCGGACGAAGGCCCCAGACAGAGGAGACCCGCGCCTGTTGCTGGGAGGAGGAGCCTGCGCCGAGGAAGAACAGAGGGCGTAGGGAGTGCCGGACTCAGTAGGGTTAGGGCAAAGGCGGGGCTGGACAGAACCGGGAATCCGCAGGGGATTTCTCGGAACCCTAGATGGGAGAGAAAAAAGAGGGATCGGGTTAGAAAGTACCCTTTGATACCATGTTGATGGCGAATTCCCCTTACCTCAATGTGAGGCGGAGATATTCTTTTATAGATTAGTAAAAATAATTACAAGGCGGGATATTCCGATGTGGGACTCGGAAATACCCATTATACTCAAATGGGGTCCAAATCAAACTTCTTCTCCTCTTTAGTTGCTCACTGTCGTTAAAGTGAGGGATCTTGATTTTTGGTTTCCGTTAAAACCAAAGGATTCTTTTTTCTTCTTTGGTTCTTGGTATTCCATTAAAACCAAGAGAGCAACATAACCCTCTCAAGCCTTCTTGAGGGGAGGGAGACATAGGGGCTCGTTCTTGACCTATCGCCGAGCTCCTTTATCAAAGTGTGTTTTTTTAATTTCCGCAATTTATTTTTCACTACGCTTTAATTTCCGCTACGCTTGCTTTACTTTGTTTTATTTTTAAATTGAATACTTGCATGATAAATGCTTTTATTTTATAGCATCGTTTTAAAATTGCTTTAAAAGGCAATTCACCCCACGCTTGCCATTTTATCTCCAACCTGCATTTGGTATCAAAGGAAACCTTTGGGTTTTTCTCAAAATATCTTTGTTTTGAAACGTAGTTTTGATTTTCAAAATCTTAACTGATTTCAAAATTTCATCTTTTTTAAATGACATTTTTTCAAACACCCTTGGTTGTCCCGAAGGACATTATGGGTCGTGCACCTTTTTTTAATGGTTCAGACTACACTTATTGGAAAACTTGCATGTCCACTTTTCTTGGTAGTATACGATACCCTGTTTGGAAAATTGTTATGAATGAGTTTACACCTCGAAGATAAATGGACTCCCGATAACATAACTGCTTTTGAACTCAATAACAAAGCTATGAATGCTTTACATTGTGGTTTAGATCGTAATGAGTTTAATCGCATTTCTACTTGTAAAACCGCTCATGAAATCTGGAAATTGCTAGAAGTAACTCATGAAGGAACGAATAAAGTGAAAGATACTAGACTTTATATGTTTAGACAAGATTTTGAAAGCTTTAGCATGCATTCAAATGAATCTATTAGTGAGATGTTTATGCGCTTTACTGACATATGCAAAAGAAAATCCTTTGGGTTTTACCAAGCAATTGGACACCCAAAGTGATGGCGATACAAGAAGCAAATGACATAAAGAAAATGGCAGTCAAGGAGCTAATCTGATTGCTCATGACCTATGAGATCACAATGAAGCGACAAGCCGATAAGGAAGTCAAAGAAGTCAAGGAGAAAAGGCGATTGCTTTCAAAGCATTTAATGACGACTCTTACAATGACGATGAGATGACTCTTCTTGCCAAGAAGATGAATTGATTCTTTAAAAGAAAGAAATCCTACCAACATGCCAAAAAGGAGGATGATCTAAGTAAACAAGAAGTGACGTGCTTTGAATGCAAAAAGGGACATATAAGGCCGGGTTGCCCTTTGATCAAAAAGAGCAACAAGGAGAAGAAAAATAAAAACAAGAAAGCCTTCAAGGCTTTAACCTAGAGTGCAAGCGATGAGCTCTCTCCTCAAGTGAATCAAGCGACAATAGTGTAAAGTGTCTCATGGATCAAGTCGAGGTTAGTAACTAAGTCAACTCAAAATCTTTTTCCTCTTCTTTCTCTTCTTCTTTCAATCACTAAGCTGCAAAGATCTAAAATATGCTTGCGATCAACTTGAAGAAGGTTTTTGCGAATTAACTTCAATATACCAAGAGCTTAAAAAGAAGTATAATCAAACGCTTAAAGAAAAGGATCAACTCGCTATCGAAAAATATGATTTATCATTAAAATTGAATGATCAATCGAACGGATGTGCATGAATTACAATCGACTATCGATGATCTTAAAAAATCTCATGAAATTCAAGGTGAAAAAATCTTAAATAAAATTTTGGGATCTCAACTGTTGCGGAAATGTCGGGAGTCGCAACGACAGAAAGAAACGATTTGCAGAAGAGTAAAAGAGAAAAAAACAAAAAAAGATCCTGGACACAGATATTTACGTGGTTCGGAAAAATGATCCCTACATCCACGAAGAGGCAGAATTTCACTATGATTTGAGAGCACAAATTTACAGGAGATCTTTCAGAGTTTCTTAACAATGGAACCCTAGCCCGAAATGGGCTACAAAAGGAGGAAGACAATCCACTGTTCCACCAACCGTGCAGGAAGTCCGCATCTCTACAGTAAAAGGTGGCTGGAAGTTCGCATCGCAACAGTGCCGCAGCCACACAAGTCTAAAGTGTTACAGTGCTAGCGGTTGGAAGTCCGCGCCGCTACAGTACTGTTGACTCCAGAATCCGACCTGTTACAGTGCCATGTCGGTGTCGGTCAGTCAGCTCTGCTATAGTGGTCAGAGTTGCCACAGTTCCCCCAAAAAATGGGCTGGGGACCTTCGGCTCCCGGAGCAGGGGCGCGTTGCTGCAATCCCCAACGAGCTCACTGCGGAGCTCGACTTGCGAAGGTTGCGACCTGGTGTGCAGTATGGGCCGCAAACATTCGGCCCAAACATCATCCAAAACAAGGATCGGGCTACACCAATCCAACATCAGCTACCCATAAAAAATTGTTTTGGATTTGGTTTTTCGAATAATTTCAGCTCTTTCAAAATGACAACTTTTGTAAAAGGCATTTCGCAAAATAAGTTTTGTAATTATTGTCGTAAAATCAGACATTTAATTCATGAATGTAATTGCACAAACGTTCGATATAGTAGACCAAAAAATATCCATTTTTCATCCCATATTTCATCTCGAAAACCGTTTTCAAAACAAATTTGGATTTCAAAATCCTTATTAGCTAACATATGTGGACCCAAAATCTGGGTTCCAAAAAACTTAATTTCTTAATTTTGTAGGAAACATGTCTAAAGAGTAACCCCAAAAGCTACGTGGTGGCCCCTCCAAATTTAATCAACTTGAAAAGCTCGATGGAGGATACGTGACTTTCAGTGACAATTCAATAACTAAAATTGTTGGTATTAGTACAATCGGTTTTCTCAATTCCATGCTTATAAAAGATGTTTTACTCGTTAATGGTTTAAAAACACAATTTGTTAAGCATTAGCCAATTGTGTGGCAATGGTTTTAAAATCATTTTCGAAAATGATTTTTGCAAAGTTTTTAATCTCAAAGGAAAATTTTTATTTACCGCTTTTCGTTTTCAGAATGTTTATATTATCGATTTAAAATCTCTTCTCGAAATATTAAATGTTTGAGCGTTCAATATAGCGAGTCATGTCTTTGGCATAAACGCCTTGGTCATTGTAGCAAACACACACCCGTTAAGCTCAACTGACATCAACTA
Source organism: Viscum album (assembly GCA_963277665.1). NCBI lineage: Eukaryota > Viridiplantae > Streptophyta > Magnoliopsida > Santalales > Viscaceae > Viscum > Viscum album. Next base: position 1,891,234,233 of record OY728135.1, read on the forward strand.
GTTCGAGATTTACCAAAATTGCATTTCTATGATAATATTGTTTTTGAACCTTACCAACTTTGTCTATTGATTTTAAATCTGAACTTGCTGTAGAAAAGGACAAGAATGCTCAGTTATTAAAGAAAACAATGAACTCAAAATGTCCAATGAGCAACTTAAGGACCCGAAAAGGTTTACAAATGGTAGAGAAACCTTGACCAGGATGTTTGGTGAACAGACCACACCCAAGCATACAACTTGGATTGGTTGCCAGCTCGGTCAGAGGAAAATTTATAAGAATAAATTTGTTCCTAGCTCAAGCTCTGCCAACACTGTAAACAATTCTTATTCTTATGGACCTAATAAAATGTTCATTTCTGAAAGTCTAAAGCCTGTTTATGGTAAACCTGTTAAACAACTTTGGATTCCTAAAGCTTTTATTAGTAACATTTTTGGATCTAAGAAAGTGTGAGTATCAAAATCATTTATTATCTAAATGTGTGTAGGAAACCTGCTTGAAGAGTATCAGTAAACACTTATGGTATTTGGACAGTAGATGTTCCAGACACATGATTAGGGACTACTCCAGCTTCAAAAAGTCTTATCAAGGTGGATGGTGGACATGTCACTTTTGGTGACAACGCTAAAGGAAAAATAGTCCGACTCGGTCAAATCAGTAATTCTAGTACTGTTTTAATTTCTAAAGCCTTATTTGTAGATTATTTAAAGTATGATTTTCTTAGCATTTCACATAGTTATTAATGGCGCGCGCCATGGCTAGTGCCAGAGAGTGGTGCGCCGCGCCATGGCTCATCTAAGATGGCTCATTGTGGCGGGCGCCATATTGCGCGCCATTGCGCCTTTTTTATTTTTTTTGTATTTTTTTTAACCTGCCAACTCTTACGCCCCGATTGAAAATACCTCTTTTGTGGTCAAACAACGTCCTCCTCTTTTGACTCTACGCAACACTTTTCCCGTGAGCGCAGCGACCTAGTCGGTATTGGACCACATTGACTGCCACGACCAAACCGAGACCCCTCAACTGCCGTGACCCAGTCGACCACGACCCAACCGAGCTCCCTCAACCACTGCGACTCAGATACGCGATGTTGTCCAAGGTAGGCGCACCTTCTGTGCGAATCATTAATTTTTTTTTGTTTTTAATTCAATTTTATTTATGTTGCTCGCCCCTTGTTTTTTTGAATAACTCCTGTTGTTATTTTTAATGCAATGTTTTCCTTCTGTTTTTTTTTTATGTTTTGTTTTTTTATTTTTTTGTTTATTTTTTTTGAGATATATGGTTTTTAATATTTAATTGTTTGTTTTATATATTTCAGGAATTGTGATTTATTTCAAAATGTCTAAGGCAAGGAAAGGAAATACCCGTCTTGGTTTTTTGAGATATATGGTTTTTAATAAATTTCAAGAATTGATATATATGATTTTTTGAGATATATGGTTTTTAATATTTAATTGTTGGTATCATTGTTGACTTCATTTGTTTTTTGATGTATGAAATATGAATTATTGACAAATCTTTGCTTTTTATATATATATTGTATAATTTATTATTTTTTATTGTTGATATATGTATACACCTCTTTTGTGCGCTGCAAGTTAATATTGCCACGCGTCGTGTGCCGCGCCGTGCGCTTTTGCGCCGGGGGCCCTTGTCGCCATCGTGCGCCATGCGCCGTAAATAACTATGGCATTTCACAATTGTGTGATGGTGATTATCATGTTAAATTTGAAAATAATGCTTGCAAAATTTATGATTTCAAGCATGCTTTAGTTTTTATTGCCTTGCGCAATGACAATGTTTATGCAGTTGATTTAGATTCTTTATTTTCTAAAAAATTTTCTTGTTTAAGATCTTGACTATGATATAGGAGATCAGGCCATTGCAACCTTCACTCACTTAGAAGCTAATTAGGAAATGATTAGTTAAGAATCTTCCTAAGCTAGAATTCTCAATGGACAAAGTCTGTAACCCATGTCAAAAAGGGAAACGACATAAGATCTCTTTCAAACAAAGAAAGAAGTTTCAGCTTTTCAACCCCTAGAGTTGGTTCAAATGGATTTGTTTGGACCCTCTAGTGTTTATAGCTTAAATGGGAAGCACCGTGCTTATGTTCTTGTAGATGACTTTTCTAGATACACCCAAGTATTTTTTTTAGGTCATAAAAGTGAATTTTTTATTTTTTCAAATATGCAAAATCTGTAGAAAATCTTAGTGGACATACTATTAAGACCTGAAGAAGTGATCATGACTGTGAGTTTGAAAATCAAGTTTTTGAATCTTTATGCTCACAACATGGCTACGATCACAACTTTTCTTCTCATAGAACTCCGCAACAGAATGGTATTGTAAAAGGAAGGAATGAGACTCTTCAAGAGATTGCCCGATCTATGCTCATTGAATATGACCTATCTGTTTATTTTTGGGCGGTGGCTGTTAATATAGCTTTCTATATTATCAGTATAGTTCTTGTTAGAGCACTTTTAAAGAACACTCCATATGCGTTTTGAAATGGAAGAAAACCAAAGTTTAACTACTTTCGAGTTTTTGGCTGCAAGGTCTTTATACTTAATACAAAGGAGAATTTAGATAAATTTGCATTCAAAAGTGATGATGAAATTTTCCTTGGTTATTCAATTTCCAATAAATCATATAGGGTATTCAGCTTCCAGTTTTTGGGGTGGGAAGGGTTTGGGGTGTGCATCGCGGGGTCGAGTCCCCTGGCGTGTTTTATGTTTGTGTGCGTTGTACATTGTAGAGGAATAAAAGAGAGAGACCGAACCCCCAAGATATTCTCACTAAAGGAGCCCTTGGGGTGTATTTATAACAAATAATAAAGACCACACCGGACCTCAAGTCCGATGTGGGATGCAGACTCCAACACTCCCCCTCAAGCTAGGTGTACCTAGCTTGGACACATAATGAAAAGAAAACAATAAAACAGACGCTAACACTCCCCCTCAAGCTGGACATACCCAGCTTGATGACAAAACAAGACGAAAACAGAAGAAACGGAAATAAGAAAAATGTTGTTGATGCTGCTCCCCCTCAAGATGGTAATGTGATGCCGCTGAAAAAGGATGGGTCATCGCCGGAAAAGTGCGGGGCCGGACATCAGAGCGTCGGGAAATCCACACTGGCGGGTCGGTCGTCAGAGCATCGGGGAAATCCGCACTACGGGCCGGTCGTCAGAGCACCGGGAAATCCGCAATGTCGGGCCGATCGTCAAAGCGCCGAGAATTCCGCTCGGGAGGGCCAGTCGTCAAAGTGCCGAGGAAGCCGCAATGGCGGTGCCGGTCGTCGAAGCACCGGGAAATCCGTTGGAGGAGGCCGGTATGGAGGGAGCAGTTGAGCAGAGGTGGTACGGGAGGCCGGCAGGGCTGGAAACCGGCTGCTGGAGGAGCCGGCAGGGATGGAGGCCAGCTGTCGAAGGGAGGCCGCCGGGCAGAGAGGCGGGCTGGACAGAACCGAAAACTGCAGGAGAGGCGCAGGGAGATGCCGGCAGGGGGAGATCCGCCGGTAGAGAGTCGCGCGGGAGGGCGGAAGGAGCCGCCGGACAGCAGCAGACCGCTGGGGAAGGGAGGCCGCTGGGGAAGGGAGGCTGCCGGCGCAGGGAGGCCGCCGGAACATCCGCAGGAGGCGGGCGCCGCTGGAGAAGCCGGAGGGAGGCGGGGCCGGTCGTCGCAAGGAGGCGAAGCCGGGAAGCCGCAGGAGGAGGGGACGTTGTCGACGGAGCAGCGAGTGGATCCGGCCAGATCTGGCCGGATCTGACAGAGGGAGCCACCGAGAGGCCAGCGCGCGAAGGAGGGAGCCATGTCGGAACTGGACTCCGCCGGGAAGAGCTGAGGAGGGCCGGCGACGGGAAGAGGAAGCCGCCGGGGGTTGCGACACCGCGGGGAGGGTCGGCGTGGAGGGCCGCCGGGAGTCGGGTGCCGCGGGACGGAAGACGCGTCGGCTGGGTGGAATCCCGCTCGGGATCTGCCGAGAAGAGGTCGCCGCGCACAGCGGGGAAGAACGCCGAGGGAAGCCGCAGGCAAGGTGGGGCCTGGCGCCGGGAGAGATCCGCCGGGAGGGGAGCAGCGCTGGGAGGGGAGCAGCGCCAGGAGAGAGGGCCTCCGAGAGTTGGGAACCGGGAGCTGCGGCGATGGCACTGCTGGGAGAAGGGTCGTCGCGCGCAGGAGGAAGATCCGCCGGGATGAAGGGGCCGGCGCGCGCGCAGCGGGGAAGCAGGCGCCGGCAGGGGAGACCCGCCGGAGAAACGACCCGGAGTGGGGGGCGGCGGTGCCACCGGCGAGGAGGGCTGGCGCTCAGGAGCAGCCGCCGTGAGGGAGGGTCGCCGTGGGGAGGAGCCACTGGGAGGCGCCGGGGATGGGGCCTGGTTGAGCCGGGAATTCGGAGATCAGCCAGGGAGGGATCCGCTGGGAAAAAAAAAGAGCCCCGAGGGGCGGCGGCAGACAATAAACCCAACCCTACATTAGGGTGGCCGCCGCCCCCCATGGGGGAGAGTTATGAGAAACCTTAGACGGGGAAAATAAAATGGGAGGAGGAGGGTTCGGGATTAATTTCCCTCTGATACCATGTAGAGGAATAAAAGAGAGAGACCGAACCCCCAAGATATTCTCACTAAAGGAGCCCTTGGGGTGTATTTATAACAAATAATAAAGACCACACCGGACCTCAAGTCCGATGTGGGATGCAGACTCCAACATACATCTTTCTCTATAGGGTATTCAATAAAAGAACCAAAATTGTGGAAGAATCTGTAAATGTCAAATTCGATGAAACAAATCCACATGAGCTTAAGACTTGTTTAGAAAATCTTGAGGATGATCATTCAAACTTGAATATCAATATCTCAACCAAGCCTAATGACGATTTTATGAAACTTGCTGTAGAAAAATCACTTGGTTCTGAGGAATTGTTTGAACCTGAACCTGAAGAAGAAAATGAAGTACCAAATACTCTTATTCCTAGAACCATTAGGACTCTTAGAGACCATCCCTTAGATGTTGTAGTGGAGATTTAGATAGAGGAACTCGGACTAGAGCTTCTCTTAGAAACCAGGGTGAACATCAAGCCTTCTTGTCACAACATGAACCTAAAAACATCACTGAAGAAATAAATGATGAATTTTGGATAATGGCTATGCAAGAAGAGTTGAATTAGTTTTAAAGAAACAAAGTCTGGGAACTAGTGGAAAGACCTAAGGATTTCTTGATTATTGACACTAAGGGTGTTTAGGAACATGATTGATGAGTTTGACACTATAATTAGAAATAAAGCTAGATTGATTGGGGTACAATCAAGAGAAAGGTATTGACTATGAAGAAACCTTTGCACCAGTAGCAAGACTTGAAGCCATCAGCGACGGGCACCGTAGCGGCAACAGGTCACTGTAGCGGCGGCAGAGTTTTGTAGCAGCGGCTGGTACTGTAGCACTACTATTCACAGAATGGGCTTTGGGCCAAAAAAATGGGCCTATGGGCCATGCAATGGGCTAAATGCCCACTGGGCCTTCGGGCCATGTAATGGGTCTCCCTCTACCCAGTTAAAGTGGTCTTTGATTTGCTTTAATAATAAATGAGGCTTCGGCCCCAACCTTTTAAAAAAAAAAATTAAGAGTGCATTTCTAAATGGTCATATCATTGATGATGTTTTTATAAAACAACCCACTGGATTTCAAAACCCTCACCATCCAAATCATGTTTTTAAACTAACCAATGCTTTGTATGGTTTAAAACAAGCTCTTAGAGCTTGGTATGATAGACTCAACTTATTTTTGATTTCTAAAGGTTTTACTAAAGGTATAGCTGATCCTATTTTATTTATTAAAAGAATTTCAAAAGATGTTTTGATTGTTCAAATTTATGTTGATATTATTTTTGAATCATCCAAAAACTCTTTGCGTACTGAATTTTCAAAATTAATGCAAAATGAATTTGAAATGAGTTTTGTTAAACCCTGTTTTATTATAATGGGTATCTTCGAGTCCCATATCAGATTATCCCACCATGTAATCTTTTTTACTAATCTATAAAAGAATGTCCCCACCTCACATTGAGGTAAGGAAAATTCGCTTTCTACATGGTATCAGGGGAAAAATCCCGATATTTTTTTCCTGCTGCCCTTCTCCTGGAGAATTCCTCCCAGCGGCCTCCCGACTTTGTCCTACCCTGCCCTCCTGCAGTTTCCTGGCTCCGGCCCCGCCCTACCTGTGGCTTCCCGGCTCGCCTCTCGCGGCTCTCGGACCACCTCCCGTCGCGGCTCCCGGCCCACCTCCCATCGCGCCTCCCAGTCTCCGCCTCCCGTCGCGGCTCCCAGTCCCCGCCTCCCGTCGCGGTTCCAGCCCCCACCTCCCGTTGCGATCGGCCCCGCCCTCCGCTTGACGGCCCGCCTCCTCGGCACTCCCGGTCTCCGCCTCCTTCGCGCGACGTCCCAGCCCACCTTCACCGCGACTTTCGGCCACCGCCCCTCCCGCGGCTTTCGGCCATCGCCCCTCCCGCGGCGATCTCCCGGCCTCACCCGCTCGTTGGCCTCCCGATCGAAGCGGCCAACCGTCGCCCCTGCTGCGCACGACGTCGTCCCGACCGGCCGAGACCCACCCTCCTGAGGCCCTCCCTCTGCGCGTCTTGGCCACGATCCTCCTTCCTGATCGTCACGACGCAACCAACCTTCGCCTCTCCCGCGGCACATCCTGGCCTGCTTCCCAAGCAGACGACTGGCACCGCTCTCCAGGCAGACCCCTCCCGCGACACTCTCCCGGTCCCGACACGGTCTCCCGGAGGGCGCAAAAGGCAGTACTCCGACAAGTCCGCCGCACAACATTGCCCCTTCACCACCATCTCTGACATGGTTGCACCACCCTCCCACCCCGGACGTCCCGACATCCCGACCCCGACTTCCTCGGCGCTCCCCGACGCCTTCTACAAGTTTAATGGGTGAGTTAAAATTCTTCCCTGGTTTTCAGATTTTTCAAAGAAAATAATCATTTTAAATCAAGCAATTACACTAAAGATCTTCTAAAACGTTTTGGTATGGATAACACCAAGGGTAGTGATACTCTAATGAGTATAAGCTGTAAGTTGGATCTTGATGAAACTGGAAAATCAGTTGACTAAACTACTTACAGAGGCATGATTGAAAGTTTGTTATACTTAACTGTTAGCCGACCTGATATTATGTTTAGTGTGTGCACATTTTCAAGCAAACCCAAAGAATTTTTAAATACCTCAAAAGTACAACCAATTTAGGATTGTTTCTCTAGAGGACAAACATTTGATTGAGTTAGTTATTCAGATGCAGATTTTGGTGGCTGCACGTTAGAAAAAACACCTCTGGAATATGTCAATTTTTGGGAAAATCTCTAGTTTCATGGTGTAGTAATAAACAAAACTTTGTTGTATTAGCCACTGCTGAAGCTGAGTATATAGCTGCATATAGTTGTTGTGTGCAAATCCTGTGGACGAAACACACATTACTCGACTATGGTTATCATTTTAGACATGTCCCTATAAATCGTGATAATACAAGTGGTATTAACATTTTTAAAAATCCCTTCTCTTTCAAGGACAAAACATATTGATATAAGACATCACTTTTTGAAATACCATTTTTAAAAAAGGGATATAACTCTTGAATTCATTTGTACTGAACACCAGCTTGCTAACATATTTACAAAGCCATTGAATATTGAGAGCATAAATTATATCAGGTATGAATTAGGGATGACCAACTATTTCTAAATCTTTCATTTTAGGTTTAATCTTTTTTATTTAATTGAATCCTTGTTATAAGTGCTTAACTTCTGAATATTGAGCTTTTTCTTAAGTAATCATGAAGTATAGTTCACACGGTCAGTTAAGTGACCGTGAGTTTTTGTTTATATGGTTAGTTAAGTGACCGTGACCAATTGGTCATGAGGTCACTATACCCACCGTGAACTTTTACTCACACAGGCACTATATTTATCGTAAGCTTCTGCTCGTGCGGTCAGTATAATTACCGCGAGTCCAAGGTTAGTATGCCTACCACGCCTTATTTGCTGTAAACACATGATCACTATACCCGCCATGTCTATTTGTGTGTAGAATTTTTACATAACTGTTTTTGCGGGATTCTTCTTAAAAATATTATTATTTTATATCCCTAAATGATTGAAATAAAATTCGAATTTGGAATCCGAATCAACGCACGCTCTTTTCCCTAAAATCCCTTCATTTTGAAGCCTTACCTGCTCTTGAAACCTTCCTATTGGGAACCTTTTTCTCGAACTCGAACCTTCTGAGAAATCAAATTGAAGCACAATAATGCCGAGGATGAAATGAGCTCCCGATGCCGCACCTCCTGCCGAATCGCCTCCTGCAAAGAGATCGAAGAAAGAAAAAAGTAGTATGAGTGCCGTAGTGAAGCCGCACGACCCGCATTTGGTAGATCGGGTAGTGTGTGCAGAAAAAGAAATGGATGCTCAGTTGGGACCATGTAAGGGCCTTGGGTCTTTTTTTTTTAGGATGTTTTACATCTGGTTCATGTAATGGGTTTACCCTTTTCCTAGTTTCAATAGGGTCTCTCTTCTTTATATTTAATAAAGGGGGCTTGTCCCTCAACCTTCTCCAAAAAAAAAAAAAAAAAGAAGTGGATGCTTAGTGGCTTCACTTTAACAAGTCTCTAGTATGGAAATCAGTTCAGATTCAGGGCTGGAATGAATGGTTTAAGGAAAATGGTAAGTCGTTCTATCCGAGGTTGGTTAAGGAATTTTATGTGCATATGGAACTTATGTTGCGGAATCGTCGGGAGACACAACGACAGAAACGAGAAAACGAAAGAAAGAAAAGAAAATAAGGACACAACGATTTTCGTGGTTCGGGAATAATCCCTACGTCCACGGGAGAGGCAGAATTTCACTATTTGGGAGCAACAAATTACAGAAGTTTTTTCAGTAGTAACCCTAGCCTGCAAATGAGCTATAAAATGAAGAAGACGATCACTGTTCCGAAAAGGTAAGTCCGCGTCGCTACAGTGAACGGCGGGCGACTTTGTCAAAAGCACTACAGTGGCTGCCGGCTGGAAGTCAAAAGTGCTACAGTCCAGTTGACCCCGAAGTCCAGACCGCTACAGTGCCTGTCGGTGTCGGTCGGTCAGCTCCGCTACAGTTGCGGGCCACAAGCATTCAGCCTAACCGGATCGGGCAACACCAATCCAACAACTTATTCCTAGAAATAAACGAGACACCATTCAGACAATGGTGAATGGAGAAGTTTTTTAGTTTTGTTCAAAACTCTGGGCAAAGAGCTTAAGTGTGCTGCATAAGGTTGAACATGAAGATTACCATAGCTCATATCCTATAAATCATGCCCACTTTGAGTTTCGAAGTGCCCTGGAAGAATTGACTGGGAATGGAACACCCCGAAGACCAACCACAGTGGAGCTTAGTGGTGAGTTCAAACTATTGGCAAAATTTATCCGACATTTGATCCGTCCCGGGAAAGGGAGTATTTCGAGGCATCAGGATCTTTTCTTTTTCTTCTTGATGAAGAATAAGATTCAGATCAGTTTGTCACGGTATGTGATGAGACATGAATGAGTTATATAAGCCCTCTTCTAAGTTCAATTCTTTGCCGTATCCAAAATTTATATCCAAAATTTATATTAGCCCTTTTAGATTACAAAGGATTAGTTCCTCAGGGGGAGGAAAAGGTGACTTCCTCAGATGGTTTATGCTTAACACAGAAGATCAGTATGCATATGAAAGTGAATTGGAACCTGTTAAACCCTCTTTTTTTATTTCTTTTATTATTATGGGTATTTCCGAGTCCCACATCGGAATACTCCTTTGTGTATTCCTCTTTCTCAATCTATAAAAGAAGGCCTCTGCCTCACCTTGAAGGAAATAGAGTTTTCCCAATTACATGGTATCAGAGGGAACCCTATTCCTGAGCCCTCCCTCTAATTTTTTTCCTCCCGGCTCTGCCCTAAGTGGCATCCTTCCCTCCTAGGTCTGCCCTATGCGGCACCCCCTCCCTCCTCAGCCTACCCTCTGCGCCCCCCCCCCAGCGGCCCTCCAGCGACGCTCTTGCCCGACACCCTGCGCCTCCCTACGCTGTCCGGCCCCGGCCTCCAGCGCCCCCCCCCCACAGCGGCCCTTCTTCTCTGCCCGTGGCGCCTCCAACGGCCCCCCCGGCGGCCCTCCTCTGCGCGCGGTGCCTCCCGCGGCCCCCCCGGCGGTTCTCCTCCTGTGCGCGCGGCGCCTCCCGCGGCCCCCCTGGCGGCCCTCCTCCTCTGCGCACGGCGCCTCTCGCGGCCCCCCGGCGGCCCTCCATCGCGACGGCCCCGATCTCCCCACACGACGGCCCCGCCCTCCATCGCGACGCCTCCCTGCGCCGCTTCTCCGCGCAACGGCCCCGCCCTCCCAGCGCGCTCGGCCGGTCTCGTCCCGTTGCTCCCTGACGACTTCGCCCGACGGTCCTCTACGCCGGCTCCCTTCCCGGCGGGGATCCCTCCCGGTGTATACATCCTAGCATTTTTTTTCTTCCAACCGCGGCTCCCTCTAGGCGAACTAGTCCAGGCGGACTTCGGGGTCAACTTCACTGTAGCACTTTTGACTTCCAGCCGGTAGTCACTGTAGCACTTTTGACAAAGTTGGCCGCTGATCACTGTAGCAACGCGGACTTACTATTCGGAACAGTGGACCGTCTTCTTCATATGTAGCCCATTTCGGGATAGGGTTTACTACTGAAATCATCTGTAATTTTGTGCTCCCGATATAGTGAATTCTGCCTCTCCCATGGACGTAGGGATTTTTCCCGAACCACGTAAATCGTTGTGTCCTTATTTGCTTTCTTTCTTTCGTTTTCTCGATTTTGTCGTTGTGTCTCCCGACGATTCCGCAACACATGATCCTCGGGACCCCGCAGAACCCGGTCCATCCTCGGCTTCTCTGGCCCATTCTGTTCACTCCGCTGCCTTTGTCGGCTGTCGCTCCCCTGCATGGATGCTTGACTCAGGTGCCTCCGACCACCTCACCGGTGATGCTTGTATGTTGACCTCCTACCGCCCTTATACCGGTTCATCAGCCATCACCGTCGCTGATGGCTCCACTATTCCCATTGCGGGCTTCGACACATGCTCTCTGACTCCATCGATTCACCTACCATCTATGGCACATGTGCCCCCATTTAATCTTCTTTCCATCAGTAAGCTGACAAAAGATTATAACTGTGCTGCCATATTTACCTCCTCTGGTGTTGTATTTCAGGAGCGGACTTCGAACTGGAAACTTAGTAGAGGCCAGCTTCGAGACGGGGTCTACATGTTCGATGGACCGACACCCATCGCTTGCACGTCTGCCACTGCTCCAGCATTGGATCTTCATTCCCGGTTGGGACACCCGCCTGCCTCCACCATTCATCAGCTTTTTCCAGACTTTAGTCGGCATAATTCTTTTCATTGTGAGTCATGTACATTTGCGAAACATCATCGCACTACATACATTCCTCACGTGGATACAAGGGCCTCAAACCCTTTTGATTTGGTTCATTCAGATGTGTGGGGTCCTTGTACCATTTCGAGTCATTTGGGATATAAATATTATATATATTTCATTAATGATTTTTCACGAATGACTTGGCTTTACCTCATTCGAGAACGCTCTAAAGTGTTTTCCACATTCCAAACCTTTTACAATGAAATTCAAAACCAATTTTCCATCTCTGTAAAATGTCTCTGCTCGGATAATGGGCGTGAGTATCTTTCCACACCCTTTCGGCAGTTTCTCCAGACAAAAGGCATCATTCATCAGACGTCCTGTCCTGATACACCCCAACTGAATGGCGTGGCCGAACGGAAACACAGACACATTTTGGAGACTGCTCGTGCCCTCTTCCACCGACAGGTGCCTCTGCATTTTTGGGGAGATGCAATTCTCACCGCCACCTACCTTATAAACAGTTTTCCTTCCTCTATCCTTCAGGGGGAAACTCCTTTTCGGGCTTTGTTCTCCTTTCTCCCTCTTCAATCCCTTTCCCTTCGAGTGTTTGGATGCCTCTGTTACGTTCGTGACACACGTCCTGGCCTCTCCAAACTCTCTCCCAAATCCCTCTGGTGCATTTTTCCTAGCTACTCCCGCACTCAGCGCGGATATCGCTGCTTCTCACCCAACCTACGGCGATATGTCATCTCGGCCGACGTCGCATTTGTTGAGAGCTCTCCGTTCTCCCTTCCCTCTCCTCATCCTGACCCCGCCATCGATGATTCTCTTCCTCTCATCATTCACCCTCCACCGGTGTCTACTCCTGTTGACACCCATTTTGGTCAGGTCTACTCCTGTCGTCCATCAATTGTATCCCCCGTCCCGGCCAATGACACCGTCATCCCCGCTTTGTCCGATGCTCCTGTCCCGCTGCCCGAGGACTTGCCCATTGCCTTACGGAAAGGTACTGAGTACTCTTCTATTTGTATCTTCATACAGGGGTCTGTCCGCTCTGGAGATAGTTTCTATTCCTCGCACAGTTGGTGATGCCAAATCTCACCCCGGGTGGCTAGCAACAATGCATGATGAATTGCAGGCTCTGGAAGAAAACCATACTTGGGATCTTGTCACCTTTCCAGCAGGCAAACAGGCGGTCGACAACAAATGGATTTACACAGTCAGGCTGAATCCCGATGACACTCTCCATCGGCTCAAAGCCGGCCTGGTGGCCAAGGGCTTCGCACATACTTACGGTATTGACTACTTTGATACCTTTTCCCCAGTTGTTAAGATGACGTTCGTTCGATTATTCATCTCTCTGGCCTCCCATCATTATTGACCTCTTCATCAACTGGATGTCAAGAATGTCTTCTTACATGACTTCTTTGAGGAAGAGGTTTATCTGCAGCAGCCCCCCGGATTTTGTGCTTCCGACGCCGAGTCTCAAGTCCGCCGACTCCGTCGCTCTCTTTACGGCCTCAAGCAGTCTCCCCGTGCTTGGTTCGGCCACTTTAGCACGGTCGTCACCGACTTTGGGCTCTCTCGCAGCATGAAGGACCACACTGTGTTCTACAGGACGACCTCCGCTGGCTGCATCCTATTGGTCGTTTATGTGGATGATATCATCATCACTGACAGTGACTCTGCAGGTATCACCCATCTCAAGAGGCATCTTCACCAGCACTTCCACACTAAGGATCTCGGTCCTCTCACATACTTCCTAGGCATTGAGGTCTCCTGTTCTTCGGACACCATCTCCCTCTGCCAACGGAAGTATGCGTTGGATATTCTGCAGGATGCTGGGGCGACACAGGCCACTGCTGTCGACACTCCTCTGGAGTCTGGGGAATGGTCTCTTTATGCCTCCTCGACACTGTATCCACATCTAGAGCGGTACCGTCGACTAGTGGGTAAACTCAATTATCTTACCATGACTCGTCTCGACATTGCCTGTGCTGTTGGCAAAGTGAGTCAATTTATGGAGCATCCGACCACCTCACATTGAGATGCTGTCATCCGCATCGCCAAATACATCAAGCGAGATCCTGCCCGTGGTCTTCGCTACTCCCAGCATCCTCATTTGCATATTGAGGCCTTTTGTGATGCTGATTATGCTGGTTGTCTTGCTACTCGGAGATCTACTTCTGGGTTTGCCATATTCTTGGCAGACAACCTCATCTCTTGGCGCAGCAAGAAACAGACTGTCGTCTCCCGATCCAGTGTGGAGTCTGAGTACCGTGCCATGACCACCGTCACTATGGAGATCCTTTGGCTTCGCCAACTTCTCCAGGAGCTTGGCTTTTCTCAGCAGACATCTGCTCACATCTGGTGTGACAATCAGACAACCACCAAGATTGCTTCGAATCCCGTCTAACGCACGAAACATATTGAGGTGGACTGCCACTTTCTTCGACACCACCTGGAGCACAATCATGTCAGCTTTAGCCACATTCCGACGGCGGATTAGCTTGCTGACATATTCACCAAAGGCCTCTCAGGGGCTCGCCTAGCCTCGCTCAGTTCCAAGCTGGGCATCCACCGCATTTACAGCCCAGCTTGAGGGGGAGTGTGTCTGGTCTTGTATGATGTCATTTTTTGTGGGAATCGTTGTCCAAGCTGGCCATGTCCAGCTTGAGGGGGAGTGTTAAACCGTTTTTTTTATTCCTTTTATTATTATGGGTATTTTCGAGTCCCACATCAGAATACTTCTTTGTGTATTCCTCTTTCTCAATCTTTAAAAGAAGGCCTCCGCCTCACCTTGAAGTAAAGAGGGTTTTCCCAATTTACAGAACCCATGAAAAAGAGAATGAGTGGCAGATTCTGAAAAGTTGTATGAGAAGTTTGATCCTGTGAATTATCCAGTTAGACCTAGGGATCAAGTGAATCCAGGTCTTGAACCAGATGAACTTGTTGAATATTCTTCTAAGGATTAGGATGATGCCGTGGTAGTGGAAGAAGATGAAACTGAAGCGGCAGATCTTGATGAGGAAGCCAGGGAAGCACATGAGGATGACAAGGGACCCTCTCCTCTGATGTCATTTAGACCACCTGACTCTCCATTGCCTTTACCCTCTCATGAAGATGAGCTCCAAGATGAGGATCTTGTTGACACTGAAGTATCCGTTAGTGGTTTTGTGGATGAACCTGAATGAGATGACTCTGGTGAGTCTGAAGAGGATGAAGAAAGTTATGAGAAGTCTTCACCTCCGAGTCTTGAGATTGGCAGCACTCCTAGACCCAATATACCAGTTGCACCTTCTAAGGGGAAGAAGTCCCCAAGGTCTGCAGTGTCAGGTTTAGACTACTCTGAGTCTGAGGATGATGATGATAATGGGGAAGTCTACCTCAGGATGGTAGACTTCCCATCCCTCCTGCTAAAAGAGTGCTTGAAGGTTCCTTGATAGCTGAGATAGATTCTCAGAATGTTCTTGAAGTCTCTCCTTTCTGACCTTCTGTAGATCAAACTTTGAAAGATATTTTTGGTCATACTCCAACCAATGAAGTTTCAGAACCAGCAAAAAGCATTGTAACTACTATTGAAATTGTTGAAGCTACTGTAGATGAGGCAAAAGCCCAGTCTGTGGGACTTAAGTATGTGGAGATTGAGGATGAGATAGATGGCTGACAGCCGAATTATGATTCATCTCCTTTTGTACTTATTATTACTACCCCTTCTGTTCCTTCCACATCCCATGTAACAGAAGATGATTTGGATGAATTCAAATTAGACTTGATGGGGGTGTTGAAAGAACTCTTTCTTAGTTTTGGAAACTCAAAGGAGCCGATCAGAGAAGAAGATATAGCCAAATCAGTGTCTCTAGTTATTGCACATCTTCAGCCCAGATTCCATCTCAAGATGGAGCTTATGAGAAATGAGATTGAAGATTTGAAAGCACAAGTGGGTGCTCTGCTGGCAGAACTTTTAGACATGTTGTTGAAGCTGGATCAGAGATTTCTGGATCCAGTCTTTCAGGCTTCTACATCTACTGCTCCACCTCTTGCTCCTCCTGTCCCATCTCATCTGTTGATGAAGGTAGAATTAGAGAACTCATAAGAGATGAGTTAAAAGTTATTTTTGATGAGTTTGAGAAAATAAGAGAAGTGGTGTTTGATGGTTTTCATGTTGGATTGGTGTAGCCTGATCCATTTGGATGATGTTGGGCCGAATGCTAGCGGTCCATACTGAACACCATGCCGCAACTCTGATCGACTGTAGCAGAGCTGACTAGGCGACACCGATAGGGAATTGTAGTAGTGAGGACTTTGGCACGGTTACTGTAGCTCTGCGGATTTCTTGCCACCGGCTACTGTAGCATCTTGGACTTGGGTGGTTGCAACACTGTAGCAGTGCGGACTTCCAACCACCGTTCACTGTAGCACAATGGACTTACTGTTATATGATCTCGATACATCATACTGATCGGACACAGATGATGTCTGACTATCAGGTTTTGGGGGCTCATAAGCTTTGAGATTTCTCATGAAATTTGCACTTGGTAATCTCAGGTAAAGAAGATAATGAGGATTGACCCGTCAATAAGAACACTATATGTTTTGGGTGTCATTTGATTTTCCTATCTATAAGCATGTGTATTGGTCTTTAGACTTGTGATCATTATCAGTATGTATCATTTGATCGTGTGCTTTGACGCAAGATGAAAATCATGACATTTATGTTGTGGTGATGTAGTTTGCGTTGGGTGCATCATTGGTAGTATGACATTGATTGAACAATCAAGATAGAATTTATTGTTTCCGAAAGGAAGAGATATCCCGGGCCCAGTTGACCAGGATTTTAGCACCTTTATTAAATCCATGACTATGGTGATTGAAGGTAAGTTCATCCGACTTTATGTGATATCATGAGACAAAAAGATTATAATACACAGTGCGTGCTCATATGAGGTTGTCGTTTTCATGACTAAACCTTATCTTCTTAGGGGCCATGATGTGTTGCTAGATACCGCTCTTGGTCCGTGAGTACGACTCATTACTATCGAGATAAGGGTCTAGAAGGTCACACACAAAACGCAAGAAATAAATAAATTCAACGTTATTCAAGTTTAGAATAATAAAGGCTGAATTTATATACTCAAGGTATTTGCAAGTGTAAAGGGAGTACGATGAAAATATATTTTACTAACAAATAATATTTTATTCAATGTTCGTTAATATATTTAAAGTAGAAGTGAGTCGAGTTAATGACTCGTATTTTATCATGTAACATATTTTAATGTTACAAGTGAGTGATAAAACAATTGTGACATTTGTGACAAGTTTTAAGTGTCGACGATGACATTTTAGTGCTTATTTAGTAGGCTAAACTTGTCGGAGGGCCAAAGTGCAATTTTTGCGAGTTATTAACCAACCTATTTAAGCCCAGGGGAGCTCCAATTCGTGGTACTATTCATACCATGAATTTGAGAGCCTCTCTCTACTCCCTTCTGCTTCCTAGAGAGAGAAGCAAGCGATCCGAGTACCCTGATCCAAGATATACCTCACGGATTGTAGCGATGATGCTCCCGCGATCGAGTGGACGTCGAAAGGTTTGTTGATTCTCTACGCTAGCATCCGAAAATTGACTATCGATGGACCGACAAGTTTTTGGAGCGCGTGTGGACGATCTAGAAGGTCTTGACTTCAGTTCCTTCGAGCAATTATCTCTGGCAGTGAGCGGACATGCGTTTGATCAAAATCAAACGAGGTAAGGTTTCAACTTTTTTCCTGTGCTTAAATTAAAGTGCACGTGTAACACCCGAGATTTTTATGAGAAATATTTTGTTTTTATGTTTTATACATTATCAAAGGAATCTTTTACTACACACAACACTAGCTTGGCTTGCTTTACACGCAATCGCGGCCTTCCTCGATAGTTTGCGTTGTACGCAATACCGAGTTTCACTAAACAACGATATGCTATTAAAATATTATTAAAACTAGCCGTTATTAATAGTAATACCCACTTTTTAAAATTTTATAAATTTTATCTTTCAAAATGGACTTCATTTTTGGATTCGGAATATCGAAATTAGCGTAGGGTGAATTTTTGGTATTTTTCTGGAAACTTTCAATTTTTGATGAATAGTGAAAACACTGACTTGCTATTTAAAAACTGACTTTTTATTTAAATAATTATTTATTTTATTTAAATTTATTTTATGTGAAGATTGATACATAATACCTATATAAGTTCAATGTAATTCATTGGAGTCATTTTATAATAATTTTAGACATATAAAATTTTTATTGAACTTTTCACCGTCTTTTACCCACCTCCTAGGAGAATTTGAAAATTTACATAAAACTTAATTTTACCGCTTCTGTGAGTGGAATTTCGAAAATCCGAGACACGATTAATATCAAAGAGTAAAATGTGGTTTAATAAAATAAAAATAATTTTTGGTGAATAGTAATTTTTTACTTTTTTTACCACGGTTAAAAGTAAATAGGGTAATTAAGGGTAAAAATGGTATTATTATTACCCTAACACATGTCCTAATTCTATTGGATAAGTTTAATTCAACCAAAAACAACCTTAGGAATAAAATATGACCATTTAGGTCCACTTGGATTAGATTAGGACATTTAATATTATTTTATTTAAAGAAGAGTTAAAATAGTTAAAATCAAAGTTTAATAACTAAAACATTTTTAATATAGGGTTATAAATAAGATAAATTAGACTATAAATATTCATTAGAAAACTAAAAAGATTTCATACATAATGATATTTTATTTATAATTTTTAGACTTTAAATAATTTAATTTATTTATGACACAATGATGATGCAGTAATTACCTTATTAATGAAATATTAACTTAATTGATGTTATAAATACCCAAATAAATGTAATTTTAGACTTTTTATGAATTTCACTAATTTTCTAGGTTAATATGACATGTTAGTATTGATTTAATTAACATTGTTCGAACTAATCATGCTGTTATGATTTTCACAAAAATCAATTACCAAATAGTGTCAAAATTGACATAAAATAGTTTTTAAAACAAATATTATATTATAAATTGTTATTTTATTCCTAAAAATCTAAGGTTCGGCCAAATGACTTAGATAAGGTTATATATATTAATAATTAACAACTTGGGGTTCGTTTGGCTTGTTATAGTAAGTTTATTAACCATATAATGTAAGAAAACAAGAAGACACGGTAAAAGTTAAATTATTTAACTTAGAGTTAAATTTTAATGATAAGGTTAAAATAGTAACCTAAACTTGTCTAAAATCTATTGGATGAGAGGATTTCGACCCACCCCCACCTTAGCTTCGAAATAAATCAATTTGGAGCTATTAAAAACCGAATATGACTTTATAATAAAATAATATTTTTAGTTTTTTCAAAGGTGCCTCTCTCCTTCCTTATAAAAGGACACCTCCTCCCTCTCCTCTTCACACCATTTTGAGTCTTCAAGCTCGGTCAACCCCTGCCAATTTCTCTTCTCCACTTCCCTAGAAACATTCTAGAGGTCCTGGTCTTCTTCAAAAACCATCTTTAGTGCCCTAAGAGAAGGTTAAGAAGAGGCGCTTCAAAGAAGAGGTAATGTCCGTTACCGATTCTTTCAACTTTATTTCTTCTTCTAATTTTTATTCTTTAGTTGTTTCATTATGAATTAATAACATCAACATCACTCATATACTGATATGTTATTATAAATATGAAACAACCCTATTTCACCTTCTATCCATCCTACGGAAAACGAAATCACCGCGCATGCGTACGTACGGAATACCGTCTCCACGCCGTGATGTAATCTGTTTTCCACCACCACCATACTTGGATGGGTATAATGGTGTAAAAAATAACTATATATGATTATTGTAAAGTGATATTAATTCTGAAATAGTACACATACACTTCAATACAATTCCACGATCATGAGAACGATATCATCGTTCGTGCGTACGTACGGCCTACCGTCTCCACGATGTGATGCGACTCGTTTTACATGATCTTCAATGCTTAATGATTATATAAATGAATTGAATGAATAAATATGATATATATTACACTAATACCATTCTGGAAATGAGGTATTTATAACCTAAAAGAAGAATAACAATTTATTCGACAAAACACGCATAAGAACAAAAAGTAATAAACACCCGAATAACAAGTAACAATGAAATATTACTAATAAGAAGCTAAGAATATGACCACATATGATATCATAACAATGAGTACGATTCTGGAATAAGTCAATAACATTATTTAAATCATTATACAGGAGGTTTGGACACGTACGAAGCAAATCGGACCTAAGGTAAGGGAAAATCTCACAATCTCATTTTTATCCGAGATTGTTTATACTTTGGTATTTATTGGGGAATATTTATCATCCACATCCATGTTTCCTCAATATGTAATATTATTTCTATCCTCCTACAATTGTTTAAATCCAATTTTACCCATTGGTGAGTTTTTAGTAAAAGATATGAAAGGAATCTTTTGTCTTTTTTTTAGTATGAGATACTTTTTGACTTTTCCAGCCAAAGTACGAGAAAAATATTCTTTTTTTTTAACTTATACGACATGAATGATTTTTTATGATTTCATAGAACATTATTTCCATGAAGCTTCCTTTACAAGTTTTCAAGTTTATTTTTAATCAACTTCTTTTAGTTTAAAATTGTATGACATGTTAAGAAAGGAAAAATGTTTTTGGAGTAGAAATGATATTTTCCTCAAGAATGGAGTTCAAGTGTTTTATCAAAATTATTTTCCATATAAGATAATATAGGGTTCTGTTTCTATCCCTATTTTTTTTAATTGATTTGATTATGTTATGATGGAATTAATTTTATGATGTTCTTTTATCTTATATGGATTATGTTATGATGACATGATGTTTAAGAATCCCATTTTTATTACATGGGTTATGCTATGATGTATGATTTATGATCTTGTGGCACACATAAGAATGGTATCATTATGAGATGGGTGAGACCTATATCTCCCTCCAATGCATTGGGTAAAGATTTATATCTCATGAGATAGACATGGCTGGAACGACAGGTTAATCTGGTTCAGTGAAACAGGACTGAAACGAGGAGTGAACTCGGTTCAGAAATGAACTTTGTCCGCTAAGATAGTTTTGGCAATGAGTCTTGACTACTAAGAAATGATTCTCTATGATTATGTGTGTATGCCACAAAGTTTCAAGTTATGATTATTGGGATTACATTTCACTACTATGATTTATCCCATGTTATGATATTATGATCTCTTTTGCAGGTTAAGATTTTCGAAATGCTATGTTCTTATGAATATGATATTTCCTTTGTTTATCCTTACTGAGCATTTGAGCTTACCCTTTTGTATTTTTTCTTTCCTCAGGTCAAGAAGAAGGTTATTAAGTAGGATATACCAAAAGAGACTCTAGATATGATGAAATAAACGGGAGACAATGTAGATGCTTTATGAACCAGTTTATGTTTCCCAGTTTCTAAAGACACTATACTTATACGGTCCTACCATGGTTTTTTTATATGTTGTAATAAGTATGCTTCAATTCTGAAGTAATAACAATGTATGTAAAGTATGGGTCGTTATAGCATGTGATCCATGAGAGAATATGGGTAGGGGTTTCCGGAATCGATGCAGCAGCATGAATCTGGACCCAGAATTTTATTTATATATGAGTTAAAGAGATATAATGAGGTACGCATTCAATGTGGGAAAACACACCATTATAATAAAACTTGTTTTATATACAACACACGCAAGTAAGAAAACCGGCCCGGGGACTCGACCCCGCGATCGCCGCCCCAAACCCCAAACCCCCCGCCACCACAGCCACATGTGTGGGGCAAACACACCATTATAATACTATACTAATAATATTCCTCTAATACCCCCCCTCAAGTTGGATCATATATATTGATCATACCCAGCATGTTACATAAAAACTTCACTTGTGAAAAAGGAACCACATTTGTGTAGACATCAACAAGCTGCTCTCTTGTCTAAATGTATCCGGATGTGAGGTTTTTTTTGTCAAACTTCTCATGCAAAACTTTGGACCACGAAGTTTTCAAAGCTCAGATTTTAGAACTTCCAGATTAGTAAATTTGGAATCATGATGTAAGGCAGACCTGCCAAAATAGAGGAAGGGAGACTGTCAAATGTCCTTTCTAGCATTTAGTAAATTATAAGATCTAGAATCTATGATGTTATTACAATTTAGAAAGCCGCGAAATTCAGTGGAAAGGTTAATATACTTTTAAACATCCTATTTATGCCTTACTTTATGGCTTTGTTGCAACATTTGCCCCGTATTTTTCTTTTCTTTTGATAAAAATGAACAGTTTAGTTTTCTAAACGAGCATGCTGCAATTCATTTATCTATTCTCTCCTGATTCTGAATCATGTTCGAAAAACATATGCCTTTTATTGCTTTATTGTTAATATGTATGTCAAATGCCTCTACAGCTTTTGTGGGTGAAAGAAAATTTACCAGAATCATGGACAATTGCTTTTAGGTGGATGGATTTGAGTGATTGGTTGACATTTAGGTATCCTGGTTCTGCTGTTCTGGCTATTTTTAAGTGCTTGAAATATTTTTTTTTATCTTTTTCTTGTTTTTTTGTTTCTTTGTATTACTGTGTCCAATTTGGTTCTTGGCCCTCTTTCTAGAGCAACTGGAGATGACACCAGAAGTCTGTGCACCTCAGTTTGCAAATGGACATATCTTGGTCATGCTCACATGCAGCAAAGTGACAAAAATTCACGTGATATGGAAGCTTGTGGATGGGATGATGATTTTTGGGAAGAAATTGGCTTATCAGATCTTGTTGATGGGCATCATACCAAAATAGGTATTGTTAGAAATTCTTCACATTTTCATGTTCCCATTTTGTTGCTTGGACTTCGGTGGAAGTTGTAGAAGGTGCAAACTGCAAACTCTGTTTTCTGTTTGTTTATATAGCACAGGTTATCATAGGTTTGAAATCAAGAAATATTTTGGTTTGCTCTTGTGGCTGGATTAGCTTTCTCTCTATTATATAAATTTTGGTGATGATTGTTATGTTCTTGCCTAACTGGTGCGTAGAGCAGTAGAAGAAAACATTACAAACACCTATGGCTCTTGTATATTTTCTGAAGAAGAGAAAAGAAATGGAATTACAGTAGGTAGGGGAGACCTCCCAAGGTTCAGTCCGCCCCAACAACCTTGCTAAAATATAAAATGATTCGTATCCCTCCCCATCACCACCTCTCTCATACTTATTACCCCAAACAAATACCAACAACCCTCTGCCAGTTGCCACCAACCCCCAACCACCAACCAACACCAAAATATAATAATGCCCTTGCTACAGCACACACCAACTACCTACCAAGACCCTCACATGGACAACCCTCTGCAATCCTAACAATTCCCTCCGCCTGAAATACCACCTTGTCTCCAAGGTGGGCCTCCCGGCACAGCCACTTGGTGGTGGCTTTGGCGGGGACCTAAGTATCCATGCAACTCTACCAAAATCTGCAACAAATCCCTCCGGCGCCTTGTTGACCTCTTCTACCAAGCAAACCCCTGGTATCGTTGTCAAGTATACAAAGTCTGGACATTTGGTGCGTGTAGTGTTCCCTGATCCTGTAGGAAAACTGACATCCATGGTATGTCGGTGGCTTCACTGCCCTTGGTGCAGTTTGTCGCCTCAGTCTCAGCGTTCATGAGCAGGTCCTCCAGCGATTGCAAGGACCGTTGACGACACCCTTGCGTTGCTCGACCAGACCGCTGTTGTACTACCACGTTGCCAAGCCCCATCGTCTGTTCTTCAGCCCTACCAATCCGATCCGCTGAACCCCCACTACAATCAGTATGGAAATCGCTCCCTGCACACCCTTTTGATGCTGGAGACGGTGCCAATATGTGTACTGCAGCTATTCCACTTACACTTGGGACAACACACACTGCTCTCGCCATGCTTTGAACCCTCGATAGTGGAAATTCCTGGGCCAAAATGTCTTCCGCCATGCTGTGCTCTTGCCAAATCTTTGCAGTTGGCAACTCGTCTGAACACGCAACCTCCCCAGCCTGAAGTTTCAATGGTGGTACAAGAACATACTTTCTTTTCCGCCGATTCATGCTAGAACCTGAATATGAAATCACCCCTCCAAGCCGAATAGGACTGAAATTTTCCTGCACACTTCTGTTGGTCCTGTCTTGGTCCATTTCATTTTCAATAAATTCAACAAATTCCGAGCCAAACTCAAAGTTGTCCACGCATAGTCTCTGTTCATTTGAACTGATCTCCTCCCTGGCGTACCTTCCCTGTTCATCCTTGCTAGAATTCACATCAAGAATTTTTACTTCAGGTTGCTCCGAAACGGAAACAGAACCAATTTGTCGACGTGTCCCCAAAATATGCAGTGTATCCCCCTCGATGTTCTTCCCATATTTTTTCATGAGAGCCAACATCAAATGCTCCCAATTTGCACAAGGATTTTCATACTACCAAGTCAAAAACCAATGCAAAGCCGAGTACTCCATGCTCAACTGCGAATAAGGCAACTTCATGTCTTCTGATGTTCGAAAATACTGGAAATACCTTTCTGATTTGGTGATCCAGCCCAATGGATCCTTTCTGGTAAACATTGGTAATTCAATGTTCTCTGACACACTCCTTAAACCATTAGCCAGAGCAGCTTTTACGGGAGTGAAGCTTCCTCGTCTGCAGCTGTCACTTCCTCCTTGTCCGCAGCTGCTCTCAGCATTCCTATTCCTGCTGCCCACTCGGAAACACCAAAGTTGTTGCGCTTTGTTTTCCAGGTTTCGTTTTATGCCTAGTGTTGGAGTCTGTATCCCACATCGGACTTGATGTCCGGTGTGGTCTTTACCATTTATTATAAATACACCCCAAGGGCTCCTTAGGAGACACACCTTGGGGGTTCCGGTCTCTCCTATTTTCTCCTCCTACATGGTATCAGAGGAGGTTTTTTGAACCCCCAATCCCTCCCTCATTTTTTTTTTCCCCTCCTTTTGCTTTAGGGTTTCCCGTCCGGGGGCGGCGGCTCCAATCCACATAGCCGCCGCCCCCCCTCCCCTCCGGGCTCGTCCTCTCCCGGCGGCTTCTCCCGGCGGCTTCTCCCGGCTCCCCGGCTCCCGGCTCGCCCCACCGTCCCGGCGCACTCCTCCTCCCCCCCTGCGCAGCTCCCCGGCGCGACGCGGCTCCCTGGCAGGCCCTCCCTCCGTGACTTCATCCGCGCGCGGCGACCCCTCCCCGGCGCGGCTCTTCTCCCGGCGGCGATTCTCCCCGCGCGTCGGCCTCGCGCCGGCTCCTCGCCCCGCCGCCTCGTCCCGGCGCAGCCCGCCCTCGGCGCCTCGCCCTAGCCCCGGCGCCCTCGACCTCGCCCCGGCGTCCTGCGGACTTCCTCCCCGACGCCGCTCCATCCCCGCGGCTCCCGACTGGTCCCTCTGCTCCCGGCGGCTTCCCGGCTCGTCCCTCCCGCGACGCGGCTCCCGGCTCCTCCCGGCGCGACGCGGCTCCCCGGCTCCCGGCTTCTCCCGCTGCTCCCGACGCCATCACCCGCGCGCCCCGCCGGCGGCCTCCCGGCTGCTCCCGGCGACCCTCCTCTGCGCGCTCCCTCCCGGCGACTCTTCTCCGGCGGCCAGATCCGGACAGCTCCGGCCGAATCCGGCCGGATCCAGTGATTTCCGGCCAGATCCAGGCTACTCCGGCCGGCTCCGGCCTGATCCAGAAGGCTCCGGCCAGATCCGGCGATTTTCGGCCTCATCCGGCCAGATCCGGAGAGATCCGGTCTGTTCCGGTCAGTTCCGGGCAGTTCCGGGCAGTTCCGGGCAGTTCCGGGCAGTTCTGGGCAGTTCCGGGCAGATCCGGACTGTTCCGGGCAGATCCGGACTGTTCCGGCCTCCACCCGTGCCGGCCGCTCCACGCCGGGGGCCTCCTCGGTTTCCAGCGTCGTCTTCCGGCCTCCTGCACCCTCGCCGGCCTCCTCCTGCGGCATCCCCGCCTCGCCGGCATCTCCCGGCACCTCCCGGCAGCCGCATCTCTCTCCGCCGGCACGTCCATTCGCTGGCGCAGTAGCTCGACATCCTCGGATTTGGGCCCGTTGGCGTCGCCAGTCCCGCAACAATTCTGCGGAATCCCCGCCTCCCGTCGCCGGCCCCGCAAGTGCGGTTTTCCCGGTGCTAGTTTGGATTTCCCGGCGTTTCATCGACCGGCCCCACTAGTGCGGCATTCCTGGCGTTCCGTCAACTGGCCGGTCTGCGTGGTCATCTGCTGCGCCCGCCACATCCATCCATCATCCTGCGGGGGAGCTTTGATCGTGAGGGGGAGCAGCAGCAGCTTAATAATTTATTTCATCTTGTTTTGTCATCAAGCTGGGCATGTCCAGCTTGAGGGGGACTGTTGGTCTCTGTTTTTCTTGCTTTCTTTTCATTATGTGTCCAAGCTAGGTACACCTAGCTTGAGGGGGAGTGTTGGAGTCTGTATCCCACATCGGACTTGATGTCCGGTGTGGTCTTTACCATTTATTATAAATACACCCCAAGGGCTCCTTAGGAGACACACCTTGGGGGTTCCGGTCTCTCCTATTTTCTCCTCCTACACCTAGCATGCAGCTCATGCTCCACAACCCCCTCCAACGACTGCTTTTCCAGCAACTCCTTACTATCCTACATGGACGTCAGCATCGGCCCATGAACTTCCTCCCGCTTTCCGTACCTCCGCATCAAGCTTTTCAAAGCTGCTTCTATAGTAGGAAAACAGTTATCCATACTCGTTTGCATGCACGCCAAGATTATCACCCGAAATTCACTTAACTTCAACCAACCTCCTCAGTGGTCTTGTTCTCAGAATTCACGTCCCATTTTGGAAGTCACAAACAACTAGAACACAACTCTATGTTCAGCCAGCAAAAACGAACACACAATAAACTGCTAACCTCGTTTTGTCAATCCGCGCCACTGCTCACAACGTTCGTCAAGCACTGAAGGTCCCGACAGTTGTCGCAATGTTGTAACAACTTCCTCTCGTAGGATTACCACAATGCTCGGCTCCTCCAGTCGTCCTGCTCGTAGGGTTCTCGTCTCGCTAACAGTTTCACAACAACTGTTGACTCCCAACGACTTCACCTCGACTCTCAACGCCCACCTTCCCCCCGCGATCATGACTCGTTGTTGCGATCGTGGCCACCACCAGCTTTTGCGGTTTCCCTGGCGACGCGTTCCCAAGCGATCGTTTTTTTTTTCCTGCAGTGACACACCACCACATATGTCCAACAGTGATTGTCCAGC
Organism: Viscum album; assembly: GCA_963277665.1. Lineage (NCBI taxonomy): Eukaryota > Viridiplantae > Streptophyta > Magnoliopsida > Santalales > Viscaceae > Viscum > Viscum album. Next base: position 1,891,260,971 of record OY728135.1, read on the forward strand.
CTGTGACTGCGTCACACAGCTGATTGCACATCTAAATGTGTTTTTTTTTTCAGCAGCGATCGTGTGTGCTCCAACAACAAACACGGCTCTCCACTTCGTTCCTCCAACAAGAATGTTTTCACTGCGAACATGTGCACTCAAACAAAGGCATCTCTCAGCTGCAATCGATCTTTCACTTGAATTCGACTCTTGATCGAACCTCTTAACGAGAGCACCAATTTGTTAGGTTCGTGCCTAATTGGTGCATAGGGCAGTATAAGAAAACATAACAGACACATATGGCTCTTGTATATTTCCAGAAGAAGAGAAAAGAAATGAAATTACAGTAGGCAGGGGAGACTGAAGAAGAAGGTGTCGAGGAAGAAGAGAACCACTCCGTAGAAGACCACTTCCACAGAGCCTCAGCCGAGATCTCCCAAGCTTCAGTCTGCCCAACAACCTTGCTAAAATATTAAATGATTTGCATCCCTCCCCATCACCACCTCTTTCCTACTTATTACCCCAAACAAATACCAGCAACTCTCTGCCAGCTGCTACCAACCCCCAACCCCCAACCACCAACCACCAACCACCAACCACCAACCACCAACCACCAACCACCAACCACCACTAAAATACAACAATGCCCTTGCTACAACACACACCGACTACCTACCAGACCCTCACAAGGACAGCCCCCTGCAATCCTAACAATGATGGTCAATTCTTAGATGGTGGCAACTTATTTATTTTAGAGATTTCAACAATTCCAAGTTTATATTATTTGTTTGATGTTTGAGGTTTGTTGTGCACACCCTCCACCAAACTTTCCAAATATTTTAGAGTTATTTTTGGCATGTCATTCAATCAATGTTTTCCTTGGTTCAACTCTTCTATTTTCCACTTGTTTTTAGAGCTCATGTTGTTTCTATGTTAGTTGTTCTGATATTGGCGAGCCTGTTTCAAGGACTCGACCTCCTATTGTTCACACAGGAGGGGTAATTCGGGTAATGTACCGGGTTAAGTTGGTTGCTTACCTATATGAAGGCTAGGGAGGGTTGTGCGTGATTGGTCTAATTTTTGGAAGGAGGATCGAACCGAACGCCACGAGAGAGGCTGCTGGCTTGAAGGAGTGGTCTACCTTCTCGAAATACTTCTTCTAGAACACAGATAAGCTGTAGAAAAATACCAGTAGATTTTCCTGTAATGATTCTTTTTTTCTCATATACTGTAACACACTGAATAAATTGCTATTCCTCCTGGAATTCCTTCATTCTGTTAGTTCAATTCATCAAGAACTGTCCTATTTTTGCCTTTTACGACCCGGAAAACCTAACATATTTGGCGACTCTGTTGGGGAAACTCGTGTGAGGGAGCCGATCGCCGCTGGAGAACCGACGGTGCTGCAGAGAGGCTTGGACGCTTGGGAATGAGTTGTTGGAGAGGACACGACGCTGCTGGACCTTTTCCCTTCTGCGCGTTTTCTTCAGCGACGCGAACGACTGGGAGACTGCGGAAAATTTGGATGTAGACCAGAATGGAGAATCGCGTCACTGCAGTCAAGTCGGTAGTAGAGACGTTTCAACGAACATTGACGGCAATTCATGTAAGTCTTGACCGATTGACTCGCGGACAGACAGAAAACCAAAGAATGTCGCAATAGTCTGAAGAGCGACCAAGTTTACACATGCGAAACATGGAAGAGCAGAAAATGGAGCGGATGAAGATGTTAGAGCTGCAGTCGGGACTTGGAACTGAAAACGGACAAACGGAGAAGGTAGCTTCGGCCAAAACGGGAGACGAAGGGCTTTCAGGAAATGAGTTGAGACAAGGCGTAGGCAATAGCACGATTCCGGAGGATGTGGTTCTTGCGGATGGCTTGTGGAATGCCACGCGGAAGATGGAATTACCGTCGTTCACAGGGGTTGACCCATTTGGCTGGATATCAAAGGAATATACGTATTTTCTAATTAACCAAATTCAAGAGGAGGTGAAGTTGCATCTTGCGCAACTTTGCATGGAGAACACGACTGTATACTTGTTCTTGTCATGACACCGGGCAACTCCTGGAGCAACCTGGGAAAAGTTTAAGCCCGCTTTGTTGGAAAGGTATGGAAATAATACAGAGAGAGATCCGATAAGATTTTTGAAGACCTTACGACAGACCGGAACAGTAGACGAATATATAGAGGAGTTTGAACAGGTAGCTTTGAGAATACCAGTTTTTCCGGAACCATGGTATATGAGTCTGTATATGGGAGGATTACGGTCATAAATCGAGAATCGCATCTCAACTCATGAACCTGTTAATAAAATCAGGTTGCACACCTTATCTAGGAAAATTGAATGGGAGCTGGTGGGGGAAGGGGTATTGCGGAATGTTCGAGGGCTACTACCATTGCCACCAGTTCCACGAAGCTCAACTGTTGGGGTGGTAAATTCCCAGAATAACAGGCCACTGATTGATCGGAATAAAAGGGAGGAGTTCAAAAAGGTAGTAGGAGATGATCGCTGGACTGGGGTAAGGGCAATTAGCCAGGAAGAGCGTGAGAAAAGACGATGAAAGGGATTGTGTTTTCGCTGTGGAGAGACTTTTTGACCAATGCATCAGTGCCCTGATAAGCATTTGCGGATAGTTGTGTGGGAATATGAAGAACTGATTGAGGAAGCAGCAGAGGAAAGTGGCAATAATCTGGAGTTGGATCAGGGGAAACAGTATGAAACGAATGAGGTTCAACAAGAAAATCAGCCTCGAGAAACAGTTGAATTTCGTAGCTTGGGAGCGGCAAAAATGGAATCAATCTTCTTTGCTAGAAAAATTTCAGGAGTCCCTGTATTAGTTCTCGTCGACAGTGGTGCTAGCCACAACTTTATCTCAAAAGCTTTCATTAAGATGGTATCACTAGAGGTTGTGCCAACCAGGCCATTTGGAATAAAGCTTGACGATGGGTACCGGGTTTTATCACAAGGAGTTTGCGGGAAGGTAACGTTTTGGAGAATTTTGTTTTTTCTGTTGAAGCGTTTGTTTTTGATACAGGGAGATTGGAAATGGTTCTTGGCATGCAATGGTTGAAGAGTTTAGGGAATGTGTTGACAAATTGGTGTGACAAGACCATGAAATTTTCACGGGAAGAGATATAAAGTTGCAAGGGGTGTCAGCTAAAGCAGGAGCTGCTGTGGATTTGCAACAGAATTTTCTGAAGAAAACACTGGTATTGGATGGCTGGATTTGGCAGGCCCAAATAACTTTGCCAAGAACATATAATGTTCACAAGCAGGAGAATATTCAGCGGCTGTTGGAATGGATTAAACAGAAGTACCAAATTTTTTTTGAAGAGCCGCGGGGATTACCACCTAGGAGGATTTCAGACCATGCTATAACCTTGGAAGAGGAGGCAAAACTGGTGAACATACGACCTTATAAGCTTTCCCACTACTTGAAAGATGAGGTCGAAAAGCAAGTGGCAGAATTATTGGCAAGTGGCTTCATTCGGAATAGCAGCAGCCCTTTTGCAAGCCCGATTATTCTAGTAAAAAAGGATGGTGGGTGGCGCATGTGTGTGGACTATCGGGCTTTGAACAAGCTGACAATTCCAAACAGGTGTCCAATTCCGATTATAGAAGAACTCTTGGATGAGTTGTGTGGTGCTCGTTATTTTACCAAAATTGATTTAAAGTCAGAATTCCACCAGATACGGGTAAGAGTGGGCTCATGAGGGACATTAGGAATATCTTGTAATGCCATTCGGACTCATGAACGCCCCAACAACTTTTCAATCTACTATGAATCAAGTGTTTAAGGAGTTTCTGCGCAGGTACGTGTTGGTATTTTTTGATGATATATTGGTTTATAGTAGAACTGGGGCAGAGCACCAAAAACACTTAGATACAGTGTTCTGTTTGCTGCTGAAAAATCATCTACATGCTAATAAGAAGTGCTCTTTTGCCCAACCAAAAATAGAATATTTGGGGCACATAATTTCTTGTGAAGGGGTTGCAATGGATCCTACAAAGATTGAATGTGTTTTGCGTTGGCCGAGGCCACAAAATGTCAAAGGGGTATGGGGATTTTTGGGTCTTACCGGGTACTACAAAAAATTTGTTGTTGGATATGGAAAGATAGCAAAGCCACTCACATAATTGACCAAGAAAGATGGATTTCTTTGGAATTCAGCAGCTGAACGAGCATTTGAGGAACTCAAACATTGTTTAGTTTCAGCTCCAACCTTGACTTTACCAGATTTTCAGAAGCCTTTTGTTGTGGAATGTGATGCGTTTGGGAGGGGCATTGGGGCTGTTTTGATGCAGGATGGCCGACTCGTAGCTTATTTCAGCAAGACACTAGCTGCAACCCACCTCTCTAAGTCTGTATATGAAAAAGTGGTGATGACACTTGTTTTGGCCGTGAGTCATTGGAGGCAATATCTAATTGGGAAGCATTTTACTGTTTATACAGACCATAAGGCGCTTAAAACATTTGCTAAGTGAGCGTTTTCACACAGCTGGCCAACAAAACTGGGGAAGACAAATCAGGCGGCTGATTCCTTGTTGTAGGTTGAGAAACCCCCTTACCTCCAAAGAGAGGTGGAAGCCTTCTTTTATAGAATGAGAAGGCGGAATGTACAACGGAGTATTCCGATGTGGGACTCGGGAATACCCATAAGAATAAAAAAAGGGTTTAACACTCCCCCTCAAGCTGGACACGCCCAGCTTGGACACCGGGTCCCACAAAAAAATAAAGATGACATCATACAAGACCTAGACACACTCCCCCTCAAGCTGGGCGTCAAATGCTGTGGATCCTCAGCTTGGAACTGAGCGAGGCTAGGCGAGCACCGGGGAGGCCTTTGGTGAAGATGTCAGCAAGCTGGTCCGTCGTTGGAATGTGGCTAAAGCTGACATGATTGTGCTCCAGGTGGTGTCGAAGAAAGTGGCAGTCCACCTCAATATGCTTCGTTCGTTCATGGAAGACGGGATTCGAAGCAATTTTGGTGGCTGTCTGGTTATCACACCATATGTGAGCAGATTTCTGCTGAGGAAAGCCATGCTCCTGGAGGAGTTGCCGAAGCCAAAGGATCTCTGTAGTGACAGTGGCCATGGCCCGGTACTCAGACTCGGCACTGGAGCGGGAGATGACCGTCTGTTTCTTGCTGCGCCAAGAGATGAGGTTACCGGCCAAAAATATGGCAAACCCAGAGGTAGAGCGCCGAGTAGCAAGGCAACCAACATAATCAGCATCGCAAAAGGCCTCAATATGCTGATGAGGATGCTAGGAGTAGCGGAGACCACGGGCAGGATCTCGCTTGATGTACTTGGCGATGCGGATGACAACATCCCAATGAGAGGTGGTCGGATGCTCCATAAATTGACTCACTTTGGAAACTGCACAGTAAATGTCGGGTTGAGTCATGGTGAGATAATTGAGTTTGCCCACCAATCGACGGTACCGCTCGAGATGTGGATACAGTGCCGAGGAGGTATAAAGAGACCGTTCCCCAGGCTCCAGAGGAGTGTCGACAACAGTGACCTGAGTCAATCCAGCATCCTGCAAGATATCCAACGCATACTTCCGTTGGCAGAGGGAGATGGTGTCTGAAGAATAGGAAACCTCGATGCCTAGGAAGTAGGTGAGAGGACCGAGATCCTTAGTGTGGAAGTGCTGGTGAAGATGGTTCTTGAGATGGGTGATACCCACAGAGTCGCTACCGGTGATGATGATATCATCCACATACACGACCAATAAAATGCAGCCATGGGAGGTCGCTCTGTAGAACACAGTGTGGTCCTTCATGCTGCGAGAAAGCCCAAAGTCGGTGACGACCGTGCTGAAGCGGCCGAACCAAGCACGGGGAGACTGCTTGAGACCGTATAGAGAGCGATGGAGCCGGCAGACTTGAGATTCAGCGCCGAAGGCAGAAAACCCGGGGGGCTGCTGCAGATAAACCTCTTCCTCAAGGAAGTCATGGAGGAAGACATTCTTGACATCCAGTTGATGAAGAGGCCACTGATGATGGGCGGCGAGACAGATGAATAATCGGACGGAGGCCATCTTGGCAACCGGTGAGAAGGTATCAAAGTAGTCAATACCGTAAGTTTGGGCGAAGCCTTTGGCCACAAGACGGGCTTTGAGGCGATGGAGAGTGCCATCAGGATTTAGCCTGATTGTGTAAATCCATTTGCTTCTTACCGCCTGTTTGCCTGCTGGAAGGGGGAAAAGATCCCAAGTATGGTTTTCTTCCAGAGCTTGTAATTCATCCCGCATTGCAGCCAGCCACCCGGGGTGAGATTTGGCATCACCAACCGTGCGAGGAATAGAAACTGTCTCCAGAGCGGACAGACCCCTGTAAGAAGATACAAAGAGAGGAGTACTCTGGCAGGTGCGTGTACCTTTCCGGAGGGCAATGGGCAAGTCCTCGGGTGGCGGGGCATGAGCAGCTGACGAAGTGGGAGCGTCAGTGTCATTGGTCGGGATGGGGGATAAAGGCGATGGACGACGGGAGTAGACCTGACCAAAATGTGTGTCAACAGGGGTGGACACTGGTGGAGGGTGGATGATTAGAGGAAGACAATCATCGATGGCGGGGTCAGGAGGAGGAGAGGGAAGGGAGAATGGAGAGTTCTCAACAAAGGTAACATCGGCCGAGATGACATACCGCCGGAGGTCGGGGGAGAAGCAGCGATATCCGCGCTGAGTGCGGGAGTAGCCAAGAAAAATGCAGCGGAGAGATTTGGGAGCGAGTTTGGAGAGCCCTGGACGTGTGTCTCTAACGTAACAGAGGCATCCAAACACGCGAAGGGGAAGGGAGTGAAGAGGGAGAGAGGAGAACATAGCCCGAAAAGTAGTCTCCCCCTGAAGGATAGAGGAAGGAAGACGGTTTATCAGGTAGGTGGTGGTAAGAATGGCATCGCCCAAAAAATGCAGTGGTACCTGTCGGTGGAAGAGGAGGGCACGAGCAGTCTCCAGAATATGTCTGTGTTTCCGCTCGGCCACTCCATTCTGCTGGGGTGTATCAGGACAGGAGGTCTGATGAAGGATGCCTTTTGTCTGGAGAAACTGCCGAAAGGGAGTGGAGAGATACTCACGCCCATTATCCGAGCGGAGACATTTTACAGAGATGGAGAATTGGTTCTGAACTTCATTGTAAAAGTTTTGGAAGGTGGAAAACACTTCGGAGCGTTCACGAAGGAGGTAAAGCCAAGTCATTTGCGAATAATCATCGATGAAAGATATATAGTATTTATAGCCCATATTACTCGAAACGGTACAAGGACCCCAAACATCTGAATGAACCAGATCAAAAGGATGTGAGGCCCATGTATCCATGCGAGCAATGTATGTAGTGCGATGATGTTTCGCAAAAGTACATGACTCGCAATGAAAAGAAAGATGTCGACTGAAGTCAGAAAAAAGCTGATGAATGGTGGACGCAGGCGGGTGTCCCGAGCGGGAATGAAGATCCAATGCTCGAGAAGAGGCAGACATGCAAGCGAGGGGTGCTGGGCCATCGAACATGTAAACCTTGTCCCGAAGCCGGCCTCTACCAAGTTCCCGGTTCGTAGTCTGCTCCTGAAACACAACACCAGAAGAGGTAAATATGACAGCACAGTTATAATCTTTTGTCAGCTTACTGATGGAAAGAAGATTAAAGGGACTGTGGGGCACGTGGGCCACAGAGGGTAGGTGTATCGATGGAGTCAGTGAGCATGCGCCGAAGCCCGCAATGGGGATAGTGGAGCCATCAGCGACAGTGATGGCTGATGAACCGGCATAAGGGCAGTAAGAGGTTAACATACCAGCATCTCTGGTTAGGTGGTCGGAGGCATCAGAGTCCAGCATCCAGGCAGGGGAGCGATGACCGACAAAGGCAGCGGAGCGAACAGAATGGGCCACAGAAGCCGAGGATGGGCCGGGTCCGACAGAGTCCCGTGGATCATGAGTCAGCCGGATGTCGGCCATAGACAGGTCCAGTGAAGGGGGAAGGGTAGAGACTATCGAGGACGCCTCCTGGACCACGGTCTGTCCCTGCCGCGGGCGCTGGGATGGACGTCCATGCAGGACCCAACATCGGTCGATCGTGTGGCCAACCTTGCCACAATGTTGACAGAGGGGACGTGGATGACCCTCGACATGGCCACGTCCACGAGGACCGGAGGAGCGGCCACTTCTTTGACCGAGGAGAGCTGAGTGGTTGATAATGGGGGCGGGATGAGGAAGAGCCTGCTGCGCCTTGCTCAGCCGATGATAAACCTGAGGGATCTCCAACGTCGACGGGCTAGCGAGCAGCTCGGTTGCCGTGGTGGCAAACTCCGGAGCGGCCATGGTGAAGATGCAGAGTTGGTCCCGCTGGGTCTGAGCCTCTGCCGGAGTTTGGGGAATGTGCCACAACTCCTGCAACTCATCACGAAGCCCTTTCCATTCCATGAAGTAGGCGGTGAATGACTGTTCCTGCTGTCGAACATGGGATAGACGCTGAAGTATTTCGGAAACCCGAGCCAGGTTGTTGGTCTCGGAATACATGATATTCAAGGAGTCCTAGAGTTCCTTGACTGTATTTGCCGTGCGGGTGACATCTTTGACTGATCGTTCCATGGAATTGACCAGCAGAGCTAAGATCTTGCTGTCAGCAAGCTTCCACGTCCGGGGGAGGATCCTCAAGGTGACGATCAAGGTCCACCCCGGTCAGGGACATCACCACAGTCTTCCGCCAGATGGAAAAATTTGTGGAGTCCAACCGGTCATCCACAAGGCGGGTGGAAGCAGTAATCATCTGAGGCAGAGGGGTGGAGTCGGCCATGGAAGTGTCGTGCAGCGGTCGAAGACGCAGTAGGGGACAACGCCGGAATTAGGGAAGTGTCGGGCGTGTCGGGAAGCTGAGCACGCTGGGCGTAGGAGGAGCTGGGAGGATCCCGGTGTGCTTGGACAGAGCCGGTCCGTCTGGAGGGAGTAGCCGGGGCCGGTTCGTGTGGACCGGTTCGCGGCTGGTTGGTAGCCGTGCACAGAGGAGGCCGCTGGGAGTGCTGCGCGTGCTGCGCGCAGAGGAGGGCGGGGCCGGCGCTTGATGAAGCGGCACAGGCAGGAGGGAGGGCCGCCGGGAGTGCTGCGCGCAGAGTAGGGCAGGGCCGGCGCTTGATGAAGCAGCACAGGCAGGAGGGAGGGCCGCCGGGAGTGCTGCGCGCAGAGGAGGGCGGGGCCGGCGCTCGATGAAGCGGCGCAGGCAGGAGGGAGGGCCGCCGGGGAAGCCGTGGGAGGTGTTGCGCGCACAGGAGGACCGTTGGAGAGGAGGGTTGTGCGTAGCGGGAGATGTGTAGTGGACCGGTTTGGTCACCAGGAGATGCGGGAGCCGATGCGAGCAGTTGCGGGAGCCGAAACGACTGCTGGGGAAGACGGACGTCGTTGATGAGGCGGGCGACGGGAAGCGACTGGAGTTGTGGGGGGGCCGCAGGCGCCGGGAAGGGTCGGGAGGGTGCGCGAGAGCTGGACGGGGCCGCGTCGGAGGGTCGCGCTCGGACGGAGCCGCGACGGGAGGGTCGCCGTCGGGAGGTGCCGCGGTGGGGAGGGCTCGCGCGCAGGAGAAGCGGCCGCCGGGTGAGGGAGGGCGCACCGGGGAGGCGGACCGGGCAGGAGGCGCCGGGGAAAGAGGGTGCAAAAAATGCACCGGGGAGGCTGGCCGGACTTAGCCGGGAAAACCGCAAAGAAGAGCGGGGAAATAAAATTGGAAGGAGGAGAGTTCGGGATTAGGTTCCCTCTGATACCATGTAGGTTGAGAAACTCCCTTACCTCCAAAGAGAGGTGGAGACCTTCTTTTATAGAATGAGAAGGCGGAATGTACAACGGAGTATTCCGATGTGGGACTCGGGAATACCCATAAGAATAAAAAAAGGGTTTAACACTTGTCACTGCAGGTTGTAGAAAAACTGGATGAGGAAGGAGAAAAACATTTAGGTTCTACTGTTTCCGAACCCTTTTGGTTGGAAGCAGATATTGTCCGGAATGAACTGCAGAAAGATCCGGAGCTTGCTGTAATAATTACAACACTTGTTTGACAACCTATTCCAGGCCGAGTTATGTTTTCAAAAATGGGCTGCTGTATTGTAAGGGTAAAATGGTGCTTTCCCAAAAGTCCATCCTGATTCCTAAGTTTTTGCATTATGATCATACTTCTGTTGTGGGGGGGCATGCTGGATTTTTGAAAACTTGTAAGAGATTGGTAGCAGGATTGTTTTGGAAAGGCGTGACTAAATGTATTGCACAATTTGTCCGAGAATGTGATACTTGTTGTAGAATGATAAAAAGTAGGCCCGAATCCCCAAGGTTCCTCTCTAAAGGAGGCCTTGGTGTTATTTTATAATGAATAATAAACTCCACATCAGACCCCAAGTCCAATGTGGGATACGGACTCCAACACTCCCCCTCAAGCTAGGTGTACCTAGCTTGGACACAAAGAAAAACAAAACAATCAAAAGACTGCAAACACTCCCCCTCAAACTGGACATACCCAACTTGATTACAAAACAAGACAAAAACAAAGAAAGGATAAACCGTTGTGGCTGCTGCTCCTCCTTAGGAAGGTGATAGATGATGGAAGATGTCGCGGAAAAGGATGGGCCAACGAGGCGCTGGGAAAGCGCGGGGCTGGACAATGGAGAGTCGGGAAATCCGCACTGGTGGGCCAGTCGTCAGAACTCCGGGAAAGCAGCATGGGTGGGGCCGGTCGTCAGAGCACCGGGAAAGCCGCACGGGCAGGGCCGGTCGATGAGGCGCCGGGAGAACCGCGGAGGACCCGAACGTCAGGAGGTGGGTATTCCGCAGGAGGTCGGCGTGGACGTAGAGCTGCCGCAGGAGGCCGACGTGGAGGGAACTTCTTTGCAAAGGCAGCGCGCAGGGAGGCAGAATCACAACGGTGTCTGGCGGTGCTGCAGGAGCCGAGGTGCACAGGGAAGCAGTGCAGCGGATGTGCGCGCAGACTGGATCTGGCTAGATTCGGCCGGATCTGGGAGGGTTGCCTCGCGAGGTTCACTTGAGCAGGAGCCCACGCGGACTGGCTAGCATGCCGTCGCGCGCAGCAGGAGGGTGGAGCAACCTGAAGAGGGAAGCCGCTGGAGGGTCGTCGTGCGTTGGAGGGCCGGGAAGCCGCGTCGGGATCTGGCTTCTGGACGGGGAGGCGCGCGCTGGAGGGCTGGTCGTCGGAGGAGCACCACGTCGGACGGGAGGAAGGGGTCGCCGGGATCGGGACGCCGGGATCGGGACGCCGGGATCGGGTGGGAGGAAGGAGCCGCCGGGATCGGGCGTCTGGCCGTCAGCCGTCGTGCGCAGCGGGAGAACCGATGTGAGGGAGGCCGACGGGAGCGGCCGCTACGACAGGAACCGATGGGAGGGAAGCCGACAGGTGAACCTGGAGGGCGACGTCAGGATCAGCTGGGGGGAGGGCCGCTAGGACGCGACAGGGCGTCCGTCGTTGAGCGCACTAGATAGGGAGGCGGGGTTGGGAAACCACAAAGGCGGGCCGGGAGACCGCACAGGAGGCGCCCTTTAGAGGGAAGGGGGGCGATGCTAATGGTGGTTGCAGCCGCCCCCCACCGATGGAACCTTAATAAAAACTTAGGGCTTAAAAAATAATGGGAGGGATGCTCGGGTTAGGATTAGACCTCTTTTGATACCATGTAGAATGATAAAAAGAGGTAGACCCGAATCCCCAATGTTTATCTCTAAAGGAGGTCTTGGTGTTATTTTATAATGAATAATAAACTTCACATCAGACCCCAAGTCCGACGTGGGATACAGACTCCAACACTTGTCAACGGAAAAAGTACCTTGCCATGTCACCTGCAAGGTTATTACAACAACTGCCCAGACCCGATTTGATTTGGGACGAAATACCATGGATTTTCTCTGTGGATTGCCTAAATCATTAGGCCATGATGTGGTATTAGTTGTTGTTGATTGACTGTCAAAGTATGTCTATTTCCTTTTGCTACGACATCCTTACACGATTAAAGGGGTAGCTGAATTTTTTGTCTAGGGGATTGTCTGATTGCATGGTATACTTAGTTCTATCCTTGGTGATCGAGATCCAATTTTTGTCAGTAATTTTTGAAAGGAACTTTTTCATTCGGAAGGAACCGCTTTAAAAATAAGTTCATCATACCATCCTCAAACGGATGGACAAACGAAAGTTGTTAATTTGTGTTTGGGAACATACTTGTGATGTTTTGCTTTGGAGCGGCCTCGATCTTGGGCTCAATGGATACCTTGTGCTGAGTGTTGTTATAATACCACTTCCCATGCCTCTTCCAAAATGACGCTTTTTGAAGTTGTGTATGGCCGTAAGTCTCCAGTTTTGCGATATGTCAAAAGCGATACACCTGTAGAAACAGTTGTTGCTATCCTTGTGGATAGGGACAGTGTCTTAGACCAACTTTGGAGTAACCTCCATCGTGCTCAACAGCTAATGGCTCGGTTTTCTAATAAACACAGGCGGGAGGAAAATTTTCAGATTGGCGATTCAGTATTAGTTAAGCTCCGACCCAATGTCTAAATGTCGAAATCTAAGAAAACATGTCCAAAGTTGGCTGCACAATACTGTGGGCCTTATTTAATATGTTAAACCCTTTTTTTTATTCTTTTTATTATTATGGGTATTTCCGAGTCCCACATCGGAATACTCCTTTGTGTATTTCTCTTTCTCAATCTATAAAAGAAAGTCTCTGCCTCACCTTGAAGGAAAGAGGGTTTTCCCAATCTACATGGTATCAGAGGGAACCCGATTCCCGAGCCCTCCCTCTATTATCTTTTCTCCGGCTCTGCCCTAAGTGGCATCCTTCCCTCCTAGGTCTGCCCTACGCGGCACCCCCCCTCCCTACTCGGTCTGCCCTCTGCGGCCCCTCCAGCGGCGCTCTTGCCCGGCACCCTGCGCCGTTCGACCCCGGCCCCCAACGACCCTCCTCCTCTACGCGCGGTGTCTCCCGCGCCCCCCGGCGGACCTCCTCCTCTGCGCGCGGCGCCTCCCGCGGCCCCCCCGGCGGACCTCCTCCTCTGCTCGCGGCGCCTCCTGCGACCCCCCCCGGCAGCCCTCCTCTGCGCGCGGTGCTTCCCGCGCCCCCCCCGGCGAACCTCTTCCTCTGCGCGCGACGCCTCCCGCGGCCCTCCTCCTCTGCGCGCGGCGCCTCCCGCGGTCCCCTTGGCGGCCCTCCATCGCGACGGCCCCGCCTTTCGCCCCCGCCCTCCCTGCGCCGCTTCCCCGCGCTCGGCTGACCTCAGTAGTTTTTTTTTCTTCTTCCTTCCAACCGTGGCTCCCTCCTGGCAAACCAGTCCCAGCGAACCCGTCCAGGCGAACAGGTTCAGGCGGCTCCCTCCAGGCGAACCGGCTCCCTCTAGGGGAACCGGCATCCTCCCGGTTCTTCCTGCGCACGGCTTGCACCGACTCCCGGCGCCCCTCCCGCTGTCCGCTGCATCTCGCGGCTCCACACGGCTTCCCGGCACGCCCAACCCCCCGTTGATTCCGGCGCTTCCATGGCAGACTCCTCTCTGTCTAAGATGATCACCGCTTCCACCCGCCTCGTCGATGACCGGTTGGACTCCACAAATTTCTCCATCTGGTGGAAGACTGTGGTGATGTCCCTGACCGGGATGGACCTTGATCATCACCTTGAGGATCCTCCCCCGACTTCGACTGACCCCAAATACCGTTCATAGAAGATTGTTGATAGCAATATCTTCGCTCTGCTGGTCAATTCAATGGATCGATCGGTCAAGGATGCCACTCGCACGACGAACACAATCAAGGAACTCTGGGACTCGTTGAACATCATGTATTCTGAGACCAACAACCTGGCTCGGGTTTCCGATATCCTCCAGCGCCTATCCCATATTCGACAGCAGGACCAATCCTTCACCGCATATTTTATGGAATGGAAAGGGCTTCGTGATGAATTGCAGGAGTTGTGGCCTGTTCCCCAGACACCGACAGATGCTCAGAACCAGCGAGACCAACTCTGCATCTTCACTCTTCTCAGCGGCCTCGCTCTGGAGTTTGCCACCACGGCAACCGAGCTGCTCGCCAGCCCTTCATCGCTGGAGATCCCACAGGTTTATCATCGGCTGAGCAAGGCCCAACGGGCTCTTCCCCCTTCCGCCCCGGTTATCGACCACTCCGCTCTCGTCGGTCATGGCGGTGAACGCTCCTCGGGCCCTCGTGGACGTGGCCGTCTGGAAGGCCGTCCACGTTCTCTCTGTCAACATTGTGGCAAGCTTGGCCACCTGATCGCCCGATGTTGGGTTCTGCATGGACGTCCATCTCAGCGCCCGAGGCAGGGACAGACAGCGGTCCAGGAGGCTTCCTCGGCAGTCGCTACTCTTCCACCATCTCTGGATCTGTCTATGGCCGACATCCGGCTGACTCATGCTCCTCGGGACCCCGCAGAACCTGGTCCATCCTCGGCTTCTCTGGCCCATTCTGTTCGCTCCGCTGCCTTTGTTGGTCGTCGCTCCCCTGCATGGATGCTCGATTCAGGTGCCTCCGACCACCTCACTGGTGATGCTGGTATGTTGACCTCTTACCGCCCTTATACCGGTTCATCAGCCATCACCGTCGCTGATGGCTTCACTATCCCCATGGCGGGCTTCGGCGCATGCTCCCTGACTCCATTGATTCACCTATGATCTATGGCACATGTGCCCCGAAGTCCATTTAATCTTCTTTCCATCAGTAAGTTGACGCAAGATTATAACTGTGCTGCCATATTTACCTCCTCTGGTGTTGTATTTCAGGAGCGGATTACGAACCGGGAACTTGGTAGGGGCCAGCTTCGGGATGGGGTCTACATATTCGATGGACCGGCACCCATCGCTTGCACGTCTACCTCTGCTCGAGCATTGGATCTTCATTCCCGGTTGGGACACCCGCTTGCCTCCACCATTAATCAGCTTTTTCCAGACTTTAGTCGGTATAATTCTTTTCATTGTGAGTCATGTACATTTGCGAAACATCATCGCACTACATACATTCTTCGCGTGGATACAATGGCCTCAAACCCTTTTGATCTGGTTCATTCAGACGTGTGGGGTCCTTGTACCATTTCGAGTCATTTGGGGTATAAATATTATATATCTTTCATTGATGATTTTTCCCGAATGACTTGGCTTTACCTCCTTCGAGAACGCTTCGAAGTGTTTTCCACATTCCAAACCTTTTACAATGAAATACAAAATCAATTTTCCATCTCTGTAAAATGTCTCCGCTCGGATAATGGGTGTGAGTATCTCTCCACTCCCTTTCGGTAGTTTCTCCAGACAAAAGACATCATTCATCAGACCTCCTGTCCTGATACACCCCAGCAGAATGGCGTGGTCGGGTGGAAACACCGACACATTCTGGAGACTGCTCGTGCCCTCCTCTTCCACCGCCAGGTGCCTCTGCATTTTTGGGGAGATGCTATTCTCACCGCCACCTACCTTATAAACCGTCTTCATTCCTCTATCCTTCAGGGGGAGACTCCTTTTCGAGCTTTGTTCTCCTCCCTCCCTCTTCACTCCCTTCCCCTTCGAGTGTTTGGATGCCTCTGTTACGTTCGTGACACACGTCCTGGCCTCTCTAAACTCTCTCCCAAATCCCTCTGGTACATTTTTCTTGACTACTCCCGCACTCAGCGCGGATATCGCTGCTTCTCACCCGACCTACGGTGGTATGTCGTCTCGGCCGGTGTCGCATTTGTTGAGAGCTCTCCGTTCTCCCTTCCCTCTCCTCATCCTGACCCCGCCATCAATGACTGTCTTCCTCTCACCATTCACCCTCCACCGGTGTCAACCCTTGTTGACACTCATTTTGGTCAGGTCTACTCTCGTCGTCCATCAACTGTATCCCCCGTCCCGGCCAATGACACCGTCGTCTCCGCTTCGTCCGATGCTCCTGCCCCGCCGCCTGAGGACTTGCCCATTGCCTTACAGAAAGGTACTCGCTCCTGCCAGAGTACTCTATTTGTATCTTCATACAGGGGTTTGTCCGCTCTGGAGACAGTTTCTATTCCTCGCACAGTTGGTGAAGTCAAATCTCACTCCGGGTGGCTAGCAGCAATGCGGGATGAATTGCAGGCTCTGGAAGAAAACCATACTTGGGATCTTGTCACCCTTCCAGCAAACAAACAGGCGGTCGACAACAAATGGATCTACACAGTCAGGCTGAATCCCGATGACACTCTCCGTCGCCTCAAAGTCGCCTAGTGGCCAAGGGCTTCGTGCAGACTTACGGTATTGACTACTTTGATACCTTCTCACCAGTTGCCAAGATGACCTTCGTTTGATTATTCATCTCTCTGGTCGCCCATCATCATTGGCCTCTTCATCAACTGGATGTCAAAAATGCCTTCCTACATGGCTTCCTTGAGGAAGAGGTTTATCTGCAGCAGCCCCTCGGATTTTGTGCCTCCGGCGCCGAGTCTCAAGTCTGCAGACTCCGCCGCTCTCTTTACGAAGCAGTCTCCCCGTGCTTGGTTCGGCCGTTTTAGCACGGTCGTCACCGACTTTGGGCTCTCTCGCAACATGAAGGACCACATTGTGTTCTACAGGACGACCTCCACTAGCTGCATCCTACTGGTCGTTTATGTGGATGATATAATCATCACTGGTAGCGACTCTGCGGGTATCACCCATCTCAATGGGCATTTTCACCAGCACTTCCACACTAAGGATCTCGGTTCTCTCACATACTTCCTAGGCATCGAGGTCTCCTATTCTTCGGACACCATCTCCCTCTGCCAACGGAAGTATGTATTGGATATTCTGCAGGATGGTGGGTTGACAAAGGCCACTGCTGTCGACACTCCTCTGGAGCCTGGGGAACAGTCTCTTTATGCCTACTCGGCACTGTATCCACATCTAGAGTAGTACCGTCGACTAGTGGGTAAATTCAATTATCTTACCATGACTCGTCCCGACATTGCCTGTGCTGTTGGCAAAGTGAGTCAATTTATGGAGCATCCGACCACCTCACATTGGGATGCTGTCAACCGCATCGCCAAATACATCAAGCGAGATCCTGCCTGTGGTCTTCGCTACTCCTCGCATCCTCATCTGCATATTGAGGTTTTTTGTGATGCAGATTATGCCGGTTGTCTTGCTACTCGGAGATCTACTTTTGGGTTTGCCATATTCTTGGCAGACAACCTCATCTCTTGGCACAGCAAGAAACAGACTGTCGTCTCCCGATCCAGTGCGGAGTCTGAGTACCATGTCATGGCCACCGTCACTACGGAGATCCTTTGGCTTCGCCAACTCCTCCAGGAGTTTGGCTTTCCTCAGCAGACATCTGCTCACATCTGGTGTGACAATCAGACAACCACCAAGATTGTTTCGAATCTCGTCTTCCATGAATGCACGAAGCATATTGAGATGAACTGCCACTTTCTTCGACACCACCTGGAGCACAATTATGTCAGCTTTAGCCACATTCTGACGGCGGACCAGCTTGCCGACATCTTCACCAAAGGCCTCCTAGGGGCTCGCCTAGCCTCGCTCAGTTCCAAGTTGGGCATCCACCGCATCTGCCGTCTAGTTTGAGGGGGAGTGTGCCTGGACTTGTATGATGTCAGTTTTTGTGGGACTCGTTGTCCATGCTAGGCATGTCCAGATTGAGGGGGAGTGTTAAACCATCTTTTTTTATTCTTTTTATTATTATGGGTATTTCCGAGTCCCACATCGGAATACTCCTTTGTGTATTCCTCTTTCTCAATCTATAAAACAAGGTCTCCGCCTCACCTTAAAGGAAAGGGGGTTTTCCCAATATACATAATCGAAAACCGTCTGGGACCTGTTGCTTATAGTCTGAAATTGCCAGACAATACACGAATACATCCTGTTTTTCATGTTTCACAATTGAAGCCGGCTGTAGGTACTGCACCTATCCGGACTGCCCTTCCTGATTTTTGGAAGACATCATCATCCCCACCGCTTGTTCCTATAGATATCGTTGCTGTAAGAGAAGAACCTAGCCATTCTAGAGGTCTTTGGCTCGTTAAATGGCATGGTAAACCAGCTGAAGAATTCACATGGAAAGATGCAGCGCAACTCCTTTTCCAGTTTCCAGATCTTCACCTTGAGGACAATGTGACAATTAAGAAGGGGAGAAATGTTAGTTGTTCTGATATTGGCTAGCCTGTTTCAAGGACTCGGCCCCCTATTGTTCAGACTTACCAACGCAGGAGGGCTAATTCGGGTAATGTATCGGGTTAAGTTGGTTGCTTACCTATATGAAGGCTAGGGAGGGTTGTGCGTGGGGCATTGGTCTAATTCTTGGAAGGAGGATCAAACTGAACGCTGCGAGAGAGGCAGCTGGCTCGAAGGAGTGGTCTAACTTCTGGAAATATTTTCTTCTTCTAGAACACAGATAAGCTGTAGAAAAATACCAGTAGATTTTCCCGTAATGATTCTTTTTTCTCATATACTGCAACACACTGTGGATAAATTCCTATTCCTCCTGGAATTCCTTAATTGTGTTAGTTCAATTCATCAAGAACTTTCCTATTTTTCCCTTCTACGAACCGGAAAACATAACACCCTATGCTGTAAATTGATAATTATTGTTTGTGTTTTCTATTTAGTTGAGCTATGAATGGGCCAGAGTAGGGTGTTTTGGCTTCATCCACGAGTAAAGATGATATTATTATTTTTATTCCTCTTCACTAATAATTTATTTTTTAGATTTTTGTTGGGGTGACTATGAAGGTGGTCCATAGGATCGACGATTTATAGAATTCTAGCCATTGTTTGATTTTTTTTGAGTAAAATGAGACGAGGAGGAATGACCTCTTCACATGTTTTCTCTCTCTGTTTTGTGTCAAGGTTTTCCTTTGTCATAAGCAAGACTTTGAATAATTTTTCTTTCATGGTTGTTGGAGTCTGCATCCCACATTGGTTTTATAGATGAGTAAAATAAATTACACAGCAGACTATTCCGATGTGGGACTTGGAAATACCCATTATACTAAAATGGGGTGCAACACTCCCCCTCAAGCTGGACATGCCTAGCTTGGACTGAGAGTCCCACAAAAAGAAAAAGATGACATCGAACAAGGCCATACATACTCCCCCTCAAACTGGGCCGTGGAGGCTGTGAATACCTAGCTTGGTAGTGAGAGAGTCCAGGCAAGCTCCTGGGCGGCCTTTTGTGAAGATGTCGGTAGGCTGATCCGCTGTCGGAATATGGCCAAAACTGATATGGTTCTGCTCCAGATGGTGGCGAAGAAAGTGACAGTCCACCTCGATATGCTTCGTCCGTTCATGGAAGACGGGATTCGATGCAATCTTCGTGCCTGCTTGATTGTCATACCAGATATGAGCAGATGTCTGTGCTGAGAAACCAAACTCATGGAAGAGATGACGAAATCAGAGGATCTCAGTGGTGACCGTGGCCATGGCATGGTATTCGGACTATACACTAGATCTGGAAACGACAGTCTGCTTCTTGCTGCGCCATGAGATGAGGTTACCGGCCAAGAACACAGCAAATCTAGAAGTAGACTTGCGGGTAGCAAGACAACCTGCATAGTTCGCATCAAAGACGATCTCAACATCCAAATGAGCATGATGTGAGTACTGAAGACCACGTGCATGGTCTTTCTTTATGTATTTGGCAATGCGGAGGACAACATCCCACTGAGATCTGGTTGGATGCTTCATGAACTGGCTCACTTTGCCAACAGCGCAGACAATGTCTGGTTGTGTCATGGTGAGGTAATTGAGTTTGCCCACCAGACGACGGTAGCTCTCTGGGTGAGGAAAGGGTGTTGAGTCGGCATGGGGAGAGCGTTCTCCAGGCTCAAGATGAGTGTCCACTACAGTCGCCTGGCTCAACCCTACATTCTGTAAGATATCGAGGGCATATTTTCATTGGCAGAGGGAGATAGTGTCCGCAGAACGGGTGACCTCGATGTCAAGGAAGTAGGTGAGAGGATCGGGATCTTTGGTGTGGAAGTGGTGGTGAAAGTGCGCATTTAGTTGGGCGATTCCAGTGGAGTCCCTCCCTCCCATTTTATTCCCCCCTATTTAGGGTTTTCCATTATTTCTCCCCTGTGGGGGGTGGCGACCTCCATGGCCAGCGAGCCATAGGTATCTCCTGTCGCCCCCCTGCCGGCTCCTTCAGCAACTGACCTCCACTCCTGTTGGCCCCTCCAGCAGCCGGCCTCCGGTTTTGTCCGGCGGATCCCTCCCTGCTTCGGCCTCCCATCGCGGATCCCAGCCGTCGCGACTCCAGGCCTGCCTCCCTCCCTGGTGCGCTCGACGACGGACGACGACCTCCTCCCGCAGCGGTTCTCCCCGACGGCGCCCCTCCCGCTCGAGGATCCTCCTCCCGCGACGCTTATCCCCGACGGCGCTCCTCCCGCAGTGTCCCTCCCCGCGGCACACTCCCTTCCCGGCTCTCCAGCGGACCTTCTGCGCGTCCCTCTGCGCGTCGCCCTATTCCTGCGAAGGCTCCTCCCATCCCGCGCACGACCCCTCCCATCCTGCCCGAGGCCCTCCCAGATCCGGTGACACACGGGTCACCGTGACTTCCTGTGTGACGGACTTCCCCGCCGGCTCTCTCTAATACTTCCCACCGGATCTCTCTAATAATTCCAGAGGGCCAGCCTTCTTCCCCCCTGCGATGACCTCCGCGCCTCCCTGCTCGCCTGCTCTCCCGTCCGGCAGGATGGAGCCCCCCTCATGTGCTGCTCTCTCGGCAGCCGCCTCTCTTTCCCGGCGGAACCATTTATGTGCGCTCCTTCCACATCTAGAGTGCTGCCTCCCCTGTCCGTCGGCATACCCTTGTGTTTCCTCCACAGTGGCGCGGCACTTCGACCGCCTTGGATCCAGGCCCTTTGGTGCTGTTAGATCCCGCAACGACTCTGCGGAATCACCGCCTCCCGCCGCCGGCCTTGCAAGTGCGGCTTTTTCGGTGCTAGTGTGGCTTTCTCGGCGTCTCATCGACCGTCCCCGCTAGTGTGACATTTCTGGCACTCCGTCAACCGGTCCGGTCTGTGTGGTTGCTCTACTGCGCCCGCGACATCTTCTTTCATCCATCATCCTGAGGGGGAGCTACGAACGTCATTTGTTTCTTTTATTTCATCTTGTTTTGTAATCAAGCTGGGTATGTCCAGCTTGTGGGGAAGTGTTTGCAGTATGTTGATTGCTTTGTTTTTTCTTTATGTGTTCAAGCTAAGTACACCTAGCTTGAAGGGGAGTGTTGGAGTCTGCATCCAACATCGGACTTGTGGTCCGATGTGGTCTTTATTATTTGTTATAAAAGAACCTCAAGGCCTCCTTTAGAGAGTACCTTGGGGATTCGGGTCTCTCCTTTTATCATTCTACAATGGTTAAAAAAAAAATGTGAAAGAATGACCTTTTGTCCCAAAATTCTTTACCTTCCAATTTGGGTGGGTGGTGGGTGGGGGGTGGGGGGGACATGAAATGGAGGTGAGAAGGAATGATCTTTTGTTCCAAAATTCTTTACCCTTTCAAATTGGGCGGGACATGAAATGGACACCTACCATTCCATTCTTCTTTGTTTCATTAATGATCGTTATATTTCATTCCATATAAACTCTCAAACACTGCCCAAATCTGAGGGGTGGAGGGATGGGAGTTGGTGTTCACAGCACTTAATTGGAAAGTGCTTGCAGTGCCTTTCCATCGACTCCCTTTCTTGTAGCAGGTGATTGAGAACTGGTTCGGTGTACAGTGAATGGCAGGGCCTCAGCCTCAGTTGCAAATAAATCTGATAGAGACTCGCCCACCTCAGCACTGTCTAGAAAAGCATTTTCTAGAAGGTGGGGGGTGGGGGGGCATACAGCCTAGGAAGCACGTTGGCTACTGCTGGCCACAACTGTAGTTTCTAGAAGGACCAGTGCTGGCCACATGAGGAATAACGGGAAAGCAGTTAAATGGGGAGACTGGGGCTGGAGTGAGGGACAGGAAGGAATATTGCGAGGAGGTTTGGCTGTAAGCTTGGGCAGGGGAACCTTGGGGGTCTTCCGAGTGCTTCTCTCATCCTTTCCCTAATCCATTCTTCTCCTTCTTCACCCCCTTAGTCTTCTTCTCCATTCTCCTTCTTTCTACTTTTGTAAATCTATTCCGTTATACAGCTATAAATACAAGGCAGCCTCCTACAGGGAGCTGCTTGTTCGGGAGGTTCTAACAAAATCAAGTGTATATTTTCTCATAGGTTTGCCTGAATTTTCTCGAGTGGATATTTGAAGCAGAGATTCTTTTCTTTCCAAGCTCTTACTCCCATTTCTATCATTCAGAGCGTCACTCACTGTAGGGCAGTCTATATCTTGGAACTTGCATTTTCCATTTGTCTGGATGTTTTGGATTTTGTGGATTGGTTTCCTTGGTTACAAGCTTGGGGTAGTTTAATCTGTTTTTCAGAGCCTTTGGAGGAAGTGGGTGCTTGCATGGCTGTAAACCATGGTGTTTTAGGTTATTTCTAGTTTTTATCGATTATAATATGCACTGTTCTGTTTCCCGTTTTTTATGCATGAATCTAAAATGGATAGCTGGTGTCTTGTTAAATTTTTGAATTTGTTTTAGTCAATGTTGTTCATCCGTGTCCCATTATCAGATTTATTTATTTATTTTCAACTGCCGTGACAATTTTGCAGGACGCAGTGTAGCATTCCCCGGTCATTCCTTGGGTTCTGGTCTTACACCTGTTGCTGCAAAGGCAAGAAATCGTGGAATGGAATATTTGAATTGCTTTTTTTGCACTTCCACGTGGGGCAGCGTATTGTGAGAGTGGTCATGTCATGTATCTTGATTAAGTCTATCCTATCTCTTTTCCTTCTAGTTTGAATTTTGTATTTTCTGTCTATCTCAAGTCATGTATCTTTTTATTTATCTTTATAAATAGACTTCTGACCTGTTAAGTATTTGCAGCGAGAAGACAGTTCAGAAAAACCAGGAGAGATTATTCTGTATTCATTTTAGGCTACGTAGCAGCAAAACTATATTCAACATTAGGAATAGTAGAATCAAAATTACAATGAGGAATTCCAGGGAGAGACCACCTTTCACGAACTCACTCGGAGCCACCCCTGATCCGGGCAGCTGAAGCCGGCCTGTGACATGGTCTGAGGTGTGTTCCCGATCACCCCGGGCTGGCGACAAGCACCAGGGCATCAGAAGACAACCATTGAGAACGATTTCGCCCTTTAACAAATAAATAAACAAGAATCCCCACTCAGAAATCCAGCATGACCCTTCCATATATTGGAAGGCCGGGCAACAAAGTGAGCAGCTACAAAATAAATACAAAACTAAACATGACATAAGAGAAACACACATCTCACAACATAATAATAAACTGAAATCAATCACATGCCCAACAAAATAAACAAGTTCCGAACAAGATACCAGAAGACCCAAGTGGCTGATGCAATAATGGTACCAAAGTAAATAAAAGAAGACAATCCACATCTACCCATCTCCATGCGCAAGCGGATCACACTTGCCACCATCATCAAACCTGAACCAAGCAAACGATAACAAACCGCCTCGTCCCTACAGACCGGTCAAACCCGTAATATGATAGGCGTGAGCATAAAATGCCTAGTAGGCATCCTACCCACATTCCGAGCACACCCTTTAAAAATTAAACCATGTCATGCTATTTTGAAATACATTTAGAAAATAGGCTTTACGTCCTTTCTTAAAACAACCAAATCACCTTCCTTTGAAACCCTTCTAAAGAAGATGAAAATGTTTAAAGGGGAATTAGACAGTTCATAAATTCATTTATTTTAAAACAACTCATATTATTTTAATAAAAACACTGTATAGTTTAGGCATAAGAACACACATGCTAACATACAAACAGAAAGAACACAAGCATAAGCCCCTCCACCGGGCAACATCGCATACACAACATTGATAAAACATTTATTTTCCATAACACAAATAGGGCGTGTTTCAAGGGTTTATTACCTTTTGAAAAACCATTTTAGAAAGTGCCAATTGAGCCTTTGAATTATACTTTAAGAAACCAAATTTTACAAACCACTTGAAAACCAAATCATATAAGCATCATCAAGTATCTCAAACCATTCCAGGACACATAACCATTTTAAAAGACCTCACGAACACTCACAATTTTAAAACAAACCCTTTGAAAATCAGTTTGAAGACCAAAACAGCACCCCGAATGAGGGAAACCCTTTGAAAGAGCCATTCAGGCATTTACTCAAACACGTGGTGTGCATAGCATTTGAAAACAGATTCGATCTTTATTTTAAAAGAGGAAAACTCCTTTGCTTCCATTGGAAATCCCAAACAAAACTACTCCTCTTAGCAAAACCATTACACATACTAGGTAAACTTATTAAAACATTGAAAACATGGGTTATAAAACACAAGCAATCATAGTTATAGATTTAAACAGGCATGCAAGGGACCGCCTACCTTTAATATCGTCGCTTTTACAACCGGTGATGTAAATCCACCCCAAGAGGGTCAAGGATACACTAATAGACCAAAAGAAACCCAAACATCAAGGAAGCCCCAATAAAAAATCGAGCCAAGGGAAACCCTAGGTCGCTGAGACCTCCTTTGGGCAAGAACCAGAGAAAGAAGGAAATGAAGAGAGTGAGAAGAGATTACCTCAAAGATTGGCCACCAAAACTTGAAGAAAATGCATGATATAATCAAAGGGAAGAGAGGGGAACCAAGGGGGGGCACCTGGGTTGTGCGACTCGAGTGGGGAAGGAGAGGAGGGAATTTGGGTTAAAAATCATAGAGGGGTAAAGTTGCACATTCAAATTTTTAATGATCTGGGCGCTTTGCACGGTTTGGCAAATAATGCGCTAATCGTGCGAGCCTTACTGAGTCGACTTGGGCGCAATGCACGGGCAAGCCGCACGGTTAGACTAACCGTGCGTCATCCGTGCAATTTGACATTGATATAAACTGTATACTTGTCGCACTGTTAGTACTAACCGTGCACGACCTGTGC
Organism: Viscum album; assembly: GCA_963277665.1. Taxonomy (NCBI): domain Eukaryota; kingdom Viridiplantae; phylum Streptophyta; class Magnoliopsida; order Santalales; family Viscaceae; genus Viscum; species Viscum album. Next base: position 1,891,285,924 of record OY728135.1, read on the forward strand.
GACATGTATTGAACAACCAAAATCTCCAAATTTCAAGGAAATTTGACCCGGAAAGAGTGAGAAACAATGGAGGCTTAAAAATAAATAAAATAATAAAGCAAAGTGAGGTTGGAGTGTGTAGAATGGGAAACCGCCTTACCTCAAGGTGAGGCAGAGACCTTTTTTTATAGATTGAGAAAGAGGAATATATACAGGAGTATTCCGATGTGAGACTCGGAAATACCCAAAATAATAAGAGGGTTTAAAACTCCCCCTCAAGCTGGACATGCCCAGCTTGGATCACGAGTCTCACAAAAAAGAAAGATGACACCAGACAAGACCAGACACACTCCCCCTCAAGCTGGGTCACAGATACTGTGGATGCCCAGCTTGGAACTGAGCGAGGCCAGACGAGCCCCTGGGAGACCTTTGGTGAAGATGTCAACAAGCTGGTCCGCCGTCGGGATGTGGCTAAAGCTGACATGATTGTGCTCCAGGTGGTGTCGAAGAAAGTGACAGTCCAACTCAATATGTTTCGTGTGTTCATGGAAGACGAGATTCGAAGCAATCTTGGTGGCTGCCTGATTGTCACACTAGATGTGAGCAGATGTCTGCTGAGGAAAACCAAGCTCCTGGAGGAGTTGTCAAAGCCAAAGATCTCCGTAGTGACGGTGGTCATGACACGGTACTCAGACTCCGCACTGGATCGGGAGACGACAATCTGTTTCTTGCTGCGCCAAGAGATGAGGTTGCCTGCGAAGAACACGGCAAATCCAGAAGTAAATTTCCGGGTAGCAAGACAACCAGTATAGTCAGCATTACAGAAGGCCTCAATATTCTGATGAGCGTGGTGAGAGTAGCGAAGACCACGGGCAGGGTCTCGCTTGATGTATTTGGCAATGCGGAGTACAACATCCCACTGAGAGGTGGTCGGATGCGCCATGAATTGACTCACTTTGCCAACAGCGCATACAATGTTGGGACGAGTCATGGTGAGATAGTTGAGTTTGCCCACTAGTCGACGATACCGCTCTGGGTGTGAATATGGTTCCGAGGAGTCATAGAGTGACCGTTCCCCAGGCTCAAGAGGAGTGCCAACAGCGGTGGCCTGTGTCATCCCAACATCCTGTAGAATATCAAAAGCATATTTCCGTTGGCAAATGAAGATTGTGTCCGGAGAACGGGAGACTTCAATGCCAAGGAAGTATGTGAGAGGGTCGGGATCTTTGGTGTGAAAGTGCTGGTGAAGATGCCCCTTGAGGTGGGCGATACCAGCAGAGTCACTCCCGATGATGATGATATCATCCACATACACGACCAACAGGATGCAGCCAGTGGATGTCGTCCTGTAGAACATGGTGTGATCCTTCATACTACGGGAGAGCCCAAAGTCGGTGACGACGGTGCTGAATCGGTCAAACCAAGCACGAGGAGACTGCTTGAGACCGTATAGAGAGTGGCATAGTCCACAGACTTGGGACCCGTAGCTGGGGGGTTGCTGCAGATAAACCTCTTCCTCAAGAAATCAATGGAGGAATGCATTCTTGACGTCCAGTTGATGAAGCGGTCAGTGATAATGAGCGGCCAAAGAGATGGATAATTGAACGGATGCCATCTTGGCAACTGGAGAGAAGGTGTCAAAATAATCGACACCATACGTCTGAGTAAATCCTTTGGCCACAAGTCGGGCTTTGAGTTGATGGAGAGTGCCATCGGCGTTCAGACGGACTGTGTAAATCCATTTGCTGCCGACCGCCTATTTATCGGCAGGGAGAGGAACCAAATCCCAAGTATGGTTGTCTTCCAATGCCTGCAATTCATCTCTCATCGCGTGCAACCACCCCGGATGAGATTTGGCTTCGCCAATTGTGCGGGGAATAAATATTTTCTCAAGAGCTGACAAACCTTTGTATGAAGATGTAAATAGAGGATTGTTCTAGCAAGAGCGGGTACCTTTCCGTAGTGCAATGGGCAGGTCGGCCGGTGGCAGTGCAGGAGCATCAGACGAAGCTGGGACAATGGTCTCCTCGGCCTGGATGGGGAGCATAGTCGAAGGGCGACGAGAGTAGACCGTACCAAACCGATGAGCAGTAGGAGACAACACTGGAGGAGGATGGATGATGAGTGGAAGACAATCATCGATATCAGTATCTGGGTGGGGAGAGGGAAGTGAGAATGGAGAACTCTCAACAAATGAGACGTCAGCAGAGGTGATATAACGTCGTAGGTCTAGAGAGAAGCACCGGTATCCGTGCTGAGTGCGTGAATATCCGAGGAAGATGCAGCGGAGAGATTTGGGAGAGAGTTTGGAGAGGCTGAGACGAGTGTCACAGACATAACAAAGACATCCAAATACAAGAAGTGAAAGTGAGTGAGGGAGAGAGGAGAACATAGTCCGAAAAGGAGTCTCTCTTGAAGGATAGAAGAAGGGAGTCAGTTGAGAAGGTAGGTTGCAGTCAGGATGACATCGGTCAAAAAGCGGAGTGACACCTACATGTGGAATAGGAGGGCACGAGCAGTTTTTAGAATATGTTGATGTTTTCGCTCCGCCACTTCATTCTGCTGAGGTGTATCAGGATAAGATGTCTGATGAATGATGCCATGATCCTTGAGAAACTACTGAAAGGAAGTAGATAAATAAACCTGTCCATTGTCGGAGCGGAGACATTTGATGGAAGTAGAGAATTGAGAATGAATTTCATTGTAAAAGGTTTGAAAGGTAAGAAATACTTCAGACCGATCATGAAGCGTGTAAAGCCATGTCATGCGGGAGTAGTCATTAATAAAGATGATATAATAGCTGTACCCGGACTGCCTCGGAACCCTGCAAGGACCCCATACATTGGTATGAACAAGATCGAAAGGATTCACTACACGTGGTTCCTGTCGAGGAGAATATGTTACCCGATGATGTTTAGCAAACTTGCAGGATTCACAATGGAATGATAGGTAGGAACTGAATTGGGGGCACATTTTATGGAGGATGGAAGCCGGTGGATGACCAAGATGGGAATGTAGGTCAAGAGCACGGGCCGAGGTAGATGAGCAAGTGAGATATGGTGGGGTATCGAACATGTACACCCCATTCCGAAGATGACCTCGACCAAGCTCCCGATTCGTCTTCTGCTCCTGAAAAACAACACCAGAAGAAGTAAAAGTAGCAACACAATTTAAATCTTTGGTGAGTTTGCTGATTGAGAGAAGATTAAAGGGATTGTGAATGAGCAACCGAATCCAGGCGAATAGACGGGGTCAAGTGACATGTGCCAAATCCGATGATGGGGATTGTTGATCCATTTGCAATAGTAATTGTAGAGGTACCAGTGTACGGATGATAGGTAGTGAACATACCAGAGTCCCCTGTGAGATGTTCCGATGCACCAGAGTCTAGCATCCATGCCGTGGGTTGTTGAGATACACATGCGGTAGAGCTGTCAGTTTGAGCAATGGGGGTTGGAGAAGAGGACGGTGGCACAGTCGCCCGATAAGATTGTATCCAGGCAATTTCTTCTACCGAGAGTGTCGTTCTGTAACAGGTGTTGAATGAAGGGGAATGTGAGCGACGACGACCGAAGTGGGAGGCTGACGGAGGGTGCCGTGAGTCGGGAGCGCTGCTGGGAGCACAGGGAGGCAGGCTGGGTAGGGTCGAACTGGTGTACAGGAGGTCGGCGACAGGAGGCGCGGGCGTTGCTGCGGCTGCGTGGGTGGACAGCCACAGGAGGTGGGGTTGAGTGCGGGAGGGCGACAAGAGGTGTGTCGAGCAGTGGGGTCGCGGGAGTTGGGAGTCGCATCGAGCGGGAGCCGGGTGTTGCCGGGAAGTTGCTGGAGGTCGGGGCCGAATGAAGTTCGGACCGGGAAGTGCCGGGAAAGGCGGCTGGCCAGGCAGTGACGTTGGATCGGGAGGCGCCGTTCCGTCGGGTGAGGGCCGACGGGAGTTCCGGCGGATCGGTTTCGCACCAGTTGGCCGCACGGAAGACGGGGCAGGGCTGCTGCGGGAATCGTCGGAAGAGAGGGCGGTGTCGCAACGGGAGAGAACTGGACTAGGGCAGTGGTTTGCCTGGAGCGAGCCGCGTCTGGACAAAGGTGACGTCGGGGATAGATGCGCCGGGAGGGGCCGACTACTGGGGGGGCCTACGTGGAAGGCTGGGTACCGGGAATTCGCTTAGGGTGGGGGCGATCGCGCCTGGACGGGGTGGCCGGGGCCGATCGCGCCTGGACGGGGTGGCCGGGGCCGATAGCGTTTGGACGGGGAGGCCGGGTGCCGCGTCGGGAGGGACGTCGTTGGAGGGCCGGTCCTTCGTTGGCGGAATTGCTGGGAGAGTGCGCCGAGGAGCCGCGAGGGGGACCGCGTAGAGGCTAAGGGCGGGCCGTCGTCGCGAGGGAGGGGAGCCGCGAGTCGCCGGGAGAGGCGGGATTCCGTCGAGAGGGACGAGGGTGCCAGGCAACGTCGCGGCAGAGGGGCGCAGGGAGCCGGCGGGATCAGGCGGCTGGGAGAGCCGCTGGACAACGGGAGGTGCACCGGGATTCGGTGCAAGCCGCGCACCGGAAGAGCCAGGAGGACGCCGGGATGCCGCCTGGAAGGGAGGGCCGGTCGGTCTTAGGATACCGCAGGGAGGGGCGGAGCCGGTGGAAATCGGGAAACCGCTGGGATGGAAGCCACCGGGGGGGGTTGCGTAGGGCAGACACGGGAGGGGGGGGGGTGGCCGTGTTGGGCGGACCCGAGAGGAGGGGTGCCACTTAGGGCAAAGCTGGGAGGAGAAAAAAATATCGAAAGGAGGGCGGGCTCGGGATTAGATTCCCTCAATGGGAAACCGCCTGACCTTAAGGCGAGGCGGAGGCTTCTTTTATAGATTGAGAAAGAGGAATACATACAGGAGTATTCCGATGTGAGATTCAGAAATACCCAAAATAATAAAAGAGGGTTTAACACTCCCCCTCAAGTTGGACATGCCCAGCTTGGACCACGAGTCCCACAAAAAAAAAAGATGATACCAGACAAGACCAGACACAAAGTGTGATAATTCTAGAAAGTTTCCAAAGAATCGGTTGATCGAGGGAGAAGCTTAAGGTTCCGCTTTCTTTAAAAGATAGGACTCTAGAAGCCTAAGGCAGGAACTAACCGAAGCTGCCACTGAAAACTTGAGACATTACCCTTAAGAAGAAAATTGGGCATGCCACACGCGCCCAACCTTCTAATATAGAAAACACCCAACTAGGAGGCCTAGACTAACAAAACAATGATTTCTCAAAGAAGAAGGATTAACTCCTTGCATACAACCTTAAAACCAAGGAGCAGCTCGATCCATGCACAAGCAAAACAGAGGGGTAACTGATATGGCTTGCTCAACGCCCCCATGAGCATCCATAACACAATCTGTGATCCAACACTAGCAGGCTACCAAGGTCGGGTCAGGTCGGGTCGAGCAAAGACAAGATTCTATAAAGGACATACTAGACCGCATTCATAAATTTCAGGAAGGGGCATCTTCTCATCGTGAGAGTTCCTTCCATGGTGGTCTGTTGGATTGGTGTAACCGGATCCGGTTGGGCCGAATGCTTGTGGCCCGCAACTGTCGCGGGTCGAGCTTCGCGATGAGCTCGTTGGGGGTTGCAGGGGGCAACACGCCCTTGTTCCGGGGGCCAAAGCCCGCCGGCCCAATTTTTCGGTATTGCAGCATCTCTGACACTGTAGCAGAGCTGACTGACCAACACCGAAAGACACTGTAGCAGTCCGGACTTTGGAGTCAACTATACTGTAGCCTTTTGGACTTCTAACCGGCAGCCACTGTAGCACTTTTGACTATTGGTGGCCGCCTTTTCACTTTAGTGATGCGGACTTCTTGTGCGGTTGATGGAACAGTGATCGTCTTGCTCTCAATTTGTAGCCCATTTTCGGGCTAGGGTTTCTTACCAAAAAACCCTGTAATTGTGCTCCCGATTATAGTGATTATTCTGCCTCTCCGTGGACGTAGGGATTATTCCCGAACCACGTAAATTTGTGTGTTCCGTGTGCTTTCATTTCTTCTGCATTTTCTTTTCGTATCTCATTTCTGTCGTTGCGACTCCTGACGATTCCGCAACATGGTCTCCCCACCATATTAAGAGCTCCCATCAACTCTCAACCTTCAAAACAAAAAATGGTTCACAAAACTCCAAGGGGACCCAAGATCTCAAAGAGTAGAGGTAGGATACCAAAAACCACAATTGAGTTTTGGAATTAACCAATACATTTCTACCGCTATGAAATTCTCACAGTCCACAAGCGATCATCATCCAAAATGACACATGACTAGAAAGGACAACATGGAAAAGTAGGAAATAATGAGGAATACCTCAAACCATCGCCACCTTGACGTTAGGTTCAACAGGTTGAGTATGGGGATCTTTTGAAGGGGTAGATCTGGTTCCACCTCTCTTACTAGCAACTCCTTTACAAATCCTCTGTTGGTGTCCCGGACGACCACATCTACGATAAGTCTTGGGAGTTTCTAGACACGACGACTTCTTATACCCTGACTTCCAACACCGGTGGCACAACAAGTACTTACTTCCAGACAAGGCCGACAAGGAAAAGCAAGGTGGTCTTTTGGTATTGCCACCCACTCGACCCGACTTGGTTTGTTTCCCCTTTCCCATGCTGGAGCTCCCCCCCCCCCCAGGAATTGGGGACACATCAACCGCCTTGGGCACAACCAAACCAACCTCTATTCTGACGGCCCACATTACCACCTTTCCTCTCCATAGGTGTTGAGGTTGAGCAAAGACATTGCCGATAAGAGATTCGGTCAAAGCCCTCTCCCGAAATACCAAGCTTTCAGGGAATCATCCAAAGCCAGGTTAAGAAGATGCGACACAAGATTAGCAAAACGTTGATCATACTCCAATACTGATGAGTTACCTTGCTGGAGACTATACAATTCCATAGCCTTTGGTGTTTACACGACGCTGGGAAAGTACTGCCGAATGAACAATGCCTTGAAACCTTCCCATGAGAGATCCTTTTGTGGTTTCGTCCGTATAACGGACTTCCTCCACTTCCAACTCGGACCTTCCAGCATAAAGGTTGCAAGCTTAAGCTTTAGAGATTCAGGAAGCTCAGGCTGAAGGAAAACCACCTCAATATCCCGCAACCAATCCATTGCTCCCTTGGAGTTTGGTTGTTCGAGGAAATGAGGGGGTCTAGACTTTGAAATTCTTGAATGAAGTCCCTACGTTGAGTTGAAAGAGGAAAAACACCATGCTCCATGACCGAAGCATATGGAGGGTCTGACTCAGACAAAACTCGATCAATCGGAAGGTCGGCATGCGGTGAACCACTTGAGACTCCATCAAGACTTGGTTGGGGGTGTACTCTAAAATAATAAGAAACATGAAACCCAATCAAAACAAACCTCAATTCACAACCTCATAAATTCAAATATATTTAAATATACATCAATAAATCAATATCAAAATACCAAAAAGGGTCAACATCAAACGCAAGAGATTTTATAAAAATTCCTCGGAAAAGAATTACCATCATTTCAAATCACCCTCTTTATCACGCTTTATATTACATATGAAAACCACTTTTTATAATTCTAACTTTTTCAAAATCCCCTTTTCAAACATCTAGAAAAATTTCTTATAAAACTTCATACAAACATTCTTAAAACATTTTGCTTAACCTCCCCTTTTGTCTACTCAAACATTTATAAACTCATGCTCCATTTAGTCTCAAAACATTTAACAAAATCCTTTATCTTTAAGCTCCAGCTCTCTTATTAAGAAAATCAAAATCAAATGAACCAAATACCATCAATAACTCAAAATAACTCCCTAATTCATCCAAAATCAACAATGAAAAGAAATAAGGATGGCTCAAAACCATAAGGAACCAGAATACAAAATTTTAGGAGAAACAACAACTGCACACAGTTTGACCGCACGATCTGGCTAACTGTGCGCCAACTATGTGAAGCTCACCGGAGGGTTTTTAGAATGGTCCACATGATCTGCCCACAGTTTGTCAGACTGCATAATAATCGTGCAACCTTGGATTCCATCCCAAATACCATTGCAAAGTCGAAAATTCTTAAAAATAACTCATAAAGCATCAATATAAAACAAAACACTCAAAAAGGAACCAAAAACCTCGAAAACATTCGAGATCCTAGCTAGATTTCGAGGAATACAAATCCCAGACTACCCTGATAACTCGAGCTTCATCATGAGGAGGTGGTGATTAGACACCCACCCGTGATCTACCTCTTGAGTTCCAACGATCTTATCTGCTGTCTATCAGACACCCTAAATAACAAGGGCAACTCTGGAACCTAGGCCCACTTAAGGACCTAGGCTTTGATACTTTTTTTTTTTTTTTTTGTGTTTCTTCAGCTAGCAGATGCTTGGGGTGCTGCACGAGTATGGGTTTTTAATATTGGGATCACCCATTGAGGCGAAGAAGCTGAAACTGTCAACATCTTCCCTTTTGTACCTAAAGCCCGTGGTAGTATTAAATTTGCTAGTGGGAATCCTAACTCTACTTGTGGCTCCATTTGTGCTCCAATGGGGCATGATGAGCAGTTTGATTTGAAATATGTTGCACAAAGGCGACCACCCGACTCTGGTATGACAAAAGTAGTGAAACTCTTTAAAGGGGACACGGCAATATCTTAGGATTTAGGAAACAATTGGCCGATCTGTTGCTTTGTTGTCGCAATCCCAACAAGCTATTTGTACGAATGGCGGAGGAAAAACTTTCAATATAAAAGTAATATGGCAGGGGCCTCTGAACTTGATAAAGGGATCAAAAGCAAGTGGACTGGAGCGGAGCACTCGGCAGGGGTGACAGCTAGCAGGCCGCTTAAGAATGATCTTGTTGAGCTTGTTGGGCATTTCATGGAGGCTGCCCATGAATTCACTCCAGTGAGGGGAAGATATGAAGTCATATGGGCTCAGTTGTGCAGTGGCCAGCTTAATAATGTTGACTTCAAATCCAATGCAGTGGCCAGTACTGGATTTGTGCAGGGCAAAGATAATCAAAGTGTCACCAGACCGGAATCATACTCCAAGAAATTGTGTAGCCAAAGCCCACTGCAGCTCTATAAGTCTAAGGTTCAAATGCATGTGTTGAATTCCGAGCAGCCAAAACGAGTATTAATCATTGGAGGGGCGGAACCAAGCTGTCACAATATGGGGCACGTCCACCACCTTGAGGACAATGTGGGTTTTTGGGATAGTGGTAGTGATAGGAATGCGTTGGGTTGTGTATGAGGGGTGCTGCTATACGCAGGGAGCTGTTTGTAGATGAGGGATTCTGCCAGGGGCATAGTGGGAATTTGTGGGGTCTGGCTGGAGTGGTTAGAGGGGCGGATAGCTGGAGGGGGGGGGGACAAAAGGGGAATATGCTATGGGTTAGGGGGAATATTATGCGGGGTCCAAGTAGTTAAAGAGGGATTGGAAAGTGGTTATAAAATGGGAAGAAAGGGGGCTGCACGAGCGCCAAGAGTTTGATATCAGTTTTGACCTTGGGCATTGGGGAAATTCTTGAGGAACTCTTGTGATTTCTCTCCTCTCTTCCTTCTTCTTTCTCCCCCGTTGTAACTCTGCTGTTTGATTTTGTTTTCTATAGAATACGAGAAGTCTGTTCTCTGGTCTCTATCATTAGTCATCCAGCTTTACTCACATAATCATTATTTTAAATTCGCACTAACGGATTCTTTAGCCATTTCTAGATTCCAGTTCATATACATACTTCCAACTGACATTCTTTTAGTTTTCTCTCTTATAACGTTCATAACCAACCCCCTTTCATTCTTCCGTTTATTAACAATCAATTAATCAACTTACTTCATGCTAAAGTAGATTATTCATCATTAAACACATCATTACAACTTTGGTTTTTTCTCGTTTACCCTGTTAACAATTCTGGACAACCCACTTCCCTTGCTCTTTTATTCTCACATTTCATCCCCGGTCCGTTAACTTCTTAACACATGAACCAAGTTTATCAACAACAAGGGGAATAACCAAAGCACAACACATCAACATCAACAGAAAAAGATAATAACATCTTAATTTTTCATATTCCAACCATTCCAATTTCATTACTGGATATAAATGATTAGCCTTTTATGATGGTGACAAAATTATTGGTAACCACAACACCAAGGTGATCACAGCAGCCACATATCAAATGACATTGAAGGAGAGCATGATTGTAAGCATAGAGGGAATCACAACCGATTTATTCAAGCATATTATCCCAGAAGATGAATGATAAGTTTAGAAATTCCCTACCTCAACCGGTGCTTCACAATCGCTGCTAGGTTAATGAGAAGATGATCACAAGACCAAATCCATGCAAGGGACACTCCAATAACCTAGCCACAACGATTTCCCTCATCAAACCTGAAAGCAACCATAACGCAACCTCTTCTGGGAGGAAGAACTAAAAGTGGGTGGAGGAGAACAAGAAAACTCACCTTGAGTCTCAAGAAATCGACCTTGCCAAGCTAAGGACCAAAGCCACGGAGGGGCCGAAAGACCTCCTAAACTCGCCTTGAGGCCGCCCAAAGTTCGAGAGAAAAGGGAACGAATGAAGGTAATCGGAGGGCGCTGGATATATATAGACAGGTTGCATCATACACAATTCACGGTGTGAATAGGCACTTCACGTTGTGAATTAACTTGGTCAAACATCCATCAAAAAACATGATGCCTGGATCTTAGAAGCCTCAACATCATTCATATTCGCAACCCAGAATTTCACCAGATCTGCCCAGGTCATGTTCACGGCGTGCAACATCATTCACGCTGTGAATTCCTCCTGCATCTGGAATTTTAGCCCCAACTCGATCTCTTCCTCCTCAAACTTCCTCCGAATACCTCCGTGCACTCTACTGTCTTCTGGATGTTTTAGCCTATACGTAACAACCCTCACTTTACTGTCAATTTTGAAAGGCCCATAGAATCTGACAGCTAATTTCGGATTAATCTTGGTTCCCCCTCCTGGTTTATTCGGATGTAGCTTAACCCAGACCAGATCCTCAACTACATGTCTCCTCCCAACGTCGCCTATTAGCATATTTGGCCATAAGTTGTTGTGCCCTGTGTGGATTAACTCGGAGTTGTCATAGAGCCTCATCTCTTTCCACTAATGCATTTGTCACAACATCAACACCCCCCCAGTATAATGCCATTTATGTGGTGGCTTTCGGCCATACCCTACCTTAAATGGTGTTTGTCCAATAGAGGTATGGTAAGATGTGTTGTAACCGTACTCTGCCTAGGCCTACCATATTGCCCAATTTTTGGGTTGATTTGATGAAAAACACCTCAATTATATCTCTAAGAGCGGTTCATTACCTCCGTTTGTCCATCAGTCTGCGGATGGTAAGATGAACTAATCTTGAGCGCTATGCCTTGTAACTTGAATAGCTCCCGCCAAAAAAGGCTTGTGAACAATGTATCCCCGTTACTATCGCCTTAGGAATGCCATGTAGTTAAACAATCTCCTTCAGAAATACTTCTGTCACTGTCTTGGCTAAATAAGGGTGCTTGAGTGGAATAAAATGTGCATATTTACTTAGTCGATCAACCACTCCAAATACCACTTCCAATCCCTGGGATTTAAGCAGACTAGACACAAAATCCATGGACACCTCCTCCCTTATCAAGTTCGGTATTGGGAGGGGTTGAATTAATCCTGTTGGATTCAGAGCTTCATATTTACTTTTTTTGGCAAATTTCACGCTCACGGGCATATTTGTGCACACTCTGTGTCATTCCAACCCAATAAACACCACCAGCCAGACGTTTATAAGTCTTAAAAATACCCCAAGTGTCCTCCAGCTGGAGATGAATGAAAATGCTGTAATAGTTTTGGAATCAGGACTGATTTCTTTGGCAATACTAACCGGTGTTTGTAAAATAATAGCCCATTCCGGAAGGTATACCCAGGTTTAGTAGGTGTTCCCCGCTGCAATACTTCTATAACAACTTGTAATCCGCCATCCTGTTTGATCTCTTCTTTCAGCACTTGAATCTCTTCCCAGCTAGGCAGGCTCAGAAGCTGCTAAGTTCATGTAGTCTCCTACTGCCGTTACCCTTGAAAGAGCCTCAACAACGTTGTTCATTTTCCCGAGTTTGTAAATAACCTCAAAGTCGTACCCCAGGAACCCAACCCACTATCACTGTTGGTCCGTTGACACTACCCTTTGGCTAAGCATGTGCAGGTGGTCAGTGTATATCTCAAACCACCTTCCCAATAGATACTACTTCCAAAGCTGAACTGCCAACACCAAAGCCATCAACTCCTTTTTGTATGTTGACTTAGCCAAGTTATTGTCTAATAGTGCCTAACATGGACTTGACTGATTCCGTCCTTGTTTTCTCCGGTCCACATGCAGTAGTTCCCAACATTTTCATTTCAAGCATTTCCCCAATCGAATCTACCTTCCCTTCTGAGCATCCACTTTCCACTTCTATCTTCTTTTGTGACTCTACACATTCCCACACCATTAATTTGTTTTCCAGTGCCCAGGATGAAACTTTTGCCCGTAGGTATAATACAAGCCTTTAGTTCTTCTTTCCTCGAACTCTTCTCAAGACAAATTCCTAACTCCCTTTCACTTAGTCGCATTCCCCCCCCCTTCTGACTTTCTATGTCACGTCCCCTGTTGGCACAACCTTCGTCGAACTAGCATTTCAACTCCTTACCAGATTCCTAGGAACACCACTCCTGCTACGTGCCTCGGGTTGTTTGATTATTCCTTTGACTATCAATTCTCTCTGAACTCTTCATGACAATGTTAGCAGCCGAGCCTTGCTCAGTGGTTCATGCGTCAATACCATGCTCTCGATTTCCAGCTTCAAACCCCCGATAAACATACTCATGCACCATTCTCAGTAATTTCTGGTATACGCAGTGCCACCCGTTCAAACTCATCAATATACGTATCCACCGCCGCTCTTTGATGCAGTTGCTTAAGAAGTATCATTGGATCCTCCTCTACCGCGCTTCCATATCGCCCTATCAACTCTTCCTTGAGTTGTCTCTAAGTGTGTTTGTCCTTGGCATTCTTCAACAAAGTCATCCAATACTAGACTAAACCTTCCATGCAGAGTTGAGTGAGTAGAATCTTCATCTCCTCGCGAATTTGATGGATGAAAATGTATGTCTTGGCCTTGGTGATTCCAGTAATTGGATCATCTCTCGAAAAAATAGACATCTCTACTTGCCTTTCTAATGCGCGCAACTCTTCCTGCCTTGAGCCTCGCGTTCCTTCGACGATTGCTTCCATCCTTGTTCGTTCGAACACACTTGTCGTCTTCCTCCTCCACGACAAATTTTCCTCTCTGTGCCCCGCCCTGAACTCTCCACCTGATTCTGCATGAATTGATTGATCTGGTTCAGAGTCATCAAAATGTCCAGCATCTGCAGTTGTGTTACCGAAACCGTCGTTTTCAATCTCTCTTGTTGATGGAGTCTCGCCTTCAACTCGAAGACCGCCGATTCGAGGCTTGTGATTCGATTCTTCATCTGTGTGGTCATACATGCCCTCAGCTACACTCAAGCTGTTCCTCTCCAACAATTCTCTTCAGTCAAGTACGCTCAAGCGACTCTCAATGAAAGCACTGGTTGATGGAAGTGTTTTCTAGATGAAGAGAAAATAACAAAAGGATAACTGACCTGCAAGCTCAATTGACAAATTCTATAGTAGAAAGAAAAGAACAAGATCGGGTCACACTCTTGGGACTCTTTGCCAGGCCAAGGCTCTCACGCCCCCTGCTAACCAACTTACCGAATGTCGCTCCCCTAGTTTGATCCTCCTTCTATACCCCCTCTCCCGCATGGTATACAGTCATTTAATATGGTATGTTTACGCAGCTCCCCCAGGACGCTTACGCGACTCCTCAAAGACCCTTACACACTCCCCTCCTATGGTAAGTAAAATACACAGGATGCCTGGGTCGAAATTCAAGCAGATCATCTAGTTGCTCCCCGAGTTCCTATAAAAAAACAACACAATAAATATATCCACTCCAAATCTTTTTCCCTAGACAAACACCACAAGAAAAACCAACACAATAAACATATCCACTCCAAATCTTTTTTTTTTTAGACAAACACCACAAGACTAGGGAAAACTTCTTCAATTCCAGATCTCAACAACTTCTACTTGGGTCTCAACAATTTCCCCAAAGACTTAGCATTTCCCAAAACATCTCTTGGGCTCAACACTAATATTATAAATGTCAACATTATGAATGCTAATATTATAAATCCTGATGCTTTGTGTTGTACATTATAAAGTTATAAATGTTTTGTGCTAATATTATAAATGTTATAAATGTTCTGTGCTAATACTATATATATTATGTTCTGTCAACATTTATATAAATAAATGAAAGCATAATGTTTAAACATTTTTTAAATATATATATGTATAAACTCAACATTGTTAAAATAATTTGTAGATAGTGAATTCCCCTTACCTCAAACTGAGGTGAAGACATTCTTTTATAGATAGATTAAAAGGATTACAAGGTGGAGTAATCCGATGTGGGACTCGGAAATACCCTTTACTCGGAAACATAATAAACCGGGTTCAACAATCCCCCTCAAGCTGGACATGCCCAGCTTGGACCAAGAGTCCCACAAAAGGAAAGACAACATCGAACAAGACCATACACACTCCCCCTCAAGCTGGGTCGTTGATGCTGTGGATCCCCAACTTGGTACTGAGAGAGGCTAGACGAGCTCTCGGGAGACCTTTGGTGAAGATGTCGGTAAGCTGATCTGCTACCGGTATGTGGTCGAAACGGACATGGTGCTGCTTGAGGTGATGACGAAGAAAGTGGCAATCCACCTCAATATGTTTCGTTCGTTCATGGAAGACGGGATTAGAAAAAATCTTCGTGACTGCCTGATTATCACACCAAATGTGAGCAAACGTTTGCGGCGGGAAGCCAAGTTCATTGAGGAGATGACGAAGCCAAAGGATCTCAGTAGTGACCGTGACCATAACACGGTATTCAGTCTCCGCACTAGATCTGGAGACGATAATCCGTTTCTTATTGCGCCAGGAGATGAGGTTACCTGCCAGGAAAACAGCAAACCCGGAAGTAGACTTTCGGGTAGCAAGACAACCAGTATAGTTAGCATTACAGAAGACCTTAACATTCAGATGATCGTGATGTGGGTACCGAAGACCACGGGCATAGTCTTTCTTGATGTATTTGGCAATGCGGAGGACAACATCCCATTGAGATTTGGTCGGATGCTCCATGAATTGGCTAACTTTGCCAACAACGCAGGAAATGTTCGGACGCATCATGGTAAGATATTTGAGTTTTCCCATAAGATGACGATAGCTCTCTGAGTGAGAAAAGAGTTCTGTGTTGTCATAGAGAGACCGTTCCCCAGGCTTCAGAGGAGTGTCAACGACAGTTGCCTGAGTCAAACCAGCATTCTACAAGATATGCAAGGCATATTTCCGTTGGCAAAGAAAGGCGGTATCTGTAGAACGGGTGACCTCACTGCCAAGGAAGTATGTTAGCGGACCGGGATCTTTGGTGTGAAAATGTTGGTGAAGATGCCCTTTTAGTTGGGCGATTCCAGTTGAGTCGCTCCCAGTGATGATGATATCATCAACATACACAACCAGCAGGATATAAAGGTCCCGGGCGCAGCGGAAGCTCGTGGGTGTATGTGCCCACTTGGCTTTTTGTCATTAGCAATGATCAATCCGGGATCAATATGGCGATAAACGCCAGACTCCACGGATCGAATCACAGAAATAGACAAAGAAGAAGAATAGTCCTGGAACCACAAAGGAGGATCATCACAGGTTGATTATAATTAATTTAATTAATTGACAAGAAGTACCTTTTATGGCGTTCTTTTTTTGTTGATATTTCTGATCACGTTCCGATGTGATTCGTCGTTGCGTCGCAGAAGCCAAGTGTAGATTTCCTCTAGCGGTGATCCACACGTGCACCACGTATCTCTGGACGTCGCCAAAGGAATCTTCAGGTGCTAGTGTGGAGAAACCTTTGCTTGCGTTGTCCGCCTTAGATCACCTTGATCCGATGGAAGAGGATCTCTCTCGGTCTTGAGAGCGTTCTTGGAGGAAAGAGTTCTTTCGGCCTTGAGAGAATTCTCCAGAATTGTTGTGCACAACGATTAGAGAAAAGTGTTGGGGTTGTGAAAATATTTATAATCGAGTTTGAGGTTATAGAATTATGACAATAAATAAACGCGTTACGCGTTTTATTTATTTCATTAACTCTTATTGAAAACCCCCATGTTGAATCATTAATTCCTTGACATGCGCCCCCGTTGATTATAATAAATATCATTTATTAAAACGATATTATTTCCTCAAAATCACGACTGAAAAAACTACACGGCGTGTAATCATTAATACATGGCGTGTACTCATTTTTCATTTCCTTTCCAAAATGAAAACTACACGGCGTGTACATTCAATATGCACGACGTGCATACCTTGTTTTCATTTTATTCTTCTTCCAACATTAAAACGATTTAGGCTTCCTTGAATAATTATTAAACCACATACAGGAATAATCTTTATTCTATTTGAGATACTTCGATACACTTAGTGTGTGACCCTCTAGGCCTCTTTCTCGTTGGCGTTAGACGGGCTTGCCTAAAGTCCAAGATTACTGTTTAGCAACGGGTCAAGGCACCCAAGAGAAAGAAGTTGACGCCGCATTGACGTGTCACCTCATACGAACGCTTAACGTGTAATTTAATCTCTTTGTCTCAATATCTCATCAAGCAGGTTTCATGGCAGTGTCATAAACCTATATGCTTGATCCGTTATTCTTTGACTTTCAGAAATAAACTCGTCGTGACACCATGGTCATGGAATTTGTGCGACAGTTCTATTTCAATCAAATGGCCCGGGATATCTACTTCCATAAATATGGAAGGGACAAATCCTTCCTCGACTTATCTATTAACAACATGTCATTCGTGACGCACCCAACGTACCCTACTTCCTGCCAATTGTCTTCGTGACGGTTTTCGTTAGCAAATCTAAGTGCGCGAGTCATGACATGAGTTAATGATAATCTTTCAGTATAAGCACCATTACACACGCTCGTAGATAGCAATGTTCGATGACACCAAGACATGAGGAATTACTACTGGCGGGTCTGTTATCATAATCTCCTATCTTGGAGATTATCAAGTGCGAACTCCATGAGAGAGAGTCTCGTCTTCTTACGAGTAATCGCACATGACGGTCTGTATACTATGTATCCTATCATAGTATGTCATCCAACCGTATAACTTTATTTAAGAATATTGTTATAGCATTTCAAGATTCTCATCATAGTGGGGATCTGCCATGACCTTATTAATGCAACAAATATTCCAGGACATTATTATATTATAGTCATGCAGAACAATGAACAATATATAATAAGTGTGCATTCATGTAATCAAAGTATAAACAGTTGGTTCTCAGGACACCAACTCAAACAAACTCTCACTTGGACTAGAGCCAACTACCTATGACTTTTAGTCCGCTAGACCTCACATGATGATCATGTTTCTGCTGAGTCAAAGCTTTAGTCAAGAGGTCCGCCACGTTGTCTTCCGTGGAAATACTGCTCACCGCAACTTCACCTCTCTGAGAAAAATCCCTCAAGAAATGATACTTCCGAAGTATGTGCTTTGTCCGCTGATTTGACCTTGGCTCTTTTGCAAGTGTCACCGCTGCAGTATTATCACAATAGAGTGTGATAGGATCTTTACTGCTAGGTACTACATCCAGCTCTTGGACGAAGCTTCGCATCCATACTGCTTCTTTAGCTGCCTCAGGAGCTGCGATATATTCGGACTCTGCTGTAGAATCTGCGACCACACCTTGTTTTGAGCTCTTCCAGCTCACTACACCTCCATTCAAACTGAAGATGTATCCATTCCGCGACTTCATGTCATCTTGATCAGTCTGGAAAGTAGCATCTACATGTCCTTTGACTAGTTCTTCATCTCCTTCATAAACCAGGAACACATCCTTAGTACGCCTCAGATACTTAAGGATAGTTTTGACTGCTATCCAATGACGGTCTCTTGGATCAGCTTGATATTTGCCTACCGCACTTAATGCGTAAGCAACATCTAGCCTTGTACATAGCATAACATACATGACTGACCCAATCGCGGATGCGTAAGGGATCCTTGCCATTTTCTTTCTTTCCTCATGTGTCTGAGGACACATTTTTCTTGGAAAGATGAATGCCATGTGACACTGACAACAATCCCCTCTTGGACTGTTCCATACTGAATCTCTTCAGTATCTTGTCAATGTATGTACTTTGACTCAGGCCCAGGATTCTCTTGGATCTATCACGATGGATCTTGATCCCAAGAATATATGTTGTCTCGCCCAAGTCTTTCATAGAGAAGCATTTAATCAACATATACTATTAGGAAAACGACTGCACTTCCTCTAAACCTTTTGTAGACACAAGGCTCACATTCGTTCTTAACAAAGCCAAATTCTGTTACGACTTCATCAAAACGAATGTTCCATGACCTTGATGCTTTCTTTAATCTATAAATGGATTTCTGCAACTTGCATACCTTGTTGGCATCCTTTGGAGTCACAAACCCTTCAGGTTGTGTCATGTAGACATCTTCCTGGAGGTTCCCAACAAGGAATGTTGTTTTGACATCCATTTGCCAAATTTCATAGTCATGGTAAGCGACAATGACCAATAGGATTCTGATGGATTTCAGCATCGCAACCGGTGAAAAGGTTTCATTATAGTCAATTCCTTGACGTTGTCTAAAACATTTTGCAACCAGTCGTGCCTTATAAGTGCTGACTTGTCCCTCCATGTCCAGTTTCTTCTTGAATACCCATTTATTACCAACAAGCTTTACATCAACTAGAGGATCTACCAAAATTCAGACTTGGTTTTAGTACATGGAATCCATTTCAGAATTCATGGCTTCTTGCCACTTGGCAACGTCTGTGCCTTCAACTGCTTCCTTGTAGGTAAGAGGATCATTATTGTTGTTGGACCCCATTTAAGGTTAAATGGGTATTTCTGAGTCCCACATCGGACTTACCCACCTTGTAATTAGATTTACTTCTCTATAAAAGAGTATCCCCACCTCATATTGAGGTAAGGGGAATTCACCCTCTACATGGTATCAGAGGGATCTTCCCGACCCTCCCTCCCAGCGGTTTCCCGGTTCTGACCGGCCCCGCCTCTCTCCCCCCTCTGGCTTTGCCCTACTCTCCCGGAAGCCCTCCCTCCCGGCCCTTCCTCCCTCCAGGCGGCCCTTCCTCCCTCCAGGCGGCCCTCCCTCCCGGTGGCCCTCCATCCTCCCGGCGACCCTCCTGCCTGACGCGGCTCCCGGCTCCCCAGCGTCCCGGCTCCCCGCATCGCCCCCTGTGGCTCCCCGCGTCGCCCTCCTGCTAGGCGCGCGATCTCCACGACCGGCGCCTCGCCCCGACGCATCGCCCTCGCCGGCCTCGCTCCGACGCCTCGCCCCGGCGCCTCGCCCCGACGCCTCGCCCCGGCGCATCCCGCCCTCGGTGCCCCGCCCAGACGCCTCGCCCTCGGCGACTCACCCTGGCGCCCCGCCCAGGCGCCTCGCCCTCGCCCTCTCCCAGCGGCTCCCCTCCCGGCGCCCTCTCCCGGCGTTGCTCCCGGCCTTGGCTTCCGGCGCCCGGCGCGCCCAGGTCCAACCCTGCCCTCGGCCCCGCGGCGCTCCTGCCCAGAACCCGCGCCCTAGCTCCCGCGCCGCCCCTGCCCAGCCGCACCATCCTGAGCGCGACCCCCTGTCGCTGCTCCCTCCGACAGCATCTCCGGGCCGCCTCCCTTCCACCGCCCGACTCCCGGCGAACGGGTCCAGCGCCCGCCCTCCATGGACGCGTCCTCCGTTCTGCCGTCCCTGATCACGGCCTCCTCTCGGCTTGTCGATGATCGGCTGGATGCCACTAATTTCTCCGTCTGGCGGAAGACGGTCTTGATGTCCCTCCGCGGCATGGGACTTCATTCTCATCTTGAGAAACCCCCACCTGAAATCACTGACCCTAAGTTCGACTCTTGGCAGCTGGCGGACAGCAAAATCTTCGCCTTACTGGTCAACTCCATGGACCGCTCCGTGAAAGATGTCACCAGGACTGCCAACACCGTCAAAGAGCTATGGGATTCCTTGATTGTCATGTTCTCTGAGACCAATAACTTGGCTTGGGTCTCTGACGTTCTACAACGTCTCTCCCATATCCGCCAGCAGGATCGTACCTTCCCAACCTACTTCATGGAATGGAAGGGTCTCCGCGACGAACTACAGGAACTCTGGCCGATTCCTCAAACTCCGGCCGAAGCGCAGACTCAGTGGGACCAACTCTGCCTATTCAATCTCCTGAATGGCCTCGCACCGGACTACGCCACGACGGCCACTGAGATGCTTGCCAGCCCGTCTACACTGGATATCCCGCAGGTCTATCATCGCCTGCAGAAGGCTCATCGGGCCCTTGCACCACCCGTCCCCCTCCCTAATCACACTGCGCTCCTCGGCCGTGGCGGTAGTCGTCCTACCGGCCCTCGCGGGCGCGGTCGTGGGGACGGCCGACCTCGCCCCCTCTGCCAGCACTGCGGCAAGCTCGGCCATCTGGTAGACCGTTGCTGGGTCCTGCATGGTCGTCCCGAGTCGCACACCTGCCAGGGCCAGACTGCGCTCTGTGATGCGTCCTCACCTGCTGCTGCTCTTCCCCCGTCTTTGGATCTCTCCCTGGTTGAAATCCAGCTGATTCACGATTACCGGACCACCTCCATCCCGGGCTCTTCATCAGCTTCTCTTGCCCATTCCGGTGGTCACACTGCCCTTGTCAGTCATCGTTCCCCTGCATGGATGCTTGACTCGGGTGCGTCCGACCACCTCACCGGGGATGCAGGTATGCTCTCCCACTACCGTCCCTATAGTGGATCATCAGCCATCATTGTTGATGATGGGTCCACTCTCCCCATAGCCGGCTTTGGCTCATGTTCCCTCACCTCCTCCCTTCACCTCTCCTCGGTGGCTCATGTACCCCGGAGTCCTTTTAACCTGCTTTCCATCAGCAAACTGACCAAGGATCTCAATTGCACTGCTATCTTTTCCTCGTCTTCTGTTTTGTTTCAGGAGCGGACGACGAACCGGGAACTTGGTAGAGGCCAGCTTCAGGATGGGGTGTACATGTTCGCCGACCCGCCTTCCATCGCCTGCGCGTCTATCCCTGCTCATGCCGTAGACCTCCATTCTCGGTTGGGCCACCCCTCTGCCTCCGCACTTCATCAACTCTACCCCGATATTAGTCCCCGTTTATCTTTTCCTTGTGAGTCGTGTCGTTTTGCGAAACATCATCGCACATCATATCCTCCTCGAGTTGACACACGGGCCGCCAAACCCTTTGATTTGGTTCATTCTGATGTATAGGGTCCCTGTGCCACCTCGAGTCAATCTGGATATAAATATTACATTTCATTCATTGATGATTATTCCCGGATGACATGGCTTTATCTTCTTCGAGATCGGACGGAGGTTCTCTCCACCTTTCAGACCTTTTTCCATGAGATCCAGACACAATTTTCTATCCCTGTCAAATGTCTCCGATCTGACAATGGGCGGGAATACTTATCCACTCACTTTCAGCAGTTTCTGCGGGCCCACAGCATCATCCACCAGACCTCCTGTCCTGATACCCCTCAGCAAAATGGGGTGGCCGAGCGGAAACACCGGCATATTTTGGAAACCGCTCGTGCCCTCCTCTTCCGCCGCCAGGTACCTCTTCTCTTCTGGGGGGATGCCATCCTCACTGCTACTTACCTTCTGAATCGTCTTCCCTCCTCCATTCTTCAGGGGGAGACTCCCTTTCATACCCTGTTCCCCTCTAGTCCTCCTTACTCCCTTCCACTCCGCGTCTTCGGATGTCTCTGTTATGTTCGGGACACTCGCCCCAATCTCTCCAAACTTTCTCCAAATCCATTCGCTGTATTTTTCTTGGATATTCCCGCACTCAGCGCGGGTACCGATGCTTCTCTCCAGACCTCCGCCGGTATATCACCTCTGCCGACGTATTGTTTGTCGAGACCTCTCCTTTCACTCTCCCCTCCCCTTCTCCCGACACTACCATCGATGACTGTCTTCCGGTCTTCGTTCACCCGCCTCTGGTGTCTCCCCCGCCCGGTCATCTCTTTGCCCAGACCTACTCCCGTCGTCCTTCCGCTGTACCTCCCATCCCGGCCGAGGACCACCTTGTTCCTGCTTCGTCCGATGCTCCTGTCACAGCTCCCGAGGACGTGCCGATTGCGCTCCGGAAAGGTACTCGCTCGTGTCAGACTACTCCTCTCTTTGTATCTTCATACAGGGGTCTGTCAGCGCTGGAGACCGTGTCGATTCCTCGGACAGTTGGTGAGGCAAAATCTCACCCCGGGTGGCTAGCCGCCATGAGGGATGAATTGCAGGCTCTGGATGACAACCATACATGAGATCTTGTTCCACTTCCGGCGGGCAAACAGGCGGTCGGCTGTAAATGGATTTTCACGATCCGTCTCAATCCCGATGGCTCTCTTTGCTGCCTCAAAGCCCGGCTTGTCGCAAAGGGGTTTGCTCAGACATATGACATCGATTACTTTGAGACCTTCTCTCCAGTCGCAAAGATGGCCTCTGTCCGCCTTTTCCTTTCGCTGGCTGCTCATCATCATTGGCCGCTTCATCAACTGGATGTTAAAAATGCTTTTCTCCATGGCTTTCTTGATGAAGAAGTCTACCTCCAGCAGCCTCCTGGTTTTTCTGCCTCTGGTGCCGACCGCCATGTCTGCCGTCTCCGTCGCTCCCTCTACGGCCTCAAGCAGTCTCCTCGGGCTTGGTTTGGCCGCTTCAGCACGGTCGTCACAGCCTTTGGCCTCTCTCGCAGTATGAAAGATCACACAGTCTTCTTCCGTACGACGGCGTACGACTGTATCTTGCTTGTAGTTTATGTTGATGACATCATCTTCACAGGGAGCGACTCCAGAGGCATCGCCAGCCTCAAGGCGCATCTTCACCAGCACTTTCACACCAAGGATCTTGGTCCCCTCACTTACTTCCTTGGCATCGAGGTCTCCCGGACTGCGGACACTATTTCTCTCTGCCAGCGCAAGTATGCTCTTGATATCTTGCAGGATGCCGGGTTGAGCACCGTCACCGCCGTGGACACTCCACTTGAGCCTGGGGAACGCTCCCTTCATTCCGACTCGGAACCATTTCCTAATCCCGAGAGCTATCGACGCCTGGTCGGTAAACTCAACTACCTCACCATGACGCGTCCCGACATTGCCTGTGCCGTTGGCAAAGTCAGTCAGTTCATAGAGCATCCCACCAGATCTCAGTGGGATGCTGTCCTTCGCATTGCCAAATACATCAAGAAAGACCCTGCCCGTGGCCTTCAGTACTCACATCATGCTCATATGGATGTTGAGGCCTTCTGTGATGCGGACTATGCCGGCTGCCTCGCTACCCGCAAGTCTACTTCGGGTTTCGCCGTGTTCTTCGCCGGCAATCTCATCTCTTGGCGCAGCAAGAAGCAGACTGTCGTCTCCCGGTCGAGTGCTGAGACCGAGTATCGAGCCATGGCCACCGTCACTACTGAGATCCTCTGGGTTCGTTATCTCCTCCATGAGCTCGGTTTCCCCGCATCGACTCCTGCTCATATCTGGTGTGACAATCAGGCCGCCACGAAGATTGCCTCGAATCCCGTCTTCCATGAACGAACGAAGCATATCGAGGTGGACTGTCACTTTCTCCGCCACCATCTGGAGCAGCACCATATCGGCTTCGGCCATATCCCGACGGCCGATCAGCTTGCCGATCTCTTCACCAAAGGTCTTCCAGGAGCTCGCCTTGAGTCTCTCACTACCAGGCTGGGTATTCACAGCCTCCCTGGCCCAGCTTGAGGGGGAGTCTGAGATGGTCATGTGTCTTTGTTGTCTTTGTTTCTTTGTGGGACTCTATCCAATCTGGGCATGTCTAGCTTGAGGGGGAGTGTTGGACCCCATTTAAGGTTAAATGGGTATTTCTGAGTCCCACATCGGACTTACCCACCTTGTAATTAGATTTACTTCTCTATAAAAGAGTATCCCCACCTCACATTGAGGTAAGGGGAATTCACCCTCTACAATTGTCAACCAATAACGAGTCACCATCCTCGGTGACAAGAAAACCATATCGTTCTGGTTCTCTCACCTCTCTCGTGCTCCTACGCAGTTCTTATGTCTCTGGAACAGATTGTTCTTCCACAGGGCTTTGTGGAATCTGTTCTTGTACCAACTCCTGTGTATCTTAGGCCTCGACTTCATCGAATTCTATCCCGCTCTCACTATCTCTTTTGGAGATGTGCTCCCTCTCAAGGAATATGGCGTGTCTTGCCACTGTAACCTTTTTATCTGAGGAGTTGTATAAGTAATATCTCCTTGTTTCCTTGAGATATCCTATAAAGGTACACTTTGTGCCTCGGGGTGCAAGTTTGTTACCTGAAGATGTCTTAACAAATGCTTCGCTACCTCACACATGTAAATTTGATAACATGACTTTGCGTCCACTCCATAACTCGTATGGAATACCATTTATCGATTTAGTTGGTACTTGGTTTAGTATGTGTGATGCTGTTTGTAATGCATATCCATAAAAGGATAATGGAAGACTCGAATGACTCATCATTGATCTCACCATGTCCAACAGGGTGCGGTTTCTCCTTTCACTTACACCATTCCACTGAGGCGTGTAAGGAGGAGTGAGTTGAGATAGAATCCCAAACTCCCGTAAGAAATCAATGAAGTCTTGATTAAGATATTCTCCTCCTCTGTCTGAGCGAAGTTTCTTAATCTTCTTACCAAGCTGGTTTTCAACTTCATTCTTGTATTCTTTGAACCGATCAAAAGAATCTGACTTATACCTCATTAAGTAAATATATCCATATCTACTAAAATCATCAGTAAAAGTTATGAAGTACAAGAACTCACCCCTTGCTTCAACTGGAAATGGTCCACACACATCTGTGTGAACTAATTCTAGAAGCTCTTTAACCCTTTCACCTTTCCCACTAAATGGGGCTTTGGTCATTTTGCCTTGTAGACACGCATGACATACACCAAGTGGTTTTAGTTCGAAAGAATCTAAATACCCATCTTGATGTAATTTTGTCAAACGTTTCTCATTGACATGACCTAGCCGGTGATGCCAAAGTTGGGTGTGGTATGAGTCATGTGAATTAACTTTGTCATCGATTGTCATTACTTGGTTTGTGTAGTCTAACACATAAAGACCATTATATAAATGTGCCCTACCAAAACAAATGCTATCTTTATAAAAGTAGCAATATTTATTTCCAAACTTGAAGATGAATCTATCAGTATCTAATCTGGATATTGAAATAATGTTTTTGGTTACAGAGGGTACATAATAATATCCTTTTAATACCAAGACCATCCTAGTAGGCAATGTGAGGTGGTAGTCTCCGACAGTTACAGCAGCGAGTCTGGCTTCGTTGGCTGCTCGCAGATCCACCTCACCTCGATCAATCTTTCTGAATCTACTTGGTTTCTGTATTTGGATACAGATGTGAGCACCACATGCAGTATCTAATACCCAATTTGTAGAAATAGATAGATTGCATTCGATAACAAACGCACCTGAAGCTTCCCCTTGCTTCTTTGGTTGAGTGCAGTTTTTCTTCCGGTGGCCCTTCTTGCCACATGCGAAACAACCTCCTGTTCTCTTGCCTCCCTTTTGATCTTCCTTTTCTTGGAAGGCCTTGAAAAAGCTTTAGGCTTAAAGCTCTTCGCATTCCCTTTCCTTTTATTCACCATAAGGACATAAGACTTTTCATGCTTCATATCATTGTCCACTTGGCGAATGAGGATAAAAAGATCAGATAGAGACTTCTCAATTTTGTTCATGTTGAAATTTACAACAAAGTTAGAGAAGCTCTGGGGGAGTGATGCAAAAATGAGATCGGTACCCAGTTCTTCGGGGAGTTTAAACCCTAGAACCTCCAAGTGCTCAATGTAGCCAATGAGCTTGACTACATGAGGCCCAGCTGGGGCACCCTTTCCAAGCTTGCTCTGAAATAGTCTTGGAGATCTCAAACCTTTCCTGTCTTGCTCTCTCCTGGTATAGACCACGGAGGTGCTCGAGCATGCTATAGGCATCCATGTCTTCATGAGACTTCATGAGCTCACTAGACATTGATGACAACATCAAACATTGAACGTCAAGTGCATCGTTCAAATGTTGATCATAGACCAGGAAATCTTCATCACTCGCCCCTTGGGTAAACGAATCAGGAAGTGAGGACTCCAGCACGTAAAACTTTCGTTCATGGCGTAGGATAACCCGAAGGCGCTTAAACCAGTCCTGAAAGTTACTGCCGGTGAGGATATTGTCTTTGTTGGAGTCTGTATCCCACATCGGACTTGATGTCCGGTGTGGTCTTTACCATTTATTATAAATACACCCCAAGGGCTCCTTAGGAGAAAAACCTTGGGGGTTCGGGTTCCTCTATTTCCCCATTCTACATGGTATCAGAGGAGGTTTTTTGAACCCCCAATCCCTCCCTCCCTGTTTTTTCTTTCTTTTTTTTCCCTCCTTTAGGGTTTCCCGTCCGGGGGGGCGGCGGTCTCCAGGCCCCGTAGGGTTACCGCCGCCGCCCCTCCGCCTCGTCCCAGCAGGCCTCTGCCCTGCGCGATTTCCCGGCGCCTCTCCCTGGTTCTCCAGCCGCCGGCGCCTCGGCTCTCCCACCCTGCGCGACGGCCCGCCTTCCGCAGCGGCTCCCTTCCGCGACGGCTCCCTGCGCGCCGGCCCTGCCACCTGCTGCGGCATCCCGACGCCGGCGCCCGCCTCTCACTCCCGGTGCGGCTCCACCTCCCGACGGATCTCCTCCCTCCGGCGCCTCCCGCGCCTCCTCCTCCCGGCGGGCCTCCCTTCCCGGCGGCCCTCTCCTCTGCGCATCCCGTCGGCGGGCCTCCCTCCCCGGCGGCTCCATCCCAGCCGGCTCCATGCGCCGGCAGCCTCCCTTCTCCAGCAGCCGGCCTCCAGCTCCGGCCGGCGACCCCTCTCCGGCCGGCGACCCCTCTCCGGCAGCCAGATCCGGCCAGTTCCGGCTACTCCCGCCAGATCCGGCGAGATCCGGTCTGTTCCGGGCAGTTCCGGGCAGTTCCGGGCAGTTCCGGGCAGTTCCGGGCAGATCCGGGCAGATCCGGACTGTTCCGGGCAGATCCGGACTGTTCCGGCCTCCACCCGTGCCGGCCGCTCCACGCCGGGGGCCTCCTCGGGTTTCCAGCGCTGTCTCCCGGCCTCCTGCACCCTCGCCGGCCTCCTCCTGCGGATCCTCGCCTCGCCAGCCTCTCCCGGCACCTCCCGGCAGCCGCATCTCTCTCCGCCGGCACGTCCATTCGCTGGCGCAGTAGCTCGACATCCTCGGATTTGGGCCCGTTGGCGCCGCCAGTCCCGCAACAATTCTGCGGAATCCCCGCCTCCCGTCGCCGGCCCCGCAAGTGCGGTTTTCCCGGTGCTAGTTTGGATTTCCCGGCGTTTCAACGACCGGCCCCACTGGGGGTTCGGGTTCCTCTATTTCCCCATTCTACAGTCTTTATCCAGAATTGATCGCAGAGAAAATGTGGTTAACGAGTTTGTCATATTGATTCTACAAATTAAAAGAGCAGATTTATCAGTACATTTTGATTACATTTTATGAAAAATAATAAATGAATTTATTAATTCTCCCACTATTTTATCATGTCCCAATGGCCCCCACCATTGAACTTGAATGTCTAGTTGCTACGACATTCTAGTGGAAAAGATCCATATTCCCCTTCGCATAACCCCAATAAGGGTTGGTCAAGCTATTTAAAGGTATTTAGGTAGGCAGGTCTTTGCCAACTGTAAGCTTATAGTTCCTTGATTTGTTGAGTGGACTCCCCAATCCTGAAATCCTGACTTGGATTTCCTCAACACTTGCCTCCATTTTACAACAAGTCTAGCAAGGGCTACTCCTCTTGATGTAAAATGTTTAAGTCAACCTGAAATTTTCATAAGAGCTTCATTTATAAAAGCAAGTGTCCCAACAAGGGTTGGTCAAACATATAGTTTTATTGAGTCTTGCCCTTGATCAAGTAACGGAAGGTTTGTTCTGTAAAGACCCGTAAATTTCAAGGAATTTTTTTTCTTAATTTCTTTGGGATTTTACGAGTACGCAGTTTCTGACGGCACCTGATTCCGAGGCTCGGTGTGCCCGGAATCAATTTCCGAAGTTTATCTCGGGTACGTTCAGTGAACGAACGAGCGGGTTTTTCTAACTTTTGAACCGGTGCTCAGAATCGAAATCCGAGGGCACCGATGAAACCGCAGCGCCGGTAATTGCTTAGGAACACCTTTTTCCGAAGGAGTGTTTGCTCGGGAGGAGTTGTTAAAAATGTGAAGAATAAAATTATAGTTGTTTTACAAATATAATTTTATTATACCACTAGTGGTTTAAGTGTTAGGGAAAAGGAAGTTGTGAGGAAGTTGGGGTGGGGCCCACACGAGCCCCCACCTCCTTAAATTTCCAAACACCCCGTTAAACACCCCCCTCTAGCTTTAATGTGCAACTCATCCTCTCTCCCTCTTTAATTGCAAGTCAACTCTCTCATTAAATTATTTGATTAAGTTATTCAATGAATTTAATTAAGAGTTGAATTTTGAATTCTTTGGAATTCATGGCTTGGGATTTATAAAATAAGGGTGAACCTTATTTTATTTGGGGGTTGTTGGGTGAGAAGAATTGGGAGAGAATACTCAAAATCTTGAGGAGTCTTCATCTTCTTTGTTGGAGAACGTGAAGAACGCCGGGCACCAAGGAGAGACGGCGTGCCGATCTTTCCTTTCTCTGCAGCCGGTGTGAGACGTCATCCTCTTCTTCGACGCTCGCCAACGCCATCATCGAAACCACCCCCGCGACGCCGTTTTCCCGCGACGATCCTCATTCGACAACTTTTTCGAGGTAGGGGTTTTTCATCGTTCAAGAATTATCAATTGACGCTCATCCTTTTCTTGGACGCATGTTATCGGATTAACGGGAGGGGGCCGGACCGCACAAACACGGCCGACCCTCCTCCCCTTTGTTGTTGTGTCTTGTTGCGGATTGGAACGGAGGCAACGCGGTGCCGTCGCACCGTGCGGGAACGAGGGAACCGCGGCCGGAGTGGGCCGCGGCGAAGAAGCGCGGCGCTGAAGCCGAAAAACCCGCGGCCAAGGTCGGGGCGCGGCGCCGTCGCGCCGCGTCGGACGGACAAGGGCCGCGGCCTAAGTCGCGACTGTGCAGGGGAGGGCGGCCGGAATCGCCGGCCGCCGGCACTTCGGAAGGGCGGGACCGCGGGGTCCCGCGGCGGCGGCACTGGCCGGCCAACCGGGTCGGTCGTTCGGAGGAGGTCGGGGGTCGTAACCCCCGGCGGCAGACAGGCGGGCCCCCTCCACGTGGGGGGCCGCCGTTTCGAGACAAGGGGGGCAGCGCCCCCCGTTTTCCGCTCGGCCGAAACGGCCGAGCTGCTGGCCACGCGGGCTGCGCCTGCGCCAGGCCATCCGGCCGTGCCGTGCCGGGCCGTCCGCGCTGGGCTGGACCCCCGCGCCGAGCCGGGCTGCGCCCTAGTGGGCCGGACCCGAAATCGGGTCGGGTCGACCCGGTTCAGGTCGACACAGGGGGTCTTGGGCCGGGTCGGTCCGGGCCCAAAACCCCCTAAAAATCGGATAGCTCCATTCAAAGGCTCATAACTTGGGCTACGGACCTCCGATTGACGCACCGTCAGTTGCGATGCGATCCTTGGATCGAGACGGCCGTTTCGGTATATTATACTCAAGGTTTTGGAGAATTTTGGGTACGGCCGGGTTGGTTCGAACACGAAATCAACCGGGCCCTCGGAGCGGAAACACTTATAACTTGAGCTCCGAACGTCCGATTGGCGCGCTGTCGACTTTGCTGGTTTCCTCTTAGTGAGACGAATCTTTTGGCTTACTCCGCTCGAGATTTGGACGCAGTTGGAGTACGGTCGGGTTGGTTTTGACTTAAAAACCAACCGGGCCCCTGGGACGAAAAAGCCAATAACTCTCAGACCGGGCGTCCGATTGACGCGCCGTCTGTCGCATTGAGTTCCTTTTGGCGAGATGGAACTTTGTGATACATCAACTCCGCACTTCGTGTCAGTTGATGAATCGACCCCCTTGGCTCGTGGAGCGGACCCTCCCGGAATCGAGCATGCTGTGTGCGGAAGCCCTAGAGCTGGCTGCGACTGCGACGACGATGACGACTGTACTGGGATCCTCTCTGGGTTCGGCAGCGACGACGACCGTACTGAAATCCTCCGTGGGTTCGACGGTGATGACTATTGTTCTTGTATCCTTCGTGGGTCCGGCAGTACGTGACTACTGTTCTTGTATCCTACGTGGGTCCGGCAGTATTTGACTCTGTACTTGTATCCTACGTGGGTCTGGCAGAGTAGCTGGTCTTGTATCCTTTGTGGGTCCGACAACTTAGTTGGTCTTGTATCCTTTGTGGGTCCGACAGCTTTGATAAATCAGTGGTCACATCTGATCATCTCTATCGTCTTACGAAGAAGTATTCCTGTGTGAGCTGAGTCTTGACTTTCAATCATTATCTTCGAGATGATTGTTTTGCTATCCTGTGTGGATTGGGTTGTGCTTTCCTGTGTGGATTGGATTGTGCTATCCTGTATGGACTAGATCGAACTTGGGCTCGGATGATGGAGCCGAACTGGAATTGATGACTTAGGTATATGTATGGGCATATACCTAAGTAGAGTTGGTTGTTACTTCGTGATTGTATCTTTCCTTTGTGGATTCTGGGAGACCTTCGGGGGTCTCGGGGTCCCTACTGAGTAGCGTATACTCACCCCTGCACGGGCTATGCCCGCACTACGTTGTGTTGGATGCAGACGACGGACAACGCTGATCGAGGTAGGAGCTCGTGGAGCTGGACGGTACCTGAAGGTGGATCACTGGACGAGACGTACACGGAGTGGACGGCTGGAGCCGAGGAGCGGAGGAGACTATCTGTACCCACTCTTCAGGTGAGATTTTCAGAGGACGGCTCGGTGTTGCTGTTTTACTTTCTGCCGCTGTACTCTCTTTTCAGTTGTACTTTACTTTGAGTTGGTTTTGTATTCTGGCCCATTTACTTTCAGCACTCACCTTTGTACTCAGTTTACTTAGTGTTTACTTCTACTTGCTTACTCTGTGGTGTTATCTTACATAAAGGCAATGTCTTCCCTTATATCGGGATTTACGCCTTTGGTGCTAGTCGCCAGCCCCTGGCCTATGGAAGGCGGGTTTGGGGTAGTCACGACACGGGTCCCGAGGACGGGTCGTGACATGGTCTGACTTAATATGGTATTTGAGGGATTTCAATTCTTTATGTGTAGTTTCACATTATCACATGCTTGTTAATATTAAGTGATGCTTAAGTGATTAACCATGTTTTAATAATGTTTACGCATAGTTTGGTTTTTATTTTATTCCATCTTTGCATGCTTGTTTATTTCATTAACTATGTGATCGCGACAACACATACATAATAAATAAACCACGCAATTAGACAGAAATAAAATAAGATGGCATGATCATGAGTTTCTATTGGTTAGCTTATCTAGCGATTTTGATAAGCTAACCCTGACCTAGGTAAAAACACCTTGAACCTGATGGTTCGTGTTTTGTAGCTCCCACCTGTCTACCTTTGTATCTTCTTGGATTGGTTTCGTCTCAGCTTCGGATTTTGAACCGTCTCCTCTGGCTTGAGAGATCCTCCATTACATGGGGTTTACATTAAAGAAACCATGGGCACACAGGCCCTACATTTTATTAGAAGGCTCGCAGGCCAACGAATTTAAATTAAATAAATTTAAATGAAACTATACACACACAAAGGGCATTTGGTCTAGCTCATGATCATCCATAGCATGCAACGACATTTACGCATATTTAGTATTAAAATTCTTTTAATCGTTCTTTTATTCAAGATAAGTCACGCTTGAATTCAATTAATTATGATCTTATAATTAATCAATTCTTTATCTTAAATTTCTAACTGAATTTCCTTGAGATTCTTCTCATCCATATTCCTTGTACGGGTCTTTGTACTTTGGAGGAAACCTGGTGAAATTTCATTTCTGGAAAGTACATGGTATGTAGGCTATATTACACGGCGTGTATTTGTTTTCACCCTTTATCCAAAGTACACGTCTGGGGCTTTGGCGTGTTTTCTGTACTTTGGAAATTTTGGAGTACACGGCGTGTAGATTAATCTAACACGGCGTGTACTTGTTACGCGGTTACCGTCTTGACAATCTCGTGTACGCGGTTACACGGCTTCTCCTTGTACACGGTTTCACCTGGGCCGGATCGGACTACACGGCGTGTTGATTCAACATACACGCCGTGTATTCCGATTTCCACGCGCCGTTCAGTTCTGATCAACACGGTGTATTAAAAAACTTAGGTATGCTTAATTCACACGGCGTGGTTTGGCGGACCAGTACCGGTTCGTTGAACCTAAGTTCACGGCGTGTAGATTTCACTACACGCCGTGTATTCCTGTGTTGTACAGACAGAATGAGCGGCTCCTCCGGATGAGTTCCTCGTTTTTATTTTAATCAAAATTAAAATTAAAAGGTCGTTTTTGTGATGTGAATCGAGAAACGAATGAGGAAGAACAGATCTCGTTCATTCAGTTTTGTTGTTGGTGAATTCCCCTTACCTCAATGAGAGGTGGAGACATTCTTTTATAGTTGAGTAAAACAAATTACAAGGAGGGTAAGTCCGATGTGAGACTCAGAAATACCCATTAAACTGAAATGGGGTCCAACACTCCCCCTCAAGCTGGACATGCCCAAATTGGATAGAGTCCCACAAAGAAAAAAAAAGAAGACAAGACACAAAGACCATCTCATACTCCCCCTCAAGCTGGGCCATGGAGGCTGTGAATACCCAGCCCGATAGTGAGAGAGTCAAGGCGAGCTCCCGGGAGGCCTTTGGTGAAGAGGTCAGCAAGCTAATCCACCGTCGGAATATGACCAAAGCTGATATGGTTCTGCTCCAGATGTTGTCGAAAAAGTTGCAGTCCACCTCGATATGCTTCGTCCGTTCATGGAAGACGGGATTCGAGGCAATCTTTGTGGCTGCCTGATTATCACACCAGATATGAGCAGGAGTCTGTGCTGGGAAGCTGAGCTCTTGGAGGAGGTGACGGAGCCAGATGATCTCAGTGGTGACCGTGGCCATGGCGCGGTATTCGGCCTCGGCACTCGATCTGGAGATGACAATCTGCTTCTTGTTGCGCCAGGAGATTAGGTTACCGGCGAAGAACACGGCGAATCCCGAAGTAGACTTGCGGGTAGCGAGGCAACCGGCATAGTCCGCATCACAGAAGGCCTCAACATCAAGATGAGCATGATGTGAGTACCAAAGGCCACGTGCAGGGTCTTTCTTGATGTATTTGGCAATGCGGAGGACAACATCCCACTGAGATTTGGTTGGATGCTCCATGAACTGGCTGACTTTGCCAACGACACAGGCAATGTCAGGTCGCGTCATGGTGAGGTAGTTAAGTTTACCCACTAGATGTCGATAGCTCTCGGGATGAGGAAATGGTTCCGAGTCGGTATGGAGAGATCGTTCCCCAGGCTCAAGAGGAGTGTCCACTGCAGTCGCTATGCTCAAACCTGCATCCTGCAAGATATCAAAAGCATATTTGCGTTGGCAAAGAGAGATAGTGTCCTCAGAACGGGAGACCTCGATGCCAAGGAAGTAGGTGAGGGGACCCAGATCTTTGGTGTGAAAGTGGTGGTGGAGGTGCGCCTTGAGGTTGGCGATTCCTGTGGAGTCGCTCCCTGTGATGATGATATCATCAACATAGACCACGAGCAAGATACAACCATGCGTCGTCGTACGGAAGAAGATGGTGTGATCTTTCATACTGCGAGAGAGGCTAAAGGCTGTGACGACTGTGCTGAAGCGGCCGAACCAAGCCCGAGGAGACTGCTTGAGGCTATAGAGGGAGCGATGAAGGCGGCAGACATGGGAGTCGGCACCAGATGCAGAAAAGCCAGGGGGCTGTCGCAGGTAAACCTCTGTCAAGAAAGTCATAGAGAAAGACATTCTTGACATCCAGTTGATGAAGCGGCTAGTGATGATGAGCAACCAGAGATATGAACAGGCGGACAGATGCCATCTTGGCTACCGGAGAGAAGGTCTCAAAGTAATCGATGTCATATGTCTGAGCAAAGCCCTTCGCCACAAGCCGAGCTTTAAGGCGACAAAGAGAGCCATCGGGATTGAGACGGATCGTATATATCCATTTGCAGCCGACCGCCCGTTTGCCTACAGGAAGGGGGACCAGACCGCATGTATGGTTGTCATTCATAACCTGTAGTTCATCTCGCATCGCCTGTAGCCACCCCGGGTGGGATTTGACATCGCCAACCGTGCGGGGGATAGATATCGTCTTCAGTGCTGACAACCTCTGCATGAAGATGTAAAGAGAGGAGTAGTGTGGCAAGAGCGAGTACTTTTCCATTGTGCAATAGGCAAGTCGTCTGGTGTTGTGGAAGGAGCATCGGACGAAGTGAGAACGATGGTGTCCTCGGCCTGGATGGGGGTACAGTCCATGGGAGACAGGCGTATACCGTCCCAAAGCGATGACCAACAGGGGATGACACCAGAGGAGGGTGAATGATGAGAGGAAGACACTCATCGATGGTAGTGTCTGGATAAGGAGAGGGAGAAGAGAAGGGAGCGCTCTCGACAAATGATACGTTAACGGAGACAATATACCGTCGTAAGTCCGGAGAGAAGCAGCGGTATCCACGCTGAGTGCGTGAATATCCGAGGAAAATGCAGCGAAGGGATTTAGGAGAGAGTTCGGGGAGGTTGGGACGAGTGTTAAGGACATAGCAGAGACATCCGAAGACTCAGAGTGGAAGTGAGTGGGGAGGGAGAGAGGGGAACCGAGTTTGAAAAGGAGTTTTCCCCTGAAGGATGGAAGAAGGAAGGCGATTGAGGAGGTAAGTAGCAGTGAGGATAATCCCCCCAGAAGAGAAGAGGCACCTTGCGGTGGAAGAAGAGGGCATGAGCAGTCTCCAGAATATGCTGGTGTTTTCGCGCGACCACTCTATTCTACTGTGGGGTATCAGGACATGAGGTCTGATGAATGATGTCGTTTGCCTGGAGAAACTGTTGAAAGAGAGTGGACAAGTACTCTCGCCCATTGTCGGAGTGGAGACATTTTACAGAGATGGAAAACTGAGTATGGATCTCATGGTAAAAGGTCTGAAAGGTGGAGAAAACCTCAGTCCGATCGCAAAGAAAGTATAGCCAAGTCATACGCGAAAAATCATCAATGAAAGATATATAATATTTATACCCTAATTGACTCGAGGTGGCACAGAGACCCCATACATCTGAATGAACCAAATCAAAGGGTTTGGCAGCCCGTGTATCCACTCGAGGAAGATATGAAGTGCAATGATGTTTCGCAAAGGTATAAGACTCACAATGAAAAGAAAAATGCTGACTAATATCTGGATAGAGCTGATGAAGGGCGGAGGCGGAGGGGTGACCCAACTGAGAATGGAGGTTGTAACGACCCAATGTTTTTCAATAGAAATTCTATTCTTATAAATATGTCATAAAATCACATGAAAACACAACATAATGAACTACTAATTGCTAAGTAACCTTTAAACATAAGTTTGTCACTTCTGTGTTTGGAATTTCGAAAATCTGATATACACGGTTGCAATCAGTAAGTTATTTGGAGTCCAATAAGAAAAATTTAATTTTTGGTGAATAGTAACCTACCCTTATGAATAGTAACACACCCTTATAAATAGTGATATACTTTGATGAATAGTAACCTTACCCATGATAATATATAAATATATTCAAGTTGAAAGTACGATATACCTATATTTTAGAATAAGTAAATGAATGTTTTAAAACTGGTTTTTGATAATAAATCATGATTTTAAT
Source organism: Viscum album (assembly GCA_963277665.1). Taxonomy (NCBI): domain Eukaryota; kingdom Viridiplantae; phylum Streptophyta; class Magnoliopsida; order Santalales; family Viscaceae; genus Viscum; species Viscum album. The sequence continues at coordinate 1,891,321,970 of OY728135.1, forward strand.
TAAATATTAAAATAATATTATTTAGAATTTTTTTTTTGAAAAATGGACTTCATTTTTTGATTCTACACGTTAAAAAATGGTTCGGGTGAATTTTTGGGATTTTTCTGAAATACTTCAATTTTTGATGAATAGTGAAATACCATAATTTATAAAATAAGCTAAATAAGCTAATTGTAGAGTCATGCATGATGTTCTGGTGATGGAAGCCCAATTGGTTCGGGTTCACATGATAAAATTACTATTAGTCACGAAAGACTCACTATTCCTTGTCTTGTGGTGAAATAATAAACTAGTGAATTTTATATTGAGAAATCCCCTCTCCCCTCCACTATAAATACCACCCTTCACATCCTCATTCCTCACACCTCTCAAGCTTTAAGCGTTGTCTAAACTCTGTCCAAGAATCTTACCTAGCCCCTCCCCAACGTCCAAGAGCTTTTGGTCTCATCAAAATACCAAGCCTAGGTCCCTTAAAAAGGATCTCAAGAGGAGGATTCAAGAAGTAATTTCCCTTCCTCTTTCCTTTAATTTCCTTTCAATTTTAAGTTCTTTTCTTATTCTCTCCCTGCCTATCTTCATCCACATGGTATAGTAACTTCAGTATCATACATATACTGGAATGTTATGATACTAATGGGATATTATACCATCCAACCCCCTTCTCCTCTTTCTTTTATTTTATAAAAGAAAATGTTATTCCTGAGGTGTTAATTTGTCACCTTCAAGAACGACATGTTTTCATTTTTTATTTCTACTTTCAGATCTGGTCATGAAATTATTTTTATGGTTGAACCAGAATATGTTATATGTATTATGTTTTATTTAAAGTTCTGGAACTAATTTATGTACATATTACTAAATGATTAATCAAAACAAGTTCATTGTGGTCGAAAAACCGCCCATATTAACTCAAACAATTATCATTTAATACTTATCTAATGATTCATCCACATGGTATATAATATAATCAATTATAAGATCATTTAAACTCCTGAAAGATAATTAATAACATGTAATATCAGTTCTGGATGTTTACCCATGTTCTACCCGAAGTTCAATTTATGAATACAAGTGAACCGCTCAAGAAAAACCATAAAAACAAACATTCCCGAACAAAGTTTTTAAACTCTATAACTCATCCAAAGACACATAAAATAACTTAATGAAACCATAATGAATCATATTCATGTACACAAGGTTCTGGAATTGTTAATTAATGTATCTAATGTGGTTATACAGGACATTAAAACGAAGAAAGCGTTAGGATATAAGGTAAGGGGAAAATCTCGAATCCAATTTTCTTTCTTCGGGTTCTCCCTCTTTCACTCCATATTTGATATAGTCACTCCTTAAAAATCATTTGTTCATCATTATCTTACCTTTTCTGGGATATACATGTTTGCTACTGAAGTTTATGTCAAACAAAAGTTTTCCAAAAGAATTCTTTAAAAAACACACCTTTTACTTCTTACTCAAGGTTGACGGCTACCGTATCAAATATGTTATTCCCACTTAATTTTGGGAACCCAATGTTTATGAATGCGTTCTTATGAGATGAAATCCATTCCTTTTCATGAGTTAGTTATGTTCATTTTTTATATATGTTCATTGTGGCAGGCATGATAAATGATAATGTTATGATGTGACGGGTGCGCTCGGAATTATATAGCGCAATATGAATGTTTCAATGTGACGGGTGCCTCCAGAATTATATAGCGCTCCAATGCATTGGGTAAAATGGTGAATCTCATTAGTTAATGTGAAATGATGTGTGAACAAGATGCTAGCTTTGTAATTGTTATGTATGGTCCTAGTTTGCCCAAGACACCAAACCTTTAGACCCTCTGTGTGTAATACTATTATGTTTATCTTTAAAATGATGTAATAGTAATGTAAGAAAAGGCTGGGTCGCTATAGAGGTCCAGGGCACGAGCAGAGACAAATGTGCAGGCGACAGATGTCGGGCCATCGAACATATACACCCCATCCCGAAGCTGGCCTCTACCAAGTTTCCGGTTCGTCGTCCGCTCCTGAAACATAATAGTAGACGATGTAAAGATTGGATCACAATTGAAATCCTTCGTTAGCTTACTAATGGATAGAAGGTTAAAAGGACTATGTGGTACATGAGCCACAGATGATAGGTGAAGAGATGAGGTCAGGGAGTATGTACCAAAGCCCGCAATGGGGATAGTGGAACCATCAACGACAGTGATGGTTGAGGAACCAGTATAGGGACTGTAGTTGGATAGCATACCTGCATCACCTCTAAGATGGTCGGACGCACCCGAGTCAGGCATCCAGGCAAGGGAGCGATGACTGACAAATGCAGTGGAGCCACCGGAGTGGGCAAGAGATGCTGAGGAAGGGCTCGGTAGGGAGGTGGCCTTTTGATCGTGAATCATCTGGATCTCAACCATGGAGAGATCCAAAGATGAAGGAAGAGCGGCAGCAGACTGAGACGCATCCCAGACCGCAGTCTGGCCCTGCCGTGGGTGCTGAGAGGGACAACCATGAAGGACCCAGCAGCGGTCGACCAGGTGGCCGAGCTTGCCACAGTGCTGACAGAGGGGATGAGGTCGGCTCTCCACGTTCACGTCCATGAGTGCCGGAAGAGCGGCTACTGCCACGACCCAGGAGAGCAGTGTGATTAAGGCTAGGGGTGGGTGGGGCAAGGGCCCGATGAGTCTTCCCTAGGCGATGATAGACCTGTGGAATCTCTAGTGAAGAGGGGTTGGCAAGCATTTCCGTAGCCGTTGTCGCATATTCTGGGTCGAGGCCATGGAGGAGGCTGAAAAGGCATGGTTGGTCCATTTGGGCTGATGCTTCCGCAGGTGTCTGTGGAATGGGCCAAAGCTCAAGCAGTTCATCCCGTATAGCCTTCCATTCCATGAATTAGGTTGGAAATGGACGGGCTTGCTGGCGGAGGAGGGACAACCGCTGAAGAAGATCGGAAACCCGAGCCAAATTATTGGTCTCGGAGTACATGAGATTCAAGGAATCCCAGAGTTCCTTAACAGTATTGGCTGTTCGGGTGACGTCTCTAACAGAGCGGTCCAGGAAATTGACCACCAAGGCAAAAAAAATTCTGTCCTCAAGCTTCCACGAATGATATTTTGGGTCGGTAGGTAGGGGTGGAGGAGCATTGAGGTGGGAATCGAGATCCATGCCGGTTAGTGACATCAACACGATCTTCCGCCAGACGGAGAAATTGGTGGAGTCGAGCCGCTCATCAACCAGGCGGGTGAAGGCGGTAATAAGTGGAGGCAGGACCGAGGCGGCCATCGGAGGGAGATCTTCAGAATTTTTTGAGGAAGGCGCCATTCAACGTCGGGAGGCCGCACTGAGAGCGGGTGCCGGCAGAACGGGAGACGCCGGGAGAGGCCGGGAGACCGCAGGAAGGGCGCTGCTGAGAAGTGCGGGAGGCGGGGGGGTCCGCCTGGAGATGGGGGTTTCGCCCGGAGGAACATGGGCGCCAAGACTGGGTCAGGAGGACTAGTGGCGCCTGGGTTAGGAGGCGGGGGAGTCCGCCTGGAGCGTGACGGGCAACGTCGGGGAGAAATGCCTGGAGCGCGAGGGGTCGCGGGAGGAGGATCCTCGAGCGGGAGGGGCGACGTCTGGGAGAAACGCTGACTGGAGGCCAGGCGTCGGGCTCGGGGTTGGGAAAACGACGGGACGGGGGTGCCACCTAGAGAGGGGGGCGATCGGGGAGGCCAAACAACACCGAGGAAGAAGGCGGCTACAGGATCCCGTCGGACAGAACCAGGAGGGTGAGGGCAGAGACAGGGTTGGACATAATCGGGAATCCACAAGGGATGTTCTCGCAACCCTAGATGGGAGAGAGAGAAAAAAAAGAGGGTTCGATTTAGAAAGTACCATTTGATACCATGTAGATGGCGAATTCACCCTTACCTCAATGTTAGGCGGGGATATTCTTTTATAGATGAGTAAAATAAATTACACGGTGGGATATTTCGATGTGGGACTCGGAAATACCCATTATACTAAAATGGGGTCCAACATATATAATATTATATTATAAATGTTCTTTGTTGTGTGTTCACATATCATGTTTTGTGAACTCCGTAAGAAACATTTTCATCAATAAATAAAGGTCATGGTTTCACATTTCAACTCTAGGTAAAACAACTCTTACTCCTGATGGTAAATTGTTCATCGAAAATGAATTTATTAGTAGATTTTTGTTATTGTTATTATAAATAACCAATCAATCAATTATTATATTCAATATTTTGATATCATTATATTATTTAATCATAATAATTTGGTTATTCAATTACTTAATTATAATAATATTAATTATAATTAGATTTAAATATTATAATTATATTAATTATAATTTTAAATTAGTAGAGTTAATTGATTAAATGATTATTATATTTTAAATAATTTTTTCAGTCCTATTTTTCAACAATATCAACGTTTTTAATCATATTTTCATGATTATATTTAATTATATTATAATTATAATTGCAAGATACAAGATTATTTTAGGTGCACCAAACGTGGTTTTAAACTTCATTTCTTTTCCAATTTATTTTCCACTTCCACTTCCTCTTCCATTTCGCTCAAAAATATTTTCAATGTACCAAAAATGGTGCATAGAGCGACCACCTTCTCTAGTATTGTATGTACCAAAAATGGTGCATAGAGCAACCACCTTCTCTAGTATTGTTTTCCTTTATGTCGAGGCTGAATTTTCTTTGCTGAAAATTTATTTGACGTTTACAGGAATTGGATCTAGTGGATGGGATTCCAGTGGGAACCGCCCTTATAGATGCTCATGCTGGTGGTGTTGGGGTAATGGAAAGCGTTGCTGTTTCTAAAACTGAAGCTAAAGGTTGGCCGTGGCTCATTTTTGTGTATTTTTTGTTGAGCAAAATCTGTTCTGTTCTAACAGAAATTGGAAATGGTCAGCAAATGGTCAAGAAGATATATGTCATCGTATGGCATTGGTTTGCGGAACTTCCACTTGCCATATGGTTGTATCGCAGAAAAAACTGTTCATTCCAGGTGTTTGGGGACCATTTTGGTCAGGTACGCGTCTTTGATGCTCAAAAGGCATACATGGCTGAGCAGACAAAAATATACCAGAAAAAAACGTGTCAACTGTTGACAATTTTGCATTGCAGTGCTGTACATACTCTGATTTTTTTTTTTTTTTTGAATTTTTAGGAGTTGCTTTTTTACTGAATTTTTGAAACCTTAATTGCCCAAATTCATTAACATTAATTGTGATTGGAGGGAGAATGACTCCACAGAGGCAACTTTCTTAATAATGAGAATGAGAAAGAGAATTTGAATTTGAATGGAAATGAGATAAATGATAGTAATTTGAACATTAGTGTCATTTATCTGACATTAGAAAATTATTTTTTTCTTCTAATTCCTTTCCCCTCACCAATGTTACCCTTACCAAACATACCCTAAACGGATTCTTTAATGGATGATATGGCTAGTGGGTTTGCAAGTCTCTACCAATGCCATGTTTCTTTTTTTTTTTTTTTATTGATAGTGTCATTTAGCAGAAAAACTGCAAAAAAGTCTAGTTTTCCTCTTTTTTTCTTCCCTTGACTTTTTCTTTTGTTTTTTAGCAATGATTCCTGAATATTGGCTCACTGAAGGAGGCCAGAGTGCAACGGGTGCATTGTTGGATTATATTGTTGAGAATCATGCTGCTGCTGCTCATCTTTCCAATCGTGCTGCTTCTCAAAGTGAGCTTTTCTTCATCAAATTATTCTTCGACTGAAATCTATGTGCCCTAACACCGGCGCCCCCGTGGTTGGCATTTTTATTTTTACTTTCCATTTTGTAATTTTATCAGTAGCACTCAAAAGGGGCTAAGCTTTTGTCATCTCAAGCATGGCATGGTTGTCTTCAATGAAGCTTGTTGTCACGGGCCTAGCGTTTCAGTATAACGGATCACTCGTGCAGCACCCCATCCCTGTCCGTTGGGGTGTGGTTCAGACAATCCAAGAGAGTGATTCCAACTCCCAACCAGTGTGGTGTCAAGACAATCCGAGATACACACTGATAGGAAGGTGGGCAGGGGGCTGCTTGTGTAAGGGTATCAGGGGATGGGTTTGCTGCAAGGGGCGGGGGTTGGGGCTACTTAGGTGTCTTGTTTGAGAGCAGGTAGAGTGATAAATAAAGGCAAGGGGCAGAATTGTGAAGGGGCTGGGGGTAGTTTGGTAATATGTGTGGACAGCTGTTAGCAGGTTAGTTTGGCAGTGGGTGGGAGTATTAAATAAGGGAGGCTGGTACTGTCAGAGGGGGAATATCTTTGGTTGGAAATTCTTCTGTGCAGAATGGAGGGTTAGGCCTTGGCTTCAGGAAGAGCAGCGCCTTCAAGGAGATTCTTCTTCCTCCCTCTCTTCTTCAATTTTCTTCTTCTATTCCTTCTTCCTACTGTAATTTTCTGCAGCTGTTAATAGAAGTTCTTACCGTTTTTCTCTCTCACATCAATTGATTCCTATCAATTGGTGCTTTCCTCACTCCTTTCATTGGTGCTTTCAATTGATGTGAGAGAGAAAAACAGTAAGAACTTCTATTAGCAGCAGCAGAAAATTACAGTAGAAAGAAGGAATAGAAGAAAAAAATTGAAGAAGAAAGGAGGAAGGAAGAAGAGTCTCCTGGAAGGCGCTGCTCTTCCCGAAGCCGAGGCCTAACCCTCCATTCTGCACAACAAAATTTTCAACAAAAGATATTCCCCCTCTGACACTACCAGCCTCCCTTAATACTCCCACCCACTGCCAAACTAACCTGCTAACAGCTGTCCACACATATTACCGAACTACCCCCAGCCCCTTTACAATTCTGCCCCTTGCCTTTATTAATCAGTCTACCTGCTCCCTGACAAGACAGCTAAGTAGCCCCAGCCCCTGCCCCTTGCAGCAAACCTGTCCCCTGATACCCTTACACAAGCAGCCCCCTGCCCACCGTCCTATCACACACTTTTATTGTCAGGGAAACTTCTATTTCTTGAAATGTGACTGACCATGTAAACCGCAACATTGATGTTCCAGCTGTTGCGGAACAAGACTCTCAAATGTTGGGTCGTGACATATTCCCACCACTATTCCATGCATGGCGGGATCTTGACCTTAGGCACGTCTGCAAAATTATCTGCTTTCATGTTACTGGATGTCCATCATGGCCTGGGGGACGCTCACTTTTCGCCATTGGCTCCATGGTCCACCCATCATTCAGGTTGTTCTCCTAATCGTGAATCTCTTCAAAACCCACCCTTCGCAGTTGCGTTCTATATTCGACATCCTCATTTGTGCATGACCATCATTGTTGTATCACCTCCTCCATGACATCCTTGGAACCCCTACTCCCGCCACTAAGACTCAACCACCAATATTCCACAAACACCACAGGCCATGTTGGCTATGATACTACTTGTCAAGGGCTTAGCATTTCAGCACAACGGATCGCCCTTGCGGCTACCCCCTTGTCCAATAGGGTGAGGTTCTACTTACCGACTCTTTGAAATGATAAGAGGTTTGTTGGTTTCTTCTTTTCATGGACTCATCAGGAGAGTGACTCCAATTTCCAACCAGCATGATGTCAGGACAATCCAAGACTCTTCCTTATTGTTGGGGAATCTCCTCTCTTAAAATGGGACCAACCATGTGAACCACAATGCTGATGTTCCAGCTGGTGCGAGAGAAGACTAACAAAATGTTGGGTCGTGACATTATGCTTCGTTTGCATAGAATTTTTATTATGCAGACTTAGCTGTAGCTTGCCTTGGTTATGGCCAGTCATTCACAACCTGGAAATTGTTTACAAAAGTATTGGGACATTGAGAGTCCGTTTGGTGATGAAAAACACTTTCTGTTTTTATTTCCCAAAATCACATTAAAAATATGTTAGAAAATATCTTCGATGGGTCTATTATATTTTCAGTAATCTGAAAGCATGATTTTTTTTTTCAGTTTTCCAAAAGCATGATTTTTTTTTGTTTTCTAAAAATATATCATTTCCAAAAATGTTTTCTATTTACATAATCTAATATGTTAAACAAAAAAATTAAAACGTTTTCCATAATGAAATGGAGCTTGAAGTTGCCTGAATTTGGATCCTGGCAGAGCAACTAGCGAAGCAGCCTACGCAATAGGTTTCAGCCCATGGATACATGATGTGTGAAATTTTAATATAGGTTTAGAAGTAGAAGTCTCAGAATTCGTTCCTCCTAAATGATGTTGGGTTGTTCTATTTATAGATGAAGATAAAAGATACAATTTGAGATAAGGGTAGATTTGAAATTTAAAATACACGAGATAAGGGAAAAGGGTTGACCTAGTCAAACTCCGTATCCTAAATATCTAAATACTATCTAAATATTCTAACAATGCATATATAGAAACGCCGCACATAAATAATACTAGCGTAAATTCATAATAGAATTCCGTCTTTAGATTATATTAAACTAGTTCAGCTTGTTAAACTAGCGTTGCATGATAAATTTTCTAAGGTCATAAATTATAATTTCAAGAGTTGAAAAATAAAATTAATGTGCCAATTAAAGTGATTAATGCATATTGTAATTTCTACATTCTTTGCAACGCATGATTAACTACAGAATGGTAGTTAAGTGTTGGCAATGGAGGAAAAAAATAAGCAGTGTACATTATAATTTTTTTAGTTCTTTGTAGAACTTTAACTAATGATAAGAGATGAGAATGGAGCATTGACATTGGAGACAAACCACTGCTATTTTTTTTTTTTTAACGAAAACTGCTGTAGAACCTTGTGCAATTCAGGTTTTCAGTCTATATCCATGTTCAGTCTCTTATTTACGTATTTATTTTTCAATCTTCCAGAAATTTCTGTGTTTGAACTGCTCAACAAGATACTAGAATCAATGACCAGCGAGCTGAATTCTCCCTTTCTGGGTTCATTGACTGAAAATATACATGTCCTTCCTGACTTCCATGGAAACAGGTGTTTGGTTATGATTCCATGCTTTAATTCCTATATATCGTGTTCTAAAGTGCGGTGTGTGTGAGATCGTTCAGGTCTCCTGTTTCAGACCCAAGAGCAAAAGGTGTCATCTGTGGCTTAACACTAGATGCTAGTGAGAAACATTTGGCCCTCATGTACCTTGCTGCCGTGCAAGGTATTGCTTACGGTACTCGTCACATTGTAGAGCATTGCAATGCCTATGGTCACAATGTAAGAGTGACTCTCATTTACTTAGTTGTATTCTGTAATTTATTTAGCTTCACTCTGTTCATTTATGGTATGGAATACCAACTCCAGTCCTTGATATATGCAAAATTAGTTAAAAGTGATTGTATACATTAAATTTATCACCAATGATAATGTATTCTAAAAAATATCACGAGTTAAACATTTACACTATATGCTTTTTTTATAATTAGTGAATGTTTTAGTGAAAAAATAGAATTAAATGCACTATTGTTTATATTTTGGACCATGAAAAATACCTCGCATTTTTTCTTATATATATTTTGGGTCGGAGGTTGTTGGATTGATGTAGTCTAATCCAGTTTGGATGTTTGAGTTGAATGCTTGTGGTCCGTAATGCGTACTAGGCTGCAATTTTTGCAGGTTGAGCTCCACGGTGAGCTCGCTGGGGGTTGCAGGGACCAACGCTCCATGCCAGCCAGAGCTTTAAAATAAATCAATTAATTAAAAAACGTGACAAAATTTTAAGGAGGCTGTTTTATATGCTTTTTTCCTTTTTTTTTCCGTATATATTTTTCTCAAGCTAATGGCTGAATTATAGTTCCTTCTCTATCCTCTTGCTAATCTATACCTTATTCTTTCTCTCTCTTCATTTACAGATTGACACGCTGTTGGCTTGTGGTGGGCTTGCAAAGAACCCATTGTTTGTGCAACAACAAGCTGATATTTTAGGTAGGTCTTCAAGTTCAGGATGGTAATGGGTAACCCGATAACCGGGTGCCCGACCCGATAATGTTTTATTCGAGTTTGGGTTTTGAACGGGTTTTACCCTAAAAAACATTATAAAAATTAAAAAGGATAAATATAAACGGGGTTTAAACGCGTTTTAAATGGGTATTGAAATTCGGGTTCGGGTTCGGGTTAGATATATAACCTAACGGGCATTAAATGAGGTCGGGTTTGGGTTTGGATACCTGCATTTTCACACTACTTTATGACGATGCTGGATTGTTGTTTATGTTTGCTGCAGGCTGCCCTATAATTCTGCCACGTGAAAGTGAGCCGGTGCTCTTAGGTGCTGCGATTCTTGGTGCAGTTGCTGCGAGGAAATATAGCGGTCTCCGCGAGGCGATGAAAGCATTGAATGGCGCGGGTCAGGTACCTGACAAGCTTTGGGATGTTTGAATTTAATGATTAATACAAAAGCTAAGGACATGTTTGGGGGGTTTGTTTTTATGATGGAATAAAATGAAATATGTAAATAAAGTTGTGAGGTGGTTGGATCTTGTGTGGGCAGGTGGTCTATCCGTCCAATGACCCGAAGGTGAAGAGGTACCATGACGCCAAATACCGTATTTTCCGCGACCTTTACAACCAACAGCTGGCCCACCGTTCCATCATGGCTCAAGCTTTGTAATAATGGCCTGCTGGTGTGTTAAATGCGTTTCATTTTTGTTCCGGTCTTCAATTTTCATGGCAATCCAAACTCATTTGAAAGATAAAAATGAGTTATAATTCAAAAATTACATTTTGGATCATGCTAGACATGTCATATGTCGTCTTAATATTCAGTTGATTTCTGGAAGTCATAAAATAATTGATGATTGTATTTATAAATTTGGTGTGTTAAATTCGTTTCATTTTTGTTCCGGTTTTCAATTTTCATGACAATCTAAACTCATTTGATCACTTTACGTATCTTTGAAAGTTTAAAAAATGAATTATAATTCAAAAATTACATTTTGGATCATTCTAGATATGTCATATGTCGTCTTAATATTCAGTCAATTTCTGGAAGTCCTAAAATAATTGATAATTGTATTTATAAATTTTAATGGCAATTCGAACTCGTTTGCCATGATTTTATTGTTTGATGCACGTTTGGAAACTAAGAGTTATGATTTTGAAAATGTATTTTGGATCTTTCTAGACATATTACATGTTAGATTGATGTGTTCATTCCCACATCACAAATTAATCGATGGTAATTGTCATGTATTTCCATCATAGTATGAGCTTGTTTGCTCGATTTTGATTGTTCAATGTACCTTTTGAGCTTAAAAAAGAGTCTATTAAAATTCACTTTGAATCATATAGAAAACATCACACGTTAGATTGACATGAGATTTGTTCCCGTTTGGCATAAATTAATTGAAGACCACTGCCATTAATTTTCATAACAATCCAAACTTGTTTATTTGGCTTTGATAATTTTACACATGTTTGAAAGTTAAAAAAGTCTTATAATTATAAAAAACCATTTTGCATACTCTAGGGCAAAAACATATTGGATTGATGTTTCGTTCATTCATACTAGTCAAAAATTATAAAATGACCCATCTTGAGGTGTATTCAATTAACATGAGAATGACTGTCCCTTGGCCTCATGTAGAGGTTTGAACCTTCCTTTGTCTTTACTTTGTTGTTTGGTGGTGTTAGAGTGGGGCTTGGAAGGAGTTTGTAAGTGAGAAGTTGAGTTTTGCATTTGGAGGGTCAAAAAGCCAATTTTGAGGTGGGTTATGCTGCAGTGGCTAATCGATCTGATTGTTTAGCGTAGTTGGTCTCAAACAATCGGTTTGGAGGTCATGCTATTTTGAGTGTCGTAGTGGTATTCATGGTGTGGCCAGTTGGCTATTTGGGTGTTGTAAGAAATTTGGGCTTGAAATGTCTGTTTTGAAGATTTCCTTGCCGTTCTGATAGGTGTGGCCTGTGATGGTTCTTGGTAGAGGTTTTATGGGAAATGTTGAGGTTGAAACACTTGTTTAAGAGGTTGTTTAGCCACTATGTCATGGTTAGAGGAGTTCTATATCGAAGTCATCCTTGGTTGGGAGTTGGGGTTTAAAGTCAAAACACTCATTTCCAAGTCCACAATTTTGTGGTGGAGTCAACAACATTTTAAAACAGGTAAAACAACCAGACTTTTAATGGGCTTATGGACGTGAATCTTATATCTCTTTGACCAAGGCCAACATAACCGTTTTGGAATCCCCTATGCCATGGTGGGGGTCCCTTAAGTTTTCTTATAAATTTAAGGTGTTCTCTCTCCTCAATTCGTTTCTCTCAACTTCTCTATGTTGAAATAGTGGGTGCTCTAGACCTGATTATGCAGTACTTTTGATTACCATATCATGTGTACAGTTAGTTATGCATGATGTCATCTTACCATTATAGTGTAGACTTTTCTGCGTCCACTATTGAAATGGTAATGTCCAAAAATTAATTGTCATGTCGAGAGGTTATGTCAGATCACAGGTTATAATGAGAACCTCGAGATACTATGACATTAATTTTAAATATATGTTCTATGGTTTGGATACATCTTACTGACTGGATAGAGTAGATGTTTGAGTATCACGTGTTGGGAGCTCATAAGTATTGAGACTTCTTCTTATGAATTTCGCACTTGGTGATTTCTAGTAGCGAGATCATGAGGAAAAACCCGCCAATAGGAACACCACATGTTTTGAGTGTCATTTGTAACATCCCCAAATGATAAATGGTTAAATGACTAAATGATATGACTCATGTCAACAAGGTGCATCTTCATTTTCGGGAGCCTGTCTGATTAGAACTCCACAGTTAAGCGTGCTTGGTCTGGAGTAGTGATCAGGATGGGTGACCTCCTGGGAAGTTTCTTAGGGTGTGTGTGAGTGAGGACAAAACACACTGAAAAGGACATGTGTTGGCCTGTGGGGACTGTCATTAGTCATATGACCCGTTCGGGCACGTGAGTGGATCCTGGGGCGGGCCCCACATGTCTGCGGGGGCAACTGGTGGTACCTGGTGGGCCAGGACCCGACGACCATGTTAAGGCGGGGTGGCTGTGCTGTCGCCGGGACCCGGTTGTCACATTTGGTATCAGAGGAGGAACCCAGCCTTAAGTGCGGTGCACTGCCTGGGTTGAGATGTAGGGCCCACAACGAGGGCGTTGTGCTCTAAAGGGGGGGGGGGGGGTGATTGTAATATCCCCAAATGATAAAGGGTTAAATGACTAAATGATATGACTCATGTCAACAAGGTGCATCTTCGTTTTCGGGAGCCTGTCTGATTAAAACTACACAGTTAAGCGTGCTTGGTCTGGAGTAGTGATCAGGATGAGTGACCTCCTGGGAAGTTTCTCAGGGTGTGTGTGAGTGAGGACAAAATACACTGAAAAGGACATGTGTTGGCCTGTGGGGACTGTCTGGGTTGAGATGTAGGGCCCACAATGAGGGCGTTGTGCTCTAAAGGGGGGGGGGGTGATTGTAACATCCCCAAATGATAAAGGGTTAAATGACTAAATGATATGACTCATGTCAACAAGGTGCATCTTCGTTTTCGGGAGCCTATCTGATTAAAACTCCACAGTTAAGCTTGCTTGGCCTGGAGTAGTGATCAGGATGTGTGACATCCTGGAAAGTTTCTCAGGGTGTGTGTGAGTGAGGACAAAATACACTGAAAATGACATGTGTTGGCCTGTGGGGACTGTCATTAGTCAGATGACCCGTTCGGGCACGTGGGTGGACCCTGGGGCGGGCCCCACATGTCTACGGGGGCAACTGGTGGTACCTGGGGGGCCAGGACCCGACGACCATGTTAAGGCGGGGTGGCTGTGCTGTCACCGGGACCCGGTTGTCACACATTGGTCGTTCCTATCTATGGATATGTGTATTGGTCTCCTGACTTGAGACCATTACCAATTTGTATCATTTGATTGCGTACTTTGATGTAAGGCAAAAACCATGGTATTGAAATCGTGGCAAGATAACTTGTGTTGGGTGCGTCGTTGGGGGTATGACATTGGTTGAATGATCAAAAAATGATTTGTCGATTCCAAGTTTAGGAAGTTGTATATCTCAGACTTTTGATCAGGATGGTGCTGCCTTCATAAGTCTTTGGCCAAAGAAGTAGAAAGACAAACCCATCCGGATAGATCAACAAACTATAAAGCAAGAAAAAGGGCGATGACACAAGTGCACATCCTACTTTAGGAGATATTTAATGACAAAGAGATTATAGTACATAATCAGTGTTCGTATGTTAGTTGTTGTTGCTATGACAATCCATATCTTTTTAAGGGCCATGATGGGTTGCTAGACTCCGCTCTTAGTCTGTAGATTTTATTCACTGCTATTGAGATAATGGCCTAGAGGGTCACACATAATAGCATATTCAAGAATCCACCATATTCAGTTGAATAGTATATGGACATGGTGAGCCTCACCACAGGGTTCGAGTGTTGTCCAAAGTATCGATCACCAAAAGAATTAAATAATAAATTCATTAATATTCAAGTTATGAATATTTGAGATTGAATTTATTTAATGTATTTACAAGTTCAGTAAATAGAATATAATATTAATCGAACAAATATTATTTTAATATTCAAAGTTTGTTTAATATTAAGCGGGACAACGAGTCGAGTTAAATGGATCAATTTATATCACGTAATATATTTTATATATGTTACGAGTATGTGATAAAATTATAAATAATATTGACGCAGTTTAGTTCGTCAAAATTATTTATTTAGTGGACGTTGAGATATACGGGGGCTGGGGAACCGAACTGGGTATTTATCAACTCCACTATAAATAAAGGAGGAGACTCTCGCTTCCTAGAGAGAGAAGAAGTTGATCCAAGAACTTGGATCAAGATCTTTCTCAAGCATCGAAGGCATCTCGATGCGATGATCGTCAGGATGTCGAAAGCATCGTCAGATCGTCGCGCTAGCACTCGAAATTCGACGATCGATATTCCAACAGATTTTTGAAGCGCGTGTGGAGGATCTAAAGGGATCCTGCTATGGATTCTTCAAGCAGCGATCGTTAGCGACGAGTTGCGGTCGAGTGCGCCTTTGGATTTGAAACATGTATGTTTTCAGTTTTATTTTGTGCTCTTTATGTAACGCCCTGACCCCAATTACTTGGAGTCAATGCATTATTACATAACATTGACATGATATAAGGAATCATGTCCCGAAAGACCGATCAGTTTAGTAGCATTGGAAGTACTAGATACATTCATAAGTTTTACATTACATCATGAAATAAAAACATCAACAACATTTTGTCTCCTTTTGAACACACTTATAACCTTATCCTATCCCTACAGGTCAACCGTAAAATAATTCTTCACATCCTGGGAAAAATAAAACATAGAAAGGGGTGAGCTCAGATGCTTAGTAAGGATAACAATATATCAGAAACTTTCATAAATAAGCATTAACATTTAAGGCAATGTATTAGACTAAAACAAAATCCTTTTAAACTTAAACTTCAGCATAATATGGAAAAGATAAAATCAAATAATGTCATTTACTTATTCACATGGATATTCTACTAGTCGAATAATCACATGCAATATCAAGTCACTTTCATGACGATGGAATGCATAATGCCAGACTTCATTACCACATAGTCAAGGCCTTGTGACAAGACTACAAATAAGATTTTGTCAAGGCCTTGTGCGAAGACACTAGTTTGTCTCATGAGACCTACCGATGCACCGGGGAGCTATAGCGGGCTCCACCCGTCACTTACTAAGTCCAATGCATTCCTCATATGAAAAGGTTTAAACATAACATAAACATTCGTATTAAAACTAGCATATGAAATGTCAATACTTTATCCATAAACCATGAATGGTGTAAAAATAACACATCCATAGTAAAAAATATCACAAAACCTTCAATACAATATGAAAGTTTTGTATCATAATAAATAAATTTCAAACAAACTTAAAATCCATCAAAGGATGTTGACATAGATGAAATCAAAACTTTTTTTAGAGAAATATCTATTTCTATTTTGAAATCATTTAAAAGTCATATAATTATAAAAGAAAACATTTATTTTGAAAATATTATTTTAATATTGTAAGGGAAGCTTCGATAATGTTATAATGACAGAAAATAGCCGCACTTTCCGTATAAGTTAAAAAAACATTCTTACCTTAATTTTTTCGAAAAGGTCATAAAGTACCTTATTTGGAAAACGACAGAAAGATTCTTTTCAAAACATATAAAGTAAAATAAGGGTATAAATGATTTTAACCCATTGTCAAGTAAATAGTAAAAATGTTTTGAAATACATTTTTAAGTAAACACAGATGTGGATGATAAAGAGGTCTCAGTAGATACTTACGTAAAAACAACCTCGGATAATAAAGAGATTGTGAAATTAACCATTATCTTGTACTTTTTCTTAGTTGATGGTATGTTAACCTCCTGTATAATAGTTAAAACATTGTTATTAGATTATACAAGAACTATATACATAAATATGATATCATATATGATCTTATAATATTGCTTTGTTAATAATATTTTATTAGTATCATCATTTCAGGTGTTAACTGGTTTGTTTTCCTTTATATGCTTGGTTATGTAAGCCATGTTTTTTATGGATAGGATGTATTTGATTCATATAAAAAATGATATTATGTTCATAAACATTATTTTTAATCATAAAATGAAAATTATTCTTGAATGATTACGATGAGGAATGAATCTCATCACGTTCGTGGAGATGGTAATCCGTACGTACGCACAAGCGACAATATCATTATATTAATGGAAAATCGTATGTAATTGGATGATATATCATATATACAGAATCATCAATAATTTATATTTATTATTTACATCAGTTATACTCATTATTATACCCATTCAAATAATGAAGTGTTTGAATAACAAACTACACCACGACGTGAAGACGGTAATCCGTATGTACGCACGTATGGTGACTTTGTCATTTATAGGATGGATAAAATAATGAATATGGTTGTACCATTTTTATAATAACATCAAAATATATAGAATATACTGAAGTTATTATTTTAGAATGGAAACAACAAAGAAAGAGGAAGTGGAAGAAGAAAAGAACTTGAAAGAGGTTATAAAATATTTACCTCTTCTTCGGGTTCTTCCTTTTGATTTGATCAAAAGGGCTCCTTAGGTTGGATTTCTGACCAAAGGAATGCCTCTAGGATGAAGGGAGGAAGGTTGGGAGGATATTTGGGTAGTGGTTGGCCCAACCAAATGGCTTTGGAGGTGTGAAATTAAGAGAAGGGAAATACCCTTTTATAAGAGAGGTGAGGGTCACTTTAGAAAAAAGATTGAAATATTATTTTATAATAAAATCATTTTCGGTTTCTAATGGATCCAAAATGAATTATTTAAAGGCTAAGGTGGTGATGGGTCTAAAACCTATCAACCAATAGGTTTTAGACAGGTTTAGGTCATCATATTAACCTTATCTTTTAGATTTAACTCTTAGTTAAATAGTTTGACATTTACCATCTCTCTTTGTATTTTTACATTATATGGTTAATAAACTTACTATAACGAGCCAAGCGAACCCCATGTGGTTAATTATTAATATATATAACCTTATCTAAGTCATTTGACCGAAAATTAGATTTTTATGAATATTATATCAATTAATAATATAATATTTGTTTTAAAAACTCAATTATGTCAATTTTGACACTATTTAGTATTTGATTTTTTTGAAAGCCATAAAAACTTTATCACTTTGAATAAAATTTATTTAACCAACCCCAACATGTCATATTAACCTATAAAATTAATGGAATTCATCAGAAGTCTCAATTTACATTTATTTGGATATTTATAATATCAATTATTTTAATGTTTCATTAATAAGGTAATTACTGCATCGTCATTGTGTCATAAATAAATTAAATTATATGATGTCTAAAAATTATAAATAAAATAAAATAATGTAGGAAATCTTTTTATCTTTCTAATGAATATTTATATTCGAATTTATATTGTGTGTAACCTTATATTAAAAATGGTATAGTTATTAAACTTTGAATTTAACTCTTTTAACTTTTCTTTAAATAAAATAATAATAAATGTCCTAATCTAATCGAAGTGGACCAAATAGGATCATATTTTATTCTTAAGTTTATTTTTGGTCGAATTATACTTATCCAATAGAATTAGGATATGTGTTAGGGTAATTATGATATCATTTTTACCCTTAATTACCCTATTTACTTTTAACCGTGGTAAATAAAAGTCAAAAGTTACTATTCACCAAAAATCATTTTCATCTTATTGAACCATATTTTACTTACTGATATTAACCGTGTCTCTCAGAATTTTGAAATTCAACTCACAGAAGCGGTAAAATTAAATTTTATACAAATTTGCAAATGCTCCGAGGAGGTGGGTAAAAGACGGTAAAAAGTTTGATAAAATTTTATATATCTAAACTTATTATAAAATGAATCCAATGAATTACCTTAAACATATATAGGTATTATGTATCTATTTTGACCTAAAATAAATTAAAATAAAATAACTAATTATTTAAATAAAAAGTCGGGTTTAACCAATAACGCAGTGTTTTTTCACTATTCATCAAAAATTGAAAGTTTTCAGAAAAATACCAAAAATTCACCCTATGCTAATTTTGATATTCTAAATCTAAAAATGAAGTCCATTTTGAAAGATAAAATTTATAAAATTTCAAAAAGTGTGTATTACTATTCATAATGGATAGTTTGATTGGTCGCAGTGTGTTAGAATCTCGAAGTTACATACAACACAAGCTATTGCATTATTCAAAGGGAAACGTACCGTGAAAGTTTGGGGTGTTACATTCTTCCCTCCTTCAAATAATTTCATCCTTGAAATTTCTATAATAATTCCGCACAAAAAGATTCGGGTGGTTCTTCATCATAAGTTCCTCTGGTCCCACGTTGCCTCTTCCATCTTATGGTTTCTCCATAGAACTTTTACCAGAAGAGTCATCCGGTTTCTCAGCACTTGTTATCTTGTATCAAGAATTTTGACAGGCTTTTTACAATATGATAGATCATGTTCCAGTTCAATTTCCTCATAGGTGAGTACATGCTTTGGGTCAGGCATGTATTTTCGCAACAGTGATACGTGGAACACATCATGAACTTTGGAGAGACTTGGAGGCATTGCCAAACGATAAGCTACAACTTTAATTCGTTCTAGAATTTCGAAAGGTCCGATGTACCTGAGACTCAATTTACCCTTCTTACCGAAACGTATAACACCCTTCCATAGATATACCTTCAAGAAAACATGATCTCCTACCTGAAATTCCAAATCCTTCCTTCGGTTATCGACATAGATCTTTTGCCTACTTTGAGCTTATTTGATGTGGGTTTGGATAACCTTCACCTTTTCCATTGTTTCCTTGACAAGTTTAGGGCCTACGAGTTTTCTTTCACCAACATCATCCCAACAAGTTGGTGTGAGACATCTCTTTCCATATAACACTTCATATGGTGCCATCTGAATACTTAAATGGAAGCTATTGTTTTAGGAAAATTCTACCAGAGGTAAATATTTATCCCACATACCTTGAAAGTCAAGTGAGCAAGATCTCAACATGTCTTCTAAGGTTTGAATATTCCGCTCTGATTGTCCATCGGTTTGAGGGTGGTAGACAGTGCTCAAATGAAGTTCAGTATCCAGGGCTTTCTGAAGACTTTTCCAAAATCTTGATGTAAAATGGGGATAACGATCAGAAAAAATTGATAGGGGTACTCCATGAAGTCTTACAACTTCATTAATATACAATCTTGCTAAACGTTCAAGTGGTAAATCTTCTCTTATAGCAATAAAATGTGTTGACTTGGTAAGACGATCAACAATGACCCATATTGCATCATTCCTTCTAGGAGTCTTTGGTAGCCCCATGACAAAGTACATTTTAATATCATCCCATTTCCACTTAGGTATGGGAAGAGGTTGCATGATTCCTCTAGGATGTTGTCTTCCAGCTTTCACTTGTTGGAAAACCATACATCTTGACACAAAATCAGCAATCTCTCTTTTCATGTTGTCCCACCAAATTTTTTTCTTCAAATCTCTATATATCTTGGTACTCCCAGGGTGTATAGATAAATTAGAGCTATGAGCATCATCCAAAAATTCTATTTTTAGATCAGGTATATCGGGAACATAACGTCTCTTCCCAAATTTCAAAATTTCATCTTCATATACGAAGTCACTCAATCTCCCATCATTTACAGCTTTAATCTTCTTTTGAAACTCCTCATCATCAGTCTAAGAACTCTTTATCATTTCTAGTGAAGATGGTTTGACAATCATTTGAAAAAGTATTGACGTTTCACCTTACATGGTTATTCCCATATCCATCTTTACTAGATCTATGAAAATAGGATCCCTTTCAACTCTCATCTTGTTCAAAACTCTATGGTCCTTTCTACTCAAAGCATCTTCCACCTTATTTGCCTTCCCCGGGTGGTAGTGTATAGTGAAATCATAATCCTTGAGTAGTTCAAGTCATCTTCTTTGCATCATGTTGAGTTCTTTTTGTGAGAAAATATACTTCAAACTCTTGTGATCAGTATAAATCTCACATTTTTCACCATATAGATAGTGTCTCCATATCTTTAGAGCTAAGATTACAGTTACTAATTCAAAATCATGAGTGAGATAGTTTTGCTCATGAATTTTTAGCTATCGTGATGCATAGGAAATAACTCTATCATTCTGTATAAGGACACAACCAAGTCCTTTCTTTGAAGCATCATTATAAATAACAAACCCATCATTACCCGATGGTGGAGTCGAGATAGGAGCATTAACTAATCTTCTCTTCAGTTCTTCAAAAAATTATTCACACTATTTTTTCCAAACAAATTTAACCCCTTTACGAGTGAGCTTGGTTAATGGGTTAGCCAATCAGGAAAAACTATGGACAAAATGCTGATAATAACCTGCTAAATCAATAAAACTGCTTACCTCAGTTATACTCGTCGGTGCTGGACATTCTTGGATTGCCTTGGTCTTTGAAGGATCAACAAAGATTCCATCCTTAGAGACAATATGGCCAAGAAAAGAAATCTCCTGAAGCCAAAATTCACACTTGCTAAATTTCCCATATAATTCATTTATTCTAAGAGTCCTTAGGATAATGTGCAAGTGATTTTCATGATCTTCGTATCTTTTGGAGTATACCAAGATATCATCAATCAATACCACTAAAAAGTCATCAAGATATTCCTTGAAAACTCTATTCATTAGATCCATGAAGATAGAGGGTGCATTAGTCAATCCAAAAGGCATTACTATAAACTCGGAATGCCCGTACCTGGTTCAAAATGCTATTTTCGGAATGTCTTCCTTCTTCACACACAACTGATGATATCTAGATCGAAGGTCAATCCTTGAAAAATATTTAGCTTCATGAAGTTGGTCGAATAAATCATCAATGTGAGGTAGGGGATACTTGTTCTTTATTGTTATAGCATTGATCTCCCTGTAGTTAATGCACAACCTCATAGATCCTTCTTTCTTCTTAACAAAAAGGACAAGGGATCCCCATGGAGAAATACTAGGGAGAATAAATCCCTTATTACTCAATTCCTCTAGTTGTTTCTTTAGTTCCACTAATTCCACAGTGGCCATTATATAAGGGGTCTTTAATATGGGCCTTGAACCAGGAATTAAATCAATGGAAAACTCAATTTCTTGTTCTGGAAGATGTCTAGGTAAATCCTCTAGAAACACATCAACATATTCTTGCACAATAGGTAGTTCCTCTATTCGAACATTCTTTTCCTCACCCATAATTATTTCATTCTCATCCTCCCTAATAATTGAATTTAGTAGAGCTACTGGGGGTGGATCTAGATAAGAATCAAGTGGTGATGTTTCTGCTCTAAAGATAAGGTACTCTTTATTTTCATTGAGAATTGTAACCTCCTTCTTCTTACAATAAATTTTCACATCATGGTCTGAAAGACAATCCATACCTATGATTATATCAAATTCAATCATGGGTATGATGATTAGATCAGCAGATAAATATCATTTATATGCCTTAATGGGGATTGATTCACAAAACTTTGTTGCAATGATACTTCCCTTGGGAGTTTTGATTGACAACTCCCTTGTTAAATCAAATTGGAAATATCTAATTTTCTTAGAAAACTGGGAATATATGAAACAATGCGATGATCCAGAATCAAATAAATCATTTTCTAAACTTTAGGAAACCATTAAATTACCTTCCACCACGTCTTTCAGAGCTTCAACCTCAGCAGTAGTGGTCGTATAAGCTTGGCCTTTCTCCCTTGTCCTTTTCTTAGGTAATTTCCCTCGACACTTAAGACATTCATTTGCCCAATGCCCATTTTCTCTACAATTGTATCATTCAACAACCTCTTTCTTCCCATTGCAATCATGAGTTTGGTTTCCTTTTTCACCACACTTGTAACAGACTCCCATTCCCTTCAGGAAAGTACCAGGGTGTTTCTTCCCACATTTACCACAGGATGGATATTCAACTTTTCCCTTCTTCCCCTTATTTCTATTTCCAGAGTGTTCAACAGATCTCTTATCCTGTTTTACTTTAAGTCGTAAGACTTAGAGAATTCTTTTTCTGTCTTGATAGCTCATGAGACAATATCTTCACATGATAAGAAGGATTGTGAGACTAATTCTCGCTGAAGAAATGGTTTTAACCCATAAAATAATCGATCAATCTTACTCCTTGGGTTATGTATATAATCTGCAACATGCCTTTCTAACCTTGTAAAGTTAGACTCATATTTTGCGACATTCTCATTCTCCTTTTGTCTCAGACTCAAAAATTACCTTTCCATATCCGTTAGATGGTCATGAGGAAAGTATTTTTCTAAGAAAATCTCTTTAAACTCCCTCCATTCCATATTTGACACTTCATCATCTTCCTTTGTGTTTTGAATCAATGACCACCATTGATCTGCATCTCCCATGAGGTGATAAACTATCATGACAACTTTTTCCCTTTCGCTACTCCCCAAAGCGTGAAATATTTTCTCTAAGGAATTTATCCATTTCTCAACTACTAATGGATTTGTACCCCCATTGAATATTGGTGGTTGTTGCCTCATGAAGAGGTCTAATATTGATCCTCTGCGTTGTGGACCAGGGTGCTCCATACGGGTAAGGTTATTATTCATAACCTGAGTGAGTTGTCCTAATATGGTGATAAGATGATCAACACTAGTTGCATCACCAACTCCACTATAATTATTTTGAGTAGGAGGGAAATCCCTACATGGATTACGTGCATTGATACAGTTTCCATTCCTTCCACTAGGCGCCATTTCTAAACAATGGCATACACTAGATTAGTTTAGGAATCGCAATACATAATTCCAAACTTGTAAAACAGTTAACATAAATTGAATAGTTTATGGATATAATCAATAATCATAAAAATGTTTTCTTTGAGGAAGTAAATACTCATAAATCCTTCATAATGGTTTGTAAAGAAAATGAGAATTATCCTAAGCATATCCTCTGGGAGTGTCGTAACCAAGAGTGCAGCAAGACCCGTTGTCGTGCACCAGTTCTCGTTCGAGTCTAGCTCAAAAGGGTGTTTTTGGGTTTTACCCCTGTACATCTATGCCAGAGCCGCCTCTAACTTCTCATATCCAGACATGGATTTATTGATTGAAAAACTCACAAAATATCTATAGTACCAAAATTCTAGGAAGTTCTTCTATACTAATCCTCAAAGTCTATCTTAGGGTAATGTTCTCTAATCAGAGTTTTTCTAAATCTAGTTTCTAAGGTTTGTACTAAACCTCCCTCTGATACCAACTATAACACCCTGACCCTAGTTACCCAGAGTCAGTGCATTATTACATAACATTGACATGATATAAGGAATCATGGCTCGAAATACCGATCAATTTAGTATCCTTGGAAGTACTAGATACATTCATAAGTTTTACATTACATCATGAAATAAAAACATCAACAACATTTTGTCTCCTTTTGAACACACTTATATCCTTACCCTATCCCTGCAAGTCAACCATAAAATACTTCTTCACGTCTTGGGAAAAATAAAACATAGAAAGGGGTGAGCTCAGATGCTCAGTAAGGATAACAATATAGAAGAAACTTTCATAAATAAGCATTAACCTTTAATGCAATGTATTAGAATAAAAAAAACCTTTTAAACTTAAAAATCAGAAAAATATGGTAAAGATAAAATCAAATAATTCCATTTAATTATTCAAATGGATATTCTACTAGTCTAATAATCACATGCAATATCAATAGCCACTTTCATAATGATGGAATGCATAATGCCAGACTTCATAACCACATAGTCAAGACCTTATGCCAAGACTACAAATAAGATATTGTCAAGGCCTTATGCCAAGACACTAGTTTATCTCATGAGACCTACTGATGCATCAAGGATCTATAGCGAGCTCCACTCGTCCCTTACTAAGTCCATTGCATTCCTCATATGAAAAAAATTAAACATAACATAAACATTCGTATTAAAACTAGCATACGAAATGTCAATAATTTATCCATAAACCATTAATGGTATAAAAATAACACATCCACATTCAAAAATATCATAAAACCTTCAAAAAAATATGGAAGTTTTGTATCATAATAAATAAAATTCAAACAAGCTTAAAATTCATCAAAGGATGTCGACATAGATGAAATCAAAACTTTTTTTAGAGAAATATCTATTTCTATTTTGAAATCATTTAAAATTCATATAAATATAAAAGAAAACATTTATTTTGAAAATATTCTTATAATATTCTAAGGGAGTCTTCAATGATGTTATAACGGAAGAAAATAACTGCACTCGCCATATAAGTTAAAAAAACATTCTTACCTTAATTTTGTCGAAATGGTCATAAAGTGCCTTATTTGGAAAACGACAGAAAGATTCCTTTAAAAACATATAAGGTCAAATAAGGGTATAAATGACTTTAACCCATTGTATAGTAAATAGTAAAAATGTTTTGAAATATATTTTTAAGAAAACACGGATGTGGATGATAAAGAGATCCCAGTAGATACTTATGTAAAAACAACCTCGGATAATAAAGAGATTATGAAATTAACCCTTACCTTGTAATTTTACTTAGTCGATGGTATGTTAACCTCCTGTATAATAGTAAAAATATTGTTATTAAATTATACAAAAACTATATACATAAATATGATATCATATATGATATTATAATATTACTTTGTTAATAATATTTTAGTAGTATCATCATTTCGGGTGTTAACTAATTTGTTTCCTTTTATATGCTTGGTTACGTAAGCCATGTTTGTTATGGATAGGATGTATTTTATTCATATAAATAATTATATTATGTTCATAAACATTATTTTTAATCATAAAATGAAAATTATTCTTGAATGATTACGATGGGGAATGAATCTCATCGCATTCGTGGAGACGGTAATCCGTACGTACGCACGAGCGATAATATCATTATATTGATGGAAAAATCGTATGTAATTTTATGGTATATCATGTATAAAGAATAATTAACATGTTATATTTATTATTTATATCAGTTATACTCATTATTATACCCATCCGAATAATGAAGTGTTTGAATAACAAACTACACCACGACGTGGAGACGGTAATCCGTACGTACCCACGTATGGTGACTTTGTCATTTATAGGATGGATAGAATAATGAATATGGTTTTACCATTTTTATAATAACATCACAGTATATATAAGATATTGGAGTTATTATTTTAGAATGGAAACAACAAAGAAATAGGAAGTGGAATAAGAAAAAAACTTGAAAGAGGTGATGAAATATTTACCTCTTCTTCAGGTTCTTCCTTTTGATTTGATCAAAAGGGCTCCTTAGGTTGGATTTCTGACCAAAGGAAGGCCTCTAGGATGAAGGGAGGAAATTTGGGAGGATATCTGGGTAGGGTTTGGCCGATCGAAATGGCTTTGGAGGTGTGAAATTAAGAGAAGGGAAGTACCCTTTTATAAGAGAGGTGAGGGTCACTTTAGGAAAAGCTTGAAATATTATTTTATAATAAAATAATTTTCAGTTTCTAATGGCTCAAAAATAAATTATTTAAAGGATAAGGTGGTGATGGGTCGAAAAAATCTGAAACAATAGGTTTTAGACAGGTTTAGTTCATCATATTAACCTTATCTTTTAGATTTAACTCTTAGTTAAATAGTTTGACATTTACCATCTCTCTTTGTATTTTTATATTATATGGTTAATAAACTTACTATAACAAGACAAGTGAACCCCATGTGGTTCATTATTAATATATATAACCTTATCTAAGTCCTTTGGCCAAAACTTATATTTTTATGAATATTATATCAATTAATAATATAATATTTGTTTTAAAAACTCAATTATGTCAAATTTGACACTATTTAGTATTTTATTTTTTTGAAAGCCATAAAAACTTTATCACTTATAATAAAATTTATTTAACCAACCCTAACATGTCATATTAACCTATAAAATTAGTGTAATTCATCAGAAGTCTCAATTTACATTTATTTGGATATTTATAATATCAATTATTTTAATGTTTCATTATTAAGGTAATTACTACATCGTCATTGTGTCATAAATAAAATAAATTATATAATGTATAAAAATTATAAATAAAATAAAATTATGTAGGAAATATTTTTATCTTTCTAATGAATATTTATAGTCGAATTTATATTGTGTGTAACCCTATATTAAAAATGGTGTAGTTATTAAACTTTGAATTTTACTCTTTTAACTCTCCTTTAAATAAAATAATAATAAATTTCCTAATCTAATCTAAGTGGACCAAATAGGATCATATTTTATTCTTAAGGTTGTTTTTGGTCGAATTATACTTATCCAATAAAATTAGGATATGTGTTAGGGTAATTATGATATCATTTTTACCCTTAATTACCCTATTTACTTTTAACCGTGGTAAATAAAAGTCAAAAGTTACTATTCACCAAAAATCATTTTCATCTTATTGAACCATATTTTACTTAATGATATTAACCGTGTCTCTTGGATTTTGGAAATTTAACTCACAGAAGTGGTAAAATTAAATTTTATACAAATTTGCAAATGCTCCTAGGAGGTGGGTAAAAGACGGTAAAAGTTCGATAAAATTTTATATATCTAAACTTATAATAAAATGAATCCAATTAATTAAATTTAAAATAGATAGGTATTATGTATCTATTTTGACCTAAAATAAACTAAAATAAAATAACTAATTATTTAAATAAAAATTTGGTTTTAACCAATAACGCAGTGCTTTTTCACTATTAATCAAAAATTGAAATTTTTCAGAAAAATACCAAAAATTCACCCTAAGCTAATTTCGATATTCTGAATCCCAAAATGAAGTCCATTTTGAAAGATAAAATTTATAAAATTTCAAAAAGTGGGTATTACTATTCATAACAGCTAGTTTGATTGGTCGCGGTGTGTTAGAATCTCGAAGTTTCATACAACACAAGCTATTGCATTATTCAAAGGAAAATGTACGATGGAAGCTTGAGGTGTTACACTTTAAAATTTATGCGAGATCATAAGTCCTTTACCGGGGCTCGGATCGTCGACGTCGACAAGTCCCATCGACCCGTCGATGAAAAATTTTAAAATCCCCGACCCACCAGCTTCCGTTGCGGGCCTCGAAACCTTTCAGTGGTATGAAAGCGATCGCGTAAATTTTTTGAGCTTAGAAAATTAAATTTACATTACACTTAAGTAAAGGGTTCAAAAACGGTCTCATCGGTTCAAACCGTGCGTCTATCCGATGCCGAATGACCAAGTTATGATCATTTTAAATTTTCAGATTAGATCGTATTTGCGATTTGATCTTGGGCATTAAATCTTATTCATTCTGAAGAACCAATCAAGTTTAGATTGGTTCATCGGATATAATTAAAATTATATGCAAATTATAAATTTTACATTTGTCTAATCTACATAATAATTTTATTATTATAATAATATTTATTTTATTATTATAATAATAATATAATAATAAATTATTATTTTATTATAATAATTTTATTATTATTAAATTAAAAGGCTATTTAGCCTTTATAAATTTTTTGGGGTGTGGAAAATGGGAGGAGAGTTGACCTTAAAAAAATAAAAGGGGTGGGAGAGACTTTAAAAGAAGTCATAAAAAAAGGAAAAAAACCCAATTGGATTTTGAAGTTGGGGGGTGCGCATGAGGAATAGAAAAAAAACAGACTTCAAAAAAAAAATGGAAAAGGGGGTCTGCGCGGACCCCCTGGATCGTCTTCCTCGGGACACCGGGCACGCAACACCGTTGACTTGCACCAGGCCGCCGCCCGGTCTCGCCTCCCAGCCACCGCGCGACCCACTGCCCGGTCTCCTCCAGCCTTGTCGCCGCCTCCAGAGCCTGACGCCCCTCTCATCCACAACCACCTAAGCGCCCTCGCGCCGCCGCTCCCTTGCCCAGGCCAGAACGCAGAGCCGACCTCCCCTTCCTCCAGCCCAGGTGATCCACGCAGAGCCAGCCTCCTCCATTCCCAGCCTTCCCCGCGCGTCCCAGCCACCCTAGCCTCCTCTCGGTCGTCTGCCTCCTCTCCTTGGCATGAATCGACACCAACCGATGACCCTTGGTCCGCCCTCCGACCAGCTAGAACCCACTACGGCCACTCCCGACCGACAGCCCCGATAGCCCTCCTCCCAGCTAGCCGACGCCGGTCTCACGCAGAAGGCGGAACCCAGGCTGACCATGCCTCCGACCAGCCGCCGACAGTCTCGCTGTCGGGCACCACTCCCCTCGCCAGACCGCCGTCCCTGCTGACCCGTGTCGAGGCCCCCTCTCGTAGCGGCCACCCCTACCAGCTGCCCTTCGCAGTTTCGGCCTTCCGCCAAACAGCAGCGGTGCCGACCCTTATCAGTGCGGTTCCGCACCGCCCTAGCTCGGCAGCCGGCCTCACTGCCACCACAAGGTCTGACCCTGACCTCCACCGCGGGGGACCAGTGACTCCATCATCTTCGGACGAACCTGGGTGTAGGTAACCCCTATCACCACTTGTAGGTTTCTGTTTTGTCTTGAAACAGGACTAGGCAGATCTGCCTGACCAAGTTTGGGTCTGGGCGGACCTGCCTAGCCCAGTTAAGCCAAGTACGGGCTATGCCCGACCCGCTATGGGTCTGCGCAGGTTCAGTGCGACCCACGACGGGCCAGATCAAGGTTTTGAGACCTGAGTTTTAATTTCAATTAATATAATTAATTAATTTAATTATTGAATTTAATTAAATTAATTGATATATTAATTGTGTTTTAAATAAATAAATTTTAATACCTGAATAATATTAATTCAATTTGGTTATTAAATTGAATTAAATTAATTAATTTAATTTTTGATATTAAAATTAAATTAATTAGAGGAACGATAATTAATTAAATTATTGAATCATTTAATTCATTTAATTTAATTAAATAACCCTCGTACTTATTTAATGTATTTTAATTTTATCGCGCATTATTTTACCTGTCTTTTGGTCTTGAACACCGACCCATGTATGTTGTTTTTATTTAATTAATTATTTAACTGCGTGCGATGATTACAATTAATTAAATAGACGTTCTGCACACCGTCTTTCTTTTTAGTTAAAATGTATAAGGGTTTGCGCACCTAATTTTTTACATGATGTACGTTTATACTCCAATTCCCCTCGCCTGCGCACGAGTATCTTTGTACTTCGAACGAAGACGGTGAACGACGCAGACCCCGCCAAGATGAGGCCGTATACGTTGATGAAGACGGTGCAAGACAACACATGGATCCTGCCAAGATGAGGCGGTACTCTAAGATGTGATGTGGACCCTACCAAGACGAGGTGATACTCTAGAAGAGAAGTGAACATACAAGACGGGGGTGAGCTGCATCAGGAGTCAAACTTCGACTTAGGTATGATGCCCCTAGGTCATTTAGATGCTCAAGACCAGTCGGGTAGCAGTTAATCTTTATGCATTTATTTATTATTTTATGCATTTTAAAACAGTGGAAGAAATACATAAAATAATAGATAATAAAATGCATAAAGAAGCAGCGTATGTTTTTCTATTAATGTTCAGTTGTGAGTACGACAACATAGATGAACAAGTTTAATAGAAATGGATTACATTCGTCAAGAGAAAAACACAAAACCCTCAAAGAAATATTAAGTCTCAACATCCTTCCATCATTCAAGTTTGAACAAAACCGGGTGTTTGGGGTACCGATCATGCCATAGCTGATGGTGCCTCTTACTACTGGGGAGTTTTTATAAGAATGGTGGGTTGACTTAACTAAAATTCTAGCAAAAAAATAACCATAGCTAGATTGTTGTAATTTTAGAGGCAAGCATTGAGTAAATCAAGAAATGATTTTTGAAGTTGGGATTTCACTCAACAGATCAAGAAACTGCGAGTTAATGTGATTGGCCAGCCAAAAGCCTACCTTGAACCCTCTGAGTAGTGGTGTAGCCATAGCTTGTAGACTATGAGGGAGGTTCAGGGATCCTTGCTACTAGAATACTCAAACGATAGAGTATTCTGATTCTAGTACAGAGGGTTCCTAGAATTCGAAAAATTAATGGGAGACATTTAATGATTAAGTTAATTGGTAATGTCACATTTGGTAATCATCATAAAAGTACTCATCTGTTAAAGTTTATTTATAGGAAAAAAATGGCAAGTAATACCACAAGTAAAAACTGCAATAAATATTGGACAAAGTTAATGTCCAAACTAGCATTAAATTCCAAGTGTAGTATAGGCGTTTGCGTATAATACTACTATAAAGGAAATTCAAGGTACTTGTGTCTCCACCTGTTAAGCCACCTCAAGAAGAGAAGGTGTGAAATTGCTTACAGGAAACTCGTGAATTAAGTATATGATGGTTCTATCATAATGTTATTGTAACACCCCAAGATTTCATAGTATGTTATTTCTCTAAAGTAATTCAATAACTTGCACTACACGCAACACTGAGTTCAAGCGCACCATGAATTACCAAACTAGCCGTTCAAAAGCGGTTATGAATAGTATTAACTGAATTTTGAACTTTATATAATCCTTATAATTTTAGAATCCATATTATGAGTTTCTTATACATAATGTAAGAACAAATTCATTTTTTTCAGATAAAAGAAGTATTTTTCAAAAAATGGAATTTTACCGCCTTTTAATGGAGAACCTTTTTTAAATCCAATATTTGAAACTTTTATATATTCAATTTGACAAAATAAACTTATTCTTTAGAATCAGGACATAAGAATTTAGTTTCAATAAATTTTTGGTATTTTTCTAATAACTTTCATATTTGGGTGAATAGTGAAAAATACTATATTTTAACTGAAAATAACTTTTTTAATCAAAATAATTTATAGTGTTGAATTATACATTTTAATGGTTTAGAAGTATAATTAGATTATATTTTTACTATTGAATCCAATTATGTTCATTGTAAGTAATTTTACTTTGAAATTGGACATAAAGAAGTGTCAATCTTTTGATAGTTATTATTTCTTAAAAATATACTTTGGTTTTGAAAACAAGAATTAATTTTAAATTAATTAATGAAACTTATATGTTTTGAAATTGGTAAAATAGAATTCATTTTTGAATTCATAATATCAAAATTATCTTAGGTTTAATTTTTGGTATTTTTCTGAAAACCTTCAATTTTTGATGAATAGTGAAAAACACTGAGTTACTGTTTAAAACCGACTTTTTATTTAAATAATTATTTATTTTATTTAAATTTATTTTAGGTCAAAATAGATACATAATACCTATATAAGTTCAATGTAATTCATTAGAGCCAGTTTATAATAATTTTAGATATATAAAAATTTTATCGAACTTTTTACCATCTTTTACCCACCTCCTAGGAGCATTTGCAAATTTTCATAAAACTTAATTTTACCACTTTTGTGAATTGAATTTCAAAAATCCGAGAGACACGGTTGATATCAATAAGTAAAATGTGGTTCAATAAGATGAAAATAATTTTTGGTGAATAGTAACTTTTGACTTTTATTTACCGCGGTTAAAGGTAAATAGGGTAATTCAAGGTAAAAAGAATATTATAATAATACAAAACTACCTTAACACTTGTCTTAACCTTATTGGATGAGTCATGATCGACCATGGGAATCCTTGGGTCGATTTTGGGACCCCATGGAGCCACTTATGAATGATAATGACACTTTATTTTAATTAACTTAAAGTAAAGACAAAAATGACATAAACAAATATCTTTTAGTAAATCAATTTTTACATGGGGTTATATAAGTAATATTTTTGACTATAAATATTCATTATAAATCTAAAAATATTTCCTATATAATTATATTTTATTTATATTTTTTAGAAATTAAATAATTTAATTTATTTATGACGCAATGATGATGAAATAATTACCTTATTAATAAAATATTAAAATAATTGATATTATAAATATCCAAATAAATGTAATTTGGGACTTTTTATGAATTAAACTAATTTTCTAGGTTAATATGACATGTTAGGGGTGATTAAATGAATTTTTTTCGAAGTAATAATGCTGTTATGAATTTAACAAAAACAAAATAGCAAATAGTGTCAAAATTGACATAAAGGAGTTTTTTAAAAGAAATATGATATTATTAATTGATATTCTATTTCAAAAAATACAAGGTTCATACAAAGGTCTTAAATAATATTATATATGTCATTAATGAACCACTTGAGGTTCAATTGACAGTTTATAGTACGTTTATTAACCATATAATATAAAAATACAGAGACATGGTAAATGTCAAAGTAATTAACTACGAGTTAAATCTAAAAGATGAGGTTAATATAGTGACCCATACCTATCTAAAACCTATTGGTTGAGTAGTTTTAGACCCATCCCAACCTTATCCTCAAAATAAATCATTTTGGATCCATTAGAAACCGAAAATGATTTTATTATAAAATAATATTTCAATCTTTTCCTAAGGTGCCCCTCACCCCTCTTATAAAAGGGCACTCCGCCTTCTCTCAAATTCACACCTTCAAATCCATTTGGATCAGAAAATCCCTGCCCAAATATCATCTCAACTGTCCTCCCTTAATCCTAGAGGCCTTTTTTAGTTAGAAATCCAACCTAAGGAGTTATTTTGATCAAATCAAAAGGAAGAACCCAAAGAAGAGGTAAATATTTCATCACCTCTTTCAAGTTCTTTTCTTCTTCCACTACTTCTTTCCTTGTTGTTTCCATTATAAAATAATAAATCTAGTATCTTCTATATACTGTGATGTTATTATAAATATGTTACAACCATATTCATTATTCTATCCATCCTTTGAATGACATGTCACCATACATGCATACGTACGGCTTACCGTCTCCATGTCGTGGTATAGTTGTTATTCAATACATTATTATTTGGATGGGTATAATAATGATGTATAATTGATTTAAATAATAAATATAACATGATAATGATTCCATATATATGATATACCATCCAATTATATACGATTTTAATATCAAAAGAATGATATTGTCGCTCGTGCGTACATACGGAATACCGTTTCCACGAACGCGATGAGATTCATTCCCCATCGTAACCATTCAAGACTAATTTTTATTTGATGATTAAAAATAATGTTTAAATACTTGATATCATTCTAGATATGAATAAGAAACATCCCATCCATAACAAACATGACTCATGTAACAAAGAATATAAAGGAAAACGAATCAGTTAACACCCGAAACGACGATAATACTAAAATATCATTAACAAAGCATTATTAGAAGATCATATATGATATAATAATTATGTATACGGTTATTATATAATTTAATAAAAATGATTTAACTATTATACATGAGGTTAATGTACCCTCTACCAAGGAAAAGTGCAAGGTAAGGGGTTTCTTATCTCACATTTAATTCTGTGAGATTTCCATTGTTCAACACTTATTTATTACATGTGGTGTATTGTGTACTGCCATTTGATATATATTATCATGATTATTTTTATATTCATGGTATTTTGTGAATGATTTGGTGGTTATTAACTTTTTTTCATACGACTCGATTGATTACAACGTGGTAAGGGTTAATTCCTCAATCTCATTATTATTCAATATTGTTTATGGGTAAGTTTTTACTGAGACATATTTATTATGCATGTCCATGTTTCATGAAAGAGTTTTCAAAGGGATTCTTTTAAGGGAATTTTTTACTAAAACATCATTTTAAATGTTTTAAATATTTTTTCTTCTATATCATTCTCATTAATGTCCATGTTTTTAGAATGATTTTTAAGGATTTATCTATATGGACATGAATGTTTTTAAAATTTTAATTCCTTTCAAAAGTTTCAAAGTGGTATGGGACACTTTGATTCAGAAATGTCTTTAAATGTCTTCCTTTCTTAATTGTGTGACTTTTAAATGTTTTCATGAAAAATAGATATTTTTCTCAAAGAGTTTTACAAATCATTTTCTTCTATGTCAACATCCTTTGATGGATTTTAATCTTGTTTGAAGTAGATTTATTATGATACAAATCTTTTATATTGTACTGAAGGTTTTGTGATATGTTTGACTATGGATGTGTTATTATTATACCATTAATGGTTTATGGATAAATTATTGACATTTCGTATTCTAGTTTTAATACAAATGTTTATGTTATATTTCAACCTTTTCTTTAGATGAATGTATTGGACTAGTATGTTCTAGGATGGGGACTGGTAAAAGTAAGCCCTCTGGGTTGGGGTCCAGTTACAGCAGACCCTTCGGGTTGGAGTTCGGTTACAGAGGCTCTCCGGGTTGGAGTCCAGTTACAGAGGCTCTCCGGGTTGGAGTCCGGTTACAGAGGCTCTCCGGGTTGGAGTCCAGTTACAGAGGCTCTCTGGGATGTAGTTAAATTACAGAGGATCTCTGGGTTTGGGTCCGGTTACAGTTAGCCCATAGGTCCTGGCATGAGGCCTTGACATAGAAATTAAAGTTCGGTACTATACATTCCCTTATTATGAAATTAGTTATTACATGTGATTATTTGACTAGTATAATATGCATGTGCATGTTAATATAGTAATTTTTGATTTATTTTTTCCATATTATGTTCAAGTTTATGTTTAAAAGGCTGTTGTTTTTATTACACATCTTGCCTTAAAAGTTTATAGTTTCCAGAAAATTATTTACCCTTACTGAGCATCTGATGTAACGCCCCGACCCCAGCTACTAGAGTCGGTGCATTACTTCGTAACATTGGCATGATCACAAAAGATCAAGTCTCGAAAGACCGATTAGTTTATTAGCCTTGGAAACACTAGATACATTCATAATTCTTTCATTACATCAAAAAGTAAACAAACTACAATAACATGGTCTTCATAGTCCACACTCATATCCTCACTGAATATTCTTGCAAGTCAGTCATAATACACTTCTTCTCATCCTGGAAAATATTAAAACATTGAAAGGGGTGAGCTCAGATGCTCAGTAAGGATAACAATATTGCGGAATCTTTTATAAGAAAACATAAGCATTTAAGACAATGTATAACTAAAACAAAAGCCTTATTGAACTTGAACTTCAGTATAATATGGAAAAAGTAAAATAAAATAATGCCATTACTTACTCTCATGGATATTCTACTAGACGAATAATCACATGAAATATAAATAACCACTTTCATAATGAGGGAATGTATAATGCCAGACATTCTGAAACACTTTGTCAAGGCCTCGGCCAAGACGTCTAAAATGATTAAGGCCTCGACCAAAACCATAAATCAAATTGGGAAAGGGCCTCGTCCAATTCCACGTCTAGTTGTCTCATGAGACCTACCGATGCATCGAGGAGCTATAGCGGGCTCCACCCGTCACTTATTAAGTCCAATACATTCCTCATATGAATAGGTTTAAACATATCATAAACCATAACATAATAATATCACATAAAACATGAATAAAGGAAACATAACATTTCCACATTTCAATCACAAGATATCAATACAACACATTGATATAATAAAAACGCTTTCAAAACCATTTTCAATACCAAAATAAAAGAAAGTTAAAACTTTGTATTTATTTTTCATTAAAAAAAATGATGGCTTGTAGAGGAAGCCGAAACTCAAATAATGGTCACGGCGGCGGAGAAGTCATTGCCGCTGCATAAGTACGGAAAGAAAAACATTCCCTCTTGTCGTTTAGCAAAACGCTTCGTATAAAAAATATTCCTCTTGAATAAACGTAAAAGTCAAAGGGGTTTATACACCGTATAAAAGAAAATTGTGTATAAAACCAAATACGCCTCAATGAAAGGAGATTGAGACGAAGTCCTTAAAAAGATCATTTTTAAAATAAAATAGATCTATTATGTGTATTCACTATAGGTACACATAAAGAACGTAAAAATACAAAATAGGACATAATAATATCATGACATAATTTGAAAGTAGGAGATTAACCCAAAGAATGGAAGTTGGGTTAAGAAATTCCCTTACCTTGTGTCTGACTTGACTCAACCGTTCTTTAAACTCCTGAATAATAAACTAGAGTTAATATCTACCTTATTAAGAACCATTTTCAATTTAATTATCCTTTTTATATCACTTATTACAATGATATGAACATTATGTAATTATTTAAGTTAATAACGGTCGTTTTGTCGATCTTTGGTACTTGAGTCAACAATAAACTTCTTATAATTACAAGTTGTTTATGTGGTAGAATATCCATTATCTCCAGAATTATATTCATGATTTAGATGTCATATATGTCATATATATCCAGTATATACATTCATTTATAATATTACGTAACATTTAGAGGTAAGAAATGAAATGCACCGTTCATGGAGACGGTAAGCCGTACGTACGCATGAACGCTACTTTCATTTCTATTTCATATTTAATGGAATGAAATCATAATTATATAAAGGTATAATATAGTTCCAGTATAATATCATATATAATATCATTTACTCCATCCTTTATACATCCCACATATGGCATTAACGATTCACATCACTTTGAGGGGGCGGTAGTCCGCACTTCCTAAAATGAAATTATCGCGTTTTACCCATAATGGAAATCATAAAGTATGCCATAAATGAGAAATAAAGAAGCATAAGTAAAACATAAACATATTATATATCATATATAAAAATATTGACATCTTAATGGCCACCTTTGAAGGTGTTATATGAGTGTTGAACAATCATCGTTTCGTGAGGCAGAAATTCACCATCCACAGAAACCGTATGTTCATTAACCATTAGATGTAGGTGTGTGTAAGTGTAGCTCGAATCCTTCTTATAACAACATACTAGTATATTGAGGATACTGGTGTTGTTACAAAAGAAATTAATAAAAAGAGTTTAGGGGGTTGGAGAAGAAAAATAAACCAAAACAACATTAGAGAAGACATTACCTCAAAATCGGGTAACTCTTTTTGATTTGAGCCAAAGGCTTCCTTGGGAAGAGTTCTGCCCAAAGTGAGGCTTCTAGGAGTAAGATAGGGATGTTGGGAGAGTATTTGGGCAGAGTTTGGCCGAGCCAAATGGCTTGAAGGTGTGAATAAGGTGGGAGAGGTGGGGGCCTTTTATAAGTGGAGAGGAGGGGCTCTTTTGGAAAGATTGAAATGTTACATTATTACACAATGCTTTTCGGATTCTAAAGGTCCCAAACTTATATAATTCGAGGATAAGGTGATAAGGGTTCTAAATCTCCTCATCCAATTGGATTTGGACAAGTGTAAGCCTTGGATTTTGCATTATCTTCCCATTTTATTTAAATCGTTAAATAATGAGGTCATCACTGCATCATCATGATTTCATAAATAATTTAATTTATTTAATGTCTAAAAAATATAAAAAAAATATTATGATGTAGGGAATATTTTTATCTTTCTAATGAATATTTATAATAAAAATTTGGACTTGTGTAACCCCACTTAAAAACTGTTTTAGTAAAACAACTCATGTTTGTGTCAATTTAATTTTAACATTAAATAAATATATATTAATGCCATTTTCTAACTAAAGTGGCTCCATGGGGTCCCCAAGTTGACCCATGGGTTTTCTTGGTCGGCCATGACTCATCCAATAGGAGTAGGAAAAGTGTCATTCTCATCTCATATTATTATAACATTATTTGTACCTTAAACTACACTAATTACCTCTAATCGCGATTAAGAACTTAAAAGTTACTATTCACCAAAAAATTATTTTAATCTCATTGAACCACATTTTACTTCTTAATGAAAACCATGTATGTCGGATTTTTGAAAATCAAATCACAGAAGTGGTAATATTTCATTTAAACGAAAAATCAGTTATTTAACTACCACTTAGTGGTTTCACTATTCATCAAAAATTGAAGTTTTTCAGAACAATGCCAAAATTTCACCCTAAGCTATAATTGATATTCCGAATTCAAAAATGATGTCTATTTTACAAAATTCCAATCATATAAGTTTCATTAATTAATTTTATAATTAATTCCCGCTGTCACAACAAATAGCGTGTTTTTAAGAAACAATTTATATCAAAAGATTGACAATTGTTTATGTCCAATTTTAATGTTAAATTAATTCTAATGACCACCATTGGATAAAATAGTAAAAATATATTATAATTATACTTTAAAACCACTAAATAGTATAATTTATCACTATAAATTATTTTGATTAAAAAAGTTGTTTTTAAGTATTTTTCACAATTCATAAAAAATTAGAAGTTCTCAGAAAAATACCAAAAATTCAACATAGGCTAATTTCGATATTACGAATACAAAAATGAAGTCCATTTTGAAATATAAAATTTCTATAATTTTAAAAAGTGGTTATTACTATTCATAATGGCTACTTTGATTAGTCGTGGTGTTTTAGAACTCGAAGTTACGTACAATGCAAGCCATTGCATTATTGAATGAGAAGCGTATCATGGAAGCTCAGGGTGTTACATCTGAGCTCACCCATTTCTTATGTTTTATTTTCCCAGGATCCCAAGAAGTGTTTTATGTTTAAGATACAGGGTTAAGCTAAGGTAACAATGAAATTCTCAGAGGATTTTTTTTTGTTTTGTATATTGGAAAGTGTAATGTAACGTTCATGTATATAATCTATTTTCCAAGACTGCTAAACTAATCGGTCTTTCGGGACATGATTCCTTGTAATCACGACAATGTATTAAAATAATGCACCGAATCTGGGAATCTAGGGTCGAGGCGTTACAGTTGGTATCAGAGGAAGTTTATCAATAACCTTAGAAACTAGATTTAGATAAACTCTGATTAGAGCACATTACCCTAAGATAGAATTTGAGGATTAATATATAATAACTTCCTAGAATTTTAGTAATATAGATATTTTCTGAGTTTTCCAAGAAAATACATCCCTGTCTGGATACAAGCAGGTAGAGTCGGCTCTGGCACAGATGTACCTAGGGGTAAAACCTAAAAACACCGCTTTGAGCTAGAATCGAATGGGAACTGGTGCACGACAACGGGCCTTGCTGCACTCTTGGTTATGACACTCCTGAGGGATATGATTAGGATAATTCTCCTTTTCTTTAAAAATAATTATGAAGGATTTACGAGTATATACCTCCTCAAAGAAAATATTTTTATGATTATGGATTACATCCATAAACTGTTCAATTTTCGTTAGGTATTTTATAAGTTTGGAATTATTCATTATAATTCATAAACAAAACTAGTGTATTCCATTTTATAGAATTGGTGCCCAGTAGAAGGAATGTGAACTCCAACAATACATATTATCCAAAGAGTAAGAAGGATCATATCTTTCATGATATTAAGTCAACATTTAGAAGGGAAATAGTCTCTCATGTATTCTCAACATATGAAGAAATAATATCATGCGTTAATAAGATAAATAAATAATTCTATGAGTCCTATGGCTTTGAAGGGAAGCAAGAGAAGAAAAGGATGGAAGATATAATGATGGATAAAGGGAAGAGGGAAAAGAAGGATTTTCCCATATGTGATAAATGTGGAAAGAATCACCTTGGTAAATGCTTGAAGGAAACAAGAGTTTGTTATAAGTGTGGAGAAAAAAGACACCAAGTACGTGATTGAAAGGGTACGAAAAAAGTTTCAAATGTACAATACTTCATCTGCAAGGCATTGGGACATTATGCAAATCAATGTCCTAGTCATCAGAATATACCTTAAATGATTTTATTGGATAATAATAAAGTTATGATACTACCTCAGATGAAGAGGAATGACTAGTGTTTTTATGTTGTTATTATAGAATTATTTCATTTGAGTGTTGTATCAATAATATACTGGTTATATGAATTATAGAGATAAATAAGGATTGTACTGCAGTACTATTTTATTGAGGATTTGAGATTATATGGTTCTAAGAAAAGTAACTTAATAGTAAGATACACTTTTTGGAAAAATACATGGTTGAAGGAAATATAATCCTTAATATGGTCCTGATAACGAGGTAGTGATTTTGGAATAAGAGATGGTTGATTTGGATAAATTATATTGGATATTCTTGACTTCCTTGGAACTGATTAATAGTTTGTTTATTTCATCATTGTTGGAATATTCAATATTTTTGGATATAAGGAATATATCCAGTATTATATAAGGGATAAGGGAGCATTAATGTAATCAATAAGGTTTTATGGTAATTCAGGGTGTTACCATGTTTTAAAATAATACATGATGAAGGTGTTAACATGTTATTATGTGGAAAAAAGGATCTTCATTGCGTTTAACTTCCATATAAATTTTGGACTGTGAGTTTGGATAGAAGTATTTTGGAAAAGTCTAAAGGTTGTAATGGATTAAGTTTGAAATTGGATACTATTGTTAAAGTTATTTTTGGATTTTTATAAAAATGAAAACACGTAGACCGTGTGACAACCCGTCGCGTTGGACAAAGCTGTGGGAATCGAACCCACAACTATAGTGTGATTGGGATTTATCGCCTGCCACTAGACTACATGAAGTCCCTGGATTGTATAATGTAGTTTATTT
The DNA here is from genome assembly GCA_963277665.1 of Viscum album. Classification (NCBI taxonomy): domain Eukaryota; kingdom Viridiplantae; phylum Streptophyta; class Magnoliopsida; order Santalales; family Viscaceae; genus Viscum; species Viscum album. The sequence goes on from OY728135.1 coordinate 1,891,362,982, forward strand.
TTTTAAAGGGTCTGATAGGTGAATTATAAATTCATTTTTTTGTAATCCTATATGAAAAGGATAAATAGAATATTTTTTTAAGTTCTATTATATTTTAGAGTGAAAGATGAGTTTGTGGTAGAAATTAGTTAAAGGATGAAACTCTACTTATCAAGTATATATATATATATATATAATTTTTTCCACTTATTCTATGGATAAATTAATTCTTAAACTTTAGGGAAGGGATCTTAAAACCAAAAATATGTTATCCTAATACCTTATGTTTTGTTGAACTGATGGTATTTTAAATCATCATAGAATTGATGGATTTGAGGCACTCAATTTTACACTTGTTTGTGATTGATGACCTCAATAACTCCTTATAAATATTTATGTTTTTACTCCAATTATGTGTCTCTAATTGCCACCAATGTTATCCTAATCGAGATCATAATTTGGTGGTGACCCTTTAATTTCCCTTTTCCCCTTATTAAGACTAAATTTTATTAACCCAATTTCCGATGTGGGTTTTCCCACAAAGGTATTTTTTATTTTCAACCTTTTATTTTCGAAGAAAAATTTTAAATTACGAGGACACAATTTATTTAAGGAGGTAAGAATGTAACACCCAAAGATTTCATAGTACGTCATTTCTTCAAAGTAATTCAATAACTTGCACTACACGCAACACTGAGTTCAAGCGCACCACGACTTACCAAACTGGCCGTTCAAAAGTGGTTATGAATATTATTAACTGAATTTTGAAATTTATATAATCCTTATAATTTTAGAATCCATATTATGAGTTTCTTAGACATAATGTAAGAACAAATTCATTTTTTAGATAAAAGAAGTATTTTTCAAAAAATGAAATTTTACCGTCTTTTAATGGAAAACCCTTTTTAAATCCAATATTTGAAACTTTTATATATTCAATTTGACAAAATAAACTTTTTTCTTTAGAATCGGTACATAAGAATTTAGTTTCCATAAATTTTTGGTGTTTTTTCTGATAACTTTCATATTTGGGTGAATAGTGAAAAATACTATATTTTACCTAAAAACAATTTTTTAATCAAAATAATATATAGGGTTGAATTATAAATTTTAATGGTTTGGAAGTATAATAAGATTATATTTTTACCATTTAATTCAATGATGATCATTGTAAGTAATTTCACTTTGAAATTGGACAAAAACAAGTGTAAATCTTTTGATAGTTATTATTTCTTAAAAATACGCTTTTTGGTTTTGACAATAGGAATTAATTTTAAATTAATTAATATAATTTTTTTTTAAATTGGTAAAATAGAATTAATTTTTTAATTAGTAATATAAAAATTATCTTAGGGTTAATTTTTTGTATTTTTCTGGAAACTTTCAATTTTTGATGAAGAGTGAAAAACACTAAGTTATTGTTTAAAACAGAATTTTTATTTAAATAATTATTTATTTTATTTAAATTTATTTTAGGTCAAAATAGATACATAATACCTATATAAGTTCAATGTAATTCATTGGAGTCAGTTTATAATAATTTTAGATATATAAAAATTTTATCGAACTTTTTACCGTCTTTTACCCACCTCCTAGGAGCATTTATAAATTTGCATAAAAATTAATTTTACCGCTTCTGTGAATTGAATTTAAAAAATACTAGAGACATGGTTGATATCAGTAAGTAAAATTTGGTTCAATAAGATCAAAATAATTTTTGGTGAATAGTAACTTTTGACTTATTTACAACGGTTAAAGGTAAATAGGGTAATTCAAGGTAAAAAGAATATTATAATAATACAAAATTACCTTAAAACTTGTCCTAAACTTATTGTATGAGTTATGACCGACCATGGGAATCTTTGGTTAGATTTTGGGACCTCATGGAGCCACTTATGAATGATAATGACACTTTATTTTAACTAACTTAAAGTAAAGACAAAAATGACATAAACAAATATCTTTTAGTAAATCAATTTTTACATGGGGTTATGTAAGTAATATTTTTGACTATAAATATTCATTGAAAAGATAAAAATATTTCCTACTTAATTATATTTTATTTATAGTTTTTAGACATTAAATAATTTAATTTATTTATGACACAATGATGATGCACTAATTACCTTATTAATGAAATATTAAAATAATTGATATTATAAATATCCAAATAAATGAAATTTAAGAATTTTTATGAATTCCAATAATTTTATAGGTTAATATGAAATGTTAGGGTTTATTAAATGATTTTTTTGAAGTAATAATGCTGTTATGTATTTAACAAAAACAAAATAGCAAAGAGTGTCAAAATTGACATAAAAGAGTTTTTTAAAACAAACATTATATTATTAATTGATATTCTATTTCTAAAAATCTAAGGTTCGGAAAAAGGCCTTAAATAATTTTATATATGTCATTAATGAACCACTTGAGGTTATCTTGTAAGTTTATATTAATTTTATTAACCATATAATATAAAAATACAAAGACACATGGTAAATGTCAAACTAATTAACTAAGAGTTAAATATAAAATATGAGATTAATATAGTGACACAAACCTGTCTAAAACCTATTGGTTGAGTAATTTTTGACCCATCCCCACCTTAGAATCTAAATAAATTATTTTTGAGCCATTAGAAACCGAAAATTATTTTATTATAAAATAATATTTCAAATTTTTCCTAAGGTGCCCTTCACCCCTCTTATAAAAGAGAACTCCCCCTTATCTCAGATTCACACCTTCAAAGCCATTTTTATCAGCCAAAACCTGCAAAAATATCCTCTCAACTATCCTCCCTTTATCCTAGAGGCCTTACTTTAGTCATAAAGGCAACCTAAGGAGCCCTTTTGATCAAATCAAAAGGAAGAACACGAAGAAGAGGTAAATATTTTATCACCTCTTTCAAGCTCTTTTCTTCTTCCACTTCTTCTTTCCTTGTTGTTTCCATTCTAAAATAATAACTCCAGTATATTCTATATACTGTGATGTTATTATAAATATGTTACAACCATATTTATTATTCTATCCATCCTTTGAATGACATGTCATCATACGTGCGTACGTACGGCTTACCGTCTCCACGTCGTGGTGTAATTATTATTCAATACATTATTATTTGGATGAGTATAATAATGATGTATAATTGATGTAAATAATAAATATAACATGATAATGATTCTGTATATATTATATACTATCCAATTATATATGATTTTAATACCAAAAGAATGATATTGTCACTCGTGCGTACGTACGAATTACCTTCTCCACGAACGCGATGAGATTCATTCCCCATCGTAACCATTCAAGACTAATTTTCATTTGATGATTAAAAATAATGTTTAAATATTTGATATCATTCTGGATATAAATAAGAAACATTCCATCCATAACAAACATGACTCATGTAACAAAGAATATAATGGAAAACAAATCAGTTAACACCCGAAACGACGATAATACTAAAATATCATTAACAAAGAATTATTAGAAGAGCATATATGATATCATAATTATGTATATTGTTCTTGTATAATTTAAAAATAATGATTTAACTATTACACAAGAGGTTAACGTACCCTCCACCAAGGAAAATTTCAAGGTAAGGTGTTGCTTATCTCACATTTAATTCCGTGATATTTCCATTGTTTTCCACTTATTTATTGCATGTGGTGTATTGTATACTTCCATTTGATATATATTATAATTATTCTTTTTATATTCATGGTATTTTATGAATTATTTTGTGTTTATTAACTTTTTATCATACGAATCTATTGATTACAACGTGGTAAGGGTTAATTCCTCAATCTCATTATTATTTGATGTTATTTATGGGCAAGTTTTTACTGGGACATATTTATTATCCATGTCCATGTTTCATGAAAGAGTTTTCAAAGGGATTCTTTTAAGGGAATTTTTTACTAAAACATCATTTTAAATATTTTAAATATTTATTCTTCTATATCATTCTCATTAATGTCCATGTTTTCAAAATGATTTTTAAGGATTTATCTATGTGGACATGAATGTTTTTAAAATGTTAATTCATTTTAAAATTTTCAAAGTGGTATGGGACACTTTGATTCAAAAATGTATTTAAATGTCTTCCTTTCTAAATTGTGTGAATTTTAAAAGTTTTCATGAAAAAGGGATATTTCTCTCAAAGAGTTTTACAAATCATTTTCATCTATGTCAACATCCTTTGATGGATTTTAATCTTGTTTGAAGTATATTTATTATGATAAAAATATTCCATATTGTATTAAAGGTTTTGTGATATGTTTGACTGTGGATGTGTTATTATTATAACATTCATGGTTTATGGATAAAGTATTGACATTTCATATTCTAGTTTTAATACGAATGTTTATGTTATATTTCAACATTTTATTAAGATGAATGTATTGGAATAGTATGTTTTGGGATGGGGACTGGTAAAAGTAAGCCCTCTAGGTTGGGGTCCGGTTACAGTAGACCCTCCGGGTTAGAGTCCGGTTATAGAGGCTCTCCGGGTTGGAGTCCGGTTACAGAGGATCTTCGGGTTGGAGTCTGGTTAAAGATGCTCTCCAGGTTAGATTCCAGTTATAGAGGCTCTTCAGGATGAAGTCTGGTTACAGTGGATCTCTGGGTATGGGTCCGATTACAGTTAGCCCATAGGTCCTGGCACGAGGCTTTGACACAAAAATTAAAGTCCGGTACTATACATTTCCTCATTATGAAATTAGTTATTACATGTGATTAATTTACTAGTAGAATATCCATGTGCATGTTAATATAGTAATTTTTGATTTATTTTTTCCATATTATGTTCAAGTTTATGTTTAAAAGGCTGTTGTTTTTATTACACATCTTGACTTAAAAGTTTATAGCTTCCACTAAATTATTTAACCTTACTAAGCATCTAAGATCATACCTTTCTTATGTTTTATTTTCCTAGGATCCTAAGAAGTGTTTTATGTTTAAGATGAAGGGTTAAGCTAAGGGAATAATGGAATTATCAAAGGATTTTTTTGTGTTGTATGTTGGAAAGTGTAATGTAACGTTCGTGTATGTAATCTATTTTCCAAGACTGCTAAACTGATCGGTCTTTCGGGACATGATTTCTTGTAATCATGCCAATGTATTAAAATAATGCACCGACTCTGGGAATATAGGGTCGGGGCGTTATAGTTATTATCAACGTCTGATTTTATTTGTGGGCGCTACATCATGACATCGATGATGTTACATGTAGTATCATCTCTAAAAAGTTTCCAAGGAGAAAGTGAAACAAGATTTGAATGTGATGATCACACTCGATTTGTGTAAAGTGAAAGACAGTTCACAATATTTCATGGAATCCCATTCTTATGCCTTTTACACCCAATTACTCTAGTTTCATTTAAGGATAAAAACAAACCGTATAGAGTAAGTGTTTCATTACCTTTATGATAACATTATCCAAGTAATAAGAATATTAAAGATAGCTCCATCTTTTGTTCTTATGGTGAATAAATTTAATGACAAGGTGAAAAGGCCTATGGAAAGTTATGAAAAAGGAACCTTCATCATGTACTTGAAAGAAAAGTGGTTGGTTATTTAACATAAATTTATTTACATCACATATTATGAAATAAATTTATGAAAGTTTAAAAATGCAATGAACTGAAATACAAGAAGCAAGTACCCGCTTCTCATTCAGTTTAAATTCATAAAATAAATTAATGTTTCTAACACACTTCTTGGGTATTGAATACAATATGCAATAACATATGTTTATTTAAATACAGTAACCAAGTAAGTAAAGAAACATTACTAGAAGTAAGGTGTCCTCTCCAAGCAGCTGAGAAAAGGTGATTCCTAAGTCAGTAGTGAGAAACACATAACTTCTTATTGCCAAGTGAATGATTCTAGATGAAAAATTTATTGAGTATAACCAAAAAATTTATATCATATGCCATTTGGACATAATGAGACATTATTCCAAGTTTTGTAACGAATGTTGTTTATGGTGTCTCATACTCAACATATAGTTCAGACATACTTGAATCAAAGGCAATACATGATGAATATAAAATGTAAGACTTATCCAGTTGTGGATTCTTTGTCAAGTAAAACTAAAAGTGGATGTCAAGAATATAACCAATATGTTATTTAGTCTCATCACAGCTAAACAACTTTGGTATTATTGACATTTTTAGTTTAGACAAAGAAACCTTTAGAAATAAAGGTATGCCACAAAGCTTTCAAGGTATGTTCAGTAAGTGAGTGTTAAATATTCCAAAGGAAAGATAGAGGTAAAGATACTTAATAATATTCCTTTAAGTTATTAAGGAATGTAATTGTGAATTATATGCATGGTCAGAAGATATGCGTTGCTTCAGATCGGCATGCTAAAGAATATCTTGACTAAGGATTCATTGATCATGATAATGTAGCATGGAGTAATTCCTAAATGCACATTACCTTATCTACATCACGAAATTAATGTTCATAAGGAGGATCGATGATGAGTCTTACATGTTAACATTGATCAACAAAATGTATCATGAAGAAATTCCTAAACGCACATTTTATACATCAAAGTTATGATGTAAGTTGTATCAATGTTATGACTAGAACTAACTCCCATCATATTTCAAGATGTGATTTACAAATAAAGGCATAAAACCATGACCAATATGAAAAATAAAATAATTAATGGATATCATATGAGTCATAGTATGATTGAAATCTATTATGTCATTGGACATGTGTTATAGATGCAAAGCGTTTGTTATAATTTAAACAAACATGCATCAAGTTAAACACATTGTGCATCTAAGGTAATTATCCTAACGATTGCTTAAAATATTACATAAATCCCTAAGATAGAAAACATGTACTCAAGTATTAGACTACAAATCTATATAAGGGTGCACATCTCTATTAGAGATATTGGGAGCTAAATTGACTTGGACTTAGTCAATGCTCGAGATGCACAAATGGTTGGCATAAGAACAAGTTCCACAAGTACATGTGGAATAAGAATGTTCTAGTGATAGATACTACGTAGTAAGGATGAAAACATGGTGATGATTTTATATTCACCTCATCCGGTGATAAATTATTCATTAAGAATAATAAATCCTACTAGTAAGAAGTATATAAAAATTATCTAAGATTGACAAGATAAATTAAAATTCAATAATGGATTCCATGTATCAAATTGCAAATGGCTTATAAATTGAATACTACGATGGATATTCAAATGAGATGATACATGGATGGTACAAGCCTGATACCAATAAGGCTCGATTGGTTATACCAAGTCAGTATGCCTAAATCTATTATAATTTTACTTGTCATAGCTAACTTCTAAGATCATTTAATTGGCCATTGGATTTCAAAATAAACTTTTGTGGAAGGTGTCTATATAACTCAACCAGAAAGGGATGACGATAACATCGAATACCAATATAGCTTGCAAGTTACTGAAATCTAGTTTTGTATTAAAGTAAGAAACAAGATATCAAATCATTCATTTTGAATGAATATTTTCCTTGTGTCTACTAAATGTTAGTGGGAGTGCCAAGGTTTTCAAGATAAATATGTTCAACAACATATGGAAAACATATATTGATCTTACAGTTAGATAAGATCATGATAAAATTAATTCTCTAGTGATTGAATTAAAGTAGAAACCTAAGTTATAGAGAATTGGATCTATCTAAGTAGATATAATGGTTACTTGGTCTTAGTCAATCATATATAAAGTGACATACAAGTTAGAAAAATTCAAGATCATAATTACTGTTAATGTCACATGGCTTAATCTCTTCTGTTTGACATGTTCAGAACATGAGAATAGATTAAAGTTGTGAATTGATTTCCATACACTCTAGTGATGGATCAATCACCTATTCCATGATATGTACAAGAATTGATACTTCCAGGATATAATTTATAGTAGGCATATATCAATTGTTTCCAGGATAACTACAAGTGAAGCAGTCAGAACTATCATCTTTCACTTAGAAAAGTACAAATGATATGTACCTGGTATATGGAGAAGAGGGTATACTAGTTTTTACGAGACACAAACTAGTAATCCTTAGATCAATTTTATCTAGTATCGTAATTAGGATAAGGCGATGAGCGAGTCAAGCTCATAAAATCCAGTGGTAGCCATACCTACAAATACCGAGTATGTTGCAGATTCTAAGGAAAATAAGAAAAAATTATTAATTGAAATGTTTTGTTCCAGTTCTTGGATTCACACTTAGTGATAAAAGTATTATCTTGATGTAAGTTATGATATTCTTACTAGCCAAGTTGTCAAGTAATGAAAATAGAGAAAAGTGATATACTCAGGGATACCTTATCTTGAGAATTTTTACTCAAGGAAATGAGGTTGTATACAGTAGATATGCCATGAAACGAAAACATGGCATGCCTAGTGGTTAAATCCATAACTCAGGAGAAGCATGATCTTTATCATGTGAGTAGATAACAAGTTTGGTTAACAAGTTGGCTCTAGTGCAAGTGGGAGTGTTTAAATAGTGGGTGCCCTATACCCAACTATCTATTACTTTTGATTACCATATCATGTTTAAAATTAGTTATGAATGATTTTATATTACCTTTATAGTGTATAATTCTATGCGTCCATTATTGAAATGGTAATGTCCAAAGATTAATTGTTTTTTCGAGAGGTTATAGAAGATCCCAAGCTATAATGAGAACCTTGAGATACTATGACATTAATCTAAAATATATGTTATATAGTCTAGATACATTTTACTGACTTAACACAATAGATGTTTGACTATCAGGTGCTGGGGGATCATAAGAATTGAGAATTCCTCTCATGAAGTTTTCACTTGGTGATCTCTAGTAGTAAGATCATGAGGATAGACCCACCAATAGGAACACCACATTCTTTGGGTGTCATTAGTCATTCCTATCTACAGACATGTGTATTGGTCTCCTGACTTGATACCATTACCAATGTGTATCATTTGATTTCATACTTTGATGCAAGGAAAAAACCATGGTATTGAAATTGTGGCGAGGTAACTTGTGTTGGGTGCGTCGTTGGTGGTATGACATTGGTTGAATGGTCAAGAAAGGATTTGTTGCTTCCAAGTTTAGGAAGTTGTATATCTCATGCCTGGTTGATCAGGATGGTGCTACCTTCATAAGTCTTTATCCAAAGCAGTAGAAAGGAAAAACCATTTGGGTAGATCAATAAAAAATAAAGCAATAAAAAGGGTGATGACACAAGTGTGCATCCTGCTTTATGAGATATTTAATGACAAAGAGATTATAGTACATAGTCAGTGTTCGTAAGTTGGTTGTCATTACCATGAAAATACTTATCTCTTTAGGGTCCATGATGGGTTGTTAGACTCCAGTCTTGGTCTGTGGATTTTATTCACTACTATTGAGATAAAGTCCTAGAGGGTCATACATAATAGCGTATTCAAGAATCCCCCCTATTCAGTTGAATAGGTATATGGACACGGTGGACCCCACCACGGGGTCCGAGTGTTGTCCAAAGTATCGATCACCAAAATAATTAAATAATAAATTCATTAATATTCAAGTTATGAATATTTGAGATTGAATTTATTTAATGTATTTACAAGTTTAGTAAATACAATATAATATTAATCAAACAAATATTATTTTAATATTCAAAGTTCATTTAATATTAAGCAGGACAATGAGTCGAGTTAAATGGATCAGTTTATATCACGTAATATATTTTATATATGTTACAAGTATGTGATAAAATTATAAATAATATTAACGCAGTTTAGTTTGTCAAAATTATTTATTTAGTGGATGTTGAGATATACGGGGGCCGGGGAACTGAATTGGGTATTTACCAACTCCACTATAAATAAAGGAGGAGGATCTCTCTAATATATGGCTATTCTAACTATTCATTCATTCCATGGAATGAAAAATGAGATCCACTCTCTCCTCCCACTTCCTAGAGAGAGAAGCAGTTGATCCAAGAAATCAGATCAAGATCTTTCTCATGCACCGAAGGCATCTCGGTGCAGTGATCGTCGAGACGTCGAAAGCATCGTCGAATCGTTGCGCTAGAACTCGGAATTTGACGATCAAAATTCCAAAAGATTTTTGAAGCACATGTGGATGATCTAGAGGGATCCTGCTATGGATTATTCAAACAGTGATCACCAACGATGAGTTGCAGTCGAGTGTGCCTTTAGATTTGAAATAGGTATGTTTTCACTTTTATTTTGCGCTCTTTACAATTTACGTGAGATCCTCAGGCCTTTATCGGGGCTTGGATCATCGGCGTCAAAAAGTACCGTCGACCCGTTGATGAAATTTTTTAAAATATCTGACCCATCAGCTTCCACTGTGGGCCCCAGAACCTTTCAGTCTTGAGCCCTAGCCCACTCTTGGCTCTCCTTTGGTCCCCTTACTTTATTCTTTAAGGATCAAATAACCTTTCTTAGCATGATTGAATTCTATTTCGATCCAAGATACATTTTTCCTATCTATTACATTATTTTACTCTTCTCTTGATTATTCTTAGTTCTTACTTCTTGAAAGGACATGATAGATTCTATTTTAACACCTCAAGATTTTATATGTTCTTTCTTCAAAATAAACTTCAGGTATTCAATAGATTGCTTTACATGCAACATTGAGCCTAAATGAATGGTGATATAGTATACTGTTATAACTTAGCCATTAAATTGACACATATGAATAATAATAACCATATTATGAAAAATAGGTATAAAAGTTTTAAATAATGCAAATGTATTGATTAATGCATAATAAATAGGTACCCAATTTTCAGTAAAGTCATTTTATGCTTCAAAAATATATTTTCTCAAAAAATGTTTTTAATGCACTTTGCATGCAGACATTATAATTAATTTATACCATTTTTAAAAATTTTATTTGAGGGAATAAATTTCATTTTTGAAATTATCATGTCAATATTATCTTAGGGTGGATTTATCAGATTTTTCTAAAAAAGATTTATTTTTTCAGTGAATAGTGAAAAGTACCGATTTTTGTAAAAATTTTATTTTATTCATTAAATAAAATAATCTAAAAGTACCATTATGATTTGAATGAGATCTTAAAGTAACATTATCCTTATAATATAGAGGGAAAAATGACCAATGATAGCTCACACACGCTGTAAATAAACCATTTCAAATAAAGTAGTTTGGGGACTTGACCCTGCGATTGGCACTCCAAACCCTGTCCCTCCCTGCCACCCTAGCCACCTGTGGGGGACCAATTATAAATAATCTAATTAATTAAAAAGGAATCATTATTATACTTTATTTTGATATAAGTTCATTTTTAGCTTAAAAACACATTTTTCTAAAAATTGTTTTTATGCACGAAAAATGTTTTTCTCTTAATAAATTAAATCAATCTCTATTGATTGTTTTTAATGAAATTTATAGATTATTGATTAATATATGCCCTATAGATACACACACACATGAAAACATTATGTCTTTCATGTAAATTATTATTTTCATGAAGAAAGAGATATATCATTTTATGCCACCTACGATAGAATTATTTATTGGACAGTTAGATCATACCACAAGGCTATCATTAAAGGACTTGTTTCATAAGATAAAACGACTAAAAGAGTTTTATATATTCATGAATTTTATGCTTGTACTAGTTGAAGAATTTATTCATGCATTTAATGCATGGATAAATGAGAGGATTATTGAGGAGTGTCCTTGAGGGATTTATAAAGCATACTGTAATATGATGGTAGCAGGTGGGTGTACACATTATTCTTGGATGAACCTCCCTATAACCCAAAGCTCTCTTTCTCCTATCTCCTTTATACATGAGATGATAGCACATCATGGATGATGAAGAATCCCACATGTACGACATGTGATTCAAAATATCTTGTGGATACCTACGGAGGTGGGATGCTTATGTTTTCCACTCCATGATCTTTATCAAACCTATACAATAGAGTTTGAAGATAATTTAGATGCTCTTCGGTGCATGACATGCTTGTGTTTACAACATGTTCTTCATTTCTATTTTATATGCAATTTCATATTTATCTTGCATAAAGATCCTCAGAATAAAGGTTTTAATTTCTTCTATTGTATCTAATAAATGTCATCAAACTCCACTAAAAACCTTCAGTGGTATTAGAGTGATCCATGTTTATTTTTATGGAACTTACAATGAAATGAAGAAGAAAACACCCAAACAGAGCATCGATTTTTAGGTTTTGAGAGAATTTGGAAAATCAATTTTACCCTTATACAACTAGGTTGTGTAAAGGTAATTGTGGCCTTACCCTAACACAATTGGTCTTCATAAGGGTTGGTGTGTAAATATAACCCGTGTATTAAATTTATGTAAAGGGGTTCATGTAAGGGTAAAAATGATTTTACCCTTACACGTAAAAGGAATTGGCAGCTTACCCTTACGTGAAGCAGGGCTGCGTAATGGTAAATGTGTTTTAAAAGGGGTCACAAAAAGGTAATCAACCGATTACCCTTATGAGATACCCTTACATAGAAGTTTTGTGTAAGGGTAACCTCAAGGTTACCATTACGCAAATATGTTGTGTAAAGGTAGTACCCTTACACAAATAGGTTTACGAAAGGTTAAATGGATTATGTGTAAAGGTAGCTGAGTTTTTATTAAGGCCACGTAAAGGTAAAACATGGTGTACCCTTACATTGTGCCAGTTATGTAAAGATAAGAACTATATTACCATTAAAAAATGATCCAGAAATGGTTTACCCTTACACAGAGTGTCTATGTAAGAGTAAAGGAACTTACCTTTATATAGGAATGAGTTCCTCACTAGTACAAAATTGATTTATCCTGACATGTTTTTAGGTCGATTTTCTATAACTTATGTAAAAACTTGATGCTCCACATCAGTTTTCAAATAACCCATGTGGTAAATAAAACTGTCATATATTTCATGTTATTTATTCAAAAATCTAAGTGAAAAAATAGTTTTCCACATCGGTTATTGAATAAATGACGTGGAAAATAAAACAACAAATTTTTTCACATCATTTATTTAATAAATGATGTGAAAAACAATTTTTTCACATTGGATATTGAATTACTGATGTGGAAAAGCTTTATAATTTCAATCGAGGATCGGGAGGAGTCATTTTTTTTCATTATTTTGTGCGACAACACTCGTTTTACTCCCATACAACGAACCCTAACCCTTCCATCTTTGATATGTGGCCTCAAATTTATTCATTCTTCAATTCGTGGCCCGAAATATCTTTTTTATTTTATCCTTTCCTTAGAATATATTTCATTTGGTATCCACCCCTGCTAGCCACCGTCACCTGTCATCGACCACCGCTCATGTTTCTTCCCATTGGTGTCTCTCATCCCAATTCTGATTTCAATTCATGGTTGGTGTTTATTATTTCCATTCTCTATGCATTCAAACTATTTGTATTTTTAGTTTGAATTTTTCTTTGATGTTACTTTATCTTTGAGTTGGCATCCACCTCCTTCATCCTTTGTTAGCCGCTGCTTGCGACTTCTTCCCATTGGTGTAGACTTCTCAATTGCCACAGTTTTGATATCAACTTACGGTTTGTGTTTATTATTTCAATTTTTCGTGCATCCAAAGTATTTGAATTTTTGTCTGAAGTTCCAATTTTTCATTGATTTCGCTTAATATTTCAGTTTTCATTTACCACCACCATCCACTGTCACCCGTCGCCAGCAACTTCTTGTGCCTTTTTCCTGTTGGTGTCACTTTCTCAATGGTTCTGGTTCGAATATCAATTTACATTTGTGTTTATTGTTTTGATTTCCTGTGCATCCAAGGTATTTTCATTTGTATTTTTGGTTTCAATTTTCCATCGACATCTCTTTATCTTCACTATTTATATTTCCAGCTCTGATTATTTTCACATATTAGATATTTTTAATTAATTATTGATTATTTTTAGAAAAAGGTTTGTTATTTTTTATTAAAGAATGATAATTTAATATGTTCAAATTTATATTTTTGTTTATCAAATATGTTGTATGTATTCTTTTGTGAAATATTTTGTGGTATTTATTATTATTATTTGTAAAAGTAAATTTGAAATTATAATTACATATTTTCAATTTTTGATATTTTTTATTGATAATAATGATTGGAAGTTGGATTACTGCACTTCAAATAAGTGATAAATATGAGTAAGATGTTGATTATTTTTTGGAATTTTCTAAACGAAATGTTCCAAAAAATGATATGTTTTTTATCCATGGATTAAATGTTTAAATATGAAGAAGTTGAAAAGTAGAGATATCAAATATCATTTAATTTATCATGGTTTTAATCTGAGTTACAACCATTGGATTTAGCATGGTAAAACTGGGTGGAATTTATGATCTATTTGCAAGATGACAGGTTTGATCAAATTGAAGTAATGATTTGTGATATTGAAGTAGAGAAAATTGAGAAAGAACCTATAATTGAGAGTTTATATGGTGATGCTAAAAAACCATTGTATCCAGGTTGTATGGAATTTATGGTTTTATCGACAATGTTAAGATTGATTAACTTGAAGGAAAAAAATAGATAGAGTGATAATAGTTTTATAGAGTTTCTATAATTACCGAAAGACATACTTCCTAAAGAAAACGATCTTCTAGATTAACTTATAAAGGGAAGAAAATATTACGTCTGATGAGTTTGGGGTACAAGAAAATACATGCTTGCATGAATGACTGTGTGCTATATAGGAAAAAATAATTTTTTTTCCAGAGTGTCCTAAATGTGGGACGTCACGATATAAGTTGAAAGAAAAATCACAAGCAGATTTAGCAGTTACTGATACTCTTACCAAGGAATTCTGGTATCTTCCTATAATTCATCATTTGAAATGTTTATTTTCAAATTCAAATGATGAAAAAAGGTTAAGATGACATGAAGATGAGTGAATATGTGATGGGAAGTTATATCATCCAGCTGATTGCCCAGAGTGGAAGAAAATTGATCAACAATTTCCCACATTCAGAAATGAAATTAAAAATCTCAGACTTGGACTGTGCACAGATGGAATGAATCCATATCTAAGTCTTAGAAACACACATAGTTCATGGCCAATTTTATTAGAAATTTGAAACTTATCTCTTAAATTTTGTATGAAGAAAAAATATTTCATGTTGAGCTGAATGATCTTTGGACTAAAATAGACTGAAAATGATATTGATTTTTTCTTGTCACCATTAATTGATGATTTGAAACTTTTATGGGAGGAAGATATTATAGTGTACGATTCTTATAAAATAGAATATTTCAACTGCAAACAATGATTATGTTCACTATAAATGACTTCCCAACATATATAAATTTTTCTGGATACAATGTTAATGGGTATAAATCTTTTCCAATTTGTGAACAAAAAATTTCATATTATCAACTGAAACATGGGAGAAAAACAATATACATGGGTCATAAAAGGTTTTTTCTATGGATCACTATTATCAAAGATTAAAAAAGGAATTCAATGAATCACAAGAATTTGATATTACTCCAAAAAAATTTCTAATCGATTAATATTTTGAGAGGGTAAAAAACATTGATGTGAAATTCAGAAAGATAAAAAAATATGTCAATGATAGAAATATTTGGAAGAAAAGGTCAATATTTTTTGAGCTACTATATTAGAGATATCATGAGGTCAAATATAACATTGATTTCATGCATGTGGAGAAGTATATCTGTGATAGATTGATTGGAACATTGTTAGATATTAAAGGAATGAATATATATGGGTTCAATGCAATATTGGATTTACTCTTAATGGGAATACATTTGGAGTTAGCTCCCACTCCCGATGAAAGGAGAACATACTTTCCCCTGAATTTTCATACATTATTCAAGAGGGAGAAAATTATATTTTTTCAGCATCTTAATGATAATAAACTTTTGCAGGGTTATTCTTAAAATGTAAAATTTTTTGTGTCACTAAAGGATTTGAAGTTGATAGGTATGAAATCCCATGATTTTCACGTTATAATGAAATAGTTTATACTAGTTGCATTGCATGGAATATTTCCCATTTGTGTTAGAGTGAATATTATGAAGGTGTTTTATTTTTTCAATTAAATTTGTAATAAGGTGATTAATCTGAATGTTTTGAACAATTTAGAGAATGAATCGGTTTTTATACTTTGTCATTTGGAAATGTATTTTCCTCCATATTTTTTTGATATCATGGTTCATTTAATGGTTCATTTGATGTGAGAAATAAAACTTTTCAAACTTATATATATACATTGGATGTATCCTTTTGAAAGCTATATGAAGATATTTAAGGGGTATGTTAATAATCCATATCAACATAAAGTATCAATTTTTGAGAAGTATATTTCTGAGGAGGTTGTAGAGTTTTGTACAAGCCACTTGTATGAAGTGGAGCACATCAGTTTGCATACATCTCACTATGAATGATTAAATTGTGGGAGAAAGGGGATTTGTGGCTTGAAAGTAAAATCGTTTACAGGTGAATAGATAAAGAAGGTATATTTATACATCTTGAATAACATAGATGATTCTCATCCATATATAACATTTCATATTAATGTGTTAAATCAATGTTATCCAAAGAATAAAGATATGTGGATTTTGAATGAGTATAAAAAAACTTTTTTTCCATGGTTTAAAGAGACCGTGGTTGGTATATCAGATGTATTAGAAACATTAATATGGTTAGTGGGAAACCGAAGTTTAAATTTGATAACATGGTCTGGGTATGGTATTAACAGATATATAATTCATACAAAAGATCTGGAAAATATAAGTGCAATTTAGAATAGTAGTGCATTGTTTTTCGCAGAAGAAATTCATTTTTTGAGTGCCAAAGACAAAAAACCAATCTCCATATCAAGTGAATATTATGGAGTCCTTGAAGAAACAATAGAGGTTTATTACATTAAATTTTTAGTTCTAGTGTTTAATTGCAAATGGTTTATCAGTAACAATAGTTTTAGACACGATGAATTCAGAATGACACTAATTAATCTAAATAAATTGTAATGCACAACTAATCCTTTTTTATCATGAAAACACATGCGAATTTTTTTTCTATGTTCTTGATCAATCCGATATGCAATGCTCTATCATTTTATAAGAAAAAAAATATGTTGGTGATGAAAAAATTTATAAAGGTAATTATTTATGTGTGATCCCTACTTCCATGGACAAATTAATAGATAATATTGATGAACACATTGTAAATATGATTTGTGCCATATAAAAGATCACGAGGAAAGAATCTGGGAAAACAATCCTTTAAATTACTAATATTACAAGAAACATATGTTTATTTCTTGTTTATTTTTTAAAATTTCATAAAATGTTATATATATTAGTTTTATTTTATTTATTAAAACACATATTATAACTAATATGTTAAATTGTTTGTTTATATTAGTTTAGTTGTGTTTAGTTTACCATGTTTACCCTTATTTAACTTATCTATTTGTCGATTTTGTTGAAAAACAAATAATTTTAATCAAACATGTTAAATAAAAATAAAAAAATTGTATAAAAGAGTATATTCAAAGAATATTCTTTTTGGTGTAAAAAATGGTGTAATACGTTGGAGCATTTTTACTATTGAAAAATATTTTTTGTTTTTTTTCATTCATTTATGTCATTTAATCTCTCATTAATGTTATAATTTTAGTTAAATACTTTAAAAAATATAAATAAAAATGTGTTTAGTTTATTTTACTTTTTGTTGGATCATTTTTCATTTTTCATTTACTTTTATATATAATAGTTGGATTTGTATATTTGTGTACTAATTTTTTGTTATTCACACATAATTTTTGGATTTTTTTCATTCATTTATGTCATTTTATATCTCATTAATATTTTTAAATTTTAGTTAATTATAAAAAATATGAATAAAATCGTGTTTAGTTTAGTTTAATTTTGTTTGATCATTTTTCATTTTTCATTTAAATTTGAATGTAATAGTTGAATTTTTATATTTATGTACTAATTTTTTGTTACTTTGATTTGTAGGATCATGAAATATCAAACATCTGATCCACCACATACTTCTGGGGAGGATCCTACACATACCTCTAGTGAGGAACATACACATACTCCTATTGATGAGCCTCCTTATCTTTTTTACAAGATACATCTACTTCCACAAGGGTAAAAAAGAGTTCAAGGGTTGGTAAATGTGGAGGTACATGTTTATTAAAATTATCTATTGCTTGTAGCCGGGACTAGAGGATACCAGTTGAATTTAATGATAATGATATTCAAAGGGGTCCAAATTCAAAACAATTCATGACTTTTATTGCAGTGCATGCTAACAAAAAAGACATTATTTTGATTGTTGATTGGAGAATTGTTGACAAAATGACAATATCTAAATTATGGGACACAATTTTGGTAAGCTCATTTGTTATTATTTTACTTATCATGAAATTTTTATACTAATATAGGTTTCATTCTTATCATATGACATATGATATACCTGATATTGGAGATGTTAGTAGGAAATTTTTAGTATTGGATGCTAGGAGATAGAGGGATTTTAAATCAACCCTCATATTTGATTTCATTTTTGGGAACAAACAATATTAAAATCCATGTGATATATATCTATTTATATGTGAAGGTACATGGAAGTAATTTTTTGAAAGTGGATGAAAAGAAGCATTTTTGGTAAGTGCAATGTTACCTTTTAAAAGTTTTTTTATATTAATGATTTATTTATTCTTAATTTATAGTGAATGATGATATCTCATCAGTATATCCAATCTAGAAACATATACCCTCATACTTTATCTCATAAATTGTATACATTATTGAAAGAAACAATGATAGAAAAAAATTTCAAAAATTAAGTGCTGGGTCTTTAGGCTCCGAATAGGTTGACCCCACCAAATAGAAATGAAAAATGGAAGAGGGATAAAATGAAAAAAAAATAGAAAATATCTTATGGAAGAGTTGTGGGTTATAGCTGAGAGGATTGTAAGATGTTTACTTTATTTAGTTATTTAAGTTAAATCAATTATTTATAAATTGTGATTCACTACAAATTTTATAAAATATTTTACATAGGAATATCTTGAGGAGAAGATCACACAATGACCTTCATAGTTAAGTTTATGAAGGATATTTTAGCTATGAAATTGGGAAATCTCAAACACCGGGGTCATATATGAGGATACTTAACATGTGTATCGATAAAAAAAGAATTTCCTTGTTCTGAAACTTATTTAATGAAAGATGTTTATAAAATAAAAATAGAATTATTAGAATCTAAAGTTAAGGATATTCATGAGACGATGGAGTACATGATCAAAGATTCAGTATATTCGATGTTTGTAGGCATGTAAAGATGGTTTCAGGCTACTGATCCCACTCCTCCACCTCCACCTGCATATCCCTCTCCTCCACCTCCACCTACTTATTCAACTCTCACACCTCCTCCTCCACATCTTCTTCCCATTTATTATGAGTTATATGTTTATGATCCCCAATATCATATTGTTTCATATGGGATGCTATATTATATCGGAAATACAATTTATCATCAATAGATAAAGGTAGTGAATCATAGGGTCACTGTACAAGATATTATATATAGATTAGAAAGAATACCATTTCCTATAGATGAGGTCAATACAATTGGAAAAATTATTGATCATTTTTTAGTTTGGACATATAGAATTTTTCAAAAAATTTCAATAGAGGTATGTGTATATTATATCCTTTACTTCATATTTTTATTAAGTTTGTTTTAACATTTAAAACTTTATATATTTATCTATTTTTTATAGGAATACTTTAAAGGTAAAGATATAATGTATAGAAAAAAACAAATATAGGCTATTATGTCTTCAAATAAAAATTCTTCTAGTCTTGATAAATTATCAATATATTAAAATTTATTTTTGGATGTTTATAAAATTCCAATGGAAATTGAAATTTGTGGGTGTGAAATGACTGCAACTCTTTTAAAAAAGGATATCATGGAGCATGCAACCATAGATGAGTTGGGAATCAACAGGATGAAAGTCTTTTCCATGCAAGTATATTAACATATATCTTTCCATTATTTTAATTTATTGAAACTTTATAATTATGTTTTTTGTATTAGGTATCTTTATACAATTTTTATAAAGCATGAAATGAAAAAAGTATATGGATTTATGGACCCACAATTTATTTCACCTTGCAGAAAGAACAATTTATATTGTTGAAAGACTTAAAAAGAATACAATTATTCAATGTTAGATGCATCTATATATTTAAGAGTATGAAACATATATATCATAAAGTTTTATATATCTCAACAAAATAACCAATCACATTATATTTTTTATATATTAGTGTTCATTGGATGTTGGGTGTTTTTTATCTAAGAGAGAAGACACTTTACTGGATATGCTCTATCTATGGTGAAGTGTAAGATAATTTTACGAATGTATTGAACACGTAAGTTTGAATATTTGAATACTTGTATATATTATAATAAAAATTAAATTTATTTCATACATATTATTTTCAAACAGTGCATGAAATTAATTTAGACAGAAAATAAAAAAAATCAGAGATCAAAGATCAAATATGTAAAAGAAAATATGACTTTTCATTTACAAAAATATATATTACGGAAATTACTTAAAATGTAATTTTTAATTGAAAAATTATTTTAAACAAAAGTTTTTTAAATAAGGAGTAAAGGAATGTGGATTCTATGTTCTAAGATTTATGTTTGAAATAATTTCAACTGAAACAGTTACAAAGTTCTAGAAGGTTAGATTTTGTTATAAACATTTCCTTTAATTTTTCAGTCGTTTTATTCATAATACTTGTTAAATGATTTCTTTTAAATTTGTAGATTTTTGATAACCCTCAGCCTTATGCTGGAAAAGGTATAAGACACTTACAAAGTGAATGAAAAAAAGCATTTCATAGGTCTGATTGAGTTTTAATTTATTTATATCTACAGTGTAAAGTAGAAAGTTTAAATTGTAAATGTTTATGCTGCTGTTGTTTCTCTATTGCTGATTTTTTGGTATGATACTATTTTTATGCTTCTACTTTTTTTGGTATCCTACTATACTATTGGGATGGGATTAATTAATTGAATTATATTTTTAAAAAATATATTTTTTATATCTGTTTTTTTATTACTAATGTGAAAAATTTAAAATAAGATTTATCACATCGGTTATATTAAAACCAACATTAAAAAGTGTGAAAAATATTATTTTCACATCAGTTTTCATATATCCGACATGAAAGAGAAAGTATGATAGACTTTTCACGTTGGTTATTTCATAACCAACATGAAAAAATTCTTCCAAAATGTATTTATAATGTCTATTTTTATTAACCGGTGTTAAAAACCCATTTACAACATCTTCTGTAATAACTTCGCATAGTAACTGACATTAAAAACAAAAAAAATGTGAAAAAGCATTTTTTGCACTAGTTCCTGGTTAAGGGTAAACATAAAAATTGTTAAAAATTGTTTTTAATATATAAAATGTTTTTAATGGTTTATAATTTTTTTATAAATCATTATAAAAGGTATTTTGGGATATTTTAATTTATAAAAGGTTTGTAAATAATTTATTGTTTATAATTAATTATATATTTATGAAATATTTAAATTCTCAAATATTAAATGTTAATATTTGAAATACATTTTAACAAATTATATGGGAATTTTTATGATATAAAAATAATTTCATTTATTTAGAAATCGTAAAAAATAATTTATAAAGGGTTATAAATATTATAAATTATGAAATAATTCCAAAATATAAAAAAATTATTATATTTAAATTATAAATTGTTCAAAATTAAAAGGGGCCTTGTTTGGGTATTATTAAACCACATCAAAAATGATTTTATGATTACTATGATCAAGATTTAGATGATGATTGAATATGTGGTATTAGATTATGTATAATGTTTACATAATTAAAATTGAATTATATATTATAATTAATAAAATATCATATATTTGAAATAGAAATTCCATATAATTATAAATAAGAAATGGTTCATATTTAAATGAATATAAAATGTTTATATTCAAAATTATGGAATGCCCATAATGTTAAAGATGAAAATTATAAAAGGGTTTATAATTAAATTTGATTTATGAATTATTCATAAATAATTATTCATAAATATTTATCTCCTGTTTAAATATTTGAATTGTTCATTTATTTAAAATTTATTCCCTGTTATATTCATGTTTAGTAATTTTTTTATGAAATATGAATATTGTGTATTCTTTAGTTTAAAATATTAAGTTGGTTCTAGGATAGAGCCTTGAATTACATGCTATGGCTGACACTATAATGAATCTATTTTTTCACCCACCTTGACCTCAGTTTGTAATTGGACTTATTAGCTTAAACATAGTAGTTGAATATAGTTTTTGAATATTTGGTGTTGGAGTTATAATGAATCTGATTCTTTCTTGAGTAACGTATCCCTAGGTAGAGGGACTTGGGGTTAGACTACCTACTTTCCTAGAGGCCCATGCATTGTCTAGGAAATTGAATGAGGTTGGATATCAGTCAATCTAAGATTAATCATGTGAAGAATGTCAATTTCATATAATTTTATGACTTTACATGAAGTTTTCATGTAAATTATGCAAATACTACATCATGCTATATTTGAATATGTTAGACTTATATTTTTAGGTAAGTAAAAAAATTAAGGGTTTTGTAAAGTGTTACACATCAATATAGTTTGTATATATTTATTTGGTAGAGGGAATAAGATTCTAAAATAAATTACTAAAATAATGAATATATAAAAGGGAATAACATGAGATAAGATGGTGAGATTAAAACCCCCTTCAAATACTAAGTGTTAGATTCCTTCCAAAATGGAACTTTTTAAAACCTTGATCATCAAATCAGGTAGGTCATGCTGAATCTGGTTTCCCCTAGATTATCTTGTGTAAGGAAAGAAAAGATAGTTTACACTAGAATGTCCTTGTGTTGGTTATTCCAAATCTAGGTACCCCTATATTGTACTTTGTTAGCATGTTCTTGGTGCTTGTTTTGGGTTACACTAGTCGGGATACCCTAACATAGTTAGGTTATTAGAATAATAGAGTTGAGTTTATCCATATGATGGATTGGAAAAAGGGTTGTCCTCTTGACTATCCAAGAGTCATACATGATATAATTGAGATAATTTTCTACCTAAATAACTAAGTGGGATCCCATTTAATAAAATTACTCATTAAATGGTTAATAATACATGATACTCATCCGATAAAGATTCTTTTGTAGATAGATATCATTATCATCATCAAGACAGAATTAATAATTAATCCATGTAAGGAGAAGCTTAATATAAGTTACTATGAAGGATGGAAACTTAAGAAAAATTTCTTAAGAAATATTACTGATTTAATAAAAGTTATTAAGTATAATTCCATGTGCTAGAATAATTACTTCCTTAGTAACCAAGTGTTTAAACTATTCAACAAGTGAATATAGATGCTTATGGAAGTATAGAGTGATTCATTTAAGGGTGTAGAGGCATAATATGCTAAATGACTAAAGGAATATTAGTCTCCACTCAATATGATTGGGTACATCAAATGGTATTCAATATGACCGAATAGGCTAAATGAATTGATAAGATTAAAAGTTTCCTTAACGATTTATTAGTTATATAAATTCAATTCTATTATTTTGATAGATATATGATATTAACTATATGTTTTAAAATTTTATGTAAATATATATAAGGTCATAAGGTGAGAAAGAATTGGATCTTGAAGGTTTATTTCATGTAATGGAGAAAAGGAGTTATTACATTGATAACTTTTATTCTTTAAGCTTGGATGAACATGTAATAATATGTGTATTCTCTCATTTTACTCTTGGGAAGAGCATGAAATCATTTTTTAATGAAATGAGATGTGGTTTTTTTATACAAGTAGTTATGATTTTTTCAATTCTATAACATGATTTAATGGAGATTAAAAACATCTTTTCTATTTAGGGATTTATCCTATTCTCATCTATGGAAATGTTATGAAAATGTGATTAAATTCAAAGAAACGTTTACCAGATATTCTCAAAGTGTTGAGAATATATGAACTAGAAATATGATGTTTAGATTAATTATTTTATGGATAGTACAAGTGGGTAAAATTTCAAATCATAATAATAAAAGTTGGTTGAAAAGTTCAATAATGTTCTTTAATAATCCAATCAAGGTCAATGAAACCTAATGTTGTCAAGGAAAGTTATAATTCAATATGATTGGATTATCTAAGATATATATGAAGGAGTTTATGACACTACGTGTAATTTACATGTAGGTATCGATGTTATGGAAGATAAAATCTTCTATTTTGAAAGGTATGTGATACCAAATTTATATTTTAAAAAGTGCTGTAAATATATAGGAGTTCAACATCAAAGGAAGAATTATTTGAGCTTGTAGTTTAAATTCATGAAGTAAAGAGTTTCAATATCTAAATGTTAAGGATAATATCAATCTAAGGTGAATCTAATTAAAATATGTGTATCTTATCTCATTTATATTATGTGATAATAGAATATGTTTGATAATAAGGATTTTTCATGAATAAGTATGGAATGATTTATTGTATACACATAGTTTATGATTCATCAATTTCTATAACATGTTTTTAGAAGAAGATATTGAAATAAAATAAATTTTAAATTATTTTACTTTTAATTTAAATGTTTTTAATCCCACCAAAGTTTTATTGTATGAGAAATCATCACATTTTATGGTTTTAGTATCATTTTGAGCTTAATTGAAAAAATAATATAATTTTGGATTTTAACTTTTTTAATCTATTTATGTGTTTCATCCATCAAATTTTCCACACTAATAAAAATTGAAAAATTATTATTTTATAGGTTTCTATGTTCATTGTTACTAATTTAATTCTTTTTGAGCCAAAGTTCAACCCATCATTTGAAGGACAAACGAGTTCACTTGTCAGGCCTCAAAATCCGTGTATAGATCATGATACTTTTGAATACAAGACAATATATCATAAATTGAAAAACCAAATGAGATGAAATTTTACATTTATATGTATAAGTTATTAATTAACATTTTTATTAAAGGTTTACATGCATTATTCTCCCTATTTTAGGGCCATAAATATGTGGGAAATTAGATTTGAGGAATATGAAGGGTCTGCCTATCCATAATACATTTTCAGAGTAAATTGGATATAAATATATCCAAGCATTTCGAATGATGCTGAAATTTCTTGGTTATATATATTATAAATATTTAAACAACTTTAAAGAATAAATATTTCTCAAATTTGGTCATAAAATGGGGATACCATGAGTAAAATTTTGGAGTAAATTTCTTGATCCAAAATTTCACCCCTTTTGTCTATAAAAATGTATTTATCTTTATTTTAAAAGGGTTGGAACTCTAGGTGGACATTTTATGTAGTTTTTTAGTTTTTTTTTGTAATATTATAATGAAATTTTAATATATTTTACTTCTTTTCCTCCTCTCATTCTCATTTTTTATCTTTTGTGTTTCCACCCCGTTCTTCTCCATTGTGATATCTAATACTCATGGTCACGAGTAACTAACCCGAGGATGTTCTCAAAAGAAAAATATAGTGTTGAAAACAAGTCATTGAACATTAATTCATATTTTTTCTTATTTTATTAGAGTTATAATGATGGGGATTTTAGTGGGAAAGACACCTTTGTGTCTCCACTTGCCACATGAGGCTTATCTTTCTCTTCTGCAATATTCTCCCTTGATTGAGGAGGTGGATGTGCGGTATCTCAATGATTATTTAGTGCACCATATATTCAAAACATGGGTAGAATAATATGTTCATTCATATTATGGAACATGTTCATTAAGTTGATTTGGAACTAATAAAGAGATGATGAAGATTCACTCTGGGTAATCTCTTGGGAGGATCACTTTTTTTTTCTGACATAATTCTATTTGCATCCATTCTATTATAATTGAATTATATTTATATATATTTATATATTAATATTACATGAATCTTTCAAACCTACTTTATATTATTTATTTTTATATTAGTTAGAATTTAAATAGTGATAATAGAAATTTAGTGTTGTGTAAGTTGCCTCCTCGAGACCAACCCTGGGTGTGCACTATATTTCATGCTTAGGTAAATAAAATATTGATCTGGGATCTATGAAAAATATCCATGCATCAATTTGGATATATTTTTAGGGAGTCACAACACTTGAACACACTGTTTTTCATAAAAAAATCATAAATATTTTGAGAGTGCATACGACAATGCTTCATCAGATATCAATAAAATAGTTTTATCCAAGATAAAAGTGTTTATCCAAATATTTGTTAAAATATGTGATAATTTGTTCCCACCACCCATTTGTGGTATATTTTAATAAATTATTCTTTATGAAATATGTTAGAAACAAATAAAATACCATATATGATATAGTAACAGTAGTTTATTTGTTAAATATTTCCACTAAAAGGAAATAAATATTATTTCCTAACATAAAAGAGTTTGTGTATCTTTGTGAGATATTCTGAAAATAATATAGTTTCTAAGAGGCTAGTGGGAGTATGTTTGGACTTAAAGAAGTTCAAAATTTACAAATAAAGGATAACACAAATATTAAGTTAAAAACGTTTTCTACTTAATATCCTAAAATGTTTAGGATATGTGATTGTAAAGAAAAATGTAAAGTGTTATATTTAGTCACCATTTATAAAGTGAATATCACTATTATACTAGTCTAAGATTAAAGTGTTTTTCACTCAATATCTTAAAAGAGTTTAGGATATGTGATGATAATGAAAATATGTAAAGAGTTACATTTAGTTATCATGAAAATGGAAGAAACTATTTAGTGAAGGATTGTACCAATCAAAATTTAAAGATAATTACACTTAATATCCTAAAAGAGTTTGAGGCATAGTGATAAAGAGAAATGTAAAGAGTTATATTAGTTTCCGTAACATAGTGATTTTTACTTTATCCTAAAAGAGTTTAGGAGGTCTGGTAAAAAATAATCTAAGAAGTTATAATATTTTAAGGAATGAATTTGATGGAATAGGGTTCCAAGGATGATGATGATGAACTTAGAAAGAGTTATAAGTTTAAAATATAATTTAACATTGTAACATTTGATATTGTGAAGTTAAGATGTTTGAATATGTTCATTGAGATGAACAATTAGGAATATGATTCCTAAGTCTCACCATTATTCATATTGGATTACTTCATAGATGTTTCTCACTAAAGATTTTAGTGAGAGGGTTTTATCAGATTGTTATATAGAGATGTGTCATGGTCACATAGAGATATGATGTGGATAACATATGATGTAATGAGTTAACATAACCCATAGAGTGTATAAAACATAAGAATGATATAAAATTTTATCATATATGATATGAAAAACTGGTTATTATGTTGGTTTTATTAAGTATTCTTAAATTGTTTAAGAATATTAAAATGCATCATAGCTGAAACGAAACATCCATATTATCATTCTTTCACATTATCTACATAAATGTATATATAGATATACATTTTGTGAAGTGAAATGATAATTGACCTCTCAAAGTATGACTTTGAGTTATCCCTAACTAATGTTCATCATGGAGTTGTATAGGTTATGAAAAAATGTTAAGGTTAGTGTAATTAGGATTCTTGTATAGAGATACAGATAATGTTTATGAGGAATAATACAAAGAATAAGATTATTTGTGTGCATAGGATGACCTAATAGGTATACCAAATGAAGTGTCATATAGATGTATTTGGTATATTAGGGGTGCGTGGAACATATTTAAGTCCCCATTACCTGAGGTTAGTGAGATACCTAGAGTGAGAACCTTTATACTTTTATACCCCACTTACACAAGTTAACATATGAATTTAGCTAATTAGGGGGTGGTTGGGAATGTTTCTGATCATTTCGTCGATTGCAGCTTAACCAAGATGGGGGGTTTCCTCTTGTATAATGAGTATGACATCTGGGAACTTGATTGAGATAGACTGTGGGAGTGTGTGACCATACCTAGATATTATATATCTATCTAGATAAGGAACATGTGATGTGCTTATCCAGAAGGATGAATGACATGCGATGTATTCATTGATCAGTTCAGTCAGTACTCTAAGAATCAATAATATATGAGTTGTAAATATGGGATTGAAATATTACATGTCCCATTTCACTAGATGTCTTGAACAAAGGGAAAATATAAGAATTCACATTTTCATATAATGCAGATTGGTGGATACAGGTATAGAGATACACGTGTTTAATGAAGATCATGCTAGATCCATTTATAGATTGAGTAGCATTGATGATTTGTTAGAGATTACTCTTTGATAACTTATATAGATCTAGAGATTCATATTTATTGTCAATACTATAAAGGCATATAGGGTCACACTTTTCATTCGACTGAATGAGGATTGATTTTGACTCAGAGAGATACTCTAAAAGCATTTTAGAGTTAATCCATAAGTGTTTTGGATGTGTATTCACAAGGCATTGGATTTGATGTAAAATAAGGTGATGTTAATGATATCTTTCCTAAAGTGTTTTGGAAGATATCCAGAAGGATTTTTTGGATATGGTTTCACAAGTTATTGTATATGATACAATATAAGGTTAAATGTCACAAATAATTTTAGGCTTTAGTATAATAGGAAGATTGATGGATATATTCCCTAAAACCTTATATATATATATGGTATGTATATATATATATATTTTATGGCTTGCATGAAAATTATAATCTTCATATAGAAAGTGATATAATTTTACACTTCTTATGATATAATTATTTATTGGGAAGTTTGATCATACCAAAAGGTTATCATTAAAGAAACTGTTTCACAAGATGAACCATCCAAGGGAGTTTTATATATCAATTCATCTGATGCTTAAACTAGATGGAGCATTTATTCATGCATTTAACACATGAATAAATGGTAGGATTGTCAAGGAGTTTCCTCAAGTTATTTATAAATCCTACTACCATATAATGGTTGTGGGTGGGTGTAAACATGATTCTTGGATGGACCTACCTATAACCCAAATATCCATTTCTTTTATCTCCTTTACACATGATATACTAGCACATCATGAAGGATGGAGAATCCCTAATGTACAATAGGCAATTCATATTATCATATGGATACCTACGGAGGTGGGATACTTATGTTTTCCACTTCATAATCTTTATCAAACCCATTTGATGGAGTTTGAAGATGATGCAAATTCTATTCAGTGAATGGTACACTTATTTTTATAGTATGTTCTTTATTTATATTTTATACGCATTTGAAAATTTATCTTTCATAGAGATCCTAAAAATAATGGTTTTAATTACTGTCGATGCTTCTAATAATTTTTATTAGACTATACTAAAACCCTTCAATTATATATTCAATAAAATATTTTAACATTAATTTTATGGGTTTTACAAGGAAATTAATAGAAGTAAATTCAATCTTATACTTAAAAATACATTTTTCTAAAAATATATTTTCATTGCATTTTGTATTCTTATTTAAAATTAAATTCTAACCCTTATAGAAATTTAATCTAATAAAATTAATTTCATATTTAAAATCATCATAATTAATATAATTTAATAGGGAAAACTTAATTTTTGATTATAATTAATAGTAAAAATAGTACAATTTTGTTACCATGGTTAAGATTAAAATGAGTTTACCTGGGGGGGGGGGGGTTACACTAATAGATAAGGCTAGGAATGCCACATAAAAGTTTCCGATTCTTATTATTTGAAGATATTTCAACATTATATTATTTTATATTCAAATAATTATCCATTTGTTACCATTTTCTCATGAAAGTGACCTTATATTATTAAAAGCTTTTAAATAATCTCATGTGTGTCCCCCCTCACTTATAAAAGAGTATATATTCTCCTCCCTCATTCAAAAAATTTGACCCTTACATATCAGGTAATCCCTTATCCAAAACCTTCATAGATTCTTTCCCTCCATACTTGATCCCTTTATCATCTCCTAATACCAATATTTAAAGGTTTAAGGTGCAATCAGAATGAGTTATCTCAAAGAAGATGTATAATTATTAACCAATATCTTTCAATTTTATTTCTTATTCCACATTCTATAGACCCATTGTATCCATAAAAACATGATTAATCTAGTATCATAAATATAATGATATGTTATTATGATTATGAAAAAACCATTTCTAACCAATTATCCATCAAATTGGAAATAAAAGTATTTCTTGTGTGTATGTGTTGATTATCTCCTCCACATAGCGATATGATTCACTTTCAATCATAATCTTACACGGTTGGTTATTATGATGGATTTAATGTATATATATGATATTTATGATATAATAATGATTTTTGAAAGGTGAATTATTATTCACCATTCTTTCATTCCATAAATTGAAAAGTGGAAAAAATCACTCATACGTATGTACAGACTACCGTCTCAATGAAATGATGTAATTAATTTTTTATCACTGATTTATATAATGGTTATAGAAGTGTATGAAATGATTAAATTTTATACTTATTTTATGATTAATATTCAGTATATAATGGAACCATGATCAACGTGAAAGGACCATAACTGTCAAATTGAAACATACATGGAAAATGAAACAATTAATACTAGGAAATGATGATTTTAATAAATATTTATTAATAAATGGGTGTCAAAATGGTATAAGTAGACTATATATGGTATTTTAGTTATGAATATGGTTATAGCATATAATTATAACAAATTTATTTTTTTTACACAAGAGGTTTGGTTTGAGTGCTTATGAAGCAAGATGAACTTGAGGTAATGGTTTTTCATCTCAATATTGTTTTGTTTTGCCATGTTTAATGTTATACATATATTTATGTTTATGAGGTGTATATACTTACCCTTTGGTATTTTAAGAGGTCTATCTCATTTATGTCTTGCCCAAAGAGAACACATTGGTCAAGGAAGACTATGGTACAAAGAGAGGGGGTCATGCCTAGAAGTGACCGAGGACACCAAGGATTGCACCCAGAACCGCTGAGGGATAGCATGTACCCAATCTAGATCAACCCACTACATAGAATATCACACCCAAAATCACCGGGGAATGCCACAGAACCTACCAATGTAGCACTCTAGATGAAGGATTCGTTCCCTACTCAAGGGGGTTATGCGATTCCACAAACTCTAGTAGGGGTGATACAAGATCTCACTCCAATCTCTAGGAGGGATACCATAATCTATCTGAGACTCGACCTATAAAGGGGATTACAATCCCGTTATGTGAATGTAATACCATATGAAAACCTAAAGGAAAGGACCAAGGGAACACTCTCATCCTATACTGGTCCAAACTAAAAAATCACCACTTGTCTCAAAAGACCTTCTCAACATTTGGGTCTTAACATCGTAGATGGCTCATTGATTAGATGTTCTATTTAGGAGTTATAATCATTTGAATGAAGGGGCCCACAGACCTACTGGGGCCTGGGGACCTACCGCTGAGGTCGACTATCATGATTGGTCCACCTACCATGTGGACCAACCATGTGTGGACTGACTATCGCGGTTAGTCAACATGTCGCTCCGCCTCTCGGTCGATTGCCCCGAATGGTCGACCACATCGCACAGTTGACCACACCACATAGTAGACCATCATAGTTTATTGTCATGGTCGACCATAATCAGGCTTCGCTCTTGTTTCCCTAGACCCGATCTGGGCCCAGCCCGGCCTAGCCCACCAACATGACCCTACCCAGACCACTAACCTGACCCAAACCAGCTAGCCCAACCCATTCCACTTGTTGACACACCTCACATGCCACCATTCCTGCCATGTTTGCCTCCATCGGCCCTGCATTCATATCCACTAGTGCACATCTGTTTTTCACCGTCCCATGTGGGCCCACCACGGTCCGCCTCTATCGGCTGCCTCCATTGGTCGCCTGTGCGATCACTTTCATTTGACCTGCGCCACCATGCTCGCTCGGACCAGCTGAAGTTGTTGCCTTGGCTGCCACCCCAAATCCACACCAGACCACCATCCTGGACAAATTGCACTTATACCATCACCATCACACCTCCTTCACATCGTGCTGATCCCAAATCTACAGTTTCAGATCGTTGTTCCAAGAATCGAAGGCGTAACAATCGTTTATTCACAAAGAGTTTTCAAGCACGGGGGAGGATGAATAACACACAAATAATGGTGAATCAGGGGAGAAAAGCATAGTGAAATCGAGTGGGATGATCCTCAATTTATGTTCGTATCGATATTTGTTCATCACCATTAGAATGGTAAAATAATTGATCAATAACTCTAATCACAAATATAATATCATCCCAATAACCCATAAAAGAAAACCCATCCCACAAATACGATCGATCCACAAACTAATATATTCATGGATTAGTTTGCGTTCATTGTACTAATCAAGAATGGGGTATTAAAACAAATAAATCATATTCCATTCTTTGAGTTTGTATCGATCATTGATGAGGAACAATTGTTGCGTCATCATCGTTCATCAATCCTTGATCTGTCATCATTTGTCAAAAAGGGTTCCCAGAGTTCTCTCTCCATGATTCTCCCGGAGTTCTAGGGTTATGTGGATAACCCTAAAATTATGACATAAGAATAAATTATAAGGAAAAGTGACTGCTTCAAAAAATAAAATAATTTTCTTAACTTATTTTATTCATTTAAAACACTGGTGGTAAATTTTTAAAAAATGACATACATCGACCAATGTTTGGTTCCGACTCGGGAAAAACCACTATTATTAACTCAATGATTACCTTAGTTTTCTAATTCGGGCACCCGTTTTAGAGTTATTTCACTTTTTCAAGAAAACCACTCATGTATGCTATTAAATGTTTTAATATTTTTCAAACATTTATTCCAGGCACACTGGGCCTCAGAATCACATTCCGTAACGACACCTAGTCTCGAAATCAATCCATATAATATCCAAAAATAATACATGTAAAATATGAGATATTACATTCACTGATAGTTATCTTCTTATGACATACAGTGAGGTGTGATTGAGGTCATGAGACTAACTAGCTTGGGGAATCACTTAGTGGCTCTCGGGTCGGGATGCTATAAAGTGGTATTAGAGCTTATTTTCCTTTTATCTTACTACTTGTGTATTAGATTGGAGACTATGAATGTGTAGGTATTTGGTAATGATCTTGTTCCTAGGAGAAGCTAAAACACATACAGGGTAAATCCAAATTACCTGGGATGAGATATTATTGTTGTAAGTTTGAACCAGTCACAGTTGTACTGATTTCACTGTTGGGTGATGCACATGTTTTGTGTCCTTGTTATTAATATTATTTTTATGAAATTTTTTCTCTTGGACTAGTGTATACAAGAGGTATCATCTCATGCATCATTATAGTCACTTTAGGATTCATTATTCATGCATTATTCCATGCCATATTTATATTACGACATGCATTGACTATATTTTTTGTGATTATTGTGAGTGAATTGATTATTATATATAGAAATGTGCTAATACTTCTTAAAGGGATAAATTAATTGGATTAATTAAAATTTCTATATAAATATAAATAGTGTTTCCTTGTATATATTAGTGATGAAATCTTAATTAACCAATTATGGTATGTTTGAGCCATGAACCATTTGTTCTATAGTTTGAAATGTTAGTTGATTTTATTACATGGATGCCAATTGTAATTTATGAAGCATGTACTTATATAAATTTGGGATGGTCATTAATTTAATCAAATCATTTACATGACCTATCACATCTTGATACCAGATATAGGGGCCAGGTCACAGTTACATGATATACCAATTGCAATTTATAAAGATTATGGACCTTTATAAATTGGGAATAGTGATGGATCTAACTTGACTCTGATATCTATATGAATATAAATGTGTATGAACTTAAATAAAGGTAAAATATTAATTGATAGGTATACCATTAAATGGGGTTTCTAATTTCAAAGTAAAGGGCATTTTCCTCTATTCCTTGTAATTGAAACTCCATATACTAGAACCTATGTGGTGTTATATGAGACCTTGAACCTAACCTGACCTTAGTAGTGAAAATTAATAAGTTTCTATTGGGTCTTTTGTGACCTTGATTATCACTTAGACCTATATTTAGGAGCATAAAAAGAAGTGTGACTCATTATCGTATGGTTATGTACCTATCATTTTCAATTATCTATGATTCCTATCTATTGTTAAATCTTATCTGAGGTGTGTTCTAGAAAATTATAGAGACATGTCTCTATGAATAACAAAATTCATGTTCCAAGAGGGTGGAAATGACCGTGCTCTAGAGGTGGTGGAACCTGATCCACCAGTAATACATCCTAAAGTGACACTAGAGGCACCTTCTATTGATCCTCCACTAGGTGTCGATTCTTAGTTTCAAGAAATATTTTTATGCTTCATGCAGTATGTATAGGGAGCTCCGTGACCTACCCCTACTATGGTAGAGTTGATGTGATAATTCTAGAAGTAACATCCTCCCACCTTATTAAGGGATTGTGGTCCTCAGGATACTGAGTCATGTCTAGAGGCCATTTTTTCAATATTTAATCATTTTGAGATGTCTATAGATTAGAGGGTCAATCTCACCACCTATATGCTTCTCGAATATTCTAAACATTGGTGGGATATTATCTCTTAGGATGATCATTATTAGGGTATATTCTGGGAAGACTTCCATAAAACCTTCTACGATTACTTCTTTCCTCAGATGTTGAGATCTAACCATTATAGGGAGTTTATAAATCTTTAGCAGGGTCTTATTTCTATGATGGAATATTCTGCTCATTTTACCAAGATTTTTCATTTTTCACTAACACAAACCATTGAAAATTTGATGACTACAATATGATTTGAGGATGGGATTTCATACACCATCTGATCACAAGCGAATGTATTTTGGTTGACCACCATTTCAAAGATAGTGAACCAATCCCTCATAACTGAGTGGAACCTGAGGTAAGATAGTAGTGTGAGTTAGGGAAGTTCGGTTTCGAGATAGGGAAGTGGTTCTTTAAGAGGAAATTAGAGTCACTTAAAGTTTTCATACGGGGGTGGAAGAAACCAATTGGAACTTACTGATAGATACATAGAGTTACACGAGTTTAGGAATCTTGGGCATAAGAATCCACAGTGTCCCCAAGATCCCATGGAATGACAAGGTTGCGGTAGGTTGGGGAATATTAAGTGTTTCTATGGGACTCTTCCATCTATGCCTAGTGGGAGATTATTCATATCGGTTCCAACATCTGGATTAGTATCACTTCTCTAGGTAGGTATTTGGAGTAATACCAATCGATTAGGCTGAGGAGGTGGTCGCGGTTGAAGAAGTCAGGCTCTAGACATTCAACACCAATAGAGAATAACTTCTTAGGGTGACCGGTTTGTATCTCAAATCCATAAATTTTTCCATATTTATGAATTTCATCCTACTCCTGAGGAGATGAGTGTTATAACTTCTACAATTATAGGTGCTATTCCATTATCCTCCACTTTAGTATCTTCCTTATTTGATACAGAAGCTTCACACTCTTATATATCTATGGAATTTATGGAAATTATGGGACTAGAAATGGAATAATTTTTTAAAATGATGACTCTCACACACCATTAGGGGTTACATCAGAGAATATACTCTAGTTCATGGATTTCCATCTTATGGTGGGAGGATATATCATTATATGAAATATTTTTGTTCTTGAGATGACTAGATTCGATGTTATTCTAAGGATGTATTGGTTGGTTCCATACCGCACCCATGTTAATTACTATCACTGGAGATTTTACATCACCTGAGGAAAGTACCTATGCCCATAAGTGTGGATGGGATGTTTAGGAAAGTTGAACTAGACTAGAGCATCATGGTATGAGTGGAGTGATATCCCAGATGGCTAGTCTCTTTATGAGATATCAGGGAATGCAACGTATAGAATTCCCTCCTATGTTGGATCACTTTAAGGATATTTTCCTTAACGACATCTCTGGATTAAATCCTAATAGAGAGTTAGAATTTACCATTGATCTAGTTCCAAGAGCATCACCAGTGTCCATTCCTCCTTATAGGATGACACCTACAGAGATCCAAGAACTCAAAAAGAAGTTTGAATATTTGGAATCTAAGGGTTTCATACAACCCAATACTTTTACCTAGGGTTTACCAATTCTATTAACCAAGAAGGTGGATGAGACCCTTATAATTTTCATATATTATCTCTAGTTGAACTATATTATAGTTAAGAATTGATATACACTACTATGTATAGATGAACCCTTTGACTACCTTCAAGGAGTGATGGTTTTCTATAAGATCAACTTGAGGTCGGGCTACCATCTGGTGTGTGTTAGACCACCATACATCCCAAGTAAATATTTTTGGAGAAGATACAACCTTTCACTAATGGAAAAATACACTATACCCACAGTTTAGAACTATGGGTATAACCCACAAAACTTTGGGTATAGGCTATACCCACAGTTCAGAGAATCATGGGATCTTAAGATATCGGTATAACTCTAATATATACAAATGGTTTAAAAAATACTATACCCAAGGTTGTGAACCTTAGGAATAGGTGTATGGGAAATTTTCTACCATGTCAATAACCCTATACCCACGGTTCTCAAACTATGGATATAGGATTTAAAAAAAAATTCCTATCACCAGACTCAAACCCTAGATTGCCTCTTCATAATGGATGCACCTAACCACTTCCCCATATACAGTTATGCACATATAAACATTTATTTAATTATATATATTTTTATAAACCATGACTATAGGGGGAAAACTATGGCAATAAGTTTTTCTATGGAAATATTTTTGTTCCCATGGAAATTTTTTTCCCCACGCTTATGTGTGAAATCTATACCCATGGTTCTAAAAAATAGTGGGTATAGGGTTGACCTATACCCATAGTTTTTGAGAACCATGGGTATTGGTTTTTAACCAAAACCGATACCCATGGTTTTTTTAGAACTATGGGTATATGTATTGAACCAAACCCTATAACCATGATTTTTTAAAAACCGTGGGTATAGGGGGGACCTATACCCATGGTTTTTGAAAAATCATGGGTATAGGTTGGAATTTTCAACCTATACCCATGGTTTACCAAAATTGTGGGTATAGGTTCTAAACCAATCCATATAACCATGATTTTTGGAAAACTATGGGTATAGGGGTGACCTATACCCATGGTTTTATCCAAACCCATGGGTATATGGTCATTTTCCAGTAGTGGTTATGAGTATCTGGTTATTCCATTTGGTCTAATGAATGCACCGACAGTTTTCCTAGATCTAATTAATTGTCTTTTCCACCCATATCTGGATTCATTTATGATAGTCTTCATAGATGATATCTTAGAGTATTATCACACTCAAAATGACTAAGGTTCACTTCTTAAGTTATATCATCTCAGAGGTTGGAGTATCTATAGACCTAGAGAAGGAGATCACTATATTTTCCTCAGTTTATCCCAAGAATATATTTGATATACACAATTTCTTGGGGATAACTGGTTATTATAGTCATTTTATTTGGGAATTCTCATGCCTAGAATTACCTCTCATGCCCAAATGGCCCGAAGGCCTTCTTGTTTATTTTATTATGGATAATACCTCTTTTAAGGGTTGAAGGGGAATCTATACATGACCTGTAGGCCCAAGGCATAAGGCCCGACAAACTCGCAATACATGACCCGAAGGCCCAGAGGCATACCATGCCCAATACATGACCCGTAGGCCCAACCCACTTGAACTGACCCTCCATAGATTTCTGCATCATTGATCACCTAGTT
This sequence comes from Viscum album, assembly GCA_963277665.1. NCBI lineage: Eukaryota > Viridiplantae > Streptophyta > Magnoliopsida > Santalales > Viscaceae > Viscum > Viscum album. Next base: position 1,891,400,853 of record OY728135.1, read on the forward strand.
CCAACCTTGCATTGCTGATCGGCTAGCATTTCCCCGTACAAAGCTGCACAGTGCCTGGTCCCGTTGGCAGCTTCCATGCCCTCTTATTCTTCCAATCCGGTTAGCTCTGCATCTGGTGGCTGCTACTCCTATTTCTATGATCCTCTTCTAGGGCCTGTTCTGTGTGAACTAGGCTACTCCATGGTCTACGTGACCCGAAGTACCTGTGTCCCAAAGACCTTTGATGACCCGAAGTCCCTAGAGACCCGTAGGCCCAAACCGGTGGCCAGAAGGCCCAAATCGGGTGAATAGTTCCGGCTTCTATAGTACCAAACAGTAATTGCTACAGTGACTACTACAAATACTGCTACAGTACCCCCAGAAATTCGCTTCCACCCGGTTTTGAACTTGGGTCTCTTGGATGCCAAGCAGGAGCCCTTACCACTCGGGTATGGGCTCGTTGGCCACCTCTCATGGGATTAAATGAAAAGGGTGTTTAGTTTTTATGGTATGAAGCCTGAGAGGTTTCCTTTTAGGAACTAAAAGGGATATTGACTTCAAAAATAATTCTGATTCTTCTAGATATGAGCAAAATCTATATAGTTTATTGTGATTTATTAGGAATCAAGCTAGGAGAAATTATGATGAAAGGAGATCAAGTTTTAGTGTATGAGTCCGGATAGCTAAAACCTTATGCGTGAAATTACCCCACACATGAACTCAATCGGAAGCCATGGTTCATGTCTTACAATATTAGAGGCATTATCTTTTGGGTGAGAGATTTGTCATTTACATGGACTACAAAAGTCTCAAATACATTTCCACACAATGTGACTTGAATCTCAAGTAACTTAGATGGGCAGAATACCTGCATTAATTCTAATTTGATCTCAATCATACTCCCAAAAATGGAAATGCAGTAGCTGACACCCTGAGCCAGAAGACTCATACAAAGACCATCCAAGATTCCATTAGTGAGTGGTAATTGATGGTCTTGTTTTCTAAGATGCACCTTGAGGTTCATGAATATCATGGGAATCTTGTTTTAGAAGATTTGGAAGTGACATACTCCCTTATTGAATGGGTAAGGATGAGAAAAATTTAAGATATCAAAGGCCTAGTCTTAAGGGATAACATCTCAGTTAAGGACCCAACATCTAGTTGGGTTATCTATAAGGAAGAAAATATGCACTTTCACGAGCATGTTTGGGTACCTACAGACATATGGAATGAATTGATGTGAGAATATCATGCCTTTATCTGGGAATTTCACCATAGGATTACCAAGATGTAACGAGCCATATTTCATCAATATTTGTGGCCAGGTATGAAGGGTCATATTGGAGGTTTTATCATTTGGTACTTCACATGTTAGTAGGTTAAGGATGAGCACTAGTGGACTAAAATACTTCTACAATTTCTATCCATTCAGAAATGGAAATAGGATGATGTAACTATGTATCCTGTAATGGTATTGATAATATCCCATCATGGAAGTGATATAATATGGGTGATCATTGGTAGACTGACCAAGGTCACACAATTCCTACTTATATGAGATACCTTCTCAGTAGAAAATCTCAAGTGGCTTTAAATTTAGGAGATTGTGATATTTCATGGTGTTCCCGGTTCTATCATATCAAATAGAGATGATCAATTTACATTAAGGCTATGGAAGGGGTTATAGAGAGTACTAAGTTCATAGGTGTTACTAAGTACAACCTATCACCCTCATACCAACGGTCAACTCGAGCATACAATACTGGTTCTAGAGGACATGCTCCAATAATGTGTCCTTGATTTTGGAGGTTCATGGGAGAAACACCTACCACTATTTGAGTTTTCCTACAATAATAGTTTTTAGGAAACTATTCAGATGGATCTATATAATTCCCTATACGATAGACCAGTCCATTCACCCCTATACTGGTTAGAGGTAAGCAAGGTAGCACTACTTAGACCTCATCCCATTTAAGAGACTTTAGAGTAGCTACAACCGATTCAAAATTGTATGGATACAAATCAGTATCAATAATTTTCTTATATAGATCATCATCGCTGACCTCTAGAGTTCAAGGTGGGACATCAGATCTTTCTGCAAGTTTCTCTTAAACTGGTTCATAGATAGATTTAGAGATAGGGAAATCCATCACCTCATTAATTTGAGCCTTTCGAGATCTTGGAAAGAGTTGGGCTGGTATCCTATCGGTTGGATTTACCTCAGAGGTACCAGGATATGTATGATGTATTATATGTATCTCGGCTTCACCATTATCATTATGAACCATATCATTAATTTAATCTTGAGGATACAGATCTAGAGATAGATGTTTCCTTTGAAGAGAATCTAGTGCATATCATTGATCAGTGCATGATGACTCTTCGATACAGGTCAATTACTCTGGTCTAGGTGTAATGAAAGAATGACCGTGTATAGGATGAGACCTAGGATAGATATTTCAATATATGTGCTTAGTGGATAGAACTTTTCTTTGATGATGGTTTACTACCTTTGGAAGGGAAACTTAGGGATGGGTTGTTTTAAGGAGGGGAAGTTACAAAGTCTCATCTTTTCAAAGAGGTAAAAATTCATTTAGTTTTTGGTTAAACCATCATTGAGGTTTATTTTTTTTCTTAAACCCAAGAACTATGCCTTTTGTATGATTCATTCATTTGTGGGAATAAGGTATCAGAAGGATGGAGTCCGATTACAAAATAAATACAAAACATGAATTAAATTCATGACATGTATTTGATACATGATGTAAATTGTCATGGGTAGACCAAGTTCATGATGTGCATTGGTTTTTCCCATGGGGAGAAAACCTAAGATTTATATGATGTGTAAAATATATAGATTATGAATATTCTAGGATTTGTTTTTAAAGGGGGAAAACCCCCCTTTTCCCTATACTCCACTATTTTCCCCTCTCCCATGCACAGAGCCTCCTCCATTGAGATATTCTTCTTTACTTCATGTTAGGTTCCTCTATTTCTTATTCATTTGAACTTTGATTGAACCACTATTCATCACATTGAAAAAATTTCAATAAGATATTCAATCCTTTATCTTTTTTTTTCTAGTTTATCTCGCCGTCTTCTTCACTATTTTCATGTGGGATAATATTTCATGTTTTTAGGGTATTTTTTGGTTCTTATGATTTCTTCTATTCTACATTGATTCAAAGTCCAACAATGGATGAGTGGTCATATACCAACCTAAGTAAGGTTATCTAGTATTTTTTCCCTTAATACTGAGTCATTTTATAACATGTTATATCATATCACAGGCTTTAATTTCCATGAATTTCCATAAAACTAATATTTTCATTATTATACATTGTGTTCCATGCTAGAAATGATCTATGTAATCCTATTTATGGATGGAGCCCACCACCTTGACAAGTGACACCCCTTCAGGTGTTCCCATGATATTTCCATTTAATTGTTAAATTTTTATTTATCCAAACCACCTTCTAAGTGGTCTTGGTTTTATTCCTAAGTGAAGCGACTACCTAAATTAAATGGGAGAGAGTGGTACGAATACTTCCTGTGATTTTCCTATAAATAAGTTTATGCCCCTTAATTAAATGGTATGATAAATGAATTGAAATTCAACCTTTTTTCTTATAACAAAGAATGACTGACTATATAATTGTGATACCTAGGGATCACATACCTTATATTAGTGATAATCGGGCACGGTTCCCCTTTTATTTGGGATACCCAGGCATGGAGTCCCTTCTATTTGTGATACACAGGCAAGGAGTCCCACATATTTGCAATAATTAGGAAAGACATCCCACACATTTTTGATACTTTGTAAAGGCATACCATATACATGTGATAATCGAGCATGGAATCCCTAACTAAATATAATATGTGGGCATGAAATCCCTTGACACCTTTTGAGATTTAGACTATTACCCATGGATTCTTGAGTTACCCCTCAGGTTTAGTCCAGTTGTAGTATACATGTATATAAATATAGATGTCACTATGTATATACACTATATATATGTATACCTTGGTTATGTGTTCAAAGATCATCTGACTTAGGTCGAAGTAGGTAGTTTCATCTTGGTGTCCCTTAGGAACCAGAGCCGACCTGTTTACATTTTATAACTTTACCTAACTTATTTAAATTTCACACTGCTCATTTTATATAAAATGGATAGATTTTACTAGACATAATTGGTGGTGGAATATTGAGTATATCTCACATCCTATCCAGACTACCTATGGTACCTGAAAAAATCTTATGATTGTAGGGGTAGACAAAGGGAGGTGTCCAACTTCGGATGCTTGATTTTTAGTATTATGATAGAGTAAAAGAGAAGAGGACTAATATTAGGCTTGAGACACTAGTGAAGATATTTTTTTGGATATTTTTTATTTTTTTATATAATGATGTATATGAATTTAACCTTATCCCTTTTTTACAGCATCATGACATGATCATCATTTTGTATCCGTTATTGATTTAACTTCCACCTGTTTATTTGTTTGGAAAATTTATATTTATACTACTGATTATTTACTATTTCTTTTACTGATTATCATTATTATTCACCATTATTATACACTCTAATCAAGAGGGCATAGTATCGCCATAGAATCACCCGAGGCACTCACTATTAGTCAGTAGCCTCTGGTATAAAGGGAGGCGTGGTTGAGGTCATGTGGCCAACTAGATTAGGGCATCACTTAGTGGATACTGAGTTGGGACACTACAAGTCCCCTTTAAAAAATCCATTGGAACTAATAACTAGTTTATGAGTAAAATATTATGTAAGGATAGAATACCTAAGAAAGTAGAGATGGTCCGAGTCAAGGAGACGAGGTAAAACTATTTGAGGCGTTACATAGAACCCAATGTAGAATACTGTAACACAAACCAAAATATGGTTCAAAGTGTTTTCCTATAAGGTCTAGGGTTATTTTATCATACTCTAGATAAACTAACAATTAGAAAATATCATAATATTGAAACTTATGTTTTAATTCTGTCATTTTCATGGTTAATTATTTATATTTGTGAATGTCGTGTGATCACCTAGTAAATGAATTAGCAAGCATAAAAGAAGGAATAAAATATAACTAGATTATGAATAAATATTTTATCACACATGGTTAATCAGTTAAGTAAAACCCACTTAATATTAACAAGGCATGTGAAATGATAAAATGGTCTTTATGCATAAAGGATAAAAATCTATCAAATTAAAATAGAAATTTATCTTAGCCTTTAACTACTTAAGTTGGAATCAAACTCATAGTTTAAAGTGCTTGACCAACCCAAATTAGGGTGCTTTCCATTATTGTGGAAATTTTAGCTTGATGTTTTGGGTTGAATTAACTTAGTTTCCATCAATGGTTAGATTCCCAAGAAGTACTTTGTGTAACTATGAATCAAAGGCAGAGAAAATTAAAAAATAGTATTTTAGGATTGGGGATTCCACTAAACAAATCAAAGAACCATGAGTTAATTCAGTTAGTAAGTTAAATATACCTAAAACCCTTCAAATATCTTGTTTGGGCTAAGTATGGGTTATTATAAGGGGAATATATATCCTTGAAACTAGAATATCTAAGTGAAAAGATATTATAAAATTGATGGTGAGGTCTATTAGGTTTTGAAAAATAATGGGATATTAATAATTATTTAATTAAATTTAAATTTATTAATATATTTTGTAATAAAAAACAAGTACTAATTATCTGATCTTAATTTTTAGAAATGAAAAATAAAATGATGTTGAAAATATCACCACAATCCATACTTGAGAAGGATATCCTTCTCATCAGTGTAAATTTACCAAAATGGTATAGGTGCTTGTGAGTTATACTATTCCACAAATGAAAATTATACACGCTGGAAACCCCAATTCCTGAGTTCATTTCCAAAGAGAGTAATGAGGATATGGATGCATATAACATCATTTATCACCTTAAGGATCTCTACTAAGAGAAGGAAATATCATATAGATATGAAATCTCTAATGAACTATTCACATGAAATATTATAGATTCAGTAACAACTAGGGAACATGTAGTCAAGATGATTGGATACATTGAGAATCTAGACATATTGGGTTTTAATATCCCTGATGAAGTATAAAAATATCTCATTTTGTTCTCACCACCCAAAAACTTCTTCAATTTTATTTTGAATTATAATATGAGAAATAGCGAGAAGACACTTTCAAAACTTCTTACACTTATTCACCAAGTAGATAGAGACATATGGCGTGACAAATCTAGTGTAATTATGGAAAATAAGAAGAGGAAGAACAAGAAAAAGGGGCTGAATACTCATTCCAAGTCTAAGGATCTAGGGAACCATCCTTATAAGAATAAGAACATCTAAAGATAGGTTAAATAATATGATGTGTTTTTAATATGGTAATCAAGGCCACTAGAAGAGGAATTTTACCCTATAAAACAATCAAGGTGAAGCTTCAGGTGAATTCATTATTGAGTGTAATCTTTCCATATGTACCAATTGGGTATTAGATACTACCTATGGTTCTCACATTTGTATCCAAATATAGGGACCAAGTAGATTTCATAAGATTACCAGAGATGAGGTTGATCTATGGGATTCCATTAGAGCAAGGATGAATTCTCTAGCCATTGGAGACTACCATCTCACAATGTTGACATGATTGATTTTGATTATGAAGAACTGTTATTATGTACCTAGTGTTACCAAGAAAATTATTTATATTTTATGTTTAGATATCAATGGATTTATTTTACGATTTGGAAATAAAGGTTTATAATTTTATAGATATAACATATGTTATAGTATGATACAATTTAATAATGGTTTTTATGTATTAAATAATGAAAATAAAATATTTTCAATTGATAATGAATAAAATATGTGCGACTCATATAACACCTAGTTATGACATCACCATTTTGGTCAGATAAACAATACGTTTTTGAAAAAACTATATCAGAATGGTTAATTAAAATATTTTGAGATAAACCACTTGAAAGATGTCACTTTTTTTATAAGGTAAGATGACAAAACCACTATTTTATGGTCAAGGTGAAAGGGCCACAGGGATTCTAGATTAGGTACACACTGATGTGTGTGGACCTTTTCAAGTAGAAGCTAAAGGTGGATACTCATACTTTATTACTTTTACTGATGACTTGAGGAGGTATGGTTATATATACTTAATGAGGTACAAGTATGAATCCTTTGAGAAGTTCAAAGAGTTCAAGAATAATGTCGAGAATCATATTGGTAAGAAGATAAATAAACTTTGATCATATTGAGGTGGTGAAAATCTTAACAAAGACTTTATTGAATTTCTATGGGATTATGATATTTTATCTAAATCCACTCCACCTTATACACCTCATTGGAATGGTGTTAGTGAAAGGATGAGCTGTACCTTGTTGGAAATGGTAAGTTCGATGATTATTCACACAAGTATTCTATTATCCTTTTGGGCATATTCATTACATAAAGAATTATACTTACTAAATTGAATAACAAGTAAAGTGAAAAATGGTATTTTCTTTGGGTTACATAGTGGAAAAAACCTATTTTGTCACATGTTCATGCATGGGGTTGCGAGAAATTTATTAAGGCTAGCTTAAGAAAAAAAAATATAACCCTAAGGCATGAAGTGTATGTTTATATGGTATCCCATTAAAATAAGGGTATATTATCTACACAAACCTTTAGAAAAGAAAGTGACTATCGAAAGGCAATATGTTTTTATTGGGAGGGAGCACATCCTCAGGGAGGATAATGGGAGAAATATTGACTTTTATGAAGTTGATGCTCAATATACAAAATAGTTGGCACAAGAACTGATTCCATTGGTCCCCATGGAAGAAGATGTTCCTAAAACACAATTGCTTAATTGGAGTGAAAGAGAGGTAAGAGAACTATAGAGATACAATTTTCTAGTAACTGGTGATAGTGAATCATTATTGGTTAAAAATTATGATTGTATCTACTAAAAGGAGGTAGTAGAGCGATCATAAGCTACAAGATGGAAAGAAGAAATGAATTCTAAGATGAATTCTATATATCAGAACCAATTTTGGGTTCATATTGATCCACCAATTGATGTAAGAACTATTGGGTGTAAATGGGTATGGAACCTGCCATCGGGATAAGCCTGTGCATGCACATGAATGTCTAGCCGAACAACCATGTGAAGGTGGAGAGCTAATTTCACGATGAAGATGATGGGGAGGAGCAGTTCCAATTAGTTAGTCTGGGTTGTATGTTATGTTTGAAGCCTACGGGAAATGAATTTATCTAAGGCCTATGGGACATGTAACACTTACGGCTACGAGCCTTGTAAGGGTTCCACCTCACCCCTTGAAAGGTGGATTATCATCGTATATACAATGACTAGATACTAAATAGTTTTAGTATAGAACAATTCAAGAGTGTATTGGTTCCATTGTTACATGGTATATAGATTTTGAAGAAAATGTATCCTCAGAAACAAGAGGAAAGATAGAGAATGAGTGAGATCACATATGATTTTTCGATAGGATCCATCATGTATTCCATGTTAATTACAAGTATTAACATTGTGTATGCATTTATAATGATAGGAAGATATCAAAAAGATCTAGGGGAACATCATTAAACTGATATTAAGGCTATCCTTATGTATCTAAGGTGTACTAAGGATATGTTACTAGTGTATGTAGGATATGAAGAGATATTAATTAGGATTTATACATATTCAAGTTTTCATACATATTATAATAATATGAAGTCACAGTCTGGATATGTCTTTTGTCTCAACAGAGGAGCTGTGAGTTAGAAGAGTTCAAATAATCTAATTTTTGCCAATTCTATAGTGGAGTCCAAATATATTTTGGATTTTTATGCATCCAATGAAGAATTATAGATTCAATTTTTTTTTCTAAGATCTTGATATAGTACCTAGAAGTAAATATCCTATCACAGTCTACTGTGATAACATTGTAGTGGTGGATCTTTCCAAAGAGTCAAGGTCATACCAAATGAAAAAGAACATACTTTGGAAGTCTCATCCCTTGGGAGATTTTTATCAATGAGGTGAAGTTATAGTGAGTAGAGTAACCATGTAGGAAAACATTATGGACCCATTAATGAAAGGATTTATCCTAGTAGAAGAATGAGTATCATGTGAGGGCTATTGGATTGAAAGCTGTAATCATTTGGCTCTAGTGAAAGTGTGAGTCTGTTGGAGTTGGTTCCCTAGAAATAACTTGTTCAGTACTTGATTACATGTTTTCCTTATTAATTAAGTTTTCTTATCAAATTAAAATTGTTCTTATATATGAATTTCTTATGTGATAATTTCTTAAGAATATACGTTGCAATGAAAGGTTATAATATTTCCCTTCCAGAATGAGAACCTATAGGTTCCATGAAATTATTCTTGAACTTTTTTTATAGCTGGATGATATTTTTTGATGAGAAATAGATGATATAGGCTCTTAGGGGTATGATTATGATAAGACATCGAGACACCTTCTCATGGTGTTCTCCCTTGGTAATTTTAAGAGAGAAGGTTATGAGAATACATGTAATTACCTGAACTGTTATAAATGAAGTTTCCCTTTTTGATTTAATTAAACGTATTATTATGTAATATGGTTATAGAAAACACATGAAATTCCTTGGTTATATATTCTTGGAGTTAAAATATTTTTAAGAATATTTACCATTGTTAATATATTCTTTTAACTGTGATCACATGATTGGTATAAATATAGGGCCTTTAACAAATCCAATTGACTTAGACAAATGAAGTGATGACCTCAACCAGTAGAGTCATGCCCTATGAAGCCCATTTATCAAAGATTCTGAGGGAGATAAAAACTATGGTATTTTCCCTTGATCCATCCCAAGCTGAGATCCAAAAACTAAAGTACGATAAAAACCATTTATGGGAGAAGTTCAAGCTCATAGAGATCATGATCCAAACTATGTTCTCCGAACGACCCCATGAAAGTATCACCATCTCAAACATTACTCTTAGAGAGTATTTTGGTGTAATAAAGGGATATGTATTAATATATTAATAATATTAATATGTATATTGTATAGAATAATGAATCTATTTTCATTTTTATTGTTACTTTATAAATGATTTTGATTTTGATTCAATTAAACACAAATTGTATTTTCAAGTAATATTCAAATTCAATTAAGGGATTTATTTTAATGAATTAATAGATTTTTGAAAAAATTAGTATATTAATAAAATGTTATGATTAAATAATGTTTATTAATTTTAAATGGTCATATAATTTTTATGAAGTGAAATGTACTTTTTATAAGGGTTCAAAAACTGTTATTGTCAAAACCTAGCATTTTTAAATAAATGATGAATCTTATTTTAAAAGTGAAAATGAAAATATTTAGAAAATTATTTATATAAAATAAATATTTTTTTGAATCAGAATGTTGAAATTATCCAATGGTTAATTTTTCACAATTTTCTGAGACAGTCAAATTTTTTTGTAAATATTAAATGCCCTATAAATATACGGTGTATTTTATGACATCATAATGGACCAAAAATGATGAAATAAATACTATAATGGGTATCCTCATCCAAATTTATGTTTTAATATTAAAATAATGTGATTTTAAGTTTATTTGATTAATTTTATAATTCCTTTATGAATCCACCAAAATATATAATATATTTTATGATTTTAAATTCAATTATTTAAAAGAGTGACTCACCTCCACATAATAAAGGGTAATATTTTAATATATTTGGACCTTTTAATGATAAAATAATTAAAAACTCACCACCTTGAAAAAAAAATGGGAAAAAACCATGGGATGATTTTCAGTTTTGAATATTTTATTATATAGATTCCAAAACCTAAGTTTGTGATATATTAAAGAATTCCCCCATCATTTCCTATATAAACCCACACAACATCCCACTTATCTTAACTCAAAATAATTTTATCATGTCCTTAATATACCCTAACCTATCTATAATCCTTCTAAGGTTCCCCAAGCTCTCAAGAATCCCCTTTTCAATCTTTTGGAGCCACAAACTCAAGTAAGGGTTCTTTCCTTTCTCATATTTATCCAAGTTTATTTACCTTGTTATTAAATTTTATTTTCAATTAATAATGATGAGGTATGTTTTATCACCTAACCCATACTCCCCTTATTATTTATAAATTATTATATACCCATTTTTCTCTCATTAATCCCTCCCATGTACACCCATTACCATGCCGAAATTTTATAAGTATCCTTTTCTTTCTATTTTTATTCAAGATTATTTATCATTGTATGAATTATTTTAATAATTATATGTGTGTGGAAATATCATTACATATCCCTATTTCTATACAATTAATTTAAAAATTATTAGATACCCATTTTTCTCTCATCAACCCATTTTATGAAATTTTAAGTGACGCCGTTATGTTGCTGAATTTTCACTGCGATTTTCCATGCCAAACTAATTGTGTAGTGGATACCGTACCCATTACTTATCAATGGTGTTAAATTTTATGAACATATAACTTTTTATTGGGTACTTAAATATATTTATTCACACCCTTTATCATTTAATAAATTATGATGATTAATGAATCTGTTTTTATGATCTATGTGGCACACTTAAGCATGACAATGAAAAGAAAGTGACGGGCGTGACCATAATTATATAACACTCCAATGCATTGGGTAATGTTTAGTATCATGATACATCATTATAGGATAGGGGTGTACCTGATTCCTTTATGGGAATTTTTCCATAATGAATTCCTTGCAGTTTATCCTTGACCTATGTTTATGATGTAGTGTTTTAAGTTGTCTCCACATTTCCCATGATATGATTATCATGCTATATCATGCCTTATTATTCATGATCCTTTATGCCTCATTGATATGAATTTTCTAACATGTATTATTATCTTCATTTTATTCCATGTTTATTCCCTTACTGGTCTTTATGGCTCAGCCCTTTATTATGTATTTCCCCAGGTTATCCAATGCAGTTTTAAGCTCAAGCATGTTAAAGAAGTTTTTAGTAAAGTTGTTGTAATTCATGTTTAAAGTTGTAATGAAATTTACCTAATTCTAAAAGAAAGTACACTTCTCTATTTTTTTGGGTTGTATTAAGTGTAATTTTATGTAATTAAATAATTTATTAATTTGTAATAAATATAAGGGTTGTTATAGTTGGTATCAAAGAAAAAGTTTAGTTATTTTTTGGGATTAGGATTACAAAAATGTAGAAAAATCCTTAGAGATAAGACTAAGTGTAAGAATAAATTCCTAAATTTTTGGTGAGTATATGTTAAGTGTTTTATCAAGAAAATAAATCATTTTCTGAATTCTACAAGTGGATGTGGTTCTGCCACAAATGTACCTAGGTGTAACAACTCTGACAAGGTGTCCTGAGTATGACTCAGGGTAACCTGGTACATGACATTGAGCCTTACTGCATACCTAATTTGACACTACTATGGGATATGCTTTGGTAAATTCATAATCTTAGTACGAACTATTATTAAAGGAATAAAAAAATCCCTATAAAATATATGTTATAAAATAGATCATGGATAACATAGATTGATGACTATAAATTCATAAGTTAAGGAAATACATGCATTTTATAAGTTATCCTTTTAATTTCATTGTATTTTCCTTTATGTCTTTAATAGTTTGAAAATACTCTTCCCTAATTTTTCTTTTATTCTATCCAATGGCTGAAAATAAGAGGAATTGGGAAAAAATCATCTTTAAGGGAAATGTGAGGACTAACCCAATGAGAAGCCCAACCCAATAGGAGTAAGAATCATGAAATTCCTGACGATACTCCCTTATATGATTTATGTTTTTAATAGAAACCTAGATCAGGAGGAGCCTCCAAACCCCCCCAAAATAGAACACGCCACAATCAAGAGGTTCATGAGACAAAGGAACCTTATTTTCCAGTGGGGTTTTATTCGCGTTTGAGGGCCGTGCTCACGCGTCGACGGCTCTTCTTCCTCCTCCCAGGTGAGTTCACTGGGATTTCCCTATGGTTGACGCAGTTGGTTTGTCGGGCTTCTGTGGGTTCTTTCGTTCCTTGGGTGTTTTATTTGTTTTTGTGTTTTGTGTTGTGTTTTGTGTATGGATATGGTGGTTTTGTGCCGAGGGTTTCTATCTCATTGATACCAGTGACGAGGGTTTCTGCCTCATTGAAATTGGTGAAAGGTTCCACCGGCGGTGATGCTATTTCTCGTCGCCGGCGTGGGTGATTGCGTGATGTTGGGCGTCATTGAATCTCACCGGCGTTCTGGTGTTGGGATGATGTCTGAATGGTGTAGATTTGTTGTTGTTTAACGACGTCGATGGATGAAGATGGCCGAGTTCTCTTTCCGGCGACATGCTATTTTTTTGGTTAAGTTTTCCAGGGATGACCACGATGGTCGCCGGTGATGACGACGACGGGAGCCGGTGCATCTCGCTAGTGTTCCGGTGAATGTGTGGCACGTGACAATGGTTCGATTTGCGTGCGGGATTTTGGATTAATGTGCGGTGCACGACGCGAGGTATGTCAGTGCTGTCGCGAGATTAGTTGATAGGCTTGATATGATCGTGGGCGCGTGATGATGATACGAGTTCGAAGATCGAGGCGGCTAGTAGTGACCTGATTTTGAAATTTGAAATGTGTTTTTCGTCCAGATGTGGAGAAGTGGTTTAAGGGATGTATGGGTACGGGCAACCCCTTAAACCGGCTTCAGAAAATGAAAAAAATGATTTCCATCATATGATCTCTTAATCACTGAACAATAGATCAACTCCATTGTGAATATATTCTCTATATTTCAATGATTTGAACAAGAGAATGTTATTTTGTATGTTTATCGTATGGAGGGTGAATCTGATCAATGAATAAAATTGATCGAAAATATGAATCTTGAGGAAGAGATCTAGGAGATGGGATGGAAGGATTTCCAGAAAATGTTTTTCAATAAATATTTTCCCCGCACCCTTGAACTTAAAATGGAACGTGATTTACTTACCATTAAGAAAAAAGATGACGTATCTATCCAGGTGCATGAGGAAAACTGCACAAGGATTTCATGATATGCCTCTGACTTTATCATTACTCCTGAGTGCAAGGTTGAATTCTTATTTGGTGGGATAAAACCTAGCCTAGGGAAATCCCTGATGATCCATGACTTTGATAGTTATGAGGAAATTATCTGATGTTCCCACAAAGTTGAAATGGAGATTGGTGAATCTCAAGGGTATCATGGAGATAATAATATGAAAGTGGAGATCAATTTTGGAGGTCATATAGAGATATCTAACGGTGCCAAGAAATTTAAAAATTCCACTTGCCAAAGGTGTGTAAAGAATCACCATATAAATTTCTTGAAGGGGATGAGGAAATGATTTAGGTAATGGAAGGAAGGGCACCTAGATAGCGATTGCTGGTAGGAAAAACTCGCTACTGATACAATGGAAAGGAATGATCAAGTAAACCCTTAACACATTGTTCATTTCTAAAATTTCAAGGAACCATTAATTTTTTCAAACCAATGCACCAATTGAAGGGTTTTTAGAGACAACCAACTACCTCTAAGGCATCAAGGGATATCTTTTTCCATCAAAACTACTGAAGTGGATCCCGAAAACAAGGTGGGGATAGGTACACTAGTTATTTATTCAAGAATAGAGAATGCACTTTTTGATTTTGGTTCTACACATTCATTCATATCATGAAAGTTTAGTAAAACTATTGAAACACTATAAAAAATCATGGAAGTGGCGTTATCAGTGAAGACAAAAAATGGGGAAATTATTGCATCCCAAGTATATAAATCCTCCCCTATCACAATTTGTGGGATAAATTTTCTGGTGAACCTCATCATACCCCCTTTGGTGGAATTTGATGTAATTATAGATATGGACTAGCTTTCCCTAAATAGATCCAACATAAATTTCCATGAGAAGAAAATAAATCTCTATATTAAGAATCTACCCCAAATTCTGTACAAGTGTAAGGAGGAGGATGAATCTTCTTTAGAACCATCATCTCAAACATGGATATTATTGCATTATGAGAAAGTGTATCTAGATAAAATGATTTAGGCTAAGGAAATAATCATCTTTGAAGACATATCCATTATGAGGAAATACACTGATGTGTTTCCCAAGGAATTTCATGGTCTTCCTCCAAGACTATATATTGAATTTTCAATCGAGATTATACCTGGGGTGTTGCCATTGTCCATGACTCTATGTAGAATGGTTGTTATGTAACTTGAGGAGTTGAAGAAACAACTATAGGAGAATATAGATAAAGGTTTAATACAACCAAGTGCTTCACTATGGGGTGCACCGATCCTTTTTATTAAGAAGAAGGATGAGTCAATGCACCTTTGCATTGATTATCGTGAGCTCAACAAGATCATGATAAATAACAAGTATCCTATTCCTTGAATTGATGACTTGTTTGATCAAATACATGGATCATGATACTTTTCCAAGGTGGATCTAAGTTTGGGATATTACCAAGTTATGGGGAAGAAGGAGGATATTCCTAAAACTACTTTTGGTACAAGGTATGGGAACTATGAATTCATAGTAATTCCATTTAGACTCACTAATTCTCTTGCAATATTCATGGACTTGATGAATAGAGTATTTAGAGATAACCTAGAAAAATTTGTGATAGTATTTACAAATGATATTATAATATACTCCAAAAGTAAGGAGGAGAATGAGGAGCATTTGAGTACTATGATAAAGACCATGTGAAAGGAAAAGATTTATGCCATGTACAAAAAATGTGTGTTTTGGTTGAAGGAAGTCACTTTATTTGGGAATATCATCACTAGAAAAGGGATATCTATAGAACCTTCTAAGAATGAAGAAATTGAAAGATGAATGAGACCAAAATTTGTGATAGATATCCATAGTTTCCTTGGGTTATTTGAGTATTATCGTCAATTCATGAGAAATTTCTCACGATTATCAAACCCTCTTACCAAACTAACTCGAAATGGAGTCAAGTTTTCTTAGACTGATGAATGTGAAGAGAGATTCAAGGAGTTGAAAAGGATGCTTTTCATTTCCCTTATTATTACACTATCCTCAAGTGGAGAACTTTTCATGGTATTCAGTGATGCTTCAAAAAAGGGCTTGGGTTGTCTTTTAATCAAAAATGAAAAAGTCAAAGCCTATGCTTCAAGGTAGTTGAAATTTCAGAAATAGAATTACCCAACACATGATTTGGAGTTTCCAATAGTGATATTCACTTTGAAAATTTGGTGACATTATCTCTTTGGGGAGAAGTGTGAAATATACATGAATAAAAAAAGTCTCAAGTATATATTCACACAAAAAGAGATGAATATGAACCAATGAAGATGGTTAGAGCTGATCAAAGACCATGACTACTCAATTCACTACCATTTTGGGAAAGCAAATAAATCGATAGATTCTCTAAGTAGAAGGGATCCAACAATTCTGTAACACCCTGAGATTTTAAGAGATATATTATTTTTAGTTTTTTGATTTCATGTGTTTTATGACACACCAATATTATATTTTACTATATGAAACACTGTATTAGCTTGGAGTATACACAACACTATACTTGGCTTGTGTTATAAAAAATTTCAAGTTCTTTTGATAAAATTCATTTCATGCAACACTAAGTATAGATTTTGTTCAATTTATAAAATAACTATGTTTGAACTATGTTATACACAACACCAAAGGAATATTTCACTAAACGCAACACTGACTTGGCTTTCATTACATGCAAGAGTGACCTTACCCGATAGCTTGCGTTGTACACAATAATGAGTTTCACAAAACAATTATATATTATTAAAATATTATTATTTAATGGGGTGTAAAACAGGAATTTTGAAAATTATTAACCATATTTTTAATTTTATAACATAATCATTCATCTTATGTATTTTATAGAGCATGATATAAGAATAAATTAAATTTTTCTAACAGAAGAAGTATTTAAAAAAAATACACTTTTACCACCTTTTGACGGTGCACCAATTTTAAATATAGTTTCTAACACTTTTATATATTCTATTTGAAAAAATAAACATATTATTTGGAATAAGGACATCAAAATTTACTTTGGTTGAATTTTTGGTATTCTTCTGATAAAATTCATATTTTAATGAATAACGAAAAATACTGCATTTTAATCCAAAAATGTCTTTTCATATAAGTTATTTATATAGTTAGATTATATTTTTAATTGGTTTTAAAGTTTAATTGGATTATTTTTTTATCATTTAATCCAATATTTGTCATTTTAAGTAATTTAAAATTTAAATTGGACATAAACGCATGTCAATCTTTTGATAGTTTTTAATTCTTCAAAACCCGCTTTCTGGTTTTGACAATGGGAAATAATTAATTAACAAAATTTCTGTGTTTTGAATTTTGAAAAATGGATTCCATATTTGGAATCAGTGTTTAAAAATTATTTTAATAGGTTAATTTTATTTTATTTGGATATTATGAATAGTAACTACAGTAATTTTTATTTACCACAATTAAAGGTAAATCGGGTAAATTAGGGTAACTAACAATATGATAAAGATAAAAAAATTAACCTAACACCTAAAAAAAAATCCTATTTTAGGAATTAAAGTCGACTAATATAACCTATGGTTCAGAACTGATTCATTTAATGGACTTTTTTCCATGAAAGTGATGTAATTATAATTAAAAAAAAGAACGTGATAACATGTCACTCTCTTATATCTTATAAGAATAATAATTTTAATATAGTGATAAACATGAAAAAACTTTAAAAATAAATCTTCTATAGAAAGTTAATAAAATTATCCACACCATTTTAATTTATTTTTAATTTTTATATCTTAAATAATTACCATTAATGATGACACAATAGTGATGTAGAAATTATTTTATTGATATAAATATCAAATAAATGGTTTTCAAAATATTAAAATAAATATAATTTGAACTAATTAATGTGCTCCAAGAATTTTATAGGTGAATATGACTTCTTAGGAGTGTATTAAATATTTTTTTTGAATTTATCTTCTATGTGGATTTTATTTAAAGTAAAATAAATGAATAGTGTCAAAGTTGACACTATAGATATTTTATAAAAATAACATATTATTAAATTATTTAAAAATAAAAAATAGTTAAAAATTAAAAAGTGAAAATTATATGACCTAAAATTTCATAAAGTATACAATTATGAAAAATTTAGAACACATCATTAAATATTTATAACCATTGAATATTTAGAATTTTATTACCCCCAATAAAATTAAGTAGATTAAATAAAGATAAATCAAAATGATAAGGATTAAAATAAAATAAAAACATTTCTAAATTTTATTTGTTTAGAGGATTTAGTCCCATACTCATATTATCTTCTAAATAAATTAGTTTGGGAGCATTGTAAACCGAAAATCAATTTATAATAAATTAATATTTCAAGACTTTCCAAAGATGCCCCTCCCCTCTCTTATAAAAGGGAACCTCTCCTTCTCTTTTAATCACACCTCCAAATCCATTTGGCTTGACCAATACCTGAAAAAATCTACTCCCAACTTCCCTCACTTCATACTAGAGTCCACCATTTGGGAAGAAATCCATCTTAAGGAGTATTTTTGTGCATAACAAAAGGAGATACCCCAAAAAGAGGTAATTGTTTTATCACCTCTTTCAAAATCATTTTCTTCTTCGACTTCCTCTTCTTATGTTTTTCCATACTAAAGTAATAAATCCAGTATATTATACATGTTGATATGTTTTTATAATTATGGAGTAACCTTATACCTCAATTTATCCATCCTATGAATAACAATATCACCATGCGTTGGTACGTACGACTTAACAACTCCACGCCGTGATGTAATTTATTATTCAACAATAATTTATTTGTATGGGTATAATGACGAGTATAATGGATTTAAATAATGAATATAACACGATTATTATTAAATATAATTAATATACCATCCAATTACATACCATTTAACCATCAAAGGGAATGATATCGTCGCTCGTGCGTACACGATGCAGTGAGATTCATTATCCACATTAACAATTAAAGAATGATTATAAAATGTATATGATGATTAAAAATAATAATTAGAAACTTAATTTAATTATAGACATGAATAAAATATATCCTAAGAATAAAAAACATGACTTACATGGAAAAATAGGAATGGGAAAACAAAGCAGTTAAAACTTGAAATAATAGAAATATTGAAACACTATTAACATAATAATATAATAGGATCATATATAGAATCATAAATATGAATATGGTTATGGTATAATATAATAAAATACTTTAACCATTATACAGGAGGTTCAAATACATATGAAGGATATCAGACCCAAGGTAAGGGATAATTTTAAAATCTCATTATTATCCGAGATTGTTTATTCGTAAATATTTACTGGGGTATATTTATCATCCACATCCATGTTTTATAAATATATAACATTATTTATATTCTTATACTATTTTTTAAAGTTAATTTTACCCATTGAAGAATTTTATTAAATTGTATGGAAGGAATCTTTCTTTTGTTTTCCACATGAGGTACTTTTTGACTTTTCCGGCCAGAGTACAAGAAGAATGTTTTTTTAACTTATAAGGCATGATTGGATTTTTACACTTTCATAATGCCTTATTTCCATGTATCTTATTTTACAATATTTCAAGTGTATTTTCAATTAAATTATTTTCTTTAAAAAATTTCATGGAATTTTGATAAAGGAAGATGTTTTTAAAGAATAAAAGATATTTTCCTCAGGAATTAATTTCAAGTGTTTTATCAAAATTATTTTCCATCTAAGATAACATAGGGTTATGTTTCTATCCCTATTATTAATTTGATATTATTATATTTATGAGTGAATTATTTTTATTAAATTCATTTATTTTATATGGATTATGTTATGATGGAATTATGTTTAATAAAACTATTTTATTTCTTGGGTTATGCTATGATGATTGATTTATGTTTTTGTGGTATATGTAAGAATGATTTAATTATGAGATGGGTGTGACATATATATCCCTACAATTCATTGGGTAAATATTTTTATCTCATGAGATGGACATGAATAGAATGTAAAGTAAATTTGGTTTAGTAATATAGGGATGGAACGATAAGTAAATCCGATTCAGTAATACATGGTTGGAACGACAAGTAAACCCAGTTCAGTTATGGACTTTTCCCACTATAATGGTCTTGGAAGCAATGCCTTGTAAACTATGGAAATAATATTTTGTTCTTATTTGTTTTCTATAATTCCATGTTTTATTCTAATTCTATTTTATCATGGTTAATGTTCCTTTATTATCTATGTCTTACGTACTGCCAAGATTTATTTCATGACTCATGATTTTTATATTTAAACTTTATGTTCATGTTTTTAAATTATTATGTTTATGGTTTGTTTTATGTTCTTCATGTTTACCCTTACCGAACATTTTATTTCACGCTTTTTTATGTTTTCTTTTCACCAGGATATAAATAAAGGTTTTAGGTAGGAGATGGGAAGAGGAATATCTTTATGGAATATTTTGAAGATCTTTCACCAATTTAGAAGATTATGTTCCATGTTTCCAAAGGCACTAAAATAATATGGTCTTTGGGAGTATTTTTGTGTCATGTATTAAGTATTCTGAAAAAGTAATATAATGTCCATGTATATAAAGCTTGGGACTTTATAGTTGGAATCAGAGTGAAGGTTTAGTAAACCTTTGGAAACTAGGATGCAAAAAATTTAGTGAGACCCTTAGAGATATTTATAAGGTATGTATAGTGATGTCCCAAAGGTTAAGTCTAACTATAGGTTATAGTCATAGAATTATGATAATGATCATGAATAAACTAGGATTAAACCTAAGATGTTAGAGATTGAAAGTACTCCCCCTTTACTATGTTGTTTTCTTAGTATTATTTTTTCCTCTCACACTATTCTTTTTGGGTTTTAGATAATAGCTGGAACCTGAAGGAACTGTGTTAATGATCAATGCACTGGGCAATGTAATGATTGTCCTCATGAACAACCAAATGTTATAGGAGATTGAATTCAAAATCTTATTACTATACTTAGACAAGATATGCATCATTCTAGACTTCCAAATGAGCAGATAAGGGAACAATATTCTGTTGTGTCCTTCATGAGGCAACATACACCTTATTTTAGTGGGTCTTTTGATCCACTTGCTACTAAAAAATGGATCAATACCATTGAAAAGATACTTTATATCATCCACTATTCAGAACATAAAAAATTCATTTTGTTCATTTATCATTTTGAAGGTGAAGCAGACCATAGGTGGAATCTAAACAAGAATACAAGGCATCAAGATGAAATTGAATCCATGGAATGGGACAAGTTCAAGAACTTATTTTTCAATAAGTAATTTCCTCTTATTTTTCTAGAAAAGATGGAAAAGGAGTTTCTTGATATTAATAAAAATTATGATGAATCTTTTGGTACATATGAGGAAAATTTTACAAGAATTACATGGTATACTTCTAGTTTTATCATCCAACCTGAAAGTAAAGCTGATCAATTCTTCAGTGGGTTAAAACCAAGTCTTTAAAGGTCATTAGCTATAAGAGGATTTAGTAGCTATGAATAGATTGTGCATTTTACTATCAAGGTAGAAATGGAAGTTGGTGTTATATATCAATCTTATTGTTTTGACAAGAAATGAAATATGGAGTTCAAGGGAAAATCTAAAAACAATGGTGAAAAGAAGATGAATGTTTCTGTATTCTCAAAATGTGGAAAGAAGTATGGTAGAGATTGTCTTAAAGGGAATAGAAAATGTTTTAAGTGTGGAAAAGAAGGTCATCTAGTAGTTTAGTTCCTAATTAATGGGAAATTTTTTTGTTAATGATTTGAATAGAGAAAAGACTACAAAGAACACACCACCCACACTTCAATTCTACAAGTGCAATGAAATGGGGAATTATGCTAAACAATGCCCTAATCCAAGGGTTATAGATGATTATTGACACCAAAAACCTCTTAATGCCAAAGATAAAGGAAAATCACATGAGATCACTATTGATGATGTTGAGTATCATAATGAAGTGGTGGAATGATTATGTGTTTATGTAATGGGATTCCAAATTAGTGTTGTAGAATCTCTTTTATGGTATTATGGAATATTAGAATATCTATGTATTGGTACATTGTGGTTTTCCATAATTATATGGTACTGGTAACCATGAAAAGGGATTGAAATATATTTTTAAAGCACATTATATTCTCATAATGAAGGTATAAGAAGATAATGATATGTTTGATAGTATTAATGAACTCATGACTTATATAAGGACAAAGTGATATCATGGTTTGAGTATATATTTTTTTGGTATTTTTGGTGTGAGGAAAGAGTTAATTTTTAGAGAATGAATATTTTCACTAAGGGTCCATGGTAATTAATGTTATTACCATGTTTTAAGAGAATACATGATTAAGTTATTCCCATGTTTGGAATGTGACAACAAAGAACTACCTTTTGCGATATGTGATAAAAATGTTATGTCGATTTAGTTCTCCTCTTTCTAAAGTTTTATATTTTTAGTTTTTGGAAGGATTTTAATGTTATACATTTATGGATAGTATAAGTTATATTCCATTTTAAGTTTGTTAGATTAATTTATTATCTCACTATAGGTGGACTTATGCATATTTGATTACATGTGCTAACCTTTTTGTTGATGCAGATGGAATGACCTATCATTCTATCACATGATCTTCTAGGACTTCAAGAATAAAAAATTCAACTTCATTTATTTAAATAAGAGATGAATTGTAAACTGTTCAATGAATTAAAAAAGGTGATATTGTACCAAAATCAAGTAAGTATTTATTCTCATGCAGAATTTTTCAAATTTAGGGAAATGACATTGAAAACCAAAAATGTTATCAAAGTACATTCTTATTCTATGAATCAGGTGGTCCCTTAAATCATCATAGTTTTATGTATTTCTTGCATTTAACTTTATTCAAACCTTTTTCTCTATCACTATCCATCATAATATGATGGTTATATTTCTCTTATATATCCATGTTTTCACTTCCCACCTTTGTTATCCCATGTGGAAACCCAGTGATGAGTTACTTTGGGAAACCATTATGTTTCTAAATTTCCTTTTTCAAATGAAGTTTTAGTTTTTCTTTTTACATTGTGAGTTTTTATAAAAGAAACTTTCAAGTAGTAAACCTTTTACAACCTTGATGAATTTCTAGGGCGAAATTAATTTTAAGGGGGGTATAATGTAACACCCCGAGATTTTATGAGATATAATCTTTTTAATTTTTTTGATGTATTTTTTTAAGACACACCAATATTATCTTGTGCTATATGAAACACCGTATTAGCTTTTAGTATACACAACACTATCCTTGGCTTGTTCTACAAACAATTTCAAGTTCTTTTGATAGAATTAATTTTACACAACACTGAGTATATATTTTGTTCAATGTATAAAAAACCTTTGTTTGGATTATGTTATATTCCACACTAAAGAAATATTTTACTAAACTCAACACTGACTTGTATTTCATTACACACAAGAGATACCTTCCTCGATAACTAGCGTTGTATGCAACACTGAGTTTCACGAAACAATGATATATTATTAAAATATTATTATTTAATGGGATATAAACTAGCCATTTTGAATAGTATTAAGCCCATTTTGAATTTTATAAAATTAAAATTCATCTTTTTTATTTCCTAGAATATGATATAAGAACACATTCAATTTTTCAGATAAAAGACGTATTTTTAAAAAAATGTAGTTTTGCCGCATTTTGATGGAATACCAATTTAAAATATAGTTTTTAACAATTTTATTTATTATATTTGATAAAATAAATGTCTTTTTTTGGAATAGGGGCATAAAAATTTACGTTGGTTTAATTTTTGGTATTTTTTTGATAAAATTCATATTTTAATGAATAGTGAAAAATAAATCATTTTAATTCAAAATTGCCTTTTCATCTAATTTATTTATATAGTTAGATTATCTTTTTAATTGAGTTTAAAGTGTAATTGGATTATTTTTTATCATTTAATCCAATGTTGGTCATTATAAGTAATTTCACATTTAAATTGGACATACACAAATGTAAATCTTTTAATAGTTTTTACTTCTTAAAAACCCACTTTCTGGTTTTGAAAATGGGAATTAATTAATTAATGCAATTTATGTGTTTTTAATTATTAAAAATGGATTCAATATTTGGAATTAGTGGGTCCAAATTATGTTAATTTTTTACTTTTATTTTTTTGGATATTATGACTAGTAACTACGATAATTTTTATTTGCCACAATTAGATGCAAATCGAGTAAATTAGGGTAACTAACAATATGATAAAGATAATAAAATTAGCACAACACCTTCCAAAATACTATTTTATGAATTAAATTTGAAAAATATCACCTATGGGTTAGAATTTATTAATTTAATGGACTTTTTTTACTTTAACGTGATGTAATTATAATTAAAACAAAAGAAGGTGACAACACGTCACTCTCATATATCTTATAAGTATAATAATTTTTTATAGTGATAAAAATGATAAAACTTAGAACATAAATAATCTACAAAAATATAATGAAATTATATACATCATGTTAATTTATTTAGAATTTTTAGAGATTAAATAATTACCATTAATGATGACAGAATAGGGATGTAGACAATATTTTATTGATAGAAATTTTAAATAAATGGTTTTAAAAATATTAAAATTAATATCATTTGAACTAATTAATGTGTTACACGAATTTTATAGGTGACTACGACATTTTATTATTGTATTAAATATTTATTTTTTAATTTATCCTCTGTGCGGATTTTTTTAAAGTCAAATAAATGAATAGGGTCAAAATTGACACTATTGATATTTTATTAAAATAACATATTATTAAATTATTTAAAAATCACAAAAAAATAGTTAAAAATTATAAAGTGAAAATTATATGGTCTAAATTGTTATAAAGTATCCAATTATGGATAATTTACAACACATAAGTTAATATTTATAACAATTTAATATTTAAAATTTTATTACCACAAATAAAATTAAATAGATTAAATAAGGATAAATCAAAATGATAAGGTTTAAAATAAAATAAAAACATGTATAAATTTTATTAGTTGAGATTATTTTGACCCATAATCCTCTTATATTTTAAATAAATGAGTTTTAGATAATTATAAACTGAAAATAAATTTATAATAAATTAATATTTCAAAACTTTCCAAAGGTGCCCCTCCCCTCTCTTATAAAAGGGAGCCTCTACTTCTCTTTTAATAACATCTCCAAATCCATTTGACTCGGAAAAATAATATCCAAATATCCTCAGAACTTCCCTAAATTAATTCTACAGGACACCCTTTGGGTATAAATACATCTTAATGAGTCCTTTTGTGCATACCAAAAGGAGATACCTGAAAAAGAGGTAATTGCTTTATCACATCTCTCAAAATTATTTTCTTCTTTTACTTTCCCTTATTATGTTTTTTCCATAATAAAGTAACAAATATAGTATATTATACATTATGAGATGATATTAAAACTATGGGACAACCTTATACCTCCTTTTAACCATCCTACTAATAACAATATCACCATGCGTGCGTACGTACGACTTACCGTCTCCACGCAGTGGTGTAATCTGTTATTAAAAAAATACTTTTTTTTGGATGGATATAATGATGTGTATAATGAAGTTAAATAATCAATATAACATTATTTTTATTCTGTATAATTAATATATAATCCAATTATACACCATTTAATCATCAAAGGGAATGATATCGTCACTCGTGTGTACGTACGACCTACCATCTACACGATGCAGTGAGATTAATTCTCCATGTTAACAATTAAAGAATGATTGTAAAATTTATATGATGAGTAAAAATTATAATTATGAACTTAATTAAATTACTTAAATTAATAAAATACATCCTAATAATAACAAACATGACTTACATGGAAAAACAGGAATGGGAAAACGAAGCAGTTAACACCCGAAATAATGGCAATATTGAAACACTATTAACAAAATGATATAATAGAATCATATATGATATAATAAATATGAATATGGGTATGGTATAATTTAATAACATAGTTTAACCATTATAAAAGAGGTTTAAATACATACGAAGGATATCAGAACCATGGTAAGGGATAATTTTGAAATCTCATTATTATCCGAGATTGTTTATTCGTAAGTATTTACTGGGGTATATTTATCATCCATGTCCATGTTTCAAAAATATAAAATATTATTTATATTATTCTACTATTTTTTAAATTCAATTTTACCCATTGAGTAATTTTATTAAATGGTATGGAAGGAATATTTATTTCGTTTTCTATATGAGGTACTTTTTGACTTTTCTGGTAAAAGTACAAGAAGAATGTTTTTTAACTTATACAGCATGAATGGATTTTTATGCCTTCATAACACCGTATTTCCATGTATATTATTTTATAATATTTCAATTATATTTTTAATTAAATTATTTTATATGAAAAATTGAATGGAATTTTGATAAAGAAAGATGTTTTTGAAGAAGAAAGGATATTTTCCTTAGGAATTTATTTCAAGTGTTTTATCAAAATTATTTTCCATCTAAGATGACATAGGCTTATGTTTATATCACAATTATTAATTTTATTTTATTTTTTTTATGAGTGAATTATTTTTATGAAATCCATTTATTTTATATGGATTATGTTATGATGAAATGATGTTTATGAAATCTATTTTTTTCTCTGGTTATGCTATGATGAATGATTTTTGTTTTTGTGAAACATGTAAGAATGATTTCATTATGAGATGGGTGAGTCCTATATCTCCCTCCAATGAATTGGGTTAATATTTTTTTCTCATTAGATGGACATGAAAGTAATGTAAAGTAAATCTAGTCCAGTAATACAGGGTTGGAATGATAAGTAAATTCATTTTAGTAATACATGGCTGGAATGACATGTAAACCCGGTTCAGGAATGGACTTTGTCCACTATGATGGTCTTGGAAGCAATTCCCTGGATACTATGGAAACCATATTATGTGCTTATTTTTTTTCCATAATTCCATGTTTTATGCCAATTATATTTTATCATGGTTATTGTTCCTTTATGATCTATGCCCTACGTACTTCCAAGATGTATTTTATGACTCATGATTTTGATATTTAAACTTTATGTTCATGTCATTACATTCTTATGTTTTTGGTTGGTTTTATGTTCTCTATGTTTACCCTTAATGAGAATCTGAGCTCACCCTTTTTTATGTTTTCTTTTCCTCGAGATATAAAGAAAGGTTTTAGGTCAGAAAACAAAAGGATAAGATCTTTATGGGAGATATTGAAGATCTTTCACCAATTTAGAAGATTATGTTCCAAGTTTCCAAAGGCACTAAAATAATACAGTCTTTGGGAATATATTTGTGTCATGTATTAACTATTATGAAAAAGTAATGTAATTTTCATGTACATAAATCTTGGTTCTTTACAATTGGTATCAGAGAGAAGTCTTTGTCATCCTTTGGAAACTAGGATACAAAAATTTTAATGAGATCCCTAGAGATATTTATAAGGTATGTCTTGATATGTCACTAAGATTAAGTCTAACTATAGTTTACAGTCCTCTAATTATAGTAATGATCATGAATTACCTAGGATTAAACCTATGATGTTAGATATTGAAAGTAATCCCCCTTGATTATGTTGTTTTCTTAGTATTATTTTTTCCTCTCACACTATTCTTTTTGGGTTTTAAACAATGGCTGAAACTAGAAGAAACTGTGTTAATTATCAATACACTAGGCAATATAATGATTTTACTCTTAAACAACCAAATGTTATGGGATATGGAATAAAAAATATTATTGCTATACTTACACAAGCTATGAATCATTTTGGACTTTCAAATGAGAAGAGAAGGGAACAACATTCTGTTAAGTCCTTCATGAGGTAATGTCCACCTTCTTTTAGTGGGTCTTCTGATCCACTTGCTGCTGAACAATGGATCAGTACCATTAAAAAGATATTTTTCCATCCTATGCTATTAATAACATGAAAAAGTCATTTTGGTCATTTATCATTTAGAAGGTGAAACCTAATAGTGGTGGACTCGAATCAAGAATACAAGGTTGCAAGATAAAATTGAATCCATGGAATGGGATGTGATCAAGAACTTATTTTTCAATAAGTACTTTCCTCACATTCTTTGAAAAAAAAATGGAAAAGGAGTTCCTTGAGCTTAAGCAAAAGGATGATGAATATGTTGGTACATATGAGACGAATTTTACAAGACTTGCAAGGTATGCTTCTGGTTTTATCATCCAACCTGAAAGTAAAGATGATCAATTATTCAGTAGATTAAAACCAAGTCTTTGAAGGGAATTAGATATAAGATACTTTAGTAGCTATGAAGATATTATGTGTTGTGCTATCAAGGTAGAAATAAAAGTTTGTGTTACATATAAATCTCATTGTTTTGATAAGAAATTATAGAAGAAGTTCAAGGGAAAATATCAAAACAATGGTGAAAAGAAGATGAATGTTTCCTTATGCTCAAAGTGTTGTAAGAAGCATGGTGGAGATTGTCTTAAATGGATTAGAAAATGTTTTAAGTATGGAAAATAAGGCCATCAAGTAGTTGATTTCCGAAGTAATTAAAAAAAGGTTGTTAATGATGTGAATAGAGAAAAGACTATAGAGAACGCACCACCCACACTTCAATGCTACAAGTGCAAGGAAATGGGGCATTATGCTAACCAATGCCCTAATCCAAGGGTTATTGATGATTATCAATGCCGAAAACCAATTAAGTCCAAATACAAAGGCAAATCACTTGAAATCACTATTGGTGATGTTGAGTATGATAATGAATCGTGGAATGATAACATGTTTATGTAATGGGATTCCAAAATAGTGTTGTATAATATCTTTTATGGTATTATGAAATATTGGAATATCTAGGTATTGGTCCATTGTGGTTTTCCATAAGTATATGGTACCGGTGACCATGAAAAGTGATTGAAATATTTTTGGAAGGCACATGATATGCACACAATGAAGGGGTAAGGAGATAATGAGATGTTTGATAGTATTAATGACCTCATGACTGATATAAGGACAAAGTGATATCATGGTTTGAGTATATATAATTTTTGGTATTTTTGGTGTTTTTAAAGAGTTAATTTTGACATAATTTATGTTTTCACTAAATTTCTATGATAATTCATGTTATTACTATGTTTCATGAGAATACTTGATTATGGTATTACCATGTTTGGAATGTGACAACAAAGAACTACCTTATGCGATATGGGAAATAAATGTTATGTTGATTTAGTTCACCTCTTTATAAAGTTTTGTATTTTTAGTTTTTGGAAGGATTATAATGTTATCCATTTATGAATAGTATAAGTTATATTCTATTTAAAGTTTGTTAGATTAATGTATTATCTCACTATAGGTGGACTTATGCATATTTGATTACCTTTGGAAACATTTTTGTTGAGGTAGATGGAATGACCTATCATTCTATCACATGATCTTCTAACACTTCAAGAATGGTAAATTCAAATTCATTTATTTAAATAAGAGATGGAGTGGAAATCGTTCAAGGCTCGAACAAAGGTGAGATTGTACCAAAATCAAGTAAGTATTTATTCTCATGAAAAATTCTTCAACTTCAGGGAAAGGACATTGAAAACAAAAAATATTATCTAAGTACCTTCTTATCTAATGAATCAGGTTGTCCCTTAAATCATCATATATTTATGTCTTTCTAGTAGTTAACTTTCTCCAAACCCCGTTCTCTATCATTATCCATCAGAACTTGATGGTTAGATTTCTCGTCCATATCCATGATTTCACTTCCCACCTATGTTATCCTATGTGGAAACCCAGTGATGAGTTACTTTGGGTAACCATTATGTTTCTAACTTTCCTTTTTAAAATGAAGTTTTAGATTTACTTTTTACGATGTGAGTTTCCATGAAATAAACTTTTAAGTAGTAAACCTTTTATAACCCCAAAACATTTTTAGGGTGAAATTCATTTTAAAAGGGTATAATGTAACTCCCCAAGATTTTATGAGATATATAATTTTTAATTTCTTTGATGTATTGTGTTGTATGAAACACCAAGATTAGTTTTCCTTATATGCAACACTGTATTAGGTTGCAGTATACGCAACACTATACTTGGCTTGTGTTACAAACAATTTCAAGTTCTTTTGATAGAATTCATTTCATACAACACTGTTTATATATTTTGTTCAATGTATAAAATAACTATGTTTGGATTATGTTATACGCCACAAAAAGGGAATATTTCACTAAACGCAACACTGACTTGGATTTGATTACACGCAAGAGCAACCTTCCTTGATAGATTTCATTGTACGCAACCCCAAGTTTCTTGAAACAACGATATATTGTTAAAATATTTTTATTTAATGCGATGTAAACTCGAAGTTTTGAATAGTATTAACCACATTTTTAATTTTATAACAGTAAAATTTTTATTATGTATTTTCTAGAACATTATATAATAACAAATTCAATTTTTCTGATAAAAGAAGTTTTTTTTTAAAAAAATGAAGTTTTTCCACCTTTTAATGGAAAAAAATTTTAAATATACTTTTTAACACTTTTATACATTCTATTTGAAAAAATAAACATCTTATTTGTAAGAGGGACATCAAAATTTACTTTGGATTAATTTTTGGGGTTTTTCTGATAAAATTCAAATTTTAATGAATAGTGAAAAATACTGCATTTTAATTCAAAACTGCCTTTTCATCTAATTTATTTATATATTTAGATTATATTTTTAATTAGTTTTAAAGTGTAATTGAATTATTTTTTATCATTTAATCTAGTGTTGTTCATTGTAAGTAATTTCACATTTAAATTTGACATAAATGCATGTCAATCTTTTGATAGTTTTTACTTCTTAAAAAACCGCTTTCTAGTTTTGAAAATGAGAATTAATTAATTAATGAAACTTATATGTTTTGAATTTTGAAAAATGGTTTAAATATTTGGAATCAGTGGGTCCAAATTATGTTAATAGGTTACTTTTATTTTTTTTATATTATGAATAGTAACTGCGATGATTTTTATTTACCACAGTTAAAGGTATATTGGGTAAATTAGGGTAACTAACAATATGATAAAGATAATAAAATTACCCTAACACCTATAAAAATACTATTGTATGAATTAAAATATACCAATACAACTTACAAGTCATAATTTATTCATTTAATGGACTTTTTTTTCAAGAAATTAATGTAATTATAATTAATACAAAAGATGGTGACAACATGTCACTCTCATATATCTTATAAGTATAATAATTTTAATATAGTGATAAAAATGATAAAACTTCAAAAATAAATAGTATTCAAAACTCTAATGGAATTATATACATAATGTGAATTTATTTATAGTTTTTATATATTAAATAATTACCATTAACGATGACATAATAGTGATGTAGAAATTATTTTATTGATATAAATATCAAATAAATGGTTTTAAAAATATTAAAATAAATATTATTTGAACTAATTAATGTGCTCCAAGAATTTTATAGGTGAATATGACATTTTAGGAGTGTATTTAATATATTTTTTTAATTTATATTCTGTGTGGATTTTATTTAAAGTCAAATAAATGAATAGTTTCAAAATTGACACTATTGATATTTTATAAAAATATAATATTTTTAAATTATTTAAAAATAAAAAAATAGTTAAAATTAAAAATTGAAAATTATATGGTCAAAAATTTAATAAAGTATCCAATTATGTACAATTGAAAAAACATAAGTAAATATTTATAACCATTTAATATTTTGAATTTTATTACCATAAATAAAATTAAAAAGATTAAATAAGGATAAATCAAAATGGAAAGGTTTAAAATAAAATCAAAACATGTCTAAATTTTATTGGTTGAGAGGATTTAGAACCATAATCATTATATCTTAGAAATAAATGAGTTTGGGAGAATTATAAACTGAAAATAAATATATAATAAATTAATATTTCAAGACTTTCCAAAGGTACCCCTCCCCTCTCTTATAAAAGGGAACCTCTCCTTCTCTTTTAATAATACCTACAAAGCCTTTTTTCTTGGAAAAAACCTGACCAAATTTCTTAAAAACTCCCCTCACATCATCTTAGAGGCCACCCTTTGGGAAGAAGTCCATTTTAAAGAGTCCTTTTGTGTATACCAAAAGAAGATACCTAAAAAAGAGGTAATTGTTTTATCACCTCTTTCAAAATTATTTTCATATTATTTTTCCTCTTATTATATTGTTTCCATACTAAAGTAATAACTCTAGTATATTATACATTATTATATGTTATTATAATTATGTAACCACCTTATAAATCCATTTATCTATCCTAAGAATAACAATATCACCATGTGTGCGTACATATGACTTACCATCTCCACGTCGTGGTGTAATTTGTTATTCAACAATACTTTATTTGGATGGATATAATTATGGGTATAATGGATTTAAATAATTAATATAACTTGATTATTATTCTATATAATTAATATACCATCCAATTCTATACCATTTAACAATCAAAGGGAATGATATCATTGCTCGTGCGTATGTACGACCTACCATCTCCACAATGTGGTGAGATTCATTCTCCACGTTAACAATTCAAGAATGATTATAAAATTTATACTATGAGTAAAAATATTAATTATAAACTTAATTTCATTCTGGGAATTAATAAAATACATCCTAAGAATGAAAAACATGACTTACATGGAAGAACATGAATGAAAAAACGAAGCAGTTAACTCCCGAAATAATGGGAATATTGAAACACTATTAACAAAATGATATAATAGGATCATATATGATATCATAAATATGAATATGGTTATGGTATAATTTAATAAAATAATTTAACCATTATAAAGTAGGTTCAAATACATATGAAGGATATCTGACCTAAGGTAAGGGATAATTTTGAAATCTCATTATTATCCGAGATTTTTTAATCGTAAGAATTTAATGGGGTATATTTATCATCCATGTCCATGTTTACTAAATATATAATGTTATTTATATTCATATAATATTTTTTAAATTCAATTTTACCCATTGGTTAATTTTATTAAACATTATTAAAGGAATCTTTCTTTCATTATCCTTACGAGGTACTTTTTCACTTTTTCGACAAGAGTACAAGAAGAAAGTTTTTTAACATACACAGCATGAATGGATTTTTATGCTTTCATAATAGATTTTTTCAATGTATCTTACTTTAAAATATTTCAATAGTTTTTTCAATTAGATTATTTTCTTTTAAAAATTTCATGGCATTTTGAGAAATCAATATGTTTTTGAAGAAGAAAGGATATTTTCCTTAGGAATTAATTTTAAGTGTTTTATCAAAATTATTTTCCATCTAAGATGACAAAGGATTATGTTTCCATCCATATTATTAATTTTATTTGATTGTGTTTATGATGGAATTATTTTTATGAAATTCATTTATTTTATATGAATTATGTTATGATGGAATGATGTTTAAGAAACCCATTTTATTTCTTAGGTTATGCTATGATGAATGATTTATGTTTTTGTGGTATATGTAAGAACAATTTTATTATGAGATGGGTTGGACCTATATCTAACTAAAATGAATTGGGTAAATATATTTATCTAATGAGATGGACATGAATGGAATGATAAGTAAATCCGGTTCAGTAATATAGGGCTGGAATGACAAGTAAATCTGGTTCAGTAATACATGGCTGGAACGACAAGTAAACCCAATTCAGTAATGGACTTTTTCCAATATGATGGTCTTAGTATCTATGCCTCTGATACTATGGAAATCCTATTATGTGATTATTTTTTTCCACAATTCCATGTTTTATTCCAATTCTATTTTATCATGGTTAATGTTCCTTTATGATCTATGCCTTACGTACTGCCAAGATTTATTTCATGAATCATGATTTTGATATTTAAAATTTATGTTTAGGTTTTTACATTCTTATGTTTATGGTTTGTTTTATGTTCTTCATGTTTACCCTTATTGATCATTTGAGCTCACCCTTTTTTATGTTTTCTTTTCCATAGGATATAAATAAATGTTTTAGGAAGGAAAAAACAGGAATATCTTTATGGAAGATATTGAAGATCTTTCACCAATTTAGAAGATTATGTTCTAAGTTTCCAAAGGAATTAAACTAATATGGTCTTTGGGAATCTGTTTGTGTCATGTATTAAGTATTCTGAAAAAGTAATGTAATTCCCATTTACATCAATCTTGGTTCTTTACAAAGTCTGTCATTGATGATAATTGAGAAGGATCCAATCTTCTTATACTTAAAGAATATGGACATGGGAATCATAAAGGAAGACACGTCATCAATCCTTTCACATATGATTGCTCAACCATCTCTTCTAGAGATGTTAAAGGATTCTCAAAGAGTTGATGTGGGAATTTAGAATAAAGTGGAAACTATAAGAAAAGGGAAATCCTCAGAGTTCAATGTTAATGTATAAGGTGTCATAATATTTGGGTCAAGACTATGTGTACCATCAAATCTCTAGTTAAAGAAGGAGATGTTAGATGATGCACATAGACCAACCTTCTCTATCCACCCAAGAAGCAAAAAGATGTATCGAGATCACTGATAACACTATTGGTGGGACAATATGAATAAGGAGACCATAGAATATACATCAATATGTCTTGTATGTCACTAAGTGAAAGCAGAAAAGAAAAAATAAAAGAGGATGATGCAACCGTTTTCCATACCTATATGGAAATGGGAAACATCACCATGGACTTTATCACTGATATTATAAAGAAATCAAGAGGGAATAATGATATATGGGCTATGCAAGATCATATTACAAATACTTTAAACTTTATTGTGATACAAGAGGAATTATCATTGGATATACTTTCACAAATATACATCAGGGAAGTGGTCAGGATACATGGAGTACCACTATTGATTGTATCCCATCAAGATTTAAGATCCAGATCAAAGTTTTGAAAAAGTATTCAGCATGATCTAAACACTGAGTTGAACTTTTGGAGGTCTTATCACCCTCTAACTTATGGCCAATCAGAGCATACTATCCAAACACTTGATGACATGTTGAGAGCATGCTCAATGGACTTCAAAGGAGGATGAGATCAAAATATTCCTCTGGTTGAGTTCTATTACAACAACAAATTTCCTCTCAAGCATCCAAATGGCTCCTTATGAAGACCTTTATGAGAAGAGGTTTATAACACCTACATGCTGGGATGAAGTTGGGGAATGAAAACTGATAGGTCCTGAAATGGTCGAGGAAATGGGAGAGAAGGTTAAGATCATTATGCAGGACATCAAGACTGCTCAGAGTCAACATAAGAGCTATGCTAAAAATCATTGATTAGACCTAGATTTTGATGTTCGAGACATGGTTTTACTCTACACATATCCATGTAATAAAGTGATAATGTTTGGGAATAAGGGAAAGCTTATTCCAAGATACATCAGCCCCTTTGAGATCCTTGATCGCATTGGAGAAGTGGCCTATCGACTTGCACTACCACCTAAACTACCACAAGTTCATGATGTATTCCATGTATCAATATTGAGGAAGTATATACCTAACCCTTCACATGTAATTAATCCATAGGTGGTTCCATTGGAGAATAATCTTTCCTATGAGGAGAAACCATTGAAGATCTTGGATCGTATAGACAAAGTTCTAAGGAATAAGACAATGTATCCGGTAAAACTGTTGTGGAGAAACCACAAGTTTGTAGAAGAAACATGGAAACCATAGGAAGTGATGAAATAGAGTTACCCTCATATGTTTTAAAGTGGGAAATGAAAATTTATAAGAAAAAATTTCTTAAGGGGGAATATTATAATAACTTGAACTATTATAAATGAAGTTTCTCTTTTTGATTTAATTAAATGTATTATTATGTAATATGGTTATAGAAAACACATGGAATTCCTTGTTTACATCTTATTTAATTTAAAATACCATTAATAATATTTAACATTGTTAATATATCCATTTAATAGTGATCACATGATTAGTATAAATATAGGGCCTTTAACAAATCCAATTGAATTAGAAAAACGAAGTGATAACATCAACCAGTAGAATCATGCACTATGAAGCCCATTTATTGGATCTTATAAGGGAGATAACATCTATATTATTTTACCTTGACTAATACCAAGATTATATCTAATAACTTAAGAATAATAAAAACCGTTTATGGGAGAAGTTCAAGCTCATCGAGATCACGACCCAATCCAGGTTCACCGAATGACCCCATGAAAGTCTCACCATCACACACCTTACTCTTAGGGAATATGCCAATGTAATAAAGGGATATGTATCAAGATATTAATAATATGAATATGTATATTTTATTGAATAATTATTCTATTTTCATTTTTATTTTCACTTTATAAATTATTTTGATTTTGATTCAATTAAACACAAATTGTATTTTCGGGTAATATTCAAATTAAATTAAAAGATTTATTTTGATAAATTATTGGATTTTTGAAATAATTATTATTTTAATAAAATTTTATTATTAAATAAGGTTTATTAATTATAAATTTTCATATAATTTTTATGAATTAAAATGTACTTTTTATAAGGGCTCAAAAACTATTATTGTTAAAAACCTAGAATTTTTCAGTAAATTCCATATCTTATTTTAAAATTGAAAATAAACATATTTTGAAAATTATTTAGATAAAATAAATATTTTTTTTGGATTCAGAACATCTAAATTATCCAATGGTTATTTTTTTCTAATTTTTTGTGACAACCAAATTTTTGGGTAAAAATTAAATACTATATAAATATACGATGTGTTTTATGACATCATAATGACCCATAAATGATGTAATAAATAATATAATGGGTATAATAGGAAAAAATTATGTTTTCCACTTAAAATAATGTGATTTTAAGTTTATTTTATTAAATTTGTAACGCCTTTATGAATCCTCCAAAAGATATAATATATTTTATGATTTTAAATTTATTTCTTTAAAAGAGTGACTCACCTACACATAAGCAAGGGTAATATTTTAATATGTTTGGACCTTTTAATGATAAAATAACTAAAACCTACACACCTTGAAAAAAACCATGGGAAAAACTATAGGAAGGTTTTTGTTTTTGAATATTTTATTATATAGAGTCCAAAACCTAAGTTTGTGAAATATTAAATAATTCCCCTCTAATTACCTATATAAACCCACCCAATATACCACTTATCTTAAAAAAATCCTTATTTAACATCCTTAATCTTCCCTCCCTTCTCTAGAATCCTCCCATGGTACCCCAATCTCTCAAGAATCCCCTTTTCAAGCTTTTGGAGCCACACACTCAAGTAAGGGTTCTTTCATTTCTCATCTATATCCAAGTTTCTTTATCTTGTTATAACATTTTATTTTCAATTACTAATTATGGGTTTTTTTGAACCCCAAATACTTACATTATTATGTATAAATTATTAGATACCCCTTTATCTCTCATTAATCCCGCCCATGTCCACCTGTTACCATGCCGAAATTTCGTAAGCATCCATTCCTTTATCTTTTTATTCAATATTATTTATTATCACATACCTTATTTTTATAATTATATGTGTGTGTACATGTATTTAAATTTCCAAATTTATTCCCACTTCATGTAAAAATTATGAGAGACCCATTTTGATGTCATCAACCCATTTTATGAATTTTTAAGTGATGTCGTTATGCTGCTGAATTTTCACTATGACTTTCTATACCAAACCAACTGTGTAGTGAAAACCATACCTATTTCCTATCAAGGGTGTTAACTTTTATGAAAATATACATTTTTATTTGGTACTTAAATATATTTATTACATACTCCTTGATTTTAGAAAAAATTATTACGATGAATGAATAAATGTTTTATGATCTATGTGACGCACTTAAGCATGATATTAAAATGAAAGAGACGGGTGCACCCAAAATTATATAGTGATCCAATGAATTGGGTAATGTTTAGTATCATGATAAGTAATTTCGGGAAAGGGGTCTACCTTATTCCTTTATGGTACTTTTTCCACCATTAAGTCTTGGTGGTTTATCCTTGACCTATGTTTATGGTGTAGTGTTTTAAATTGTTGCCACATTTCCCATGTTATGATTATCATGCTATATCATGCCT
This sequence comes from Viscum album, assembly GCA_963277665.1. Lineage (NCBI taxonomy): Eukaryota > Viridiplantae > Streptophyta > Magnoliopsida > Santalales > Viscaceae > Viscum > Viscum album. The sequence goes on from OY728135.1 coordinate 1,891,439,143, forward strand.
TATTATTCATGATAATTTATTCCACATTGATATTCCTTGTCTAAAATGTATTATTATCTTAATTTTTTTCCATGTTTATTCCCTTACTGGGCTTTATGGTTCAAACCTTTCTTATGTATTTCCCTAGGTTATCCAATGCAGTTTTAAGCTCAAGCATGTTAAATAAGTTTTCATTAAAGACATAATTTATGTTTAAATTTGTAATACAATGTAACTAATGACCAAAAACACTACAATTATCAATATTTTGGGTTTTATTAAGTGTAATTTTATGTAATTAAATCATGTATTAAGGTATAATAAATAAAAGGGTTGTTATAACATACCCATTAATAAAAATACACATTTCTATGTGTCATTGGATTTTCTTATCTATGGATGCATGTATTTATCCTTAGACTTTAATATTATCATTAATTGATACCATAACTCTTTTTATTTTATTTATTGACAAAATCCATGATGATATATGTTCATAGTGAAGTATTATGTTTTAGGTTAGTCATGAGTGATATTTCATTAATAGATAATGTGAGAAAGGATTTATCCCTTATATCTCTAGATAGAAGTTGATATCTCATGCCCTTTGATAGAGATGGAACTGACTATATAAATCCATGTCCATGGGGTTTGGTGGGTTATTTTTGAAATGTAAAATAATGAGACATTGATAATATAAGTTGATGGCACTAACATGCAACCTGTTTGAGAGAGATATCGTGATAAAGGGATTATATTAGATGGTAAACATTCATATGAGGTTGTAAGTTATTATGAAATTAAATTATTTCTCTATGGATTCGTTTGAATGTTTCTAGATTCTAACATTGTAATTTAGGTGGTTATTCCTAATGCCACTGAGAAAAAGGCCTAGGGGATCACACACTTAGTGTATCCACAATAATAGTTAAATATAAGTAATGAATTTAATAAGTTAGAATAATGGAGATTTATTTTATTTGGTTGATCACCATAATTTAATCATAGGCTATTAAAAATAATAAGTGTGTTAAATAAAAATAATAAATATTAGTTTTAATTTTTTTAGAATATAATATTTTTTATATTTATCATAGAATAATGTAGTTACATTTATTTAATTAAATATTCATTATTTGAGAATCGGTAAATGATGATAAGGGAAATCAGAATGAACTTAATGGTCTAATTAGAAATAAATGATAATTATTTATATTATTAATGTATTTTACATGTAAAGTGATTAATAATAATAATAATATTATTAATGTACATGGGGTCAACTTAGAATATTAAATATGGTTAGGGACTTACGTAAAATCCACAAAAGCTGAACCTTCCATAATAAATATCTAATTATATCTCTTTCCTAAATCAAAATTTGTGTGTACAACGAATAAAGTGAGTCTATATCAAGACCTAGAGAGAGATCAAGAGATCTACAATGATCTACTTTATCCTCTCTCAAGATAATGAGAGATCATCAAGAGTTATTCCTATCTCAAGAAGAATTATACTATAGTCACCATGAACAATGTAATCCATCAAGATTAGCTGTTCTAGAACCCAAATATCCTATGATGTCATTTAGGTATTTTGGTGAAAGTTTGGATCACCACTAGATGAATTATACACTGGTATTCTACAGTGTAATGATGGTGGGATGAGATTTATTCCACCAACCATTAATAAAGAGAGAATTTTGAGTTAAGGTAATTTTATATCTATTTATCAATTAATTATAAATTAAATGCGAATATCCTTCATTTATGGTTCCAAAGTTTTAATCTAGTTAATTAATCTATTATTTTCATTGGATATAATATTTTGACCATGTACAATAATGATTACTCATGATTTATCACTAAAATCATAGATGGTCATACCTTTAAATGATGCTTCTACTATGCCCAGGACCTAAACAAGCTACACCTATAGAAAATTTACAATTTTTTATAACCTCATTACCATCCTATTAAATAACGGTTCCATTTATCTAACAAGGATGAAGTTTTATTCAACGTTTCTCCTCCAGTATACTTACTTTATCCATTTTTGGGTCTTCACAATCCCAATAATCTCCCACTTGAATACAATTTCAAGAATTCTATGAGATCCTACAATACTTTTGAAAATGACAACCTTCTATCTTCCACTACATGTAATTTTCCTCTTCATTTCCTTATATTTACCCAAGTCCAATTAAGGCACAACACTACCTCAGAATTTCCTAGAATAAACCCTTTATAAAAATATTTGTTGGATTCTATCATATATATATCTTCCATAATTCAAGTACCACATTTACAAGAAACTTCTATATATAATGGTACTTTAGGTCGATGCACTTCATCCTTGCAAGGAACAATGATTCTTGAGCCAAATGTATTGCACTATGAATGTTGCAGTAAATAAATTCACTTTCCTGGATGTTTCTAAGCTCTTAAATTTAAAATTTCCACCACACCATCTCCTTTATTACATCCATTAATTCCACATAGTCAACTTCTATTATGGGGAGAGAAATCATTGGTTGTATCCTTTATATCTATCTAACCATAGTTCCACCAAAGGTAAAGACCAAAAAAGCTATTATTTTCTATAAATCTAAGTCTTCTCCAAAGTATACATCAACATCCCCAACCAAAAAATCACCATCTATAAAGAAAAAGGATTTATATTCCATTACTTTAAGATATCTCAAGATCCAATTTACAGCTTCCCAATGTACCTTCTCCAGATTTGACATGAACTGATGGACAATTCCCACCACATGGGTAGAATTTTATCGAGTGAACACCATAACATACATGAGAATTCTTAATAATGATGTATATGATATTATCACCATGGGATTAACCACTAATTTTTTATATAGTCCTTGATACCATAAGAGTTTGAAGTGTACATCAAGAGAAGTCAATAAAACCTTACATCCAATCATCACAAATTTTTATTCGCTCTTTTGGATGTACTCTTTCAGAGATAAAACCAAACTTCTAATATTCCCATATCTCTTGATCCCCATGACTAAGATCTTCTTTGTTTCATTAAAATCATTCATTTAAAAATTCACAAAAAGTCATTCTTTAACTCCTGAATCTATTAGATTGACAGACCAACTAGAAGCATATTATCCACATGTAATAGTAGAATGATTAAATTCACATCACTGTACTCATTCTGATAGTAAAAATGATCTGATTTTATCCATATAGAACCTTTATACTCTATGAAAAATTGAAAATTCTGGTTCCACTACCTTGGAAACTATTTATACCCATATATAATTTTATTGATTTGACACACCAAGCTCTGATTTAAATGATCCACAAAACAACAAGTTTCTTTATGTGGATTTCCCACTCTAGATACCCATGAAGAAAAACCATCTTCACATCCATATGTTCCATATTCAAACTTATATAAGTGACCAAACTTATCATAATTCAAATAGTAGTGTGTTTAACTACTAGATAAAATATTTCAAAAGAGTCGGCTCCCTCATTTTACTAAAAACATTCGAACATCAACCTCACCTTATACCCATACTTTTATTAGATTTATATTTTAATTAAAAGAAACATTTATTTACTAGTACCTTTCTTTCAAGTAGTAAATTCATTAGCACCTAGATGTTATTATCATATAGAGAATTCAACTCCTTATACATGTTAAAATATCTCTTTCAAGAATCATTAAGGCTAGCCAGTTCTCCTAAAATCTCTAGTTCTCTATAATCTATTAAAATTATGAAGTTTAAGTTATCTCCATACCTTTGTACAAATAGTTTATATCTAGTAGATCTCTATAATTCTTATCACGGTTCTCCCCTTTATTAAACTTCAACCTCTATAATTTCATCATTTTTAACTCTATACTAAACCTCAACAGTTCTAAATCTTTAAGGTATATCCTATGCTGGTCACACCCCTAAACCCTATATGAAAACCTCTAAACATTCCACAAAAATTTTCATACTTTTGGAAGATTCAAATACATATAAACTCTCCAATTTTTTTATCTATTGGTACCTCTATCCAGATCAATTTGAACTAAAGTTGGATCTTTTCCTTCAACTTCCTTTTCCTTCAAGTTACCTTGTTTCCAAAGAACTCTCTCTTTCAAGATCAAATTTCTAATTCATATGATTTGTTTTGTTTCATCACCCCAAATTCAAAATATGATATTTTTATTTCTATAGATCACAAAGAAACATGTATGATATTTTTCTTCTATATCATCTCTATCTTTGGAATCAACATTTATATAGGATACACACATGAAGATCTTAAGGTGATCTAAATATGGTTTATTTATTATCCATAGATATTCTAACAATTCCTGTCTCATTGGTGCCGAGGGGATCCAATTGATTAAGTATAATGCGATATTCACTAATTTTACACAAAAAACCTTGGTCATTCTTGAATAAAACTTTATACTTCATTCCATTTCTATCAATGTATGATTCATCCATTTATCTATTCCATTTTTATTATTCATCCCAGGTACATTCTTCTCATGCCCAATGCCTTTGTGTTTGCATAAGTTTTGAAAACTTATTTCAATGTAATCACCTCCATTTTTTGAGACTAATAATTTAAGATTACATACTATTTCCCTTTCAACAATTTCTTTCTATTTTATAGATTATCTAAACTTTTTTTTATTTTAGAAATTATATACATACTTTCCTCATGGATTCTTCAATAACTATAAAAAAATAATGTGAACCTATGTAAGTATTAACTTGGATAGTTCCCTAAACATCTATACAAACTGGCTCTATCTTTTAGAAATTCAGTTCTCTCTTATGCAAGTTAAAGATCACCTTCAATTGGTTTTAAAGTATAAAACTATCAAAAATTATAAAGTATTTATGATCTATCTTTATCTTGTATTTAATAACTATAACTTTCATACCTTTCTCACTAAGGTTCCCAATCTAGTAGTGACAAAAATATTAACTTCCAAAAGTTTAAGTTCTAAAAAGTTTAGATCTCACTACCCTTTCACTCAGATATAGTGTTCTATCCCTTACACCTCTAGCTATGGATAGATAACCCTGAGTAATTTTACACACTCAATTTTTATTATCAATTCCATATCTAGCTTCATCCAAATATATTAATGAAATCATATTCTTTTGGAGACCTAGAATATATTTGTCTCATTTCAGATTAAGTACACTTCCATTATTAATCATATTTTTACATCTACCTTATATACTATGTTAATAGATTCATCACATACTAGGTTTCATCTTCTAAATATTCCAAAAAAATAATTCATTATGAATCCTTTTTCACAAGTAAAGTGGAATGATTCACCAGAATCTATGATCTAAGATTTTATTGGTGTTATGAAACTTAAAATTAAATTCAAATTACTCTTAATTTCAAGATTTATATAATTAAATACTCTGAAATTTGGTCTTTTATAATTTTCTTTGCACTCAAAATGATCCTTCTTGAGATGAACTATTTTTCTATAGTGCTAGTAGACTAGACCTAGTCTAGAAAATTTACCTCTAATCATCTCTATCAGCTTCTATTATGATCATTTCAGACTTATTTGATGAGGTTAAAACCTTCTTCCATATATATTCAATGCATCATTGGAAGGTGAATGAATCTCCCTCCTTGATATAGATTCATTCAGAATCAAGTTCCAGACATCTTCTAAGATTATGTTAGTTTTACTTCTGAAGTTTCATTATTTTTTCACTATTCCATCCCAATATTTCAATAATAAATATGACAATAATATGAAATTTATTTCATTCAAAAAAGTTAATTTAACATATTCAAGTTGTTCTCCTGTCATGTTTACATCATTCACATGATCAAAAACTTAACTTCCTTTTGATAACCACATGTCAGAAATCCATCATATTAAACAGAACTTATTGAGTGCTATGGGATTATTGTACATATCTTCTAATTATTTTATCAACTCTACAGTGGTATTATCCTCCTAGGTGTTGGAGGCCACATTTTATGCCAATAAAACCCTAAAAAAACCTAAATCCATTATATCCATCCTTTCCAATTATCTTTCCTCTATTGTCTTTAGTTTATTTTATTTAAATATCAATTATAAGTCCTTCTGGATGAGGTAATCCTACAATCATATCCTCTATAATCCAAAATTCATTGCATAAATTTCTTCAAACTAGACCTTTATATCTTCTGATTTCATTATCTTTTGATACAAATAATCCCACTAAATTATAAAATATATGAGCAAGAAATAATATTACATGATCTATTATTGAGAAAAGTAATGATCCTATAATAAAAAATCTTGATACTTTGATACCCATTTCTAATAATATTTCATGAAATTTTCTCTATGAAAGTTTAACACCAGAATATCACAACATAAGAAATTGATCTCCAGAATAAATCCTCACTAGTTCAATCTACTAGAACTAGGAAGAAAAAAAATCACCCTAATCACCAAAACTATGAGATTGATACGTAACCCCAACATTGAACACTATCTTGTCTTCTTCTCTCCATGGTTTTTAGATTTTACTTTGAACACTATCTTCCTTTTCTTGTCAAAACTATGAGATTGATACGTAACCCCAACATTTATTTCTACCTTGATTTAACAACTCAGAATCTCTTCATAGCTACTAAAGTATTTTATAGATAACTCCCTTATGATAATTTGATTTAAGCCAACAAAAAATTGGTTAACCTTACTTGCTAGTTAGATGATAATTCCTGAATTGTACCATGTAATTCTAGTAAAATTAGATTCATAGGTATCAACAGATTCACCATCCATTTTTTTTAACTTGAGAAACTCCTCCATTTTCATATAAATAACCTAAGGAAATTACTTATTAAAGCATACATTCTTTAACTCTTCCCAATCCATGGATTAAATTTCATATTTTTGGCTTATATTATCGATTAATGTCTACCACTGTCCCACTTCACCTTCTAAATAATAAAAACCAAAATAAATTTCTCATGCTCCAAATATTGGAGAATTGAAAATATATTTTCAAGGGAACTGATCCATTGTTCAGAAATTAGTGGATCAAGAGCCCCACTGAAAGAAGGTGGATGTTTCCTCATTAAGGAATAAACATAATACTATTCCATCCTTTGTTAGTTTGGATATTTAACATGATTCATAGCCTAAAAAAGTTTTTTGAGCATATAATTGAGGTTTTGTATTCCATATCCCATAGTATTTGTATTATCAAGAGAATAATAATTTCGTTGTCCATCACACTCAGTATTAACACAATTCCTTTGAATTTCATCCATTAACTAAAACATAAAATCATAGAGTAAAAAATAATCATCATAGTGGGAAACCAAATAATCACGAAAAAGCACTTATAGGATGTCTAAATTATAGAACCTTCTTTAAAATATGACAACTTTGGATTATCCTAGGTTATCCATAGCCACTTATATTTAAATTCTTCATAATGGTTCATGAAGAGTTTGTGAATTCCCAAATCATATCCCATGGGAGTGTCAAATGAGGAGTACAACAAGGATAATTATTGTACACTAGTTCCCGATTGACTCTAGATCAATATGGTGTTTTTGGGGTTGTTACCCCTATGTACATCTATTCCAGATCTAAATCCACTTATAGTATTTAGAAAGGGATGTATTGCTAGGAAACCACTCAATCTACCCTTTACCAAAATTCTAGTACATTCTCTTATACTTTCCTTATCCTTAGAATTATCCTTAGACATGTACTAAGGGTTATCACTAAGGTTATATCATCTTATATTTCAAAGTTTAACTAGAATTTTTATCTGATACCAACTATAGAAAACCTCAATTTTTATACATAGAAATTACATCACTTTTGTGGAAAATTAAATACATTACACAAATATAATCACAAAGACCATATTAGTTTAGTTCCTTTGTAAACATAGAAACATAAAAACTAAAACATAATTGATCTACATCATCTCTCACTAGGTTCTCCATTACTAGAACCCTTATAGAAACATCACACATAATACATAAATTCATAACCTGGGTAAAGGAAACATGAAAAGGGGTGATCTCAGATGCTTAGTAAGGATAAACAAGAGAGATATGTAAGCATAATCATGATCATAAGGGTATAATAACATGATCGTAGCATTAAAATATCACACCCTTCATATCAAAGATCATAATAAAGAGTCATGAAATAAATGTTAGTAGTTCATAAGACATGAATCATAAGGGAATCAAGAGTATAAGTCATGAAATCATAACACAGGAACAAGAAATGGAATTTTGGAAGGCATATAAGAAAATAAAACAATTTCCATAGTAGTCAAGGCTTAATTCTAATTCCATCTGAGTGGAATGGGTTCACTTCCCAAACCATCTTGGTAGTCATGGTTCACTCCCATGACCATCTTAGTAGTCAAGGTTCACTCCCAAGACCAACTTAGCAGAAAAATTCTTTTACTGAACTAAGTTTACTACCCATTCCAACCATATATATCTCATGATATATAAATCTTTACCTAATGAATTGGAGAGAGATATAGTCCCCACCCATATCATAGTGAAATCATACATACGTGCGACACAATATCATAAACAATCATATAATAACCCTTAAAATGAAATAGGTATCGTAATTATGTCATCATATCATAAAACGTGTAAAAGAGATAGGTTTCATAATAATTTCATCAAATAATAACCCATTAAAATAATTGAGTTTCATAATCATACAGCCCATGAAAGGGAAACATGTTTTATAAACATATAACTCATGAAATAGAAATGGGTTTCATAAATATTATACTATCAAAACATAAACCATTAAGAGAAAGATTACGAATGGAACCCTTGGATCATATTCTTAAAAAGAAATGAGTAACACCAATTAATTCCATCTTATATGGAAGATAATTTTGAAATATCTTTTTAAAAATATTTTTTGAGGAAAATATCCTTCATTTTTTGTAAAACACTTTTTAAAACATAAATTTTTTTCATTTTTTTTAATTTTAAAATAGATTTGAAAACATATAAGATATATTTGAAAACCAAAAAAAAAATTTAAAATCCATTTCCTTGAAAATTATCTTAAAATATAATTTAAAAAAATCATTTTTGAAAATATTTTTTTTAAAGAAAACAATTTTCTAACTGAAGGGAGAAATAAAGTTGGATTTTATTAATTTTTTTTTTAATTATGTTAAGTAAAAAAAGTGGAAAAATGGTACCAATACATGAAGATATCATTAATAACCATAGGATAATAATATTGATGAAATTTCTTGAGATATGGATAATAATATTTCATTAATGGAAGCATAATCATAAACAATTCTGACAAATAATGAGATTGTAGTAATAAAATCTTACAACTTTGTAACTTGAATCAAAGTCCCCATGAAATAATAACATTAATTGAATATTAAAATATCATTAAATGAAGTAAATTAATGATATAACATATCAAATTATAGTATAAACACCTCTTAAAAGAATATAGGTGCATAACGAAACATGTGTCTCAAAGAAGGCAAATTGAGACAAAATTACCTTACCGATTTGGAAACTTTTAAACCATAAAACCCTATGAAATAGATATCATAAAATTAATAAGTAAAAAACCAAAAATTTAATTATAATAATCATATAATTTTTTCATGGGAAGTATATACACAACATAAAATAAAGGAGTGGTGAATAAGCCATAGGTCTTGGAGAAATAAATATGAGACTAGAAATCCACTTACCTTATGTCTTGACTCTCGCCATACTCATTAAAAACTCATATATAATAAATATAAGTTTATTATAAAACTTTTAAAGAACTATATTAAATAATATAATACCATATATGATTTACTTATAACCTTTTTACCCATTTATTAACTCTTCCATGTTAAAGTTACCATTTGGGTAATAACCATTTTGTTTTTTTTCTTGTGTTTTGACTCGTTATATTTCTATTACTCTTAATTATATATTGATTTAATAATATCAAGAATTATAAAAATTAAACAAATATAAAATATATTCATTATTTAATTATTTATAATAATCTACAAAATATAGAAATTGGAAACGAATTACACCATTCATAGAGACGGTATGTCGTACGTACACATGAACATTGTTTTCATTTTCTTGTCATAATTTTGAAAGAAAGAAAAATAAATCATATATATATACATAAATTATAATTAAATTATAAATATTATTTAATATATATCATATATTTATATTTAAAACATTATTAATACATTACATGTAAATCTTGAATGAATCACATCGATTTGAAGAGGCGGTAGTCTACACATCCAAAAATGAAGTTATTGTATTAATAAAAAATGGAAAGAATAAATTTATGTGTTATATAATAATTACATAATAATAAATAAATAATATATATCATGTAGAAATATTAAGTAAATCATTATTAAAAACCTTAAAAGGTGGTAATGGAAGAAGAAACAACATCGATTCGTGAGGTAATAGTTCGCCGTACACATGAATGATGATCACATATCCCATTTTATGGAAGTGTGTGTGATTGTAGGTATATTTATTAAATTAATAACATATAAATATATTTATTATGATTATTATATTATATAATCTTTATATAATAATAATTTTTGGGGTGGAGAAAGAAATAAAACAAAAGTGCTTGAGTAAGGATGTTACTTCTTCTTTGGGAACTTATTTTGGTTTACACCAAAGGGATTACTTGGTTAGATTTATACCAAAAGTGAGGATTATAGGATGAAGGTAGAGAATTTGGGATGATATTTGGGAAGGTTTTTACTGATACAAATGTCTTTATAGTTTTGAATAAGTGATGTGGGTGAGTGCCCTTTTATAGTGGAGGAGGAGTGACATTCTTGTAAATATAAAAAGGAAAACACTATTGAGAGGTCTCCCTTACATCATGTGCCTAAAATAATGATAAATATTTAAGAAAATAGAGTATATGGTTGAGATATGTCTATAAAATATATTTTGAAAAATTTTATAGGTTATTTATCCTTTTAATATTAAAGTTTAACCACTAAGTAAACACATTTTTTTCTTAATCACTATAATTAATTTTAATTAATTTCACTAATTTTTTTGGTCAGAAAATAAGTTTACATTACTATAAATTATAAATTATTATTATTACAAATATTTAATACATTTTTCTAAATTATAAACACATAATTGGCATAAATTAATTTCAAATTAATCCCACAGATGGGATGAGACGATGAGTTTTTAAAGTTCAAAATATTTAAATGTTTTTATATCCAATTTCAATGTAAAATTGATTAAAATTAAATATATTGGATTTATTTTTCTATAATTGATATATTTATACTTTAAAAAAATTATAATACAATTTAACTATATAAATAAATCAAATGAAAAAGCAGTTTTAAATTAAAATTTAGTATCTTTCACTATTTATCACAAAATGAAATATTTATGAAAAATCCAAAAAATTAAACCTAAGATAATTTTGAAATTATATAATAAAAAATGAAGTTTATTTTCTAAAATTTTCTAAAATTAATTTTATTATTATTCATAGAAGGACATAAAAAGTAGTTCTTTTGAGAAAAATGGTATTTTCAAACATATAAAGACTTTATCAAAAATTATTTATTTTATTATCAATATGTTTACTTTATGTAAAACCATTATAAATCATATTCAAAAATTTGTTATTACTATTCATATAACTAATTTTAATTTATAGGTTATAAATGTATCACTTAAATAATAATAATAATAATAAAACGTTGTTTCGTAGAAACTCAGTGTTGTGAGTAATGCAATCTAAGATTATTTTGCATGTAGAGAAATATTAAATTGTTGTAGAGTATAAATAATTTTTAACTCAGCATATTATTAAATGCAATAAATCAAATAAATTTAATTTATTTGACAAATAAAGATTCATAAAAACTCAGGATGTTACACTCTTGTTAGAAGGTGAGAGTAAGGTTATTAAAGAAAAAAAATATTGAGTATATTGGTACACCACTATTGGTATAGTTTTAATCTACTATACATGAAAAAATGAAACACTAGGAGGATAAGTGTATCCCCCAAGTTTAGGGAGAGTAGTGAGATTTATATTATTTTTGGTTGTAAACCAGGAAGGTCAGTGAGACTGCTCTGAAACTTATAATAAAAAAATAGTGCACTGGTGTGGTATTCAGACAGCAATGAAGACGACGATGATAAGATGGTGATGTAGATGGCGGTGACTTATAATTCAACTGATGTGGGTGGATTCTAGATCATGATATTCTTGGGTTTTGTGTTTTAAATGTGTTTTATTTGAATTTTGAACTTCAAAAATGGGTATCTTTTTAATTTTGGATCCCTTATCATGTATTGGTTACCAATAAACCATAAAGTGGATTTTTGAAAATCAAATAAAAATTTAAATTTTATTCATAAAAACAGTGGGCACTATTTTTTCAGGTCTATAGGCACATTTCAATATATGAACCTTGGATTAGCTTGTCTAGGTGAACCAAGTAAAAAAAATACTTATGTTAATTTATACTAATTTCATCAATCTAGAGAGATAGTAAGGGAGAGAGAAGAGTATTCCTCTAAAAATAAAGAATATGATCATTTTAAAGGAATTTTATGAAAGTTAAAATACCCTAATTCAACTTATCTTAGTGTATTATCCTTTTTTGGGACCAACAAGTGGTATTAGAGGAAAGGTTTGGGGTGAAACATTCTATCCCAAAAATACATGACATCATTTTTCAACCATAAAAGAATACCCATTTTTTAAGGAAATAATTTCATCTATGGATGAACCAAATGTAGAATCATTTTCAATCATTAGGTATATATTTTTATAAAAATAGAAATATATGGGATCAAAACTATAATGTGGAGTAGTTAACTTTTAGATAGAGATAAAAAGTAGTTGGATATGGATTTAAAGGAAATTAATTCCTTAGGGATAATTTTGGATCACACTATCTATATAAAAGTGATTTCTTAAAAGGATTAATAATAAATGTGGGATAATATTATGAATATATATAAAGGTGATTAAAATTTTCGATAATTGAAGCTATAAGTTTTACAAAACAAGTATGAAAATTTTTGAATGAGAATAAATGAGTCCGTTAATGCATTTTTAAAATTGGATAAATACTCTTATAGTATATATGTGTAGTCTCAGGGAGATCATTGATGATACAAAAATTATCAAAAGAATCCCAAGAAGACTACCACTTTGGTTTAATCCAAATGTTTTGGTACTTGAAGATAAGTATTTGAAGAAATAAACATTATAAAACCAATATAACACTATTTTCACATATGAAATGGGGAAAAAAGAAAATGAATCCTTCTCAAAGGAAAACTATTAGGAAATATCATTCAAGGATATGAAGAAACTCTCATTCAAAGAAGAACCCTAGGAAAAATAATTTGATTACATCACATCTTTCCTTTCCTCTAATATCAAAAGTGGAAAAGGTAAATTAATTGGAAAGATACCACTCACTTTTTTTGATGCATAAAAGTCATAAATATTTCTTATAGGTTCCCTAATAAATTTCAATATGAATAAAACATTAAAAAAAATGAAAATAAGAGGAAACTATAGAAATAATTATTCAAAAGGAATACATTTATTTTAAAAGAAGATTATAGATCTAAGGAAGATGAATTATAGGAGACTCAATACTGTAGAAACATAGTAAAAAAGTCATTATGGATATTATACACAAGTAGAAAGTAGGGGACAATGATGATGAAAATGATGGAATCAAGGGAATAATTTATTTTGAAGATGAACTAGAGGCATCCCTAGAATAAATTGACATTTTGAGTCCCAAAAAAAAATATAATGGATTTTTTCATGACTTCAAGTTTTATATCCAACAACAAGAATATGAAAAGTTATAATTAAATGCATACATTAGACAACTCAAATCTAGAAATTCTATAAATTCAAGAAAATAGGTTGAGATCCATATCAAAATTGAAGAATGGACCTTGTTTATTGATTTCATGACTAATTCAATTATATATTGAATCTAAATAATAGAGGAAATCAAAGTTGAATTCTTGAAATTATGAAAAATGTTTGATAATAAAGAGAGACTTATTAATCCTAACACAGGATCTAGAAGTTCTAGTACATGGGCTATGAAAGAAGGAAATGAGGTTTACATGGATTCTACAAAGAAAGTGAATACCAATATACTAGTATAGTGGTTCAAAGGAAAAATTAAATCAATTAAGGGCCTCAATTGTAGGAAAAAAGAAATAGTGGTTGAAGAAAAACCTCAACCACCCACACATTAGAATAAGGTTGTTTTGAATGAATCATAGTAGACTAAAAAATTGAAATATAGAGAAGTGAAAACACAAAAAAATATACCAAATTTTCAGTGTTATTTTTGTGGAAATTTGAGAAACACCCAATATATGTGTTCCAAATCAAGGAGATAATTTAAAGATCAAGAGAAAAAATATGGGTATAATTTATGATTCATGGTATGATTTTAATGTATATTTCTTTTGTTATAGAGGATATGTCAAAAAAATCACATATTTATCATGAAGGGTATGAGAGGATGCATAAGAATAAAACCTAAGTAGAAGATCCTAGTATTTTGAAGATTCATCAAGAAAGATGGAAAAACAAAATTTATATATTTACTTTCAAGATGAGGAAGATTCTATTAAGATATAAGTGGATAAAATAGATTAACCATTATATGAAGTGAATTAACAAACATGGATATAAAAGGGAAATACTGAGAAATACAGTGGTGTTGAAATTAATTTACGAGGCATTACTTGAATTATAGAAAGCAGTTTTATAGCATTCCAGATCCTCACTCCTTTGCTTAGTGCTAAAAACACATTATTTATAAACTATATTTGATACAATGTGAGATAAAAAAATCTAAACATACATATATCTAAGAAATTTAAATATTTAACCTCATAGTAATCACACAATCAAAAAAATATAAGTTTTAGTTTATTTTAGGATCAAATAAACAATTGACTTATTTTATAGTACTTATGAATATTTATCCATAATTGAACCACACTATACTCCTCTATAGAATCCTTATAAGTTATACTCATCATCATAACCTAGGGAATGGAAATATAAGAAATGAGTGATCTCAAATGCTCATTAAGGGGAAAAATTATCAATATGTCATTTGGGGTTATATTATTAGAATATGAGAAAACATGAGTAGAAAAGAAATATATTATTTAAAAGAACATGGAACAATAAGAATTTTCTATAAGTTATGATAATTGGAAATATAAATTCAAAAGAAAAAATATACCATGGCATAAGAACATGAAATAAAGAGATAATAATCATGATCCATGGAGAATAATTATAGGAATAAATATATGACATGTTAAGGAAATGAAACATAACTGTAAACTTTAACACTAACATATGTGTAGAAATCATAAAACAGTGAAACAAGAATCATGACCTCTTTCCCGAAACATGGTAAAGAATGCATATCTATCTGATTCCCATAGAGGATTAGGAATCAATAATTGATTAACATAAACATATTGGAGCATAAATCACTACATGATTCCCATAACATAGTTGATAATAAAATACAAATTCATTATATTAACATAGTAGATACGACATCACTTCCTAAATCCCATAGTGGAGCAAGAATCAATAATCAATTCCCATAATTATCTCATGGGATATAAATCCTTAAAAAATTCATTAGAAGGTAATACAATACCCCAAACTTAATAATAATAATAATAACAACAATTCATACATATGTGTTCTATTAAAACATGAAAACATTCATAATTCATACATCACATAATTTACCTATGGAAAAGTGATGAGTTTCATAAAAAAATTTACATGAAAATTCCATAATAAATCCAAATAAAGAATTTAGATTTTGGATTAAAAATATCCCCAGTGTAACATATGGATTATCAATGATGTTTTTATATATGAAAAATAAAATTTTAAGATCTTTGGATAAATCACTTTAAAAATAAGAGGGAATACTCATTTTTTTTAAAGGCTTGAAAACTTATTAATTTTGTTTATTACAATGAAATACATAAGCTTGATAAAAAATTTAAAAATTATCCATTAAAATAAAAGAGTAATGTCTCTAGAAAACAAATTTTATAAGATAAATATGCATTTAATTTTTTTGAGAAGATATAAAAAACTAAATATTTTATTATTAAGAAAAAACACAAGCCTTTAAAATCTATTTAAAAATAAATATTCCCATCTTAAAATAAAAATTTTACTTTTGTAAAATATAAGAAAAATTTCTTTTATTTTCAGAATCATTAAGAGTTAAAATAATTTGGATTTTTTTAAAACATGTAAAGGAATATTTGTAAAAAATAATGCACATATGGTGAGAGATATCATAAAAGTGATTCTAGAAATTTTTTTCACTATAATCATACATGATGAAGTTATGGGTCAAATTAAAAATTCATTTCCAGAAAGTTAAATTGAATAATTTTTGGAAATTTTACTTTTAAAAAGTATATTCAATAATGTATCCTTGAAAAGTATAAAAGGAATCATAATGACTCAAGAAAAGAAGTTGAGTCAAGAATAAACCCTTACCTTAAATCCAACTTAGTTACAAACTCTTATACAATGAACATAAATATAGTAATCACTAATTTTATAGAGTTATTTAAATATATTATCTTTTATACTCATCATTTATAACCATCCATTACAAATATGTTACCCAATAATAGTTAATTTTTATCATCAGATGTTATGTTTTTTTATTTTTTATTTTGTACTAGTTTCACGATGATGAGGTAGATTATCACTTGTTACTAAGAATTTAACCATTACAAGATTATTAAAGATATAATAATATTTTTTCTCAATTATTCCTTAATTACCATTTCATTAGGTGAAATACATGGATATAGTTCATGAAAAATGAAACTGTGATGAACTAGTTTTAACGTGTTTAACAATCGAAATGTGGTATATTAATAAATATATTAAATATCAGTAACACCTTTATAGAATAATTTAAACATATAAAATTCATTATTATTACATGATATTAACATTATATAAATTTCATTAATCATTCATGATATAAACATTATAATATTGTTCATGTAGGTGGTAAAATGAACCCAAATGAGATCATGTTAAAATGATTGAATAAGCAAGGACATGTTTTTATATAAGATTAATATAAATGATATAGAAGATTAAAATTTTAAAAATTATCATGCATATTCATTTAATTCATTCTTATAACCATATATATGGTCTGATGATGATAAATGAAATTTATCATTCATGTAGGTGGTAGTCCACACATACATATAATTAATGATTCCACCTGTCAAAAAATGGGAAGGAATGAAGATATATGATAAATTTTCATTTAATAATTATAATTGTGAAATATTAAACATATAAAATTATTAAATCCATCCTTATTACCAACTATAAAAGGCAGTTATGGAAAATAAACCACATCACTTCATGGAGGTGGTAGTCTACACATATGCATGATGGATGTTGATTTGTTTTTCTTAGTGGATGGAAAATATTGAATAATGGTTGTTAAATTAATTTAATTATAATATGGTGTCTAGAAAAAGTTTTTAAGAGTAATATTAAGAATAAGAGGCATAGGATTAAGAAATATTCAAGTTGAGAACTTGATATTTCTTATAGAAATATCCTTATAAATGGAGGCCTTAGGGTAACTAATTGAGAACACATGCTTATGAAATTTAAAGAGTATCCTAAGAGGATAAAATTTTAAGAGTTTAAGGATAAAATTAAAAGGTATTGGTGTAACATGAAGTGGTGGAAGTGATCACCTTTCATAATTGAAGAGAAGGGTAATTTGAGAAGTACCCATTACATTTAAATAATGTCATGTCACTATTTAAGGGTCAAAGGATACAAAAGTTTAAAATGAGGGGGGAAGATTGGGATGAACTAACTATAATCTACACACTTGTAGAGAAATTTTTTAAATGATTTATCTCTTTTACACTAAGTAAAAATATTTTTACTCTTTCTTACTTTTTCTGTGATATCTAATGTTTTAAACCTCTATAATTAGTTTTAATGGAAAAAAAATTAAAATTGGTATTATTATCTAATTTTAAAATTATGATTGAAAATATGAAAATAATTTTACCAAAAAAAATTTATAATTGTTAAAAAAGTTAATTTTAATATTATCTCACATAAAGCATAAAAATGTTTTTAGAAAAAGTGTATTTTTAAGCTTAAAATTTATGTACAGTATAAATTTATCAATTTCATAGAATTTTAAGATATAAATTAGTTTATTATAAAATAAATAAAAGTTATGTGTCTTTAAAGTCAATAAAAATATGAATATAACCTATAAAATTTTTAATTAAAAAGAAAATATTCAGCCAACGAGCATATACTCGAGTGGTAGAGCCTCCTACTTAGCATCCAAGAGACCCATGATCAAATACGGGTGGGGGTGAATTTACAGGTTATTGTAGCAGTACCTTAGAAGGTACTATTCATTACAAAAGTAGTCATCACTATTCATCTAATTTGGTCCATTAGGCCACATAACCTTCGAGCTGTAAGGGCCTTCGGGCCACCAATGGCCTTTGGGACACATGGCTTTTGGGACACAGAAAAGAGCAATCAGGCAGACCACAGAGGAGCATTCCCAAACGAGGATTCAGAGCAAAGAATAACAACCACCAGAGCAGAGATAACAATATTGGAAGAATGAGAGGGTATAGAAACTACCATCGGGACTAGGAACCATGCTATTCTGCATGGGGAAATGGTAGCCGATCAGCCATTCGAGGTGGGGAGTTGGGCGCCTTCAAGATGCAGATGTTGGGGAGGGGTTTTTGCAAGTGTGTTAGGTCTTGGGAATTTAAGTTAATTCTTTGGTTTGTGTATGTGCATTTTTCCTTGGGCATATGGATCATGTAAGGGTTCCCCTTCAACCTTTAAAAGGGAGATTATCCAAAAATAAATAAAAAGAAGGCCTTTAGTCCATTCGGGGAAAGAAAAGACTGAAAAAAGTTTTTAAATTTTAATGAAATGTTACTTATGTTCTAAAATGTTGAACATATATTTTAAAGGATTAAAATATCATTTTAAAACACATAATCTCACTCCTTAAATACACATTTTTTCAATTAATTTTTTTATTAACTTCTAGGTCTTAATTATATAATAATAAAGTAAAAAAGGTAAAGTTTTGGTAAAAACTATATTTTCACTATTCACCTAAAAATCAATTATTTTAAAAAAGTACCAAAACGTAAACATAGGATAATATTGATATGTTTGATTCAATAAATGATGTTCATTTTATAAAACTATAAATCTAATTTTTTTTAATGAAAATTCAAAATATAAAGAAAAACTACTGTTATTGAAAAATGATGTTTTTAATCATTAAGTGTTATTAATATTATATCATATAAATTTATAATTTAAATAATTTTAATATAATATTTTAATTTTTTTAATTTAATTTAATAGTATAAAATTTACATCACTTTATAAAAATATATCACTAAAAAATATTACTTTTTTACTAAATAATCTTTACCAAATACAATCAAAATTAATTATTTATAATCTAAAAATTTAATTTTATCAATCAATTGATATTAATATATTTCTTTGAATTTTATATATTTATAAAAATAATGTTAATTAAAATTTATAACACACACACATATATATATTTATAATATTTTAATACTATATTTTTTATTTTCTTATTTAGAATTCATGAATTATATTATTTTAAATTTACTACTAAAAATACAAAAATTTAGTATATATATTGGATACATGTATATCAAAGACCATATTTCCAATGACCATATTTACAACAACCATATTTATTACAATTATATTTCATTCCTGTATATAAACTTATTGAACTCAAACATTCCACTCATACTTATTAATCCACACTTCTCATTTATATAGTTTTCATTTTAGATATCACAATATTCTTTCTCCTTTAATGATGTTCTTCATCGTTATAGGATTTCTTTATCTATTAGTGATCCTCAAGGATGAATATGATTTAGGAGTTCTGGTAGAGATAATATTTTCATTATTTTTTCATATGAATTTCAATGATTTAATCCCTTTCAAATAATCAATTGGAGTTGATTTGAATCATTTTAATATTTTTGATGAATTTTGGGTTTAATTGTGAAATTTTTTTAATTCATGAAAATTTAACATTTTATGGATATTTTGTATTTTGGAAATATCTTTTATAATTTTGATCTAAATTGATTGATTTTTTAGGCTTTATTTGTTTGTGGGATTCAAGTTTGTCTTCTGGGCCCAGATCCAATTCGAAACAGAATAGCCTAGATAAATCAATCAATATGTGAAAGTTTTCTGGCCAAAACAATTTAACCCACATCAGTTATAGAGGTATATATCGACATAGATATATTAAAATGAGGTGATTCTGGTTAGATGATTAATAGTAATCAATGCCTCATGCATCTATAAAATTTTGTAGAGATATTCAATCATTAAGGAATACATTGAATGCTCCAAAGTGGACATAGTTGAGAAGTCTCCTCGGACAGAAAAAGTATTCATCATTAATTCGAGCATAAATTTTTGGACAGTTGTCCAAATATTCTGAGATTTGTTGGATGCATGAAAAATATACAAGGAAACAACTTTTAGGAATACAGATTCCCTAGATTCATCCATTCACTATTTGTATTAAACTAAAACTTTCAAAGGATTGAATCTAGAGGGAAAATATTCCACCCTCAAGCCTATAAATATGTGTGTCCACTTCCATTAAAGGGTTGTTGAAGAAGGTGAAAGAGGGGTTGTGTTGGAGTATTGGAGTCTTTAATTGTTTTTTATTTCCTCTTCTTTTTTCTTAGTATAGTTATGCTCTCTTCTTCCCCTTTCAACTCTCTTACCCTTCACATGGAGGTGTAAAAACTTTGAGTGATTGGGGAAAGTGGAGTTTCACTTTTGTAATGTCGGAGTCTTATCCTTAAATATAAAACTATATTTTTCTATTGAATTATTTCTATTTTTTGTGGCTCCTAATTTTTTTAATGTGATCATGTTTTGGGTTTTGGGTGTATTAATTGTTAATAGCTTTGGTTGAAGAACTTTAAACTCCCTCTGCCTAGTGCAATTTGTCTCGATTGAGCAGACTATGTTAGGTGGTGAGTGTCTAGTGATCATTGGAACATGTGTGAAACTAGTGAATCATTTATATATTTATAATTATAAAAAATTAATGATCAAGACTTTCCTTAGTTGTGTAATAATGGTTCATGAACTTTCATGCACATAGGAGTGGTTTTCATTGCTTCCTTCAACCAAGGGTGATTGAAAACTCAATCAAGGAGTCGTTCATTTATCATTAAATAAGAAGATAGGGGTAATGATTTCCATGAACATGATGACATTTCAAAAGGTGAAACTATTCTAACCCCATCACGCTCTTTATCTATTAGTGTTTAAACATTATTTTAATTTATTTATCTCTTTTCAAAAACAAAAAATATCAAAAACAATCTCACTTCTTTCTCAAATTTTAAAGTTATAGATTGATTTTTGTGTGATCCTCTTTGGAGACTACCTAGGTTACCCACTTTACTACATTTTAAATGAGGAAATATTTATTTTTTTCACACCCCATGGTAGGAACACATCAAAACATGGAACCATTTTCGGGAAGGCTGTTCCAATAATTTAATTATGACATTTTGTAAATATTTTCTTTTCTTTAAATAAAAAAACTAAAAAAAAATTCCATGATGTATGCCAACTGCAATTATTATGCTTGGATAGATAACTCACAGGTGGAAGGAGAAATCATATATAATGATGAGATGACCCTATTACAAAGGTTGATGAACTCACTATTTTTCCTAAGCAAATGTTGAATGTACATGTCGTAGGTCTATCACTTCAAGAACTGATGGACATGGTTGTTCAAGTAAAAACTTATCATAAAATATTGAAGTACAAGGAGGAAGTTACATTAGATAAGGGACATCAACTTGAAATAGAGTCCAAACTAGTGGTAGAAGTGATTTCCTCGCTCATCTTTCAAATAGAGGATCTTGACTATCAACCTATATCTAGTGAAATTCAACTCAAAGAGGCACTCCCACTGAAGAATCAATTGAAGTTGATCTAATTAGGGGATATGATCTTTTCTTGAACTCATTATCTTCTGATTATATTGAGTCTGAATTTAATATTAAATACCATTGTTTTAAAATTTTAAAATATGATAACTCTTGTTTTTTTCCTTGGAATAGTTTGATTAATGGGATGATTCACTTGAAGAAGAACATATGGTGCTCCCCAAACATGTTGATCATTTATTGGAGGTAGTTCAAGAGGAGACCAAAGTGTCTTTTCCTAAAGAGACTGAGATGAAATATTCTTAATTTTAAATGGAATATTTTGATATTTATTATCCATGCTTAAAATTTTTTCAAATGGAATTACACTATAAAATTCCCATTGATTATTTTATTGATGCAACATACCTTGAGAAATCACTAGATAATGAAGAAGAAGTTATGAAAGTAGAAACCAAGAAATAGGATGAGTCATTCTTTGTACTAACCCCACCATGCATGTTGTATCTCATTAAAATAGTATATTTGGTGTACTATATCCATGGATTTATAAATAAAAAGGAAGAAGTAAAATATATAAAGAATAAGTTCTATTGGTTCATCTCAATAAAACTCCACCCACCATAAGATTGGGGATGACCAATTGGAACTGCCCATCTAGAGGTAGTAAAAAACTAGGGCCTGTATGGGATATTTAACCAAGATCTATCCTTATTTTATCATCTTATTTCCTTTTTAATTTATTTTAATAAATATATTATTTTTATTTTGTTCTTTTTCTTATAGGTTTTCAGTGTGCAACACTTAGGAGCTTAACTCAATGTTGAACTATAAATAAGTCAGGTTGTACCTCTCCTTTACACTTTCTTTATTAATGTGATTTATTTTCAAATATTCTTACATGTTAAATGCATTTGAATGCATTTAGAACACTACATCATTTAAGTGTGGGGTAGGGAACCTTTTTAGTTTAGGATTTTCATTTATTTTTTATTTTTCTATTTTAAAAAAAGTGCATCTTTTCACAAGGTTTTGTGTTTATTTTTCATTTTTTGTGTGTTTTTGAAACTTTTGAGATGAAATAATTATTATTTTAATTTTTTGAAACCCATGTAAATTAGTTAAACATTTTATTCCATGAAATTGATCTTAATTGAATGCTGAAAATGAATCGTTTAAAGTTCAAATCTTTGTGAAATTCATGAAAAGTACTCTAATTTTTTAATCCCATGCCACATATCACTATCTATATATTTTAAATCAAATTCATTATGAGGATTATGAACTATCATTTACATAATATTTAGATTCACCTCACTTATTGAGTGAACCAAACCATGATTTCTTTAACCATAATTTGATTTATTCCTATCAAAACTTGAGGGTTTGAGGTACTTATATTTTAAATGATTAGGGAATTTATTTGGTTTTGAAGCCTTATTTTCAATAGAATCATTTTTATTTTGGACTAAATTGTAAATTTAATCCCTGTATCCCTTAGAATCCATGAAATTATTGTTAGGTTAGCTAAATTATTGGACAATTTTACCTATCTAACCTGCTCTTGAAGTGAAATTACATGATCTAGTTGAACTTAAGTGTGCGAGAAGTTGTCTTTTGATTGCGATGCCTCATTTGGTGAAAATTTGGGTGGGAAATAAAACACTAAAGAGATGTTTTTTTGCTGAAAAAATCATTTTTTTAAAAGATGTTCCTTTTCTAGAGCTTTCATGATAAGAGAAATTTTTTTTCTAGATATTCTAATGGAGAAAAAAGTTGTTCCTACCTATAACTTTCAAGAAAAATCATGTTTAAGATTATTGAATTTTTTTCTACTAAAATGATTAATTGTGTGAACATTAATTGAGTTTTCATGATGATGGATATGATTTATACTATGGGGACTGAGGAGGAGACCATAATTGAGTGAAAATTAGAATCTTACAATTTTTCTACAAAAAGAGACAATCCCTCATCATTAGGCCTCATAATTTTTAACATATAAATCCAACCAAAAAGAAGAAAAAAACTTACAAATTCATAATGATAAAAACATTTCCTTAACTCACATCAGGTGGAGATATGTGAATATATCACGCCTTTTGTGAAACTTGCATTGGTTTGGATGAGAAAAGTCTTGTTAAAAATTAACATTTGTGAGATGAGAGATAATTCATGTGAGGGAGGTGCCTTGTGTGCATGAGAGGAGAAATGAAGAATAACCATATTTAATTATCTGAATGGAGGACTTTAAATGAATTTTTTTATGATTAATGATATCTTTTGTTTCTTGGTATGAAATTAGTGGATCTCATGAGCTTGTGTTTTGAATTTTCATTAATTCGATTTTTTTCCTGACTTTTCCTGGAGTCCGAGTACTAAGTGTAGGAGAATTGAGAGAGATAATATTTTCATTATTTTTCCTTATGTGTTTTAATGATTTAATCCCTACCAATTAATCAATTTGAGATAATTTGAATCATTTTAATATTTTTGGTGATTTCTGGGCTTAATTGTGAAAATTTATTAATTTTGGAAGTTTTACAGTTTTATGGATCGTATGTATTTCAAACATATATTTTACAATTTTGATCTAAATTGAGTGATTAATTTTTTTAGTACTTATTTTCTGTGTGATTCAATTTTTTCTTCTAGTACAATATCCAATTCGAAACACAATGGCCCAAATAAATCAATTAATAGGTAAAAGTTTTCTGGATGATAGAATTGACTCACATCAGTTATAGAGGTATATCTTGGTCTTGATCTATTTAAATGAGGTGATTCTAGTTTTAGGATATATAAGACTCAATTTATCATTCTTATATTAAATTTAGTATAGAAATTCGGTCATTAAGTCATCTATTACATGTTCCAAATTGGTGGTAGTTGAGTAGTCTACTCGAGAATAAAAAGTTTTCATCATTATTTCGAGAATAACATTTTGGAAACTTGTTAAAATACTATTATATTTTGTGGGAGAATTAAAAAGAGATATGGAAACAACTTTTATGAATGAAACTTACCAAGATTATTCCATTTAATATTATAATTAAACTCAAACTTTTGAAGGATTGAATCTGGAGGTAAAATTTTCCACCCTCAAGCCTATAAATATGTGTGTCCACTTCAATTAAAGGGTTGTTAAAGAAGGTGAATGAGGGGTTTTAATAGAGTATTGGTGTCTTGAATTTCTATGTGTTTTCTTTTTTCTTTTTTCTTATTTTTATTATGCTCTCTTATTCCCCTTTCAACTCTCTTACCCTTCACTTGGAGGGGTAAAACCATTGAGTGATTGAGGAAGGGGGAGTTTCACTTTTTTAATATCAGAGTCTTGTGATTAAATATAAAACTATATTTTTCTATTTAATGATTTATATTTTTAGTGGATACTAATTTTCTTAATGTGATTGTGTTTTGGGTTTTGTGTGTATTCATTGTTAATATCTTTGGTTGAAGAACTTTAAACTCCCTTTGCCTAGTGTAATTTGTCTCAATTGAGAAAATTATTTTAGGTGATGAATATCTAGTAATTGTTGGAATGTGTGTGGAACTAGTGAATCATTTATAGATTTATAAGTATAAAAAATTCCTGATCGCTACTTTCATTAGTTGTTTAGGAATGGTTCATGAACAATCATGCACATATGAGTGGTTTGTATTGCTTCTTTTGGCCAAGGGTGATTGACAAATCGATTGAGGAGTCGTTCATTTATCATTCAATATGAAGATATGGGGAAGTTTCTCCATGACCATGATGACATTGAAAAAGGTGAATCTATCCTAACCCCATCACTCTTTTCATCCATTAGTTTTAAAACTTTATTTTAATTTATTTCTCTCTTAAAAAAACAATTTAAAAAACAATATCACTTCTTTCTAAAATTTTAATGTGACATCTTGATTTTTGTACGATCCTCTATGGATACTACCTAAGTTACCCCCTTTACTGCATTTTAAATTAGGAAATATTTGTTATTATCACACCCCGTGACAGTTACGTGTCAAGATATCACAACACTAAAGATTTTATTTTATGTATTTATTTTAAATTTTTAATTTAATCATTTTAAATGTTGTAATAATCTATGAAAAGTTATAATCCATGGTGTGTAATACTTAGTTTCAGGTGATTTTTTGTAATGTTTTTATATGAATGGATAAAGTGATGTGAGTTTAATTCCTATCTTGTATGAATTATTACCTAATTTATTTAAATTCCATTTAATATACACTAAAAAATGTTTATAATTATAAATATATAGTTTATAGAGGGGATATTATTTAAAAAAACTTGGAGTGTTACATTCGCCCATTAAATAAATTACATCTTTAAAAGTTTAATTATCACTTACTAATAACAAAACCTAACAATATCTAAAATATAATCATGAATCATTATATAAATTCCAAATAGATACAAACCATACCATCTTAGGAAATACTAGGTAATATATCATTTCCCTCCTAATGGGAATATTTTATGATTATCAACCATTTATTTCAAATATGACTCTATAACAAAGTCTTAGGTGCTTCTAGAGACATACCCTTTAAAGATTCATTTTTCATGATCTTGATTCTGAGCAAATACTAAAATAAAATGGTTATGATAATATATGATAATATCATAGTAAATGAATATAGAAATATGAAAACTCAATCCTAATATGTCTTATCTACTAACACCTTCATTTAAACCTATGATACTTTATATTTAACTATGATATACATAGATCAACCTATAACTTCATGGTTTTACATGGTAATTTTCAATTAAGTTCTCTAAAATAAACATATTAAAACCCCTCATAATGGTTTATAAAGGGAATGTGGATGAACCAAAACATATCCCCTGGGAGTGTCTATCTAACTGCGTAGTCTTTATCCCACTCATCATGTACTATAGTGAAGATTGAGTTGATAATCAACCATCATTTTTCAAGGTGATTACCACTAGGTGAATCTATGTCACATCCATATCCACTTTCTAGTATCTAAAAAGGATTTAATTTCTTATAAAACCACACTCTCAAAACTTTACAAAAATTCTTGGATGTTATATTTTACTTAGACTCATCCCTTAGACCGATCCTTAGGGTTTTAAATAAACTTCTCTTTTACAAATCCTAAAAAATAACTAAAATATCTCTAAAAAATAAATAAAACCTTCTCTAATACCAATAGTGGTTCCCCAAACCTTCATTACAAGGTCCAATAATAAAAACACATTTGTATAAACTGGATTTGATACAAAGTGAGATTACCCAAACTAAACATAGATTTATCTCCAATATTTTAACATTTTATATCACAATAGTCACAAAATCCTAGTAATGAAAGGTTTATTTTCTTCAAGGATCATCTATGAAATAAAATTATTTTATGTTACTTGTAAACATTTCTCTATAATTGAACCACAACATAATCCCCTCTTGATTCTAAAAAGGTTTTAATTATAATCATAACTTGAGGAATGGAAACATAAGAAAAGGGTGAACTCAAACGTTCATTAAGGGGACAAAATCATAAATATGTCATCAAGGGTTAGATTATAATCATATAAAAAAAAATTAGGAGAGAAGAAATAAATTATTAAAAAGAAAATGAAACAATAATATTAGTCTATATGTAATGATAAAAGGCTACATAAACTCAATCAAACAAACATAACCATGGAACGAGGGTGAGAAATCAAGATACAATAATCATGATCCCTGAAGCATAACTATAAGAATAAAGATATAGAATGTCATAGAAATGAACCATAATAGTAAACTATAGAACGAACATAGGCATAGAAATCATAAAATAATAGAGTGAGAATCATGACCTATTTCCCATATCATGGTGGAGAAGACATCACCACCTAATTACCATAGTGGAGTAGACATCAATAAATGATTCCCATAAACATAGTGGTGTTATCATTACTACATGATTATCATAACATTGTGGATAAAAAAAGCCTAAAAAATTTCCCACACATAGTGTATCATACACAACTTCTAGATTCCCATATTGAAGCGAGTATCAATACTCGATTCCCATAATCATTTCATGATATATAAATAATTAACCAATGATTGGAGGGAATTATAGGACCCCAAACTTTCTAATAATGATCATATATATGTATGTGTTCCATTAAACCATGAAAACATTTATACTTCAGACATCACTTAATTAACCCATATAAAAGAGGCGTGTTTCATGAAAAACTTTCCCCAAACATTCTATAAGACATCCTAAGAAATAAAATGGATGGTAGATTAAAAATGTTTCTAGTGTAACATAATTATCAACAAGGTTGTTTTCATAGATGAAAAATTACCTTTTAAGATATTTCGATAAAACGCTTGAAAAATAAATGGGAATACCCCTTTTATGAAAGTATTGATTACATTTTAAAAATATCTTATTTAAAATAAAAATCTTCAGATTAATTAAAATTTTAAAAACTATACTCTAAAACCAAAGAATAGGGATTTTAGAAAAATGAAATTTATAAGATAAATATTCTTAAAAAATCTTTCTTTGAGTAGACATAAAAAATGCAAATATTTATTTCTTAATTAAAAACACATGACTCTGAAATCCCTTTAAAATTAAATAATACATTTTTAAATTCAAAATACCACTTTTAGAAAATATAAGAAAATTTAATTTTCTTTTAAAAAATCACGAAGTGTTAAAATCATTTGGAAAACCATTTTAAAACATGTAAATGAAGCTTCATAAAGAATAATTCTCATATATTAGAGAATCTATAAAAGTGATTTTAGAAAATATTTTCACCATACTCGTAAAAGATGAAGTTACTTGTCACATTCAAAAGTCATTTTCAAAACTGTGAGGTGAATAATTTTTAAAACTTTTACTTTTTAAAAAGTATATTCAATAATTTAGACTTTAAATGTATAAAAAGGAATAATGATTACTCAAGAAAAGAAGTTAAGTAAAGAAGAACCCCTTACCTTAAATATCACTTAGTCGAATGTGATTGATCCTTATGTAAAATGAAAATGAAAATATTGATAACTAATTTTTGATATTTTTTCAAATATATTACATTTATACAAATTATTTATAACCATATTTTAAAAATATGTTACTTGGTTATAGTTTATTTTAATCATCAGATGTTTGCATTTTTCGATTGTTTTTTTTGTACTAGTTTCATAGTGATGGGGTAGATTATTTCTTATTGGTTCAAATTTTATAATTTATATATTATTATATATATATTAATAATTTTTAATGATTCCTTATATCCCATTTCATTAGGTGAAATATATGGATATGGTTCATGAAAAAGGAAATTTTGATGAATTAGTTTCAGCATGTTTAACAATCGAAAGGTGGTATAGAATAAATATGTTATTTATTAATAATAACTTTAAATAATCATTAATTTTTTTTAAATACATTATTATTAATTATATTAATGATATATAAAATTATTAAATAATTCATGATAATAAAATTATAACATCATTCATGTAGGTGGTAAAATTGACCCAAATGAGAGCATGTTATCATGATTTAATAAGTAAGGAAATGCTTTTATATAATGATATTATAAATTATAAAAAAAATTTAACATGTAATAAATATAATTTAACTTCATTAAATTCATTATTACAAATATAAACATGTTTTGGTGATGAAGAATGAATTTTTTCATTCATGGAGGTGGTAGTCCACACGTATGCACGATTAATGATTCCATTAGTCAAAAAATGGGATGGAATAATGGTATATGATAAATTAAAATTTTATAATCATAATTTTTAAACATTAAAAATATTTTTTAATCAAATCCATCCTTTTTAATAACAATGCAATATATTTATGAAAAAAAACCACATCACTTCATAGAGGCAGCCATCTGCACGTATGCATGATCGATGTTGTTTTGTTGTTATTAGTGGATGGAATGAATTTAATAATAGATAATAAATTAATATAATAAAATTTAAGAATATTAATAATACTTATTTCATTATAATATGGTATCTAGAATTTTTTTTTGAACAAGAATATTAAGAATAAAAGGTTAAGGAGTAAGAAATACTCACGTTGAGTACTTGAGATTTATCTTGGAAATATCCTTGGAAATGGATGAATTGAGATAACTAATTGAGACCAGAGGCTTATGAAATTTATATATATTTATATTAGAATAAAAATTGTATATTTAAAGGTTAAAATCTAAAGTTATTGGTGTATCATTAAGTGATGGAAGTGATCCCCTTTAAGAAGTGATAAAAAGGGTAATTTTGGAAGTACCCATTACATTTCAATAGTGGTATGTCACTATTAATGGGTAAAAGACTCAAAATGTTTAAAATAATTTATGGGATTAAGTTTTTCATATCTAAATATATTCCAAACACATGGAGGCACTTTTTTTAAATAATTTATGTCTTTTAAACTTTGTAAAACTCCTTTTATCCTTTTTTTCACTTTTATCATGATAACTAATGTTTTTAACCACAATAATTAATTTTAATGACCAAAATTAAAATTGAAATTATTAACTAATTTGTAAATTATGATTTTAATTTTTTAAAAAAATTATCCAATAATATTTCTAAAGGTTATAAATGTAAATTTTAATAATAGCGCACATAACTCATAAAATTTTTTATTAGAAAATGTGTGTTTTTAAGCTTAAAATTTATATGTAGTATAAATTTATCAATGTAATTAGATTTCATGATATACATTGTTTTATTATAAAAAATAAAATTTATATGGATTTAAATAAATCTATAATAGAATTTCACTGTTAAAATTTTTAATTAAAAGAAAATATTGATTTTTTTAAAATTTGAATAAAGTGTTATGTTCTAAAATGTTGAAAAAATCGGTTTTCTAGGATTAACATATTAGTTTAAAATAAAACATTTCACTCCTAAAATAAATGTTTGATCAATTTAAATGTTTTATAAACTTTTAGGTTTTACTTATATAATAATAAAGTTATAAAAGGTATAATTTTATTAAAAAATGTATTTTTTACTATTCACCTAAAAAATTATTTTAGAAAAGTCTGAAAACTTAATTGTAAAATAATTTTAATGTTTAAAAATCAAAAATTAAGTTAATTTTATAAAATTACAATTCTTAAATGTATAAAAGATGACTATAAATGAAAATAAAAAATATAAATAAAAACCGATTTTATTGAAAAATGATGTCTTTAAATATTAAGTTTTCTCAATATTATTTAATATCATTTTATAATGTAAATAATTTTAATAGAATATTTTAAAGTTTTTAAATTTAATTTATTAGGATAAAATATTCAAGTGTTTAAAAAAGCATTTTTTTGAAAAATATTACTTTTATACTATATAATCTTTACCAAATACCATTAAAATTAATTAATTATATTCTAAAAATTAAATTTTACTAATCCATTGAAATAAATATATTTATTTTAATTTTATAAATACATAAAAATAATTTTAATAATAATTCATAAATCATATATAAATATATAATTTTATAATTTTATAATATTATATTTTATTTATTTCATTATTTATCATTCATGAATTATATTATTTTAAATTTACTAATAACAATACACAAGTTCAATATACCTATTGGATACATGTATATCTAATGACCATATTTCCAATAACCATATTCCCAATGAATATGTTTATAACCGCCATATTTTGTTCCTATATATAACCTTATTGAACTCATTCATTCCATTCACACTTCTCATTTCCATAGTTTTCATTTTAGATCTAATAGTATACTTTCTCCTTTTATGATGTTCTTCCTCATTATAGGTTTTGTTTGACTATTGGTGACCATCAAGGGTGAATATTATCCCACAGATCTCATAGTGTTATATATTTTATTCCTTTATATTTATTTTGACCTTTTAATTTATGAACTTTTAAAGGATGTAGTAATCCATGGTCTGTAATAATTAGTTTCATGTGCTTTTTTTGTAATGTATTACTATGAATGAATAAAGTGTTATGAGTTTAATTCCAATCTTATATGACTTATTAAATTATCTATTTCAATTAATCTAAATAAATAGAAAAATAATATTTATAATTATAAACATATAGTTTATGAAAACAACATGCTTCTTAAAAACCTAGAGCTTTACATTCTCCCCATTAATAAATTATTTCCTCATAATTTTAACTATCAGTTACTAGTAAAAGTACCTAAGGTTATATAAAACATAATCATAACTCAAGATATAGATTCTAAATAGGTACAACCCTTTTTATCTTAGGAAATACTATGTAATTTATCCTTTCCCCAATAATAGTTATATTTTAAGATTCTCAACCATTTATTCCAAATATATATCTATATCCAAGTCATAGGAGTTTCTAGAATTATAACTTTAAAACATTCATTTTTATAATCCTAATTCCAACCAAATACTAAAACTAAATGATTATGATAACATCCAATAATATCATAGTAAATGAATATAGGAATATGAAAATTCAATCCTAAGATGTCTTCTATAATTAAAACTTCATTTCAACATATGATAATTTAGGTTCAACTATGATATACTTAGATAAACCTATTACTACAAGGGTTCCCTTGGTAATTTTATATTAGGTTCTCTAATATAAACATATTCAAACCCCTAAAATGGTCTTTAAAGATAATGTGGATTAACTGAAGAAAATCCCCTGAGAGTGTGTAACTAGATATGTAGTATTAGTCCCACTCATTGTGCACTAGAGTAATGATTGAGTTGATACCCAACCATCATTTTTCAAGGTGATTACTCCAAGGCACCTCTATTTTATATCCTTATCCACTTCTAGTATCCCAATAAGGATGTAATATCATAGAAAAATACATACTAAAAACTTTACCAAAATTCTAGTATATTATTCTATACTTATACTCATCCCTTAGATTTATTCCCAGAGTTTCAATAAATTTATCTAATCCTAATCTAAAAAAAATAACTAGGATAATCCTAAAAAATAACTAAACCTTGTTTTGATACCAACAGAGGTTCCCTATACTTTCACTCCAAGGCCTGATGCATAAAACACATTCATCAACACTGGATTTGATAAAAAGTGAGATAAACCAATC
The DNA here is from genome assembly GCA_963277665.1 of Viscum album. NCBI lineage: Eukaryota > Viridiplantae > Streptophyta > Magnoliopsida > Santalales > Viscaceae > Viscum > Viscum album. The sequence continues at coordinate 1,891,472,400 of OY728135.1, forward strand.
TAAATATACATATATATCCAAAATATAAGCCTCTCATCTCATAATAATCATACAATCAAAAAACATAAGGTTTAGTTTCCTTTAAGATCAAATATATATAAAAAGTTATTTTATGGTATTTGTAAATATTTCTCCATAATTGAACCACACTAGACTCCCCTATAAACTCTTTATAGTTTGTACTCATCATCATAACATGGGGAATGGAAACATAAGATAGTGGTGAGCTCAAATTCTCAGTAAGGGATAAAAATTCATTAATATGTTATAAGGGGTTATTTCATAAGAATATAAGAAAAATGAGAAGGGAATAAATGTCCTATTAAAAGTTACATGGAATAATAAGAGTTGTCTATTAGGTATGACATAAATCCATATAAACTCAAATGAAAAAATATATACCATGGAAAAAGAGTGATAAATCAAGTGATATTAATCATGAGCCATGTAGAATAATTATAGGATTAAATATATAGAATGTCATAGAAATAAAGCAGAACAATAAACCATGGAACTCACATAGGCATAGAAATAATAAAATAGTGGAACATGAATCAAAACCTATTTCCAATAACATGCTGGAGTAAACCACACTACTTGATTTCTATAGTGGATTAGGAATCAATACCTAAGTTTGATAAACATAGTGTGGTATGAATCACTACCTAATTCCTAAAGTATAATGGAGAAAAAAATGCTACCTAATTTCTATATCTTAGTGGTGCAAACATCACTTCTTGATCCCATATTGGATCAAGCATCAATAATTGATTCCCATTTTTTTCATTAGATAAAAATTATGAACCACTGAATTTGAGGGAAATATTGGATCCCAACCTTCATAATAATAATCATCCTTGCATGTGTGTCATTAAAACATGAAAACATTTGTACTTTAGAAATCACTTAATTAACCCATGTAAAAGTGAAGAATTTCATTAAAATATTTCCTTGAACAATATATAATACATACAAATAAATAAGTTGAATGGTGGCTTAAAATTATACCTAGTGTAACATAAGGATCATTAATTATGTTTTTATAGATGAAAAATAACTTTTTAATATATTTGTATAAATCAATTGAAAATAAGTGGGAATACACCTTTTTTAAAGGTTTAAAAACTCATTAAAAATGTTTTCTGTAAAATGAAATACTTAAGATTGATGAAATATTTAAAATTTTATATTAAAAAAAATAATATTGTTTTTAGAAAACAAGTTTTATAATATAAATATTCTTTCAATTTTTTTTGAAAAGACATAAAAACTCTAAAGATTTATTTATTAAAAAAATGTAATTATTTAAAATCCATTTAAAAAACAATAATACCTTTTTAAATTCAAAAATTTTATTTTAGAAAATATAATAGCATTTATTTTTATTTTCAAACCCATAAAGATTTAAAATAGTATTTAAAATCATTTTAAAACATAAATAGGATACTTCATAAAGCAAAATGCTCATATGGAGAGAGAAACTGTAAAAGAGATTTTAGAAAACATTTTTAATATACCCATCGAAGAAAATGTTATAGGTCACATTCAAAATTTATTTTAAAGAATTTGAAGTGAATAATTTTTTTAAAAAATTATTTTAATAAGGATCTTAAATAATTGATCCATTAAAATTATAAAAAAAACATAATGACCCATGATAGGAAGTTGATTCAAGAAAAACTCTTTACCCTTAATCTTTCTTAGTCGAACGTGCTCTAAAATTACGCATAATGAACAAAACTATATTAATAAATAATTTAAGAGTATTATTACAATAAATTACCTTTTATACACACCATTTATAACCATCTATCACAAATATGTTACCCAGTTATAGTTTATATTTATCATCAGATATTAGGATATTTCAATTGTTTATTTCGTACAAGTTTTATGATGAAGAGGTCAATTATCACTTATTGGTCCAAATTTCACAAAACCCATATTATTAAAGATATAATAATAATTTTATTTAGTTTATTATTTAATTACCATTTCATTATTTTAAAGATATGGAAATTTCCTGTGAAATAGTAAATTACGATAAACTAGTTTCAACATGTTTAATGATAAAAAATGGTATATTAATAAATAAATTTAATATTAATAAACTATTTTCATAATAATTCAAAAAAAGTCAATAAATATTTATGAAATTATATTAATATCATATTACATCCTTTAATTTCCATTATATAAACATTATAACATTGTTCACATAGGTAGTAAAACCGACACAAAAGAGAGCATGTTATTATGATTTAATGAGTAAGGATATGTTTTTATATAATTTTAATATAACTTATACAGAGACTTAAATATGTCATATATATCATTTAAATTAATTAAAATAATTCTTATAACTATCCATGTGGGGTTGTGATGACAAATGAAAATTTTCATTCTTGGAGGCGGTAGTCAGCACGTACGCACGATTAAAAATTCCATTTGTAAATAAATTGGATGTAATAAAGGGATATGATAAATTATAATTTAATAATTTATATTTTTAAATATTAAACATATTAATTCATAAAATCCATCCAATTTACCAACCATGAAAGGTGGAAATAAAAAACAAACTACATCGCTTCATAGAGGTGGTAGTCCACATGCACACACGATCAATGTCATTTTGTTTTTATTAGTGGATAGAAAGGATTGAATATTGGTTGATAAATTAATATAATAAAATTTAAATATATTAATAATACTGATTTAATTACAATATGGTGGATATAAAAAATTTTGGAGAGTAGGATTAAGAAAAAAAGGCTAAGGAGTAAGAAATATTCATGTTTGGAACTTGAGATTTATCATGGAAGTCTACTTGGAAATGGAGACCTTAGGATAACTAATTGAGACCAAATTATTATGAAATTTATATATACTTATATGAGGATAATTTTGTTTATAGTTTTAGGATGAAATTATAATGGTGTATCATGAAGTGGTGTAAGTGACCCCCTATCATAAGTGAAGAGAAGGGTAATTTTAGAAGTACCCATTACATTTCAATAATGGTATGCCACTGCTCAAAGGTTAAAGGATAAAAAAGTTTAAAATAATACAGGGGAGAAGGATTGGTTGATAAAACTCTCATACACACACACGGAGAAACATTTTTTAATTGTTTTTGGTCTTTTACACATTATAAAACTCCTTTTACACTATTTACTTTTACCACGGTAACTAATGTTTTTAAACTTGATAATAAATTTTAATGAACAATATTAAAATTTTACTTACTAAATAATTTTAAAATAATGATTTAAAATAATAAAAATCATCTTATCAAATAGAATTTCTAATGTTTATACAAGTTAATTATAATATTAGCACACATAACAGATAAAAACAGTTTTTAGAAAAAGTGTATTTTTAAGATTAATATTTATTTATAGTATAAATTTATCAATTACATTTAATTTAATGATATAAATTGGCTTATTATAAAATAAATAACATTTATGTGGATTTTAATTCAATATAAAACCAAATATCACCATTAAAATGTTTAATTAAAATAAAAGATAAAAAACACCTTTTAAATTAGAATGAAATATTACTTATGTTCTAAAATGTTGAACATAGGTTTTATAATATTAAAATATTATTTTAAAATACATAATTTTACTAATTAAATATATTTTTGATTAATTAATTTTTTTATAAACTTCTAGGTCATACTTATGAAATAATAAATTCATAAAAGGTATTGCTTTCGTAAAAACCATGTTTTTAACTATTCAATTTAAAATCAATTATTTGAGAAAAGTACCAAAATTTATCTTAGTATATTGTTGATACATGAAATTAAAAAATTAAGTTTATTTTATTAAATTATAATTAGAAAATTTATAAATTAATTTTTTAAATGAAAATACAAAATATAAAGAAAAATGGCTTTTATTTAAAAAAGGAATTTTTAAACATTAAGTGTTCTTAGTATTATTTAATATAAATTTATAATTTAAATAACTCCAATATAATATTTAAAAATTATTCAATTTAATTTATTAGGATAAAATATACAACACTTTATAAAAATAGTTATTTGAAAAATATTACTTTTATATAGAATAATCTTTTCCAAATACTATTAAAATTAATTATTTATATTTAAAAAATTTAATTTTACTAATTGATTAATGTCAATATATTTCTTTTGAATTTTCTAGATACATAATATTAATTTTAAAAATGATTTATAATTCATATATATATATATATATAATATTTTAATATTTTTTTTAATTTTATTATTTATTATTCATGAATTATGTTATTTAAATTTACTGCTAAAAATACACAACTTTACTTTACCTATTGGATACATGTATATCCAAAAAACCACATTTCCATGGACCATATTTCGATTGACAAAATTTATAATGACCATATTTTATTACTATATATTACCTTATTTAACTCATTCATTGCATTCACACTTCTCATTTACATAGTTTTCATCTTAGGTATCATAATATGATTTCTCCTTTCATGATGTTATTTTATATTATATGTTTTCATTGGAAATTGGTGATCACAAAGGGTGATGATGATCCAAGAGAACTCCCAATGTTGACTATTTTATTATTTTATATTTATTATCCCCTTTTAATTTATGCACTTTTAAGGGATGTAATAATCTATGGTGAGTAATAATCCATGGTGTGTAACACTTAGATTCATGTGATTTTGTTGTAATTTTTTAATATGAATGAATTAATTACAATAATTTTAATTTTTATCTTGTAAAAATTATTAAATATTCTATTTAAATTATTTTGAATAAATAAAAAATAAATTTTAAAATTATAAACATATAGTTTATGGAAAGAACATACTTCTAAAAAACTAAAGGCTTTACATTCTCCCCCCTTGAATAAATTGCATCTTCACAATTTTAATTATCAATTACTAATAAAAATACCCAAGGGCATCTAAAATTTAATAATGACTCAAGATATAGCTTCTAAAGAGGTAAAAACCTTGCTATTTTAGGTAACATATCCTTTACCTCATAATAGAAATATTTTAATATTCTCAACCATTAATTCAAATTATGCCTGTTTAGATAAGTATTAGGAGTTTCTAGATAAATACCTTTCAAATATTCATATTCATGATCCTAATTCCAACCAAATACTAAAACTAAATGGTTTTGATAATATCTAATAATACCAGCATAAATGAATATCAGAATATGAAAAAACAATCAAAATAAATCTTCTCTAATGAAACCTTCATTTTAACTTATAATAGTTTAGGTTTAACTATGATATATTTATATCAAACTATAAGTCCAAGTATTTTTATATAAATTTTATATTAGTTAATATAACCTAAATATATTTAAACCCCAAATAATGGTTGATTCATGCTCAAATTTACCCAAGAGAAGAAGGTAGGACGGTCCTTGTAGTTTAACTTGGGTTGTCGAATCCTCAGAGACCTAAGAAGTAACCTATAGACACGTACATTCTATGGACTGTTTTTGGCTATGAAGTGGCCAAATTGGGTTGATTTTAGATGGGTTTAAAGTAAATCTAAGAGACTTAAGTGAATTCAATTTAAAAGAATGAGTTGATCCTAGGTTATTGCTCGGGGTGGATTGGACATATTTCCTTTTCAATGATTTAAATTTCTTATATTTGAGATGGGTTCATTTAAGGAGATAAAACAACATCATCACTTACTGGTTTAATTCCTAAACCCTTTAATACTAATCACTTATACACTTTAAGGATCAATTTTTTGAGCACTTCAAGGTAAAGGTTCGTATTAGCACGAGAAGTGTGTGACCTTAAATTCAATAAGGATGATGGAGTTTAAAAATTATAAAATAAAAATATCAATTAAAGAAGTGATTATACATTAATGGGGTGATAAATAACATCCAATACATCCCCTTGATACTCCCTTTGATCAACCCATAAGTGGGTTAGCCCTCCATTGATCCCATTGTTTCAATGGAAGCGAAAAGTAGACTCATGAGAGAAGAAATAGAGAAGTAAAGAAAACAACAAAAATAAAATGATCACTCCACCTTTGTGTGAATAATTTCACAAGATTTGGTGTGAATAAATTCACAACTTGAGGCAAAGGTATCAAATTGAGATGTATAAAAACATAATAAGAGGATAAGAAGAACTTTTATTAATAAACTAAAGTGAATTGAACAACTTACAAGTGAAAGACAAACTTGAGAAAACAAAATCGCAACATAACATTACAATTGAACAAAACATCCAAGATACTTAAATACTCCAACACCACTACCTTAAATAGTAATTTTGATCCCTTGGGTATATCCTACAACAGTACAAGTCTCCTCAATTAATTATGGTAGGCCATAGGTTGGTGGAAAGTAAGGGAGCGTTAATTTTTCCACCCTTGACCAGAGGTGGCATCCAACTTTCCTTCACCGAACATACTCTCTTGTAATAACTTCTAGATGGCCGAATCAAAGTGGTACATAGTAGTAGAAAATGGATAAACGGATGTCTTCTAACTGTCTGTAAAATTTGGGCCCATTTGGAGTTGTGGATTCCGAGATATGATCATATTAGTGGGCTGTTTTTCTGGGCCGCAGAATCTGGCCCAGAATTTTATCTCTAACTTGGGCTGCCTAAATGGCCACCATGGAGAACGAATTAGCGTTGGATCCTAAAGAGTTATTTATTACTATACACGGATTCTAGCATACCACAAAATTTGGGATTCATTGGGCCTCTATGTTGGGCACCACATTCTCATCAGTGGGCTATTTTCTAATCTGCGTTCTCCAGAATTGCTTCCTTTCATTGCCAAATATCTCCATCATCCTTTATGAATCTTTCATTGATCCTTTAATGAAAAATGTTCATATAGAAGTGAATATCCAGTTCAAAAGATTATAAAATTAAAATATGTCTAATTATATTCTTTAAAATTAGATGAATCATTGGGTACTTCAAATGATGTTAAAAAATGTACCACATAATAGTGCATTTTAAGAAGGTATTACAATCATAATGTGAAATGATCTTCAAGGTGTAAAATGCACTAAAATGGTGTTTATTAATATTAAAGAACATGAATATTATGTATATTAACAATGAATAATAGCCTCATTTAGTGGCTAATCACACCCCCCAACTTGAGTTTTTCTAGTCCTGAGAAAAATATATCTCAACAATATGAAATTCGAATTCCCTTTTTCAAAAACATTTTAATACACAATGATCACCAGAAACCCATATACCAAACAATCATGAAACCCATCAAAATATTTGAAAACAAGATAGTTTCATAAGCATATATCAATCTCAAGCTCATTCCTTTGTTCAAATTCATTTCCATATTTCATCCAATATCAATTAAGTATGAGGATGTGTTGTGCATCACAATAGACATGGGGGTTCATATTTATTCAAGGGGGAAATTACGGAAGCGCTAGGTGGAATCACATTTCAATATTAAGATGAGTATTCAATTTTTTTTTTGTATTATATATTTTTTTTGGTTTTTTTGGTTTTTTTTGCAATTTTTCCATGGTAATTGAAATTGCACTCAAAAGAGTAAACCCCTGTAGAGAGACTTTGCCGATAAATCCTAGGCTCAAGGACCTTAGGGAACCAAGTGAAGCCCACATACTCGGGAATCATATAGATTTAACTCAGTCGAAAACAAATTCAAATTACTAAAAATAGAGATAAAATTACTAACTCTGGGCCAGACAACTATGGAGTCACGATCCCCAAGTGCTAAAAGCCACTCATTAGGTCATTTCATTGCTCTACACGCAAATTTATTGTTTTTTTATTTTTTTATTGAATACTCATATTAAAACGAAAATGATCACTAAACCTATGCTATTTATTTGGGGGACCCCATGAACTTAAACTAATACCCCACTATCCAAAGGACGTGCATTGTGATCCTTTTTTTATTTGGATGAAAATATAAATGATGAAATATCACATTGGATAGCCACATTTTCCAAAATCTATGCTCATGAAATTATATAAGGATTAAAATCAGAATCAGGGAATGCTAAATTATTTGATATTCAGTTTTAAAGTGTGCAATTTGTATTACCATTTTCAAAGTTAAAGGATTTTCTCCTTCCATTTACACATTTTTTTTCAAATTATTCATTTTTGTTGACACAAAAGCATTTTTTTCTTTATCTCCCCCCCAACTTAAAATAAAACTATCCCCAGTGTTTGAAGAAATGAAAATTTAAAAGTAGAGGTAGATAATGGAAGTTCAAAAAGGGAATTTAAAATGAGGATCATGGAAGGAAGTCACCTTGTGGTTGAAGTTGAAATTATTTCTGCTCCCTTTTAATCATTTGATATCCATGTCACTTGCAGAGTTCCCTAGTAGAAAAAGGAAAAAAAAAACAAAAAACAAAAAAACAAAAAAAAACAATATATATATATATTTATATATTTATATAATAAAAAAGTAAAATATAAGTATATATATAAAAATTATAGAATAAGGAAGCACAAAAATCCGTAGGTCAGTGGTAAGCGTGCACCCCTGTCTCCCTTCGGTCTCGGGTTCAAATCCTTTCGGATTCGCCGGTTGTGATGGGGTTTGACCTACGACCCACGACATGTCCCTTTTTACTATATTATTATATTTTTATTTATTTATTTTTTGTATTTTTATTTTAACCTACAAACACATTAAAATAAAAAATACTGATGACACATTTTCTTCTTTTTTAATTTTTGGGTAAGGTATTACTCAAGGATCACACCACGTGGAACAGATGAATATGGCGCTCTACTTTCGTACCTATCCATACTCATAATAGAAGAACAGGTCAAGAGTCTATATTTTATATTTTATTTTTTAATAATCAAAATGATTCATTAATCCTATTTAAAATATAAATTTTATTAAAACAACAAAATGATTGGAAACTTGGAAACCATGAGTTTCCTCCAATGCAGCGCTTTGTTTAACGTCATTAGCTCGACTTGAACCCCCCAAATTATCCAATACCAACTTTCAACATTTTAAGGATCACATGTTTCACCACTTCAACTAGTTTGAGATTCATTCTATTTTTATAATTTTTTTCATGCACAAACCTATGTTCTAAAATGAGAAGGTAAATCCAAAGAATATCAGAAATGATCGATTCAATTTATTTTGTAGTATTTTCTAAGACATTAAGAATCATTACCTCTTTATTGGTTTCAAGATAATAAATGGTGACAACTATAAGTTTTTGGCTATCCCCAATGAATGACAACTTAAGGGTGGATGAAAATTTCTTTTGTTCACGTTCAGGTAGGCTAAAACTTTCGAACATAGGTTGGGACATTAAATTGAACTCAGTTTCATTTTCAAAAATTTCTCAACAGAATTGGTTCCTTTTGAATAGAATATTAAACCACCAAATTGGAAAGATTAGTTTCAGAAATGGGTATGGACTCAACGTTTTTGATTTCTCTTAATGGTTCAGTGATTTTTGTTTTTGAAAAATCATCAATGGAGTTATATTCATGAGACTAAATACATGATGTCAAATTTTCCTCTTGTGAATACAAGAAATAAATTTCCTCTTGATTTAAACACCCATCAAAAATTCCTTGATCCTCTTTATCTATCCCAAATCCAAAGGTTGGTTCTTCAACAAATTCATGCGAGGTTTGTGGGAAAACTAGACACTTCACATAAGGTTATGGAAGGGATAGTTTGTGTAGGGATGAGTTCCTCACAAGTTTTAATGCTTTGTAGTTATAACCTCAATGATGAAACATTAATATTAATTATCTCCATTTGTTGACATAGTTTTTCAATTAATGGATGTGGATTAGGATGGATAAGGGGTTGATCCAAATGGTCTATTCTAGGTGGATAATTAAGTTGTTGGAATTGCACAGGAGGGTGTTCAGATTGGCTTTGTGGGGATTGAAACTCATTATATGTTGGGTTTTTTTGTGGATCATAGGGGTAAAAACAATGTGGTTCATTAGGTTGTTGATTATCACACATGTATAAATTAGTATGGTCATTTTACATCACACATGGGGTTGGGTTATCAAAGTAGGGACAAGTTTCCCATGTTTAAGCTTGTTCAAAATTGATTTCCATAGGAGTGAGGGGGTGAGAATAGAGAAGAGGGATGAAACAAAAGGATGATAGTGTCTAAGATAACTTACTTAGGTCCCCGGAAATGGCTCCAAAATTTGATTCTCACTTAAATTTACCCAAGAGAAGAAGGTAGGACGGTCCTTGTAGTTTAACTTGGGTTGTCGAATCCTCAGAGACCTAAGAAGTAACCTATAGACACGTACATTCTATGGACTGTTTTTGGCTATGAAGTGGACAAATTGGGTTTATTTTATATGGTTTTAAAGGACCTCTAAGAGACTTAAGTGAATTAAATTTAAAATAATGAGTTGATCCTAGGTTATTGCTCGGGGTGGATTAAACGTATTTCCTTTTCAATGATTTCAATTTCTTATATTTGAGATGGGTTCATTTAAGGAGATAAAACAACATCATCACTTACTGGTTTAATTCCTACACCCTTTAATACTAATCACCTATACACTTGAAGGATCAATGTTTTGAGCACTTCAAGGTAAAGGTTCATATTAGCACTTGAAGTGTGTGAACTTAAATTCAACAAGGATGATAGAGTTTAAAAATCATCTAATAAAAATATCAATTCAAGAAGTGAGTATACATTAATGTGGTGATAAATAACATCCAATACAACCCCTTTATACTCTCTTGGATCAACCCATATGTTGGTTAGCCCTCCATTGATCCCATGGTTTCAATGGAAGTGGAAATTAGACTCATGAGGGAGGAAATGAAGAAGTAAAGAAAACAAAAATAAAATAAAATGATCACTCCACCGTTGTGTGAATAATTTAACAAGATTTGGTGTGAATAAATTCACAACTTGAGGAAAAGGTATAAAATTGAGATTTAGAAAAACAGAATAAGAGGATAAGAAGATCTTTATGAAGAAACTAAAGTTAATTGAACAACTTACAAGTGAAAGACAAACTTGAGAAAACAAAATCGCAGAATAACATTACAATTGAACAAAGAATCCAAGATCCTTCAATACTCCAACAAAACTGACTTAAATATAAATTTTTGAGCCCTTGGGAAGAGCCTCCAACAGTCCAAGTCTCCTAAATTAATTGTGGTAGGCCATATTTGAGTGGAAAGCAAGGGAGAGTTGATTTTTCCACCCTTGACCCGAGGTGGAATCCAGCTTCCCTTAACCTAACAGAAGCGCTTGTAATACCTTCTAGATGGCTGAATCAGAGTGGTCCATAGAAGAAGAAACTGGATACCCGGATTTATTATAACCGACTGTAAAATTTGGGCCCATTTGGAGTTTTGGATTCTGAGATATGATTATATTAGTGGGCTGTTTTTCTGGGCCGCAGAATCTGCCCCATAATTTTATCTCCAACTTGGGCTGCCTAAATGGACACCATGGAGGCCTAATTATCATTGGACCATGAAGAGTTATTTATTCCTATACATGGATTCTATGATCACACGAAATTTGGGATTCATTGGGCCTGTATGTTGGACCCCACATTCTCATCAGTGGGCTGGTTTCCAATTTTCTCTCTCCAGAATTGCTTCCTTTCATTGCCAAATATCCCCATCATCCTTTATGAATATTTCATTGATCCTTTAATGAAAAATGTTCATATTGAAGTGAATATAAAGTTCAAAAGAATATAAAATTAAAATATTTATAATTATATTCCTTAAAATTAGATGAATCATTGGGTACTTCAAATGATGTTCAAAAATATACCACATAATAGTGAATTTTAAGAAGGTATTACAATCATAATGTGAAATGATCTTCAAAGTATAAAATGCACTAAAATGATGTTTATGAATAATAAATAACATGAATATTATGTATATTAACAATGAATATTAGCCTCATTTAGTGTATAATAAATGGTTCATAAAGAGAATGTGAATTGACCAAAGTATATTCCTTAAGAGTTTCTATCCATCTATACAGTCTTAGGCCTACTCATTGTGTGCCAAAGTGAATATTGAGTTAATAATAAACTTGCCCTTTTAAGTGGGATTACCCATAGGTTCATCTATGACACATCCAAATCCACTTTATTGTATCCACAAAAGTATGTAATTTCTTAGAAAACTACATACTTAAAACATTACTAAAATTCTAAAAGTATCCCATACTTATACTAATTACTTAGACTTATCCCTAGGGTTTTTACAATTGGTATATCATCATAATCCCCCAAAATAACTAAATTAACCCTCACAAATAACCAAACATTAATATGATAACATCTAAGGTTCCTTAGACCCACAATCCTAGTCTGGGTTTTAAAAACATATTCTTTATACACTGAATTTGATACAATGTGATATGACACAAGATAAACATATATATATCTCAAAAATTTAAACATTTCATCTAAAAATAATTAAAAAATCCCCAGAATGTAAGTTTTAGTTTATTTAAGGACCAGTTACATAATTAATTATTTTATGGTACATGTGGACATTTTTCTATAGCTGAACCACACCAGACTCCCCTATAGACTCCTCATAGGTTAGAGTCATTATCATAACCCAAGGAATGGAAATATAAGAAAGGGGTGATCTCAAAAACTTAGTAAGGGTAAAAACTCATCAACATGTAATCAATGGTTAGATAATAATTATATGATAAAACACGAGCATAGAAGAAATATCTTATTAAGGAAACATAGAACAATAAGATTTATCTATAAGGAATGATAGAAGGCTATATAAACTCAAATGAATAAACTTATACTATATTATAAGAGTGTGAAATAAATAAACAAAAATCATGATCCATATATTATAATTATTGGCAAATAGATATGTAATTTCATGGAAATTAATCATAATAGTAAACTACGACACTAATATAGGCATATAAATAATAAAATAGTGGAGTGGGAATCATAATACATTTCCCATGACATGGTGGAGTAATAATCACTACCTGATTTCAATAGTGGAGCCGACATAACTACCCAATTTTCATAAATGTTATAGATCATGAATCACTACCTGATTCCTATAAAATAATAGATCATGCATAACAACTAGATTTATATAATATAGTGGAGTCAACATCACTTCTTTATTCCCATAGTAGAGCGAGTATCAATACTCAATCCCTATATTTATCTCTTAAGATATAAATCTTGAACTAATGTATTAGAGGAAAATTTTGGACCCCATAATTCATAATAATAATCATCCATACATATTTGTGCCATTAAAACATGAAAACATGCATACTTTAGACATCACTTTATTATCCCATGGAAAATATATAGGTTTCATAAAAAAATTTCCTAGAACATTCCATAATACATCTAGAGAAAGAAGTTGGATGGTGGATTAAAAATATCCCTAGTGTAACATAATGATAATCATGGATGTTTACATAAATGAAAAATAAAATTTTAAGATCTTTGGATAAATTACTTGAAAGATAAAAGAGAATACCCCCTTTTTTAAAAGGACTGACAATTCCCTAATTTTTTTTATTTAAAACGAAATAATATAGACTGATAAAACATTTAAAAATTATCATTTAAAACCAAATAAGAGGATTTTTAGAAATAAAATTTTATAATATAAATATTCTTTCAAAAATGATTATCTTTAAGAATATATAGTAACACTAAATATTTATTTATTAATAAAAACACAAGAATTTAAAATCCCTTTAAAAATCAAGAATCCTTTTTTTAATTAAAAATTTTAATTTTTGAAAATATAAGAAAATTTCATTTTCTTTTCAAAATAAAAAATTGTTAAAATAATTTGGAAAACTAGTTTAACACATGTAAAGGAATCTTCATAAAGAATAATGTTAATATGGTGAGAGAAATTTGAAAAGAGATATTGGAAAAAATTTTCAACATAATAATAAAAAATTATGTTATAGGTCACATTAATATTGTTTTTCAATAATGTGAAGTGAATAATTTTTAAATACTTTAATTTTAAGAAGGATATTTAATTATTTATCCATAAAAAGTATAAAAACAAATCACAAGGACTCGGGAAAATAAGTTTATTAAAAAAGAACCCCTTACCTTAAATACTTCTTATTCAAACATTCTATAACCTCCCATAAAATGAAAATAAATATCTTAGTCACTAATTTAAAATAATTATTCAAATATTTCACCTTTTAGACACATTATTTATAACAATCTATAAAAAATATTCTACCTAATTATAGTTTACTTTTTCATCCAATGTTAGGATTTTTTGACTGTTTGTTTCATTCTAGTTTCCTAGTGGCGGGGGCATTTATCACTTATTAGTTCAAATTTCATCATTACCATATTATTAAAGTTATAATAACTATTTTTTTAAATTATTCTTTATTTCCCATTTCATTAGGTGAAATACATGGACATAGTTCATGGAATAAGAAATTGTGATGAACTAGATTCAATGATCGAAAGATGATATATTAATAAATATATTAAATACTAATAAAAAATTATTGAATCATTAAAAAATATAAAATAAAATATTATTAAATGATATTACCATTATATAAAATTTATTAATCATTTATGATATTAAAAAATATAACATCATCCCTTGAGGTGGAAAAATTGACCTAAATAAGAGTGTGTTATAAGGATTTAATAAGTAAGGAAATTTTTTTTATAATGTTAATATAAATTATAAAAAATATTAAAAATTTAAAAAATACTATTTAAATTCATTAAATTCACTCATATAATCATCCATGTGGGGTGGTGATGACAAATGAAATTTGTCATTCGTGGAGGAGGTAGTCCGTAAAAACACATGATTAACAATTCCATTTGTTAAAAAATAAGATGTAATAAAGGTATATGATAAATTATAATTTAAGAATTATAATTTTTACATAATAAACACATTAATACCTTAGATCCATTCTTTTTAAAGACCATTAAATGCAGTGATAAAAGACTAACCACATGGCTTCGTGGTGGATGTAGCCCTTAAGTGCGCACGATCGATGTTGTTTTGTTTTCCTTAGTGGATGGAAAGGATTAAATAATGGTTTATAAATTAATATAATAAAATTTAATTTAATTAATAATAAATATATCATTATAATCCTATTTCTAGAAAAATATTTCAAGAGGAATATTAAGAATAAAATTATAAGGAGTAAGAAATAATGACATTGAAAATTTGATATTTCTCTTAGAAATATCCTTGGAAATGGAGGCCTTAGGCTAACTAATTGTGACCATAGGATTATGAAATTTAGATATGATTCTAGGATTAAAAAAATTTCAGTGTTTAGATATGTAATTCATAGGTATTTTTGTATCATGAAGTGGTTTAAGTGATCCCCTTTCATAAGTGAAGAGAAGAGTAATTTTGGAAGTACCCATTACATTTAAATAATGATATTTAACTATTATAGTGTCAAAGGCTATACAAGTTTAAAATAATGGAAGTGAATAGTGTATTCCAACCAAAATAACATCTATACAATCAAAGTAATATTTTTTAAATGTTTTAGTTCTTTTACACTTAGTAAAACTCTTTTTACCCTTTTTTACTTTTACCATGGTAACTAATGTTTTTAACCTTGATAATTAATTTTAATGATCTAAATTAAAATTCACCTTATCAACTAATTTAAAAATAATAATATAAAATATGAATATAATTTTATGAAATAAAATTTCTAAATGTTTGAAAATATAATTTTAACATTAGTGCACATAATGCATAAAAACTCTTTCTAGAAAAAGTGTATTTTTAAGATTAAAATTTATATGTAGTAAAAATTTATTAGTTTCATTGGATTTAAGGATATAAATTGTTTTATTTTAAAATAAAAAAATTATTTGGATGTAAATTCAATCCAAAAACAAATATCACTATTAAAATGTTTAATTAAAAGAAAATACTGAAAGCATAATTTAAATTAGAATGAAATGTTACTTATTTTCTAAAATGTCAAACATAGTTATTATAAGATTAAAATATTATTTTAAAATAAATTATTCTACTCATTAAATACACCGTTATTAATTAAATTTTTTTATAAACTTATAGGTTTTACTTATATAATAATAAATTCATAAAAGTTATAATTTTGATAGAAACTATATTTTTCACTATTCACAAAAAATAAATTATTTCAGAAAATTCAAAAAAATTCATCTTAAGATAATTTTGATATGTTTAATTTAAAAATTAATTTTATTTTATAAAATTAATATTTTGAAAATTTTAAATTATGTTTTTGAATGAAACTACAAAGTATAAATAAAAACCACTTTTATTGAAAAATGATGTTTTTTAACATTAAGTGTTCTTAATATGACTTTATATAAATTTAAAAATTAAATAATTTTAATAAAATATTTTAAAATTGGTTAATTTAATTTCTTATAATATAATATATAGCACTTTAAAAAAATGTTCTTTAAAAAATCATACTTTTATATTAAATAATCATTATCATATACCACTAAAATTAAGTATTTATATTCTAAAAAATTAATTTTACTAATAAATTGACATTAATATATTTATTTTATTTTTATATAAACATAATAATAATGTTAAGGATAATTTTTAATATATATATATATATATATATATATAATATTTTAATATTATTTTTTCAATTTCATTATTTATCAATCATGAATTATATTATTTTAAATTTATAGTTAAAAATACACAAATTTAGTATAACTATCAGATACATTTAGATTCATTGACCATATTTTCAATGAAATGTTTTATAATAGTCATATTTCATCCTATATATTGCTTTATTGTACTCATTCATCCCATTTACACTTCTTAAGTCACACTTATCATTTCCATAAATTTCATTTTAGATCTAAAAATATGTTTTCTACTTCTATGATTTTCTTATTTATTATAGGTTTTATTTGGATATTGGATATCATTAAGGGAAAAAATGATCTAGTATATCACCTAGTTTTTAAGATTTTATTTTTTTATATTTATTATACCCTTTAAATTTATTCACTCTTAATGGATGTAATAATCCATGGTGTGTAATACTTACTTCCATGCATTTTTTATAATGTTTTACTATAAATGAATAAAGTGTTGTTAGTTTAATTACTATATTGTATGAATTATTACAAAATATATTTCAATTCCTTTGAGAAATTATGAAAAAATAGTTCATAATTATAAACATATACTTTATGAAAGGAACTTGATTCCTAAAAACCTAGTGTGTTACATTCCCCATTAAATAAATTGCCTCCTTTAAATTTTACTTATCAATTACTCATAAAAATACATATGGGTATATAAAATATAATATTTAATCAAGATATAGATTCTAAATAGGTAAAATCCTATACATATTAGGGAAGACTAGATAACATATACTTTCCCTCATAATTGGTATATTTTAAAATTCTCAACCTTTTAGTCCTAATATTCCTTAGCTAGTTATAGGATTTTCTAGATACATAACTTTAAAAGATTTATTTTCATGATCCTAATTTTAGCTAAATAATAAAACTAAATATTGATGATAATATTTGATAATATCAAAGTGAATTATAATAGGGATATAAAAAATAAATCCTAATATATCTTCTATAATGACACCTTCATTTCAACCTATGATACTCTTGGTTTAGATATGATATACTTTGATCAACCTACAACACCAAGGTTTTACATGGTAATTTTATATTAGGTTCTCTAACCTAAACATATTTGAACCCCTTATAATTATTCATAAATAGAATTTTAATTCACCAAAGAATAACCCCCAAGAATTTATAGCCTGCTATGCAGTCATAGGCCCACTCATCATACACAAGAGTGAATATTGAGTTGATACTAAACCATCCTTTTTCAGGGTGATTACCTATAGGTTCATATATTCCAAAAATTTATCCACTTTACAGTATCCAGATAGGGATCTAATTACTTTAAAAAACACATTCTCAAAACATTACCAAAATTCCAGGATGTTATCCTATACCCAGACTCATCTCTTAGACTTATTGCTAGGGTTTTCACTAAGTTTATCTTATCCTAATCCCCTAACTAAACTAATCCTAAAAAATAACTAAAACTTACTTTGATACCAACTAAGGCCCCCATACCCTTACACCCATATCTAATACTAACAACACATTATATTTTATTACATATTTTATACAAAGGGATATGTCCGAAGGTAAACATACATATCTCTCAAAAATTTAAAAATTTACTCTCATAATAATAACATAATCCCAATAATAGAAGGTTTAGTTACTTTGAGGATCAGTTACACAAGAAACTTATTTTATGGTACTTTTGTACATTTCTCTATAATGGAACCACACTAGACTCCCCTTTATACTCCTAATAGGTTATGCTCATCATCATAACCTAGGTAATAGAAAAATAAATAAATTGGTGAGATAAAATTATTAGTATGGGAAAAAATAACTAAAATTTCATCAAGGGTTAGATGATATTAATATGATAAAACATGAGCAGGGAAGAAAAATATTATTAAAAATAATATGAAAAATAGGAGTTGTCTATAAGTCATGATATAAGTCTATAAAAACTAAAATAAAAAAACATATACTATGGAATAAGAGTGAGAAATCAGGATAAAATAATCATGATCGATGGAGCATAATTATAAGTATAAAGATATGTCAAGTCATGGAAATGAAGCATAATAGTAAGCTATGGAACTAACTTAGGAATATAAATCATAAAATATTAGAGAGGGAATCATGACCCATTTCACATAACATGTTGGAGAAAACATCACTACTTAATTCCCATAGTGGAGTTGACATAACTACCTGATCCCCATAAACATAGTTGAACATGTATCACTACATGATTCCTAGAACATAGTGGACTAGACATCACCATTTAATTCCCATAACATAGTAGAATAGACATCATTTTTGATTCCCATAATGGAGTAAGAATCAATACTAGATTACAATAATTATCTAACGAGATATAAATCCTTAACCAATGCATTAGATGGAAATATATAACCCCAACCTTCATAAGTATAATCATCCATTCATATGCGTTCCATTAAAACATGAAAAAATGGTAATTTATTTAGTGACCAAAATTAAAATTTGAATTATTAGATAATTTGAACATGATAATTTAAAATATTAAAATAATTTTATCAAATAAAATTTAAAAATTTTAAAAAATTTCAATTTTAATATTAGAACACATAACACATAATACTATTTTTAGCAAAAAATGTGTTTTTAGGTTTAAAATTTATGTGTAATAAGAATTTATTAAATTAATATAGTTTTATGAAATAAATTAGTTTATTATAAAGTAAATAAAATTTATGTGTCTTTTAAAGAAATAAAAAATTTAACATCACCATTAAAAATTTTAATTAAAAGAAAACATAGAAAAATATTTTTTAAACTAGTATCAAAATGCTATTGATGTTCTAATATTTTGAACACAGGTTTTCTAGGATAAAAATATTATTTTAAAATAAATAATTTCACTCCTAAAATAAATATTTGATCAATTAAAATGTTTTATAGACTTTTAGGTCTTACTTATATAATAATAAATTTATAAAAGATATAGTTTTGGTAAAAACTGTATTTTCACTATTCACTTAAAGATAAATTATTTTAGAAAAGTTCAAAAAATTCATCTTTGGGTAATTTTGATATTTGGAATTCAAAAATAAAGTTAATTTTATAAAATTTTAATTCTAAAATTTATAAATTATTTTTTTAAATGAAAATACAAAATATAAAGAAAAACTACTTTTATTAAAAAATAATTTTTTTAAAATTAAGTGTTCTTAATATTATTCCATATAAATTTATAATTTAAAGAATTTTAATATAATATTTTAATGGTTTTTATTTTAATTTATTAGTATAAAATATTCAACACTTTAAAAAAATAATTCTTTGAAAAATACTATCTTTATATTAAATATCCCTATCCAAACACCATTAAAATTAATTATTTATATTCTATAAACTTAAATTTATGAATCCATTGATATTAACATCTTTAATTAAATTTTATAGATACATAATAACATTGTTAATTATAATTCATAATTCATATATATATATATATATATATATATTTATAATATTTTACTATTATATTTTTATCTCATTATTTATCTTCAGGGATTATATTATTTTAAATTTACTACCAACAATACACAAATTTAGTATAACTATTGGATATATGTATATACAATAACCATATTTCGAATTACCATATTTATAATTACCATATTGCATTCCTATATGTAGCCTTATTGAACTCATTCATTACATCAACACTTCTCATTTCCATAGTTTTCATTTTAGATCTCACAATATACTTTATCCTTTCATGATGTTCTTACTCATTATATATTTTCTTTAGATATTAGTGATCCTCAAGTGTTGAATATTTTATTTTTTCTATTTATAGTCCCATTTTTATTTATTCACTTTTAAAGGATTTAATAATCCATGGCCTGTAATACTTAGTTTCATACACTTTTTTTTGTAATGTTTAACTATGAATGAATAAAGTGTTGTTAGTTTAATTCCTATATTGTATGAATTATTACCTAATGTATTTATATTACTTTAAACAAGTAGGAAAAATAGTTTATAAATATAAGCATATAGTTTACTGAAAGAACTTGCTTCCTAAAAACATGGGGCATTACATTTTGTACATACCATATGATGGGGAACATGGACCTTATCACCGAGATCAAATACAATAAATATGAAGTGGACTAATTTGGATATGATGAAGGGATAAAAATTATTAGCTCTGAGAAGGATAAAATTTGAGGAGAATATCTAAGGCATATAAAAGTCTTGTTAGTTGATGGTCTCATTCACAATTTTTTTATAAGATAACTTTGTGGCCTAAAGAATGAAGTAAAATTAAATAATAAAACTTTAAATATTAAAGGAAGTAGTGGATCAGTTGTATTAAAAGGAAGGTGTATTAAGAAGAAACTCTATCTTATTGATGGAGAAAAGGATAGGTGGATTATGCCTAATGAGGAGAAAACAAAATTATGGAATAATAGGCTTGTAAATTTGAGCAAAACTTATTTAAAATACTTGGAAAATAATAAAGTAATGAGAGAAATTTCTAATCTTACTCATTATCACACACACATATGGAATACTTTTCAAAAAGGGAAGTTCATTTTAAATTCATACTAGTAGAAGGGAAAAAAGTTAATTTTTTTCCTAAGTTTGTGCATGTTGATGTGTGGGGGATAATATCACCCAAATAAATGGATGGAAAATGTTATTATATTCTATTTTTTTATTATTTTAGATGTATAACATTGTTGATGGTTATCTCTGAAAAATATAAAGTGTTAGAGTGTATTCAGAGATACTAGAGATTGGTGGAGAAGATGCTTGGGATTAAAATTCTTAAGTTTCGGAATTAAAATGGAATGGACTTAGAAAATAATTAGTTGGAGGAATATCTTGAAAAACATGGAATTAAGTTCCATTTTTTGAGGTAAGGAATCCTCAATAAAATATTGTTTTTTAGATAAGGAACTAGATTATCAATAACATATACTAAATGATGTTAATTGAGAAAAATATTTCAAAAACTATTGTAATGAAGGAGTGATTATATTAGTATATATCTCCAATATGTGTTTTTAGTGTTTGGGTTAAGAGAGGTCATCTAATGAGATATGGTACATGAAAATTCCTATATTGAAATACTTTTGAGTTTTTATGAGTAAATTTTTTATTCTCAACAAGGATAAAAATTGAAAGTTTGAGCCTCATGGTGATAAAGGTATTTTCCTCGACTATTATCCAAAATAAAATCATACAAATGATATAATAGAATTATTGGAAAAATCATTTGAATTCAAGATGTCACTGTTGTGGAGACCGAACATAATTCACAAACTAGTGATCAAGTTTTATAGGAAAACGTGATGAAACATTTGATGATTGTGATGCTAAAGTGAGAAATCTGTAGAGATAAAATTAGGATTAGGTTTATTTATAAGAACAAAACTATGATGGGGAAAACAAAAAAAATCATAATTTGAAAAAAGAGAAAAAGGTAGGGAAGAAATCACTAATAAAAACATCATTGGTGATAAAAAACTCTAGTGAAAACATGAAGAATAATGACTGTGTAACAAACCTCTCTTTTTTCATAGTTGAAAACTAAAATTTTTTAAGAGGATATTAAGAATGATAGTTGGGTGAAAACTATGCATGAGAAACTTGAATAAATTACAATTTATGAGATGTAGGATGTTATTCCAAGGACAAAAAACAAAAATGTTATTAGAACCAAGTTGGTCTTCTGAAATAAACTAAATAAATATGGAAAATAGGAAAGGAACATGAAAAAGTTTGTGTGAAATTAATACTACCAAGTCTAATGTATCAATGTAAATTAGTCATTTTATCATATGTAAAATCTTGAAAAAACTATATTTTTTCTTCTATGGTTATGTAAAGAGAATTTATAGTCTATAAAATGGATGTAAAATAATCATCTTGAATGGAGTACTTGAATAGGTAGATTACATTGAGAAAAATATGTATTTATAGTGTATGAGGATAAAAGAAAGTTATGATTGTTAAATAAGGCCCTATTTAATATAAAACAATATTAAAGGGCCTTCTACTCATGGATGGATTAATACTTAAAGTGGATTCATTTTTAAAGAGGAGGCGGAAAACACAAATTCTCTATTAATTAATATAAAGATAAGTGGATGGGGGTGCTTATTTATGTGGATAAAATTATATGTTGTGGATTAGATATTGTATAATGTAATTATTTTTTAGAATATATAAATTATAAATTTTAAATTTCTTTGATTAGAGAACTAATATTTTTACTTATCTTTTAGTTGATTCAAAGTATGTATGGCACTTTCATTTATGAAAAAAAATTCCAAGGAGGTGTAAAAAATGTTTAAATGGAATATTATATGTTAACGACCACACTAGTGGTAATATGGATGACATTATCAAAAGATAAAAAATTAAAGGAGGTCAATTTTACACATTATATATATATCTATATGATTTTACTATACTTAAAATCTACTCAATAGAATATCATATTTTCAACAAGTCAAATTTTCTACTATAAAACTTTTTCTAAATAAAGTCATATGAAATATACTAGAGTAATTATTTGATATATCAATCATACTGTGGAAATTAGGTTGTTTATTACAAAATATTATATACAATTGTTATGGGGTCGATACCTCTGCTCTGACAGAAGAACTTCCACTATGTGCCATCCGGTTAATCCAAGAATCTGTGTTGAAGTTGATTTCTCAAAGACGCTTGTTGAATGGATTTGGATCACGGTTGGTGAAGAGTTTAGATGCAGGCAGCCTGTTGCGTTTGAGTCTTGGGTTGATTATTTCTCGTCTTGTCGCCGGCTCGGTCATCTGGTTGTCAATTATTATGGGGTCAAGCAAGGGAGGAAGAACATGGATGATAGGACCATGAACGCTGGTGAACCAATGCTTCAAATAGATACGGAGGATCACGATGGAGGTGTTTCTGGTGCTGATGCTTCTGGTAGTGGACTCGCAGGTCCGTTGGATGGAAGCAAGACCGACCCCACCAATCCTCCTGGTGTCCCTACAGAAGTGCAGCATGTGCATGCTGTTCATACAACCAATGTGGAGAAGGAAGTTTGGAACTCTGATCCAGGGCCGAATGTAGTGGAGGTCTCTGGGGGATTGAAAATGGATCTTGGTGTTCTGGCTGGTCATGAGAAGGTGGGAGAAGGTGACAAGATGATCATTGATGGTGAAGAACTATCTTTCCCTGCCAAGAATGACACCCATCTTCCAGGTATAGAATTAAACATGATGAATACAGGCTTCCAATATACAAAAAGAGGTCAAATGTCGAGTAGAGATCTGGAGGAAATGGAAAATGGTAAGTTATTTGAAAATTATGTTAAAAATGGACCTTCTTTGTTCTTAAAAAACAGCTTTGATATTCTTGAGAATGGGGAATCAATGCAAGTTGAGGTGGATGAGTGTGCACACCCTGTTGGTACTGAATCTCTTGCACTAGTGGTAAATGACGGTTCTTCAAAGGACAGTAAGGTAGAGCTATATGACATGAATGACTCTAATCTCCCTGAGAAATGGGGAGAAGTTTTGGAAAGTTAAAAAGAAAATGTTATTCCCAGTTACAGTAATATTGTTCAGCGAGGGAGTACGAAGCCATCAGAAATACCGATATATTTGTCTACCAAAATCAAGCGACGACCTCGGAAATATTACTCTGACTTGCCCAAACCAATGGAAACCAGGTTTGGCATGGGCAGAGCGGAAACGAAGAAAGCTCGTGAAGGGGATCGCCCAACCAAACCTAAGTTATCTCAAGAAATGCTACAGTGCAAGATGAAATATCTGGAGATGACGAGGAAGTACGAGTCCTCGGAATGGGAGTCAGCTGGACCGGATGACGAGTTTTCAGACTATGGAGGTAAGAATGAATTTGGTTATGATGTGATGTAAGATGACTTGTGCTTTTCTCTACTTTACCGCCTTTTATTTTTATTAATAAATTTGGGAATCAGGATTTTCCTGGTTCGAACCTTCTTGCTATTATAGACAAAAATAGTTGTATTTACTGATGTATATTTGAAAGGTTCAGTGGATGACTGAAAATATACATTAGGTGGTGCTTTCTATATTGTAAGCTATTTTATTTCTTTTCTTAGTAAGAATAAAGATTCTATATCCTTAAGAATGACGATGGATGAATATATAGCAACCACAGAAGGTTTTACCCAGCTAATATAAAAGAGACAACAACTTTTAGACATTGGGTTAGAAGAGGCATCTCCTATTCCTATCAAGTGTGGTAAATGGAGGTTGCATGCTTGGTTCTAGAACAACCCATTGAACTGGGTATGTAGACACCATTATAAGAGGATGATGATGAGATCTCTAGTAAATTCATTATTTATAGTGTTGAATGATTTAGAGGACTCCACTTTCCATGGAAGAAGAAAGGACGAAAGGGGAACCGTGATGTGGGGGGTTGTATTGTGGTTAAAGGTAAGCATGCCAAAGGACAAAAAGATTACTCCCAGCATCCTAAAATTATGGAAACATGATTTTCTAAATGGGATAATGAGAAAGAAAGTGTACCAACAGTTTAAGACCAAGATCTAAAGAAGGGATACAATCTAAACAGTGGGAATATTATGGGAAAGAGTGGATATACTAATGTCCAAGGGATGGGTAATGTGGCATAAAAGAGAGATGGGGTGTAGAGAATTACCTTGACTTAATTCTTCATTCTAAGATAGAAGTTCCAAGAGGGGTTTTTCATATCAATTATGTAGAGTTGGATTTGAACAAAATATTAGAAAGAGTGGTCTAATATGATGTTAATAAGGAAAAAAATTCCTATATTGAATAATAAGATCAAATTTTGGAATGAGGATTCAATAAAGGGAAGATAAATTTAGAGGATTACATCCATACTTGGGACAATCTGGTTGATAATATTTAGTGAGAGATATACCGGGTATGTGAATATAGTAATCTTAGTCTCATTTTAATGATTTTTTTATTTTCTACTATGCTCATTGATCCTTGATGTTGAACTCGTGAGGTTTCCCACTGTTTTTACAAGTGATTTTGAAATAAAAAATTTAATTTTTAGGTCATTAAAGGTCTAAACATATAGAAATTAAATATCATTTATTAAAGGATAATTTATAGAAACATGTTGTGAATTTTTTGTATGTGTCCACTCAAAATCAAGTCGGTAATATTATTACCAAGGCACTACCAAAGTCATATTTTGAAAGGCATCGAGGGGAAATTGGATTCCAACTGAATCCCTTTGACTAGATGGGTTGGAGAAGGGACCCCCACTCCCCCATGGAAATTTCTTTCCTATCAAGTTATGATATATCTTATGAATTTAATTCTTGGTTTTTAAACCATTGTTTTGTGAACTTCTAAAGAATTTATATTTAGATTAATTGAAAAATAGGGAGTCAATTTACATATTTCGAAAGGGGATAAGATAAATGTCCATGGAATGTTTTTACCTAATGAAAAATGTGGAGTAATTTTTTTAGAAAGTGGGAGAGTGATTTAATGACTAGTTAGGGGGATGAAAAGTTATAAATTTTTTTAGAGTGCATAGAATATGAATGAAGCATTTTCATTAGGATTTTTTTATTTAAATATTATTTATCAGACTAATATTGACTCAAGTGGGAATATAATTAATGTTAAGGGAATCATTTATATAATACTTATTAGAAATAGGTTTTTATTGGGTTTTTATTCAGATCTGGTCATTTATGAAATTACCCAAAGGCTTATGTTATTAATCAATTTGAAATTTTCAAAAAAAATACTTGGATAGATTGTTTGAAAAAAATATACATAGTGATTATTTTGGGTAATGTTTATAGAAAATGGAGTGGAATGAATATGTATTTCAATCTATATCAGCGATTAAAGTTCATATTTTAAATTTCAGAAGAGGTTTGAAGGAGTTTTAAATGATTTCTAGAAAAATAAATTTGCGTGAACATTTGAATTTTGGTTAAGCCATGTTCTATGTTGGATTTATCTAGCTGTGCGTATGATTAATTTTATTATGGAATAAAAAAAATTAAAAAGGAAGGAATTTTGTATGATTCATATAGAATATAAGTATGAGTGAAAAAATTATACATACGATTGAATAGAGAATTCATATGAGTTATTTTTCTCTATGTATGATTCATTTGGCTCAGTTCATGTGTCAATTGACTTTGCCTATTATTACTTTTACAATTGTGTATGAGTAATCCACTATGTATGAGTCATCTGGAAAAAACATATGAGTCATTTTTCCCTTTTTTAATTTTATGAATGTGTCAACCAAGAAAAAAAATATTTACAATGAATTTTATTAATCATAAAATATTTTTAATTAATCAACTCACTTTCAAGGAGAAACACAATCCAAGATACTATGAAGAATGAAGAAAAAATGTTTCCATTATTTTTTCAGATTATTAAGTGTGTTTTGGTGAACTTTATTTGACTAAAAAATTCACCATGAAAGAAGGGTGGTGGCAATGTAGAGGTTACTTTAGTGTGACGTGGCATGTATTTCTAATACATGATCTGGATGAATATTTAAATGGTGATTATTTTATAATTTTTTAGAGATTTTATGGGATATTAAAATCAAGGAAGATCATGTTGTTAACATTGGAAAATGGTTTATAATATATAAACTAGATATTTTTCCTAAAAAGGAAAATGAAATGAAAATAAAAGTATGTGAAGTAAAAAGGTGGAGACCCCCAGACTACTGAAGGTGAAATAATTTTGATTATCAAAAAAAATATTGGTAAATTAAGTTATTATAGTTGAAAATAGATTCTTCTAGTAATAGGAAAAATAGGATAGGAATAAATTTATAGTTATTCATGATTATAAAGAGAGAAAAAGAGGGGAAGGTAGTATGGTTTCACATTAAAAAGAAAAATAAGAGTTATTACAAGAGGTATTTTATTGAAATATGAGTGAGAGGTTCTTCAAGTAAAAGAATATTGAACATATTGGTACACCGATTTGTAGTTTTTTTCAACTATACATGGAAGAAGAAGAAAACACTAGGAGGAGCAGTGTAACCCCCAAGTGTAAGGGGAGTATTGAGCTTTCCATTATTCGTGGTTGTAAACTAGGAGGGTCAATGCGGCTACTCTAAAACTTGTAAATAAACATTAGTACACTCTAGTGTCTTAGGTGCACATTCATATTTCCATGCATTCTACTTGGATTATCCTATTTGGGTGAATAAATTAAAAAATACTAATGTTCTATTTTTATTATTTCATCTCTTCAAATATTTGATAAGGGAGAGAAAGTAATTTTCCTCTAAAAAGAGTGAACAAAATCATTTTTAAGTATTTTTTAAGTTATAATACCCTAATTCTCCCCCCCTCTTTGGGTATTATCCTTCTTTATAAATTTTTTTTGTGAATGTGGAACTATCATGTTACCATTTTCATTAGGTAAATTGTTAGAATTGACCTAAAGAAGATAATGAAATAGAATAATGAAACCGCAATGGGGTGATCTGTATCATATGTGTTTAAATGATTTCTTTTATATAATAAATGTATTCTTTTTTAGGATTGATTTAAAATTGATGTTATGGAACCTTTAGTGTTGTTCTTTATCAAATTATTTATTAATTATGTCACTTAATATGGTAAATATAATGGGAAGAAAGTAATTTATAATTATATAGAGTGTGAATATGATAATTTATAATTAAAGAAACCATACTTGCTTATATAATTATATTTTTTATTTATATAATAGATAAATGGATATAATGTTGAATTAGTTTAATAATTAATGTAATGTTTTTTCAGTTCACCTATTAATGTAATATAGTGTTAGTTTACTTAGTTATTATTTCTATTATAATATGTTTATAATGATGTTATGCTTGTAATAATGGTATGATTTCTTTAGCATAGTTATTGAATAAATTATGTTAGAATGTTTTAAATAACTTAAAGAAGGTAAAAAGTGAAGATGATGAATTTGGAATCGGTAATCAATATTGTTTAACTATAGAAAATTTTAATATGATTGAAGTATGTTTGATATGTTACACTATTATTTTAATTTTTTTTATTAATATTAATCATTTATGTGATTATTATAGTAACATTCTTGTTGTACTAAAAATATTAAAATTTGTTTTGTTTGTTGTTATTATAGTGGAGGTTGGGATAATTATTTTCATTTTAGAAGTGATTGATATGGATGATAATGGGGATTGTGATGTGTTTATGTTTAGGTTATTGGCTATGGTAGGGTGGTTATTATTGTGGAAATGGTGGTGATGATTTTGTGGTGGTTAGATCAATATTCATGGGGTTTTTCTTAGAATTAGATGTAGTTGTGTAATAGTTTCATGTAATATAAAATGAAAATGAATTAATTAAACAATTAATGTGAATAGAATGTTATAAATAGTGAAGAAGTTATTGATTTATTTAATGAATAAATAAATGAATTAATTGATTGATTGGTAATGTAAGGGAGTATGGTGAACTAGTATTTTGTTATTATGAATTGAGTGGTGGATATATATTATGTGGTAAATGAATTAATAATGATTAATGGGAAGGTTTGAATGTAGTTATAATTGTGAAGGTTGGAATTAATGTGACACAATTAATGTAATGTTATCGATAAAGTTAAAGTAGTTAATAATTGAGTAAAAATTAAATTCATGATAATTTAATGAATATTGTAATGAAATTTATTTGTAAATAATTTATGTGGAATAATTCTAAGATAATGAAATGTGTTGAAGACTATAGTACCTAAGACTATACTATAACAAATAGACACATCATTATAATAATCTATTATACAATACATGTTATTTTATTTTTTTATAATAGTATAAAAAAACTGGAAAATTACATTCACTATTAGTGTTGTAAGTAATACTACAAAACACATAAAAATATATGGAAATACCAAAATATTGAAATCTAGAGAATCATATTATAAATATAATTATAAGAATAAAAGAAACATTGCTATTATAAGGAAAGTAATAAGTAATGGAATATAAATTTTAGAAACTTAAAGAATGAGGTGAATGATTTTAGAGGTAAGAATGAAGTGAATTTATGAGAAGAGAAATATGATTATTGGAATTAGACCATCGGGAACCAGACCATTGGAATAATAAATTAGTAATGTGACCATAATGTGTAACATATAAGTAATCAATAAAGTAAAAAACACAATTTATTAATAGTATAATTGAAATGAATAGTGTATATTGGTCAATAAATAATAATGTAATTACATACATATGTATTAGAATAATATTTTTTTTGAAAAAAGTTTTTAAATTTTTAGTGAAAACACATGATTTTTAGATGCACAAAAAAATTTATTTAATTATTAAATTATATATATATATATAAATTATTTTTATAAAAGGAAATCAAATTTATAATCAAACCATACAAATTCTACAATTTAATCATGATATATTAATGATTTAATAACTAACATAAATGAATGAATGGAGTACAAAATTTAATTTTGTAAATAATGTATTAAAATCAATTTCAAACTCTATAATGGAATTTTTAAATTATAAAATGGAAATTAAGAATTAAAAAAAATTGTTTATAAAATAATTAAATTTCTATTCTCAAAATAAAATATAAAAATGGAGTTTGGTTATTAAACATAAAAATTTCAAAAACCATGAATTAAAATCATGAAAATTCTAATGGCATTTCATTTTCCACAACCTATATTTCCAAAAACCTAACTCTTAAAATTAACAAAAAATTATACCTCATTTTCTATAAATATCAACCCATCCTCCCACTCATATTCAATGAAAAACCATTGAGTAGGATTATCCTATATATTTCCCACCCAATAGTCCTCCCAAGGATGTATTAGTAATTTATGGAGTTCTTCCTCAATTTTAAGGAAGAGACTTCCAAAAGGAAGGGTCTTTAATATATTATCTTTAATTATTTTGTGAAATCCATTCCAATTCCTTTTTTATTTTAGTATAAAATGTTTTTATGATTCATTGGTATAAATTAATTATTATAATATAAATTATAGATCATTATTACTTCTCATTATACCACATTTCATAATCATTATAATTCAAAATTATTTTTATGCACTAGTGGAAAGAATGGTTTTGACATCTATTTTTTTTTAACATCGATTAAAACGTGAAATTTATTAAATACTATATAATAATTATATTATAGTATTCTTACTTATAATGTAATGGAATAAACCAACCCTCAAACTCTCTATCCACTAATCTTTCAAATATATAATTAGCTATAATATAATCTCTTAAGTATTGAATAGCCATTTAAATGCACTCTATATCTATAAAACATAAATATAAGTTCTCTTATTTTCAATGCAAAGAGTTTAGAGATAACTAATTACAAAAGTTATAAATTAAGTCACTATAAGTTATATTTATTTAAAGAATAAAATAGTAATATTAATTTACTTACATGGAAAATAAAGTCAACATGGGTATAGAGAGATATTCACTATTAATAATATCTATGATATCATTTTGAAATATTTTTAATGTATAGTATCCCCCACATATATTAGTGGTTACTCAAAAATCATAATACAAATCCAATATATAATATTTCTTAGTTAATTTTGTGATCTCACAAACAAATTCAAAAGTATTTGAATGTAATGATTCTTGAAATTTTGTTTCCTTTTTACCAATTCATTTGATTTCAGATAATCCTATTTAATGTAAATGTAAGAAAACATTACAAGTTTTTTAAGATAAAAATAAATAATAATTAAAAAAATACCTCATATGTTAGCTTATGCTAAAGGCTACCTTTCCTGAGTAAAAAATACCTATACTATCTTTAACTCTAGACACCACCTCGGTAAGCAATGACACTAGAGTAGTAGGATTAATAATATCATGTAATGATAATCTTACTTGAACTTAATTAATAATATTATGATATACATAGGCCCCCAATTTTTTTATGATTTCATACGCTATAATATATACATGGGGAATCCATAGTATGAAGCTCAAAGTATAATATCCTGTCCAAATGAGGAGGTGGGAGATCTGGGTATGCCGGTTTAATAGGCTTCATACAAGTCATATATTTTGAAAAGATAGCCTATATAGTTAATTTATTTTGATAACTTATTCATTATTTAATCACTTTCATATCAGTCATCAAGGAATATATTTCTCTATTTTATTTTTTCTACCACAATGTTTTTCTAGGACGATCAAAAAAATTTCTAATACCAACACCCATCTCATATCCTCTTACGTATCCCAGGTGTTATTGTTTTCCTAAAGTAGTAGCCAAAATTTCCATCCCACTCCAAGGGATAAAAGTAAACTACATCACTTTCTCATAAAGGGAATCCTAAAATGATATATTAAAATGTTTTATTAGTATATAATTTTAAAAAATAATAATATTCAAGAAAATTTATAATTAATTCCTCATAATTTTATCATCCACTTATCTTGAAGGATTTTTAATAAACTTTCCCTTTATTTATCATCCTTACCCTTTTCCATTTTTTCATGGAGAGTGGGGGGAGATAGAGGGATGAACTGAGCCTCTTCATAGCCACTACTAGATTCATCATTTAATGAATCAAACTTTTTAGCAATCATTTTATCCACTAGTAAATGATACGATCCATGTGATAAAGAGAGAGTGTATACATTCTATAACTATATCAATTGGTGAGATATCTTGGAGGACTATTTTATATGAATAAAAAATAACTTACCAGGTAATAATTTTTTTTACAAATTGATTTTGTATGCAATAATTGTCATGCAATGAAGTCTTTATCCCTTATAAAAGAAACAAATTTCTACCATCTCTTTATATATAAAAATCCATACTTGAAGTGTGGTTTTTCATTATATGTCTGCCCAATAACATTAACTTTGGTTAATTTTATTTTAAAATCACTTTATATAATTGAATAAAAAGATAACTAGATATTATTATTTTATTTTGTTTTTTGAAAATAAAATTTAATATATAATTAAATATATTAAATATCAATCATGTGAAATAAATAATATTTTAATAATTGAATAAAGAATAAATTAGTTGATATATTTTACCATTAATGAATATCACAACTGATCTTTTTCTATATTTTTATTATCTTCCAATTAAGATATAAAATATTAATCCAATAATGGATTCGTATGGCCATATAACTCTTAAAATACTTTTCATATGGAAAACTTGGGTTATTATCATCATAAAATTAAATTTTCATCTTTTTTCCCCTTAGGTAATTAATTTTTTTGGTAAATGTGTAATCCCACATATATTCAATTGATGTATCATCTTCTCTGGATAGGAAGAAGAATAATCTACCATAAGAGGCACACCAGTAGTGCTGAAAATAACTTTGATAAATAAAATTTTAATTTCATTAAATATTTTAATTATTAAAGATATATAAATATAAAAAACATATGAATACCTCAGTAAATATTACCCTACCTCCACGCCTATAATTTAAATATATAAATGCAATGAAATTTTATATACTTGGGTATTATTAAAATAAAATGATAGTCAGAAGTAAATTTTTTTATTTTGAATAAAATTAATACAATTATATATTTTATATTAACTAATACAATTGAATAAAATCAAATATCTAAAAAAATGAATAAAATATATACCTTTAAAAAAATATTGTGGTTATATGTGTAAGTTTCACAAAAAATAATAATGTTAGGTTTTTCCTGAAAAACGTATAACTAAAACCGATAAATATAAAAATTAATTAATTTTTTTAAAAAAGATCAACATATATAGATGTAAATATTCAATTTTAAAAAGATGTTTTTATATGTGTGAATTTCACAAAAAAGTAATGATGTCATGGTTTTTCAACAAATTGTTTTTACTGAAACTGATGAATATAAAATGTAACAAAAAAATAATTAAAATGATAAACATTTATATATTTAAAAATACTTGTTAACAAATATAATTTTTCATGTGTAAGTTTATAAAAATAAGAAAATAAAAATGTACTTGAATAATTAAGAGATTACCAAGGTGTTCAGTGTGACCATTTTATATAGAATAGAAAATGTCCACATCACAATAATTGTCATCATTAATACTTAAGGAATAAACCACACATAAGTCCATAAGATCATCAAAACACTAATCAAATAAATGAATATTTTCCCTAGAAAAATGATAAACCACTGATCATTTTATGGGTAAATAAAAAAATATATACTTCGCATGTGTCTTTATGATAAATGGTTTCTTTTTGTAAAAAAATATTTTAAAATCAATGAGTGTAAACCCATAATAATCACATTTCACACCACTGTTACAATCAAACCAATTACATTTAAACATTGATACTCAAAATTTTGTACAACCAATCTCCCATATATCCTAAACAACTCTAAAATATGATGTTATTTCAAAAATTGGGATTTTATCTTTACAACTTAAAAATTGTAGTGCTTCAACGAAGACCATTACTCTAAAATTTTTAATGTCACTCTTGCCATCTTACTTTTGTGTAAAATTTGTAACCATTAATATAAAAACTAGGTTACATGATAAAATTAACAATTGGTCCCCCTGCTAAGAATTTAAATGTTTATAGTATAGATAAATCAATGTTGAATTTCTCTTTAAACTATGAAAAATTTAATTTTATTATCATTCATCAACCATTTTTCATTTCTTTTAAAAAATAATCCCATTAATCTAGTAATATGTGATGATATATATGGTTTAACAAAAATTATGTTGTTATAAATGTATAAATATGATTTCATCACTTCATCACATGGAATTAACTTTACCTTAAGTATGTAAATCCATTTACCTTCACTGGCACTATCAAATGTCGATATATTGGGTGAAAAATGTTATTCAATTCATATAAATAATCAACATTGAATTCAATCACCTCTTTAAATATATATTTTCATATAATAGATACCTCTGATCAATGCAGAATTTTAAGAAACTGCTAACAAATTTTTATATATCTTTTAAATGGATACATCCAACATAAATAAATAGGACCATATATCCTTATTACTCACACCAAATTGGTCATCAGATGCACCATTATATCAAAAAACAATGATAGGAAATTCATTTCTAGTTGAAAAAGTTTTATACCAGATTCATTATCTAACAATTAACCAATTTAGATATACGAATTTTCTTTAAATGGAATTGAAAAATTAATACAAATTGATAATAGATTTTTAATAGGAATCAGTTGTATACTACATAATGTAACCGGTAGAATATGTTTCATTAATACATAACAATCATGATATTTCATTCCTATTAACATTAAATCCTTTAATGAAACCAATTTTTTTCACATTTTAAGAAAACCCATTGGGTCTTTAAATATCATGTAGACATTGAAAAAAATTTATTTTCTCACTCTTTCTTAATGTATGATAAATTGATGGTAAATATGACATGTTTTCTTTAATAGTGGGAGATAAATATAAATTCATTCATATGAATATTAAGTTTAATATTACATTAAATATATATATTATATTTCCTTTCTTCCCTATAAAAGTTCCAATTAAACTATCACATATTTTTTTTCTCAATATGCATAATATCGATGTGATGTTTTACCTATAAAAATATCTAATAAGGTTTCTTAAACAATATGAACTATTTATTCTATATATATTTTTTATAATATAATCTTAATTTCTCTCAAAGTGAAAATTTAATGTTTTTCACAATATCATAATATTCTACAGCTGACAATGTCTATAGAGAAAAATCATACTACTATAAAATATTAGATTCTTTTTTTTAATCTTCAATAAGGATGATATATTTTCAAAAATTATTGAGACCAAGAGGTGTTGTATTGTGATTGAATAGAGAGAAGGTTTTCTTGGTATTGTATTTTGTTTTAAGCACATAAATATATTGAAAATTTTGATCCTTCTATTAGAAGGTGATCAGATGAAGTCTATAGGTTTAATAGATAGTGGATATTAGAAAGAGATGAATTGATTGAGGTGATCAGATAGAGGGTAGACCCAAATGTTTTTATGGTTATATTCAAATTTATATTGGATAGAGATGTTCAGAAGAAGTAAATCAATTGATGATTTTTTTACTAAAATTACCAAAACTCATGAGTATTAAATATTCTCATGGTTCATGTTGAGGTTTTTATGATCAAACATAGAGTTCCAAGTTATTAAATAGAGAGTTTTGAGTAATCAGAAAATGAATTTAAATGATCTGATAAAGAGTTATGAGTCTTCAGACAAAAGTATTAGATATGGGTTTCTTAGTAACTAGAAATAGGTTTACGAGTGATGTTTTTATTAGTAACTTATTCGAAATAATTTACTAGATGATGTTTTATTATTTAGATTACCAGATAGAGGAGTTCTCATAAATTTGTTTTGGAAAATTATTTGAGGATCTTTTCAAATATTTTTTAAATTCATACATTATGATGATGTTGAGATAGATATTTAATGATTTAACAATCCTGAAGTAAAAATCATAATCCTAGTCAATATTTTAGGAATTCTTAAAGATACCATTGATGATGAGATATAAATATGTTTCTATGATGTTTTTTATTGTTGTTTGTGTATAGGTTTGAAGAAAGTTAACTGGAGAATGATTTGAGAAATATATTCATAGTTTGAATAGGAACCTTGAATTTTATGTTCAAACTCCTCTCTTGTTATTTTGGAGTAACAATAAATATTTAAAGGTAAGAATGTGTGATGAGAAGTTTATTGTTTATATTCTATGCTGTTTAAGAAGTGTAGTGATGACCGAAAATCTTGAGGCATCTTTTTGTTGAAGCATCAAACATAGATGTATCTGACGGAGGATAGTGGACATAGTGGTATTAGATAAAGGATACTATAAATAGTTTTATTAGATGGAAGATGTTAGATAGAATGATATTAGATGAGAGATTTCAAAGAAAGTGGTATCTGATGGTGGATATAAAATAGAGGTTATCAGATGGATAGGGTACTGAACAAAGGATATCACACAAAGAAGTCATCAGAAAAATAGGTTCTAATAAAGGAGTTTAGATAAAATTTCTTACCTATTGGTATCTAAGAAATTGAGTAGAAAGAAAAATAACTTTCTAGAAGGAAAGTGTGAAGAGAGTTCAATAATCAAAATGAAAAAGTATTAAGGCTTATTGGTGAAGGTTATTTTCATTATTTTTTTAATATCTTATTATCTATGCAAGGAGTATATGAATTAATGAAGGAATACAGTGCTATCAAAGTGATGAATATTAATTTATTTTTTAAATGTAAAATGATTATTTTCTAGTGTATGTATGGGCTTTGTTTATTTACAAACCATTCTAAGGACTAGCTACTCTTATTAGGTAATAAAATTTATAAATTCTCATGTTCATATGGGTGTGATTATGTGTTGTGTTTAAATATATTTAGTTCTATCTAATCTAAGGTGAATGTTATTTTAAATTTGAATACATAAAATAGAATATCATGGATTCATCCCCTTTTAGTGATTACACTGATCCTAACTAGTAATTTAAATTGGCATCAGAGGAAGGTTCCTTCATTAAGTCTTGTATTTTTGGAGTTTGAAGGAACTTAAGGTTGCTATGGATGTGCATAACTCAGTTAATAGTAAGTTGTTTACTATATTTGATGATAAAAACTATCATATCATGAAGAAAAAAATGATACTAAATATATTATCCATTGGCTATGATGTTTTAGAAGCTAATACATATGTATTCACTCCTCATAATGAGGGTGATCCCATAATAGTTTTTAAAAAAGAAGAATCTAGAGAATGATATGTGATCCGAAAATGTTATACTTTTACCACTATATAAATGCTATTTTTTAGGGTTAATGGAATTGGAATAGCTAAAGGAATTTGTAAAAATTTGAAAAATATTTATGAAGGAAATATGAAAGTGAATAATGAAAAGTTATATATATAAATATTGAAGTATAAAGATATTAAAATGAGAGATGTTGATTTTTTGTGAGTTCTTTATAAGTAATCCATTTTTTTTATTTTATTGAAAAAAGACACTTTAGGGTAAGTGGGAACCTATATAAAAACCACACAAAACACATTACATAATTCAAAATTCAAAATTCAAAATTCAAACATCAAACGAAACCATCAGCACCGCGCCAAGAACCTTCAAAGCACACCCTGTTTCAAAATTCAAAAGATTCAACTAAAATCCATCAATACTGCCTTGATATACCCACGATGGCCCATCACTTATTTCAAATTTCAAAAGGAACCATCATCACACCTCAAGCCTACCACCTCTCATTGCGTACCCAAACACAAAACAACCCGCATCCAAAGATGATCGTTGGAAACCGTCATTGTCACCAAAAACATGCACCACACCATCACATACCACCATAAAATAAGAACACCATCGAATATTTCTGAAATTGAAGCTGTCTCCTAAAGTAAACACCTTCCATGCCGAAACAGGCCTTCAGTGTTGTCAACACGAAATCACGCGTATCACTGTTTTGGAGTCGACATCATCAGCCGCTACCCCATTGAACACCACCAAATGAGGACCCAATCGCACCTCACCTAAATCATCCATAGAGACCACCGATAAACAAAAGACCGAAAGCAATAAAGAAAGCCCAAAAATAGAACACGGAACCAGGGAAAACCCTAAAGAGGGCCAAGAAAGATACCGTAAAGAAGACCAGTGATGCAACCCTAAAAGGAACCTTGAAGACCACAAACCAAATGGCCCAAAACCTTGTGTACCCATCGCTCAAATTCCGACTTAGAGAGTAGCGGTGGAACCCTAGGTTAGAGAAGGTTTGGGCAGCCGA
Organism: Viscum album; assembly: GCA_963277665.1. NCBI lineage: Eukaryota > Viridiplantae > Streptophyta > Magnoliopsida > Santalales > Viscaceae > Viscum > Viscum album. Next base: position 1,891,510,940 of record OY728135.1, read on the forward strand.
GGATGACAGACCGACTCCGGTAGTGGATGGAAACCTAACCTCCATCGAACCACAATCCCAAAATCTCTAGGTTAACTCCATACCATCCCCGAACTAGAGAAGCATGAAGGAACATGAGACCAGAGCAGGTTAAGGTGATGGAGGGCATCCAAATCATATACCATAGATGGAAGAACCATACAATCGCTGAGAAACGATGGAAAGTACCAGAGGAGAAGAAACCCTAGAGGAATGGAAGTCCTTAGAGCGGAGCTAAGGAGAGGAGCCGATGAGCGGAGTCGAAGTGCGGAGCTGAGAGAAAATTGGAGAGGATGGAGCCTGAAGCCCTAGAGGAATAATGGAGAAAGCATGGAGAGCGCTCTCTACAGAGAGTGCGGAGAGAGATCCAAATAATTGAAGTCCAATATTAGTTTTCCCTTCATTTCTTGAGTTCTTTATAAGTGGTAATTGCATTATCAGCATGATAAGATTATTTAGAGAGAAATTGGAAGATGTTACTATTTTTTAAAAGATTATAAGAATTATTCCTGATAGATTTGACACAAAGTTTTCATCCTTAGAAGATATAGATCCTAAAACTCTCTCTATGAATAATTTGTATTGTATTCTTGTCACATATGAAATGAGAAGAGAAAAGGTTTTCAAGAAGAAGGAAACTGATGATTGAGAAATATCATTCAAAGATACTAAGAAAGAAAAATCTAAAAAAGTTTCCAAGGAAGAAGATAATGACTTTGAAATTGATGATTAAGTAAGTTATAAATTTGAAGAGTTCATTTCTTTATTTTCTAGAAATTTAAAAATGTGAACAAAGAAGTATAAAGGAAAATTACCAATAAAATGATTTAATTATGGATCCATTGGAAATTCTGTAGTAAACTCTATAATTCTAAAGGAATATGAAGATAGTTACATTTCTATAAAACCCACATATAACAGTACTAGAATTTATCAGCGCTTGACAAATTCACTGATAAAGTTCATCTTTATCAGCGCTAAAAGAAGCACCGATAAAGGAGTCCCTTTATCAGTGCTAAAAAAATCACTGATAAAATCCACCCTTTATTAGTGCTTATTTTTTAGAAATAATAAATGTTAACCTTTATCAACGCTTTATTTTAGATCTAATAAAGGAAACCTGTATCAATGCTTCATTTATAGAGCTGATAAAAGGTGTCCTTTATCAGCACGTTTTTAGCGCTGGAAAAAGTTTCCCTTCATCAGTGTTTTTAGCACACATAATGGTCCAAGATAAAATTAAAAATATAACAAATAAAAATAAAATGATTAAATTAAGAAAAATATCAAACATTTTATTAATGAAATAATTATTAAGAAAAATGAATAAATTTAATATACATATATTTAGATTATAAATATTACTAAATAATATATTTTAAATATAGATATATAGAATGAATAATTATAATATATATATATATATAAAATATTAATTAAAAACATATTAATGTATTCTTAATTTTTAATATTGTTTAATTTTTCAATTTAACCTATATTAAATGTCGCGTGTTTCATTTATTTCACACACACACACATGTTAATACATTTTTATACACAAATTCACACACAAATATATTATATAGAAACACATATGAATAATATTTATGTAAATTTTAGTATATTTTAGAATTTAATTATAGCATGATAAATTTAATATATATTATTTTTTAGTAGATCAATTTTTTAATACTACAGTCAGGGTATTCATTTTTAATGTTTTTTATTTTTTATTTTATTTATGAATTTGATCATTTTTATTATATATATATATATATTTATTATTTCTTTATATTTTCAATATGTATTCATCTACTTCAATATATATATATATATATATCCATATTTTTTTAATTACTCATATTGAATTAATAAAACTTATCCATTTTTTCAATATTTTTAAAGTGTACTCATTTTGAATTATTCAATTTCACCCATTTTTAAAATGCATTTATTTAAGATTATACATCCATTAATAATGTTAAAAATATATTTGTAAATAAATATTTATAAATAAATAATAAATTTATTTTTACTATATTAATAAATATTATAAAAAAATAATTATTTTTTAAATAAGTATTTATATAATTATAAATAAATAATTATATATATTTAAATAAATATAAAATAATAATAAAGTTATTTAAATAATTATAATTAAAAAACTTGTAACGAAACTTTTATAGTGCTGATAGAAACCAATCTTTATCAGTGCTAATTAAGCGTTGTTCAAACATATATTTATGTGCACTAAAACTTTAGTCCTAATAAATATGTCTCTAATCAGCGTTTTTTAGTGTTGATAAAGCTCAAGATTTATCAATGCTAAAAAAGCACTGAAAAAAGACAAATTTATTAGTGCTTATAAATTTATCACTGATAAAAGGAATATTTGTCAGCACTTTTTTGAAAGTACTATTAAAAGTGCCCAAGATCTATTTCAAAAAACCCTAAACATGAATTAGTCACTCACGATTATCAATATCTCGCGGAACTTTTCTGCTGCCGGTATGACTCCTCTACGTTCCCTCAAATTAATCAATGCTAGAATCCAATGTATGTTATTTTCTACTCTTCCTCTATTGTTGTTTAATGTTTTGGGTTTTGTTTTTTGCATTTTACTGCTATTCTTAAACATGAAGAACTCCACATATCTTCTCGTCACTACTGAAATACAACGAGTGTGGTTCTATTTCATCACTTTTCTCCTTTCATAGGTAGTTGACTGTCTAACCCATTTTTACCTAGAGACACACATAGATGGTTTACTCTCCTCTTAACACTAACAAGGAGACCTCTCACCCCACCTTGTTTTTCTCTTCATTTGAATAATATAGGGTTCCAAAATCTAAGTAGTTTCTCAAATTTAATTCAACTTAATACTATATTATAGATTCTAAGGGATTAATTATGAGTGTTTTTAATGATTAGGAGATACCAAGCTGTGGTCCTCATTTATGGGTGATGAACATATAGGGACCAAGGTAAATTTAAAAATCATTAAAACATGTTTTTTGGATTTTGGTTATTCATGTAAATTGTTAAAACATTAAATGGGTTATTTAGATTTATTATTTTGATGAATAATTTTTTATTGAACTCAAAAAATATTGAATTAATTATTCACGTTCAAAAAATTATTTTAGTGATATATGTTGTGAGAGTTTTTTTAATTAATTAAATATTATTATTAAACATTAACTATGGGTTACAAATAGTGATGGTGAATTTATTTGGAGAGAAATGTATTCTCAACAATTTTTTTTTAAATTTCCGATATTGGATAGAGTTGGGAAATCATTATTTAAATAGTCTTAGAAATACAAGACAACATTTAAAGAGTGTATTTCCCAAAAGTAAGTGAGTTATCCATTGTTAGATAGTTAATAAATAAAAATATGATATGTGATTTTTTAATAGATTTACTAATCAAAATAGAGAGATAATTAATTTATAGGATAAAAAAATAATTTGAAAATCACCTAACATGTAGAATAACCATAGAGAGAACAAAAATTTATTAAAATATATTTTTGATTGATTGGATATTTATGTCCTATAAGTCATGATAATTTGTTATCCATGCCCAAAATGCACAAAATTGAGATACAATCCCCCTATTGTAATTAACCATTTATTGCATTCCATAGCCAAACCTCTCTTCTTCTTCGATCACTGTTTATCACTAGGTTAAGTCGCTAACACTCCTTCAGTGATCAAGGGTCCTCATGAATATTTCTATGATTTAAGGCTAGTGTAATCTCCTCAAAGGCTAGAATAATTTGGTTTCTCCTTCAGTGTTATAAATAAATTATATTCTATTCAAGATTAAATATGGATTCCACTGATACTATATTAAATGTATGCTATATGTATATTTTTTGTTTCCATTCACATCTATCTTTAAGATAAATCATCCATTTTTTAGGTTTTTTATCCCTATAATGATCATAGGATGATACCCTAAAACTCACAAGTGGTATCAGAGACTTTCTCTTTACGGACAAAATGTATTAATTTATTTATTTTTGAATAAATAAATGTCATATTGTATTATGTCAATATCATATATTATGATATGAAGTATTTCTTTGTTCAGTAATATCACATGGCTATTATATATTAATTGAGGATAATTTTTGAGTGATTCCATTAGTGTAGGTCCCTAGGACACTTTAATCCTTAGATTATTGATTGTGTTCCATCTCTTGATGATGGATTGGACTCCCTCTTTCAAAATAACCTTCCTCCCATTGTCAAGATATTGAAGGTAATTAAGCATCTGAGGACAAATTAAATAAAGGTAGTAAAGGTTAGTTTTACTATAGTATTAAAGTATTATATCTCTGTTCATGATTTCATTAAAGATGCATGCAATTTTAATCATTTATGCATGAAGTGTATTGTATTGTTTTTATTCAAGACAAATTAAATGTTCGACTACTCATGCAGAAAATGGATTCTAAACATGATGATGTTTCCAATCGCAATCAAGAACAAACTGTTGATGATAAAACTAAAGAATTATAAAGGCATCAAAAAAAATTTTATGAAAAAAATGAAAAAAACAACAACAAAACAACATCCTAGTTTTGAATAAAATTATCAAGGAAAGAATTCAGGGTATAAATTTTGAGGTTGGTTGGAATCTACATAGCCAACCTATTCACCCCAAGAAGTCAAAATTCATTAGTTATTTTCGGGTCACAACTAAGATGAATGTTCCAATTGATATTTATCAATAGAACTGCATCAAACCAGTAATGAAGGAAATCCTTTAGAAAGATATAATGGTAATGTTACCATATACTTTATCTATTTTACTAAAAAATTATATAATGAAACGTTGATTTAGTTTTCATTATTCCTTGAAAACTTCCTTTATTTTATAATATTAACATAATAAATTTATCCTAATGGACCCTGTAAAATACCATAAAGGATTCCAGACTCTTCTGATGAAGTTACATCTTAGAGACGCTGAGGGGAAAATAAAGCCTCACCCATCACTTTGTTATGTACATATTGTAAAGCAGGAAATATGGGATGCTTTCTGAAATCGACCCAATGAGAAATCATTTTAGGTGCATTGCAATTGATAATATATTATTTGATGTTATTTATTTTATCCAAATTGATTTAAAATTGTTAATTTATGAAACAATAAAAGAGTGCTTACAATAATGAATGTGCAATAAAACCAGCGAACCTGTCACGACCCGTCCTCGGGGCCCGTGCTGTGACTACCCCAAGCCCGTCTTCCATAGGCCAGGGGATGGAGACTAGCACCAAAGGTGTAAATCCCGATAACTGGGAAGTCATTGCCTTTATAAAAGTAAACAAAACACCACAGAGTACAAGCGAAACTAAAACACTAAGTACAAAGAGAAGTGCTTAAAGGTAAATGGGCCAGAATACAAACCCAAATGAAAGTACAACTACAACTGAACAAAGTACAATAGAAAAATACAACAACTGGAAGTACGGAAGCGGTTCCTGGGTCGTCCTCCTCGGATCCTACCTAAAGGGTAGGTACAGATAGCCTCCACAATGCTCTCGCCCGTCAACCTCATCCGGGTGTCGTCTCGCCGTGAAGTCCATCTCCGGATACTGACTCGTCGTGTAGTCCACCTCCGGGTACTGACTCATCGTGTAGTCCACCTCCGGGTACCATCCAGTCCTCGAACACTTGGCCTACGTCAGCACTGCCCGTCGTCTCCAACCAACACAATGAGGTGCGAGCATAGCCCGTGTAGGTGTGAGTATAACGATACTTAGTAGGTACCCCGAGACCCTGGAGGTCTCACTAAAACCAACAAGGATAACCACAAAGAAGATCTCAACAGATAACCTCTACTTAGGTATATGCCCATACATATACCTAAGTTATCAAGTAACCCATCTCAATCATGAGGAAACACAAGGATTATGAAATCAACGGATAACCACTACCCAGGTATATGCCCATACATATACCTAATTTATCAAGTAACCCATCTCAATCATGAGGAAACACAAAGGTCATAGACTCAGCTCAAACCAAGATTTTCATTATCGAAACTGTAACTGCTGAAGAGCCCCGTCTCTGGAGTGTACAGTGGTCCTGTCATGACTCCGAGGTACTGCTCACTAACCTAAGACTGCTGAGGTACTCCTCCTATCGAGTACCGCGGTTCAGCCACCCAAACACAGTAGTGCTTCCCGCCGGGGTATGCCACCCAAACACAGTAGTGCACACCCCCTAGTAGCCTGCAGAGGTACTCTCCGGACGAGTACCGCGGGTCTACACTGTCACACAGGTAGTGCTCCGTCCTCCATGGGTCTGCACCTCACAAAGTAGTGCTCTGTCCACTGGGCTAGTCGACTCACTCCAAGTCGAGTCGGTCAAGCAGTCGTCGGGTCTCAGTCGGCTACACGGTCTCCGTACCCTGCACGCTCGTCTCTGGGAGGGTCCGCTCCACGAGCTACAAGTCGATACTCCAAGTATCTCAATGTCCCACGAAGAAGTATCTCGGAGGACCGCCTCATCATAGGGGTCTCAACGCAACAGATGGCACGTCAATCGGACGCCCGGTCTGTGAGTTATTAGCCTTTTCGTCTCAGGGGCCCGGTTGGTTTCGTGAGCGAACCAACCTGGCCATATCTCAACTGTACCCCAAACTCTCATAGGGTATACTCATAGGGACCGTTTATCTACATGATCACCAACGTCGCTGACGGTTTGTCAAACGGACGTCCGGTATGAAAGATATCAGCTTTTCTGTTCCAAGGGCCCGGTTGGATTTCGGGTACAATTCAACCCGGCCACTATCCAATAGTAACCAAAACTCAGGCGAAGTATGCCAAAAGTTGCGTCAAATCAAGAGGAATTCAATGAGACAGACGGAGCGTCAATCGAACGCCCGGTATGTGAGTTATTGGCCTTTTCGTTCCAAGGGCCCGATTGGATTTTGTGAGCAAACCAACCCGACCACACTCTGACGGAGTCCAAACCTCGATCGGAGTAAACCAAAAGTTCCTTCTCATCAAGAGGAATTCAACGAAGTCGGCGACACGTCAATCGGACGTCCAGATCTCAAGATATGAGCATTTCCGCTCCGAGGGCCCGGTTGGTTTCGTGTACGAACCAACTCGGCTAAACCCAAAGTATTCCGAAACCTTGAGTGCGATATACTGAAACGACCGTCTCGATCCAAGGATCACATCGCAACTGATGGTGCGTCGATCGGAGGTCCGTAACCCATGTTATGGGTGTTTGAACGGAAAAAACCCGAAATGGGGGGTCTGGGCCCGGCTCGGCCCGGCCCAATCCCCCCTGGGTTGGGCCGAACTGGGTCGACTCGACCCGGGTCCGGCCCATCCGGGCGCGGCCCGGCCGGCTCGGTCCGGCCCGACCAGCCCACCGCGGCTTGGCCAGCGTGGCCGAGCGGAGGCCGCGGAGCGGGGGGGTGGGGGGTGGGGTGCGCGGCCCCCTCGCCGTTGATTGAAGCCAGCGGCGGTTTGCACCGCCGCCAATCCTCCGGGATCCCGCGCGGCCGCGGGATCCCCCGTGCCGCACCGCCGCGACAAGCCCCGACGGTTCTTTCCTTCGGCAGCGCGCTTGGGCACCGCCGCCTCCTGGCGGCCGGACGGCTCCGGCCGCCGCCCCCGGTCGCCGGTGACGCCGCGCCGGCGACCCGCGCCTCCTAGTTTTCCGCGGGCCACCGGAGTTGCTCCGGTGGTCTGTTTTCAAAACCGTTTGTTCCGGTGTTCATCTCGGGTCTCTAACTTTACTGCGGAAGCTTCAAAAATACCTTGCGGCCCCGTTTGTCATCGCCCGTCAATCTGCACGTCAATTAACGAATCACGCCGTCTTCGTGGTTCTCCGGCGCGACGCTATGGCACCGTGCCCCTTCGCTGTGGCCCGACTCCGTCCGCAGATTCGTTCGGCCCCAAAGGCGCGGCGCAACGGTGCGACTATTCTTCGTCGTGATTCTCTAAATTTCCGCACGGTGCAATGACACGACGTCGCTTCCATTTCAAGCCATGTAGGAACAACCAAAATAAAAAAAGGGGAGGAGGTTCGGCCATGTTTGTGCAGTCCGACTTCCTCCATTATTTCGATAACAGTTGGCCTTTAATATCGAAGAACGTCTAAAAAAGTTATTCACGACATAAAAACCAAACCCCTACCTCAAGGGTTGTTGTACGTTGATGATATCGTGAAAAGGCGGATGTCGGTTCGTTGACGTTGTCTTAAGGTAGGAGATGAAGGTGTCAACAATCATTGGCATTCGTCGCTCCCGTAAAGTGCCTTCGTTCCCGGCTCGAGCTTCGTTTGTCGAAGATTCGTCGGAAAGAGAACCATTCTTTGTGGAAGGAGGGAGCTCTTCTATTTCTCCAGAGGTTCCCCCACAAATAATATTTGTTATCCAAATATCAAAATAGATTACTACCACTTTAAAGAAAAGCCAACCAATTCAAACTAATTCAAAAAGAAGAGTTGTGTCATTTAATTAATAGGGATATTAATTAATTGAGTTGGAAAACTTAATGAGAGGGAAGTGGAGAGTTTAAAAAAATTAAAGAGAGGAGTTAACAAATTAATGAAGGGAAGCCTTAATGGGGTTAAGGGGAGTTATGGAAAGATCAAGGGGGGTTAAAGAATATGAAGGGGTGGGGTTCTTGTGGGCCCCACCACCCTCATAACCTCCCATGGGAAGTTGGGTAGTTACCCAACTTCCACCCAAAGCTTAAAACTACTTAGAGAAAATAAAAATTGTAGTTAAATTTTTATTTTTAACTTCACAATTATTATCAAATTCCCTCGTGTAAACGCAACTCCGGAAAATGTGTTCCTAAGAAATTACTGGCACTTCGGTTTCATCGGTGCCCTTGGAATTTGATTTCGAGCACCGGTTCAAAAGTTAGAAAATCCTGCTCGTTCGTTCACTGAACGTACCCGAGCCTAACTTCGGAAATTAATTCCGGGCACACCGGGCCTCGGAATCAGGCACCATCAGAAACTGTGTTCTTGTAAAATTCCAAAGAAAATTAAGAAAAAATTTTCCTTGAAATTTCTGGGTCTTTACATTACTCCCACCTCAGGGCTTTACGTCCCCGTAAAGCTTTAACACAAACTAGGGTCACAATAGCGGTATTGAGCACGCATCTTTGCCTTCCGCTCCCATGTGCTTACCTGGAGGCTCTCGTACTGCCAAATAAAGCGCACCTGAGGAATCGACTGTCCTCGTAGGATCCGCTCCTGTCGATCCTAGATCCCCACTAGAACCTCCGTGGAAGTAACCCCATAGCCATCGTCCTGTTCCTCATGGTCGATGATATAAGAAGGGTCGAGCACGTATCTTCTCAGTTGAGATACGTGGAAGTCATCGTGCACCTGGTGTAACTGAGGTGGATAGGTCAAGCGGTAAACCATCCTGCCAACCCAACTGAGGACCTAGGAATGGTCCACTGAACCTTGGAGATAACTTTCCGCCTTGGCCATATCTCCGTAAACCTCATCGAGGTGAGACCCGTATAAGGACGTGATCGTCATCCTCGAACTCTAGAGGTCACCAATTCTTGCTAGAACTGAAACTCAAAACGACTGCTGCCACGAGGGTAAGGTTGACCGACTCAAGAGTGATCGATCGCACCCTCCTGTGCATGAGTTTATCTTGTGCTTCCTGGGGTTTCCTTTTCACCGACCAAGGTAAACCCATCCCGACATCGTAGTTAAACCACAACCTTTTTGCCTAAAACTGTCAATTTGTGTATGAACTGTGATTTCCCAGTCCATACTCAAACCAAATTCATAAAGCCTCGACGCTGCCACCAAGAGATTCCAACCGAAACTCTCGCCTCGAGGGTATGACCACACTGTCGGCGTAAGTGTGATTATCGAGTCTTCTCCCAAGGTATCTCTGGACATGAGGGTCAAGTCTACGGCTTACTAGAAACTCTAGGTCTGGGACAAGATTTTTGGAAGGAAGGAATGATTCGTATCAATTCCTATTACTACGGCAGCTAGTAGTGGACATAGACGGTCCCTTGAATCATTTTTAGAGCCATTGGGTCACACTCCTTGACCGCATGCAGCTGCACTCTTCCTCCGCCCTCCAGCTCCCTGAGCCTGGCAGGGATAACTAAGGCGGGTGGTTGTAGCATGTTAAGATGTACACCACCTCATGCTGCTCTCCTAGCTCTGCCTCCACGTCTGCTATTTTGAAGACTCATCTCTCCTTAAAGCTTCCATTTCTTGAAACATTTAACATGCCCGAGTCTCTAAGACTGGTTCCAGTTTCCTGTTTCTTACTACACCGTGTAGTCTTTATCCACTCCTAGATGACCTGCACCTTCTTTGCATATGATCTGAAAGAGTTGCTAAAATTTCTCCTTTGCCGAAAAGAGAAACTAGGTCTCATCCTCTGGATGAACCATTCCCATTTCCTAATACAGTCAATCCTGACATGGATGATACATTCATGCCATGGATGACGTCGTAAGGCCTTGATGTAACTACCAAGAGATCCAACCGTCACTCTCGCCTCCAAGGGTCGAGTCACGCTGTCGGCATCAGTGTGAGGTCACCGGGTCTCCTCTAGTAGAAATCTAAAAAGTGAGGGTCAAGTCAACAGTTTTAACCGGGACCTCTCAGTATCAACCAAACAAAGGGACAGGAAAGCAAACATCACAAAGATAACTGTCTTTTTATTATTGCATCTCATAGTACAAAGACATGAATACAACATAAATATGGAACTAGAAGTACAAGGGATGTATCCACTAGTTCATCTCCTGTCCACCTGCTCCCGGAGCTCTACTTCCTTGTCCACTGCTCGACTGTTGCTCAAGCACTCGTTGCTGCTTCTGCCTCGGTGGCTCCTCCAACGCCTTCAGATTGACAGTGCGGGGGGTCGGACAGTCATGTGCCAGGTGACCCTTCCTGCCGCATTCATAACACTTCCTGCTCCTCGTACGGTTGGCTATGACCCCACGCAGGGTGCCCCGCACCACTGGTCCTAAAACCCGAGATCACCCAACTGCTGGTCTGGTCCTCCTGGACCTCTGCATCATCTGTCTACTGCCCACAGATGACTCGGCTACTGATCGAAAAACACACGGCAAAGGCAGCAGCTCCTGAACACGCTCGGGGTGTAGAGCTACTGGCACAAAATCCACCCTGAAGAAGAGCTCGAAGTCTTCCCATGCGAAGGTCATCTTGTCGCAAAACTGGAACAAGTGGCTCCACCACCTGCCTGCTGCTGCCTGAAGAAGGCAGGCAGCAAAGATCACCATGAAGTCTGCAGGCATCCCCACTAGCCTAAAGACTCTCACCACTGCCTCCAGCCAATCCTCAGCCGCCTTCGGGTCCATCTCTCCCCGGAACCTGGGTGTCCTCTGGCGCTAGAACTCGTGCAGCGCGCTCAAGTGGCGTACATCGCCTACTGCTGGGGCTGATGACATCGGTGGCCCAACGTATGGTAGTACCGCTGGTGCCTTCGCTGGTGCCTCAACTGCAAGAGAGCCCTGTACCGAAGCCTCGTCTCTTGGAAGACTGTCAGTACGCACATCCCTCTGGGATCTAGCTGGTCGTCTGTGAAAAGGCATCCTGAAAGAAACATCATGACACAGTCAAACGATTATACCTGGTGAGCTGACCTAGTTTGAGCTGATATTTAAATAAAACTTCTGGAAACACACACGCAATCAGTGTTTTCATGCACAAAGTCGGAATTCAGTTGTCAGGGTCCCGGTGTATGGATACGTCGGCCGCCCGCACCAACACTGGACTCCCTAAACTGAAGACCACACTCGGTACCCTTAACACTATTGCTTCACAGAAAGAAAATATCAGAGTTATAATTTCTGCGGTAGAACCGACTCCTCTGATACCAATTTTTCATGACCCGTCCTCGGGGCCTGTGCCGTGACTACCCCAAGCCCGCCTTCCATAGGCCAGGGGCTGGAGACTAGCACCAAAGGCGTAAATCCCGATAACTGGGAAGGAATTGCCTTTATAAAAGTAAACAAAAAACCACAGAGTATAAGTAGAAGTAAAACACTAAGTACAAAGAGAAGTGCTGAAAGGTAAATGGGCCAGAATACAAACCCAATTGAAAGTAAAACTACAATTGAACAAAGTACAACAGAAAAAGACAACAGCAGGAAGGAAGAAAGCGGCTCCTGGGTCGTCCTCCTCGGATCCTACCTGAAGGGTAGGTACAGATAGCCTCCACAATGCTCTCGCCCATCAACCTCCTCCGGGTTTCGTCTCACCATGAAGTCCATCTCCGGATACTGACTCATCATGTAGTCCACCTCCAGGTACTGACTCGTCGTGTAGTCCACCTCTGGGTACCGTCCAGTCCTCGAACACTCGGCCTCCGCCAGTAGTGCCCGTCGTCTGTAACCAACACAACGAGGTGCGGGCATATCCCGTGCAGGGGTGAGTATAACGATACTCAGTAGGGACCCCGAGACCCTCAAGGTCTCACTAAAACCAACAAGGATAACCACAAAGAAGATCTTAACAGATAACCTCTACTTAGGTATATGCCCATACATATACCTAAGTTATCAAGTAACCCATCTCAATCATGAGGAAACACAAGGATTATGAAATCAACGGATAACCACTACCCAGGTATATGCCCATACATATACCTAAGTTATCAAGTAACCCATCTCAAACATGAGGAAACACAAAGGTCATAGACTCAGCTCAAACCAGGATTTTCATTATCGAATCCGTAACTGCTGAAGAGCCCCGTCTCTGGAGTGTATAGTGTTCCTGTCACGACTCCGAGGTACTACTCACTAACCTAAGACTACTGAGGTACTCCTCCTGTCGAGTACCGCGGGTCAGCCACCCAAACACAGTAGTGCTTCCCGCCGGGGTATGCCACCCAAACACAGTAGTGCACACCCCCTAGTAGCCTGCAGAGGTACTCTCCAGACGAGTACCGTGGGTCTGCACTATCACACAGGTAGTGCTCTATCCACCATGGGTCTTCACCTCAAAAAGTAGTGCTCCGTCCACTGGGCTAGTCGACTCACTCCAAGTCGAGTCGGTCAAGCATTCATCAGGTCTCAGTCGGCTACACGGTCTCCGTACTCCGCACACTCGTCTCTGGGAGGGTCCAATCCACGAGCTACATGTCGATACTCCAAGTATCTCAAATTACCATGAAGAAGTATCTCAAAGGACCGCCTCGTTATAGGGGTCTCAACGCAACAGACGACGCGTCAATTAGACGCCCGGTCTGTGAGTTATTAGCCTTTTTGTCCTAGGGGCCCAGTTGGTTTCGTGAGCGAACCAACCCGGACGTATCTCAATTGTACCCCAAAATCTCATAGGGTATACTCATAGGGACTGTTTCTCAACGTGATCACCAACGCCGCTGACGGTTTGTTAAACGGACATCCGGTCCGAAAGATATCAGCTTTTCTGTTGCAAGGGCCCAGTTGGATTTCGGGTACAATCCAACCCGACCACTATCCAACAGCAACCAAAACTCAGGAGAAGTATGCCAAAAGTTCCATCAAATCAAGAGGAATTCAACGAGACAGACGACGCGTCAATCGGACGCCCGATCTGTGAGTTATTGGCTTTTTCGTTCCAGGGGCCCGGTTGGATTTCGTGAGCGAACCAACCCGACCACACTCTGACGGCGTCCAAACCTTGAGAGGAGTAATCCAAAAGTTCCGTCTCATCAAGAGGAATTCAACGAAGTTGACGACACGTCAATCGGACATCCGGAGCTCAAGATATGAGCGTTTCTGCTCCGAGGGCCCGGTTGGTTTCGTGTACGAACCAACTCGGCCGAACCTAAAGTATTCTGAAACCTTGAGTGCGATATACCGAAACGACCGTCTCGATCCGAGGATCGCATCGCAACTTACGGTGCATCTATCGGAGGTTCGTAGTCCAAGTTATGGGTGTTCGAATGGAAACAAACCGAAATGGGGGGTCTGGGCCCGGCCCGGCCCAATCCCCCCCCCCCCCCCCCCCCGGGCCGGCCCGAACCGGGTCGACCCGACCCGGGTCCGGGTTCGGCCCGACCAGCGCGGTGGTCCGACCCAACCGGCCAGCCGCGGCTCGGCCAGCGTGGCAGAGCGGAGGCCGCGGAGCGGGGGGGGGGGGGGGTGCGCGGCCCCCTCTCCCTTGATTGAAGCCGGCAGCGGTTTGCGCCACCGCCAATCCTCCAAAATCCTGTGCGGCCACGGGATCCCCCGTGTCGCACCGCCGCAGCAAGCCGCGACGGTTGTTTCCTCCGGCGGCGCGCTCAGGCGCTGCCGCCTCCTGGCGGCCGGACGGCTCCGGCCGCCGCCCCCTGTCGCCGGCAGCGCCGCACCGGCGACCCATGCCTCCTAGTTTTCCGCGGGCCACCGGAGTTGCTCCGGTGGTCCGTTTTCAAAACCGTCTGTGCTGGCGTTCATCTTGGGTCTCAAACTTTACTGCAGAAGCTTCAAAAATACCTTGCGGCCCCATTTGTCATCGCTCGTCAATCCGCACGTCAATTAACAAATCGCGCCATCTTTGTGGTTCTCCGGCGCGACGCGATGGCACCGCGCCCCTTCGCCGTGGCCTGACTCCGTCCGCGGATTCGTTCGGCCCCAAAGGCGCGGCGCAACGGCGCCACACTTCTTCGTTGTGATTCTCTAAATTTCCGCACGGTGCGACGACACCGCGTCGCTTCCATTTCAAGGCACATAGGAAACAACCAAAAAAAAGGGGAGGAGGTTCGGCCGTGTTTGTGTGGTCCGACTTCCTCCATTATTTCGATAACAATTGGCCGTTAATATCGAAGAACATCTAAAAAAATTATTCACGACATAAAAAATAAACCCCTACCTCAAGGGTCGTTGTTCGTTGATGATGTCGCGAAAAGGCAGACGTCGGTTCGTTGACGTCATCGTAAGGGAGGAGATGAAGGTGTTGAAAATCATTGGCGTTCTTCGCTCCCGTAAAGTGCCTTCGTTCCCGGCTCGAGCTTCATTTGTCGAAGATTCGTCGGAAAGAGAACCGTTCTTCGTGGAAGGAGGGAGCTCTTCTATTTCTCCAGAGGTTCCCCCACAAATAATATTTGTTATCCAAATATCAAAATAGATTACTCCCACTTTAAAGAAAAGCCAACCAATTCAAACTAATTAAAAAAGAAGAGTTGTGTCATTTAATTAATAGGGATATTAATTAATTGAGTTGGAAAACTTAATGAGAGGGAATTGGAGAGTTTAAAAAAATTAAAGAGAGGAGTTAACAAATTAATGAAGGGAAGCATTAATGGGGTTAAGGGGAGTTATGGAAAGATCAAGGGGGTTAAAGAATATGAAGGGGTGGGGTTCGTGTGGGCCCCACCACCCTCATAACCTCCCATGGGAAGTTGGGTAGTTACCCAACTTCCACCCAAAGATTAAAACCACTTAGAGAAAATAAAAATTGTAGTTAAATTTTTATTTTTAACTTCACAATTATTATCAACTTCCCTCGTGTAAACGCAACTCCAGAAAAGGTGTTTCTAAGCAATTACCAGTGCTGCGGTTTCATCGGTGCCCTTAGAATTTGATTCCGAGCATCGGTTCAAAAGTTATAAAATCCCGCTCGTTCATTCACTGAACGTACCCGAGCCTAACTTCGAAGATTAATTCCAGGCACATCGGGCCTCGGAATGAGGCACCATTAGAAATTGAATTCTTGTAAAATTCCAAAGAAAATTAATAAAAAATTTTCCTTGAAATTTCCGGGTCTTTACAGAACCCCTATCACAAAGGAAGGATGGGGTTTGCTTCATTAGAGAAGAAATTGGTATGTAATTTAAATCAACAATAAAATTTTAATTATGTGACATAAAACAACATATGTACCTTATTTTATATGAAGATTGATGAATCAAAATCTGAAGCCACTTCCATCCCATGTCATGTGCTATGGAAGGAGGCTCGTGTAAAAAATTATGGTATATTAGTTAATGAAAATACAAAAGAAGTATTAGAAGCATGTATAAGTATGATATAATTGTGATTTGTTTTGATTTATAATAATATTACATAAAATAAATATGTTCATATTTTTCTATATGGTTTAGAAACAAGAATCGACAATGACCATACAAGAAGAAAAGAAACTTTTAGTAGCTTTGAAGTGGCCTGAACAATATGGTCATGTTAGAGGATTAGGTTTTTGAGTCTCTTGTCGAACATATTTATAGAAGATAAAACCACATGAAGATACATATAATTTTATGAGATGAATGTAGACAGAAATAGACTCACTCTAAGTTGTTATTTTGTGGTCAGGTTTTAAAGACCAATGTATAAGAAAAGACCAAAACGAACTGGGAGAGGAGAATGGATCTACACATTATCCAAATGATCCAACTAGCTTTGAGGTTGGTCATTCCTCACAATCCTTACCCCGGGTAATGAATTTTTCATTACTCTTTCTCCTAAATTTGAATCAAACAACTTACAATAACTTTATATTACTAAAATTCTGTAGGGTGTAATTGTATGTGATTTTTTTCTGTCCACACCCACGTACCACCATGTTGTGAGGGGTACAATTTATAATATCTTGGGAGACTATCTACACAATAAATACCTTCAAAAATATCACATGATAGTGGGGATTGAGGTTTCTTATGAGCCGACTACTAGTTTCCTGTTCCACTTGATGATCCAGATATTACAACGGTTGAAGATGCTGTTGGACATTCATAGAATGGTCATCTAATCTTATAAAGATACATGAGGTACACCTTTAATTTTTTTTTTGACATGAAATACATGCAAAAGTTGATGATAATAGGTTTGAAGTGAGGTATGATATTACAGATCAATAAAGAGGTGGAGAAACGAAAGGTCGAATCAAGAAAATCTAGTGAATAAACCAAGAAAATAAAGAGAACTTCTGAGATTACCTTCTCTGTGCCAGTTCTAGAGAAACATTTATTAACATTATAACTTCATGTAGAGACCAAATTTAAATATTTAGCTATAACTTACATTTACTATTAATAAGAAATATTTAGAGCTTCCATTACAGAAGGAATTGGTCTCGAGTCTCTAAAGGAGATTCTCAAGAATGGATGGATGAACATCTCAATTGTGAATATATATATAAGGTACATTTTCATAATACAACTATCAAAATAGTGAGATACATATGTTTATTAAAGTTAGTAATAATTCATATTTCTTACATGCATTTATATTACAACTATATAAATAGAAGATTGTGTGAAGCATGATTTGGATTCATTAATCCCAGTATCATTTCTACAATGGAAATTACTTTGGGAAAAAATAAATAGAGACTAAAAAATACAAGTTACTCGAAGCGTTTAATAAAAAATAATTAGACAACAAACTCTTTTTGATTTAAAAAATACAAGGATAAAACTCTACGATCTAATCACATAAAATATATTTTTAATTTTTTCATTACTTAATTATTTTTATTTTTTATGATGAACTGGATAATGATAGTAGTCAACATAGACACCCTGAATATTTATTTTTTGGATTCAATGCATGGATTTCCAAAAAACTAACCACACATTATGTGTATTGTGAATCAAAAATGCACTAAAATAAACATTTTATAGATAAACATTGAATTATATGTTCAGTATGTGTTTTAATGAGAATTTTGTTATGATAGGATGATCACTAAATATAGGATAAATCATGGAGTGAGGTTAGTTTCTGATAAGATAAAGTCTGCGTATTACTAAAAAAAGAAAAAAACTAAGGTATACATAAAAATATTTAACTATAAAAACATTTCAAGGCAATTTATTTATTGTGGTCAATGTTTCTGTACTGTCAGAGACAAGATAATGTAATCAATTATGGATATTATGTTTGAAAATTTATGAGAGAAATCATATATCATGAAAAGAATAGAATCCCATAAAAGGTAACTTCCTAAGGTAATTACAATTTCATTAAATATATTTCATAATCATTTTTTATATTTTCTCAGTACTATCCAGATTACGGACAAAATAGTTACTCCAAAGAAGAAATCAATTTTTTTAAAGACGAGTAGGTAGTGCAATTATTTTTAGAATGTATGAAAACAATTTTTTTGGGGGATTATATACTATATTTGTGATTTAGTATGAGTTATGAATTTTGAAATATATTTTGTGTATGAAGTATTAGTTTCATAATGCTTATATACTTTTTTTGTTTTCTTTATTAAAAACAAGATTAATAGAGGAAATAAAATTTATTTTAAGTGTTGACCTACAAACAATAAAATTATTATGAAAATGAGAAGGTGGAGGTGGAGGCAGAGGTGAAGGTAGAGGCAGAGGCATAGGTGAATTTGGAGTCATATTCAGAGTTGGAGACTGACATGGAAGAGGAGGTAGAGGTGAAGACTGAGGTTGAGACCGAGGCAGAGGAGGATAAGAAGCACTGACTTGTAAATAATAAAATTGTTGGGTAATGAAGTATCATAAGGATCATACCTTGATTTTGTTTGAGAGTGATTGTTTAAAAGTTTGTACAAAACTTTTCACTTAAGATAAGATCCACTGTGCATCTTTCCAGTTTAAAATAACATTTTAGTAAAAAACACACAAGGCACACTCAAAACTGAGTGAACAGATTTGTATTTTTTTTTTACTTTAGTAAAATGATTCATAAGTTATTTATGACATGTAGGGATCATCCACACCTTAATATGATTCACAATGTGACTGGTATTACTCTATGTGTGTCTTTTTTATTCAAAAGTGACATCAATTTTAGAAAAAAAACAAATGACATACTCAAAACCGAAAAAATGCATTCAGATTGTTTTGGTAATTTAAGAAAATGATCCATATATCATTTTGGACATGTAGAGATCAACCTAACCAAAATCCTATGCATGGTATGATCGGTATGACTCGAATCACATCTTTTTATTCAAAATTGAAATTAATTTTAATCAGAAAACAGCTGACATACTCAAAAATGAGAAAACACATTCTGATTGTTTTTATAATTAGGAAAATGATCCATGAGTCATTTTTAATGTGTAGTATTAATCGGCACCATAATCTGATGCATATTTTGACTCAAATTACATATTTTTTTTATTCAAAATTGACATTAATTTTAGTAAAAAAAACAACCGACATACTCAAAATTGAGAAAACACATTCAGATTGTTTTGGTACTTTAGGAAAATAATCCACAAGTCATTTTTGATGTGTAGGTATCAGAAAAACCTCTATATTATGTATGGTGTGACCAATATGTCTCTAATTTCATCTTTTTTTATTCAATAATTACATTAATGTAAATGAAAAAACAAATGACATACTCAAAACCAATAAAATGCAATCCGATTATTTTTATATTTTAGGAAAATGATCCATGTGTCATTTGAGATGTGTATCATTCAGCAGCGCCTCAATCCTATGCATTGTGTGACCGGTATAACTCCAAGTGCATCTTTTTTATTCAAAATTAACAATATTTTTAGTATAAAAAAATTGGCGTACACAAAACAAATAAAATGCATTCTGATTATTTTGGTACTTTAGGAAAATGATCAATATGTCATTTTTGAGGTGTAGGGATCAACCTCACCTCAATACGATGCACAGTGTGACTGGTATGACTCCAAGGGAATATTTTTATCCAAAAATAATATTAATTTTAATAAAAAAACAACTTACATACTCAAAACTAAGAAAATGAGTTCTGATTGTTTTAATACTTTAAGAAAATGACCCATGAATCATTTGGGAGATGTAGCATTCATCATCGTCTCAATTTGATGCATGGTGTGACTAGTATGACTCTAATTGAATCTTTTTTATTTAAAAATAACATTAATTTTAATAAAAAACAACTTACATACTCTATAATAGTATTTTATTTTTCTTGTATTTGTGTTAGAAATTTTATTTTATTTAAATTTAGTATTTTTATTTTATTTTGGTAATTTTTTTTGCTGTTTCTACTGACTCAATGTGTTGTTGCAGTATGCTACACCTATTTCTAGTGATATAGTGTGATTCAGCATCACACTGCAGTTTTCACCTTTATCAATGCTTTTAGAAGAACTGGTAAAGGACTCCTTTATGGGAACCTATATAGGCACTGATAAATTCTATCTATATCAGTGCATTAAAAAAGATGAGAAATCATACTTTTATCATCACAAATAGAAGTACTGATAAATCATACTTTTATCAGCACAAATAAAAGTGCTGATAAAAGATGATATTTATCAAGGAAAATAAAGGTACTATTTATCAGTGCTAAATAAACATGCTGATAAATGGGGTCTTTTATCCGTTCTTTTAAAAAATCTGATAAAAGTTAGATTTATCAGCACTTTTATTTGCGCTGATAAATATACCATTTATTAAGGTTGATAAAAGTGATGGACTTTTAACTACACTAAGGTTATCAGTGCTTTTCTAGCACTAATAAAGGTCGATTATAATGCTATTAAAATTTTGTTTTTAGTAGTATGATGGGAAATATGGTTAAGTAGATCACTAAATAAGAATAAAAACAAATCAGATTCTCTTAAAAAGAGAAATATAAGAAATTATCTAAGTATGAAAAGTGATTTTTTTTCCAAATGTGAGAAAGATGTTGATAGTGAAGTGGAAGTTGAAAATTCTAGTGATGTTGATGTTGAGAAGTTACTTATTTAAAAAATTAATGATGAGAGTGTTTCCCATGATGAGATCATAATATATAAATAAGAAGAAGGGAAAACTAATGTAGAGTTTATTCTTAAAAGGTAATTGAAATAGTTTCGTTAAATGTTTTCTAAAATTGAGAAAGAGAACAAGAAGTTGAAGAAAGAAGGTCTATGAGTAAATAATTAAGAATTAACACTTTTAGAGAAATATAGATTGTTAAAATATATCAATGATCTATATAACTTACTTGATTAAGACAATAACCTCAACACCAAGATTAAATAAAATATAAAGTTTAAGGGAAAAAATTTATCTTGTTAAACAAAAACTTATTAAAGCTAATCAATGAATAATAAACTTTGAAAACATATATTTAGAAGTTGGTGAATGTTAAAATAAGTGTAAACCTCATAAGTTTCAACCAATTTCATCCTCATAAGTTGACAACAAGGAAGAAAATGTTCAAAATAATAAGCAAGACAAGAGGATCATATATGTAGCTAAAATAAGAAAATTCTAAAATTCTATTATTTATAAGAAATTAAAGTTTTAATCAAAAAACACTAAAACTAAAAACTCTATTAATGTTGATAATAAGTTTAAGATAAAGAATAAAATTTTATAATTTTACCAATTTTTTTGTTCACAATAAGGATCCAAGGTTTATTTTCATAAACATGGTGGAAAATAGATACACAATACTGGACAATATGTAAGTCACATGGGAAAATATGATTTTTATAGATATATCTAGTACTAAGAAGATTTTTGCATACAATTATTTTGGATTTAATCATCAAAACTATAATTAATCTATGATATTTTTGAGTTAAAGTTTTATGAGGAGTCAAACCACTTAAAGAAGACAACCTTAGAAATCATGTTTGAAAACATAAAATAGATTTTAACCATTGGAAACTATTTGTTAAAGTTTTGATCAGACAATAAATATTTATAATGGATGACTTTTAATTCTACCAACTCTACAAATTTTTTATAAAAAATCTTATAAGTTTCATGTATTATAGGAAAAAAGGAAAGTCAAAATCTTACGTATTGAAATTTCTCTCAAATACAGAAAATGGGAACAACATTAGATATTGGATAAAGGGTGTTCTTTATATATGATTGGGTATTTGAGATTGTAAAAAAATTTAAAAGACTAAAAATAAGGGATAACGACTTTTGGAAATTATGATTCACTCAGAATCGAAGACATTGGATCTTCTATCATTATAAAATAATGTTTGAAGCCTATAAGTGACTTATTTGTTAATGAACTGAAATAAAACTTATCGAGTGTTTCAAATATTTGTGATGAAGGGAAAACATTACTTTTTCAAAGAGTTGGATTTATTATTAAAAGTATTAAATATGGTAAAGTTATAACAAGAGGAAAATGAACCAAGGGAAATCTATTTTTGTTTTGAGATTCACATGGTTCATACTATTTGAGCATGACTGAAGAAAATCAGTTATGACATAAAAGGATTGGATATATGTGCTAGAAGAATATGAAAATGTTGATAAATAGAGAAAGTATTCACGATGTTATAATTTTTTTAATAATAATAGACCAATGTTATTAGATATTTCAAAATTATAAGATTTTAAATTTAGTCTATAAGAGGGTTGTGATATATACAACTCATTCCTTGAAGCTTATTCATTCTGATATACATGGTCCCATGAAAAAGAAATAATTGAATTCAAATAAGTAGTTTATTTCTCTTATTGATGATTTCACTAATATTACATATATTATTATTTTTAAATAAAAATCAGAGGCTCTTAAAATGTTTAAAAGTTTTCGGAGAAGTGTTGAAAATGAGTGTGAATACCCAGTAAAGAAGATTCAAACTGATAATGGTGCGGGATACATAAATGTGAAGTTTAAATATTTTCTTCAAAAATATCGAACTCTTTAACCTAGTACACTATAAAAACCATAATATAAAGGTGTTTCTAAAATAAAAAATATAATTTTTATTTGAAGTATCTTAAACTATATTGATTGAACATGATACTTATTGATTCCTCTAGAGAAAATATATTAGAGTAGAATTTTACATTTAAAATCTATATATATATATATATATATATGAAAAACTCTTAAATGACTCTATATTATATTTATTATAATGAAACCCCAAGTTATAAAAACTTAAGGGTGTTTGGAAGTCCCATTATTATCAATGTTAATAAAGAGAATATTGGGAAGTCTAATCAAGGAGGCGTTGATAGAATCTTCCTTGGATACCCTCTTAATGGTAGAGGATACATGGGTTATAACAAGGAAACTTGAAATATTTTTAACATTTTACTTCTGAATGTATTGTAATATTCTAATAGAAGTGGTTTATAGATAGCTACAGATATAAGGAGAAGTGAATACGAAGTTGTTTCTATTAAAAAACATGAAACAATTTCTGACATAAGAGATGATGTAGGAGCCATACATGACGAATATATTGATTTATCCATTTCAAGTGATGAGGGATAAGTGTGTTCATCTCATAAAAGGATGTAGAAACATGTGGGGTCAAAAATATCACAAGATATCAAGGGAAAAAGGTTCAAATTAGAAGAAAATTGAGGAAAATTTTACATACCTATTTGTTAATACAGGTTGAGCCAAGAGATGTTGAATAAACTTTTGATAATCAATAATGGATTGATTTAGTGAATACAGAATTGGTTCATATTGAGCGAAATAGGATATAAATTCCTTTACCTTAAACTAGAAGAAAAATGTGATTGTAATGAAGTGTATTTTTTTGAAAAAAGTTGAATGAAAAAGGCAAAGTGATAAGAAACACGGAAAATCTAGTTTGTAAGGGATACTTATAGGATAAAGGAATTTATTTTGATGAGACCTTCTTCCTAATATAAATACTCAAAACTATAAGAATATTTCTTTCTATTACTATAAAAAGAATATATAAGATATTATAAATGGATGTCAAGACTACTTTACTCAATTAAGAGATGGAAGAATAAGTTTATATTTAGAAACCATGTGGATTCATTATTGTTCAAGATGAAAATTATGTTTTTAAGATAGAGAATAAATTTTGTGGGTTTAAATAAGCTCTAAGAGTTTAGTATTTGAAGTTAGATAGTTTTTTGATGAATTTAAATTTCAAAATAGGAAGAGTTGAAATCAACATCCACATAAAATAAAATCAAGATATTTCCCTCATTAAGATTGTTTATATTAATGATATCATATTTATATGGAATAATAAAGAATAATGATAATGTTTTTCTAGAGAAAAGAAGATATTTATTTAAGTGTCTATGATTTTGGAAATGAAGTACTTGATTAGCCTGAAAATTTTTCAAGATAATGATCACATATTATTATCTCAAGAAACATATTCCAAGGAATTAATTAAAATATTTGGAATATAATATTAAAAACCCATTTCCACACCTATTTCAATGGGAATAAATTTTCCAAAATATGAGTAAGGAAAGGATGTTGTTCCAAAATAATTTCAAAAGTTGATTGGAAGCCTTCTATATCTCACAGCTTCAAGTCCATATCTATTTTACGGTTTAAACTTTGTTCTAGGTATCAAGGTGCACCAAAATATTCCCGTATTATGGCTAGAAAAATAATTCTATGATATATTAAATACATAATTTATTTTAGGATGAAATGTGACAACATTTGAAAGATTGATCTCTTTGTAAACACAAATGAAAATTGAATAGGTTGTGTCGATGATATAAGATCCACGTTTTGTGGAGTATTATTTTTGGGAGACTGTTATGTAAGTTAGAATAAAATGAAACAAAGTTTAGTGACTTTCAACACTGTAGAAGTTGAGTATTTAACTTTTACTCAAGCTATAACATAATTAATATGGATGAATACATAACTGGAAGATTTATTGGTTGATGTGAAGATTCCCTTTCTTTTCATTTATGATAATCAAAGTGATATCATTCTAATCAAGTGTAACAACCCAAATATTTATAAATTAAATTCATTTAAAAAAAGAATAAATAAATTATTAAGAAATGAAGTTATAGAAAAAACATGCACTCCTTTGGTTATTTTTGACCATTATATGGCCTTTTAATTTAAAATTACATTATACATCATAACTATTGATAATATAGGAATTTTACAATGACCATTAATATTTGTATATTAAGGGTTATGATAAAGTCTATTTTACCCAGATAATGGAAGCGAAGGAATCAATTAGCAGGATCATACCATATAAATCCCATTTTGTCGAGCTTTCAAAGGATATAATATCACCGTGCCTTTCCCTTGACCAATCTCAAGCCTATATTCAACATCTTAATCATGAGTGAAATAGTTTATGGGAGATGTTTAAGCTAATCGAGATCAGGAACCAAACCATGTTCTCCAAACCACCCCTGAAAATATCAATATGGCACACCTTACCCTTTGGGTTTTAACTGATGTAATAAATGAATATGTATTTAGTCCTTAAAATTATGATTTTTTATATTTTTTAATAAAATTTTATATTTATCCCTTTTTAATATTACTTTAAAAATTATTAAATAATGATTTGGATAAAAATTAGATTTTGATATGATGAAACACAAATTTTATATTTTAGAAAAATATAGTTTCAATCAAGAAAATATTTTTGATTAATTCAAGATTTTTTTAAATGAATTTTATTTTAATAAAATATTATTATTAAATAATATTTATTTAAATATAAATGATAGTATAATTTTACGAAGTCTAATGTAATTTTTATAACTGTCAGAAAACTATTATTATCAAAAAATAATATTTTTTAATAAATGAGGATTTTAATTCAAATGTGAAAATTCTTATAATTATATAATTTCTTTGATAATATATATATTATTTCTTAAATCATAATGTCAAAATTATTCAATGGTTAATTTTTAATAATTTTTTGAGATAGTCAAATTTTTGGTTAAAAATTAAATTTGGTATACATATATGGTATTTATTATGACATCATAAAATCCCAAAAGTGATGTAATTAATACTATAAATAGTATCCAAGATAAAAATTATGGTTCCTATTTAAAATATTTTTTTTTTGAATTTATTCTATTAATTTTTAAAAACCCTTATTGACTGCTCCAAAACTAATATTATATTTTAAGGTTTAAAAATCAATTATTTATAAACTTGACTCACTTCCACCTAACCAATGGTATTATTTTAATGTGTTTTATCCTTAGCCTTATAAAATAATTAAAACCAATAATATTTGGTATAAAACATGGGAAAAAATCTTGGGAAGTTTTTTGGTTTTGATTACTTTATCATATAGAGTCCAAAACCGATGTTTGGAAATTAATAAAGAATTATTCTCTATTTTGCTAAATAAACCCACCCAAACTCCCATTACTCTTCACTAAATACCATCTAATCACAAAGTTAATCTACTATTACCTCTCTAAATCTCTTCCAAGGTGACCCTAATATCTTAAGATGCTTATCAAAATCTTTAAGAAGCGCCCTCTCAAGGTAAGGGACCATCTCCTTCTTCACTTTATTTAAGAATCTTCTTTATGTCATGCCTTTTGATTTCAAATTATTCAAGTTGGGATTTGTTTTTACACATACTTATTAATCTAATTATGATTTACAAGTATTGAGAGATCCCTTTTTTTCTCTTTCACCCCTTCTATAAACCGTTATGTACACCCGTTATGATGCTAAAATTATCCCAGGATTTTGCATGCCAAACATTTTTGTAGTGAATACCTGCCTCCATTTCCACTCAAGGTTATTAAACTAGTCATACATATCCTTAATTTTTTGGGGATTTATATTTATTTAATATTATATCATTATTCATGAGGTTAAAATTTATGGAATAAATCATTATGTTGTATGATCTATGTGGAATACTTATGCATATACATGATATGAAAGAGACAGGTGGGCCTAGAATTATATAGCCCTATAAAGAATTGGGCAATGTTTTAATCTCATGATATTACATGTATAGTGCATGGAAGGTTATAATAAGAACTCTATTTTATGATTTATTGGTGGTTATCCTTCAATTTTATTTATTATTTCATGTTTTATGTTGTTCCCATAATCCTAAATTTCTTTTATGTTATCATGTTATATCACACATCATTGTTCAAGATTATGATTCTCACTCCTATTATATCACATTGATATAAATCTTGGATCACATTTAATACTTTAACTTATTCCATTTTTTCTTATTCCCTTACTGGGATTTAAATATCACCCATTTCTTATGTATTTCCCCAGGTTATCCCATACTGTTTTAGAAGATCCAGGGAATATAGGGGTATATTTTAGAGTTTTTAAATAAGGATGTTGTACCCATGTTTCAAGTTAAAGTTCTATAAACCTAATTTCCCAAAGAAACTAGGCCTCATGATCTTTTTTTGTTGTATTATGTGTACCTTTATATAATAAATCATGAATTAAGGTGTAATAAAATATGTGTTTTCATAGTTAGTATGAGAGAAAAGTCTAGTTATTTTTTTTGGATTAGGATTATAAACTCTAGTAAAAGGATAATAATAAACATAATAAGACATCCATAAATTTTTTTAAATTATAGATTAAGTGGTTTCCAATAAAATAAATCCCTATTTGGATACTACAAGTAGACGTGGTTTTGACACAATTGCACCTAGGGGTAATAAACCTAAAAAGCGAACATTGAGATGGAATCAATTGTCAAATGGTGCATGAAAAATGTCATTTCATTACACCTAGTTTGAAAATACTAAGGGATATTATTTGGTAAATTTATATTATCCATATGAACTATTATTAAGGGAATAAAAATCACTATAAGATTTTTTGTTGGGAAATAGATCGTGGATAATATCGAATTAAACCTAGAAATTCATAGGTCAAGGATTATATATCATTGATTAGTTATCCATTTAATGTAAATGTTTTCCAATTTATGTGTTTAATATTTTAAAAATACCCATCCCTAATTTTTTTTATTTTTTAGTTAATGTTTGGAAATTGGAGAAATTGAGTCAACAACCAATGTGAGGGGCAATGTGATGACTACCCAAATGAGATACCCAACATGATGATACAAAGAGTTGGGAAATTCATGATAATAATTTATCAATTTACTAATGTTTTGAACTAGAAACTGAATCAATGTGAATTACCATATTACCATTATAAATAAGAAGTTTTAATTAATACTTTTATGTGATAAAGGACTTTGACTTTCATTTGATCTACCGATCCCTTAATCTTGGATCAATGGATCAACACCACTAAAAAGTTATTCTTCACCCTTAAATTCCCTAATCAAGATATGTTCATGTTGGATATTTATAATATGGAAGGGCCAGGTGATCAATGGTGGATGTTGGTTAGAAATATAAAGCCCAATGAGGATATCTAAGTGATAAACTATAAGTAATTCTGAATTTTTTTCCTGATTTTTTTATCACACCCTACAGATTTAAAATGGAGAGGTATTTCCTTAGAATAAATAAAAAGGATAAAAAATACATTAGGTAATATGAGGAAAACATTACAATACTTCATGATATTCCTTTGGATTTATCATCTCCTTCAAAAGTAAAGTTGACAACTTCTTTGGTGGGATAAATCCAAATCTACAAAAATATTTGGCTATTTGAGACTTTGAATGATATTAGGAAATTGTCAAATGTTCCTTCAAAGTTGAAATAGAGATTGTTTAATCTCATGGGTCTCTTGAGACTGGTGATAAAAAGTGTACAAGGGATTTTAATTTTGGTGATATGATGGAAAAATCTCATGGGGGTAAGAAATTCTATCATCCCACTTGTTAAAAGTGTGGGAAAAAACATCTTGGAAATTTCCCAATTGGAACAATGAAATGCTTTAGGTGCGGGAAGGAAGGGAACCTAGCTAGCAATTATTGATGGGAGAAACCCACCAATGTGATGGAAGAAATGAATGATATAGTCAAACCTCAGTCTGTTGTCCTATGTTTCAACTACAAGTAATAAGAAAACTATGTGAATCAATTCCCTAACCAAAGGGTTATTGATGATAACTGATGAAAACTACCTCCAAGTCCTAGAGATATTGGGTGATCATATTTCATCACAATTTCTATGGTGGATCCCCACAACTAAGTGAAAATAGTTATACTATTTATTCATTCAAGGATAGTGAAAATTCTATTTGATTCTAGTTATATTCGTTTTTCCATATCATGAATATTTAGTAGAATTATTCAAAAAACCCCCTCAAAACATTGAAGTTGAGTTATTCGTTAGTATAGAAAATTGTTGAATATTTTTAACCCAATAATACAAATCACCCCCTATCAAAATTTGTAGGATGAACTTCCTAGTGAACCTTGAGACACCCCCTTTAGTGGAACTTGATGATATTTTGAACATGGATTGACTTTCCTTATTTAGAGACAAAATAAATTACCGAGAGAAGGAAATCACTCTCAATATCACAAATAACCCTTCGACTCTATACTAGTGCAAGTAGGATGATTAATCTTATTTGGTACCAATATCTCAAGTATAAATATTATTGCCTTGTAAGAAAGCATATCAATCCAAAATGATTGAGACTAAGGAAACCATCATCCTTAAGGACATACCCATTATAAGTGAATTTAATGATGTGTTTCCCAAAGAATTTATTGGTCTTCCTCAAAGTCGAGAGGTTGAGTTATTGATTGAGATCATTCTGAGATCTTTTCCAATATCCAAGAATCCATATAGAATTTCCATTGTTGAACTTGTGGAGTTGGAGAAAAAATTATAGGATAATCTAGATAAATGATTTACACACCCATGTGCTTCACCATGAGGTACACCAGTACAGTTCATCAAGAAGAAGTATAGTTCAATGAAACTCTACATTAATTTTCTCATGATCAACAAGATAATGATAAAGAGAATGTATCTTCTTCCATGGATTTATGACTTGTTTGTTAAGCTATGTGGATCCTAGTACTTCTCTATAGTGGATATGTTTTCAGGATATTATCAAGAAAAGGTGATGGAGGATATCCCGAAGACAACTTTTCATAAAATTTATGAGCACTATGAGTTTATAGTCATGCAATTTGGATCCAATAATTCTCCAATAATATTCATAGACATAATGGATAGAGTCTCTTGGGATTACCTTAAAATATTTAGGATGGTATTTATAGATGATACTCTTATCTACTCTAAAAGAAAGTAGGAACATGAGGAACATTTAAATAATATACTGAAGTCCTTATAGAAGGAAAAGTTATATGAAATGTATTGTAAATGTGAGTTTGGTTAGATAAAGTATCTTTATCAAGGATTTTTAACACCAAAAAAGGGATAATTATGGATCAGTTAAAAATAGATGTAGTCAAAGGATGGACCAGATCAAAATATGTGATGGAAATCCATAGTCCCACTATATTATCTTGGTACTATAACTGATTTGTGAGAAACCTCTTATGATTTTTAATCCAAATAATCAATATTACTCGAAAGGGAGTAAAGTTTTTCTGGACTGATTAACGTGAAGAAATATTTAATGATCCAAAGAAGAGGCTAATCACTACAATGATGCTCACATTACCCACCAGTGGGTGAGGATTTGTGATCTACAGTGATGTGTCCAAAGAGGGCTTGGATTGTGTACTCATGCAAGAAGAAAAATTGGTACCCTATACATCTCGCTAATTAAATATCCATGAGAAAAACTACTGAAAACTTGATCTATAATAGGAAGCAATGGTTTTAAATATGAATATTTGGAGACATTATCTCAATAGAGAAAAGTGTTACATATATATGGATGATAAAATACTCATGTATATATTCAAAAAAAAGAGCTTAATATTCTCCAACTAAGGTGGTTAGAGCTGATAAAATATTATGATGATTAAATCCATTACCATCCCGAGAATGAAAACAAAGTATCAGATGCTCTGAGTACAAAGTATCCCTCAACCCTATCCATGATGAGAATTAAAAGGGATCTAATCTTCTTAGACATGAAAATGATTGATATGGTAATAACAAAATGATCTTAATGCTACCTTTCTCAAGTAAATCCTTAAAAATGAATTATTGATTGGATCAAGGAGGCCTATAAATATGAATAGTTGCTACAAAATAAGGTAGTAAATATTCTATAATTCAACTTTACTGAAGATGGATTTATAAGGCTTGGAACCTAGATATGTGTCACATCAAAATAAAAACTGAATAGGGAACTTCTAGATGATGTGAATAGACCATCCTTCTCTATTCATCTAAGAATTATTAAGATTTATAGAGATTTGAAGTAAAAATTTTGATAAGATAACATGAAGAGGGATATTTTGGAGTTTTTATCTTAATTATTTGTATGCCAACAAGTTAAGGAAGAATGAAATAATTCTAAGGATATGATACAAAAATTTCCCATACTAAAAAGGAAATGGGAAAACATAACCATGGAATTCATCACAGGTTTCCCTAGGAAACCTAAAGTAAATAATTCCATTTGGGTGGTAGTCGATTGGATTACAAAATCATCACATTTCATTACTATCAAGTAAGATTTATCTCTTAATCAACTCACCAAGATATACACAAGTTAAGTTGTAACACTTCATGGAGATATAATCACTATTATATCTAATTGAGATCTAAGGTTTACATTGAGGTTTTGGAGAAGACTTTGTCATGCATTGGATACAAAATTAGATTCAACACTACTTATCACCCTCATATGGATGGTCAGTCTAAAAGGATTATTCAAACTCTAAAGGATATACTGAGATTAGGTTAAATGGATTTCCAAGGATGTTGGCTCTAGAAACTTCCCCTAGTGGAGTTATCATATAACAAAAATTTCCATTCTAGCATTCAAATGGAACCTTATGTGTCTCTGTATGGGAAGAGGTATCAGTCTTCGACATGATGGGATGAATTTGGAGAGAAGAAGCTGATGATACTTGATCTTATCTATGAGATGATAGATGAGGTTCAAGACATTCAATGTCACATGAAATCCATATAAAGTTTACAAAAAATATATGCATACAGTCATCAATAAAACCTATATTTTAATGTTGGAGATAAAGTTTTACTTTATTTATCACTATTGAAGAAATTCATGAGGTTTGGGAAGAAGGAAAAAATTAGTCCTAGATACATAGAACACTTTTAGACCCTTGATTTCATTAGAGTGGTGGCCTATCAACTAGCACTCCCACCTAACCTATCTCAAGTACATGATGTGTTCCATGTGTCTCTATTGATGAAGTACATACCAAATCCCTCACATGAACTAAATTCAGAGGTGGTACAATTGAAGAATGATCTTTCAAACAAGGATAATCTGGTGAAGATCTTAGATCATGGAGACAAAGTTCTATGAAACAATATAACTCACCTGGTCAAAGTTTTATTATGGAACCACAAGTCTAAGGAAGTGAAATGGGAACTGAAATAGTTGATGAAATTGAAGTATCCTAATTTGTTTTCATGTATGAAATGAAAATTTCAAGGGTGTAATTTTTGAAGGTGGAATAATATAAAAACCTAAACATTTATAAATGAAAGTAATTTTTCTTCAAAAGAGTAAATTACTTATTAATAAATGAATTTATAGATTACACATGCTCTACTTTGGTTATTTTGGATGGTTATATAGTATGTTAAATTTAAAATACCATTAAGAATCATAACCATTAATAATATATACATTTTATAGTGACCATTATGATTAGTATGTTAATGTTTACGATAAAGTCCATTCAACATACAAAAAGGAATAAATGTCCTTGAAAAGTAGGAGCATACCCTTTGAATCCCATTTATCAGCTCTTTTGAGGGGGATAATATCACTGAGGTTTTCCCTTGACCAATACCAAGATGAAATTTAATAACTGAAAGATGAGTGAAACTGTTTATGGGATAATTTCAAGCTCATCAAGATCACAACCCAAACTATTGTCACTGAACCACCCCATGAAAATATCACCATCACAGACCTTTACATTATGGATTTCACTAGTGTAATAATAGGCTATGTATCTAGAACCTAATAGTATGAATTTTTATATTTTCTTTTTAATAAAAAAATATTATATTTATCCCTTTTTAATATAAATTTTTATATTATTAAATAATGATTTTGATAAAAATTATATTTTACTTATGATGAGACACAAATTATATTTTTGGAAAATATATAGTTTCAATCAAGATTTTTTTGATGAATTAAACAATTTCTGAAATTAATTTTATTTTAATAAATTATTATTATTAAATAATATTTATTTAAATATAAATGATAATATAATTTTATGATGTCAAATGTAAATTTTAAATGGGTGAGAAAACTATTATTGTAAAAATAATATTCTTAAATAAACGAGGTTTTTGATTTAAAAGTGTAAATTATCATATTTAGAGAATTATTTTGATAAAATAAATATTATTTTTGAAACCATCATTTCAAAATTATCCAACAACGATTTTCTTCACAATTTTCTGGGATTGTAAATTTTTTGTTTAAAAATTAAATATGGTATAAATATACGGTATATATTACGACATCATAAAAGACTAAAAGTGAATTAATAAATAATATAAAGAGTATCCATTACAAAAAATTATGTTTAACCTTTAAAATATTGTGTTTATGAAGTTATTTGATTAATTTTATCAACCTTTAATAAATCTTCCAAAACCTATATTATATTTTAAGATTTTAAAATCAATTCTTTATAAACATGACTCACTTACACATCACCAAGGGTATTATTTTAATGTTTTCAGTTTATATCAAAATAAAATAATGTAAATCACTAATATTTAGTAGAAACCATGAGAAGGTTTGTGGTATTGATTACATTATCATATAGAGTCCAAATCATAAGATTGGAAATTAATAAATAATTATCCTCTCTTTTTCTATATAAACCCACCCAACATCCCATTACTATTCAGTCAAAAACTCTTGTAGAAGAAACTAACTCTACCCTTACATCTATAGATACCTCCCTAGGTGATGCAATCTCTTAGGTTTCTCCTACCAAGCTTCAAGAAGCATCCTCTGAAGGTAAGTGATCCTCTCCTTCTCCTCTTTATTCAAGAACCTTCTTAATGTCATGTCATTTTTATTTCCAATTGTTCAATTTGAGATATGTTTTTACACATCCCTAATATTTTACTTATGATTAAAAAGTAATCAGAGACACATTTCACTCTCATTCACCGTTTATACAAACCTTTATATTCACCCGTAATGCTGTTTAAACTATCCTACGATTTTCCATGAAAAACATTTGTGTGGTGAATACCTGTCTCCAATTCCAGTCAAGAGTATTCATCTAGTTGTAAATATACTTAATATATTAAGTATTTACATGTATGTAACACTAAATCCTTAATCATTATGTTAAAATTGATGAAATACATCCTTTTTGTATGATCTATGTGAAAAACTTACCCGTACACATGATATGAAAGTGAAGGGTGGGCCTAGAGTTATATAACACTCCAATTCATTGGGTAATGTTTTTATCTCATGATATTACATGTATGGTGCATTAGAGTTTATCCTAATCACACTATGTTATGATTTATTGGTGTTTATCCTTGAAATATGTCTATGATGTCATGATTTATATTGTTTTCACATTCCTATGTAACCTTTATGTTATGTTGCTATATCATACCACATTTTTCAACATTATGTTTATCAACCATTTTAGGTTGAATTGATAGGAATCTTCGATCACATGCACTACTTTACCTTATTCTATGTTTTTTTATTCCCTTATTGGGACTTATAGATGAAATGTTTCTTATGTATGTCCCTCAGTTATCTCATTCATTTTTAGAATATCCAATGAATATAAGTGAAAGTTTTAGAGTTTTTAAATAATGATGTTGTTCCTTTGTTTTTAGTTAATATTCTATAAACCTAATTTCCCAAATACAATAGGACTCACAATCGTATGGGATTGTATTATGTTCACCTTTATGTAATAAATCATGAATTAAGGTGTAATAAAATATGGATTGTCATATCAAGTATCCAATTCATCATTCCTAATATAATAAAATCAATATCAAATATCACATCATCAAAGAGAATGTTGAAGGTAATGAACTAAATTTTGAGTTTATACCTATAAATGAGTAATTAGATGATTTCATCACTTAACTATTGTTAAAGGAAACATTTAAGAAGCTATAGATGATTATGGGAGTTGAATCTCACTCTCGTCAAGGATAAGGTATGCAATGTTTGTCACTCTCTCATATAGTCTTTATATATTCTTCTTAAATTGAGAGAAATATAGAAACATACATTGATTTATTATTTACCTCTATAGGAATAGAATTTATTTAGGGGAGGTTTTAAAAGGTGTAATTAGTAATATCATCATGTGTGAACTATTTTAATATTTTTTTGATGTGAATGTAGGAACTTGTTATTTATAGGTTAAAGTTTGTTTTAGGATTTTGATGATGAAGATTTGGGTTTAGTAATAAGTTTAGAATGACTATTAATCACTACTTTATGGGTAAAATGGTATTATTATTCAATTATTCTTGTTTCCAACATTGATCTCACTCAGAAAGGATTATAATTATTGGATAATGATCCATTTATAGAGCTTCAAAGCTTCATTTAATTAAGTTCCTTGGTTAAAAAAAATCCAAAGTAGGAATATATTGAGGCTAAGAGGTGTTATATTGTTTCTAAATTGAGAGTAGGTTTTCTTGATATTTTATTTTGTTGCCGTATATAAATATCTTGGAAATTTTGAGCCTTCTATAGAAAGGTGATCATAAAAATTCTATGGGTCTAATGAAATGAGGTGATAAGAAAGAGATAAATGGACCAAGGTGATCAGATGAAGGGTAGAACCAAATGTTTTTTTATTGTATTCAAAGTTACATCATACAAATATTTTGGGATAAAGTAAATTATATGATACTTTACTATTCTTCAAATAACCAAACATCATGTGTACTAAAAGTTCACATGGTTCAAGAAAAAGATTTTTTGAATAGATAGATAGTTTTGAGTTATTGGGTAGAGAGTTATGAGTGATCAAATAGAGATTTATAAATGATCATAAGAAGAGTTCCAAGTCATCAGACAGATTTATCAGGAAAATTTTGCTGATTCATCAGACAAAGGTTTCTATGAAAATTCATTAGATATAATTTATCATACATACATTACAATAAAGATTAATCTTATGAATATTACAAGATTGAGGCGTTAATATGAAGTTGTATTGGATGAATCTTTGAGGATTTTTATAAAGTATTTGTAAATTCATACATTGTGATAACAATGAGTTGGATACTCATTGATTTTATTATTAAAAAAATGAAAATTGTAATTTTATCCAAGATTTGAGGAATGATTGAAGATATCATTGATGTTGAGATATACCGAAGTTTATACAAAGTCTTTTTACTTCTATTCATGTTGATATTTTAAGGAATTCAAATAGAGAATGATTTGAGTAGGATATTTAAAGTTCAAGTGGGAACTTTGAATTTTTTTTCTCCTCCCTTATTTTTAAAAGTATATATAATTATTTAAAGGGGAGTATGTATTATAATAAGGTTGTTCTACCATGATAAGTTGTTGAATAAGTGTGGTGTATATCAAAGATATTGAGAGTTATTTTTTTCAAAACATCAGACATAGAATTATTAGATAGGAAATAGCAGTCAGAGTGGTATTAGATAGAGGATTCCATACAGAGTGGTATCAGATAGAAGATATTGGAAAGAGTGGTATCAAATGAAGAATATTGGACCGAGTGAAATTATATAAAGGATATAATATAGAGGGTATCTGAAAGATAGGGCACCAGAGAGAGGGTGTCAGAAAGAGAATTCATAGGAAAAATAGGTTCTAAAAAAGGATTTCAGATATAAGTTCTTTCTATCTGTTATGCATGAAATAAAATAGGAATAAGTAGAACTTGTAAAAAGTAAAGTGTGAATAATGTTCAAGAAGCAGTGTGATAATGTATTAAATCATTTCAGTGAAGGTTCTTTTCATTGTTGTAAACATTATTATATCATATTATTTGTGTGAGGATCATATGCACTATCAATGGACTATAGTTATATATAATTTATAGATATTACCTACTTATTATAAACCACAAAATATTTTTTTTATATTGGATTAATGGTCTCATATTATTTCCAAACCATTCTAAGTACTAACTACTCTTATAACTAGAGAATGATGTAAATTCTCATGTTCCTATGGGTTTACTCATGTGTTTTGTTTCGATAGATTCAATTCTCTCTAATCGAAGGTGAATATTGTTTTAAATTAGAAAACATAAAAAGGTAAGATCACTAACTCTCCCCCTATTAGTGATCACACATAACCTGATTGATCCTTTTAAAAATATTTTATTTCCCATGCACAATATATTTCTTCTATTATAAAATTAATGATATGACGTCTTTTACTCAAAAATTGTAGAAGATTTATATCCCTTAACATTATATCTAGATAAGTTTCCACATACATGAATGTTTTTTATAGTGAACATTATCATAGCTTACAAAAATACTATTTCTTGTATCCATAAAAAAATAGTAACACCTATCTCCTATATAAATTTCAAATCATCAATCAAAGGGGATAAATAAAAATTATTATTATCTCTATGTTGTTTTGGTTTAGAAATAATCAATATCATCAAAAAATATTTTCTCTTCATACATTTTTGTGGGAAAAGTTTTAATCAATGAACATAATAGGTCAAAGACAATATTGGCTATTGAGACTCCAATATGGATTCATTCTATCTGTATATAGTTTCATTCTAAAATATCCAACTTTATTTCAAAAATCAATAATTTTTTGGGAAAATCTCTTCCATTGTGGTGAATCAGTAGGGTTAAAAAGGTTTCCATTAGAGATTCACTCATATGTATTCCACTCTTTATATTATTTGAAATTGAAAATATATGATTAAAATAGTGAATTATTAGAAGAAAATAGTTTTATTTAGCATGAGGTTTGGTTAATATTCTTGATAATGGATCATAGCTGGATTTTGTTTCTATTTTATATATCGATGTCTCACATTTAAGAAATTTTTATAAAAATTCATATTTATTTATATAAAACAAACAATCTTTTGGGAAATAATATATCTTTTTATACACCAATACCATTGGGAATATTTTTTTCCTAATTATTAGAATATGTAAGCTCATTTTCTTCTTGAAGTTTCTCTTTTAAAAGTTAAATAAATTTAGTGAAACTTTTATCACTCTAATAAATTCTTTATTTCAAGTTAACAAATAATAGCATTATTGATAAAATTATAAATCTATTGCAACCTAGGAATAATGGTTTCTCAGTATGTTCATATAATTGTTCAACACTTGTTTTTTTTCCAAGGGTTTCAACACCTATATCATGAATTAATTATTAATGTTCATAATCTTTCATAGGTTTAATATCTTCTTCGTTATTAGATATTGACTTGTTTATTATTTCATAATGCTAAATCTAACTTGTATAATTATGATTACAACCCAAGAAAATAATATGGTCTTTGATTTCTTTATACTTTAGTTTTATCATATTCAATCAATTCATGCATGAAAAGAAAATTAGATCTTTTTTTCAATATTTTATTTAGAAAATTATAAGAAATAATCAACCTATTTCTCATATTCATTTTTAGTTATTTATAGATTTATCCAATTAGGTCCAATAATTACCTAAAGTCACAATATAATAAATGAATATATTAAAACATATAAACATTTAAATGAACACAAATATATAAATACATAAATTTAAATTATCTAAGCATATAAATATATAAACATACATAAATTTATAATAGAAAGAAATTATAATTGAAAAAAATTCTAATTAGAAAAAAAAATATTAATCAAAAGTTAATATAATGACAAAAACAATATATAATTGAAATAAATTTTTGAAAAACATTATTCTAACAAAAAAAATTATAATGAAAAATAATTTTAAATAAAAATAATTATAAACATAATCATTTTCATCTAAAAACAAATTATACCCCTAAATTAAAATAAAAAAAATTATAATAAAAAAAATATTACCTAAAAAAAATTATGAAAAATAAAATTATAATGGAAAAATATATACATATATACAAATAAATTAATGAATTAAATTTATAATTAAAAATTAATTAATTAATATAAAAAAAATAAAAAAAATAACTTACAAAATATGACAATTCAGGTTGAAGTCCAATGATAGTGTAACTTGAATATTATATATGGAATGCATCTTTAGTGGGATGAATACTGTTTAAAGTGGTAGAAACAGGTTGAATGATTCAAAAGAGTGGATAAATATTTCTAAAATAAGTATAAACACATTCTAATAGGGAAGTTAAATCATGGGTGGAGTACAATTTCTAGTCAAGTAGATTAGTGTTTCATAAAAGAGTGTGATGAAAAAAAGGAGAACTTGTCTGTCAAATGATTCCAGATGGAATAGAATTGATTCTAAAAGAGTGAAAAATAAATTTAACGAATGTTTTGGAACATGGTAATATTGTGGTCATGAGTTACACAGACAATATTTTAAAAAATAAGGAGATGAAAAAATGTGGAGAGCATTTGTGTATTAAAAATTTTAAAATCTTTTAACATCAATTATTCTCGAACCAACATTAAAAATTGAACTTTAATTTTATTTCTATAAGAACCATTGTTAAAACACAATCAAAAGTATTTCTACCATCATATATAAAATAATAAACAAAGAAATCCTTCTCGTGTGCCTATGAATGTTGATTTTAAAATAACCGACATTGAAACAATGATGAAAAATAAACTTTTTTCTACTAGTTATAGCCTAAAACTCTATTATCTCAATCCCTACATAAGATATTTATTTGTGGTATTATGGATATATTATTTCTAATAGGGGGAATTTTTTTAAGGAATGATGATGATGATTTATCCAGTGGAGCCTCTATCGATTCCTAAGTAGATTAAACTCAATTTTTGGAACAATTTCACCTTTTCCATCAAAGCATATTGACCTGAGAGTT
Organism: Viscum album; assembly: GCA_963277665.1. Classification (NCBI taxonomy): domain Eukaryota; kingdom Viridiplantae; phylum Streptophyta; class Magnoliopsida; order Santalales; family Viscaceae; genus Viscum; species Viscum album. The sequence continues at coordinate 1,891,550,673 of OY728135.1, forward strand.
TATCTTTAAGGGAATTTTTTTATCCCTAATGCATATTAAATATTTGTTACATAATCCTAATTTTTAGAGGGATTTTTTCTATCATTTCTTTGGTCCCCTACCATTAAAATTTATTATAATCATTTATTAACCCTTATTTATATCCTCATACCATGAAATTACCCTTAAATAATATTCCATTAATATTTATCTGATCAGGTTACTTTCCATTTCATTGTGAATATTATTGATTTATATTCACCTAGATAGCCATAATATTCCATTGATTGGGAAAAACTTTACAATATGTATATATATTAATTATATAAGAATAAATATTGATTACATATATAAAATTATATAAGTGGTTACTTAGGGAACATTTTTTACTATATTTTTTTATCCATTATCTTTATTATATGAATGCATTGGACTTATTTTATGAAAGTGAACCCTAAAATTATATATCCCCTTGATGTATCGATAGTTCTTATAAGACAACATAGATTAGATATTTGGTGTATGTATTCCTATTTATGTATGATGTATTATCCAAGGAATTAATAGTGTGTTTATGATGCTTTACATTGTGCATTCTATCGCTATGAAGATGATGTCGGATCTAAGTAGATTAATACTATATTTGGGAAACTGACTAATGTTATAATGAATAACATTTCACTTTTGAAAAAACATGTAACACTCCAAGATTTTATGTAATATATTTTTTCAATTAAATTTATTATTTTTTATATATTTTGTTACACGTAAAACTAATTTAAGCTTGTGTTATATACAACACAGAGTGTAACTTTCGATACACACAACACTAAGTTTATAAAAACATGACATATTATTAAAACATTGTTATTTAATATGATAGTTATCACCTAACCATTAAAATTAATGGTATGAATATGATTAACTAAAATATTAAAATATATGGTCTAAACATGTATATAAAATTAATTTTTTGGTGAAAAATTAATTATAAATCAAAATAAAAACTATTTGGAAATAAAAAAATTCTTTTAAAAAAAATATATTTATGAACACACATGAATTTTAACTCAAAAATTAAAAAATAAAATAAAATTTGATGAATAATTTTAATGAAATTTATATATATTATTTATTAAATAAAAAATTTATCATTAATATTATGTGTTTTCTAGACAAGAGAAATAATTAATCCAATTTTTACTTAAAAATAGTATTTTTCTAAAAAATAGTTTTGTCACTTTTTGAGAACTTATTTAAAAATTGATTTTTTAGAATTTTAAAAAATTTATCTTAAAAAATAAATTTGATTTTTTAAATCATCATTTCAAAATTATCTTAGAGGGATATTTTAATAATTTTATAGGAAGATATATTTTTCGATGAACAATGAAAATACTATTTTCTATTAAGAATTGTCATTTATTTTAAAGTATTCTAAAACATTAAAATTATTATAAAATATTTTAAATTTTAAAATTATTTGAATTATATATATATTAATCTAATTTAGTTTATATCAATAAATTTAATATTAAATTTAGATATAAAAACTTTTTAAACTTTTGAACATTTTCTCTTTGGAAAACCACTTTCTCGTTAAGTCTGTGAGATTAATTTGAAATACAAAATTTCCATTTATGTGAATGGAATTTATAAAAATTAATTATATATTTTAAATCAGTGTAATTTATATTATTTCATAATAATAAATTAATTTTTTACCATAATAAATTGTAACAATAATAGAAATTATTTACCACGGTTATGGTAAAAATGAGTTTACAAGAGTGTTAAACTAAAAAGATAAAACTTAAAAATGACCCAAAATATGTCCAAAATCAATTTTAAGGAAATATTTAGAAATTATATCTTATCAGTTAGGTAATGGACTATTTTTTAGCCTTGCGACATGTGAAAAACGTGGGTATACATTTTTATTTTTGAAAAATTATAAGTGTCCCACTCACCTCACATATAAAAGGCCACCCATCCTCCTCTACTATTAATACTTCCAAAACCCATTGGTTCTTAAAATAACTACACAAATAAATTAACTAATTCCATAATTTCATCTTAGTATCCTTATTTTTGTCATAAATTCAACCTAAGATGCCTTTTGGTGCAAACTAAGATAAGTTTTCAGAAGAATATGTAACATCCCTAACCGAGCATTTTATTTTACTTGTTCCTCCACATCCTAAAATTATTATTAAATCATGATGATGAAATAACCTCTCTATATTAAATATAATAACATTATTTTAATTTTATTTAATTACTTATATCCATCTTCACTTCCATCAAATGAGTTATGAAATCATCATTCATGAGTACCGCAGACTACCACCTTGCGAACCAATGTTATTAATATTCCATCACAACTCTCATGGATGTATATAATGATATATCTAATATTTATATATTTTATTTGTGATATTATTATACCTATGTAGTTATAATACCACATCTAGCTTCTTACCCCTTAACCTATTAGAAAACAATAACGCCACTCGTGTGTACAATAGACTACCACCTCACAAACCGATGTGATGTGTTTCTCATATATGTTTTATTTGGATGGTAATAAGGATATATTAAATGATTAAATATAATATTTATAACATAATTATGCATTTTTAATTATGATATCACATATAAATTCTTACTTTACATTTTTTGTGGGATACGATAACGTCATTCATGTGTATGGCAGAATACCGCCTCGTGAAGTGATGTGATTCATTTTTCTCATATGATTCACAAGGAAGGTAATAAAAAAAAAGTTTAAATAAAAATATGTGGTATATATGAAATTATAATTATTATTTAATTTTAATATATAATTTACCCTTATTTATTTTATCTCATTAACAAAATGGAAACAATGTTCATGCATATGTACGAGTTACCATCTCCATGAATGAGGTATTTAATTTTTTATCTCTAAATTTTATGGATTATTATAAATAGATATATTATTAATATGTATTATATTTATATAATGTTTAAAATTATTTATATCATGTAACTATTATCAAATTAATAGGACTAAAAAAACCAGAAATAAAAACATACATGAAAAATGAAGCAATTATTACTCGAAACATGATTTTAACAAGGAATTGTTGACTAAATGATAATAAAATGGAATGAATAAATAAAATATGGTATGATAAATATGATTATGTTTTTGTAATAGATGTACAATAAAATTATATTTTTTATAAATAAGTTTCAAACATGTATGAAGGAATTTGATACTTAAGGTAATGGATTTCCGTCTCACTTTTTACATATATGAGACACATGCCATATTCACAACATATTTCCTTTATATGGTATATATACTACCCATGAATTTATTTTATGATTATTCACCTAAAAATTATTTGAATTTACATCTCCATTTTATTATCTCTATTTCATTAGGTCTATGGTTCAAAAGTTACCAAAGCGATAAGGAATTGTTCTCTCGATTTTCTTTATTTGAGACATATGTTATGTTATGCACCTATATTATTTTATGAGGTGTATATAAATCCCATTTTAAATTTAATATCTTGAATATATTTATTCTTATGACATTATAATATTCATTTAATGTTATTTTTTCTTTGGATCTTACAATTCAAAGTTACCAAAGTGATAAGAGTTTTATAATACAATCTCATTGTTTATCAAGATTGTTTATGTTTATGATTACAATGAGGAAATATTTTAAAATATATCTCAATAAAATCATTAATTATATTATAATATATTTATTTATTAATAACAAATGTTTTACATTCTTTGTACTCTTTTTATGTACCCAAGAGTTCAATATATTTTTTAGAGAAAAATCATCTTTATCTCTCTCTTCGGTCGAAAAACGTTTTTCATCCAAAACCATGTTTTCTAAAAATGTTTTAATTTTTTTTTAAATTCATAAAATTAATTATTAAATATAATTATACCCACACTTTACTTTTTTAAAAAGGTTTTTATTGTAAATTTCATGTATTTTTCCAAATAATTCCAATTAGGATTTTACCAAACAACGTAAAAGGAATATTTGTTTTAATGTTTATGACAAGAATGAAATTTTTTACCATCATGAACATTATTTTCTTAGAATAGTCATTAATAATTTTTCAAGTTTATTTTGAAAGAAAAATATTTTCAATTTTTTTATGTTTTAAAAGGTTTTTTTTAAAGTAGAAATGATATTTTCCTCTAGAAATGATTTTAAATGATTTTTTAAATATTACTCTATAAATTTTCAAGGTTATTTTCAAAGGAAAAGATTTTAAAAATTAATTATGGTTTAAAGTGTTTTTTAAAGTGGAATTTATATTTTTCTGAAGAAAATTTTTATATGATTTTTAAATATTTATTTATATGTTTTAAAGTTTATTTTAAAAGAAAAGGATTTATAAAAGGATTTATGAATTTTTAGTTTTAAAAATTATATTTAGGGAAAATTTAGTTTCCTCGAGAATTATTCCACGTGTCTATTAAAAATAATTTTCCATCTAAGATACAATTAATTGATGTTACCTATGAATTACTAGGGATATGATCCAAGGATACCATTTATATTATTTCTCTAAATGTTTTATACTTTTGATAGAATGATGTTTATGAAACATGTTTCTCTTCCCTTGGTTATATCCTGCGGAAATTATTATGAAATGAGTTTATTTTCATGGGTTATGATATGATGAAATGATGAAATAATTATGAAAATTATCTCTTTTCCGTAGGTAATTATAGGATTAAATGTTAATGAAACCCATTCCATTTAATGATTTAAGACACGATGAGTGTTTTAAGGTCTTATGACACACATATGAATGATTTTAATTATAAGAAGGGTGGGACATATATATCTCTCAAATGCATTTGGTAAATAATTATATCTCATGAGATAAACATGACATAATAGGGATTGAATCCAGTTTTTTAAGGGATTCTGTCCACTATAATGGTCTTGGGAGTGAACATTGACTATAATGATAGTTTGGGGAGTGAAACCATTCCACTATGATATCCTTGACAGTGATCCTTGACTACTATGGAGATTATTTTCTACGCTTATGTATATTAAAAAATTCCATGTATTCTGTCAATGTTATTCTCTCATGGATCATGTTCTTTTTTTTCATATTAATTCATGTCTTATGAACTACCAATATTTATCCCGTGGATCGGTATTTTATATTTGATATGTATGGTATGGTTTTCATATGTTATTATAATGTTATAATACCCTTATGATCATGTTATGATTATGTATTTTCCATTTTTTACCCTTAATGAGAATATGATCTCACCATTTCTTATGTTTCCTTTCCCTAGGTTATGAAGAAAGGTTTTAAGTAGGGTATTTCTATGAAGTGTACTAAATGGGAAGATCTTTTTTAGAGGCATTAAAGATATTTCAAGAATTATGAATATTTTGTGTCTATTATCCAAAGTAAATATACCTTTACTATCTCTAAGAGCATGTTTGTTTAATGTAATAAATATTCATCTAAAAATATGAAATATATATGTATGAGAAGTTTGGGTCATTACAGTTGGTACCTGAGGAAAGGTTTTGTTAACATTAGGAAACTAGGTTGATAAAACTTTAGTTAGATCTATAAGGACATGTCTAAGGATAATTATAAGGATTATACAAAGTATAAGAAAATATACTATAATCTTGGTGAAGGATAGAGAAAGATGTTTCTAAGAATATTCATCCCTATATGGAAACTAAAAGTGGATGTGACTCTAGAATGGAGGTACCTAGGTGTAGTAAATCTAAAAAGGTGCATTGAAATAGACTTTATTATCACCTAGTGTACTATAATGGGCATTTTTGCACACCTGGTTTAACCGTCCCAAGGGATATGATTTGGAAATTTATAAAATATTTATGAACCATCACAAAAGATTTAAATAGTGACCATGAATGACCTAGGTTATGCTTAAGGTGCCATAGATTGAAAAAAGATGTCATGATTTAGACATCCTATAAGTGATTTTTCATTATTATGTGATTTCACACTATGAATATTGTTACTTACAGAATAATTTTTAGTTTTATTCGATAGAGGTAACTAGAGGGAACTTGATTAATTATTATTATGATAGAAAATGTTTTGATGATAAACTAAATGGGTTGATGACTAGATTGAAGGATATTGCGATTCTTCCTAATTTTTTATCATGATATATGATTAACAACTTGCACCTTAACCAACTCTCAGACTCACTAAAGAGAAGAAGCATAGAGTTTATTGGGATTTCAGGTTGTGGATACCATAGAGTAAAGAATATTTTATTTTATATATTTCAAGAATGTGGGAAGAAGCATCCAAGTGAATATCTTAAAGGAACAATAATATGTTTTGAGTGTATAAAAGAAGGATACAAATCAAGTAATTAGAGAGTAAAAATGAAAAGTTTGGTTAACATAATGAATGAAAATAATGGTATCCCTAATATATCATTGATGTATTAAAGCATTAAATGTGTAAAGTATGTGCATTATATAAATCAATGTCCTAAAGGGAAAGATCATGAAGAGAATCTGAAAGGTCGTATGAGCAATGTTTACATCACTGACAATTAGGAGACTAAAAATGACATATGAAAGGAAATAAGTGTTAATGAATAAAGAAACCAATCCTAGTTAATGGTGTATGAATAATGTAAAATTATTTATGTATTTATGTATTAGGATTAAGATAATTATATATTTATTAGTGGTATTTTGATTATTAGAATCATGAAACATCAATGGATCGTTCCACTATAGTTTTAAATTAAGGAGTTACAATAATATTTTAAAAGGTTTAGATATCATATAAAAGTAATTTAATGGAAATGTGATATTTTGGTTTATGTAAGATAACCCTTAATATTTCATTAATTTTTAAGAAATGACATTTAGTTTGGATAAAGAGATGATTAATATGGATAAATCAAATTGGATAATACTCATTACCTTTGAACTGGTTAATGATTTTATGATAAAGTGTTTTATTTTATCCTTAATGGATTTTATTTTTTTTAGATTTATGGAATAGATTATATGACCTATGATTTTATTTAAGGGATGTGTAAAAAGTTAATTTTGGAAAGCATGTATGTTTTCATTCATTTTATGGAAATTAAAGATATTACAATGTTTCATGAGAATATATGATCAATTTATTCACATATTTTGTATATTAAATTAATTGAGAATTCATATTGTTTAAGGGATTAATTATAATTTAATTTTTGAGATTCTGTGACCTTATTTCTAAATTTTTGGATTTCAATTTTGGTCAAACATAGAGGTGCCTTATGATTAACTATTTATGAAATGGATTAAGTTGAACTTTGAATATTATTGGATAACCTGTGATAAAAATTATATTTTTGATAATAAATAGTGAAAGAAGGAATGAATTATAATTTTTAATGGATCTTATTATCTACTAGTGCTTCAAAAATAAAAAATCTCATATTCATTTATTGGAGTAAGAGATGAAGTGGAACTTTATCAAAGAAAAACTAAAGGTTGAGTTTTTTCTTATGAAATGGAATGAAATAAAGTAAGTATATATTTTTGGGAAAATTACCTAAATTTAGAATTATGATCTTGAAATAAAATTATATCATATTACCATCATTTTTGATGATATCGATGAGCTTTTTCATACCTCTTTGGTTTATGGTTATTTGGATGTTGATTTTCACATGATCATTCACATTCTTTTTGATAAATTATCTCTGTTAGTCTCCATCATTATTTGTAGATTAATATTTTTTTAGTTGTACAAATATTCACTTATAACCTATGTTATCCTATTTGGAAACATATTATGTGTTATTATAGATAAACTTCACACATACCTTTCACCATTTTCAAGAGTAAGTTTTATTAACCCTTTTTATTATGTGGGTTTTCCACAAAGGTATTTTCAAATTCTAAACCCTTGTTTACCAAGAATAATTTAAAATTATGAGGATTCAATTTATTTATAGTGGTAGAATGTAACACCCTAATATTTTTTGAAATATATTTTTCCAATAAATTTAATGTTTTCGATATATTGTGTTACATAGAACACTGCTTTTAGCATGTGTTACACACAACACTAAGTATAACGTGCGATATATACAACACTAAGTTTAAATAAAACATGGCATGATATTAATGTATTATTATTTAATATGATAGTTATAACTGAGATTTTGTAATGGAGGATATGAATAAGATTAAATAAATCATGAAAATATATGGTTTACACATGTATATAAAATTAATTATTTTGTGAGAAATTAATTAGAAATAAAAATAATGGAAATATTTTTTTGGAAAACTTTTTTATGCACATAAACATGTTTTATCTAAATAAATTAAAAAAATAACTTTTAGTGAATGATTTGAATGAAATTTATATATATTATATATTCAATCAATTTTTTAACATTAATCTTATGTGTTTTCTAGATAAGATATAAGTATTAATTCAAATTTTCACTTAAAAACAGTTTTTTCTTCTTCTAAAAAGTAGTTTTGTCAACGTTTTCACACTTATTTTAGAATTATTTTTAGCACATTTTATAAAATTTATTTTAAAAAATTAAATTTATTTTTTTAATCATAATTTTGAAATTATATTGCAGTTAACTTTTGAGATTTTTTTGAGGATATAATATTTTCGAAGAATTGTGAAAATACTGATTTTTATTAAGATTTTCCATTTATTTTAAAGCATTTAAAAAACTAAAAAACATTTTAATATGGTTTTAAAAGAAAATTTTCTCAATTATATATCTATTAATCAAATTTATTTAATTGGAATCACTTTCATATTGAATTTTTATATAATATTTTTTAAACTTATGAATATTTTCTCTTTGGTAAACCTATTTTGCATCGCATTTGTGGAGTAAATTTTAAATTAACCTTTTCAAATTATATGGATGAAATTGGAAATAATGGATTAAATATTTTAAATAATAATAATTTATATTATATAATAATTTCAACTTAATTTTCTACCATAATTACTAGTAAAATTAGTAAAAATTATTTACCGTGGCTAAGGTAAAAATGGGTTTACCGGGGGTTAGAATAAAAATATAAGGGTTAAAAATTACCCAAAAATATTACAAAACCCATTTTATGGAAATATTTCCACCATATCACTTCTACGTTATATAATGGACTATTTGGACATTTTTTTGATGTGAAAATTATGTGTACCCCATTTTCTTTTCAAATATTACAAGTGTACCACTCACCTTAATTATAAAGGCTATCCCATATCCTATCATATTCAAAATTAAAAACCAATTGGTTCATAAAATAAATACAAAAATAAATTAATTAATTCTCTCATATAATCATATAATCCTTAGTTTAGTCATAAAACCAACCTAATAAGCCTTTTGATGTAAACCAAAAGAAGTTGTCTGAAGAAGAGGTAACGTCCCTAACCGAGTGTTTTATTTTATTTCTTCCTCCACCTACTTAAATTATTATTAAATTATTATTATATAATAACCTGCTTATATTAAATATACTAATATTATTTTTTCTTAAGATAATGATCTATATCCATTTACACTTTTATCAAATGGGTTACAAAATCATCCTACGTGTGTACAGGGAACTACCGCCTCAAGAACCGATGATATTTGTTTTCTATCACCACCTATCACAGATAGATAAAATGTTTATATATTATATTTATTATATTATTATACCTCTATAATTATGATACCACATCTACCTTATTACCTCATAACCTGTTATAAAACAATAACTTCGCTTCTGTGTATGGAGGACTAGTACCTCATAAACTGATGTGATGTGTTTTTCATTTTTTTGATTTACTTGGATAGTAATAATGATATATTAAATGAATAAATATGATGTTTATAATATAATTATACTTATTATATTATTATATCACATATACCTTCTTAATTTTAATTTTATGATGGATATGATAATGTCATTTGTGTATACGACGAACTACTGCCTCGCGAAGCGACGAGATTCATTTATCATGTATGCTTTACATAGATGGTAATAAGGATAGGTTTAAATAAAATTATGTGTTATATATGTCATAAAAATTAGTCTATAATGGTAATATATCATTTTCCTTTATTTATTTCATTTAATCAAGATAATGGAATCAACGTTTATGCGTACGTACAACTTACCATCTCCATGAACGAGGTATTTCATTTTCTATCTCTAAAATTTATGGATTACGATAAATACATATACACTAAATATTTATGAAATTTATATCATTTATATCATTTTATATATGATTAAACCATGATCAATGTAATATTAAAAATAAAAAAATCAAAACATACACGAAAAACAAAGCACTTATTACTCAAAACATGATTTTAACATGGAATTATTGATAAATGGGTAATAAAAGGTCATAATTAAATCATATATTGTACGATAAATATGATTATTTTTATTTAATATATGTATAATAAAATTAAATTTATCATATATTTGGTTCGAACATGTACAAAGGAAGTCGATACTGAAGGTAAGAGATTTCCGTCTCACTTTTTACATCTGTGAGACACCTACCATATTCACAACCTATTTATTTTATGTGGTGTATATAATACTCATGAATGTATTTTATGAATATTAACCTAAAAATTATTTTGATTTATATATAAATTTTAGGATATATCTTTTATGGGGATGAAATTTTAAAATTTACCACTATGATAAGGGATTTTTGTTTCAATTTTCCTTCTTTCAGACATATATTATTTTGCACCTACCTTCTTTTATGAGGTGTATATACAATAAATTTTACTTTTGATATCATGAATATATTTATTCTCATGATATTATAATTTTAGTTTAATGTTATTATTTGATTGGGGCTTATGATTCAAAGTTACCAAAGTGACAAGGGTTTTATAATACAATCTCATCATTTATCAGGATTATTTATATTTATGATTCAGATGGTGAAATATTATGAAATATCTCTCAATAAAATCATTAATTTTCTTACCCTATACTTATTTCTTGATAATACATGTTTTCTATTAATTTTTATCTTTTTATGTACTCAAGATTTCAAAATAATGTTTTTAAGAAAAATCAACTTTATCTATCTCTTCGGTCGAAAACCACTTTTTCTTTTAAAACCATGTTTTATAAAAAAAATTCAAAAATATTTTTAAAATTATTAAAATTAATTATTAAATAATTTTTTACCCATGTTTAAATTTTAACAAATTTTTTTTGAATTAATCTTCATATCCTTTTCTAAATAATGCCCATTTTTATTTTATGAAAATTATGAAAGGAATATTTGTTTTAAAATTTATGGAATGAATAAAATTTCACGTCATCAAAAAAATTATTTTATTTAAAGATTAATTTATATTTTTCAAGGTTATTTTTAAATAAAATTATTTTAAAAAATTTTTTATGCATTAAAAATTATTTTTCCATGCAGAAATTATATGTTCCTAAATAAATGTTTTAAATGATAATTAAACCTTCCTTTATAAGTTATCAAGGTTATTTTCAAAGAAACATGTTTTAAAAATGTTATATATTTTAATTTTTTTTAAATTGGGAATGATATTTTCCTCAAGAATTTTTTTAAATTATTTTTAATGATTCATTTATATGTTTCAAAGTTTATTTTCAAAGAAAAGTATTTCCAAAATGATTTATGATTTTTTAGTTTTAAAAAAAAATTAAATTATTTTTTTCCTTAAGAAATATTCCAAGTGTCTTTTAAAAATAATTTTCCATATAATATGGAATCCGTTTATGTTTCCTATGCCTTACTGGGGATATTATCCAAGAATAAGATTCTTATTATTTATCTGAATGGTTTATGGTTGTGATGAAATGATGTTTATGAAACCAGTTTCTATTCCATGGGTTATAACACGAAGAAATTCTTATGAAATCCATTTTTTTCATAAGTTATGATATTAAGAAATTAAGAAATTATTATGAAACCCGTATTGTTTCCACATGTTATGATATGATGAAATTTTTATAAAACCCATTTAATTTCATATGTTATGATATAATAAATATTTTATAATCTTATGGAACACATATATATAATTTTTATTATGAGAATGGTGGGACCTATATATCCCTCAAATTCATTAGGTTAATATTAATATCTCATGAGATAGACAATTTTATAATGGGGAGTAAAACTAGATGAGTAATGGAATTTGTCTTCTATGGTGGTCTTGGGAGTGAACCTTGACTACGATAATGGTTTTGGGAGTGAACCCATTCCATCATAAAATCCTTGGTAGTGTAACTTTTCTATTATGGAAATGATTTTATATGATTTTGTATACATCAAAATTCCATGTCATATATGAATGTTATTCTCCCATGGCTCGTGTTATTTTATTTCCATATGATTTACGTCTTATGAACTACCAATATTTATTCCATGACTCAATATTTTTATCTTTTATATGGAAGGTATGGTTTTCATATTCTATGCTCACATTATCATAACCTTATGATCATATTAGGTTTATGTATTTCTCATTGTATACCCTTACTGAGAATTTGAGCCACCCTTTTTTATGTTACCTTTCCCCAGGTTATAAATAAAGGTTTTTAGTAGTTTATGTCTATAAGGAGTACTAAATAGGAATATATTTATGGGATATGTTGAATATCTTTCAAGAAATAATAATATTAAGTATTTAATATCTAAAGGAACTATACCTTTATGACCCTAAAGCAAGTGTTTGTGTAATATAATGGATATTCATATAAAAATATGTAATATCTATGTATGATAAGTTTGGGTTTTTTATGAAACCTTTTTATCCTCAAAATGGTATAATAATGTTGGATCATTTTATAAGGAAACAACACCTTGCATTAAATGGAACCACTAATCCACTATAATTGAGTAATTGATAAATTAATTAGAGAAGATATTCATTTCTCTGAGATGTAGTGAAAGGGATAAGGTTATAATGGTAGTTTTTTCATATAAGGGTATATAATGATCAATGGATGATATTGATTCAATATAATAAGGAGGAAGAGACAAGAAACATAAAATGAAATAATTTTAAGGTGATATTCTTTTAGAAGTATTCCTATCAAGATAAATGGGATAACATGGAGAGGAAATTCTTGAATTTTAGGCATATGGAAGTGGAAACTATTACTGAGTATGAGGATAACTTTACAAGTTTGAAAAGACATGATACAAAATTTATACGAAATATAAGGAGAATTACTTATCAATTATTTGATATGCTAATGCCAATCCTTTGAAGTTATTTAGTCGCTATAAAATTACCTTATATGAGGAGATAGTGAAAAGTGCTATCAAGACTGATAAAGTTCTCTCAAAATATTATATTTTCAAAGTAAAATAATAGAATAATAAGACTAATAAGAACTATATAAAAATATTTTTTTTCAATAGACATGAAGGGAATGGAAATATTTTTAACATGTAATAATTGTGGAAGGAAACACCTTTATACTTTGTTAAAGGGATTAAGAGTTTTTTTGCTAGTGTGGAGATAAAATCCATCAATATCATGAGTGAAAATATGACAGATAAGCTACTAATGTTAAATTATTCAATTAAAAGTATATGTGAAACTATTATAACCAATTCCCCAAGAATAAATGGAATTTACCACTAAATTTTCCAAGGTATCAAGTTAGAGATTATGAAATTACTATGATTGAAATTTAATCTCCAAATGTTGTGATAAGGCACTTTTATAAAAATTCAAAGTTAGATAATAAATTATTTGATTTTGGATCAACCTAATCTTTTATATCTTAAATTTTTTATAAATTTTGAGTCATTCCCTAATACATTAATGAGTTTTAAGTAAAATCACATAGTGAAAATCTGGTTACAATGAAAATATTATTTTTTTGTTTCCATTAACATACATGTAGGTTTTCTAGTTGAAAACCTGATTGTTATGACAATAGTTTACTTTGACAAAATTCTTGGGATGGATTGGATCTCAATGTGTAATGTAATATTTTTTTATCAAGAGAAAGAGATTTTAACTTATAAATTTAAAATAGTATCATTTATTCTTATAGAGATACATCATTGACCTAATCTTATTTTGAACCAAAATTGGTGGATTAACATAATAAAATTCTTAGAGTGGAATAAGATCAATTAAAATCTATGAATGAGAAAGTTATTCTAAGAATAAAATATTTATTTAGTATGTGAGATTAAATTAATATATTTACTGATGAATTACCCAAATATCCACTTAATCATTTTTAAAACTTCTCATATACTATATGGATCTTATTTATAGGTGAATTTTATTTAGTTTTTAGAATGATTTAAATACTAATATTACATCAATTGTAATGGAATATTTGAATCACAATATTAGTGAATAAAAACATAATGATGCTTTTTTGATCTTTAATTGTTTTAAATATCATTAAGGAATATGATGATATAAGAAGGAGTTGGAGAAAAAGGTGTGCACCATGGATAAGAAGTTCACACAATTAGGTAATATATGGATGAATAAAAAGACTTAAGTGTTTTGAGCTAGTTTTATTTATTTAAGCAGTCAAATGATTCAATGTCATTGCTATGCTACATTTGTTGATGAAGAAAGGTTTTTTGGATGGTGTTGTGTCCTAATGAGAATCAGTAAAATTTAAAACTCATGCTATTTTGATATGATTAATTGATTTATGCATCAATAATTTGTTCTATTTCATAACGATGCAGACTTGAAGAAAATTATAATCCACTTACACCATAAAACTGAGTCTTTACCACGATCACTTGTCTATGTTTTCGTATAAATGTAGATTTCACAAGGATATTTTCATGAGAGATTAATGTAAATTTATTTTGGTATACATTTTCCACATATTTTAATGAAATTTTAGGAATTAATGTCCAAAATTTTATTTAATTCATAAATAGTTTATTTTTGACCACATCGTGGGGAAAGTATAATTTCTTCATTTTTGAATGAAAATGTGTATTTTTGGTTCTTAATTTTTAAATTTATCTTTGATTTAATTTTAATATATGTTTAGATCAAACACCTTGGTTGATTTTTATGGTTTTTTAATTGATATATTATTTTAAAAATGTTTTTAATGTTTTCAATTTTTGGAATTAAATAATTTCAAGTTCAATGTTTTTATATAAATATAGTTGATGGAACTAGTTTTTATCTCATTCATTGGAATTTTAAAATTCATTATAAATCTAGTATGAAATGTTCTTTAGTTTAAATTCATTTTATTATATTAAATACATTTTAACTAAGTTTCTTACTTTATTTTATATGTATTTTTTTCATAAAATTAATTTTTGAAGCATTTAGGATGTAGAATTTGGAAAATGAAAATTTTTAAGAGTAAAAAAGAAATTCTATAAGAGTTAATAAGTGCAGCTAGATAGTTGAAAACCAGTAAATTCCATCCATGGAAGATTATTCTTACAACCACATAAGATTTTTCCTAAGTTTAAAAGACTAAATTTTCATGAAAATCAAATTTGTAAGATGGATTCAAAGTTCATAAAAGTTAAGTATAGGGAGAACTCATTTTCAGAATATTATTCACCAAAAAATATAGAGTAACTTGAGTTTATTACTTTGTGAAATTAAAATTGGGATTCTAAGAAGACTGAGTAGAATTTTTGAAATCTACTTTGATTAGAACTAATGAAGTTATCAACATTGCTTGAGGATCATGGAATACCAATTAAAATTCATTAATAATTCTATCTGATGATCAAAAATAAAATGAACTAAATATCGATTCCACACTCAGATTTAAAAATTTGATTATGGATGGAATCATACTTGGATGAAGTGAACTGACAAATCTATTAATATGAAAACAGGTGAAGAAAAATACAATTTATTTTGATTATTAAAAGAGTTTAAATTTACTGATCATTGAATCAGATTGAATCAAGGTTATCAACCTGCGTTTGATGAACCAAAAAATATTTGGGTTTGAAACAGAGAAGTAGACACATGCATGCTATATTTTTTCATTACAAGTTTTAGTTTTTTTTGATATGATGGGGCCTTGATCTTTTCAAGTGCTATAGTTGCATGTTATAATATAAATGCACACTATCTATTCGATTAAATGCACCAATGGGGTTTCGGCCTATTGTGGGTACCAATATAACATTATCCCAATTTCAAGGGTGTGGATGTACTAAATTTATGACTTCAATGGATGAAGAACCACCCAATTATAATGAAAATGTTCCAAGAGTAAAATTATAAATTTGAAGATGAGAAGACCAGGGGTGAAAAAATGTTCAATGAAGAAAACTGAATGAGAGTCCTGTCTTGGGATTTAGGTATACTATAGATAATATATAATGTACCCATGAGAATAAAACTACACAAGTCTGATCACTAATTAATGAAATGTAAAATAATTGCTTCTAATATGAACTAAAGTCGAGAACCTAACTTAAATGTGAATGAGATCGAGTGGATGATGAAACAAGTTGTATATTTTTTTCATGGATTTATTCTTGTAATAATGATTTTTTTGTTGATATATATAATTGGTAGTAAATTATTTTCAAGGTTTAAGATAAGTGTCAAACTAATGATTGATTTTGAGCTTTAATTTTAATGCATTGGTTGACTAAAGAAAAACAATTCACCTAGAATAGAAAATGATGTCATTAAGATAAGAATAACAACAATGGAAAATGAAAAACTTCCAATCACGTGTAATGAAATTAATTAAGTGGAATAAGTTGGTAGAAAAATCTTGAAAATATTAATGTAACAAAATAAGAAATTCATTCTGGGGGGATTCAATTTGAGGAGAAAAAATTGGCTTCATGAAAATAAATAAGGATACTATGATAACAATGAGGGAGATTTAAGGAAAGATAGTAAACTTGATAAGGATGATTTGGTTATCTTCTAACATCCTTATTCTATATAGTTCTTCTATCATAATGAACTCTTTATTGAGGTTTATGGTTTCAAATTTGGTTGTTATCTAAACATTGAGGGGGAAATAATATTAATTCTTCATTTAATTTTATTTCATTCTTGATTAATTTTATGTACTAGGTTATTTCACTATTAACCTTTCCTTGGATAGTTTTTGTTTTAAATTTTATAAAGAATCAAAAATAATTTATCTTTAATGTAATTTATTTTCTTCTTAAGAAAATTAATTTTAAAAAAAACTTTTAATAAGAATTTTTAACATTCTTGAGTGTGACACACAAGACTAAATTATTGTTTGATCTTGGATCACAAACATTACTATTTATTCTTGCTAAGTAAATTTAGTAGTTGAAGGAATATTAAATTTCCCTAGCTATGTGATAACACCCTCAATAATATATTATGGTATCATTTCTTGAAATTTTCTATCCAGATTGAGTTTTTTTTTCATAAAAATATTGTAAATTTATTTAAATGATAGAAAATATATAATCCCTTAACCCTTTAATCACTTTTCTACTGTTATTGTCGTGTTTTTTTGTATCAATATTTTTAATAAGGTTTCACTTCATTGGTTTCAATTTTATTTTATTTTTTTTAATGTTCTTCATAATCATCCAGTGCCTTCATTGTTTTCCATTATTGTGTTTTTTTTCTTGGCCCACACACATTTACACCTTTGCTATGGGTTCGACCCTATTAATCACTATAAAAGTGGTAGTAGTAAAATAAATAATTAAATATTTTTTTGGTGTCAACAAACTCAAATTATAATTTTGAACCATTTTCAGGGAATTTTTTATGTGACCAAGAAAAATAAAACCCTAAAAAGGTAAAAAAAAACAAATATGTCTGAATAAAATATTTTTTTAAAAAAAATTATTAAATCTCATATAATGATTATACAATCACCTTATGTAACTATAAAATATATTCATTGAGTTGTTAAACTCTTGTTAAATTAAAATGAAAACTAAAAAAATAGAACAATAGATATTTTCAATTAATTAGTAGTTTCATTTAGTAAAATAATGAAAATTTTGGTGATGGATAGAAGTAGATCAATTAATTATTAGGATAATAAAAATAATATAAACTCATATTAATATTGATCATGCATTTATTATTTAATGGGCTAAAAGAGGATGATCCATATGAGTAGGATAAGAAAATTGGTGGGTTTATTATATGTTTTAGTGACAAAAAGTTGAGAGAAACTTGTGCTAAATTGGTTTATAAATAAAGATATGATGCATTAATAAAAAATGAAATAAAAATTTCTCTCATTTTTTTCAAAATTAATTTTATTAAACCAAGAAAATGTCAAATATCATAGAAACAATGTTTAAAGTGAATGAATAAATAACCAATTTATTTAGAAGTTTATGTGATAAAATATTTCAAGAAACACAAGATAAAATCCAATGTTTACAAAATAAATATTGTTTGATTTCATATCAAATGGAACATGAAGTGGTTTAGCTATGTCATGACCCATCCCAGGATCCTTCTATAGGGGATCATGTGACTTTTTTAAAGCTGATTTGATGCTCACAATACCATAATTATTCTATAGAGGTAACTTACCATGTGTGGATTGTGTCACCACACTAGTGATCATACCCATGATTAATGATCCCTCTTCGCTTCATCATTATCGAATAAGTAGTATGTGAAACTTTCCTTATAAAGTCCTAGAGAGTGTGAATAAAAAAAGATTATTGGAGAACTGCCATCATTGGATTTTGGAAGAGAAGAATGAGTATTTCAAGGGGATATAGATCCATGGTTCAATCAAGCTTTCCCAAGATTAGATCATAGACATAATTCTAAGGACCATGAGATCCAATATTAAAATTAATCTTGACATGGATAAATCCTATGAAAGAATTGAATGAAACTTTATCCTCAATGTGCTTACAAGCATGGGATTCTCAACATGGGACACAGATCTCATGTTTAGGTATTTTAGGTCATTGTGACTTTACATCTCCTTTATGGTAAGGAGTTGTGGTTTCTTCATAATAGTTCATGGAATAAGGTAGGGTGACCCAAATTCCAAAATCTTATTCATCCACAATCAATACTCTCTTAGTTGACTCTTAAATAAGAACATATCAATAGGAAACATACACTACTACAAAATCGGCCTTTAACAACACTAGAAAATGCCTTTATCGGCACTAAAAAAGAACTAACAATCGAAGCATAGTTAAAAGATTAAAACTTTTATCAGCTCTTTTTTTAACGCTGTTAAAGGGATCCTTTAGCAGTTCTTTTTTAGTGCTAATAAAGGCCCCACTGATAAAGGGTATAATTTTTTTTCACATCCCACCCCCTTTATCAGTGATTCTACCCACCCACACCTTTATCGGTGCTTCCCCCACCCCTTTATTAGTGATTTATATAATTATAGACTCCTGTGTGCACCCCTGCCTCCACGAGGTTCAAACCCTAGACCTCCATATTATACAACAGTGACTTTACCACTGCATTATACTATTTTGTTTTAGATTTTATGATATATCTATATATTAATAAATATTTGTCATATTTGTTATCCATATATTTATATATAAGTTTATATATAAGTATATATATGTCTATGTATTAATAAATATATTTTATATGTAAATATGTTTAATTATTAATTTATAAAATTAAATTTTTATGTGTGAATATATAAAAAATATGTATATATTTTTATATATTTGATTATAAATAAAATTAAATTATAAAAAAAGATGACATTTAAAATGAATAATATCAATATTAATTTAATACCTAGGAATAAATTCAGTCCCCACTGAAAAAGGAAAAAAAGACCCCTATAAATGAGGGTTAAAATCCATCGAAAGATAAAAAAACGGGGCACCTTGACTAAAAACTCATTTTTGGAGGCATTTTTTTCCTTTCTGCCCATAAAACATGATAGAGGTTTTACCATAAGTCACTAGTGTGTATAGCTCGTCAGAGTCTTCAGTTTAATATGTGGTAGAGCTTAAACAGACACCCAGATAAAAATTTATAGTCGTTTGAATATTGAGTTACATTTTCATCTTATTTTAGATCTTTTATTTTTTATTTTTATTTTTTTATCTTCAAATTGAAATTAAATGACTATTACTTGGTAATAATAAGAAAATTATTAATTAATTTTTTTTGTGATTTTATAATCCATTTTCATTAAATATCTTAAATATTAAGTGTAAATGCCTATTTACCTTATCTGAAAGATATTTCAAAAAATATATATTATATTTATATCAATATAAATATATTTATATATTTATATATTATTTTTAATGAAATATAATTTTTTTAATTATACTTTTATCGGTGCTTGTAAAAAAGAGTTGATAAAGGGGGTCTTTACCAGAGATTCTAAAAATGTGCTGATAAACCCTCCCTTTATCAGTGCTTGTAAAAAAGCACTGATAAAGGTCCCGCTTTGACATCACTTTTTTAGGGCTGATAAAGGGTGTCTTTAACAACATTTTTTTCTAGCACTATTAAATCCCTATTGTATGATAAAACCAGTTTTATATTAGTGACACTCCCATACAACTGCAGGTATAACTCAAGCAGGATCTATCATCTCATGTTTTCTAAATACACTCTCATATTTTTCAATGAAAGTAGGAATTCCATTCCAGGTATCAACAAGATCTAGGAAAATTATTGTAAATGGAGTGAAAAAATGGTTAAACATGGAAAGATTAACATTCACATTTCCTCCTTCTGATCGAACATGCATGATAATTATTTACATAACTACATGGGAATACATAAAATAAGATTCTCGATGGATTATCTTGGTTCTCTGGTTTCACCAATCCATCTCTAAATTCATCACTTTGATACGGTTTTAGATAGGATTATTGGACACTTCATGAACTAGTAAAATTGATTTCTTACATTTGGTGGTAGAATAAACTTGGTTAACAATGATTTAACGTCCATCCCCAGGAATCTTATGTCAGATATCAAGGTTTAGAAAGGTATAATCTCTATAATTCATAATATATTATTAAAATTAATTTTGGATGATCAATTTAAAGGGAAACATAACTAGACCTATTGGAATAAGATAAAAAGACTGTTGAATGAGGGTGGAATAAATATGAGGAGTATCACCTCTACTATGTAAGGTTTTCATGTGAAGATGGAATGGGAGGTTATTGAATGTCATATACTCTTAGAAATATTTATAGAGGAAAAATTTGGTAGTGATATAGGAATAATGAGAGGTAATCCTTCCTCCCTTCAACTCATGCGTCAACCTAATATCTTGAAACTCTAGTCTCATACCTAGAAAACTGTAGGAAGGGGGGGGGGGATTAACTTTTTTTAAAAAACTAGGCGGGAACCAGAATCAATTTTTACAGATTCCCAACTCCAAACCTGATATTTAAGAAAGCTATCTTGTATCTAAGCCTCATATATGTGGTCTTAGATAATTCTCATCATGTTATTTTTGACCCCATCAATTTGAACATGGGTCCTAAAAAATGTGTTTTTACTGGATTTTAATCATGGAATTTCTATGTAAAGGATTAATGAAGAGTGAAAATGAACTCTAGTGACCTATAATCTTGGGGAGAGACCTTTTAGTGTAAGGAGATTATTTTGAGATATAGTTTCATCAATTGGCATTTTAGGAACCCGAATCTCCATAGGGATGATAATATCAGATGTTTGGGAATCCATCTGGTGTCAAGGTTCTACTTCTACAATGACCCATGGGAAGAGACCTTGAACCAAATTTTCTTCAAATATGAGTGGGAATGAACCATGTGGAGATCTCTCAACACATTTAGTAGACCACCTAACCAGGACTTATTAGGTACCTCTTTTCTCAACCATTGGTTCCATGGGTTGGGTAACTTTGGTCCAGAAATGAAGTCTCGATATCTAATTTATATAACAGGCTTCTATTTTAACTGTAAGGTGAGGAGTAATGACTATAATGTGGGAAATCACTGAATAAAGATCACTCTTGTTTTCAAAACCAATAACTTATTGTTTTATCTTTCCCAGTTTGTACCAAACTAGTGGGATGCCCCTCCCATTGGAAACTCATGGCTGGGAGTGTCACATGCATCACAAGCCTCAATAGTAACCAAGCTAAATGGGTACACTAGATTCCCCACGAATCTGGTCTTAAAATCAATATAGATGGATCATGCATCCTTGGAATTATGAGGGGATGAGGAGTGGTTCGTGATTCTAATGGATCAATTATTCTTGTGTTCACTTCCTACTTTGGAAGTGGTAAATCTCTCCAGGTCTAGGCTAATGTGCTACTTATAGGTCATTGCATGTGTAGTTAGAAAAATATTGATCTTGTAGTAGTTAAAATAGACTTCTACACTATTCAAAACTCCATGCATGGGTCCGGTTATTCCCCTTGGTCTATCTCTTACATTATCCATAATTAAAGGGGCTTTATTAGTTCCCACATGTTGCTCGTTCACACCTGGAATGAGGGGAACAAAGCTGCTGACTACCTTTCTTATTTAGAAACCCATGATTTTCACCTTACCAACTACTCTAGCCTTGGGTCTTTACCTCATGAGGGAGTGAACGTTGTTAGAGGGTATTTCCTTGTTATTCACTATTATAGAACCCTCATCTCATTGTGAA
The DNA here is from genome assembly GCA_963277665.1 of Viscum album. Lineage (NCBI taxonomy): Eukaryota > Viridiplantae > Streptophyta > Magnoliopsida > Santalales > Viscaceae > Viscum > Viscum album. Next base: position 1,891,573,299 of record OY728135.1, read on the forward strand.
ATCCTATTTTACTTTTTTCACATTGTATTTTATTTCCCTCTTTTTAAATAAAAATAATGATCGATGGTGTAGAAAGGGATTACTATAAAGATAACTAAAAAATCATACCTTGGTATGCCAAATCCTTAAGCTCCTCTAAGTCTTGGTCCCTCTAGGAATATGTCAAAAGGTCTATTATTTATACAAGACATCAAATGTGTTGGAAAAGACCACACATGGGCGAGTATAATAATAACCAACAAGACACTCTGAAATCACTAAGCATATAACATCAAGAATAAAATTCATCTCATCATAGGTATACATATATAATTATTATAGAAAGAATATCCAGATATACTCAACATATACTCATTTTCTCAAGGTAAATCCACAACTGTAATGCCAGTATTGGAAACCTAATCAAATGTTCCACATAGAACTTTTCTGGAAGAATACACTATATGAGTCAAAATAGAACTGACGACATCTGTATGATATGTCATACTCATAGGGTCTCACCCTAATAAGTACATGTTATATGTTTTAAGAGAAAATACATAGATTAGGATCACACCCTAGTCCATGGGGTATACCAATAATTCAATATGTGATAACCCTCTAAGTAGAGGATTGGAACCCATGTAGTGTTGTTCATGATGATACTAAGAACTCCACCTAGGAAAAATATAATTATAGAGGACCTCACTTTTTTCCTCATAGAATGATTACAAAAAATCTATCCAAGACTAAAGTCCCTCTGAAGGCATCACCATCTTATGTATAGGATGCAATTCCATACTAACCCTCGGGGAATGGATCAAGGTAAAACACCCTAACAAAACTTGTCCAAGATGAAGAGGAAAAGGGATCTAATCCATGTTTTTAGGATTACACAGATTTATTCTTTGGCATCAGGTCTTTCCCATGTATCATGGATCGTGCCCGTGTCTATGTCCATGCCTGACCAAACAATATGTTTGATTCGGTGTACTCTTAGTCATGTTTATGCCTAGTTTGATGTGTTCATGTATAGATAGTTGTGTCCATGATCATGACCATGTACCTTCCTAGGTACATACGAAGCTTCTAGGTAACAGTCACATATTGTGTTATAGGGGCCACACACCGTGTGATATTTATCTTATCCTTGGAAACCTAGTGCCATATATGGGGGTCCCACATTGAGTGTGATTCCATATTACATGACGTGTAACATGGAATTTTCAAGAATTCCAGATTCTTCCTTCACATCATCATCCTATCATATGTCCTCTAATCTGGATATGAATTATACTAATATAAAAGGAATACTTCTATTTAATCCTTACCATCATCGCTCTATGAAATCTAGCCAAACAATTCACATAGGAATAAGTTTTCGTCCACCTTGTCTCCATCATGTGACAAACCAAAAAGAATAGGAATCATTGGATTGATGCTGATTTATTTTCACCTCCATCATAGCTTGTTCCTATCATTGATATGGACTTAGATCTATGATAATAATCCATTTTTCCATGAAACGGGTGTGAAACGATTGTTTATCCTATTTATTTCAAACCATGGGCTAAAGGAATTAACCACAATAAATGAAGAATAGTGGGATAAATCTAAGAAAAACAAAATAGGAACAAACAACATCTATATTTGGATGTACTCTATCCATTTCCATTAGAATGAAGATCTAATTTAAATAAAAAATTCCTCCTAATAATCCCCATAGATAATACCATAACCGTATTATTATCTATTATAAAATCAATCTATTGGTTGATTGAAATCTGTTCATTATAGGAATAAATAACCAAAGAATAATACACAAAATTAAAAACTTCCTACATCAAGGAGGATCGATCGACGATGAAGAACGATCCTGCATCATTTTCATTGGAAAGATATTTGAATACCATTGTACACCAATCAATGATACACGATCTAGTCGTAATTTTCCAATGGAATCTCTTATAATTCCCTTAAACAAATCCTCTCAATTTTTAGGGTTATGTAGATAATCTTGAAAAATATCTATATAAGAAATTATTTAGAAGGAGATTAGGCCAGTGTATTTAGGAAAATAAATTAATTTAACAAATAAATTTATTTAACCTTCCTACCAAAACCATGCCCAACCCTAACATCCAATGAGATCCAAGGTTATATCATTCATAGGGTAAAAACTATGTTATGATCTCAATTAAAACCTCATATTTCTAATCAAAGACTTCGTTTATAAGTTATTCCACCTTTTTTGAAAAAACATAGGTGTGAAATTTAATATATCTAATATATTTCAAACAGCAATTCTAGGAACCCCATGCCTTAGAATATCATTCTTCCTCAGTCATTAGATGCTAAAATAATACATACAATTTTCAAAAATAATACATAAAAAAACCAGAGTCATTAAATTTTCCTCACCTTGGGGATTTAGATATCTAAAATCCAGAACAAAAGGATACATAAATAGATATGGATATTGAGCATGAATTTGAGTCTCCCACTCCCACATGCTCTCTTAACTACTCCTATGATACTAAAAAACACACCAGAGGAATCGATCGACCAAAAAGTTCCGCTCCTTCTAATCCTTTATCTCTATCGGGTATTTAGTAAAGGTATCTCCATCATTTATGTCTAGATCATCACAATTGATAACATGAAATTTATCATGCACGTACCTTCTCAGTTGCGACACATGGAAGACATCATGTCTCTAGTCAAACTATAATGGCAGAGCTAATTGGTATTCCACCACTCCAACTCTACATAATATCTAGAAAGGGAAAATTAATCTCATTGATAGATTTTTTCCCTGAACCAATCTTCATAATCCATGTCGAGGTGAGACTCTCAGGAACACATGGTCTCCCTCCTCAAACTAAAAAAGCCCCAATTTTTGGTCTTCAATGGAATTATGATAGATCTGTGTAGTCCTCATCCTCTTTTTTGATAACTTGAACCTTCTATATTCTAGATCACACCAACTTTGTGCCCATAAGTGCTTAATCTTATGGGTCAGTCCAACATAGTTTTGACTAGTAGGGTCACCCATACAAGCCTTAAAATAGTGAAATACCAATGGTGGAATGGTATCTATTATTGTACATAAACTATACCAATGGTAAGTGATCCTCCCAACTACAGACAAAGTCCAACATTCAATCTCATTGCATGTCCTCCAGAACATGAATGGTCATCTTAGTAGGGCCGTTAGTTTGGGGGTGAGATGCTGTACTCAAATGTAAATGAGTCCTAAAGGCCTCCTAAAATCCTTTCCATAATTTAGATATGAAGCAAAAATTATAATCAGAAATTATTTTCAAAGGAACCCCATGGAGTCGGACTATCTCCTATACATAGAGGTGTCCCAAGATCTCTACTGAACTCTTCTCCCAAATAGTTAGGAAGTGGGATGAATTGGTGAGTCAGTCTATGATCACCCAGATGGAACTGTGTACCCTATATGTACATGGTAACCTCATCACCATGTCTATGGATATCCCATCCCACTTCATCACCATGTCTATGGATATCACCAATGGATATGTATGAAACTCTGTCAGAACCTCCTACCATAATGTCAATGGAACCATTGCTCATCTTATAAAAATAATTGCATGCTCCCCACCTTCATAATATCCATCAGGAGCTTGTCCAATGGATATATGAGTATGTAGGGTCTCATAGATGATATCTCCAATATGTGCCTCCTTGAATCACTATAAAAGTGAAGGGGGTAACAACCATCATCTAGATGTAATATGTTATATCCCCACCCATAAAGGATAACTATAATGAGGCCAACTACTCTGATATCTCTCCAAAAATCTATGAACTAGATCTCCTACTGGGAGAATTTTCTACCACATTCCTCTTCTTCAGATTATAGACAATATCAAATTCATAAACTTGGGGGAAATATAGTCATCCTCTCTCCCTCAAGTCAAGATACTTCTGATAGAATATATACTTGAGAATCTTATGGATATAATAAATGATAAATCACTCTCCCATAAGTTAGTATCACCACATCTTCAATGAGAAGACTACCACTGCAAACTCTAGATCAGGTTTCACGTAGTTCTACTCATGTGTTCCCAACTGATGTTAACTATAGGCAATAACTGTCTATCTATGCATTAGGAAATAACAAAGCCTAGTTCCTGATGAATCATAGAACACCACATACACAACATCTTCCTATGGAAATCTCAAGATGGGAGAAATCATAAATCTTTTTATAAACTTCTAGAAATCCTATTTAACCTCCATTTCTAAAAAAAAAGGATTCCCATTTTAGTTCAAATATGTAAAGGGAGATGATATCCAAGAAAAATCAGGTATTAATCTATGATAGTAGCCTTCCAACCCATGGAAGATCTACACCTCCATCATGATCTTGGGTGGCTCCCAAGATAACACTACCTTGACCTTCATCGGGTCCACCGATACACTATATAATGAGATAAAATATCATCAAAAGTGGACCTCATGAATATATAACTATAAATTTGAGATATTCCTATAAATATGGTGCTCTCAGAGTACATCAAAAACCATCCTCAAGTGTCTTCCATTCTCCTCCTCAGATGTAGAGTACACTAGGATATCATCAATGAATACCACCACAAACCATCCTAAGAAAGGATAAAATACACAGTTCATGTGTCCAATGAACACTACTGGGATTCCATTCATGTGAAAGAGAATCACCAAGTACACATAGTTACTATAATGACATATGAATATCATTTCAAGTATATCCTTGTCCCGTACCTGCAACTGGAGACAGCCTGATGTGAGGTTATTCTTTGAGAACTATCATTCCCCTATCAACTAATCAAAGAGGTCATAGATCCTCACTAGTGTATAATTGTTATTTATGGTCACCTAGTTTAGGAGATGGTAATCTATGAATAACCACAAGATCTCATCTGCTTTCTTGGTGAACAATACAGGGGATCCTTAGGGTGAAACACTGGGTCTGAAATAACCCTTCCTCTATAAGTCCTCCGACCACATTCTTAGATCATGACACCTTGTAATATCCATATGATATGATGGTATAGATATCAGGGTTGTCCTGAGGTGTAGAACAATGTATAATTCTATCTCTTAGTGGGGAGGTATGAAATGTCCTGTAAATTCCTTTTAATTGTTTTTAAATTATATGAAATTATTTTGAGACCAGATGCTCTGACAACACTGGATTCTGAGGCCCAATGATCCCAGAATAGAATTTTTAACTTTTTTTTAGTTCATTTAAGTAAATGTGCGAGAGGGTTTTTCTATCTTTTAAACTGGTGCTCAGATCAAAAATCCAAGGGCACCGTTGAACATAGAACATTTAGATTTTCTTAGAAAGAACTTAACTTCCACTTTAAATGGTCGACTGAAAGAGTTAGTTTTTTGGAATTTTCAGAAAAAAAACTTGAAAATTTATTTTATTTGTTATTCACAACCATTGGGTAGTGGAATGGAGGTGCTGCGGTGCAGTGAAAAATCGGCGATGAGTCGTATTAAATGAATCTCATTAATGGCTCGTAAACATATAGCATAACGATACATTAAATGAAGCATATCAGATACACTGTTTCATAAATGAAACAATCTAACAATGCAATGATACAACATAAAAGAGATGATATGACATGTTTTCTTTTAATGGGTTAACACGTTGGAGAAATTAGGATCAAGTAATGGAATTTCTCTAATAAACCTACGATGAGAGACCCTCTCCAATGACGAACAATGAATGTTGGTGAATCACCAACGACATTGACACACTCCAAAGAATGGGACCAAAGAGTGTCGAATGCTAATGGAGCTTGAATTCCCAATGATAGATCATTTTAATGCAGAACTCCATCAAGGTAGGGGTTACTTTTGAATTGATTTCCCCATTCTTCTTTCAAAAATGAAAAATGCAGATCAACCCACAAACATATAGATCTGCACACTGCTCGTTATTGCAGGAGAGTTCCTTTTTCTTTGAATTTGTGTATTCGGTTTTATTAGATTGTGATAGAACATCAATTCTATATCCCATGTTTTAAAACCTATAACGTGAATGTCGTGGGCCAACCTGAACAAGGACTAATCCCCTCCGCCTTGTGTGTTTTGTGTGTTCTTCATGGACACATATTTAAAATGGAATAAAGGAGGATTCAAGGCCATCGTAGGGAAGATGGAATCCCCAGAAGGCCATAGGTGCAAGCGAAACGAATAATAGATCACCAAAGCGGACCCTGTAGTTTGTTGAAGATCCCACCAATGCACTGAAGGGAGAGACGCGACAGACTCAGGCTGCTGTGATGTAGTAAGGGCTGGCGGCTGGGCCGACAACTAGTGGAGGGACGAGGCCCCTCAACTGCATCGGTGGAGTATCTCGTAACTGTGGGCTAAAACTTCTCATTGAATTCAGTCCCCTAACCGCATACAGAAGACCTGACTGACCATATTGGCTAGCCGCATGGCGATGCGCCCCAGACGTGCAACGCGTCTGGGTTAGAGGAAGAACTAGTCCGCCTGTGGAAAAAAGGGAAGGGAAGTGGGACAGACCTACACCTAGATGGCCGTACCCTATCCCAGAAGGTCGAAACCGTGCCCAGTGGGCCGGGACGGATGATATTGGGTCGCCGGGCAACCCGGCGAGCTAGACCCCCAGCTGAACCGGGTCGGGTCCAGCAAGGCCCAATAGTCCTGGCCTATTGGCTAGGCCGGACCAGGTTGACCAAGACTTGAACCAGTTCAGGTCAGGTTAGTTGAACTAAACTAGGGTGTGTGGGCCCCCCGGTCCGGGTTGGTCGGGTCGGTCCAACCGGGCCTGACCAGGCCCAGACGCAATGAGACCCTGTTTACTAAAACACCAATAACTTACAAATCGTGTGTCTGATTGATGAGATGTTTGCAATGTTGGAACCCTTGCGACATGACATATTTTTTGAAATACTCTAAGTAGGTTTTAATAGAAGTGTATATATTAATAATGGCATGAGGCGCGGTTCTCTCGGAATCAAGCACACTACGTGTGGAAACCCTGTGGTTGGCTGAGAGCTGAAGACTACTGACTAGCGACCAAATGTAGATGAGCTACAATGTACCAGTGTGAAGAGAATATGTGTGACCCCACAGGCCCATGGTGGGGAGAAACTCTGTATGACCCGGAAGACCCATGATACTCGATGGGGAGGAGTACCTCAATATCTCCAAGGTGGGAAGTAGCTCTGTGTGACTCTACAAGCCCATTGTGGGGATCGGCTCTGTGAGACCTAGCATACCCTTGGTAATAATCGGGGATGAGTATCACATCAGTACAAGGTTAAGGGGAAGCGACTTTGTGTAACCCGGCAGGCCCACAGTGGGGAGGGGCTCTGTGAGACCCGAAATACCAATAATACTCACTAGGAAGGAGTAATCTAGTAGCCCAAGTTATTCAGTGATATGACTGAAGGTCTTACTTTCCTACCCTAGATTATAACTGGTGTGAGCTATCTTGCTTTGAGGTTTTCTTTCTGGATTGATTTCTGGTCTTTCCTTGTTGGTTTGGGGTCCCTACTAAGTATATTGTTACTCACCCATGCATGGGCTTTGCCTGCACGTGTTGTGTCTAGTGTACATGACCGACGACATGGTGGAGGACATGGTGGCCTAGGACCAGGTGGTCCCCATGAGATTAGGCAGACAGGACTTGCTTATACAGCTTTCGGTAGCTACTCTGTTCTTACCCATTGGGTGGGGGTTTTGAGCAGATGACTTTCCATCGATATTGTACTTTCTCTGGTTGCAGTTGTCTTTTGTTGGGTTTTTATTCTAGGAAAATTACTTTTAGTTGTAGATTTACACTAAGTGGTTGTTTAGTATCATACATGATCTCTTTTCCATTTTTATTGGGATGTGGTTGTATGTGCATGTGTACAAGTTCTCAGGAAAATTACTCCCACTTACCGGTTGAATCCTTCGGTGCTAGTCGCTAACCCCTAGCCTTCAAGAGGTGGGCTTGTGGGCATCACAAAACAGGCCTCGTGGGATGGGTTATGATAAGGTAATCCTGGAACATATTTAAGAAATACATCATCATACTCTCCCACCACTACAAGGAACTAAAAACTTTTCTCCAAGGGTCATCCCAAACAACTGATGTGTAATCAGCTACACCATCCTATGCATGAGTTCATCCTGCTCTTCTATGGTTTCCTTTTCACCCATAAAGTAAAACCTCATCCTTTTTATCCAGAAAAACCACATCCTCTTCCTGAAATGGATAATCTGAGCATGAACTATGGATATCCAATCCATACATAAAATGAAATCATAAGGCCTCATCGTTGCTACAAAAAGATCCCAACATAAACTATTGCCTCTAAGAGTCAGGTCACACTCTTGATAGAAGTTTGTGATTTCTGAGTCACCTCCCGTAGGAGTCTCCAAGCACAAGGGTCGAGACATGGGATCAAATGGAATCTATAAGTCTCAAACTTGATATGTGGTAACAAAGTAATGAATCACATTTATTTCTATCAGTACTATTGATAAGGTTGAAAAGGCATATCATATCTTGTATCATCCATAAAGACTCTAGGTCATAACCCTCAACTGTTTGTAGCTACCCTCACACCTACCCCCTAGCTCCCTAAGTTTAGTGTGGAATACCTAGGGGTGGCAGTGTTTTCAAGTCAAAACATCTACCACCTACAGATGATCTCCTAACTCTTCTTCCACATCCACCACCTTACAAAACTTTCCCCTCCTATCACTACATATTGCTAGGTAGCCCATCAACTATCTCTCTTTTATCTGTGCAACACATTAAGAAAATACCATGTGAGATTTCCAATGTTGTAACAATATTAGAACTACCTATCCTTAGGCTAACTAGATCCTTCCTATGAGACTTGAATTGCAGAATTTATATCCTGGGATTGTCTCCAAAATCATATCACATATCTAGGTATCTATTTTTATTGTTGAATACCTGCTTTCAATGTCTTAGCTCTGTGTTCCCACTAATAGAACCAACCTTCTTTGTCTTCTTAGCCAATAAACTCTCAACCACCAAGGCATTCTCTAGTACCCCAACATAGTTAGGAATGCATATAGGTATCATGCTAGATCATATGTCTCTACACAATCCTTTTTCAAAGGTCTAATACTTAAAGAATTAATCATGTACCATATCTATTGAGTATTAATAGAAGTTGGTAAACTTCGATGAATAATCAACCATTTTCATACTTCCATGATGAATTTTTAGAAGCTCCTGGATACAAAATTCCATCAAAGCAGCTTGAGAGAAATCCTATTTGAAAAGGTTCTATAACTGTGACCGTGAAAGAGTCTCTTCATCATTCAACTGGGTCACTAAACCCCACCATCGTCACGTAGATCCATGGATAAGGCTAAATGGAAAGACCACTATCTGATTTCATGGTGTCCTGAAAAGATAAAAACTAGTGTCACCTCATTAATAAAGTCCTTAACCACTTATTGGTTGGTATTTCCTCAAAACCCAATGGGCCATTGTTGCTAAAACTCATGAAGCATGCTTAGCATACACACCTCATTTGTAGGTACCATATACTTCTCAACAGGTGGTGTAATGACCAGTGCACCAATTGGAGGTAATATCTCCTGAACGGGTCCCTATATCGAAGCCTCATCAATGAGAGGATAATTATTGTGATCTCGATGCTGAATCCTAGCTGGCATACATCGTGGAGACATCCCGAAATAGGCAAGTTGTACCATGGTCAATGAGTATATTTGGAGAGCTAACTCAATAAGGATATGGGAACTACAACCAATTATTATATGATTCATGAAACAATGTTTTTTCCTACAACCAATGTCAACATGTATCGAGTCAAAAGGCAAGTGATCAAAGTCCTGGTGTATGGATACATCGGTCTCCACACCAACACTGGAGTCCCTAGTCTAAGATAATAACTCATAACACTTAACATTTTTCCCCAAACCAATATGACAAAATTCAATCCTAATATATAACTGACTCCTCTAATACCACTCTATCATGAAGCATCCCAACAGGGTTCATGCCACAACTACCCCAATCCCACCTCTAATAGGCCGGTGGATGGTGACCAAGACTGAGTAGGAATATCACACACATGTGAGGCCTTATCCTAATATACCTTTATGCATACACACATCTCCAAGCCCTAAAAATTATCAAATGTAAAAAAATTATAACCATGCATGCATACATCTAAAAAAGTCCTCCATCAAAGAATGAAAACCAATACTGGAATGAAAAAGGTCCAAATATAATCCCACTAAAAATAAACATAAAAAAGTCTAACCTAAAAGTATAGAAGGGGACTGTTGTCAAGGTAACCACAAGAACACACCTTTCTATACCATCTCACTAATCTCCTCCTAGTCCTGGTCCCTCTAGGACTCTATCAAAAGGTCGATCTTCTACACAAGACATGGAATATACGGGAAAACCCCATATAGGGGTGAGTACAATAATACCCAGTAGAGAACCAAAAAGTCACTAAGCATATAACATCAAGAATAATATTCCACTATTCAAAGGTATATTTATACAACAAATATAGGAATAATATGCATATATACTCAACATAGCTGCATAGTCCCAAGCTAAAGTCACAACTGAAAATCCAGTCTAGGATTCCTGCTCAAAGGTTCCATATAATACTCATTTAAAATAACATACTCTATGAGTCATAATAACTATAATGGAATTTATCCAAGATTTCATACTCATTTGGTCTGTCCATAAGAAGTAAACACTGGAAGTCTAAAGGTAAGGATACATATATGAGGATCAAACCTAGGGATATTAGGTATACCAACAACTCAATATGGCATAACCCGCTAAATAGAGGAATGATTCCCACATAGTGTTGGTCAGGATGATACCAACAACCCCACCTAAGAGAAAGATGATGATATAGGATCTCACTCTGAGTCTCATGAAAAGATTCCGAAAACACCATATGAGAATTATTACCTCTAAAGGGATCTCCATCCTATGTAGAGGATGTGATTCCATAGTAACCCTTAGGGAATGGATCAAGGGAACACACCCTAATGAAACATGTACAAGATGAAGAGAATAATGCATCTAAACCATGTTTGAAGGTGTGTAAAACATGTACTGGAAGTAAATGTCCTTCCCCTTCATCATTAAGTACTACCCATGTATCAGGACTCTTTCCTGTGCCCATGACCAAGTACATAATGTGTTTGAGCCCATGCACTCTTGGACATGTTTGTGTCCTGCTGGACCGCTCCGTTTATGGATATCTATGTCTGTACGCATTCTCGTGTACCTTCTTAGGTACAATCTGAGAATCTAGGTAAGTTTCACATTGTGTTTGATAGGGGTCACATGCCATGTGATATTTATCTTCTTCTCAGAACCCTAGCACCACACAGGGGGGAACGACACCTTGTCTTATCCCAGATTACACATCGTGTAACTTGTAATTTTCTTGAATTCTAGATTCTTCCTCCACATAAACGTCCACTCCTCCAGCCTATAATTCATCCAAAAATCATGATGATAAATATAAAATACATTAGGATGAGACTTTTCATTGATGTTTTTTGAAATTTGGCCATCCAATTCACTCATGAATCAGTTTTCATCCACCTCATATCCATCACACTCCCAACGAGAAAGAACAAGAATCATTAGAATGACCCCGATCTAATGTCACCATCATTTAAGCTTAATCCCAGCATTTATCTAAATCTGGATATGCAATAACAATATTGCACCAATAAATAGGTGCATAATGATCGTTTATTCGGTATTTGTTGAACTACGGGACAAAGGAATTTCCTACGATGAATGAAGAATGGTGGGAGAAATCCAAGAAACACTATAGTGGAACACACATCAACCATGTTTTTTTGGACTAGATAAATTACCATTAGAACAGTGAATGAATATCCAATTTGAATAAAAAATTCCTCCTCATAATCCCCATATATAATTCCATACCAAGAATATGATCGATCTGAAAGTCAATCCGTTGGTCGATTGATTTATCTTCTTTATAGGAATAAATAACTGGGAAAAAATAAACAAAAATACAAATGTCATACCTAAAGATAGATTTAAAACTGTTGAATAACAAGTCAATACTATTTTCATTGGTTAGATCATTAAATATCATTACACAATGATCGATGATCCAGGATGTAATCATCATTTTCCAATAGAAGCTCCTCCAAAATTCTCTAGTGTCTCTTTTCAATTTTCAGGGTTATGTGGCTAACCTTAAAACTATTCTATAGCAGAATTTATTTAGAAGGTGATTAATTCATGGAATTTAATTAAATAAATAATTTTTTTAAATGTATTCCCACGACCGCACCCAACTCAAAATTTTGATGCACTCTAAGGTTATATCACACCTAGGGTAAAACCCCTGCTCCAAACTCAATAACAACCTTATATTTTTTATCCAATCCTCCATTTAGAATCTATTACACTTTTTAATGAAAACTATGCATGCATGATATAAAATATATTAAATATAATTCAAACATTAATTTTGAGCACACCAGGCCTCAGATTCTCAAACCGCCTCAGTGTCCACCTCCAAGAACAATCCATACAAATTTCAAAAACAATACATGGAAAACTAATTATTTTACTAGTTAATATACCATATGATGTTATAGAAACTCACATCTCCAGTGTGTGAAAATTAAATGGGAAATCAAATTTTTATGGAGTATATTTTAGTTGAAGTTGATATGGAACTCTTTAATCATTTTTCAAAAAACAACTTTCTATTGGGTAATAAATTAGAAACAAGGATAGAGGAATCTGATTTTGAAACTAAATTTTTTTTGAAGGGGAATTATAATTGGTTTCACATAAACTAAAATATTTTCAATGTAATATTAAAGAACAAATTCCCGAAAAAATTTATATTTATCATTCTAGAAGTGGTCTTTTAGGGGTGTGCTGTTGCTCCTAGAAAATTTAGAGGTTCTCCTAGAAGGTTTAGAGCCTATGGTGTTGGTTTCTCATTTTCAAATCTATTGTAAACACATTTTTTGTGGTTAATAACAAGGAAAACACACATTCTTTATGACCATGAATTGTTTCCTAGGGATGGAGTCTAACTAAAAACTTATAATTTAGTGTTGTATAAGAGTCTCCCCACGATTCTGTTAATTATTTTACTTTTATTTCCTGAGTTTTAAGTTAGAATTAAATTGTCTTTGTGTTCTTCTCATTGAATCATTATGACTTAATTGAGAAAAATTACTTTTACACTCATCATATTTATTTGTGATATCTTTAAATGTTTGAAAAAGAGGGGAACTATTACTTTTTATCCTCCCTAGTGTTCATTAAGGATGTAAACCTAGTGTGAAATCACTTGGAGAGAATAAACTCACAATATAAAGCATATAATAATTATTTTTTGAAGTCTAAGAGGAGTTTCATGTTTGAGAAACTTGAATCTTGTTTCATTTTAAACTTAAACTCTCTTTATATTTTTTAAGCTTAATATTTTTGGAATATCCTGTTAATTTTTTCATCTATAAGGAGCTAAAAATGAGTAAATAGAGGAAACTATATCGAGTAAAAAGAAGGGGATTGTTTTAAATGAAATAAAATGAGGGAATATTTTATGTCAGTGAGTTTCTGCTCAGATTTTACACTTGTTTTCCTCCCTATTTACTTACAAATATACCTTAATATTTTTACTCTTTATATATTTGAAAATTATTTTGAAATTATTATTTTCATGTTGAAATCTGTAAAAAAATTAATTTGGTTTACTTCTATTGTTTAATATTTTTATATGCTAAAATTATCTCTCTGTATGTTTTTCTTAGGCATTATTGAAAATCATTATGAACTTCAAATCTTATACATGCACTTTTCTTGAAAATAATAACATGTGAAATTAATAATATCTATAGTATCTAGTTGGAAACCTTTTTCAAATTCTAAAATTATGATCTAAATATGCATTTAGAAAATATGATTTTTGAACTTTCATTATGAACCTTTAAACATTATTATTCACCATTGAATTGAAAATATGTTTAAAATTTAAACTATTCTAATTATTTATTTTACCTTTAAGTTCAAAATTGGTGACAATGTTGAGTTTTAAGTATAGATGAGTGGTCTTTAACTATACTAAAAAATTTTGAATGAATTTTTCATTATAAATACCTATAAATTTTTTCAAATTGATTATTTTTAATCATCTATTTTCATATTCACTAGGTGGAAATTTTTCTAAAATTTTGATTTTGTTTTTACACCTTAGGATGATTAATCATTTTTAATTTTCCATTGATTGAATTGGGTAACATATTTTTTATTGGCCTCTTAAAAAAATTAATTTGGTAATATTTTGGGAGTATGTTTTATATTTTTAATTGAATTTATATTTATTTATTGGATTTAAATTTATAATATTTACATTAAAATGAACTGAAAATGAACTCATAATTTTTTTGAGCTTTTTATTTCTATTCTAAAACTATTAGATCAGTAAATTATGATTGTTTTAAATTATTAAACTCACTCAACCTTTTAGTTGCGTCAAATTATCATATGTAATAAATTATATTTTTATGTTCACCAAGGATAAATAATTTTATAATAATAATTTAATTAAAAATTATGTTGGTTTAAAACATTTAAAAAATTTAAAATTCAATTATATTGTTAAAATTAGAACCCATATTTTTTATGGAAATTTTTTTTTGAGGAAGAAATAATTTTTACTTACTTGATAGAGTCCATGAGGTATTTTTTTTGAAAATTAGATCTTATTTGGAATTACAATTGTTTCATGTTTAAGATGAATTTACTTTTATATAATATGAGTAACTAAATACTTATGGAAAAAATATCTTAAGTGTGGGGGATTTTAATGTGCCTTTATTTTAATACATGTCTTACATGCACTTTTAATGAAATTTTTATGAATTTCTAACCTCAATTTTATTTAATTCATAAATAATTTATTTTGGATCATTTTGAGTGGAAAATTTAATTTTGTCAAATTTTTAATGAAAATGGGTATTTTTATTGATTAGTTATTAAATTGAAATTTAATTTAATTTTAAAAGATTTTAAGATAAAAAAACTTGGTTGTTTTTTGTGAATATTTAATTGAAATATTATTCTAAGAATGTTTTTATTAGTTTTTTTTTTGATATGAAATTATTTCAAGTTCCATATTTTTATATAATATGCTTGATGGAACACATTTTTGTTTCATTCATTCAAATCAAAAAATTTATAATAAATATAGTATGATGTGGTCTTGAGTTTGAATTAATTTTAATTCATCGAGTAGTTATCACTATGTTTTTTACTTTTTTTTAAAGGTATTAATTTTCATAAAATCCATTTTTTAAGAGTTGAGGATTCTAAATTTGGTAAAGGAATATTTTTCAAGGAGTAAATGAGAAATCCCATTTGATTCAATTTGTGTATCTGTATAGTTAAAAATAAATAAAGGACACCCATAAAATATTATTTTTCCAACTTTAAAAGAGTTTTTTCAAAGTATGGATGAATAAATTATTGGGATTTTAATATTTTTAAGAGTGATTTGTAGTTTAGAAGAGTTTACTATAGGGAGCACCCATTATCGAAAGAGTATTATCCCAAAGTAGAAGAGAAACTTTTATTTGTTGCTTTGCAAAATTATAACATGAGACTAAGTAGGATGAGTTGTGATATTGAAAACTCCTATGATTAGAATTAATAAAGATATCAACATCACCTGAGGATCATAGAAGACCAACCAAACTTCAATAAGATAACAAGACTATGATAGAAGATAAGACAAACATAGGATAGATTCTATGTTCATATTTGTGAACGGTGATTGGGGATGGAATCAAACTAGGATAAAATGATCCTACTAAGCTATTCCATTAAAATAGTGAATACAAATAGGAAATAATTTGGATGTCGAAGGAGCTTTGAAAAAATAATTAGTGAAATCAATTTAATCCACATTTCAACCTAATTTTGATGAGATAAATAATATTTAAGTTTGATATATACAAGAAGACATATGATCATATGAATTTTGTTTTGTAGGTTTTAGTTTTTGATGAATATGATGGGAAATTGATGTTTTCGAGTGTTGAGGTTGAAATTTATTGGACAAATTCACACCATCTGTTTGACAAAATGAACCAATGGGGTTTCATCCCACTATGGATGACAATATATGATGGTTCCAATGTCAGGGATGTTGATATAATAAAGTTTTTCCTTCAATTGATGAATAATGTTTCAATGATAATGAAGATATTATGATCATGAGTTCCATTTTCAATTTTAAGGCAAGAATACCATGGGTTCTAAAATGTTCAATGGTGAATACCGATTTAGAGTCCTAATATAATATTTGTGTATGCCATAGTGAATAGATGATGAACCAGTGTGAAGTAAAATATATAAGTTAAATAACTAATTGAAAAAAATGATGATGAACTTATTATAATCCAAAAAAAATCAAGAACCAAATTCAATGTTTAATGAGATTAAGTAGCTGATGAAATATGTTATAGAATAATATTTTTTCAATGGTTTAATCTTATAGGAACAAATTCACTATTGATGGAGATAAATAGTTTTTAATAGTCATATGAGGTTGAAGATCGAGTTATGAATAGATTATGGATTGTGATCTTGAATTAGGGTCCAATGATAAATGATTTTTCATACTATGATAGACTGTAATAGAGGAATTCAATTAGCATAGAAGATGATGTCATGAAGATGTGGATAACAGTGGGGGAAATGAAAAAAATTCTTGTTAAATGGAACAAGAGTTTATCAGTGGACTAAGTCAGTTGGAAAATATTTTAGATGAGGGTGAAATAGAATAAGGAATGAATTATCAGTGGACTCATTGTGATGAGACAAAGTTAGATTCAGTAATAGACACTAGTAGACTAAGATTTCGACAAGGGATCTTGGAGGAAGGACAGTTATTTCAATATGGAATATTTGTTTCTCTTCTAATCTTCTTATGGTACATTTATCTTCAATCCTAATGAAATAATTATTTCAACTTATCATTTCAAATATAGTTATTGGCTAAAAATTGAGGGGAAAATAAGATTCATCTATCATTAAAGTTTACTTCATTCATTATTTATTTCATATACCTGATGTAACGTCCTGACCTAGGTGTGACACACCGGTGCCCCGAGCTGGTTGGTCATATGACCTCAAGTGCCCCTCCCCATAATCTAGAGGCTTCCAACTAGTATCAAAGGTATAATATTGATCATGGGGAGACTATACCCTATTTATCAAATTATAAAAACAATAGAAATATATAGTAATAACCAAATGATCTAACCAAAAACCAAACTAAACTAGTATCACATGATGAAAAAAATAGAAATACAACATCCAAAACTAAAGTAGTATATATTTCATGCCAAACACGTGTCAAGTATCAAAATGAAAAAACCAAAATAAATAAGGAAACTGAAAAATCCCAAGTGGATCCCATATCATGTTTAGTTCTCTTATCCATGCTCTATCTCAAATCATCCAACTAACATTTGGATCTTACCCTTATCCTATCCTGTAACCATGAAATATATTTGGGTACCAATTAGGTAGCCTGAGTAGGGTGTGAGTATAGCTTAGTAGTCCACGACCAACAATATCTAAAATAATATCCCATCAATAATAGCACATGTAGTTGTATAATGAATAAAATACAAGCGATAAAGTAAAAAATTTACATTTATTCAACTATTCTTTATTTAACCACATAATTCTCGGGTTCTCGAGGACACCCAAACCAATTAATACCTACTTCATCTCATGTCAAGTCTGAAACATATCACATAATAAATTAAAAATTTATTATATCACATGGGATTTCATTATCCATTCATTTCAATTCATTATCAAGGCCAATTGAAACCATAGTCCAATGTTAACATTTTGGGCTTAGATCAATATTCCTAGGACCCTGAGGGTATTTGAAGCAGAAATCCATGAAATACAACTCATTTATCAAGCAATCACATAAGTGAAATTTTGAAGTAGCAGTATGTTTCCCAAACAAATTTATCACTATGGAATTTTGATGCACCAGACCATATCCCACAAGAAAATATCAAACAATTACACAAGTAGGATTTCGATGCAGCAGACTATGTCCCACACTCATTTATCACTATGGAATTTGATGCAGCAAACCATGTCCCACACATGTATATCATATATATAAAAATATCACATATACCACATCAATCAAGGTTAATCAATTTTAACCCTCTTATCAAAAATTATATTCAAATTCTAAGATTCCAATAAATAAAACAATTATGGTTCAAAACATAAATTCACATGGAATAATATTAAAAATTACCATCAAACCATTTATCATTATTTAATAATATATGACATTATACCATTAATTCTTAAGTCAGAAATCTCATAAATTCTATTGTCCTTTAATTTAAAATCACATTATTGGCCCATTACACAAAATAAAATTAATTAATCAAATCAAAATTCAATTAATCAATGAATTCCACAATCATAATAATCTATTAATTAATTTAACAATTAATTATCCAATTTCAAAATCCCAATATATCATTCATTAATTTAAGAATTAATTAATTCAATTCTAATTTCATAATTAAAACAATTTACATTAATTAATTCACAAATTAATTAATGCAAATAAAGCCAAATAAACCAATTCCATTGTTCTAAATTGAACTTAATTCAAATACACATGGTAATTACTTTAAAAAAATTCCATGTTTCTATAAATTAATTAACCAGTTAATTTAATCAAATAAATATTCAAGTTTCCATCATGCCAATTGAAATTTTACAACACATAAACGTAATTTGTATTTGGGACTGTGGGAATTGAATTTAGACCACCAACCTCAAAATTAATGATAAATTATCGCCAATAGAAATCACCAATTTAAGAGGAACAGTCAAGAACATGATGAGAAATGAGATCTAGATATGAAACCTAAATCCAATATCAAATGAATCAAGATCCATATAACCAAGATCTAGATCTAATACCAATAGGGGAAAACATACCTTTAAATGATGGGAGAAGAATGAGAGAGATATGTGAATCAAATTGGGATATGATTCACTTACTTGGAGAGGTGTAGATATTCAATCCAGGAATACAATCATCAAACAGTGTGCCAGCCATGCGAAACCACTTTGTTTGGGTTTTCACAGTTTTCTAGGATATGCACAAGGTTTTTCCCAAACTTTGCGCCAACAGTGAATGTATCTCCTCTTTCTTATTTCCCCAAATTTTCACTGAAATGCACCCAAGATATAACCCAAACAAAAAATAATCAAAACAAGACAAAATAGTACCTGCAAAAGAGATTGATACATCTCTATAAAAGTTTAGGATCTTGAAATCACCCCACCTTATAACAACTCATCCTCAAGCTGTACTCCTAGTCATCTCTAAGACTCCAAGATAAAAAGATCGGGCCACTCAGCCCATATATCCTCTTCTCTGTCCCATGTGTCCTTCTTCACATGAACATGTTTCCACAATACATGAACTATAATCATAGTCTTTCCTAGTAACACTTTCCCACTATAATCCAACACATGTATTAGATGCTCCTCAAAAGGACACATTGGTCTCAAGATCAAAATCATCCATATTGATTACTTTTGAACTGTCTTGGTGATACTGCCAAAGCTGTGAAAAGTGAAAAAATGAAATGTATAGTACTATACCTCTATGGAATATCCAATTAGTATTCCACCATCCTGATTATCTCTATCAATTCAAATAGTCTAACAAACATGGGTGCTATCTTTCCATATCTCCGTATCCTATAATAACCTAATATAGGCGACACCTGGAGGAATACAAAACCATCCTGTATAAATTATTGGGGTTTCAATGTCTGTCATCATATTAAATATGTTTAATCTAATCTGTATCTATACATGAACAAATTATCCGAACCTAATATGACTTCTCTTTCATGAGAATCAATCCCAATAGCTCTAACTCACTGGCCTCCATCCAGTATAGAGGTGATTTTCATGGATTACCATAAAGAGCCTCATATGGTACCATCTAATTCGTTTCCTAATAATTATTTTTGTATACAAAAACCACAAGTTCTAGGTAGTTCTCCCAAGACCCACTGATGTCTAGAACACACAATTGAAGAATATACTCAAGAAATTGTATAGTACACTTCGACTTCTCATCCGTCTATGGGTGGATTTCCATACTCAAAATAACCTATATATCAAGTGTCTTCTACAAACCCTACCAGAAGTGTGAAGTAAGGGGTGAGTCACATTGTAAAACAATAATACATGGAACCCCATATAGATGGAATATATCTCGAATGTACATATCTTCCAACTGATCCACTGAGAAAGTCTCCCATATTGGTGAGAAATACACCACCTTTTACAAATAGTCCAAAAACACCCAAATAACAACATTATTATGAGGTTTCCTTGGGATACCCACCAAAAAGTCCATGGTAACATCATCCTACTTCCATTTCAGAAGGGTTAATGACTTTAGTAAACCACCATATCATTGATGCTTGACCTTCACCTATTGACAGTTGTAGCATATTGTCATGAACCCTACTATCTTCTTTTTCATGCCCAACCACCAATACTACCATCATATGTCATGATACATTTTGGTCACACATGGATGTTCTGAACACGTCAAGGCATGAAATTTACGCATCATATCCTCCCACATTATTGTAGGCACAACAACCCAATTCTTAACATAGATGATTTCACCCTCATCTATGATCCAATCAGAAGGTGACTCTCCATATTAAAGGGTTTCCATCAATGAAAAACATTTAAAATCATCATACTTACTATCTATAATCTAGACCAAAAGTTTGGAATTCACTAAAATAGATATGAGATTCATATGTTGTTGACTCTATTAAACCAAAAGATGTAGCTCATCCAAAACATTCACCATCTTCTACTCAGCACTAGACTCTTGAACTATATGAGTCTGATTTTTCTTGCTTAAACCATTAGTAACACTGTTTCCATTTCTGGTCATATATTCTAGGTCAAACTTTATATACCAAACCCAACTCTACTTTTGGAGATTTAAATATCACTTATAAAATATATACCTTAATCTCTTGTGATCACTATATATAGTTAACTTCTCACCCAATAGATAATTCCAACAAAACCTAAAATCATATACCACTATATCCAACTCGAGGTCATGCACAAGTTAATTCTGTTCATATGTTCTCAACTTTCAATACCCATATGCCACAACTCGATCTCCTTACATCAACACTACTCCAATACCATTCCTATAAGAATAAAGAAACACTATATAATCCCCACCTGGATTGGGTAGGATCAAGATCAGTTTTTTTGTCAAGTGCTTCTTTAAATCCTAGAAAGCATTATCACATTTTCCAGACCATTCAAACTTTACTCACATTTTGGTCAAGAATTAAAGTGGTTCTTCCAAATGGGAAAATTCCTAGATAAACCTATGATAAGATCCTCCTAACCCGAGAAATCTACGGATATCAAAAATGTTCTTTGGATACTCCCAAGATACAACTTCCTATACCTTATCTGGGTCCACTCACATGCCTTCCTACAAGATGGTGTGAACCAAGAAGTTTACTTGATCAATCCAGAATTGAAACCTAGATATCCTGGCATATAACCAATGATATTTTAGTGTTCTAAGGATGATTTCATGATTTTTTGGTTTGATCATCTGGAGTCTTATAGTAGAACAAGATATCATCCACAATTACTACCAAAAATTGATCCAGGTATAGATAGAATATTTTTTTTTCAAATCCATTAAAATTACTGTTTCATTTTTCACCCCAAATGAAATAACGATGAACTCATATAGGATTTATCTTCTTGTGAAAGTATTCCTTGGTATATAAGAAGGTCGAACTCTCAAATGATGATACCCTGATCTCAAGTCAATTTTCAAGAAGACACAACCTCCCCTTAACTGGTCAAATATGTCTTCAATATATAGAATATGATACCGATTCTTCATAGACATTAGGTTCAACTTATGGTAATCAACACATAGGCACATAGTCCCATCATCCCTCTTAGTGAACAATACTTGGGAACCCCAATGCAATTTACATGGATATATAAATCCACTATCCTCCAACTCTTTCAATTGAGACATAATACCATTAAGATCTTTAGGTTCCATTCTGTATGGTATAATTGAAATTAGATTATCTCCCAAAATGATCTCAATAATAAATTCCACATCTCTCTCAGGTGGAATCCCTAAGAAGTCCTCATGGAAACACGTCGTAAAACCTATCCACTATGAGGGTAAAGAAATCTTTCTTTATAACCTCATCATCCAAAAATAGACTATAAACTTGGGTGGTGAGATCCCCCAGTTGTTGATGAAATGGTCCCACACAACCCACCTGGATACCCCACTCTCCATGGTGTATATAATTGTCACCCTCAGGAGGCATAAAATTACCTCACCTATGGTGAAAAATTATGTAGGCTCAGTATGCTACTAACCAATCCATACCGAAAATTAGGTAAATTCTTGAAATATACATAATTTAAAGACACTAAAGGAATCAATACTCCACAAACTTGAAATAACACCCTTTGTACAAACAAATGTCTCTCGATTGTTCTCCCAAATGTGTATCTATCATCATCACCCCGCTTACAAAATCCACTTTCAGAATCAATCTATTCACAAGTTTTGTAGATATAAAACAGAGGCACCAGTATCAAATAAGGCTCTAGATAACATATAATCTACTAGAATAGTACCTCTATCTATCGATTACCTATCCTTTCCATCCACCAGTATAGGATTAATAACATGCATCTGTCCTTCCACTCTTCCCTATGATGCTATCTGAGTCTCCTCAGATGTAAACTCTATTGATACTGGACCTCTTTCCCAGAAGTACTTCATACACTTCCTCTACCACCACAACTAGTATAACTACAACTACTTGACAGGTACAATGTATAATATACCCTTCCAAAACTCTGGTTCTTACTAGCTAATCTATCATTACCCATATTACATACGTTCATACAAAACCTCTATAGATGTCCCATATTCCCGTAGCCTCGACACTCTACAGTTAGTTAGTGGAACTGTCTAAGGAAGTGTCTCGACCTACCACACTGGTAAAAAATAATTCAGGTAAAGTCCTGTGTGACTGAACCTTCACCCTGGCTACTCTACTTTCCACTACTCTAGATAACATTCCCATAATGAATCTTCATGCTCTTAGAATTTTTACCTTCTTATTATTTAGTAAAAACCAAATATCCTTGACTAGAATCCTCCTTCAGGTTTCCCTCAGATATGAGAGGATGATTTTCCACTTCTAAAAACTTCTTAATTGTGAATATATTCCCTAGGGACTTAATTTTTCATTTAATCCCATCATGAAAATGTTTTTCTAAAGTTTCCTCATCTGATACTAGTGAAAAAATAAAAGCACTACAAATCCATAAAGTGACTTGTATAGTCCATTATAAACATAATCCCTTGAGTCAACCTCATAAACTCAAATATTATCTCCTAGCTCAATGTATATGAATAAAATTTTACTAGGAACTTCTCTTGAAAGTACTTCCACTCCAAGTTATCTAGATATCCATCCCAAGTATGGATGTCCCACTAACTATTCACTTGAACACATAACATGTATGCAACCAATTTAACACTATTCTTAGTAGGAGTCTCTAAGTGGTCAAGTATATTCTGGATAGACTCAATCTAGAACTCAGCTCCCTTAGGTCTACCCTCTCTAGTAAACATCATAGGGTGTTTCAACTAAAAATCCTGAGTATGTTCAAGCACATACTTCACAACCCACTCTCGATATCTCTCTATAAACTTCATAAAACAAGAAAAGTTCTCCTAGATCTTCTCTCATACCTCTTCACCCAAAACCATCAGTGCCTCAGGTTCCACAATTGAAGGATCATTTCCATCCATAAACTCCCATCTTCCTCTCCAAAAGTTTCATCATGGATTTATATATCTACATTTTCAAACACATTTGTTAGGACACATAACACAACTTTAACACATTAACAGTAATTCACATAAATCCATAATAAGTTATTTCCCCAAACATTTCCACATGGTCAAAACTGAGGCACTATAACTACCATTAACATCCTACATCTAGGTCATGGTTAACAATGGGTAAACACATTACCATTTCTAGTTTCTCATTACACACCCATTTATTCACATATTTCATCATTTTACAAATTTAAAGTTCATATTATGAACCTTTTTTAGTTCAAACTCACAATAAAGGGAAAAAATTTCAATTCAACAAATTACCCAAAACCTATTTTTCCATGCGTGCCTAAAAATGATGCATGTCACAAAATATTCCTGAGTTCCTAGAATGATGCATGTATAATAAAACTCTTATTCCATTCTGTGCTATGATTAAAATCTTAGAAAACCTTATAAGAAATAACATCACACAACAAGTTCATTACTCGAGGTGAAATAACATCCAACTGTAACAACACACATCAATAACAACAATCCCACCCTAGGTACTTGGATTTTACCCTCATAAATGAGTTAGCTACTCCCATGCATGACCTATTAACCAAGATCTGAATCATACTATTCTATTATCTACCTTTCACAAATATCAATAAAAATGAAAAGAAAAAAACCCCTTTGATACCATTTTGTAACATCCAGACCCGGGTGCCACACACTGGTGCCCCAAACCAGTTGGTCACATGAACTTAGGAACGCCTCCCCGTACATAAGAGGCCAAAAACTAGCAGCGAGGGTCTAATATTGGTCATGCAGTGACTATAACCTCCTTATAAAAGTATCCCAATAATAGAAATAAATTGGAATAACTAGATGATATAACCAACAAACAAACTAAACCATTATCACATGATGACCAAAACAAAATTCAATATCAAAAACTAAAGCAACTGATTTGTCATTCCAATTATGCGTCAAGTGTCAAAATAAAAAACCCAAAATAAAAAAAGACATAGAAAAAACCCTAGAGGGTCCCGAATCACGTCTGGTTCCCTAATCTATTCTCCATACCAACTTATCCATCTAACATATGTCTCTTTCCATTATCCAATACTATAACCTTGAAATCTATCTGGGTATCGATCTGACAGCCCATGTAAGATGTGAGTAAAAATTAGTAGGTCACCAAAAACGATATCTAAAACAATATATAGTCAATAACAGTGTATGTAGTTATATAAAGAATAAAATACAAGTGATAAAGAAAACAATTTACATTTATTCAATTATTCTTTATTTAACCACAAAACTCCCATATTCCTGAGGACACCCGAACAAATCAATATTTTCTTTGGACCAAGACAAATTCTAAACCATATCACATATTAAATTGACAATTCATTATATTACATGATATTTCATTATAAATTCATTTTAATTCATTTAAATTAATTATCATGTCCAATTAGAACCATAGTAAAATGCCCAAATTTTGGGCCTAGATCACCATGCCTAGGACCCTGTGGGTATTTGAAGGAGGAGTCCATAACCCAAAACTCATTTATAAAAAAATCACAATAGTGGGCCTTTGAAGCAGTAGTCTGTGTCCCACCCTAATTTATCACTATGGGATTTTGAGGTAGCAAACTATGTCCCATGCATTAATATCAAACAATCACACAATTAGTCTTTTGATGCAGTATACCATATACTACACTCATTTATCAATGTGGGATTTGGATTTAGAAAACCATGTACCACATACATATATCACATATATCAAAATATCACAACTATCACAGTATCACAAATATCATGCCAATCAAGTTTAATCAAGATTAACCCTCTTATCAAACATTATCATTAAATTGTATTATTTCAATCTATCAAAAAATCATTATTCGACACTTTAATTCACATGGAATAATATGAGAAATCACCATTAAACCATTTATCTTTATTTAATCATATAACACATTAACCCATTAATGGTAAATTTAAAAATCACAAAAATTCCACTGTTAATTAATTTAAAATTACATTAATTGAACCACTACAAAAAAAACAAATTAATTAAACAAATAAACATTCAAATAATCAATCAATTCCAAAATCATAGCAATCCATTTAGTAATTAAAAAATTAGTTAATCAATTTCCACAATCTCAATATCCCATTAATTAATTCAATAACAAATTAATCTAATTTCACAATCCCAATATCTCATTAATTAATTTAATAATTAATTAATCAAATTCAAATTTTACAATAAAAAAATTTCCATCAATTAATTCAAAAATTAATTAATCCAAATCAATCCAAATCAACCAATTCAATTGTCCCTATTTTAACCCAATTCATCTTCATATGAAAATTACTTTTAAACAATTCCATTTTTCCATAAATTAAGTAACAAATTAATTTACTTAAATCAAGATTTAATTTTCAATCTATAAAATTGAAATTTCACAACACATACATTAAATTGTAATTAGAGACTATGGTAATTGAATTTAGTTTACCTACCTAAAAATTGATGATACAATCTCACCAACAGAAATACCCAATTTAAGTGGAACAATCAAGAACAACATAACGAACAACATATGAATATAAAACCTAAATTAAAGATCAAAACAATCAAGATACATAAAACATAGATTGATATATAACACCAATAGGGAAAATCAGCCCTTTAATATATGGGAGAAGAACGTGGGAGAGAGATATATGGGAAATCAATCAGGATGAGATTCAATTACTAGGAGTGATGCGTATCTTCAATCCAAGATTCTAATAATCAAGAAAAGAGGTTGTAATCCCTAGTAATTTGTTCAATAAAATCTAAAAAAATGAGAGGAATAAGTCAAGGCTATGTTGGGTTGAACTGGGGTGAAGTCCAATGTAACAACCCTGATATTTGAATAGTTTTTTTCCGGAAAATGTATATTTTAATATGTCATAATCAAATATATATATATATAAATATATATATAATGAAATGTGACCATTTAGTTTTAAACATTATATGACCATTGGTTAATATGACCATTTGAAACAATAATAATTTTTAACATTATAATAATTTTTTATAAATAGAAATGATAATGGATAATTAATGCCGAAAGAAGAGCCGATGGACTCATCTAGTAGAATCGGTCCATACAAAGACTATTTGTTGGATATTGGGAAGGAGGTAGAATCACTAGGCTTCCCTATAGACCAAGCACAAGCCATTCTTCAACATGTTAATCTTGAATGAAATTGCCTATGGGAGAAGTTCAAGTTAATGGAGATTACCACATGGGCGATGTTATCCAAGCCGCCCCAAGAGTCCATCACTATAGCACACTTATTCTTAGGTCATATGAGAGTGATTTAAGGTTTTATGTTTTAAGGGAAAAGTTACTTAAAATTTAATCCCATTGTTTTAATAAATTTTTTATTTCATTATTTCCATTTTAAGAATAGTTTTGCTTAAAAATTGAGATGAAATTTGATAAATTGATTTTGTAGGTAAAAGTTGCACTTTTTTAAAAGATATAAACATTCATATTAAAATAAGGATATATTAATAATGTTTTTTATAAATAAATATTTTTATAAAAACACTCCTTTTTTAATTATGAATGATATTTTTTTTCAAGTTTTGAAAAGTTTACTGTACATGTCTCTGTGCATTTTTTGTCTGCTATTACTTTTAATAATAAAGTATTTTTATAGTTAAAAATAAAATTTATCAAATTTAGTTATTTATTAAGGTAAAATAAAGGTCATTTTTGAATTTAGAACATCAATATTATGTTATGTTGAATTTATGATAATTTAATTGTTTTTCGTGAATAGAAAAAATATTGTTTGTGTTTTTCGGTATGTTTAATGACATCATTAATGATGTAATCATGATTTAATAATTATGGTCGACTCTTAAGTAATAAAATATGATATGAGGTGTACCATGTGGCCAATAATATGGGAAAATACCATGGGAAAAACCATGGTTTTGCAAATAACACTAATGAGGTGTCATTTGAAATTAATAAAAAAATCCCTCTCTTTTACTATAAATACCCACCCATTACTTCATTTCCATTCATTAAAAAATAATTATCCACTAATTTATGTTATTATTACCTCCCAATGAGTCCTCCTAAGTATCTGTTAATCCCCTAAGGTCTTGATCTTAGATTTTTAGAAGTTATTATTCATGGTAAGGGAATTCTAAACTTCTCTTTTCTTTTCAAGTTTTATAAAACTATGTTTCATACTTGTTATGCAACATAATGTTCGTCTCAAAATATCTCTCTATTTATCAAGAAATTATTTTATTTTCTTTATGTGAATACCCAAACCTCTTTAATTTATAGTGGTATTCATCAAGACATAAAAATGATTTATTTTATGCTTTAATTTACATACATAAAACCCTAATTCTATTTCTGTGGGTTATAAAAGATATAATGATCATGTTTTTAAGCACTTTTTTAAAACCCCATGATTTTTTTATGAAACCCATTTATTTTATTCTCTATGGGATATTTATTAAATGTTTTATTATTATATATGTGTATCACATAAAAATAAATACATTTCAAGGGTTCACCCTGATATCACTCCAATGCATTGGGTAAATAAATTAATCTCTAGAGATGATAAGTTTTACAATACCTTGGTGAATAATGTTGGTGATTTTTCTGAAACCTTGGGGATGGACCTTGGTGATATGATTATGAACGTATAAATTAAATGTTTTAGCCACATTTTCAAGTTATTAATCATGATATTATTATTATTATTATATGACTCTTTATCACTCCTTTATGATATTACTCATATTCTTATTAATATTGTTCATGTTCATGTGTAAACAGTTTCACTTATTTTCCATTACCGGGCCTTCTTCTCATCCATTCCTTTTATGTATGTCCTCAGGTTATGAGATGAAATAAATGTACATAGGATGAACCTTGAAGAATCTTTTCATGTGTAATAAAAGAATGTTTTAATATTTCATGTATTATATACCTTATTTTCAAGAAACTAAACTTTAAAAGATCATTTGTTTGTAACAAGTTAGTTAAAATTATGTAATAAAAAGGTGGGATGCTATAGTTGGTATAAAAGGATAATTTACTTTTTTTGGAAATTATGATATGAAATTTTTTGGAATTACCCTATAAAAAAGTGTAAATATATTAAAACTTCTTAGTATTTTGGTGAAATATTAAGTAAGTGGTTTCCAAATAAATAAATCCATGTCTGGATACGAACAAGTGGATGTGGCTCTCGAATAGATGTATCTAGAGGTAAAACCTGAAACACCACTATGATATAGAATCGAACGACAATTGGTGCATAACAATGAGACTTTCTTCAATCCTTGTTTAACACTCCCTAAGGATATGATTGGTTAATCACAATATTTTTATCAACCATTATGAAGGATTTATAGAAAATGTAATTGTTAATAATGAATAATGAGTTTAAGAAGGATTTTAAGACATAAAAATCCCTTAGAGTTATAATATTATTAAATTAAACAAGTCTGTCAGTAAGGTTTTATTCTTTTATAAAATAGTAGGAAATAGGAGGAACCGTGAAAATAGTGACCACAACAGACCATGCACTAATTGTCCTCTGATGGAATGAAAAATGGAAACTTTCATGAGAATGATGAATCAAATGAATCAAGGTATGAGAAATAACTTGAATCAAGGTGAGAGAAGAATTTCTCCAAGAAAGGAACAACATTCCATTGAGTCATTTATACTTCAATGACCACAAAAATTCAGTGGATCTACCAACCCATTGATTGCAGAACAACAGATAAGCTCTATAGGAAAGTTCTTTTCGGTACTTCGTAGTTCTGAACAAGGCAAAGTCACCTTGATTGTTTATCACTTAGAGGGACAAGCTTATCAGTGGTGGGTGATTATTAAAAACATGAGTCTAAGAGGGAATATTGAATCTATAGAGGAGGAAGATTTCATAGGGATATTCTTAAATAAGTATTTCCATCGTTTAATGAGAATGAAAATAGAGAAGGAATTTCTCAAGATGAAGCAGAAGGAGATTGAATCTATGGTAAGCTATGAGATGAACTTCACAAGGATTTAATATTACAACTCTATGTTTTTTATGGATTCTAATGGTAAGGTTGATGGATTTTTTGATGGAATAATACTTCATCTATATAATAATATTTCCAACCGAGACTATGATAGCTATGATGAGATCGTACGAAGTGCAATGAAAGTCGAAATAGAGTTTGGTGAGATGAAATGTTACCATAAATCCAATGAAAAGAATATATCAATGTATTCAATATCCAGGAAGATCATTGATCATTTAAGAGGTGGAAATCAAGTTCAACATCCCACATGTAATAATTTTGGGAAGAAGCATTCGAGGAACTACCTTCTCGAGAGTGGGAAGTGTTAAAAGTATAGAAGAGATGGTCATATCACTCAAAATTGTTTCATTGAGGTGAAGCCTCAACTTCCCAACACTAAAAAAAAGGAAATATGGTGTAGGCCCTCCCTAAAGTCAAATGATTTAAGTGTGGAAATCTTAGGAACTTTTCCAACCACTGTATAAATATGAGGGAAGTAGAGGGGAATCACCATCAAACTCAACATAGGCCAAGGGAGAAAGGTCATGATTTTTCTATCACAAAAATTGATGTTGAATATCAAAATGATATGGTGTAATAAGGTACTATTGTTTTTCTCTCAAAATTATCATGTAATTTGTTTGAATCTGGTTCTACACATTCTTTTATTTCCTCCACGTTTTCAAAGAATATAGAAGCAATTCCTGAACTACTAAAAGTAGAGTTATCAGTCAAGACTTATAGAGGGATTATACAAGAATCAATAGTGTTTATAAAATCTAGTATTTACTTTAGAGAGTATAATATTATCAAAAATCTAGTAGTCATTCCAATGTTGGAATTAGACATTATAATAGGGATGGACTGGATCTCAAAGTATAATGCTAAGATCAAATGATGAAGTATGGAAATATCAGTAGTCTTGAATGGAAAAACTATAATTATCTTCCAAGGATAGATATCTCGACCTGATATTTGTCTAGAAGCACATCTTATAGCATTATTTATGGAGTTGATTAATGAATAAGAAGAAGGAAATGAGGGTATAAGGATAAATATTGTACCCATAATTTAGGAATATATTTCTGTATTTCATAAGGAGTTACCTAGACCTCCCCTAGAATGTGAGGTAGAGTTCTCCATTGAACTCATTCCTAGTTCCAAGATGATTTCAAAAACCCTATATAGAATGAATAATGTTGATATGTAATAATTAAAGAAGAAAATCCAAGATCTTTTGGAGAAGGGGTTTATCCAGAAAAATGTGTCTCCTTGGGGAGAAGCTATTCTAGTTGTAAAGAAGAAGGATAGATCAATGAAATTATACATTGATTATAGAGAACTGAATGAGATTATAGTAAATAACAAGTACCCTATTCCAAGAATTGATGATTTGTTTGACTAGATTTCTGGGGCTCCGTTCTTCTCCAAGATTGATCTTAGATCTGGTTATCATCAATTAATGGTGAAGAATGAAGATATTCCAAATACTGCCTTATGATCAAGATATAGGCATTATGATTTTGTTTTTATACCCTTCTGGTTGACTAATGTACCTTCTATTTTTATGGATTTTATGAATAAAGTCTTTAAATACTACCTTGATAACTTTTTCGTAGTTTTTATTTACAATATTCCGATATATTCCAAAAGTTGGGAGGAGCATGAAGGTTATCTAAGTGTTATATTGTAAACTATGGGGAAGGAGAGGTTATTTGGAAAGTTTATCATGTGTGAGTTTTGGTTACTACAAGTTTCTTTCTTGGGGAACATTGTAATCAATGAAGGAATCTCAGTTGACCCTGCAAAGACAATGTTTGTAGAGGAGTGGCCTCATCCTACAATAGTAACTGAGATTAATAGATTCCTTGGATTAGAGAGATATTATAGGAGGTTTTTGAATTTTTTTCATGACATTATAATCTATTAACCAAGTTAACTTGAAAAAGGGTCTAGTTCATCTGAAAAAATGAGTGTGAATAAAGTTTCCAAGATATGAATAAGATATTGGCTACTGCACCCATGTTAACTCTACCCTCAATCAGAGAAGTATTCATTATTTTTAGTAATGCATCTCTAAAAGGGGTTGGGTGTGTCCTCATGCAAAATGAAAAGGTAATTTTTTATTTATCTCGACAGCTAAAGCCTCATGATTAGAATTATCCTATGCATGATCTGGAGATGGTTGTATATGTTTTTGATATAAAGATATGGAGACACTCTATTTATGGGTAGAAGTGTGATATATACATAGACTATCAAATATTGAAGTATATTTTCATTTAAAATTAATTGAACATGGGATAAAGGAGATAGTTGGAACTTCCTAAAGACAATGATTGTTCAATTCATTATCATCCTAGAAGATCAAAAACAGTTGATGATGCATCAAGAAAGTCCCTATTGTGCTGGAAATTATGATGATTCAAAGAGATAATTTGATCAAAGACCTAGTAAAACTGGACATGGGAATCATAAGGGAAGGTACATCATCAACCCTATCTCAACTAATTTCTCAACCATCATTACTAGAGAAGATCAAGAAAGATAAAAAATAAGATCCTTTGTTACAAAAGAAGTTTGAGTCTGTGAAGGATGGGAAGTTTCTTGAGTTCAATATTAATCAAGAAGTTGTACTAAAAGTTCGTACAAGACTATATGTTATATCTATTCCAGAAATAAAGAAGGAGATGATGGATGAATCTCACAGATCTAGATTCTCTATACATCATGGATGCACAAAAATGTATAGGGACCTTCTTGATTATTATTAGTGGGATAGTATGAAAAGGGAGATTGCTGACTACACTACAAGGTGACTGTTATATTAGAAAGTGAAGAAAGAGTGACAAATTCATAAAGGGGTATTACAACCACTACCTATACCAGCATGAAAGTGCAACAATATCACTCTGGTCTTGTTCAATTTTCTCTTGATAACTTCTAAAGGAAACATTGCAATATGGGTTATAGTGGACCGTCTCACCAAGGCTGCACATTTTATCTCTATTCCGGAATATTTATCTCTTGATCTACTTTCGAATATTTATGTAAAGTGGTAAGGATGGATAGATTTAAACATTCTATAGTATCTGATCATGATCCAATGTTCACATCAAAATTATGGAGAAGTCTTGAACATGCTCTATGTATCAAATTGAATTTAAATATGGCCTATCACCCTCAAAATGAAGGCCAATTTGAAAGTATTATTCATACAATCGATGACATGATGAGAAAATGATGAATGGAATTTAAAGGTGGATGGAATCAATATATCCCAGTAGTTTAGTTATATTTCAAAAAAAATTACACTCGAGCATTAAAATGGAAAATTATGAAGCTCTATATAGGAAGTGATTTAGAACTCCTAATTGTTGAAATGAAGCTGGTGACAGAAAGATTCTTAGGCCTAATCTTGTTTAAGATATAATAGAAATGTTTCATGCCATATAACAACAAATTAAGGATACTTAGAGTTGGTAAAAGATCTATACTGAAAATCATTAAAGGGACTTGGAGTTTGATTTTGGTGACTAGGTCTTCCTTCAAATTTATCCACATAAGAGTGCCATGCGGTTTAGAAAGAAAGGGAAGCTCATCCCCAGGTACATTGGACCCTATGAAATCCTTAATCTCATAGGAGAAGTAGCATATTAGCTTTCACTTACTCCAAATATAGATCAAGTTCAGGATGTATTCCACATATCCCTCTTGAGGTAGTATATACCCTACCCTTCACATGTACAAAATCTAGAGTTATTACAACTAGAACACGACCTCTCTTATGAGGATCAGAAGATAGAGATTTTCGATCATAGAGAAAAGGTTTTATGCAGCAAGACTACCCACCTTGTTAAAGTGTTGTGGAGGAACCAAAAATATGAAGAAACCATGTGGGAACTATAGGATACTATGAAGAGAATTACTTTCACATTTTCTCTTTAGAGGTTATGAGTTGAAATTTAGAGGATGAAATTTCTTAAGGGGGGAAGAATGTAACGACCCAAAATTTTGAATAATAATATGTTTCCTGAAAATGTATGTTTCAATATGTCATAATGAATAAAAATATATAAGTATAAATGAAATGTGACCATCAGGTTTTAATTGTTGTATGACTGTTGGTTAATATGACCACTAGAAACAATAATAAATTTTAACTTTATAATTATTGTTTATAAATTGAAATGATAATGGATAATTAATGAAGAAAGAAGAGATGATGAAATCATCTAGTAGAATCAGTCCATACGAAGCCCATTTATCAAAGGTTGGGGAGAAGGTAGAATCACTAGGCTTTTCTCTGGACCAATCCCAAGCTGATCTTTAACATATTAATCTTGAATGAAATCACATACGGGATAATTTCAAGTTAATAGAGATTACCACTTGGGAGATGATATCCGAGACATCCTAAGAGTATATCACCATCCACACTATAACCTTAGGTCGTATGCAAGTGTTTTAAGGGGTTATGTTTCCAGGAACTAGTTACTTAAAATTTAATCCCATTTTTTTAATAAATTTTTTATTTCATCATTTTTATTTTAAGAATAGTTTTTCTTAAAAATTTAGATGGAATATGATAAATTGATTTTCGAGTAAAAATTGTACTTTTCAAAAAGATATAAATTGTCATACTAAAATAAGGATTTATTAATAATGTTTATTATACTGAAATATTGTTATAAAACACACATTTTTAATTAAAAATTATAAAATAAATTTATTCTTTTAAGCTTCTAAAATTTTACTATGCATCTTTATGTATTTTCTATCTGCTATTATTTTTAATATTCAAGTATTTTTGTAGTTAAAAATTAAATTTATCATATATAGAGATCTATTAAGGTAAAATAAATTTCATCTTTGAATTCAGAGTGTTAATATTAGGTTTAATTGAATTTATGATAATTTTATAAAATACTTTAGTTTTTCATGAATAGTAAAAATAATGTTTGAGTTTTTCACTATGTTTAATGAAATAATTAATGATGTAACCATGATGTAATAATGAAGGCCAAATAATGAGTAATAAAATATTATATTAGGTGTCACAGGTGGCCAATAACATGGGAAAGCCCATGGTTTTTCAAATACCACTAATGAGGTGTCCATTGAAATTAACAAAAAACTCCCTCTCTTTTACTAAAATACCCACCCATTCCTTCATTTACTTTAATTCCAAAATAATTATCCAAGAAGTTATGATATAATTACTTCAAAAGGATTCCTCCGAAGGTTCCCTTAAGCCCCCAAGGTCCCAATCTTAGATTTTTAGAAGTTACTCTTCAAAATAAGGGAATTCTCAACTTCTCTTTTCCTTTCATGTTATCTTTTATGTGGTATGCATTTCAAATTTCCATACCATTTTATTATTTACATTTTATTCCATCCCTATAATTTAATAAGTTCATTTTTTAATGTGTTACCCCTTTAACCTTTCTTTTTTATGTTTTATAAAACTATGTTTCACACCCGTTATGATACAGGATTTTCGTCTCAAAATCTGTCTCTTTTTCTCAAGAAATTATTTTATTTTCCTTATGTGAATACCCAAACCTCATTAATTTATATGGGTATTAATAAAGAAAAAAATATTATTTATTTTATTCTTTAATAAAAATATATAAAACCTAATTCTCTTTATTTGGGTTATAAATGACATAATTATCATGTTTTTAAGAACTTTTTTTAAACGCCATGATTTTGATATGAAACCAATTTATTTTAGTCTATATGGGATATTTATGAAATGTTTGATTATGATATATGTGTATCACATTAAAATAAATACATATTAAGGTTTCAACCTGATATAATTTCAATGCATTGGGTAAAGAAATTAATCTTTAGAGATGGAAAGTTTTACAATACCTTGGTGAATAACCATATTAATTTTTATGACAACTTGGGGATGGAACTTGTTGATATGATTATGAATATCTAAATTAAATTTCGTAGACAAATTTTCAAGTAATTATACAATATATTATTATTATTATATGCCTCTTTATCATGCCTTTATGATATTTCTCATGTTCTTATTAATATTTCTCAAGTTCACATGTAAACTCTTTAACTTGTTTTCCCTTATTGGGCGTTCTGCTCATCCTTTACTTTGATGTATGTCCCCAAGTTATGAGATGCAAAAAATGTACTTAAGATGAACCTTGAAGAATCCTTTTATGTGTAATGTAATAATTTTTTATGTTTTCATGTATTATGTACCTTATTTCCAAGACACTAAACTTTAAAAGATCCTCTATAAAATGCCATATAAAATTATGTAATAAAAGGTGGGATTATATATCTAGGGGGTTCATGATTTTAAAAACTAATTTTTAGGTTAATTAAAACCGTGTGAATAGTTTCCCGGGACAAGGTGCATGATTTTCTAAACTGGGCACCTAAGTTGTGTGCCACTTCATTTTTCAGGGGGGGGGGGGGGTGCACAGTTACTCCTAAGAGGGTGTATGGTTTTGAAAACCATGCAATTTCCATGTGAATACCATTTTTTTGGTTTCACATGTTTTTTCGGGCTCGGTGTATAGTTTAAGAAAACTGTACACCAACAATGTACTACCTCTCATCTTTCCAATTTTCTCAAAATTTCACCCAATCACACCCAAGATACATCCCAATAAAAGTACTCAAAATAAGGGGAAAAGTACCTATAAAAGTGTCATGAACCCCCCCCCCCCCACCCAAAGGCCAAGATCTTACACCAGGTTTTCTCTCTCTTCATTATTCCATGGTTTGATTTCATTGTCAATTTAATCAACAATCAATGGAAATTTATAGTAAATTAATTTTCCTTTATTCTTCATAAATATTATTTTCAAAAACATTTTGATAATAAAGTTTCAAATTCATAAGATCTATTCACTAAGAAAAAAATATAGTTTGATCTTGGTTCATTGACATCACTATTTGTTCTAAAAGTTTAAATTCAGTATTTAGGTGACTATTAAATTTCCCCAACTATTAGTCAAAACCTTTGACAATAGGTTCTAGTATTATTTCATGAATATTGGTGTATAGATTGATTTTATTTTATAATAATGAAGAAATATAATTTAAATAAAAATCAATCAAAGTTTCCCCCTTAAAACTCTGAGAACTTATGTACTATTACTAGAACATTTTTATATGAATCTTCTCAACATAGTTTTGATTTCCCATTGTATTGGATTCATTTTTTTATTTTCCTTCATCATTATACAATTCCTTTATTTTATTTCATTGTTTTATATTTTTTATTTGTTTTCATTTGTTTTTATTAGTACACTCACACCCACACCTTCCCTATGGTTTTAACTATACATAGCACAATACTAGAGTTAGTAGGAAATTTAATAAATGAATATTATATGAAATTAAATGACCTTACATTAGAGATTAAAATAAATAGAGGTTAGGAATTATAGAGATATAGATTAATGAATAAAATCTATGTCATAGAGGAGATCTAAACTAGATCATACTGAAAATGTTTTATACAAGTGTAAGTTCTTAATTGATGTGAGAGTTTTTGGGATATCAGTTTGGATTTTTTTATGGACTTAGAATCATGAGGAACAAACCCATGTGGTTATATTTAGGGAATTTAAAATTAGATAATCAATTTTTTGTAACAAAAAATTAGTTATTTCCATATTATAAATTAATTGAGTTATTCTATATAGAGTATTATAAGATAATTGGAATAAGAATAAAAACTAGTGTATAGTCAATGATATTTTGATATATTAGATCCTATGTATTTAGGAAGGAACAAAGAGAAGATTTAGTGAGAAATAACAATATGGTTCTACCTCTAGAATATCTATTTCTTATTGAAGTTCTTGCCAATAATGAGGAAAAAGACAAAATTAAGGTAATTCTTTATTCATGTGTTGATAATTATAATATTGTTATGATGAGAACAATGAAAAACCTATATAATATAGTATAATAATACATATTTATAATCAAAGATATTTTTTTAATTTGAAATAACTTATGAATTTGATGTTTTGACATCCTAGTGTCGATTGATGATCTTGTTTATAGAGTGAGATTAATATTTTAATTTTAAAATAGAGAGAGATAGTATAAATATCCTATCAGGAGATAGTATAGAAATTTTGAGAGTTAAAATAAGGGGATAAGACCTCACACACAATCCTTTTTTTTGTATTATTTGAAAAGCCACTTTATGGGGAAGTGGGAACCATACATAGAGCCACCTTTCCATGCATATTCCACATCCAAAACCACTACGCATTACATTCCACATTAAAATTTCAAAAGGCCAAATTCACCTTCCAAATCCACCTTGATCCATGGGTTAACCCACCTCAACCCACAAACTATCATCCATCACGACCTCAAACCAAGAGGGACGAAAATTTCATGTCGCTGCCATCTGCCAGTGACATTGAATCTTCGTTCTCACCATCAGAGAAGACACTCACCACCATCGGTGTCGTCCAGACCGTCGTCGTCATCACCTTTCCAACATTGCACCAGTTATTGGAAATAAACAGAGTCTTTCGTAACCACGATTAAACAACACCACCATGCCAATGAAAACAAAAAAAATCCAAGACACCAGTACATTTAGAACTCACTTCAAAAAAATGAGAAAAGAAATAAAACTTTAACTAGACACAACACTGTCAAGAACCACCGACGACTTCCGCCATAACCAAAACAGAGAAAATCCATACCAAAAAACAGCATCAAAACCCTCTCCGAGCTGAAAAATAAGGGGATAAGAATAATACCATCCCCATGTGTATTCACTTAATTATTTTAGTGTAACATATATGTATCATACTTAAACCAAATAAAACAAATAAATAGTCACCCACAATGGGGTTGACCCATATAAAAACCATGTACAAATATATTTTTTATTCACTACTATTCATGAAGTGTGGTGTTTTGGGAATTAGTAAGTATGTCCCTTAAACCTAACTGCTGTAGAGGTGAAGATATTTAGAGGTATAATTTTAATAGATAATAATATAGTTAAATTTGTTTACACTGGTTCCCTCCCCCTCGGTGTGATTTCATGATCCTACTAGGCCTCTGAATTAGTATCAGATAAAATTATAGGGTGTTCAATCATTGAAAACTATCACAAATGAGTGATAGGTAGAGAATACATCTCATACCAATGACTTCATGATTGGATGATCATGTTCATGATGATAGATTCCTAGGGTTTTCTATGGTATGTTGATGTCTAACTTTCCCTACGGTTTCATTTAGAGTAAAAATATATCCATCATGGAGTGCTATGATAGATATCAATTGATTTTAAGGACTTAGTATTAAGCATTACATAATCTAGTTAATTCAACTAGAATTAAATTTTATATATTCCAAAATATATTTTAGGTTTATATTTTTAGATATTTAGGTCATAACCTCATACACAAAAACACATATATTAAAAAGTAGAAACTTTATCTCAATATCCATTTTTTTGACAGTATGAATCTTTTAAAACAGAACATTATTTCTTTCCATAACAAAACTTAACAACTTTAAACATGAATAAATCTCTAAATTTAACCATAAAAAACCCTAAGATTTTTTTAAAAACTTTTTATGGGAAAAAAATCCAATTAAGAAACATAAAATAAAGAAATAAAATTTTAGTTCATGAATGATTTTTTTTAAAGAAATTTATAACTTTTACACATAAAACATAATCTCTTTAAATTACCTTATAAAATAATAAGTTTCTTGTAAAACAATATAAATAATACATAAATAATAAAACATAACTTGTGTCATCATTTTAATATCACACTTACATATAATTTAGCTATCCCAACTACATAGGGAGTAACCATCATAGTTACACTTGGAATAAACACCATATTGTATTCCTATAATATCTTAGGAGAAACCTAACCAGTTAAATACATCCCTTTACCCAATTATTTGGAGATATATAATGGTATCACCCACCCTTAGTTTATCACAAAACCACATTTTTTCATAAAAATTACCAAGAATCATAACATGATAATGAAACAAAAACCTTCCATAAAATAAACATTCTTAAGGAAAATAAATTTTTCATTTTGAAATCACATTTAATTTTTAAGAAGTCACACACTTATAAATGAACCCATTTTATTAGAAAAAAACTTATAAACATGTAAAGGAAACGAAAAATCAATAAGGATTAATGAATGTGGGAAACTAAACTAATGACGTATAAGTAAAAAACATTTATTTAATAAAAAGAGTTGTAACATGAAAAACATATTTTTAAAAAGAAAGTCCCGTACCTTATGTCAAAAAGCGTTATGCACTTGTATTAAATGTCCTAAGTAATAAAATTAGATTTATTAAATAAATTATTCATAAAGTTTTCCATATATATTTTATTTATTACAATTTTATTAAGTTAATTTATGGCTATTTTAGTGAGTTGTAAACTTCATAATCTTCATTCTGGGAGTGTTTATTTCATGGCTTTAAGGTCAGTTCCCTTGAATATAATTATGTGAGTTATTATAAAATGGAATAAAATAATACATAAGTGGAAATAAATGGTATTAATATACATAAATAATTTTAAATGATCCCATATATAATTGTTTTTATATGAGGATGATTTATTATATAAAACATTAATGATAAAAGTTTTCTTTATTTTTGATGGGTTTTCCAACCATCACAAACTAGTTTCATTTTATTAAATATCATGTCTATAAATAATTTACATAACATTAAAAAAAGTTATAATATACATTTTAAAATATTTTTTAACCATAATAATTGTTTTATGGCTAGACTTGAAGTTGGTAAAGGAAAATGAAAAATCATCATCCATGAAGGTGGTGAATCGATAGGTCATGGATAATGTTTTAATTTTTTAGAATAAGAGTAGAAGAGAAGAATTTTGATGAAGAATATTCCACTAACATAATAAAATTCCAATATATATATGCTAATGTATTTATAATGAGATTTTGGAGAGGTGATGTGATGATAAGGTAGAAATAAATAATGAAAGAATGAATTTAAATGAGAAAGAATGGAGGATTTTATCTCTTGAATGATGTCATCTTGAGAACCTCCTTAAAGAACATGGTTTTGATCTTTTAATGAGACAAGAAGGTCTTGTAGGTGTATAAGAGGTTTGTTAAGGTAATTGGGTAGAATTTAGACAATATTAAAGGCCAATAATGTGTGAGGAGAAGAGGTGGTGGCATGTGGTATTTATAGGGAGAGGTGTGGGGTGTTTTTGATTACTTTATTCATTTGTTTATTATTTTGGCTCAAGACTATAAATAATGACGATTATTGAGAATAAGTATAGTAAAGAGTGGATATGAGTTCAAAATAATGTATTATTACATCATCAATGAATCAAAAATTATTATATTTAACTTATAATGTTAAATATTGTAAATTACCGTACTTCACTATTCATAAAAAATTCAACTATTTAGAAATATCAAAAAAACATACCCTAACCATTTTTAGATGTGTAGAATTAAAAAATGGACTCAAGTTATTGAAAATAATTTTATAAATATGGGAAATTTTATTTTTAATTAAAATCATTACTTATTCGAAGTTCAGTAATTTTAATATTATAACTGATTTTATGACACTTTAAAAAATTAATTAAGCTCTCAAAAAATTATCTTATAATTATAATAAAAAAATATTAATTTATGAATATATTTTATGAAAATAAATTTTCTTTTAAATCATTATAATAATTATATTATTTTAAATAAAAATTTACATTTCACAAAAATTCCAACACTTAATTTATCATTTTTAAAACATTTAATTACTTATTCAATGATATAAATAAATCCTATTTTCATTTATAAGATACCTAAATTTTATTTACACTTTCATAGGTGAGTATATTATTCTAAAAGCTATATTACTATTCCTAATAGTCATATTACTATTACAATGGTCATTTTACTATTCCATTAGTATAGATTCCCTAATTTCAATAAATACCTCTTATTTCATTATAAAATTTTAATGAATTTAACTATTTAATTCTAGAATGAAAGAAAATTATTCCATAATTACCTGGGTTGTTAAATTCTCCCAAATTTTGGAAGTTACACTCTCGTAATTTTATTCACCTATTAAACAATTGAGGATTTCTTTCCCTCATAGAATTTTCAGATTCCCATGTTGATTATTCAACCATGTGGTTTCTCCAAAAACCTTTCACATGGTGAATTACCTTATTCCAAAAATATTTTATATCTATGATCGAGAATCTAAATATGGGTTTCCTTATATGAAATGTTATCTTCTAACTGAATAACCTCATGGCTCAGAATATGTGATGAAATTGGAACATACTTTATTAATATCAAAATATGAAAAGCATTGTGTACCTGGGACAAACTCAAAGACAAATCTACTCAATAATAAACA
Organism: Viscum album; assembly: GCA_963277665.1. NCBI lineage: Eukaryota > Viridiplantae > Streptophyta > Magnoliopsida > Santalales > Viscaceae > Viscum > Viscum album. The sequence goes on from OY728135.1 coordinate 1,891,615,899, forward strand.
ATTAAAACTTTCTCCATGATCTCATAGGGTCAAATGAACCATGGACTCAACTAACCTTTTTACCAAAACTCATCACACTTTTCCATAGATAATATTTGGTAAAGATGTGGTTAACTACATTTAAAGAAAGATCCTTCTTCTGGTTATCAATATAACTTTTCTTCCTACTCTGGGAAGTCCTCAAGTGTTTCTGAATCATCTGAAATTTCTCTTCTATTTCCTCTACCAATTCTAGTACCATCAAATTTCTATCAAATACATCATCCAAAAATTATAGAGTTCGACACCACTTACTATATAATGCTTCAAAAGGTGCCATCTATATACGAGAATTAAAATGTTTTTATAAGAAAACTCAACTAAAAAAAGATGATGATCCAAACTTCCTTGGTAATCCACTGAACAAGATCTAAGCATATCCTATGATGTTTTAATTGTTCACTCTGACTATCCATAAAATTGAGGATGAAAAGTAATGCAGAAATTTAATTTATTTTCCAATGACTTATAAAGGAATTTCCAAAATTAATAAGTTAACTTAGGATCATAATTAGATACAATGGAGAGAGGAACTATATATTACCTGAATATATATTTAAGATACAATTGAGAAAGTTGATCTGGAGATATAGTGTCTCAAATAGGAAGAAAATATGCATATTTTGTCAGCCAATCAACAATAACCGAAATCACATTGTTACCTTGAGAAGTTTTTGGGAATACCACTACAAAATACGTGGATATATTTCTCCATTTCCACTTTGGAACTAGAAAAGGCTAAAGTATCACCTTTAGTAATTTTCATTCTACTTTTACTTGTTGAAAAGTGAAGAATCTCATGGTAAAATCAATAATATATGTTTTTTATTCCATCCCACCAGCAAACTCCATGAGGTATCTGTACATCTCAGTGCTTCTTGGATGAACTAAAAACTGAGAACTATGAGCTTCACTTAATAAATATTTCTTCAATTTTGAATCACAAGGAACTCATAATGTCTTCTCAAATATCAAAAATCAATATTTATCAATGTTAAATCTTAGAAACTTTCACTTTTTTACCAATTCGACCTTTTTCTATAACTCAGGGCCTTACATCCATGATTTCTTAATTCTTCCTGATAGAGATGATTGTACTGAGAACTGAAATGAAATAGAGTAATTTCCTACACTAACAAATTACAAGAAAAAAAATCATCAAATCATTAACCAATAAGTCATGTACCAAATGTAATATGGTTAATGTAGAATGATTTTTTCAACTCATGGAATCCACCTATTTTTTTTATTTTATAGGATTTTAATTGACTATGAAATCATAATCCTTTATCAGCTCCAAAAATCTTCTCTACATCATGTTCAATTAATTCTAAGTGAATATATATACTTCAAACTTTTAAAATCAGTATATATTTCACACTTTTATCTATATAGATGATGTCTCCAAAATTTTAAAGTAAAAAAATGCTACTAATTAAAAAATAATTTGTGGGATAATTCAACTCACGAGGTTTCAGTTACCATGAAGCATAAACAATTACCTAATAATTCTACATCAGAATGAAACCAAGTCCCATTAGATAAGAATTACTATAGATGAAAAACTCTCCATTTCTAAAAGGAAGGGACAAAATTGGATCATTCACTAATTTTTTTTTCAATTCATGAAAATAAAGATCACATTATTCTATCCAAAAAAATTTAACCCTTTTTCATATTAAAAAAGTTAGTGAGATAGAAAACCATGAAAAGTTTTTAAAAATATATTATTAATATCCTGCTAATCCAAGAAAGCTATGAATCTCAGTAACATTTGTAGGTATTGTCCATTCATCAACCACTTTTTTTTGACAGGATCAACCAGTATGCCATACTAATTTACAATTTTCATAAGAAAATAAATCTATTGTAACTAAAAATCAAAATTTCTAAATTTCCCATATAACTTATGTTCATTTTGGGTTTTTAGAAATATATTTATATGTTTTTCATGATCTTCATAAATTTTTGAATAAACCAAAATATCATCAACAAAAAAAAAACTTATCCAAATATTCATGTAAGATTTTATTCATAAGATTGATAAATACATTAGGATAGTTTTTCAAACAAAAACGTTTAACAAAAAACTCATAATTACCATATCAAGTATAAAATTCTCTTTCTGGAATGCTATCCTCCTCCTTCAGCTGATGGTACCCAGATCTCAAGTCAATCTTGGAGAAATACTAAGCTCCCTAGATTTAGTCAAACAAGTCATCTATATGAGGAAAGTGATATTTATTCTTAATAGTGATGTTATTTAATGATTTATAGTCAATAAAAATCCTTATAGAACCATATTTCTTTCTAATAAACAAAATAGTATCACCCCAAGGTGAAGTAAATGGATGAATGAAAACTTTATCTAGAAAATCCTGCAACATATATTTCAATTCCATAAGTTCTACTTGATCTATTTTATATGAGGTTTTGAAATAGGTTTAACATTAGGGAATAAATCATCTGTAAACTCAACCTCATAGTCAGGTATAATACCAGTCAACTTGTTAGAAAAAACATCCAAATACTCATTTACCATGGAAAAATAATTAATTTAAACAGTTCCCTTATATCCAAAAATACATGCAATATAACATTAATTCCTATATTTTAATAGTTTCTGTTGAAGCTCCTTTCCATCATAGAGTCTAATGAATGAAAAGGGAAATACCATAACACAAAGTGATTAATCCTTTGATGAAATATCCAAAATTGACAAAGGAATGAACAAGGACTTGCTTCAGCATGTGCCGTGCAAGTTCCAAGATGGTCGCACAAGTATACCTGCATGAAACATATTAGGAATGCAGGTGACCTGCGCGCCCTATATAATTTTTTCCCAAAGGTCTTTAGAATCCTATAAATACCCCTTGTGGGCCCCCCATTTAAGAAAAAATAAAAAAAAATCCAGAAACTCAAATTTGAGCTTTCGGCACCCTAGTCTCTTCTCGAAGCCTTCCGAACACTTCTAAGGTAATTTCTTACATATAATGGAAGATATAAAGAATGGGAACAAGACGTAAGTGTTGAAATTCATCAACACCTGTGCGCCTAAGTGTCTAACCCTTCAGGGAAATGAAGACACTTGCACAACTCCTTATCCCTTCAACAGAACCTGCACGCCACCCTTCTGTAATCCTTTAGGGATAATACTAAGGGCTTGAGCCAAGGCTTGCCCAAGTATTACCCTATGCGTTGGCTGGCGCACAAGTACACCTGTGCCGCGCAGGTATACCTGCGCAATTAGTACCAGCACGGCCCAACATGATCTACATGCCTACCTCTTTTTGGGTTCCCCTCCTACTTATTTAGATCTTTTCTTCAAATCCACCTCTCCTTTTCAAGATTTAGCCTTCAAAACCCTCTTCAAATCCATTTTTGGCATGGTTCCTTTGTTGGATTCCTTATTTGAAAGGAATTCTGTGGAAAATCTCTTAAAACATAGTGATTTACATATCTTTATGTCACTAAGGTTATATATTTAATTCATTCACCCTTATCCTTTAAGATGAGAGAATCTTTAACCTGGGCCTCCTTTTCAGGAGTAAGCCCCAGTCTTAATTCCCATAGCTTGGGAATCCTACTTAAGAGTAAGCCCCAAGTCCCCTATTCACGGGCCTCCTTCTCAGGAATAATCCCCAATCATAAGTTTTTTTTTAATTTGGGAATCCTTCGTAAGAGTAGACCCCAAGTCCCCGAACCTGGGCCTCCTTTTTATGAGTAAGCCCTAGTCTTCAAGTTCCCTTAATTTTGGGAATCCTCTTTAGGAGTAAGCCCCAAGTTCTCAAATTTAGGGCCTCCTTATCAGGAGTAAGTCCCAAATTCCAAGTTCCTTAACCTGGGCCTCCTTCATAGGAATAATCCCCAATCATAATTTCCCTTAACCTGGGCATCCTCCTTAGGAGTAAGCCCCAGTTTTCAAGTCCCTTTAACCTAGGCCTCCTTCTCAGGAAAAAGCCCCAATCATAAGTTCTCTTAATCTGTCTTAATATAATTTTGATTCGGGCTTCCTTCTCAGGAATAAAACCCAATCATAAGCCCCCTCTAATTTGGGCATCCTTCTCAGGATTAAGTTATAAGTTAAGTATCCAAATCTTCATAAAGCACATATACCTTTATGGACCTTGTTCCCGAGATTATTCTCCGAAGTAAATCCCAATACTCATCTATCTGGAAAATCATATATACATAAGCCCCATATTATTTCTTATGGTTGCATCTTTCGTGGCACAATTGTCTAGTTTTACTAATACCACTTGTTTCTCACACCGAACATGAATCACATGAGCTTAGAGCGTAAAAGTAATTATGAAATATTTCTTTGAGCCATCAACCATGCATAAACCTCATACTTATTTACTTGAACTACGTGGGTTCTGATTCCTTTTCTAAACAAAGGATACGTAGGTAGCCCATCTGCGGGTACGATCCCAACTTTGAAATAATCCATGTCCTTCTGAACGACAATAAACTTAAAGTCCCCACTGAGTGGCTTTAAAACCACTATGGTTATCATAATGACCAAGATATCTCTATATAATGTATTGAAGGATACCATTGACTACGAATCTCTAACAAATACAGATGATTCTCTATCGACGAAGAACCTCGAATACATATAAAAAATTCTCTAAATATCATACATATCAATAATTGATTGTCAGATATAAAGGAAAAATCATTTTCATACTTGGTAATTTAATAAGGATTCACGAACATAACTTAAATCTATAAAGAGAGTCCCGGAGTAGAAAAAAATTCCCCCAAAAAAGGTGTGATGAGTCCAACCTCCCATCCTCTCGACCAATGAAAATTCTTAAGCCTCATCAATTCACAACTAATGAGAACCTACCTTTGGAAAGTAGGTACAAATGGATATATAATCATTGGATATTTCCGGTTCTACGAAAAAACCCTTTATAAACCGATTGGAATGTTAGAACCTTAAACAAATGAGGTCATCCCCATTTCCAGCGCAAAAAAAAAATGGTGAACCCAATGTGAATCTTTAACCAAGTTAAAATGATGTTTTACTTATTTGTTAAGCCCCTATTTAAACTCAACGAGAGGGCCAACAAAACAATAAATAACATATGTTCTCATCCAAAAGATGTAGTGGCCGAACTTATCTTGATTATGTCTATTATATCAAACAAGAACTCTTTTCCAAGATCTTCTACATTACAGAAATGGCTTCTCTAAAATTCACACCTGTGAATGCCTCTACTGTGAATACCTTTGCTGCTACTCCTGCTGTATCTTCATCCTCTCTGAGGATGACATCACATACTCAGCATCTTCAAAGCTGGGTATGAAATGCACTGGTTAAGTAATACCGTCAAAACTGTACCATTCCGACTTTGGAGGATGCTCGACAAGCCCTCCAAGTCAATAATTTACCCTGGTTGTCTGGACAGCGACGACTAGTGATCAAGAAGAAGACAATGCAAACCACTGCCTCCAATCATTTCAGGTCATTATCCCCTGAACGTAACAACCAGTCCCTCCCATACTACAAGAAGGTTGATCAGGATGTCACTCAAGGCCTCCATTCAAAGATTCAGGAGTCCTTCTCGAGGACTCCCTCCAATAATCATCGCCAGACTCACGCGGTAGTGCACCCTCAACATGATGAGGGTGTCATCTACAGGCATTCAACTCAGGTTTCATGAACTCGAGTAGGAAAGAAGAACTACTAGAGGCGACGACCGATCAATAGTGAGTAGGTTCTTACCTATACCATCTCCAGAGAAGTCCACCAACCTAACTTTGTGGCGAGCAATGAGCGGGCACATAAACCCGTCCGTCCTAATGTTACTGCCCAGCAGACTCGTCTGGTAGCAACACGTCATTACCGCCAGGCAATTCCAGCGGAGTACTATAGATAGGAATATACACCTATATATAAATCATCAGCTTGTCAACAGGCTCATCTGACTACATACGATGAATCCCACCAACCCAATGTGTTGACAACTGGTAAATAAGCACATACACCTACTTACACTCATCAATCCTGCTAGCAGTCTCGTCTGCCAGTATTGAAGGAAGTTCATCAACCATGTTCGGCGGAGTGCAATCAGTAGGCACATACACCTACTAGTATTGATCAATCCTACCAACATTCTTGTTTGGTAGCACCCAGAGAAGTCAATTGGAAATCCCTAATGACAAACAGGAGGCAGACTCAACTCTCTTCCCCCACACATGAGTACTTTCAGAATTCACTGAGAGGAAAAGGAGGACAGGAGCAGGAACACATAGCTACTCCAAGCATGGAATGGAAGTATTTCCCCGTTCTGGTAGCTGAATTCACCAAGCATATTCTGTCAATGGTGAAAGAGTAGAATCAAATCCCTTCTCATATTCTAGATGCTTGTCAGAATGGTATAATAGCTTGAGCAGCATCATAGGGAAAGAAATGAAAATAGGTCCCTACCAGTGGAGTGACACATAAACATATCACTCCGGAATAGACACACACCTCGGTTCCAGTCCAAGAGGGTTGTGGGGAATACTCCCCCATGTCATACATACATCCAAGTCAGGCACATACACCTGATTTGAGTGGAGACAATCAGCCTAATCTGGCTATTTCTCTTGAGTAGGTACATACACCTGCCCATAATAACCACTTTCGTCAATAAGTGGTTCCCAAAGTGAGTAAGAAGCTGTCTAAGAATAAGACCCGTCCAACATTGTCAAGAAATCAAGAGCCAATTTGTAGTAAGGACTTTCTCGATGCTGGAGTTCTTGAAGCCCTCAGACAATTATTTGTTGGAATTCAAGATTCTACTCTCTCATTTACCAATAGTGGGAACATTAATTCTGAAGGTCTTCATCAGACACTTCCTCATGAAGGCTTTCTTCATGACAGTTCGGTCGATCTCGAAGTTTCATCTTCAGATGAGAGCCACAAGAACCCTTTGTGTGGCCAGAATACCAAGGAGAAAAATGTTTCATCTTTTTCTGTAACCCACCATGGTGGTCCTCCCCATGATGATGAATTTATCTATGAAAGTCCTCTCCGTAGTAGTAATTCACATTGCCTGGAAAATTCTCCAATGAACAATGTAGTGACGAGAAAGCCCTCTTATCTTGAGCCACTTGAAAATGTGAATCCAGTCATGTATGATGCTTTACTGTTAGTAGGTGAAATACTTTATCAATCAGAAGATAGCCCGGGGTTTATTTCATCCTCTAAACCACCCCTGCGTCTTTCATCTTCTAGTTTGATCAGTGAATTCTCTACCAATCTTGTTGAATCTAATGAAGTAATAAAGAATCACCAGCTCTGGTCTAATCAGGTAGAATAATCTTCATTGAATGATAAAGAAGAAGTGCTGAATATGAGAAAACAACTGAAAAAAGGTGAAGTACCAGTCATGTTTTGGCCTTTGGCTGACTCTCAATATGATATTCTAGAAATGTTGACGGAATATTGTACTCACGATATTTGTCTCAACATGTAGAAAACTCCTTTTCAATTTAAAAAGAAAATATTATCTTATGATGAATATGAAAATCATGTCAAGATAATAGAAGGGTTACAATGCCAAATTTATTTGGCATCTCTCTCAGTTTCTCGATATCCGAAGGCTGAAAAACAGCAGAGATCCCTTCAACGTTCATGCCTTGGCACATTAAGAAGATTCCGCCAGTTAATTGCCAAGGCCCCATCTAGTATTCATATCAGGGGATGGGGTGTTCATGGAGCACTACATTTCACTGTACTCTCCATCCAACAAAGCCCACCGAAAATGGTCTCAGGAAATGTTATTGGCCATGGATGGCCACAACCAATTGGATTTGTTTGTAATCAAAGGCTCGCTCAAGAACATGCCTCAACTAGTTCTTCTCAACATCAGGCATACAGAGAACAAGTTTTAGAATTAATCTTGCATCAGGAAAATGAGAATATCGAACAATCTTCTCATTTAGAGCGTTCACATCATCAAGTGACAAAAGTGTCAGAAATCATCCAGCATTCATTTGAGCTAGGTGATTTTAGTGGATGTAGGTTGATTTATCCAGCCAATTTCCGGAATAAGGTCCGCAAAATCAGGAGAGCTTTTAAGAAAGTCTCAGATGTAGTAAATCAAGTGCCACCCCAGCCTGCTAGACATGGGACTCTTTTAACCCAACACTTAGAATCAAAAAATAGGATTCAAGGAGTTGAGTATGAACAACAGGAACAACCCCTGTCCACCGGACTGGGGACTTTTTCAAATCCTCAATCTCTTCCTCAGAGAAAGTCAGTATTCTCTCGATTAGGGAAGAAGCCACAAGAGGAACACAGAGCCGAATTATCAGGAGATTCCCTCCAAATTACAGTTCGTCAAGAAGTTCCTGAGGGATCAAATAAACAAAAGGCAATTTCTCATCAAGGACATGAAAAAAGATAGTATCGCAGAAATTCTGATAGAAGGGATGCAATTCCTTATGCCTCAATTAATTTCTTAAATTACATTGTTGCTGATCCCCTAGATGAGGCTCATTCAGAAGGATCAGATGAAGAAATTCCTGCTCAAGAAGTTGTAATCACATCCACAAATGAAGAATGTGTGTGTACATGAAATCAAAGGATTAATAATAATCTAGGTATTCCTTCAAATAATTAACTTCCCCCTCTCCGAAAGGAATCCAAAAAGGGGAAAGGAAATAATCTGGTTACATTCCACCCTCCCTCTGTAGAAGGCCAATCACTCTCATTAGAGGAAAGGTTCGCACAACAAGAGGCGGAAATGAAGGAGTTAAGGATGTTGAATGTAGAATTACTTCAAGGTAGTCTTCCTACTAATCGTGATGGAGTTAGTCAGTCAAGAGAATTTATTGCAGCTATTGAGATGGATCAAGAGTATCCTCCTTTACCAGTACACCCTCACAGGTCTATTCCAATGGGTCGGGTGCAAAAACAACTGGTGGTGTTATCATCAGTTGTAGTACCAACCACCACATCTGTCCAAGATCCAGTTATTACACCTGCTTAGGTCCAATCTCAACCGGATGTTTCTCAAAATTTAATAACTACTATTGAGTCATTAACAGCTTGGTTGAAATCTATGGAGGGAAAACGTGCTCAAATTCAACCAGAAAAGAGAACTTACCCTGAATGGGTTGATGCAATTCCTCCCCCATCAAATTTTTCAAGTACCACATTCCAAATATTTAACGGTTCGATAGACACATAGGAACACTTAACACATTTTGTTTCTTATTGTGATCCTATGATGGGAAACCCTCAGCAACAAGAGGTAGTTATGCTTAGGTGTTTTGTACTGTCATTACAAGGACCTTCTTTTGTTTGGTATGCAAGATTGCAATCTCGGTCAATTACTAGATGGGAGGATCTCTGCCAAAGATTCCTTCTTCAATTCAGCTCAACGTTGACAAAGAAAATAGTTTTTTATCTTACAAACTATAAGAAAAGGGAAAATGAAAGGGTTTCATATTTCATTGCTCGCTGTAAGGGATTAACATATTCCCTAAGCTGAGCACTCCCTCAAGAGGAATTGTTTCCAATATGTGTGACAAATTTGTGTGATGAGTTACACACACCGTTGATCCCTATGAAATACAAAGGAGGGTTTCAAGACCTTACTTGGATCGCTCATCAGATTGAAGACTCTCTTACAAAGACTAAGGATAAAACTTGTGTAATTACATCAGCTACAGGAAGGAGAATGGGTAAAGTAGAGATTGCTACAGTTACGCTTAAACAAGCACGTGTACCTGCTTCTACTTCAAAACCTCCATCTTATCGAAGGGATCCACCTCTTGAGCATCAACAACAAATTCCATTTCGTCAATATGATCAAAGATATCAAATACGGAAAAAATTATAGGATATGAAGAGAAAATTTTATTCTTTATGAAATGGACATGTTCCTGGTAACATCATTTTGGCTCTGGAAAATAATTTGGTTCAATTTACAAGGCCCAAAAGGCCAAACAATGAAGGAGATGAAGACCATCCCAACTATTTCCCATTTCATCAGATGTTGGGGAATCCCATTTAGGAGTGTTTTGTCTTCAAATACCTCCTGCAAAAGATGGTAGACTCGGGACAAGTCAAACTGAAAGGTTCTTCATCTTAGGTATCATGTGTTACTACTACAGATCCAGAGGAAGAATGCGAGTTCCAGGAAGTCAAAAGCAAAAATGCATAGAAATATGATGATTGGATGGTCAGAAAAACGATCAACCGAACTCATGCCATTTTTTTAACGCAATTGAAGAAACCAATTGTGTCTTATGCTATGAATGACATAGCAAAAAACTCTTCATAATAGGGAAAATCCTCGAAGAAAAGACATAATTCAAAGAAAGAGGAATAGTCATAAGAAGAAGAGATTGTTTCAAAGCCCAAGTTGTATTTGACTCTGGAAGATTTTATGCCATCTACTTCAAAGCCACAAGCACCTCCCCAGCAAACAACACAACCTAAACTGTCTAATTAGGCAGAGTCTTCATCAGATGAAGAGTTGATATTTGGTTCTGTTAATATGATTCACTTAACAGATCCTTATGCCAATCACAGTTTCGAGGTCGATGAGCCTGAATTCCCTGTATCAAACAGATGAATTAGAAGGAGTTTCAAAGGTCTGGGATACAGAGGAAGACGTGGATATCCCAGAAGCCACTATTCCAATCCTACCCCCACTAGAACTGTATATGCAGCAGAAACTCATGGAAGATCCCTTCAGTAGGCTCAAAAAGAATAAGAAAATTCTTCCATCAATAACAGATTCAGTCCTAGAACAATTATTCTGGAGGATCAGTTACAAGTTCCACCTTCTTCTTCTCAACAATTAAATAGATATATTCGATCTAATCTTCTAAATCTAGGAGTATTTACAACTCCTACCCTGATACAAGATGCATCTACTTTCAAAGAATCAACTTCTAAATCACCTGTAAAACCACATGTTTCTATTGGGAAACACAAACCATTGGACCAAAAGTATTATGTCTTGAAACATTTGGCCCAATTACCGGCCAAGTTATCAATTATGGATGCATTGAATTTATCAAAGGATCTTTGGGAGGCACTCATTGAGGCTTTGTTAAGTCCTCAAGAATTTGAAACTGGAATTGCTGCGGTTGAAGTCTACAATGTTGAGAATGGTCCTGCAGAATTCCATGCGGTGATATCTTTTACAGATGAAGATGAAGATGATGTCATGCATGGTCATATTAGAACTTTTTACATATCTGGAAAGGTCAATGGTGTTGACATCTGAAGAGATTTCATTGATAATGGTTCAAGAGTCAACCTCATCCCTATTCGTACACTTCATCAATTTGGACTCACAGAATCTGATTTATCTCCTTCTACTTTGATGTTACAAGGATATGATAAAAATGAACAAGAACCATTGGGCAAGATTAAACTCAAAACTCAGTTTATAGACCTTGTATCCAATTCAGATTTCATGGTTGTTGATCACGATACAGCCTTCAACATTTTTCTTGGAATACCTTGGATACATCAACATGCGGCTATCCATTCATCATACCATCAATGTCTCAAATATTGTTTCAATGGTAAAATTGGGACATTGTATGGTGATAAAGACCCCTTCAAAACATGTGAATATCAATACATTGAGGTGGAATTATATCACATGAAGGGTAAGGAGAAATCCACAACAAAGGAGGTAACCATGGTTAATGCTCCATATGGTTTGGAAAAGATTCCAGTAAACCCATTCATACATGTGAGTACAGATTATGCATTTCCTATCAGTCAAATTGAAAGGATATACCCGAATCCAAATACTCTTATGGAAACTTCCATAATGTCAATTATGGAAATCAAGCCAGAAAACATGGGAGAAATTGGTGATTCACCAAGCAATGATGAAACCTCAAATGGAGATGTCTTCATTTCATCCTCTGAAATACAGAAAGTCTATACTTCTCCAACCAGACCAGAAGAAGTTATAGCAATTTCAGATGTGAACGATGATGTCGATTATCAATCCATCATCTCCTCTTTATTACGCAAGGAAGACCTTTCATCATCAATAGGGTCAGAAATGGAAGCTTCTTCTTCAAGATGTTCAAATTTTAACATCTCTTCCGATCATGGAAATTATGCTTCATCATCTAATATGCAAGTAGAAGCAGAAGAGATAACATATGTTGAAGAAGAAGAGGAAGATCTCAGGGATGCTCCTCCAGCATTTGAAGAGGGTATCTCTACCACTGTGGATGAACTCAGAGAAATAAATCTGGGTATAAAAGAAGATCCATGCCCCACTTTAATTACTGTGACAATGACTCTTAAAGAGAAAGAAATGTATATTTCATTTTTGAAGCAAAATCAAGATATATTTTCTTGGAACTATACAGAAATTCCAGGGTTTGATCCTGATGTTGGTACTCATCGTTTGGGTTTTCCAGAAGAACATCGAGGATTTAAGAAAGCTGTAAGAAGAACACACCCAACTTATGCTTCCAAAATTGAAGCTGAAGTGGATAAGCTTATCAAAGATAACTTTTTCAGAGAAGTTCAATATCCCAAGTGGTTGGATAATATTGTCCCTGTGAAAAATAAGAATGAACAAATTAGAATTTGCATTGATTTTAGAGATCTTAATCGGTAGTGTCCCCGGGATGATTTTCCAGTTCCGATCACAGAACTCTTAATTCATGCAACAGCTGGCTATGAAGCACTTTCCTTCATGGATGGATATTCTGGGTAAAATCAAATCTGAATGGATCCAGAAGATGAAGAATCTACAGCTTTTAGAGCCCCTTAGGGTGTGTTTTGCTATCGGGTAATGCCCTTTGGCCTGAAGAATGCGGGCGCAACATATCAGTGTTCCATGCATCGTATCTTTAAACCCTTTTTAGGGAAGTTTGTTGAATGTTATGTGGATGATTTGGTGGTTAAATCCATGAAAATTTCTAATCACTTGGCTGATTTGGAAGTCAAATTCCACAAACGTTGGCAAAATAATTTGAAGATGAACCCCATAAAATGTGCTTTTGGGGTAACCTCGGGAAAATTTCTCGGATTTTTTGTACGCCATCATGGCATCAAAGTTGATCCTAAGAAGACAAAGTCAATCCTTGGTATGTAACCTCCTCGAAATTTGAAATAATTGAGAGGACTTCAAGGAAACATAGCATATATTTGGTGTTTCATCGCCAATTTGGCTGAAAAAAGTTTACCTTCACCAAATTGATGAAGAAGGGAGTCACTTACCAGTGGACTGAAGAATTACAAGAATCATTCAATATTCTCAAGAAATATCTCTTGAGTCCACCAGTATTAATGCCACCTATTGAAGGAAGGCCACTTATTCTTTATGTGACAGCTTTAGAGCGATCATTAGGTTCCTTCCTTGCTAAGATGAATGATGCTGGGAATGAAAACATCCTCTACTATCTCAGTTGGACTATGATTGAAGTAGAAAACCGATATTCAAGTATTGAGAAGTGCTTCCTAGCATTAATCATTGTAGTTCAAAAGTTGAGACACTACCTGTAACATCATGAGGTCTAATTGGTATCTCACAATTACTTGCTCAAATTCATCCTTAACCGTCCAATGCTTACAGGATGTCTGGCAAGGTGGGAAGTTATTTTGTAGTAATTTGATATCCAGTATGTGTCTCAAAAGGCAATAAAGGGCCAAGCTTTGGCTGATTTCCTTGCTGAACACCCTTCAGTGGAAGATACATCTTTAGATATTGAACTTCCTGATGAGGAAGTCTTTTCTATTCAAGAAAATCTTCAAACATGGGAAATGTACATTGATGGAGCTTCCAGAAGTCCAACAGGGAAGAAAATAGAAGATCCTAAATTCAAAAAAGTTAGGTTAGGAATTGTACTAATTTCCCCAGAAAAGGAAGTGCTACCCTATTCCTTCTTATTATGGTAAGGCGGTACAAATAATGAAGAAGAATATCAAGCTCTCATCATAGGATTGTAGTTTACGCTTCAAGCACAAGTGAATCACTTAAAGGTGAAAGGTGATTCAGACCTGGTAATCAAAAAAGTCAATGGGGATTATACCATCAGAAAATAAGAGTTAATCCCTTTGTATGATTACGTCAGAGAGTTAATGGAGGAATTTTCTTCGGAACCGACATTTTCTTATGTACCGCGATCAAAAAATGCTCAAGCTGATGCATTGGCTAATATAGCCACAGCTATGGAAGATCCAAATTGGGATGAGACAACCATCGGTATTTCCGAATGTCGTACAATTTCACCTTATGTTCAAGCCAAAAAAGAGGAAATCAATGAAATTAGCCCCATTTCGGAACCATATGGTCATACTACAGGATGGATGACACCTATCAGGGAATACCTTCAAAATAGAACACTTTCACTTGATAGAGCTGGGAAAGAACAAATCAGGCGATATGTGGTCAATTTCACTCTTTATTATAGCCCAGATCACCTAGAGAAAATTATCTACAAAAGAGGTTTTGATGGAATTCTCTTCAGATGCATTGACGGTGAAGAGAAAATGGCTGTCATGAAAGAAGTGCATGCAGGAGTCTGTGGTGCCCATCAGTCCGGACATAGACTATATGATCAAATTTGAAGGCTTGGATACTTTTGGCCTTCAATGATACAAGATTGTGTTGATTTCACAAAGAAGTGTCATTCTTTCCAAGTACATGCCAATTTCATTCATCAACCCCCAGAGTTGCTTCATACAACGAAATACTCGTGGCCATTTTCCACATGGAGAATGGATGTAGTGGGACCTAACCCTTTAGCAACAGCAAAGCAGTTTAAGTATATTCTTACTACTACTGACTTCTTTCCCAAATGGGAAGAGGCAATACCCCTCAAAGAAGTTAGTTCTAAAATCATTGTTATCTTCATCAAGTCTAACATCATTACCAGATTTGGTGTCCCTCATACCATATTGACGGACAATGGCACCAACTTCTGTTCATCCAAGGTAAGTAAGTTGTATCAAGAATACAACATCAAATCTAACCATTCCTCTGGGTATCATACAGCAGCCAATGTCCAGATAGAAGCCTTTAATAAGACACTTTCAAATATACTTCAAACGATGGTGGGTAAAGATAAGAAATCATGTCCTGATAAACTCTTCCATGCTTTATGGGCTTATCAGACCACCACCTACACTGCAATGCAGTCAACTCTATATTCATTGGTATATGGAACAAAAGTTGTCTTTTCCATTGATGTTCAATTACCTTCACTCATAGTAGCCATTTTTGATCAGTCATCTACAGATGAAAAATCTCAAAAGAAATTAGATGAATTAGAACAATTAGATGAGAAAATATTGTGCACTCTGTACCATTTAGATGTCTATCAGAATTGAATAACACGATATTTCAACAAAAAAGTTCTTATTCATTCATTCATTCAGGGAGAATTGGTATTGGTTCTCAGAACTCCAATGATACCAGGAAAGAAACATCCCAAGCTTTAGACAAATTGGGAAGGAACTTACTCAATACATAAGGTCTACTCCAACAGAGCTTATTCTTTAATCTCAATGGATGGAGAACTCATCACGACTCCAACCAATAGCAGATTTCTGAAGAAGTATTTTGTATAATACAAATACATCATCTGGTCTATGCATATGACCTTAAACTATTCGTACTCCATCGTCCAACATGACGTTAAACTGTGTTGTTCCCCTTTCGTCCAACATGATGTTAAACTATGACATCCTAGATACATGATGCTAAACTATACAGAAGTCCCTTACGTCCAGCAAGATGTTAAACTACATAACCATGGTCTATTCATATAACCTTAAACTATTCGAACCATCGTCCAACATGATGTTAAACTCTATTGTTTCCTATCATCCAACATGACGTTAAAATGTATTGTTCATTTTCGTCCAACATGACGTTAAACATTGTTGTCCTTGCTGCAAGACTTTAAACTGCATAGTCCCTTATACGTCCAGCAAGACATTAAACTGCATAATCACTGGTCCATGCATATGACCTTAAACTGTTCACACCATCGTCCAAGATGACATTAAACTATGCCATCATCCAACATGACATTAAACTATGAAAAAGTCCCTAATACATCCAACATGACGTTAAACTGTGTCCTCTTTTGTCCTTACTACATGAAATTAAATTGCATAGTCCCCCTTTCATCTAACATGATGTTAAACTGTATTGTCCCCTTTGTCCATACTTCATTAAATTAAACTGCACAATCCCTCTTTTATCTAACATGACAAAAAACTATGTTCACGTCCAACATGACGTTAAACTGTGTCCCTATACTTGTCTTACATGACGTTAAACTGTACTGCTCATTCTTCCTACATGACGTAAAACTGAACAAAGTCCCTTAATACGTCCTATATGACATTAAAATGTGCATTGTTAGGGTTGTTTCTACCTCTTGTTTCTCACACCGAGTATGACTCATGTGATCTTAGAGTAAACATAAACCATAACACCCTCTCTGGGCTGCTAACAATGTATAAGTCCCGACACTATTTTTTAGGTCGTTGTCCTCAAGAATAACTTGATCACCAATTCATTCTTCAATTGAACTACGCGGACTTTGATCCTTGCCTTCTAGGATGGGTACGTAGGCAACCTCCTGAGGTTCAATCCCAAAACCAATCTCTTCACATCTGTTCACCTCCGTCTCATACAATGTTGATTCATGAAATCACCCCTAGAACCAATATTTTTTTACATTGGTTCACCATCGTCCTCGCTATATGACGTTAAACTATTCACACTTTTTTCCTATATGAGAATAAACTACAACATTATTTGACACCCTCACCTGAGAGGGAATCATTATTTACATTGATATCCAATCATGTTATATTCTAAAGATTACGTGCATACATGGAAATGCCTGAACCTTTAACCAAGGGTCAAACCATCATTGCACTAAAGTCCCCTTTCACCCTTCACATGTATGAATCGAATCTGTACAGAGGGTATTTCAAGAACTACGTGCGGCTTGATTCCCATCCTTATGGGATATGTAGGAATGTTCGAGCATCCCTCGAATCCAGCCCCAAGTCTTTGGGCCTAACCTCAAATTTCACTTTCAGTCCCTTGGCTGAAAAGTCTCCCTGTGAAAACATGGATGTGGTATGAAAAACCTAGTTTTCATTCACATCAGGTTTATAACAAAAACACACTGTGTATTCCTTATAATGGTCCGAGTTCTATGACCCTAAACTAAGAACTCCTACACTCTCATCCCACATGACGTTAAACTATATTTCAAGAACTATGTATGGCTTGATTATCATCCTTATGGGATACATAGTGAAGTCCAACACCTCAATTTAGGACCCAACCACAACATGATTATGGTTAGCATTATCCTGTGTATCTTTATATACGTTGGAAAATTCCTATTTTGATGTGTCATACTCCTAACCTTAAATACTTTTATATCTTCATAACCCTTTTCTTGACTTCTGGTCACAAAATGTATGATACCTGAGAGTTATTTTTCTTGACTATGCAGCACATGCCCTTAGGCGGCCTTGCATAAGTAGTCTACATAACGGACCTGTCAGCCAAAAGATACTATTATTTGACTATGCAGCCAATTCCCTTAGGTGGCACTACATAATTCAACCCCTTAACGGGTTTTTCAAATAATGGTAACTTCATTCATGGGAAGAAAACCTCTTTTGTCCTTAGTTGTATAAACGACAATATGTAGGGATTGGCAGAAAATAACCATCCTTAACATATTTGTACCATACTCTTTTTCATGATCTGAAAGTATTCAAGTCTATGGTTTATATTTCCCTTCCCGAAGTTTGGGTCAGACCTTCATAGGAGTGACATTCATCCAATTCTTAGACAATCTTGATTGGAAATATCCTCTCCATATTCAAGTACCTCTCTCCATATAGCAGACTCTATACTTTGGAAAATTTGAATATCCATAAACTTTCACTGGATTTTTAGCAGTAGAAAAGTAAAATTTTTGGGAGTTCTTTTTCCTAACTATGTAGCACGTGCCATTAGGCAGCCTTGCATAAAGTAGTCTACATAATGGACCGTTAGCCAAAAGATTCTATTATTTGACTATGCTGCCAATTCCCTTAAGTGGCCCTGCATAATTCAACCCCCTAACAGGTTTGTTAAATAATGGTAACTTCATTCTTGGGAAATACTTATTCTAATGCCTTTTAGACCTTTTTCATATCATTCCTTAGATAAAAAATTTATTAAGTCATAGTTTACATGTTTTCACTTATACTTGAGTGTGGTAATATGTTTTCAGATAAATTGTCAAGGAATTGAGTTAATTTTAATCCATTCAGTCAAAGCTATTTCGACCTTAAACATTAGCCTTTTTATGTTCAACATGCATGACTTTAAACTGCACAAAAAAGACAAAGGAAATCTGAACAAAAGTCAAGTACCAGCTCACTAAACATACATTTCGTATGATTTAGGTAATATTGATCAATTAAAAGATTCAAAGTTTATAGGGTTATTTTTATAATCCTAGTAAAAACAAAACTATGTTTACTAGGCCCATTGGCTTAGGTAAAAATTTAAAGCAGGTAGCAAGAAAATGCAGGCACAAATGATTGAAGATGAAAGTATTCTTCATTGATTCACAAGAGTTAGAAGGACTTCCACGAACTGGAGTCTCTTCTCTTTTCCAATAATTACAAGTGTCTTTCAACATAACTCTTCATTTGATTTATGGTATCTTGATCTTCATCAGTAACCACCTAGAATTCATTCATTAAACTGGATATAATAAGAGATGTAGTGATACCATCTCTTCTTGGAACAATTGTAAAAGAATGTTCTTGAGTGCGGTTTGAGAAAATTTTTGGTTGATCAAATAGTGAATCTGTTTCTATCCAAGAGACATGGAAGATGAATACATGGATTTGAGAATGGAGCATTGGAAGTAAAGAGAAATTTGGAGAAATTACTCTTTTCAAATATTGTTTCTAATTTCATGATAGTCTTCTCTCTATCAACCGGCAATGGAAAACATATCAGCCCATGGTTGTCCATTTTCATATCTGCAATGAAGTGGCATGAAGGAAAAATTTGAAAGTTCACACCATTGTTGATGATGTTAATGCACAACATAACATAAATAGAGGAGTAACAGTGCGGCTGAATATCAGGCATATAATTCTTTGCATCTGTAACATTGACTCCTTGCAGATGACCATGGCCATACAGAGGCAAGTATATGCTCTGTGGAAAATTAAGATGATACTTATTCAAGTACTTGACCAAGTCTGGAAGAATACTATCATTGAT
This sequence comes from Viscum album, assembly GCA_963277665.1. Taxonomy (NCBI): domain Eukaryota; kingdom Viridiplantae; phylum Streptophyta; class Magnoliopsida; order Santalales; family Viscaceae; genus Viscum; species Viscum album. Next base: position 1,891,635,206 of record OY728135.1, read on the forward strand.
ATCATAGTAATCATGGCCAAAAATGTTCATCATATCATCAATCCGCTTTCTCTCCAATACATCATCCGTTTCAATTCTTCTAGGATCCATTGAATCTGCACAAAGGTCAAATAATTAACTCTTATGTGAGTTGATTTTTCATAAAATTTGTGAAGAAAAGTGACAAAATGGCTAAAGAATTACGGCGCGCAAGTCCAATTTTGGCACGCAAGTGTAACTATGTCGCACAGGTTTTTGGTGCATAGGTATCACCGCGTGGGTCAAAATACCTCTGCAGCAGCGCGACACAAACAAAAGCAATGAAACTGTGGAAAATCAGCAACCATCATGATGAGAGAACCTGTGTGGCGAGAGCTCGAACTGTTCAAAGATGGGTGATTTTCATGAGAATGGCCACATATTTATAGGCCAGGCTGCACCCCTATGTGCTGAAGCCTGCACGCCTCTCACATGCGCGCTTCTATCTATGCGCTAAAAACTTGCGCGCCACAGTTCCTTGGTTTTTTTCCTTTTTACCTCAGAGTCACATCCTCATTCTTTCAAATCCAACTCTGAGGGGGAAATTTTGTTGACGATCTTTTCCGTCACAAAGTCTAATGAATAAAAAAGGAAATACCTTAACAAAAAGTGATTCATCCTTTGAAGAAATATCAAAAATTGACAAAGGCATGAACAAGGACTTGCTTCCGCATGTGTCGCACAAGTTCCAAGATGGTCGCACAGGTATACTTGCGCGCCACATATTGGGTGCGCAGGTGACCTACACGCCCTATATAATTTTCTCCCAAAGGTCTTCAGTAACCTATAAATACCCCTTGTGGGCCCCCCATTTAAGAAAAAAAAAATCCAAAAACTCATATTTGATCTCTCGGCGCCCTAGTCTCTTCTCGAAGCCTTTCGAACACTTCTAAGGTAATTTATTACCTAGAACGGAAGATCTAAAGAAGGGGAACAAGACTTAAGTGTTGAAATTCATCAATACCTGCGCGCCTAAGTTTCTAACCCTTTATGGAAATGAATAGACTTGCGCGCCACCTTATCCCTTCAACAGAGCCTACACGCCACCCTTTTATAATCCTTTAGGGATAATACTAAGGGCTTGATCCAAGGCTCGCCCAAGTATTACCCTATGGGTTGGAAGGCGTGCAAGTACACCTGTTCCATGCAGGTATACCTACGCGACTAGTACCTGTGCGCCCTAATAGGACCTATGCGCCTACCTCTTTTTGGGTTCCCCTCCTGCTTATTCATCTCTTTTCTTCAAATCCACCTCTCCTTTTCAAGATTTATCCTTCAAAACCTTCTTCAAAGCCATTTTTGGCATGGTTCCTTTGTTGTCTTCCTTATCTGAAAAGAATTATGTGGAACATATCTTAAAACATAGTGATTTACATATCTTTATGTCATTAAGGTTAGAGATTTCATCCATTCACCCTTATCCTTTAAGATGAGAGGATCTTTAACCTGGGCCACCTTTTCAGGAGTAAGCCCCAGTCTTAATTCCGTTTGCTTGGGAATCCTCCTTAGGAGTAATCCCTAAGTCCCCTATTCATGGGCCTCCTTCTCATGAATAAGCCCTAATCACAAGCTTCTTTAATTTGGGAATCCTCCTTAGAAGTAAGCCCCAAGTCCCCTAACCTGGGCCTCCTTTTTATGAGTAAGACACAGTCTTCATGTTCCCTTAATTTTGGGCATCCTCTTTAGGATTAAGAACCAAGTTCTAAAATTTAGGGCCTCATTATCAAGAGTAAGTACAAAATTCCAAGTTCCTTAACCGGGGAATCCTTCTCAGGAATAATCCCCAATCATAATTTCCCTTAACCTGGGCATCCTCCTTAGGAGTAATCCCCAGTTTTCAAGTCCCTTTAATCTGGGCCTCCTTCTCAGGAATAAGCCCCAGTCATAATTTCTATTAATCAGTCTTAATTTACTTTTGATCTGGGATTCCTTCTCTGGAATAAATCCCAATTATAAGTCCCCTCTAATTTCAGCATACTTATCAGGATTAAGTCCTAAGTTAAGTATCCAAATCTCCATAAAGCACATATAACTTTATGGACCTTGTTCCTGGTCTTCTTCTCTGAAGTAAATCCCAATCCTAATCTATCTGGGCAATCATACATACATAAGCCCCATATTATTTATTATGGTTGGATCTTTCGTGGAACAATTGTCAGGTTTTACCAATAACTCTTGTTTCTCACACTGAGAATGACTCACATGAGCTTAGATATTAAAAGTAATTATGACATCTTTATTTGAGCCATAAACCATGCATAAAACTCATACTTATTTACTCGAACTATGTGGGTTATGATTCCTTTTCTAAACAAAGGATTCGTAGGTAGCCCATCTGCGGGTACAATCCCAACTTTGAAATAATCCATGTCCTTCTGAACGATAATAAATTTCAAGTGCCCCACTGAGTGGCTATAAAACCAGTATGGTTATCACAATGACCAATAGATCTCTATATAATGTATTGAAGGATACCATTGACTAAGAATCTCCAAAAAATACAGATGATTCTCTATTGATGAAGAACCTAGAATACATATAAAAGATTCTCTAAATCTCATACATATCAATCAGTGATTTTCAGATCTAAAGGCAAACTAATTTTCATACTTGGTAATTTAATTAGGATTCAAGAACATAACTTAAATCTATAAAGAGAGTCACAAAGTAGAAAATAATTCCCCCCATAAAGGTGTGATGAGTCTGACCTCCCATCCTCTCGACCAATTCAAATTCTTAAGCCTCATCGGTTCATAACTAATGAGAACCTACCTTTTAAAAGTAGGTCCAAATAGATATAGAATAATTGGATGTTTCCGGTTCTACGAACAAACTTGTTATAAACCGATTGGAATGTTTGAACCTTAAACAAATGAGGTCATCCCCATTTTTAGCACGAAACAGTTTCTCAGCTTCCTGATGTGTTATAAATGGTGTGGGTTTATTCTTATATATAAACTAAGACTATTTATGAAAAAAATTATTTAACTCTACAATCAATCTTAACATGGTAAACAGAAATCCAATCCTTACCTAGAATAATATCAAATTCTACTAGGGGCAAGACAAAAACGTTTTCAAGTGAATTATTTACACAAGAATATATAAAAATATTATTATAATTTCATTTTTACCTTAATATTTTCCCAAGTGTTTTTACCATAAGTTCTGTCATAATATTTTGAGGTGAAATTTCCAATTTACCAGAAAATTTCTCAGAAATGAGAGAATTTTTAGACAATATATCAAAAAATATATTAGAAAAATATGAGAAAAAAAAAACAATGTACCCCATACCACTTCATTGAATGGACCAACATTTTTTAAAGTAGTTTAATAGGATTTTACCACACCTTTTTGCTTATAGTTTTACTACTTCCCATTATTCAGGTTCCTCTTTAGACACACTTTTATATAATGACCCATATCATTAAAATTAAAATTTTTTACTGTATGTATATTATAATTATTCTTACCATTGCCATAATATTTTTCATTACAATTATGAGCCATATTCCTACATTTAACACATCAGAAATAATAACCAAACTTTCAAAGGCATTCCCCAATTTGTTTTTACCAGAATTCTCACAAACTAAAAACCTAATTTTTGTTGGAGTCGGTGGCCTAGATCCAACTACTTTGTACTTTATTCATTAATAAAAGCCTTATCACATCTTGATTGTTCTTCTACATGACAATTCATGTGATAATGTCCTAAGGATAATTGTTGTATTGAAGGGTCATAGCGGATCCCTGCTATGATGAGAACCCGGAATTTACATAACAATATTCTTAAATATATTTTCTATGGACGAATGATGTTATTTGAGGGACAAAAATAATACAGGCCATTAGGGGTGAGGAATCATAAAACTTTGAGGCACTTTCTGATGGTGTGCGCCCTTGGTAATATCCAAGAGGATATTATGAGAACGAGACCCGCCAATAGGAAATCCACATTTCATAGTGTCATTGGATATTCCTATATGTGGACATGTGTATTGGTCATATCATTGATTATAATAATTTAGTTGTTTCAATTCAAGTTAATCATTCTTAAAAAAATATGAATCTCGAGATCTATTCCCCCCCTCCCATTTCTCGTTCACCTTATAGAAACAAATTTTTCTTTTAATTTTGATTAAAATAAAATAGAGGAACTCATCCAGAGGTGCGAAACCCTCCTGGCCGTACAACACCAGAATACACGGAATGTATTCAGAAGTACATGCCATGTAGTCTAGGTTCAATGAATTGACTGATTCGCCCAATCTGGCCATGTATTGAATCCAATCTATGTCATTTATAACACCGTGTGTTAACCATGAACAAGTGGCACATAGTTTCCTGATTACACGCCGTGTGGTCCAAATGAACACATCATGTAGTCCCTTCAGGTTAGGGTTGGACCGTGTACCCCAGACATGGCTTGCCTGGATGGAAACTGTGTAACGTGAAAACTACACGACGTGTGTCCCACTGAACACGCCGTGTACTCCAAAACTTTCCGAAGTACATCAATACGCCATGTCCTCATGCGTGTACTTCAGATGGATGGTGAACAAAAAGTACACACCGTGTAGTCGGAACTACATGCCTTGTACTCATCCAAATTACACAGATTTATTAAAATTTATTATTTTATTATATAAACCCTTGAGACGTGTACCATAGTGCAGGAGTAAAGTTGAGGCAAAACATGTGATAGGTGTTTTATATATATGTGTTTAATTTAACATCTGTGTAATGAATGGAAATTCAATGGGTTGCCTCCAAGTCACAAGTTACATATAGGGACAATTTTAAATGAATTTATTTGTTTAAAATTATGATGGATGAGAATCTCAAGGAAATTATGAAAAGTGTTTGAGATAAAAGGATTGATTAATTAAAGATAATTAATTGATTTGAGCATGATTTATCTTAAACAAGAATGATTGAATAATTGAATGATAGTTTTATTTATGTGTAAATATCATTTCATGTACGCATGATCATGATCTAGACCAAGACCTTTGTATGTGAATGGTTTCTTTTAATTTATCATTTGAATTAAATTTGTTGGCCAGTGAGCCTTCTGCTCATTAATATGTAGGGCCTGCGTGCCCAATGATTCTTTTATGTAAAAACACCTTTTTACCCCTCACCTACATGTGAGATAAATTCATATGTAATGGTTGGAACTCCCAAGATGGTGGAGGCGGCACAATTCAGGATCCAAGGCGAAACCAATCCAAGTAGATACAATGGTGGACAAGTGGAAAGCTCTAAACACAAACCTGAAAGATTCAAGGTGTTTCTCCCCTAGGTATTGGGTTAGTTTATCAACCTCTAGATAAACTAACTAATAGAAGAAGCTCATGCTAATACCATTTATTTTATTTATGTTAGTTTCATGGTTTATTTATTGTGGGTGTGTTGTCATGATCACACAATTAATGAATTAAATGAGCATGCAATATGGAACTAAAATAAAATAGGCTTACACATAAATATTATCTTAGAGATGGTTAATCACTTAAGTATATCACACTTAATATTAAAAATAATGTAATAAAAGATAGTAAATTAGAAATTTATGTATAAGGATAAAATCCCTCAACGAAATATTAAGTCGGTATAGCCTTCCATAATCTTGGTTAGAATCATACCATAGTTCAAAGTGCTTGACCAACCCTAGTTGGGGTGCTTTCAATTATCAGGGAATTATAATTCAAGGTTTTGGATTGAATTGATGTGGTTCACATCAAGGGTTGACTACCACATCAGGACTTGGTGTGACCAAGAGGTAAAGGTTGAGGAAATCCAAAATAAAAGGATTTCAAGATTGGTGGTCCACTCAGCGGATCAAGGAGCTATGAGTTAATGCAATTGGCATTTAGAATGCCTACCTAAAACCCTTCAAGTTTCTTGAACAAACCTATTTAGGGAAATGAAAAGGGAATTATGGATCCTTTCCACTAGAATATTCAGGCAAAAGAATATTCTGAAGTCAATAGTGAGGGCTATTGGATTTCGATAAAATAGTGGGAGACTAATAAGTATTAATTTATTTATTTGTCTCAATTTTATAATAAATTAATAAAAATTTTCTCATCTTTATTTATAGAAACAGAAATAAAAATGACTTCAAACATATCATTGTAAACCATACTCGAGAAGGAAAACCTTCTCACCGGCACCAATTTACAAGAGTGGTAGAGGCGTTTACACATCATCCTTCCCCATGAAAGGAAATTGTATGTGTTGGAAGAGCCTATTCCAGTTTTTCCTAGAAAGGAGGCCAGTGATGAGGAACTGTCTCTCTACATGAAACACATGGATGATTCCCCAGATTTCTAGTGTTTTATGCTATCAGCCATGTCTAATGAGCTCTTGAAGCAACATAAAAACATAGATGCGTATAGCATGATGTCTCACCTTAAGGATCTCTACCAAGAGAAGACAAGACAAGAGAGATATGAGATCTCCAACGCTTTGTTTACAACTAATCTTGGAGAGTCTATGATAGATGGGACTCATGTTGTCAAGATTATTGGCTACATTGAATTCATAGACATCTTAGGGAATAAGTTTCCGGATGATTTGCGTATAGATCTCATCCTATCATCACTGCCCAAGACCTTCTCTAGCTTCATTGTCAATTATAACATGAGAAAAAATGAGAAGAGTCTATCAGAGCTTCTAACCTTAATTTTCTAGGTAGATAAGGACATGGGGCATGACAAACCCGCATTCATTTTGGTGAATAAGAAAAAGAAGGACAAGGAAAATGTGCCAAAGACTTATAAACGGTCCAAAGCTTCTGAGCACCGTCCTTCCAAGAAGGGGAGGATCCAGAGGCAGGGCAAGGAATGGGAGGCTGTGTGTTTTACATGTGGCAAGTAAGGCCACTAGAAGAGGAACTGCACCCAGAAGCTTGGGGATGCTAAAGGTGCGTTTGTTATCGAGTGTAATCTTTCTATTTCTACTCATTGGGTATTAGATACAGTGTGTGGGGCTCACATATGTATTCAAATGAAGGAACCAAGTATATTTTGAAAGATAACCATAGGAGAGGTGGATCTTTGAGCTGCCAATGGCACAAGGCTAGCTGCATTGGCTATTGGCGATTACCACCTCTTATTTCCGACTGGGATGATTTTGGTTTTACATAACTGTTATTATGTGACTAGTGTTGAAAAGAACATAATTTATGTATCTTGTTTGGATATAGATGGATTTATTTTCAAATTTGGAAATAAGGGTGGAATCTTTTATAAGAAAAACATATGTTATGGTATGGCACATTTAAATAATGGTTTGTATGTATTAAATTATGAAAACCAAGTGTTGGCAATTGATAAAAAACAAACTCACATGACTCATACATCACCCAGTTGTGGCATCACCATCTCAGTCATGTAAACGAGAAGTGCTTGACAAAGCTCTACCAAGACGGTTATTTGGAATCTATTGAGCTAAACCCACTTGATAGATGTCACACTTGTTTATAAGGAAAAATGACCAAGCCGCCATTCAGTGGATAAGGTGAAAGGGCCACAGAGCTTCTAGGATTGGTGCACACGGATGTGTGTGTACCATTTACAGTAGAAACAAGAGGTGGATATTCTTACTTCATTACTTTTACTGATTATTTGAGTAGATATGGATATGTCTACTTAATGAGTTATAAGTCAGAAGCCTTAGAGAAATTTAAGGAATTCAAGAATGAAGTATAGAATCAGATTGGTAAGAAGATAAAGAAACTTAGATCAGATCAATGTGGAGATTATCTAAACCAAGAGTTCATCTATATTCTATGGGAGTTTGGGATTCTATCTCAGCTCACTCCTCCTTATACACCACAGTGAAATAGTGTTAGTGAATGGAGGAACCGCACCTTGTTGGACATGGTGTGGTCAATGATGATTCATACAGATCTTCCATTATCCTTTTGGGGATATTCATTACAAACTATAGCATACACATTAAACCGAGTACCAACTAAGGAGGAAAATGGTATTCCATCCGAGTTATGGAATGAAAGGAAACCCACTTTGTCGCACACACCTGTATGGGAATGTGAGGCATTTTTTAAGGCCTTATTAGGAAACAAAATAGAACCCCAAGACATGAGGTGTATCTTTATAGGATATCCCAAATAAACAAAAGGATATTAACTATATAACCCTTCATAAAAGAAAGTGACTATTTCCAGACAATCCATCTTTCTTGAGAGGGAGCACATCCTCATGAAGGATAGTGGGAGCAAGATGGACTTCGAGGAAGTTGATGCTGAAGATACACATGAGTTGGTACAGGAACAAGTTCCACAGGTCCCCGTGGAAGAGGTTTTAGAAACCCAAGTACCGCATAAGAGCTCAAGAGAGGTAAGGGAAAGGAGAGAGATTTGGCTTCCTAGTCACCGAGGATAGTGAATCATTATTGTTGGAAAATGATGAACCTCTCTCTTACAAAGAAGCTATAGAAATCTCAGAAGCTATAAGATGGATAGAAGTTATGAATTCTGAGATGGATTCCATGTATTAGAACCAACTCTAGGTTATGGTCGATGAGCCAGTTGGTGTAAAGCCTGTTGGATGAAAATGGGTATTCAAGAGAAAACTAGACATGGGAGGTTAACTTATCACCTATAAAGCAAGGCTAGTGGATAAAGGATTCAGACAGAGTCAAGGAATTGACTATGATGAAACCTTATCTCTAGTTTCTATGTTTAAATCCATAAGAATCATACTTTCCATAGCAGCTTACCATGACTATGAGATTTGGAATATGGATTTTAAAACATCATTCCTTAATGGGAACCTTCAAGAAGATGTCTATATGAAACAACCAGAAGGTTTTGTGACACCAGGTGAAGCCAAACGGGTTTACAAGTTGCAGAAATACATTTATGGATTAAATAAAGAATCCATATCATGGAAAATTTGATTTGATGAAGCCTTAAAGGAATTTGGTTTCATTAAGAACGAATGTGAGCTAGGTGTTTATAAGTGGTTTAATGGGAATGCAATCGTTATCCTAGTAGTATATGTTGATGAAATATTACTTATTGAAAAAAATTTACCAGTCTTACAGTCAGTTAAGGACTGGATGAACAAGTGTTTCTCCATGAAGGACATGGGTGAAACAACCTACATTCTAGGGATCAAGATCATTCGTGATAGATCCAATAGGCTGCTTGGACTAAGTCAAGGTACATACATTGAACAGATACTAAAGAGATTTAGTATGGAACAATCCAAGAGAGGATTGGTTCCAGTGTAACATGGATTACATATTTCTAAGAAAATGTGTCCCCAGACACAATAGGAGAAGGATAGAATGAGTAAGATCCTGTACGATTCGGCTATAGGATCCATCATGTATGTCATGTTATATACTAGGTTTGATGTTGCCTATGCACTGAGCATGGTAGAAAGATATCAAGAAGATCCAAGAGAACAACATTGTACTGCTATTAAGACTATCATTAAGTATCTGAGAAGAACTAAGGATATTTTCCTGGTGTATGGAGGAGACGAGGAGCTTGTCATCAGAGGGTATGCTGATGCTGGTTTTCAGATAGATCAGAATGATCTAAAGTCGCAATCTGGATATGTTTTCTGTCTCAATGGAGGAGATGTGATCTGGAAGAGTTCAAAGCAGCCAGTTGTCGCAGATTCTACAGCGGAGTCCGAATATATAGTGGATTCTGATGCAGCCAAGGAAGCTGTATGGATTCAGAACTTTATCCAGGAGCTTGATGTGGTGCCTAGCAGTAAAGATCCTATCACGTTGTATTGTGATAATACTGCAGCGGTGGCTCTTGCAAACGAACCAAGGTTACATCAACAGACAAAGAAAATACTCCGAAAGTATCACCTCTTGAGGGATTTCTATCAAAGGGGTGAAGTTGCAGTGAACAGAGTGTCCACATAAGAGAACGTGGTAGAACCCATGACTAAAGGCCTATCTCAGTAGAAGCATGAATATCATGTGAGAGCTAGCGGGTTAAAGGTTGTTAGTAGTTGGCTCTAGTACAAGTGGGATTATATTGGAGTTGGTGTCCTAGAACTATCTACTTTGTACTTTATTCATTAATAAAAGCCTTATTACATCTTGATTGTTCTTCTGTGTGACAATGCATGTGATAATGTTCTAAGGATAACTGTTGCATTAAAGGGTCATAGCAGATCCCTGCTATGATGAAAACCCAGAATTGCCATAACACTGTTCTTGAATATATATTCTATGGTCGGATGATGTTATTTGAGGAACACAAATAATATAGGTCATTAGGGGTGAGGGCTCATAAAACTTTGAGGAAATTTCTCATGGTGTGCACCCTTGGTAATATCCAGGAGGATATTATGAGAATGAGACCCACCAGTAGGAAATACACATTTCATAGTGTCATTAGATGTTCCTATCTACGGATATGTGTATTGGTCCTTAGACTTTAATATTATTATTAATGGGTATTACAACTCGCACACTTAGATGTATTGACAAAAACTGTGACGACACACTGTTTGTAGCGAGGTTGGATACATTGGGTGCGTCACGAGTAATATTGCATTAATACATAATGTGAGAAAGTATTTCTCCCTTTTATTTCATAACAGAAGTAGATAACTCAGTCCCTTTGATGGAACTAATATAGCCTAAATAATTCCATGTCCATGATAAGGAATGGGAGAGTTCAATTACGGAAAGTCAAAGAAAGAATAATCAAGCACATGGGTTGATGGCACTAGCATGAAACCCACTTGATTCAAGATATCATGACAAAGTGATTATATTACATGGTAAGAGTTCATATGAGGTGACATGTCATTATGGCGTTAAATTCTTTCTCTATGGGTTCCCTGGTGTGTTGCTAGACTCTAACCTTGGACTTTAGGCAGCCTCCACCTAATGCCACTGAGAAAGAGTCCTAGAGGGTCATACACTAAGTGTGTCTATGTATCTTAGTTAAATATTAATTTAACAAGTTAAATAAAAATTATTCCCGACTGTGGTTAACTAATTATTTAAGGATGCCTGATCACATTTTTTTGACACTAGATATTTGAGAGAATATATTGTGGAAAAAATAATATATATTTATTAGTGAGTAATGTAGTGACATTTATTTAACAAATAAATATCCATTACTCAAGGAATAATAAATGTGGTGGAGGAAATAAAGAAAAATGGAAAATAAAATTACATGCCATGTATATTGAATATACATGCCGTGTAGTTTTATGGAAAATGAGTACAAATCGTGTATTAATGATTACACGGCGTGTAGTTTTCCCAGTTGGGATTTTGAGGAAATAATATCGTTTTATTAAATTATATTTATTATAATTAGTGTGGGTGCATGTCAAGGAATTAATCATTTGGCATGGGGATTTTCAATAAGAGATAATGAAATAAGTAAAACACGTAACACATTTATTTATTGTCACAACTCTATAACCTCAAACCTGATTATAAATATCCTCAAAAACCCAACACTTTTCTAGGGAGAATTTTTGTGCACAAAAAATCTGGAGAGTTATCTCAAGGTCTGAGGAACTCTTTCCTCCATGAATGCTCTCAAGAATTAGAGAGATCCACCACCATCGGATCAAGGCGACTGAAGGCGGACATCGGAAAAGAAGATTCTTCTATGCTAACACCCAAAGATCCCTTCGTCGATGTCTAGAGATACGTGGAGCATGTGTGGATCACCACTAGAGGAATCCTACACTTGGATTCTACAACGCAACGATGGATCACACCTGATCGTGACCAGAGACATCAACGAAGAAAGAATTCCATCAAGGTAATATTGTCAATTAATTAAATTAATTCTAACCAAAATATGATTATCCTATCTCTATGGTTCTAGGACTACCTCTTTTGTTTTTATTTATTCGTTATATTCTGAAGATCTGTCATTTTACATCGTGACAGATCTCAGATTGATCGTTGATAACGCTAAAATTAAAGTTGGGCAAACCCACCAACACACTTTTGTTGCACTCAGAACCTATAAGTTTCTTACCATAAAACTTATTTGATTCATTATTTCATTTTACTTCTACCTAAACCTATATTTGAGCTGGTTTTTCAAGTACACATGATCATTTATAAAATCCATTTCCACCTTCTCCTTATATTGAATATGTTTTTTGTAACTTTTGAATTGATGAGATGCCAATGCCCTTCAATATTTTTTCTTCAATACTAAGTAAAAATGATTGATTTTAATATTTATATCCTGGAAAAAATTTTATGTGTATCTTACCAATAAAGAGCATTTTTCTTCGTATACAACCACTGAATCTTAATTATATCTCAATTTAAAGATTTTTTTATCCTAAGTCACGATTCTATAGGAAAATATTTATCAAGGAAAATATATTTTAATTCATCCCATTCCAAATCATCAATCTCCTCACTATCCCAGATATTATTATCCATTAACCACCATTTATCGGTTTCACATTCAAAAGGTAAATAGAAAGACTAACCATTTGATGTTTTGATCACCCCATGAAATTGGGAATATTTTCTAGGTATTTAATCCACCCTTCATCTACCACTCAGTTAGAAGATACACTAAATACAGGAGGGTGTTGCCTCATAAAATGTTCCACCATTGACATATTCCTCTATGGTCAATCTAACTGATCTCATGCATGGATTACACCTCTATTTACAACACGAATCAACTAATCTATTACTATAAAAAATTGCTCAATTCTAATTCCCACAATTCTTGTTTCAAAATTCCTAAGGATATTATCCTCTTAGAGCCTTCCTACTTCAGCTTCCCTGTTTTATCTATAGATAACCATTCTAAAAAGATATATCTTAGATGAAGAAACCTGATAATATTTAAAATATATATCATTTCAACTTAATGATAATGTAAAAAATAATTTATGGGTATTTTATTAACATTATCTTAACCCCTAAAGTCTTCTAAACCTTTCTATTATACCAATTGTAAGGTCACAAACTTAAACATTACATAATCTAGTTAATTCAACTTGAATTCACTTTTATACATTCCCAAATATCTTTTAGGTTTAGAGTTTTAGAAAATTATTTAATAACCTTGTATATATAAATTAATATATTACAAAGTATATACTTCTACTCAATATCTATTTTTTCCACAATATGAAAGTTTTGAAACAAAACATGATTGATTTCAATAATTAAACTTCACAACTTTAAAATTGAATAATTATCTTCCTTTACCCATCCAAAAACCATATGATTTTTTAAAACTTGGGATGAGTATAAAAATATCAGTAAGGGACATAAAAGAAAGAAAGAAACTATTATTAAATGAATTAAAATATTTTTAAAATTTTTTAACTTTTACACATAAAATATAAGATATTTAGATTACCTTATGAAATCATAAGTTTCCTATAAACCCATATAAATCATACATAAATAATGAAAGGTAACTTTTGGAATTATTTTCATGTAAACATTATATATAATTTATCTATCTTAGATACACAGGGATTAACCATCATGGTTACACTCAGAATAACCATCACAGTAAATTCCCATAATATCTTAGGATAAACCTAACCAGTTAACTCTCTCCTTTTATCCAATGCATTGTAGTGCTATAATGGGATCACCCGACCTTGTTTTATCATATAACTACCCATCATCATAATAATTACCAAGAACCATGATATTATCATAATTCAAAAATCTCTTATAAAAGAAACATTCTTGAGGAAAATAAAATTTCTATTTTGAAATCACTTTTCATTTTTTAGAAACTGTACACTTGTAAATGAAAAAAATTTATTTGAAAATAATCTTGTAAAATTTTAAAAGAAAAATAAAATCAATAAGGAATAATAAAAGTGATAAAATACTATTATTACAAAGAAGTAAATACATTTCTTTAGTAAAAAGAGTTGTAACTTGAAAAGAGGATTTTTAGAAAGAATATCCCTTACCTTATGTAGAAAAATATTTAACACTTGTATTTAATGCCATGAATAATAAAATTAGATTAATTAATTACTTAATTAATAACATTTTAAATATATATTTTATTTATTATCATTTTATTATGTTCATTTATGTATATTTCAATGAGTTATAAATATCAAAATTATCGTTCTAGGAGAATTTGTTTTATGGATTTATGGTTGGTTCCCCTGAGTATAATTATGGGATTTCTTATCAAATGGAAGGAAAACTAATTTTTTTTAAATAAATGGTACTAATATACTTACATAATTTTAAAATATCTCATATATAATTTTTTTAATATGAGTATGATTAATTAGATAAAACATTAATGATAAATGTTTGGTTTTTTTTGGTTTTTCCGACCATCACAAACTGGTTTTTTATTTAATATTATGCCAATAAATTAGTTATAGAAATCTAAAAAGGTTATAGTATACATATTGAAATCTTTTTTAACCATAATAATGGTTTTATGGATATCCTTGAATGTGGTAAAGAAAAATAAAAAGTCTTCATCCCTGAAGGCAGTGAGTGGACACATCACAGATGATGTTTTCAATTTTTAGAATAACAGGAGAAGAGAAGAGGTTTGATGATGGATATTCCATTAAAAAAATAAAATCCCAGTATATATATATGATATTAGAGTTATAAGGTCATTTTTGGATAGGGTAAGTGAGTATAAGGTAGAAATAAAGAAAGAAATAGTTTAAAAGAGAAAGAATGGTGGATTTTAGAATGTTGTCTCTTTGAGAACTAACCATAGGACACTTGGTTTTGGAATTTTAGCCAGACCAGAAAGTCTTGGATGTGGGGAAGTGTCTTAGGAAGTTAACTAGGTATAATTTAGAAAATAATCAAGGCATATAAGGTGTGATGAGAAGAGTTGGTGAGGGGTGATATTTATAGGTAGAGGAGAGGGGTGTTATTGATTATTATATTCATTTTTTTATTATTTTGGATCAAGACTATCAATTGTGTTGATTATTTTGACTATGAGTATTAAATATTTCATCTAAAGTTGAATTAATGGTTTCTTACATCAGAAATGACTAAAAAATTCATGTGTTTGGCTTATAATGTTAAATACCGTAAATTACCATATTTCACTATTTACAAAAAATTCAACTATTTCAGACTAATAAAAAAATTAACCATGACTATTTTTTGATGGGTATAATACGAATATGGAATCAATTTTTTGAAAATAATTTTCTAAATACGAGAAATTTTATTTTTAAATAAAATAATCATTTATTCAAAAAATACTGATTTTAAATATTTAACCAACTTTATGATACTTTGAAAAATTAAATAAGGTATAAAAATATTCTATTATACATATAATACAACAAAATATTAAATTATGAATCTATTTTATGAAAATAAATTTTAGTTTAAATATTTATATTAATAATAAAATTTTAAATAAACATTTATGTTTCAAAAAATACCAACTCTTAATTTATCATTTTGAAAATGTGTATTTACTTATTCCATAATATAAATATATCATATTTTCTTTTATAAGATACATAAATTTTGTCTATACTTTCATTGGAAAGGTTATTATTCAAATAGATAGATTAATATTCCTAATGTAATTTTACTATTCCAATGGTCTGGTTACTATTCCATTAGTATAGATTCCTTTATTTCAACAAATACCACTTATTTAATTATACATTTATAATGAATTTAACTATTTAATTCTATAATGTGAACCAATTATTCTCTAATAACCTGGGTTTTTACATTGATGCTTCTAAAAAAATTCTTAATTGGCATCATAAAAAAGGACAAGATGTTCAATTCTTAGGAACTCTCATGTGTGAGTGAGAAGAGAATCATGAATATCCTCCCAAGGGTTTCATGATTAGTTAACTTATGTTTAGGATGGTACGTACCCATGGTTTACATAGAGAAGTGGATTTCAAACCTACCCTATAGATTCCTCAAGAGTGAAAAATATATTCATCATGTAGTTCTCTAAAAATAACTAATTGACACATCTTCAAAATTTATCAATTGGAATCATATCTGGTTTTACCTTTGATTAGATCTAGTTTTATTTCCCAATTTTTTCTCTGATATATATCAATTATATATTTTAAAATGTTTAAGTATCTTTTCAAATTAGATATGGACATTTCTGCCAAAATATTAAAGATCTTCTAGAAGAAAAATGATAAAAAAGTAATAGTCTCTTGAAAGTGAAAAAAGAAAAATAGGATCAACCACTAGTTGAAGGAAATAAAAGCTTTAATTGTGTTGATATATTGGTTTATAAATATCCTCTTAAGGAATATTATTCAAGATATGAAGATTATGTTCATATTGAATCATTATGTGATTTTTTAAATTGAAATAATGGATTAAATAAATTTTTTTGCCATTATATGTGTCACACAAATTCTTGAGTTTGTTAAGGGTCTATAGGATGACAAATAAAAACTTGGATTTTTAATTAGTTTCTGTAGGGAATAAATTAGTTGAGATGTTTAAAAAGTGAAACACTATTATCAAAAATATGAAAGAAAAGTAACAAATCTTATAGTTATATAAATATATGTATTATTTGTAAGAATGATAGTTTCAAAAGGTGTGTTGTGATAGGGTTTATAAAAAAAAAGATTTTGAATATATAATACATTTATTAGAAGAAAAATAGAGTTTCTATGATTATGAAAAATGATTAGTTTGAGATCAAGGATAAAATGACAATGGATATTGATAATTATTTTCAGTATGAAAATAATATACATGAAAATCAGATGAAGATTATGAGAAAGAAATATAAAGATTTGGAGAAATCTCTTGAAGCTCATAGGAACACTCTAAATATGAAATGTCTTGACCTAGATGGAAATTAAAGAAATTTGAAAATCACCCAACATGAATATTCACATAAATCTACAAAAAGATATAATTCCATAAATATTTCCAAAAAAGATTATTATTTTATAAAGATATACAATTTAGTTGAAAGAAGGTATTTAAATCATCCATCGATACATATATTGCAAGCTCAAAGAAAAAGACACCACTTTTCCCAAAAAATCGATTTTAATTGATTCTTTTTACATGAAAAGTTCTTATTACATAGAAAAATATGAGAAAATATTGGTGGAAAAATTCCAATAAGTCCACCAATACCTCATGTGTGTATTTAATCATGAGAAAGAACAGTGAATCCCCAAATAGTGCTTAAAATATGGGTCATCTAATTTTAAAAAACAAGGTGTTAATTGTATTTTGACTAAGTTCAAAAGAAAAATATCAATGTTTATTGGTTACTGTTGGTGCCTAGGAAGGTTTGGGTTTAAGTCCACTGATTATTAGCATAATATTTTAATACATGGAGATTATATATATACAATATTAAGAGGAGAATATCTAAAATGAGAAAGAATCCTACTAAGAAAAAACAAGGCACATAAAATAAATTAAATCTATTCATTAAAAATAAATTTAAAAATATTGAACATTTTTGTGGAAACTAAAATAAAGGTGACCAAAGTGATGAATAGTGATGTTATAATTCATTCTATGAGGTTCCACAATCTTTCAACAAAATAATATCACAAATTATAGAGAAAAATTAAAGAAATAAAGATGATGATTCATCCATGGGATATAAGAAAAAACTAAACTACACCTTAGAAGAATATTATGAAAGATGCTTTACTAAAGAAGAGATGATTTTATTCTGGGAGAATAGGTTATATCATAGATCTTAAAAAATATACCATGAATGTCAAAATTAGAGAAATAAAGTTTAATAAATTAAGATAATAAATTCAATAGAGAAATAAAGGTATTGGTTTCTTAGAATACATCCATGAAAATGAATATAAGATGTTTCCAAAAAAGGGTAACCCAAATACTCTTTAGAAGCCTTGTGGAAATTCCAAGGCAATTGAGAATGTTACTAAAGAATTCATGATTGTTTTGAAATCCCAATTGGAAATTGAAAAAGAATATAGAGTATGCATAAAAGAGTGAATGTACCTTGATATTATACATGAAAAATCCTTATCATATATGAATAATCCCAAAAATAAAAAGAATACCATGATTCACAAGGATGATCAGGTATAGAAAATTAGAGGAGAATAAATCACAAAGAGTTCTCACCCCACTAGTGCTAAATTAAAAAGTGTTTTTGTGTTGATAAGAAAATATTAGTTATGTTTCTATCATTAATAAGAAAAAGAAAACCAAATTATTCCAATATATCTATGTTTATTATTCTTTTTTGTGAATTAAAGATGATGTGTGTAGGGGGAGAAAATGAATTCTGTGAAATTATTTCAACATTTAGTATTATCCATCAGAGATTTTTTTATCTGATATCTTGACGCATCCTAGAAACACTTCAACATAAATCAGAAATATAATATTGAATTTCATTTTAAATAAGACTGGTCATGATGAAGGGATATTAGAGATCATCCCTTTATGAGGGAGATAAGTTTTGAGAAAGCTTCTAGATATTATTATTTCATTTGAATTTTTAATTTTTTGAAAATTCTTGGAAATTTCATTGATGATTTATATTTGCCTAATTCTCCCATACTTGTTTTGAAGGAATCAATTAAACAGTTAAAGGGGGAGAAATTGAATTAATAAATGACATGAAATCTGAAAAAAAAATGTTTTAGAATTGTATGATTTTTAATTGTTTTTTGATTTTTTTTGTGTTGAGTACAAGTGATTATTTGTAAATTATTATTAAACAACCCTTGGAAAGTGAAATCTTAGCTGTTGTAACATGTTGAAAATTTTATGGAAAAATTTTATTTCAATGTTAGTCTATCTTATTATCTAAAAAAATCTAGATCACATAGGCTTAAAGTTGAATAATTTATGGCTCAATACTATTAGAATTGTGGTGCTATCCATCACTCAAGTTTCTCAAGTTTTACTTGCATTAAAGATAAGAAGATGAATTTTTAATCATGATTGAATTTTGAGAATAGTTTGAATTGTCCTTACTCTTAAATAATTGTATTTTTTGTTAATAATAAGGGTTAAAAAATGGGTAAATTCTAAAAAATTATTGAAATGTATCTTTTTAAGGTTTTGAAAATAAATCTGAAGGGGGAGATTAAAGATCCCATTGGTTTATGATTATTTTTATATGTTTTAAATAAGTGTAGAATATAGATATGTGTTTAATATATTGAAGAAGATGCAACTTTATGAGAATAATTTAATAAGTGAAGGTTATTGGAATAGTCTATGGAGTTATTATATGTTAAAAAGTATTTGGAAATATTATTATGAAAATTTTAAAGTTATTCGAAGAATACTTGAGTTTATTTGGATTAAATGAGATGGTTTAAAATTTATTTGACTAGGTTGGTAAATTATTCTTACATTTATAGATTTGTAAGAATATTTTTTGGATATACATATTTTGAAATATATTTATAAATAAGTTCTAAAAGATGAGTTTTATTTGATATAAATAGAGAAGTAAAGTCATGAATATAAGAAAATATGAATAATGGAAGAGGATATGATTCTTGAAGATTATGAAGATTAAAAGAGTTGAGTTTTAAAAGTCCCAAATTGCATGTTATTGAGAATATAATAATATTTTGGAATGTAAGAATGAAAATATTCTATATAAAAATAACTATATACCATTAAAAGTTGATTTATAATACTTGTTAACGTTTTAGTATCTAAGTATGATTAATTCATGAAGTAGTATGCTATGTAATAATAATTCTAGATTAATCAATTCTATGGAAGATTAATTTATAAATTAGTAAAACTATATAAGAGTGATTAAATTCCTAATGATATATTACCAAGGGATATATATTATAGATACTATGAAGTTATGCATAATTCTTTCTATAATAATGAGGGATAAAAAAAATTTTGTTTAGAAATTTAGAAACAATGATACATCCACGATGAAGGATTAATGTCAGCTTAACTAAAAATTTTCACTAGGTATGTCTGATTGAAATTAGAGCTTCTATAGATTAACTAGGAATCTATAGAGGTAGTGTTAGATGAGACATAATATATATGAGACTAATTATAGAATTACCTAATATTAAATATGAAAGTTGGTGTCTTATATATGAATAACCTGAGAATTTTAAAATCCATGAAAGGTTAACTTAATTACATGAAGTATTAAATGTAGGGTCTCAATGAAAAATTTGGAATCAACCAAACCTATATAATAATAAACTAGATATTTTAGGAGCTATGTGTGATTAAAAATATCTCATGTAAAGGTTTTCTAGATTATTCAGAGGTGAATTCGTTTGAATTTTGATAAGGATTTAAAGACCTGTAATGAGAGAATTTAAATGGAATAATTAAGTCCAAATATCAGGGATTAAAAACACGATGATTCTTTACTAAACTTTAATTATTTTAAATATCATGAAGTTATATCATGATAATATAAAGAGTTAGATGAAAAGGTGTGGCCCATGTAGAAAACATTCATACCATGAGGTAATTTATAAAAAAATTAAAGAAATTTAGTTTTTAGAGATGGTTTTATTGATTTAATCACTCACAAAGTGTAGAGAGATCATCATGTAATAATGGTTTATATAAAAAGTTTTATGGGATGGTTTCATATTATAATGAGAATCTATTAAATTAAGATTTCACACTATTCTATGATATTTACTTGATTTTTACCACAAAATGTTTTTCTTGTCACAATCATGTAGACAAAAAAGAAAAATGATAATAAAAATTTAACATGAAATGAAGGTTTCATCGTAATGGCCTATTCATGATTTCATGTACATATAGATATTTTAATGATTTTTTCATGGGATATAAAAGAAAATATAGGAAAAGAAACATATATAAATAAATAATGGAATAAAAATGAAAATTTTTGGGGAGGTTAAAATGAGAATATGCAATAAATATTCTATTTAGGTGGAAGAAGTTAATTGATGTAGGTATTTATGGAATATCAGTTGGGAATTATTTATGGATTGTGAGTTTTAGGGAACAAACCAACATAGGTTTTTCACAAGAACTTAAAATTATAGAATCATTATTAGTAAAAAATTATGGATTTACATAATCTGAACTATTAGAGTTATTTTATGTTGAGTATAATAAGATAAGAAGATGGATAAAAGCTTATGGGTAGTTGATGATATTATAATAAAGAAGGTCTTATTTATTGATGAAGGAATAATAAGGATATTAAGTGAGAAATACCAATGTGATAATACTTATATAATATTTATTTCCTATTAAATTTTGTACTACTAATGAGGAAGAAGGATGCATGAAGAAATTTATTATATTTATACATTATTATTATAATATTGATATGATAACAAGAAATAAAAATTTATAGAATTTATATTGGCTATTGAAGAAATTTTTTGAGGAATTATATCTTATAAACATGATGTAGTAACATCTAAGAGAATATTGAATATCATTTTCATAGAGTGAGATTGTAAGCATTATGGTAAATTAGTGAGATCCATCATAAATAACATATCAGGAAGGAGTATAATCCTTTTGGGAAATATAATAATGGGTTAATAATGATACCTTTCCCATGTGTATCAACTTTATCATATTAGTAGAACACTTATGTCTCAAAATTGACTTCAACATGGAAAGTATGCAGTTATTAGGATGTGAGTCACTTTTTTAGAGCATTAGAAGCTCAGAGAATCTAAAGTTTGAAGTTACTAGAACATTTTTCATCATAAGTTAAGACTTTGAAATATTTCTTTGACTTTGGTTATTCAATAAATGTCGAAACCTTCTATATATGGTCTTTACCATTGAATGTTTGAAAAATCATAATGAATTTTTTGAAGATTCATGTTTTTTCATAGTGAAATATATGCAATATAGGATGGTTGAGTTGGTGGAAGCCTCAATTGAATAGATAAGTTAATGGTTGGTTGATCATAAATTTTGGAGTTCAGTGTTACCTATTTAACTGACTGTGAACCTCTATAAAAGGATGTGGGAAAAACTGCTGATTGGATGGATCATGTATAACAATATGAATTAAATTAGAAACCATATTAAGAAAAGATTAACATTGTATTTATAAGATATAGTGTTTATAAATATTTTAATTACAGAAATATAAAAGAGATAATATTGTTCGTCCGTGGATATAAGATGAAATTCTGAACCACAGAAAATCAATTTTCTATATTTTTTTCTTATTCTCTATTTTTTTGAAGTGTGTGTGATTTTTCTGAGTGATTATTAGGGTCCTTCTTATATTTTTTAATTTTGGTTCTATAAGATAGAGGTGTAATATCTAGTAGTATGAAGCTCCACCGTGTGGTAATACTAGTGGATACAAACTTATGATGATGTAAAGGTTCAACCATATAGTATTTCACATTGGATTTTATTGAGAATTAATCTTTTACTTCCCTTACAAGTTGCATCAATGGGAACTATGTCCATCACACTTGGAAATACAGGTAACTTTATTACTTTCCTCAGAGTCATATTGAATTTTAGTTGGTCATATTATCATTGAAAGATATGGAAGTGGATTATGGAAAGTGATATAATATATTTTTATTGAATAATTTATTGATAATAAATGAAATAATTTCCTCAAATTGCGTTGAATATTATTACTTATAGAATATTTTGGTTGAGATCATTTATTTCCAAATTTGATGAAAATTCCAATCTTGAACCTTTAAAGTGGAATTTAGTATTTTAGTAATGAATTTTCTTATTTGGATTATTGGAACTTGAAATTTTGTGAAATAATTTTTCACTTAAAGGGATACTACTTTTATTTAGATCATCTGAGTTGGATCATGAATTTTATTGGAGTAAATGGGCCATGAACCGAAGCTCGACTTGACTAGTATGATTAGAAACCACTTCACCATTTGGTCCATATCTTATACATCAAGGATTGGGTTTAGATAAATTTGGAAATTAGATATATAAGAAAACTCTACCTAAATAATACTCCAATAAGGAAATATTGTTCGTTTATTTCGGAGGTCAACAAGTCAGTGAAATTAGGATTAATTTTTTTTTATAAATTTCCCATTCACAATTGAAAAGTCATGAAACTATAGCCTCCAATCAACTCTATAATTGTGATTTTTTACTAATCTAAATAGGGTTTTTTGTTCATTATAGGAATTAGATCTTAAGTTAAGTGGTTTTTTTCCATTTATATACCTCATTTGAGGTGGGGATCTCTCAGGATAATATCTCCTTCCAAATGTTCTTCATTTAATCTTCTTTGTTGTAATGTTTATGTTCTTATAATAGAATCTCCATTTATCTTCCATTATTTCGATTATTTTAATTTTATTCATTATTTAGTTTAATTATTTGGTCATAAAATAAATGGTAGAAATAATATTGGGTTATACCCTTTCAAAACCGTTTCACATGAAAAACATTTCTTCGATGACTACACCACCCATAGAAGAGTAGTTTTTCTTAGTAATCAATCCAATTTTCACCTTATTATGATATTTTTTTGAATTAATAAGGTAATTTAATTCACTTAATATGACTAATTAATTTAAATTTATCATAAAATAAAGTAACTAAATAATTTAATAATTAACATAAAACACGTGAGGTAGAGTAATGTGTGAATTGAGAGAGCACGATCTTAATTGGTAAAACAAAACAAGAAAAGATAAATTTGTAGAGTTAAAATATAATCTCTAAACTCAATTAATCATAACATACAATATATAAATGAGACGTAATTCTAAAATAACCATAATATATCATTGGATTGAAAATCAAAATAGGGTATTATGACTTCATGTTCTGAAGTTAGCCTAGGGTTTAATTAATTTCATCTTTTTTATTGAGGTAAATTCTTATAGGGTTTGAGAATTAACAAATTAAGAGATCATAATCAATAGGATTTCAATTAAATTAATAATTAGTAATTATTAAGTGAATTTTTAGAGTTAAAAAATATTCTTGCTTTATTTTATCAATCAAAATTTAAAAACAAAAAAAACTCTTCTTCAAATATACTCATAATTTTATTAACATTAAACCCCAATCCTTTTAAGTAGTGTGTTTTTCTAATTTTATTTTCAATATACCTTTAATATGTTGTTTAAATTAATTCCTCCTTATAGAACATCCATGTTCAGCCACTCTATTGCACTTAACTACCCAAAAAATCACACATCATTTGAGAGTGCCCATAGAAACACCTTTCAAATTGGAATCATTATAGGAGAGGTTTGTATTTTCTTTAACTAATTAGTGTTATTTGTTTTATTTTATTTTATCCTTTTGTTTTATCTTATTTCTTGTTTCCCCTTTATCAATTTTTTTTCTATCTATTTTTTCTCTTTTAGATCATTAACGGAAACTTATTCTCCTGATATTATGGTCTATTATAATTAATTTCCATCTTTTATTTTAAAAGATCCCATCCTAAGGATCACTTTTATCTTGATACCAAGATTTAATTCAGTCTTAGGGATCTAATTAGACAATTTCATTTTACAGGAAGTGTTGAAATTTTTCCAATTGGGGAATTATACCATTATGGGAATTATAAAATATAAATCACACCAAAAATGAGATATAAAACTAAATCCTATGGAAAGAAATAATTACAATGAACTTGATATAGCCGTTTGAGAGTTTGTTTCACCCGATATTAATTATCAATCTTTATGCATTTCATATCCAACTCTAAAATCAGATTTCGAACTAAAATATTTGTTAATTCACCTTCTTCAAAATTTTCATTTCTCATCCGGCATGGATACAAACAAAAGCTTAAAGAATTAATTATTTTATGTGAAACAATGAAACTAAGAAATTTCTATGAAGATAAAATCAAACTAATATTATTCACATTCTCACTTTATTGAACTGTGAAAGTTTAGATGTATTATTTACAACCTCAAGACGTAACATTTTGGAATAATTTAAAATGTATTTTATTACTGAGGTTTTTTCTAGTATCAAGGACAAATTATATTAAAAAGAAGATATCAAGGATCAAGAAAGCTTAAGGGGAGTCAATGTATGAGTACTAGGAGAGATTCGATAAATATTGTGTAAGTTTAATGCATCAAAAAATTAGTGAGAAACTCCCCATCTAACACTTATATAAAGAACTCACACCTATGGGGAGGATCACGGTGGATTCTATAGCTACATGGGAATTGGTTGTAAAAACATCAGTAGCTAAACTTTCATTGATTAAAAATATGACACAAAACTCTCAACAATTTGGTGATTAAGGTACACATCCCATTAGAGGGGCACATCATGTAAGTCCTTATTCTATTGAAAGTTATTTAATTGATACTATGTTGGAATAATTTTCTCCTATGGTGAGAAAAATTAATTTTTCTCAAAAGAAATCCCAATCAACTCCTATGAGACATTGTGAAATTTTCACTGAACCAGACCACCATATAGATTGTTTCCACTAATTACAAGAGATAGTGTATTGTACATACATATTCCATGGGATGGTATATCTACAACCACAACCACATCAATAGAAAAAGTATGATTTCATAGAATCAATATAAAAAATGGGGGAAATATCACTAAGAGAGGAGGTTTGGATCTAGAAAACAACAAAGGCCCCCCCTTTTCAACAAAAATTCCAAAATCGCAAATCTCACCAATATGTTTTTCAATAACCCTAAAAGATATTTTAAGCCAAAACATCAACAAGTAAACAACAAAAACAATATATTTCTAAAACAAATATAGATACTGATACTGATGACCTTTTGGTTTTTCCCCTAATCAATATAATGATATGAAGATTCATGGATCATATCTGAGGAAGTTAAAGACACAAATGATCCTTATTTACACTTACCTTGATGAGGTGGTAAGTAATAATATGAAAATATTACTTCCTAAACTAATACAAATCCCAAGGGGAAATTCAGTGCCATTGCATTGATAAGTAGAGAGAAAATGACTAATACATCTACACCTATCATCCCATTGTGATTCACCA
Organism: Viscum album; assembly: GCA_963277665.1. Taxonomy (NCBI): domain Eukaryota; kingdom Viridiplantae; phylum Streptophyta; class Magnoliopsida; order Santalales; family Viscaceae; genus Viscum; species Viscum album. The sequence continues at coordinate 1,891,661,193 of OY728135.1, forward strand.
CAACTCTAAAGAAGACCTATTCAAGATCAAATGATGAGGAACCAAAAGAGAAATATAATTTAAAGAAAAATATTGATGATGTTGCTTCTAAACCCATTCCATTTACAAGTAGAGTTGTACAGACCAATAATATGGATGAATATGTGATGTAACAAGAGGATTTAGATACATTAAATCATATTGAGATCAATATCTCTTTACTTGAATCAATTAAGAAAATTCCAAGGCATAACAAGATTTTTAATGAACTATGTACAAATAGAATAGGGATAAAGGGAAATAAGTAGATTAACCTTATGAAGAATGTATCTTTACTTATCAAATCAACCTTGTAAATTCTAGAAAAGTGAAAGGACCTAGAGACACTCACCTTTCTATGAAATATTGGGGAGTTTCATTTCTCTGATGATTTATGTGATTTGGGTGCCTCAATTAATGTCATGCCTCACTCTATTTTTACTTCCTTATAGATTGGAGAACTGAGTTCTATTAGGGTAGTAGTGTAATTGAAAAATAGGGCCACAACTTACCTAATGGGAGTCTTAGAGGATGTCCTTGTACGAGTAAGAGATATAATCTTTCCAGTAGATTTCTATGTGTTGAATATGGATGACTATCATGTAATTTCTCATGATCCCATTATTTTTGATAGGTAATTCCTAAAAAAATCCAATAGAATCATTAATTACCATGAGGGTACACTTTCTATGGAGTCTGGAGATGATATCATATGATTTAATATTTTAGATTCCCTGAAGTACCCCTCATATCCCATTCAAACTCATCTTATAAAGACTCAAAAAATCTTAATTTTAAATATTTTATAATTGGGGATAATTCTATGATTATAGAAATCTTGAGTGTTGGTTCTAGTTTGATGAAGAAAAATATTTTTACACGCATTTATTATGAGAAAATAACACTCATTTCTGATTCTTATATGGATTATTTTTATGATTTTGAGCATTTAATTTATGATCAAGACATGGTTGTTGATTTTTTAGATGCATTTCATGCATTATACACTAATTATGATGATGTAAATTCATACCCCAACATTCATTGTGGGTATATTTTAGTTCCCACTTCCTTTTCATCAATACAGAACCCACCCAAATTGGAACTAAAAACATTTCGAACAAAATTAAAATTTTCATACCAATTGAATAACAAAAAATATATACAATAATTGATAATAATATCCTACCGGAATAATAAAAACGAATTTTAAATCTTTTAAAGGGGAATATTAGGGAAACTAGGTTAACCTTAGAATACATACTGGGTATTATCCCCAACATTTTTATATAGAGGATTGATTTAGAGGATTAGTCTAAACTGGTTAGATAGAGATAAATAATAATTAAACCCCCATTATTAGAGGTTGTAAAGAAATAGGTGGAAAAAGTTCATAAGGTGGGTATCATCTATCCCATTTATGACTCTCAGTGGGTCATCCATGTCTAGGTTATACCAATGAAAACAGGGTTCACTATTATAAAAATAATAAAATGATGAGTTAGTTTCTATGAGAGTACAAAATTGATAGAAAGTGTTCATAGATTATAGGAAATGAAATAAATCCACTCATAACAACTATTTCCCCATCTATTGATTAACTAGATTCTTGATAGAGTTATAGGTAAGACACACTATTTCTTATTCAATGGTTTCTATGGCTATTTTTAGGTTCTCATTATAATAGGGTACCATGTTAAAATGAAATTCACCTATCTGTTCGGTAAATTTTCTTATTGTAGGATGCTATTTTGACTTTTTAATGCCCCAGGTACCTTCTAGAGATGCATAGTGAGTACCTTTTCCAATTTAATTGAGACTCACATGAAGTTATTTTTTGATTATTTTGCTGTGTATAGTTCTTCATTTCATGAGTGTCATTTGAGTTTGAGTAATGTGTTTCATATTTTCATTAAGAAAAAATTCATTTTGAACCTTGAAAAATGTCATTTCATTGTAGAGAAGGAAATTTTACAAGGGCATGCAATTTCAGTACCTAGAATTTTGGCTGATAGATCTAAGGTAGATATTATTTCATCGTTTCCATATCCTACTTTCATGTGTGATTTTTGATCATTCTTTGTACATTCTAGTTTTTATCAAATCTTCATCAAAGATTTTAGTAAGACCGATCAACCCTTATATCAATTTATCCAAAAATATATTGATTTTTTAATGAATAATGAAGGGAATAATTTTATGATCTAATTAAGAGTGTCATTATATCCCCGATTATACGGCCCCCTAATGGGACCTCCCATTTTAGATTTTGTGTGATGTTTTAAACAAGGCAGCTGTAGAAGTCTTATCCTAGAGAGCGGAAGGGATATACCATATGATTTATTATTTGTTAAGGAATTTGGATTCTGCCCAAGAAAATTACACAATAGTGTAAAATGAGTTTATTGTAATCATATTTTCTTTAGAAAAATTACACTCTTATATATTGGGATCTAAAGAGGTTGTTTTCTTTGATCATTTAGCTTTGAGGTACCTCATAAAGAATCCAGACAAAAAGATATGAATTATTCATTAGATGATAATTATTATAGGGTTTGAAATTGAGATAATATATAATAAGGTTCCATCGAACTTGGTGGATGACCACATGATAAAGATCCCTCACATGTTGGAGCATGATACCCCAAAATAGGTACCACTTTGAGACACTTTCCCGATGATCATATCTATGATTTCTCAAGTATAAATACTTGGTATTCATATTTATTGAATTAATTGGTTTTCTTTGAAAATATTTCAAACATAATGATACAATATGTTGAAAATTTTAAGGGTGAATATTGTTTTAAAGTTATGTATTATCCTTACCATTGGTGAATTTGTAGTGACAAAGTAAATAAGAGATGTTTTCCTGATCATGAGTTAGTTTTTATTTTTTATTTGTGTCATACACTTGATTGTGGTGGAAACCATGGAACTCAAAGGATGGATAAAAGGGTCTCAGACTCTGGATTGTATTGGAATACCATATTTAATTATGCCCATGTGTTTTATAATTAATGCTCTCATTATCAACACACTATAAACAATTCTAGGAGACACAAAATTACCCAACAACCCATATTATTTTTTGACATTCTTGATGTATGTGAAATTGTTTTTATGAGTTTGTTTCCATGATCATTGGATATCTTGTACATTATAGTCACTATTGTTTATGATAGTAAATTACTAGAGGCCAATTCCATGAAAACTGATGATTCTCATATGGTAGTGGATTTTATTAAGGATATATGTTTTTGTAGGTTTATAGTAACAAATTATATCACCAGTGAATAAGGGACTCACTTTTTATTAACAAAATTTTGATTCACTCCTTCTAAAGTATGGGGTTCCACTCAAAACATCAATACCATACCACCCCCCAAAAAATGGTTAGGTTAATGTTTGAAATCTTGAGTTGAAGCAGATATTGGATAAAGTGGTGTAGTCGAATTGAAACAATTATAGAAAGCACTTGGATGATAAATTATGGGATTATAGGATGAAATTCAAAACTCCCATTGTTATGTACCCCCTTTGGATCATTTTTGGGAAATCATTCCATATTCTTGTAGAGGCCGAGTATCAGACATATTGGGATCTAAAGAAATGCAACATGGATTTAGACTAGGATGGAGATCCAAGGAAGGTAAAAATTCAAGAGTTTGAGTATATTTGTTTGTCATCATATGAGAACTCAAGTCTCTATATGGAAAGATAAAAAGTGTCACTTGATTGAATGATATGAAAATTATTTTTACATAGGAGACAAAGCCCTTATCTACACTTTAAGATTGAATCTGATTCCTAGTAAGTCTCATTATATATGGTTGGGACCTTATATTGAATCTCATGTTTTTCCTTATGGTTTAGTAGAGGTCACTCAATAGGATATTGAAAGGAGGTTTATATTAAATAGTAAGTGGTTAAAGTAGTTAATTGATGGATTCCCACACACGTGGTTGATGCCATTACATTGCATGAGCCCATCATCACTTGAAATTATCAGACCATTTTTTACCCTCTCACTTGTATATTATTTGTCAAAATTTTAATTCTACATTTCTTTTTGCATATATTTTTTCATAGAGTAAAATTGAAAAAAATGAAATACTTTATGTATGGGGGATAGAACAACATTTAGGGGTAGCTTATTTATGATTTTCATTTGTGTGTTTTATATGTGTTTTCTATGAATATTTTTTAAAAAAACTAAAAAAATAAAAAAAAAACGTCATGTATCATGATTATTTACATGTGTATCATATAAAAAATTATGGTTTTAAAAATTCATTAGTAAAATGATAAGAATGAGAAAGATTTTATCATCAAGAGTAGTTTTTTATAAAAATATAATTCATCAATGATATTATTGGTTATGTAATTAAAAACCTTTTGTACTATGAACCATTATTTGTGAAAATTTTTCATGGTAAAACTTTTCATTTATTTCTCTACACAAATTTTCATGAAACCATGGATTGTAAAATTTTTCATACTCAATTGAAGGTATATCTATGTTAGTTAATATATTTTTTTTCATCTCACATAAATGGTTGATCCATAAATTTGTTTCAATTATAATTAGTTTTATTATTACAATGAATTAACTTATTTTTGTGTACCTGATATCTGATAGTTGTACACTATAAGAAAAAGAAAAAAAGAAAAAAATATATTATCTTAATAAAGAGTGGAGTGATGAAATTTACAACACATGGGTGTATATAGGTCAAGAGCCGAAGGCTTGAATCTTGTTAATACTTAAGTGAGCGGCTATTGAAATTTGATTAGAAAGGAATGTAGAACAGGTCTAATGAAATTAAATTAGATAAGAAGAATTATTTTACATGACCTGAATATATTGAATAAATGGTGGGAATATGAGTTTGAAATGGTTGGCACACACACACATGGGTAATTAGTGTCATAGTACACCCATTACTTGTTTCTCTATGATTGGTGTCATTAATCTCATTGGATTTTGTTTTGATAAAATTTATGATACAATGAATTTAACACTTATTAATATTTACTCTTAATGATATTATTATTTTTCCTATTTTGAAACTATGGATTGGGGAATATGAACTTCCATATATTGTCACACTTTTATAGAATACATGATATTTGACTTTTCCCAGTAGTGCCAAAGGGTCAGTATGGGGGAGTTGATAAAACACATTTTTATTGAATATTTTATTGATAATAAATGACATATTTTACCCAAATTATATTAAATATTTTTATTTATATATTATTTGGGATTAGATCATTCATTTTTCAAATTTGATAAAAATTCCAATTTTTAACCTTCAATGAAAAATTTAGTATTTTAGTAATAAATATTTTATGTATATTTTTTTGAACTTGAAATTTTGTGATAGAATTTTTCACTTAATGGGAGAAAAAGTTTATTGAGATAATTCTAGATGGATCATTCATTTTTGGTGTAAATGGGCCACAAATTCAAAGATGGACTTGACTCATTAGATTGTATACCACTTTACCATTTAGGCCATATAATCAAAATCCCATATTGGATTGGAGTAAAATTTAGATAGTATATTGAACAACCAATTAATCACAAATAATAATTCTAGAATGATAGATTTTTCTTGCATTTTGGAGGTCAATAAGTTAGTTCAATTTGGATTAAAATGTTTGGCCGAATTTCCCATTCACAATTCAAAAGTCTTGAAAATTCAGCCTCTTCTCTACTCCATAAATGTTTGTTTTTTTCATTTTGAGAGCGTTTCCATTAGTTATATTATTTATAGAAGAGGTTAAGTGGTTAATTTATATTTCTATACACCATTGGAGGGGAAAATATCTCAAGTTAGGATCTCCTCCAATTGTTTTTCCTTTCCTCTTCTTTGTTGTGATGTTTTTGTTCTTTCTATAAAATATCCATTTCTCTTCCATTTATTATATTATTTTAATTTTAATTATTATTTTATTTAATTAATTGGTATGTAAATCAAGAGTATAAATTATATTCAGTCATACCCTTTCCAAACCAATGCACATGCAAAACGTTTCTACGATGACTACACCACACTTGGAAGAGTAGTTTTTCTTAGTAATAGATTTAATTATCACCTTATTCACATATTTTATTTTTAATCAATGAGATATCATAATTAATTTAATATTATATATGAATTTATTTTAAATATAAAATAATATAATCAAGAAATTGAAAAATTAATACAAAATATGTGGAGTCGAGTAATGTGTGAATTGTGAGAGCACAATATTAATCGGTAAAAAAACAACACAGTGACAATAGATTGAAAATTGTGTTGTAGATATAGGTAGAGTACTTAAAAGGGATAATGGAGGATCATTTTTAAATATTTAATTATGGTGAAATATTTTTTTAGTAATCTCACTATGGAATTCATCGATTTGTTCTAAATTCATTTCTTTTATTCTATTATTTGATTAAAATATTGAACACAAACTTGGGATTAGAGTAGTGTAGTGAAATAATGGTGGAATAAGAGAGATTATTAGTAGTAATGTATTAAATTTAATATAATTCTATCAATAATAGGGATACTTTTTGATAACATAGAAGTAATTTCTCTAAATGGAATCCAATAGTGATTTTTTATATGTTTTTAAACAACATGACACCATATGGGAATGTGATTCAATGATTCTCATTCATGACAAGGATATAAATTTATTTAGTCTCTTTGAATATGTTGGTAATTTATAATGGATATTACTATGAGTATGGTAAAAGGATTTATGCTAATTGTTTGTAAGAAATCATTAACATCATTATTCTTTGGTCTAGTATTATACTATAACTTAGACCAAACATTTTCTTTGGGTATTAGCAAAATCCATAATAATCAAGACTAGTGGTGGATAAATATAATATATAGGAAAAATATATAATTTGGTAGTAATATTTGACTCATCCAGTGTTAGTGTGATGATAGTCAAGTGGAAGGATGGTTGTTGTTTTCTCCTTGATAGAAGTACACAGGTGCACTTGATTATGATCCCTAGTTGTTTATGAATGTTTTAACCTTGCATGGTTATTAGTGGTTATAAATGTTTTCTATAGATATTAAAGATCCTATTATGATTGTATTTTTCAAATTAATTGGTGATGTATAATGGTTACAATAAAGGTTTGAGAAAATGGTATCATTAGATAAAGTGGTGAGCCTAATGATGGGGAGTTCTTTACATGAAGTAAAGAGGTAGTGGCCCAATGTATGAAGTGACTATCCATGATTATATTGTTAATATTTTATATCTATAATATAATTTTACATGTATTTATTTTGTCATGATGATGAGATATTTTGAAATTTCAATTGATGGATAGCTTGGTAATCAATGTATGGGTTTTTAGGTGGTCATTTCGATTATCCTATGAGTCTTGTGATGTTATGATTATATGGAAGTACCGATATACACATAATCAATTTTCATTGAACATTTTTTTATGTGATGTGGAGTTTTATACTCTTTCCAAATATAGATGATTAGATTTTTCAAGATTCGAAATAATGTGTTTAGTGGGACCCACACTCTCAGGTTGTATCATGATTTTGATGGTGGAGTAGTTTTTAAGTATATTATTTAGTTATTTTTTGAGAGTATCATCATGGTAAATCCTTTTAAAGAGTTTTATATTTCATATACATGATTTTTAGAAATTATATTTACATCCCAAGTTGTTAAATAACTAAAAGTTTCATAATGAGAATCCTTGAGCTTGATATCTTTGTGAAGGGAGAATTATATCTATAATGTTCTCTTGAGATTGTGGAAATATTTTTGGTAGACCTTGTTTAATACCTTGCTAGATATTTACCACATTACAGGGGTAGAGATTACTAGAGGTTCCTTCTTCCAAGATGGAGTCTTTATGAAAGTGTCCATTAATCTTTCAATGATTTGTTTCTTTTCAGGGATAGAAAGTTACAAGGCGGAGAAGATGCAATAATATGGGTTTCCACCCAAAATTCCTTTTACTATAATCAAATATTGATTATTGATTAAGTTTAATTAGATTGTTATAACTCACTCAAATTTTAATGAAGTGCTTCGTTGACTAGATTTATCTACTCCATATTTTTAAAGTAAAAATTTTAAATAAAAATCTTAAAAGGGGGAAGTAATAAATTTCTACTGAATGGAGTGATATGTTTATAAAATGAATATGTAATTGAGTCTAGAACATGGTCTTTCCCTAGGATATAATTTTTTATTTTGTGGGTGGTTATAATTACTTGTATGACACTCATGATTCATCTTTATAATTTATAATATTTATTATTATTTTATAATGCATGGCCTAGAATTCCATTAGATAAAATAATATCTTTTATTCATAAAATGATATCTACTTTGATTTTTTAAAATTGTTTAACACCAAAATTTACTATAATGGTTCCCATGATTTTTTATCAAGTTATCAATAGATATTAGAAAATGGTTTGTGACTTCAGGTTTCAGGGAAACATATAGGTGAGAAAATATTAAAATCTTTTAAATGGTGGATCGTATAGGGAAAAAACTATACAAAAGGTTTCAGAATGGAGGATTTTATTTTTCTTGAGAGATTATTAATTTTCAAAGATCATTATATTTCCTCAAAAATAATATTTTTTTGTATAATATAAACAAAGGGGAGTGGAATTTTATAACTCCCTCTCTATTTTTATCTCCTATATCTTTCGGTCTTGGGGAAATCAAAGCCTTGAAATAATGCAGTAATGAGAGACATGAATCGAGAAGTGTGATTTGAGGTATGTTTCTTTTAACCTTCCCTCAAAACACAATTTACTCTAATTTTAATTAAATTTACATTTGTTTTTTAGATATATAAATATCCACCATACTTTATTTCTTGATATGTATATAGAATTGAACAACCTGGAAAATTTTTCATAATGGTTGAAATAAATTGATAATCAACCGGTTGGATTAAAAAATATTTTAGAGATAATGGTTTATGAAAAAACATCTTCTATATATAATTTATGAGAATTAATATCCAAATGTAGTGAAATAGATACGTGTTTTTGGATTCAGGGTGACAAAATAAATCATGCTTGAAAGTTTGGTTGAGTTTCGAGATAGTCTGACAAGATAGTTGGGACTGGATATGGAACCACCAGAGATAGAGCGTATGATGATGTGAAGGGGGTAGTAGTGGTGATAATTCACCACCTAAAACATTGAATTGAAAAAAATAGCAGGGAAAAAATATTGTAATCCGTACAAGGAGGGCCATGTCTGTGGTTGGCCCCTGCAAGAGGGTCAGTTTCACATGGAGATGGATGAAGGAGGGTGATCCACCCCTTACCCCATATAATATATATATATATATATATATATATAATATAAATATAATATATTTTATAAAAATAATAATAATATGGATATTAATATTAATAATGTTAATCATAACAACAACAACAATATTATTATTATAATTTGGTTATGTGTAATTTTTTTTTGATTTCCAAATGGGATGAATGAATATCCCATTTCATGTGATTTTCTAAAATGATATAAATGGAAATATTCTAAAGGGAATCATATATCTATTAAGAATTATTTTATGAATTAAAAACATTGAGGATTAATATTTATGCCAACTTGACCCCATAAATGTTTTAATGATGTTTTCTAAATATTTAGATTGATTAGCAAACCCATTAACCAATTCATCACATAAAGGAGTCAAATTCACATGGTAAAAGGAATTTAAAGACAATTTTGAAAACCTAAATAAGATATTGATCATGAATCTATAAGAAATCTACCTTATGGGAAGGAATTATTTTTAATTTATAGAGAAACATTGACGAAAGGACTATCGTGATTTGTTATAAAAATTAATAGAGTTCTTTCTTATGCACCATGATAATTAAATAACCATGAAGAAAATTATAAAACTCATGATCTAGAGTTGATGAATATAATATTTTCATTTAAGATATGGAATATATATATATATATATATTGAAACATGTGACCAATATATGAATCCTAATATTTTGAATTATATATTCACATAAAAAGGTATTTAATTGAGATAAAGAAGATTTCTAGAGTCACTGAAGGACTAGGACTATTATATATGCTGCCACCATGGTAGGGAAAAAATGTGGTAAATATATTAAGTAGGAAGGACCATCGAGTTATACCAATGATGGGGATTATTAAGATCTAATACTCATGGATTTAGAAAAGTTAAACTTGGAAGTTATTAGTAAAGGGCAACCCTTATTCATTTTCCAGGTAATTGAACAACCATATTTACTAGAGAAGATAAAGAAGTTTAAACAAGATGAAAAGGTCTTATAAAATATTATTAAATCCATGAAATATGAGAGATTGATGCATTTCAACTATGAAGATAGAGTTTTGATGTTTGGAAATAGATTTTGTATACCATCAATACCTGATCTGAAGAGGGAATTTCTAGATGAATCTCAAATCTCAAATTTATCTATACTGAGATGAATATGGATTTTAGAGAAAATTTCTAGTTGTAAAACATGAAATGGGGAACTAATGAATTTTTATCAATATTCTTGGTACGACTCCATATTATTTTATAAAATTTTCATAAAACCACTTTTAGGTATAAAGTTAGAATCCACACATCCACAAATCAAACGTAATTCAACGTCACAAAAATTTCAGTGGTAAAATTTGAAATTCAAAAATCAACAAACAAAATTCAAAACATAATGGGAACCATAAAAAGATCCTATCAACCCCAAAAAATTAAAAATGTCATATTCAACTCCATCACCGACCATCGGGTAAGTCCAACCTCACCCCAAACCCCAATCAAAATATAAAAAACCTTCCTTATATCACTAGTAAGGAAACACAAAAATTGTTATATATAATACTAAAAAACACCATCAGAACTAGAGGAAAATAACCCCCAAAGGCAGAACAAACAACATCTCACTAAAAAAATTAAATGAGAAATTTTTTCATATAAATAAACTTATAAAATCCAAGATGTTCTGTAAATCTAACTCTAAACATTGATATCGACGAAGGCCTCATTCATAGAATACCTGTGGCCACCAAACCAATATTTAAAGGTTTAAAAAAATGTCAAAATTTATTTATAAAACCTATCCCTATAGAAATGTGAAAGTGGGACAATAACATAATTGACTTTTTTATTACGATCCCTATGACATATACGTGGAATGAAGTGTTATGTTTTATTATATATCACCTTATAAGGTTTTAAAATTTCTAATATATAAGTGGTGATACACACATAGGATTACTTTAAAACTATATATTAATTAAGTCAAGAGGATTCATGGTTCACATTTATCAACTGTATCTGATCATGACCCTTATTTCACATAAAAATTCTAGTGGAGCCTTAAAAAGCCTCTAAAAACTAAGATGTATTTGAGAATTGAATTTTATCTTCAAATTGATTGGAAGTCTAAAAGGACTATCTAAACATTAGAGGATATACACACTTGACTTACAAGGTACATGGGATGATGTCTACCATTGGTGGACTTTTTATACAAAAATGGTATTAATTGAAGCATACAAATGGAACCATTACAATGATTTATACGAGAAAATATTTCGTACTCTAACCTTGAAGGATAAAGTTGGGGAAATGAGGAATGTTAGTTTAGAACTCATTGAGGCGAAAACTGAGAATGTTTTTGAAGGATATTTTATCTAAATTGATATTTATATATGATATATTTATGGGATGTATATTATATTGCATTAAAATAATTATTTCAGTGAATTGGATATATTTTTCTATGTGTTCTAGAAAAATGAACAATTATCCAAATAAGACATCATTAACGACCTGTTTCATGAGAAAAAATTTTTGGGAGTGAATTCCTAAGATTTATGAACTATCCATGGTATTTACTTATGTGTTTCAATGTATGAAAAATGAGAGGATAATCATGGAGCATACTTTCTAATTTAACTATTGACATGCAATGGAAGTGGATGGTGAATTCAATTTTTCTTGGTAAAACCTCCCTAAACCCACTGCTCTTTTTCTTCTTCTTCCTTTTCATGCTGAGATACTCACAAATTGTGTGAGAAAGGAGAATCATTAATGTACAAAATTACATTCATTTGAACCATGGATACACTATAGTGGTGGAATGACTTGTCCACTTAGTAATCTTTATCAAAACCATGAGATGGATTTTGTGGATGTTTCATACTCTATTTGGTGTACAATACACTTATTTACATCACTTATTTATTTTAGTATTGTGTACATAGTTTCATATTATCTTACATGAGAGATCCACAGATAGTGGTTTTATCAACTTCAACTTGATATGATAATTTTTATTATGCTTTATGAAATACATTATGTTATATCAATGATAACCCATGATTTATATTTATGAAATCTAGCATAGAAATGAAGAACAAGAATAAAAATCATTTTTTAGTTTCTTTAAAATCATTAAAAATGATTTACCTTTACATAAATAACTTTTATAAAGGTAACTAAGGCCTTACTCTTATATAGCTAAGTTGTGTAAGGGTATCTAGGACATTACCCATATATGAATGGTCACATAAAGGTAAAATATTTCTTACCTTTACATGAAGGGGTTTACGTAATTGTAAACATGGTTTTCGTAAGGCTACGTAAAGGTAATGTTATAGCTAGTGTAAAGGTTATTCCAAGATACCTTTATAAAGAAAGGGATTTAATTATTTATTTAAGGGTAATTATAGTTTTTAAAATCTCACATGAGATTAAATGGGTTATGTGTAAGGTTCTATCAGATTTACCTTTACACGACACAAGGAACTTACTTGATACCTTTACAAAAAAGCTCTGTGTAAAGGTAACCACTAGTCTGAAAAATCTAGCCTTTATATTACCTTTATAAAATGAAAGTAATTTACAAGATACCTTTAAAAATAAGGTCTATATAAAGGGAACCAATTGCATTACCTTGATGCAATGGTTCTTGAAGGCTCATGTATATGTAAAATTGTAGACCTTTATATAGGTTATCCCATACATTTAAAGGTATGACTAGATGTAACCTTACATAATGTCTTCGATGTATGGTTTATGGGTATTTATCCTTATATAGACAATATGCATAAGGGTAGAAGGATTTTACACTTACAATGATTAGGGATTATGTGTAAGGGTAATCAAAATTGTTTTAAAAATTGTTAAAAAATGTTTTTACCTTATAAACTGATTTATATGGTTTTTAAAATGTTTATAAATCATTAAAAAAGGTATTTTGGGATATTTTAATTTATAAAATGTTAATTAATTAAATAAATATTTATGAAACACTTTTATTTTCTAATATTAAATGTTAATATTAGAAATACTTTTTAACCAAATTATAAGGCATAACCTATGCTCTAGAAATAAAATATTCAATTTAGAAATATTCAGTAAAATTTTATAAAGAGTTGTAAATGATGAAAAAAGTACAAAATATAATTTTTTATATTTAAATTATGAATTTTTCACAACTAATTATTTACTATTGTTAAAAATAAAATAAATCCTCACTTGGGAATTATTTAAGCCACATCAAATGTGTTTTTATGATTTATATTATTATAGTGTAAATAATGATTAAGTATATTATATTTATATTTTGTAAAATGCATATATAAATTTTTTATAGTTCATAAAATATCATATTTTTAAAATTTAAATTCCATATAATGATTAATATGAATGATTTAATATTTTAAGGAATATAAAATTTTTATATTCATAATCATGGGCAGTCCATAATGTTTGAGTTTCAATTATAAAGTATTTAAAATTAAATTTTATTTATGAATTGTTCACAAATGTTTATATCATGTTTAAATATATGAATTGTTAGTTTATTTAAAAGGTTTATTCATCACTATATTCATGTTTAGTAAATTGTATAAGAAATTTGAATATTATGTATGCTTTAGTTTAATTGTTAAAATACTTCTAAATGGAGCCTTTAATTTCATGCTAGGAATGTATTTATAATAAATTTAGTTTTTCATCGACCCCGACCTTTATTTTTAATTAGAGTTATAAAAATAAATTTATTTTTTTAATATACATTGTGTATATTAGGTGATACATTTATGAGGAATTTGATTCTTTCTTGAGTAATGTATCTCCAGGTAGAGTGAATTAGGGCCAGACAACCAACCTACCCGATGGCTCTCACCTTGTTTAGGATGGTGAATGAGATTGGATATTTGTCACTCCAAGATTTATCATGTGAATATTCTGAATCTCACAAAACACTATGAATTTACATTAAATATGCATATAACTTATTCATATAATGCTTTAGGATATGTGTGAATATGATTAACTTCTATTTTTGGGTAACCAACAAAAACTTATAAGTTAGGTAAAGAGTTACACTTCAATAAGGGTTGAACATATTTATTTGGTTGGGGAATAATATTCTATACTAAGTTACTCAAATCATTTATAAGTAATGGGAATAACATGAGATAAGATGGTGAGATTAAAATCCAATTAAAATAATAAGTCTGATATTCCTTCCAAAGCAGCATTTGTCAAGACCTTGATTTTTCAACTAGGTATTATAGATCTCAACATGAGTGTCACTAGATGATCTTGTGTATGGAAAAAAAATTTTAAGTGAATTTTTATTATCTTAATGTTTTTTTAAAGCTAATACTATTAACCCTTGATTTTTCTTTGTTAGATTATTCTTGATGCTTCATTTGGGTTACACTTATATGGGAAACTCTAACGGTTACGATACAAGAGTAATAAAGTTGAATATATTCATATAATGTATTAGAAAAATATATTTCTACTCAACTAGGAGTCATATATTATAAAACTGAAAATTATTTTCTATCATCTATAGTCATTGGTTATTTATGTGACAAATTGTGTAATATATAGTAAAATAGGGATCTTATAATACTAATGGATATGATGGATTTTAAAATTGGTCATAATGTTAATGGGATCCCATTTAATAAAAATATTTAATAAATGGTTCATAATACATGATACTCATTTGATGAAATATTTTTTGTAGATAATATGATCATCATAATTAAGATAAACCTTGTGATTAATCCTTGATAAGGATAATCTTAATGTAAGTTATTCCTATGACCGGTAACTTAATAATAGTTCTTAAGAAATATTTGTATTTTTAGAAAAGTTATAAATGAAAATTATACATGTTAAAATAATTAATTCCTCAATAAACACATATTAAAGTTATTCAACAAGTGAATCTAGATGCTTATAGAAGAATAGAGTGGTTTTTTATGGTTTAAAAGGAAATATATGAAAAATTACCAATATAATATTATTCACCACTCAATATGATTAGGTATATTAAATTTTATCCTCATATAATCAATATGATTTAGTATGTAAAATAATATTAAATATGATTAAATATATTGAGAACTAAATGAGAATTAATGTTTCATTAAAGATTTATTGGTTATAGAAATAAATTCTATTATTATAACAGATATATGATATCAACTGTATGATTTTCAAAGTGTTATAAATATAAAGAAGATAAAAAATAAGAGAAAATTGAAGTTTGAATCTTGAAGGGTTATTTCAAGCAATGAAGAAAATCAGTTTTTTATTGGTAACTTGGATAATTAAATATTATATAAACTCATCATAAGAGGTGTGTTTTATTTCATTTAGATCTTGAAAAGATCATGAAAATAATTATTGTTTAATAAAACGAGATAATTTTCTTTTGATACACATAGATATAATTTGTTTAATTCTATAACATACTTTTAGGAGAGATTAAAAATGGAATTTTCTAATTAGGAAATTTTTCCTATTTTCACCTATGGAAATTTTATAACAATATAATAGAATTCAAAGAATGTTTAACTAATATTCTCAAAGATTTTGGAATATATATAAATGAATCATATGATTTATAGGTTCTAAATTAATATATAAATAATATAATTAGTTAAAAGATAAAACCATATGAAAAAAATTTGGTTGAAAATTTCAACAATGTTTCTTTATGAATCAAATCAAGGTCATTGAAATTTAGGGTTTTTAGAAAGGAAGAGTAATAACTCAATATGATTGGATTATACAAGATATACCCGAAGGAGTTTGTGAAATTCCATATAATATCCATATCATGTATAGATTTTACAAAAATCAATTATTCATTTTAAGAGGCATTTGATACCAAATTTATATCTTAAAAAAGTTATATTTTATAATAAAAATGTTTCAAACACATAGAATACTATATACGATGTAGTTTATTTGTTTGATAGTTCTAGTAAAATGAATTTGATGTTATTTCTTAACAAAAATGGTTTTTGTATCTTATTAAGATATTATGAAAAGAATATAATGTATAAGAGGCTAGTGGGAATATGTTTATAATTAAAGAAGTTGAAAGTTAACAAATAAAGAATTAAAAAAATCTAAATATAGAGTGAGTTTTACATAAAATCCTATGAGAGTTAGGATGTATTAGTAAATAATAATGTATGTAGTTACATTATTTCAATGAAATGTTTTTATGGAATAGGGTTTTAATTATTATGATGATGATCTTAAAAGAGTTATAAGTATAAAATTGAAGTTAATATCGTAAAATTTGATATTGTGAAGTTAATATATTTGAATATTTTCTCAGAGTTGAACAATTATGAATATGATTCCTATGTATCACAATTATTAAAAATGGCTTATGTCGTAGATGTTTTTCACTAAAAATTTTAGTGGGTGGGTTTTATTAGATGTTCACATAGATATGTGACATGAATTATATATGATTTAATGTCTTAAGAAATCCCAAAAAGTTTAGATGTCATAATGTTGATAGGGAAGTTTATCATATATGACATGATAAACAGATTCTTATGTAGGGTTTGATGAATATTATTAAAGAGTTTAATAATATTAAAATGCATAATATTAAAGAAAACCTCTATAATATCATTCTTTCATGTTCGCTACATAAATGTATATATAGAAATATATTTCTATAAGTCTAATGATAGTTGACCTATCAAATTATAACATTGATTTTATCCCTAACCAATGTTCTCAATTGATTAATATAGGTTATGATAAAATGTTAAGGGTAACTTGAGTAGGATTATTTAATAGAGATAAAAAATATGACAATGAGGCACAAAAAAAATATATGAATCTTTGTGTGTGCTAAATGACCTACTAATTATACCACATGAGGTTTCATATAGATGTATTTGGTATACTAGGGGTTCATGGATCATATTTGAGTACCCAATACCAAAGGATCGAAAGATCCATAACATTATAATCTTCAAACATTGATACCCTAATTAGACAAGTCTATATATTAAATTAGATAATACCATGGTAGTTGCATATATTGTCAATCATGTCATCAATTATAGCTAAACCAGGATAGTATTTATACTCTTATATGATGAGTATGAAATCCGACCCCTCGATTGAGATAGAATGTTGGATTACGTGGCCACACCTAGATATCGTATATCTATCTGTAAAAGGTATATGTGATGTTATTATCTATAAAGATTAATTAAATTTTATATATTCATCAATCAGATCAGTCTATATTATGATATTTAAGACCATATGATTTGGAAGTATGGGATTTACATTCTCTATTTCTAATGGTTACTTGATTTCTTGGACAAAGGGAAAATGTGACAATTCATGTTTTTAGATGATACAGAATAGTGGAAACTTGTTTACAGATATATATGTTTGATAGAGATCATTCTAGGTTCCTTTATAGATTGAGTAGTCTTTAATATTTTCTATAGGCCACAGTTTTCATACATATATGGATCCAAATATTCAATTTTTTTTTGTCAATTATGTAAAGTCCTGTGGGGTTACACATTGTAGTTGACTGATTGGGAATTGAATCTTGACTCAGATAGATACTATAAAACTATTTTATATTTAATCCAAAAGTGTTTTGGATGGGTATTCACAAGGTATCATCAATTATGTCACATAGGATGATGTTAATGATAACTTTCCAAAAGTGTTTTAGAAGACATCCAAATTTTTTTGGAACATGATATCACAATTTATTGTAAATGATGCAATATAAGGTTTAATAGAGAAAAGTATATTAGGCTTTAGTTAAAGTTGTAAATTGAAGGAAATATTCCTTAAAACCATATTTTTATATGACATAATAAAGTATTATATATCATATTTCATGAAAATCATGATTTGAATGAATTTGGTATATTATTCCATGTGTTCTTGACACCTGAACCATTCTACACCTTATATATCTTTAATGAACCATTTCATGAGATGAAATTATAGGGAGTAAATTTATATGATACATGAACCAGTCATGGTATTTATTCATGTGATTAAACACATGAATAAATGAGAGGATAATCAAAGAAAATCCTTGATTTCCTATTTCACTAATTTAATGATATGGTAATGGATGGTGAGTCCCATTATTCTTATCCAAACCTATTTGAAACCATTTATCACTTTGTTCTTCCTCTTTGTACTGATGATATACTAGAACCCCATGGGAGAAAATATAATCCTTCATATATGGCATGTGATTCATTAAACCCATGGATACAGCAAAAAGGTGGGGTGATTTTGAAACTCAATGATCTTTCTCAAACCCATGAGATGAAGTTTGTGAATGTTCCTTATACTCTTTAACAGACAATATGATTATTTAAAACAAATATTTTTTTTATTTTATGCTCAAATTTATAATATCTTGTATATGAGATCTTTTGAAATGGTTTTTGTTAACTTACACTTGATTTCATATTTTTTATTAGGATCTAATAGAACCCTTTAGTTTGGACATACATAATCATATTAAGAAATCTCAACGTATATATAAAAAATTTATATATTTTCATTTTAAGGAATTGGAGTTCCATTTAGGGGACTATATCTTCTTAGAAAAACCAATATGAAAGGGATTTATAAGGTTTAGTAATAATGGATAGGTTGGTCAAAGGTATATTGGGATTTTTCTATTTTTAATAGAATTAGAATTGTGGATTATTATTTATCTACTACACCCAACCTCTATAAATGTAATTTGTGATTCTGTGTATATAGTTTAAGAATAACATTAAAAAACCAAATCATGTACTAACAACTTGTGAAATTGAATAATATCCTAACATTTCTTACGATAAAGAGCCTAATAAAAATATTGATACCAGAGATAAAGTTTTATTTAATCAGATAGATTGATTTTTAAAGTTATTTTAATGAATAAAACTTTGTATGAAGTAAGTTGGGATATTGAAGAAGCTATGGAAATGAATTTTACATATATTTTAGGGTTTAATATATATGAAAAATTTAAACAATTATATTATTTAATGGGGTAGCATAATATTTGATTTTATACTATAATAAAAATAATTAATTACAATAAGACATCATCCAATACATTTATTTTATTTCATCATAATAATACAATATAAAATCTAGAAAATTATATTCACTATAACAGTTGCAACTAGTGCTACCGAATGAATAACAATAAAAGGAAACAAAATAATATCAAACATGATATGATTTCACTATACAAAGAGTCGTAAGAAAAAATGATACATTGTAATTATAAATAAAATAATAAGTAAAGGAATGAACATTTTATAAACTAAGAGGATGAGGTTAATGATTTTATAGGTAATAATGAAGTAACTTTATAGAAATAGAAATATAATTGTTGGAATCTGACCATTGGGAATTCGACTATTAGACTATTAACATAGAAATATGATAATTTTGTGTAATATATAAGTTAAAAAAAATAATAGAATTTGATAATATTATAACTGAAACAACTAATATATATTTTTCATTAAATAATAATGTAATTACAAACATATGTTTAAGAATAAAAATAAAAATGTTAAAAAAAGATTTTTTAATTTCTTGGAACCAAACACATGATTTTGAAATACAATAAGATATTTATTTAATAATTAAATTTATCTTATAGAGAAAAGTATTTTCCCAAAAAAGGATTCAATTTTAGGTCCAGCACGTCAAAATTATCTAATAGTGAATTCTGAAAAGTTTTCGAGACAATCAATTTTTTTGATAAATGGTAAAATATGGTATGAATATATGGTAAGTGTTATGACTTAATTATGATGTAAAAATGATATAATAGTTAATAATGATTAATCCATGACCAAAAATATGTTAATTTATTGACATAATGAATTTTAATATATTATAATAAATTTCCAAACCTATAATGGTCTTTCCAAAGTATAAAATAAAAATTAAAATAATAAAAACAAGTATTCATGGAGAAATTAAATTTTCATGACCAAAATAATATATAAAAATGTATTTTAGTAATTAAAATAAAAAATGTGAAAAATTCCTTAAATTTTACGTACAATGAATTAAAACTGTAGGAATGCTAATGACATTTTAATTTTCACAAGATAGATTTTCAAAACCCATGTCCCAAAATTAATAAACGATTATTCATCATTTCTATAAATACCTACACATTCTCCCATTCCTCTTCACCCTAAAACTATTAGTCATGGTTCTACAATCTATTCACCTTCTATTAGTTCCCCCAATGATATATTAATGATCTAAGGGGTTCTTTCTCAATTTGTAGAAGCTGCTAAGCATGGTAAGTGTCCTTAATCTCATCTATTTATTTATTCTATGTAATACATTCCAATTACTTATCATTTAATATCAAATGTTTTTTTTCTTAATTTATTATAATAAAAATCAGAAATCACTATTAATATACCAATATGGGTTCCCAATTATGAAATCCCCGGCTTGTGATTGGATATTGATGCTCATTTTAGTGTCATTATATTTTCAGAACTCATTTTATCTAGATTGATCTCTAGGGAATTTGTAAAGTAAAATATTAAATTTTTTCCTTTAAAAATGGTGAAACAATAAATTACTCCTTATAAGAGTTTCATATTGAGAAAAAAAACTATTGTAGAGTTCCAAATGAGGTGTTTTCCATAATATAATATATTTTTGTAATTTTCCATTGGTGATAATTCACTGAACGATGTTGGTGGTTCATTTTTAGAATTTATTTTATTAATTTTTTTAATACATGGAAAAAATATTTAGTTAATAATAACATATCTTTTTCTCCTCACGTGATGTCAATTTTGATTTTATTATATTTATTGACAGTCATATTTACTAGAATATGTCCTGTGATATTTTATTGAGAAACCGATATAAGTTAGGAAATTTATTTCTAATTTGTGTTTTATGTCCACTTATAAGAAATAATATATTAATATCTTTTAAATAGTGTGATGTATTTGGAAATACACTACATTAATGTTTTCATGATTATTTATTTTTCTGGAAGATATTTTGTGAATTTTAAAATATTTCCATATTACCTCTGACACGCTAAAAATTATTATATAATATTAATAAAGGACGTGGTAATGAAATAACTCCATAACCATTTCTCTCTCCTATATATCACTACCTCTCTCTACCTTAGAGAAGTCCAAGTATAGAAAGAAAAAAACAATGGGTAACATGTTTTCAGAAGTGAAATTTGAGGTTTTGTTCTTTCACCTGACCCCAAACCCCATTCATTCAACTTATAATTATATTTTGTTTGGTTTTTTAATCTATGACAATACACCATAGTTTATATATTTATATTTATATTTTGAATTCAAATAAATTGATAAAATGTTCCCAATAGTATAAATAAATTGATTATTCAATGGCCAAATTGAATAATATTCAAGAGAGAAGGGGTTAGGCTGAATTGAATTCACTCTAGAATTTAGGATCCAAATTGGTTGAATTTGGAGAAATTAATTGTGGTTTTGGATTTAGGGGGATAAAATGAACTAGGATTGAGTTTTTTTGTGGTGTTTTTAGAACTAAATACTTGTCAGATATAAGGAACTAGTCTTAAACATCACATAATCTTGAGTTTTAAGTAAAGAATTAATTCTCTAATATTTGAGAATATTTTTAGGTTTCATGTTTTAGATAATTAGGACATAACTCATATGTAACAAAACTGTATAATACAAATTTGAATCTTCTGATTAATATCCATTTTTCTTATAATATAAATTTTTTAAAAATAAATCATGATTTTATTTCATGGAAAATATTCGCAACTTTTAACTTGACTTATTCCTTTACCTCACCCATCCTTAAACCCTGCGACTAACATTTTAATATATTAGAAAATCACAAAATGATTAGTAAGGGATATAAAAAAAATACAACTATTAGTCCATTGAAAAACATGAAAACTCATGTAATTTTTACCTTCATATGCAAAGTTAATTGATTGTATGAAATAAACAATTTTCATATAAAACCACAAACAATTTTTTCTAAAAAAAGCATTTAAAACCCATAACTGTCAATTAAAACCCCCTTTTCAGTAACTTAGAGCATCGTATTCATAAAAAAAATTTAAAAACTATTTATGTGGAAAAACCATACAACTGACTTCTAATATAATCATTACTTAATGTTTTACAGAGTTATAGTGGGGCTCACCCTTTGTATAATCTATATCAATCTCACCCATGATCTATGATGGGGATCAACCCTTTGTATAAGCTATATTAGGATCACATGTTTTTCATGATTTATAATGGTCCCCAACCCTTTGTATAATTTATATCGGTCTCATCTATGAGCAAAAATGGGGCTCAAACCATATTATAAGCTATATTAGGCACACCCGTTTTTTATATAATTCTCAAGTACCATTTAATTAATAAATGTTTTTATTATTGAACTTTTTCATCATAAAATACTTTTGAAAAACTCATTTAAACCCATAAAAAAACTCTTCAAATATCAAAAATAACTTTTCTTTTAAAATCCCATTATCAATACCAAAATTCCCAAAAAATGGAAGGATGATTATTTATTGAATAAAATAGGGAATATTTCGAAGGAATCCATAAATCAAATTGTCGTCATGATGGTAGAAAAAGTTGATGTCATCGTATATATTACAAATAGAATATTCCTTTTGTTGTTTTTCAAACCATTCCATATAAAACATATAAAAATACTATATGTGAAAACCATTGAAATAAAGTAAAAATAGAAATAAATTTTAATTTTTAAAAATTTTTATGTCTATATAAAAATTTATAAAAATCATTTTAAAAACATGGACATGGAGGGAAAAGAGTTGGAAATAAAAATTTAAAAGAGTATTTGTTTTAAATGAAATGTCCAATATCACTTGGAAAAAACATTAATAATAATCCCCATGAAATAATAAGGTTAAAAACATTAAATAACTTTGTAGCAAAGTAATTAATGATATAAAATTTCAAATGGGTTGTATATATTCCTCATAAAATAATATAGGTGTATAAAATCAAAACATACTTGAACATATGGAAATTGAGATGAAGTCCCTTACCATGAGACTAACATATCACATATATGTTATTTATCTCATTGAATAATAAACTTATGTTAATTATTTAATTTAGGGATAACATTTTTCATTTTTATTATAACTTTTATTTCACTTATTACCATGTTATATATGACTAATTAACCAATTAAGTTTACATCAGTTGTTTCGATGATATTTGGATTACATTCCAAAAATGACTTTGGTTGGTTGACAATGGTTAAAGAGGTTTTTATTTAAAAATATAAAGAATAGTAATAATGAATTAATTATCATATTTATACATCAATTATACTTATAACACTGATAATTAAATATTTGTTTTGAGAAATTAAATATGTTATGATCGTGGAGAAGGTAGGTCGTACGTACACATGAGTAATATTTCCATTTTTTCAATAATCATTATGGAGAAAAGGTATGTGATATTTTATTTTCAGAATAATAATAATATCATATATACAATATTATTTCTCTATATATATTTATAAATATCATCTATGTGTTATGGTGATGAAATGATAGTCACATTACTTCGTGAAGTCGGCAGTCCACACATACACAAATGACGTTATCACTTTTTTAGTGAGTGAAAAGGTAAGAAATGAAATGACATATTATCTTTTAAAAATAATAAATATGTATCTAATATCATAATTATGTCATATATATCACATATGTTCATTATATTAACCCTTATTACCTTCTATGTAAAGAATTAATAAAAAACAAATCAAATCGCTTTGTGAGGTGGTAGTCCGCCGTACACATGAGCAATGTTATCATATCCCATATAGAATGGAAAGTAAAAAAGTTAAATTCTATATAATTAATAAATAGATATATTTATTTTATAAATACCATATATATACTTTATATTTATCATTATACCCAACCGTGAGTGGTGGAAATAAGAAAATGAATGACATCGGTTCGTGAGGCGGTAGTCTATAATACACGAGAATGATGATTTCATAACCCATTTTATGGAATTGGAAATAGTTTTAGGTAATTATCTTAACATAAAAACATATTAGTATATTTAATATACTGAGGATATTATATTACAATTTTTTAATAATAATGTAATGAGGTTGTGGTTGAAATAAAAAAATGTGCATTAAAGAATGTTACCTCTTATTCATGTAACCTCCTTAAGTTTTCAAAACAATCCTTACCGGATTGGATTTATTCCTAAAATAAGGATTATATTAAGATATTATGGAATTTTTATATATATTTGGGATGATTTTGGTCTCTAAAAGTATCTTTAGAAGTGTGAATATGTGAGGGGAGTGAGTTCCCTTTTATAATTAAGGAGTGGTATTTTTATAAATACCCAAAATTATTGAATAATGTGAGGTCATTCTCCCTTAATATAGATCCAAAACTTATAAATAATGTATTTTAGGTTTTATATGGTTTATAAACATATAAAAAAACTTGTTTTAAACATTTCATTCCATAGCCTTTATGTTTTTACTCACTTTTATCATTTTGATTTTTTTCATGGTAACTAATTTTTTTAACCTATGTAATTAAACCTTTTAGCCTAAAATGAAATGATAATGATTAGATAATTTTTAAATAATAATAATAATAATTAAATAAAAATTATTTCATAAACATCATATGGTATTTGAAAATTAATTTTAACACAAGCACATGTAACTCACAAAATACCATTTTAACCTTAATTGTAGTAATTAAATTTTAATTATTTTCACTAATAATTATGGTAAAAAATTATGCTGAAATTATTAGATAATGTAAATTATTATTATTCAAAATATGGAATATATTTTTTGAAATTAAATTAATATAAATATAAAATATTAATTTAAAATTAATCTCGTAGACCCGACGAGAAAGCGAGCTTTCAAAGAGAAAATGTTCCAAAATTTACAATGTTTTTATATCAAAATTAAATATGAAAATGATTTCAATGAATTAAATTAGATTAATAGAACTATAATTGAACTAAATTTTTTTCAAAACTAATTTAAATTATAATTTATCTTTATAAATAATTTAAACGAGAAAGAAATTTTCAATTAAAATTCACTATTTTTCACTACTCATTATTAAAAATGAAACTTTTCATAAAAATCCCCAATATTCAGCCTAAGATAATTTTTATTTTCTAATTTAAAAAATGAATTTCATTTTTTAAAATAAATTTTCTGAAATTGTTTAAAACTAAATATATATTATGATTTCAAATCATAACTAAACCACCTTTTAGAAAAATACAGTTTTTTGAAAAACAAATTCTTTTACATTCCACTGATTCTTATTCTATTTCAAATAAATTGATATAAATTTAATAGAGTATCATGTTTTTTTAAACTTTGTATTGTGTTCATTTAAATATATATAAGGTATTGAATAAATATATTATAAATTCTCATTTTATTAAATTACCTTATAATATTGGTGTTGTCTGTAATACACACTATCAAACATGATGATCCTATTTTAAAATCTCAAGGCTTTTACACCATACCTCATTTAATAAATTACATCATCATAATTAGACCATTATCTCAGTAATAAAAGGTTCAAAATTTAGAAATACCATTTTTGGGAAAAAAATCATAAAAAGGGTTAACAAAAAATCCTTCGTATAAGATATAAAAGAAATTATAGAAGTCATTTTAAATAGCACGTAACTATATTTCCATGTAAGACAAAAAAGGTGGGATGTGAAGATTTAAACATGGAAGAAACGTTTAATTTCCAAAAAATGATGGATAGATATAGAGATCATCGATCATAAGAAATTAAATGATCAAAATAATGTAAGGACCTCAAAATCATAAATATTTGATGAGTTAAAATACCATTTGATTTATAAAAATGAACATAATTAGATAATATTTTTTATTTTAATTTTTTTTATTATATTTGAGGAATTAAATTACCATATTAACTAAAAGAATAAGGAAGTATGATTACTTGTCTTGTATAATTTCCTTAATTAATAAATTTACAACGTAATATCATCTTTTGTCTAATGATGAGTATCTAAGACAATTTTTTATGCTTGAAGCACTAAAATGAACTTATAAATGATCACTTAATCCCTAAAAGGATAAATATATTTTTCTCATATCTTTATACATTAACTACAACCAAAATGGTTAAAAGAAGGTAATATGTTTCCCAAAATTTATAGTGATGATATTATGAAAAAACATTAATCACCTAATCACTAAATTCCTTTTTTAATCCCATGGTTTTCTATATGATAAAAAATATGTTCTGGAAATAAAATTTCTCATTATATTTAAAATATTTTAATTTAAAAGAATGATTTAATACTAACTAGGACATAATATATGCGAATGGTAGACATTACACCCTTGTAGAAATTTGGTTGTGGGTTCAAGCCCTATGGCGTTTTCGGTTGTGATAGGTTGTCACACGACCTTCGAGATATCCATTTTCATAAAATTCCATAGTTATAAAAATCCTAAAAATGTGATGAACATCCTTAAAAATAACCTCAATTGTCAAAGATCATATAAAACCTAATGGTTATTAATACCTTAACATTCAAGTCCAAATAAAAAGTAAAGGCATAATTCACATTAAACCAAAGCCTAAAATATACATAAACCCAATAAAAATATCCCAAAAATTTCATCAATAACTTAAAGATATAATTACTTAAAACCTATAAAGGAGTGTCTAAAACTTTTCAATTATGGTTATTATTCTAAAAATACCATGCTACCTAGAGTTTTCACCACTTCACCAGTTGGACAAACATCAATGGTAGTAGTAGAAAATGATTATGCCACACCTTTATATTTTCAATCATAATGATTTCCACCCTGAGTAAGAAACTTCATACACACATTATCATAATGACCCAACTCATTGTAGCTAAAATATCTCACCATTAACTAGATATCTATTATCATATTATTTGATTGTTTAAGACTCTTTTATTTGTAGTCACAAACCCTGCGACCAAAATTACAACCTTGGAAATAATTACAGATCTTGAAAAACATTCACCAAAATTTATTTTACCACACTTGGATCATGTTATGGGATTTACTCCATAATTATTATCTAGTTTCTTCTATATTTACTTTCACATTGATCATTTTTTACTCTTATCTTCTTGTGGGACAAATTTTTGGAAAACTGCATCTCAAATTTCTTATTACAACGAACCAATTTATCATAAATTTTAAATTTTCATTAGGCCAAATCTCTTCATAAACTTGGTTTTAATATGGATTAAAACAGATTAATTTTAATATTAGTGTCTTGAATAAAATCTAGAACATACCTACCCAATCTTGCGAGGATTTCCTTATAAATATCCACTTAATATTAATCATTTTATTTAATTCCAATAATTTTTTCCCAATCTTAATTAAGAAAAATCTTAGGGAATTATTTATCAAGGAAGAGACTCTTAAATGTTTCCCATTCCATAACATAGAGATTATATTTATCTTTAGTATTCTTAACCAAAAACCACCATCAATAAGATTCCCCTCCAAATGATAAAAGGAATGGGTTACCTTTTGAGATTATAAACATCGCATGAATTGAAATATATTCTTTTGGGAATTGATCCATCACTCAAATACCACTAGGTCATATGATATACTAAATAATGGGGGATGTTGCCTCATGAAATGATCCAATATAGAGTTTTTCCTTCATGGTTGATCAGGTCCCTCTCTATCTTAGATTCCACCTTGATTAATATCTTGTTTCAACTGATCCATCAATATAACAAACTATTCTGTTATAATTCCAAAAAACATCGGATATAGATTTAGAAGGATATATTCCACTTTTTGAATTCCCACTTCAGCTTCTATGTTTCCTCTATAGAAAACTATTCTAAAAAGATATAGTTTAAACTAATGAAAATTGTAATCTTCAAATGCTATATCATTTTATCTTAACCCCAAAGTAAAGTATTTAAATAGAGCTCTTTTATCATTATCATAACCTCTAAATTTATCTAAACCATGATCAGATAAGAACTATAAGGACCTAGCATCAAAAATTAAATAGTCTATAGTTTTATGTTAAGAATCTATTCTCTTACATTTGAAGATCTTTTCGGGTTTTTATTTTCAAAGAATGAGGCAATATCTCAGACAAAACAAAACGATATAATAAAAAGTGGACACTTCCAAATAATATCCATTATCCCCATAATAAATAACTTTTAAAAATAAATCATGATTTCATTTAATGGGGAATCTACACTATATTCAAATTGACCTATTCCTTTCCATTACCCATACTTAAACACTATGAAAAACATTTTAAAACAAGAAATGATCCCAAAAATCATAGTAAGGGACATAAAAAGAATGAAAACTATTAGTATAGTGAAAAAATAAAAAATAATGTAAAGTTTACGTTTATCTTAAATGTTCTTTTAGAATATGAAATAAAAAAATTTCATATGAAAAACACACACACTTTTTTCTCAAAAAAATCTTTTAAAACCCATAACAAGAAAATAAAATCCACTTTTTGGTAATTTAGATCATCATATTCATAAAACCATTTCAAAAACATTTTAATTTGTATAATAATATGGTATACTTTAAATATAATAATTATCCTATGAATTTGAAAGCTATAATGGGGACCACCCTTCATATAAGCTATATCGGGATCACCCATTTTTTATGAGCTATAAGGGGCTCAACGCTTCTTATAAGCTATATTGGGATCACCCATAATCTATAATAGAGTTAATCCCTTCGTATATAATGTATCAAGCTCACCTGATTTTTCATATAGTCCTTAAGTACCATGTCCTGAATAAAACATTTTTTTCTTTCACCTTTTCATATAAACCGTTTTGAAAAACTCTTTTTAACCCATAGAAAACTTTTCTTATATCAAAGTACCCTTTTCTTTAAGAAACCCATTATCGATACCAAAATACCTAGAAAAATGGAAAGAGGGGTTTTTATTAAAATAAAAATGAAATCATTAAAGGATTCCAGGAATCCAATAATGGCCATGAATGTGGAAAATGTTGTTTTCACCTTATATTTTAAAAATAAAACATTCCTTTATTCATTTTTCAAAAAGTTCCATATAAATCACATAAAAAGTTTTTTTTTGAAAATATTATAAATAAAGTAAAAATAAATGTAAAATTTACCTTTTAAATATTTTATGTCTATATAAAACATTCAAAAAATTATCTTTAAAACATATAAATGGAAGAGAAATATTTGGAAAGAAAACATTAAAATATGATTTTTTTAAAGGAGAAGCCCCTTATCACTTGAGAAACAATTAAACTATATGCCTCATGAAATAATAACATTTAAAAAACATTAAAAACCATTATAATAGATAAATTATTGATATAAAATGTAAAATTATATGTTTATACACCTTATAATTTAATATAGGTACATAACATCAAAATACTCCAATGAAAGGAAATCGAGATGAAGTCCCTTACCTTGAGTTCGACTTGTCACACACATTATTTATATCACAGTATAATAAAAAAATGTTAATTATTTAATTTATTTGTAAGATTTTTCACATTTATTATTATTTTATTTCACTTATTACCATGTTATATATGATTAATTAACCAATCAAGTTTACATAGGATGTTTCTATGATATTTGGCTTATGTACTAAAAACGACTTTGGTAGGTTGACTATGGTCAATGAAATCATTATTGAAACATGTATAAAACAATAATAATGAAATAATTATCAAATTTATATAACTATTATACTTTTAATATAAATCATTAATGTTTATTTTGATAAATGAAGTGCGCTATGATCATGAAGATGGTAGGTCATACAGAGGCATGAGTAACGTTTCCATTTTTCAACAATCAATATGGAAAGGATGTAAGTGATATTTTATCATTAAATAATTATAATTATATAATATACAAAATATTATTTCTTTAAATATACTTATATATATCATCCATGTGGTGTGGCATTGAAAATAGAGTCACATCGCTTCGTGAAGGTGGTAATCCACACATACACAAACGACATTATCACTTTTTAAGTGAGTGAAAAGGTAAGAAAGAAAATGACATATTATGTTTTAAGAATTATAAATATGTTATGAATATTATAATTTTATAATTTAAAAACATATATTCATTATATTTACCATTATTTCCTTCTTTGTAAATCATTAGTGAAAAACCAATAACATTGATTCATGAGATGGTAGTCCTCCATACACTCGAGAAACATTATTGTATCCCCTATGAAATGAAAAATAATAAAAAATAAAATATTATATATTGATTAAAGTGGTAAATTATTTTATAAATAACATATATTTACTATAGATCCATCATCAACCCAAATCATGAGAGGTGATAATGGAAAAATGAATGAAATCAGTTTGTGAGGTGGTAATCTGTCATACACACGAATAATGATTCCGTAACCCATTAGATGAAATTGGGGATTGTTTTAGGTAATGAAATAAAAATAAAAATAAATTAGTATAAGTATGATACTAAGGTTATTATATAAAAATATTTTAATAATAATTTAAGATGTTGGGGAAAAAATAAAATAAAAACACTCATTGAATAACATTAACTCTTCTTTGGGTAACCTCCTTAGGTTTGCATCAGAAGACTTAAAAGGCTGGATTTATTCCAAAAATAATGATTCTATTATAATATTAGGTAATTTTTGAAGGAATTTTGGATGTTTTTTCCAATTAAAAATGGCTTTATAGGCGTGAAAAAGTTAGGGGAGTGAGTGCTCTTTTATAATTGGGGAGTGACATTTTTTTGTAAATACCCAATAGTATTCAATAACGGGAGGTAAATATCACCTAATGTGGCTCAAAAATGGATAAATATTATAGTTAAGGGTTTATATGGTTGATAAAAACCTCCACCATATAAAATACATGTTTTAAACATAAAATTCCTTAACCATAATTTTTACTCACTTTTACAATTTCAATTTTCACCATGCTAATTAGTTTTTTTAACCTAGGTAATTAAAAACATAATCCTAAAATAAAATGAGACTTATTAGATATTTTGGAACTATTTTTTTTAAATATTAAATTCAATTTATTAAATAAAAATAATTTGTGTGTTGAAAATTACTTTTAACACAGACGTATAACCCTATTTTGACCATAATCATGATATTTAATTTTTAACTTTTTTCATTAATAATTATGGTAAAAAATTAAGACAAAATTATTAGATAATATAAATTATTATTATTATAAATATGTAATCCATTTTTAAAAATTTAAGTCACATTATGGGAAAATTTTAATTCAAAATTAATCCTGCATATGCAATGTGAAAGTGGATTTTCAATGAAAAAATGTTTAAAAGTTTAAAATGCTTTTATACAGAAATTCAATATAAAAACAATTACAATAAACTAAATTGTATTAATAGATATATAATTAAACTTATATTAATTTAAAACAAATTTAAAATCTAATTTAACTTTATATATAATTTTAAAAAAAGAAAATTTTCAATTAGAATTTATTATTTTTCATTGTTCATAAAAAAGAATCTTTTTTGAGAAAACTCAAAAAATTTACATTAAGATAATTTTGGTTTTCTCATTTAAAAATTTAATTTTATTTCTTCAAATAAATTTTATAAAATTGATAAAAATTAATTATAAATCATGTGTTCAAAGTGAGGCTAAATCATCTTTTAGAAAAATAGAATTTTTAAAAAACCTTTATTTTACTTTAGAATTAATCTTATTTTTTATGAAAATAAATATATATCCATTAATTTGATTTTATACTATTTTAAACCATTAAATATTAATCATTTATTTATTATTAATCGTACCATACAATTTAATTTCTATGTTATAATGACACTGTTTAAATAATAATATTTTAATAGAGTATCATGTTTTATTTAAGCTAAGTTTTGTGTGCATTGCAAGATATAAAAGGGATTTAATAAATATATCACAAATTATTAGGGTGTTACATTATCTTTTAGACTTGGTTTTGGGTGTCAAACATTCTATCAAACATTATGTTCCTATTTAAAAATATCAGGGTGCTACATTAGTTGTGGTCAGAGATGTTACCAATAGTGTAGAGTCATTGATAACGAGGAGGGCGTCTAGTGAAAGAAATAAACTTTTACCCAAAAATTTTAAGAGGAAAAAAATTTAAATAAAATAGCATGACCAATGAGATGTCAGTTGCCGTCATGGTTGGAAATTATAGGGGGTCAGTTGTGCTTGTCTTGGGAACAAGGGGGTGGGGGAACTACCCTTACCAACATAATATATATATATATATATGATGTGTCCTAATCCTACACTATTATTTTTGGTTCTAAGAAATATTTTTTATAAACTAACCTTAATACAAAGTGAGATGATATAACAAAAACATATCTTTATTTTACATAATTTCTATAAGACAAACATTACATCTCACACTATACCCCCTTTTATACTTCTCATAAGTTATAATCATATTTATATCTTTGGGAATAAAATCTTAATAAATGGGTGATCTCAAACACCGAGTATGGAAAAAATTATCAATATGTAATCAAGGGTTAGATCATAAGCATATGAGAATATTGGAGCATGGGGGAAATATCTTATTAAAAAGAACATGAAATAGTAAGAGTTGTCTATAAGTCATGATAAAAGGATATATAATCTCAAACAAAACAACCATCTACCATGGAATAAAATTGTGAGATAATAAGCTTGATCCATGGAGTATAATCATAGGAACATGACATAAAAATATGGATTATCATTAAATCATTTCATTATCAAGAATTAGGGTATAAAACATAAGTGTAGAGAAATTATAAAAATCTAAAAATTAAAATGTATATACTTCGTGTTAAAAAAAATAAAATTTCTATGATTCTTGTTGTGAACAAAAAACATTTCCACACTCGATACTGTAATTTTTTTTCCATAATCCATGTTATGAGAAAATAAAATTTCCGCACTTTATGTTGTGAAAAAATAAAATTTCAACACACAACTTCATTATATCATGAGATATAATCCCTTAACCAATGAATTGGAGGGGATATAATATCCCACTCATTAATCATCTATATATTGTGTTTTAAATCAATCATTCATCATACCATAAAGAACCTATAGAAGAAAAATGGGGTTCACAACATTTTTTGATGGTAACACCACAATTAAATTCAATAATGTAAACGGTTGATACCCAAGATTTAATAACTCTAAAATAAAATTTTATAAGAAAATTTAGAGATTTCTTCAAGAAAAATAAATTCAAAGGAAAAGGGCCTTTATAGATAAAGTGAAAAAATTATAGTGAAACTGTAAAAAGAGTTTTTAGAAAATGTTTTAACATTATTTCAAAAGAATATGTTATAGATCACATTGAAAAGTATTTATTGAAAAGGTGAAGTGAAAAATGTTACTTTTAAAAAGAAAATTCATTACAGATAATTTAAAATAGATAGAATTTATAAAAAATTAATGTGGATTGGAATATAAAACATTTAATTTTGAAATTATGGAAAAACTTTATAATATTTTGAAATACCTTTGTTGAAAACCCACATCATAGAATGGGTTGATAAAATCTACATTTTAAAAGAGTAGAAGTGAATGATGAAGGTCACATGAGATAACACATAATTGTGTTTCTAAATATAATGGTTTAAATTTAAAATAATAAAATATATAAAAATAGAATAAAAAATGTTTCTAAACAGGTTACAAAATTTTCTTAACTGAGATATATTTTTTGAGAATGAAATTCACCAAGGAAAATATCTGAATTACAAATTTCACTTTCCATAGATTGATAAGGAATTATAGTATCATAATAGAAAATAATAATATCATATTATAAAAAAGTATTAATAAAATAATCATTATGACTCAATAAAATAATTTGAATCAAGAAAAATCCTTTCAGCTTAAGAAACATTTTAATAGAAACCCATTGAAACAGGAAGATTGAAATTGAACTTAAATTACCATAAACAAATATAATTCTAGATATTTTTTTATAAAATATATAGTATACAAACCACTTAAATGAAATTAAATTCATAAAATAAAACATTTCTCAATATAATGGAAATTGAGAAAAAATAACCTTACCTTAAATCCAAAATAGCAGAATTTTCTCTAACCTCCTATCCCTTTAGATGTTCTCCCATATATAACACCTTAAGGCTTCATAGATTAGTATTTTGGAGGGGAAAATAATTATAGGAGGCGTGAAGAGAGTTTATGAAAGTATAGGGAATATTTTTGTCAATATAAGGATTTTTAATGGGTTGAGAAATGTGTTGGAAGTGATATCCTTTTATAAGTGAAGAAAATGACATTTTTGTAAATACCCATTACTTTTTCAGTGATGGAATGAAACTATTCAAGGGTAAATGGCTCAAAAAGTGGTAAATGATTATTTTTGGGGTTATCAAAGGTCTATAAATTCTCTAACATTCATTTTTACATGCATTTTAAACATGTTTCATGTGTTTTACCACTATGTTTTTTTAAATATTAGTATTTTGGTTTTTTACTTTGGTATGTAGTGTTTACCCGAGTAGTTTATATTTAACAGAAAATATAAAATAACTCATATTTCTAAATTTTTATGTTCAAAACCGAAAATATTATCTCAATATAATCTAATTCAATTTATAAATAATATAAAATTTACTTTAAAGTTGAATAATTTAATATATAGAAGAATGTTTCTGTAGAAAAATATTATTTTTACCATTAAGTGTTCTTGAACTTAATTAGTATTTATTTATAGTTAAATTAGTGTTAATATATTTATATATATTTTAAAAAAATAAATTAATCCCATTTTTATGAGTTTTTAATTTATTTGATAAAATTAAAATGATGCAATGTTAATAAAATAATTCATTGAAAATAAAAGTTTTACCATTATAATAGTAATTAAATTTAATAAGAGTAATATTGTTTTTATTACTCAAAATGAAATTGAACATACTACATAATAATATTTTTTTATCTAAAATATGAACTTATATTTTTAAAATTTAATTAATATAAGTGACAAAAATTAAATTTTAATATTAGTGAATAAAAATAGTGTTTTGAGTAAAATATTATTTATGTTTCTTAAAGGACAAACATGGGTTTTTTAAATTTAATATATTATCTTTAGGTATCGAAGGAGTGGCTACGAATCTCTCCGACTCGGGCTTCTCTAGGGTTCCCGCTGGCGCTGACCGGCCCTGCGATTCCTTCCCCTCCCAAGGGGGAGGAGGGATCAGTTTTTCTGATGCTCTTAGATGGATCTTAACATTGTTTTTCTCCTTTCACCAACCCAGAGTCTCTCTTCACCTTCCCAGGTATCACGTTTTCCCTGAAGGTTCCTGGTTTTTCACATGGAGGTTCGTCGCTCCCGATTTCCCCCGTAGAATTCTTAAATGCTTTATCCTTGCACAAGATCACCTTGGTTGCCCACTTCGGTCACTGGAGGCCTTCTGTTGATGTTGTCGACATTCATGTCAACTCTGAGTGGGATATTCACCAATGATCAGTGGTTGTCTTGCTCAATTCTCGACAAATGCTGATTTGATTCTCTTCTGAAGAAAAACTGGCTCTTGATTGGTCCAGTGGCTCGCACTCCATCAACCGGTTTTGTTTTATCCTCCTTAGATGGTCATTTTCTCTACAAATGAATCACAATCCAGAGACCTCTGAAATTTGGATCCGCCATCCAGGTTTGCTTCTCGCTTTCCAAAATTCTTTATTTTTTCAGATAATAGGACATCTCATTGGTCGCTTCCTGATTGGGAATCATAGAACCCAAGAAGTCTGCCATCCCATTGAACCCCAAATATGTGTTGAGGTTGATGTATCAAAACCTCTTTTGGAATTCATTTGGATCTAGATTGAGTGAGAGTACAAATACAAACAACCGATTATGTATGAGTCGTGGACTCTCTATTGTTCCTCCTGCTTCCTCCAAGGAAATTCAGCACCAAGATGTCACTGTGGAGGAGCATCTATTCTTGAATCTAATCCTATGAATGAGGATTTCACTCACCAAAAAGTGGCTGCCAGCGGAAAGGGGTTGGTGGTTCTAGAGATCAATGAACGAGAGAGCAATGAACGATGTGATGTCAATCCTCGTTCTTATGTGGAAGCTGTGACACAATCACTCCCCTCAGCTATGAGACTAGAAGACAATTCGAATGATACTAGACCTTAAAGGTCAGAAAAATTTATTCATGTGTTTGACTTGAGTTTTTCTGATGGAAAGGATAGGGTAAACAAGGGCCTGTCCAATTTGAAGATGGGAATGGGCCAATCTAGAAAGTAGATCGAGGGAACTGGATGTAACCTGAACAGGTTTGTGGTATTGGGTGATATCGACCTAATTCCATTTGAAGGAGCGAAATGTGAGGATTTATGACATGAAGGGGTTAGTTCTTAGGGAGGGAACAAGGATAGATTTGAAGCTGAGATGGATTTTGACACTTGTACATGTTCAACCGGGAGTAAGGAAGTGGAACAAGAGGAAGTGTTCATTCGGTCCTCTTCCAGAAAGGGCAAGAAGACCATCATGGACTTAGAGGGCTGAACCAAACATGTGAGGAGGTCACATCCTCTGAAAGGATACTCTAATTTACTGAAAACACCAGTTATCATATCTTCTAGTAAATAATCTCTCATGCAAAAGAAATCTCTCGATGGCATGAAGACATTTGTGAAAAGTGGAATTGAAAAAGATATGACTAATTTGCAAGAGGAACAAGTTTCTAATCCCAGTGAAGATGTTGTGAGATCTCAGCCCCACACAGATTCCGATCAGAAGCTGGAGCCTATGGTTTCTCCATTTTCATAGTGTATCGAGAGGCAATCCGCCCCTGTTCCTTCTCCTTTTTCTATGTGATTGGGTTCAAAGGCTCAGGAGACAAAGAACAAAAGACAAGATCTAACTTCCCTTCAAATGGATTCTTTTGAGGTCCTGGTGCAGTCTAATAAACATTATCAGGTGACCCCTAAAAGCCTGGATCTAAGCCTCTTCTCCTTCCCCCCCCCACACTTCTCTGATCTAATGAAGAAGGAGCTTATTACACATGATTTGTCATTGAAATATAGACGGTCTCCCTCAGGCTAGTGGCCAACTTTTTTCTTTTTTGTGCAAGGGATCAGAGGTTGTGCAAGTTCAGTCTTTCTTTTTCTGCTTTTGTTTTCTAGTTTCCCTGTCTTTGGGTGGTCTGTTTTGATTGGTGTCCTGTTTGCTTGATGATTTTCTATACGATTCCCACACCCCCACAAAGTGGTTTCGTCTTGAAAATAAAAAAATGGATTTGAGGTAAAAAAAATTTATAGAATCTTTAAATTGTTTATTTTAATTTATAAATGTATTTTTTTATATAAAATAGGTTTAAATATAATATAAGTTGTTATTTTATTTTGATAATTCGATAAAAGTGATGGTATTAGAAAAACTGGTATTCTCACCATTCACCTAAAATCAATTAACTTAGATAAAACTCAAAAATTGACCCTAAGATATATTTTAGATAATTAATTTAATATTTTTTTTTTCAAATTTAAATTCTAAAATTTATAAATTTAAATATTTAATGGAAATATAAAATATAATGACAAAATGTTTTTAAAAAGAAAAGAAAAAAAATCAAAGTATTAACTATTATTATTCTAATTTTTTATAAATTGCTAAAAAATTTAGTGTTAATATATATAAAAAATATATACTATTAGTATCAATAATATAACTTATCTATAATATATTTATTTTCTTAAAATAAATTTTATAAAAATCATATTTTATAAAGAAATACATTTTTATCCTAAAATAGTCTTATTAGTTATTATTTGAATTCAAAAACTGATATTTTTATTTCTTTGTATTATTAAATATATAGATACCAATATATATTTACTCTAATTAAATGGATAATAAATAATTATTACATTTACTACATATAATTTTACTTTAATAAAATGTATCAGGGTTTTGTTTTATATTGGAGTTTTATGTGAAAAAACATTCAAACATATTAGATTTATTTAAAGGAAAGATATATAGTAAAATATTGAGGTGTTACATTATCCCATCCATAAATTAATCTTATCCTCGCTATTTTATTTATCGATTATTATTAAAAAAAACTAAGGATATGACTAAGGATATAATTTATAGATCACTATCAGGGGAAAGACTATATGACTCATGTTTTCATTTATAATTAGAATATAATGATATTTTAAACCACTTGTTCCAAATATTCCTCTTTTTCTATTAATAACTCTTATGTATTTTTAGAGACAAACCTTTCTTAGATTCATTTTATGATCATTTTTCCTACCAAATAATATAACCAAAACTGTTATTATAATATCTAATAAAATAATATTAAATGAACTTATAAATATAAAAACTCAATCTCAATATATACTTTATAATAAAACCTTAATTTAAACCTATGATACTTCTGGTTCAACTATTATATAATGGGATCAACCTATCACCCCTTTATTTAAACCTATCCTATCCATGGTCATTTTCTTATAAGGGTTTTTAACATAACAAGTCTTATGTTCCATCCTCAAATTCCATTTAAATCCTTCATAATGGTTCATAAATTGAATGTAAATTTACTAGAGAATATCCCCTAAGAGAGTCTATCTAGGTGTGTAGTCTTAGGATCAATAATTGAGCACTAAGTGAATATTATGTTTACACTCAACCAATACTTTTTTATGGCGAGTATCCAAAAATTTATCTATTCCATAGCCCCATATACTTGCTAGTTTCCATATAGGGATGTAAACACGCACTTGAAACTTTATTAGAAATCTAGGATGTTATCATTTAAATAGACTTATAACTAGTGTTTTCACTAAATTTATCTCATCATAATCCTCAAAATAACTAAACTAATTATAAAAAATAACTAAAACCATATCTGATACCAACTGTAGGGACCCATACCCACACACCAAGTTCTAGTGTTAATTTCTTTTTATTAAAATATGGATTTGATAAAAATTGATATGATCTAAGATAAACCTATCATAAATTTACATTATTTACATAATACAAATATTACATCTCATAAGAAACATACAATCACAAGAATAAGAGGTTCAGTTTCTTCAAGGACTAGCTACATGATCAACTTATTTTATTATAATTGTGGAAATTTCTCCATAATATGACCACACAGAAAACCCTTTATTAATTCTCATAGGTTGTGAATAATTTAATGACATGGTTAATGAAAACATAAGAAAATGTTCTTCTCAAACTCTTGGTATGAGAAAAATTATCAACATTTCATCAATGGTTAGACCATAAGAAAATGATAAGACATGAGAATGAGAGAAATATCTTATTAAAAAGAACATGAAACAATAAGAGTTTTATATAAGTTATTATTGAAGGAAATTAAATCTCAAATTAATAAACATGTAAATTGGAATAAGAGAATGAGATCATAGACATGCCCCACAAAGTATAATCCTAATCATGTAACATAGAAATATTGCATGTCTTTAAAACATATCATAACTAGGAATTATGACATAAAATATAAGTTTAGGGTAATTATAAAATGAAGAAAAAATAAAATACCTACAATTCATTTTTTGAACAAAACAATATACACACTTAATTTCTGTAATAAAAAACTACCCGTATCTCATGTTATGACCAAAAAATCTATACATACTTCATGTTTCCATAAAAAAATGTCCACACATAACATAATTATTTAATTAGATACAAATCCTTAACAAATGAATTATAGGGTGATATATGACTCCACATGTCAATCATTACTACATATATGTTCCACATTAAATTAATCATTCATCATATGATAATTAACCCTTAGAAATAAAAATGGGTTTCATAACATTTCTAGATGGTATCCCCAAAATAAATCAAAATAATGTAAACGTTTTACATCCAAAATTTAATCACTATAAGAAATTATTTACTAAGTAGTGTATGTTTCATGAAAAATAACTTACAAGGATATATTTCCTTTAGATATAAAGAGTAAAATAGTAACAAAACCACAACAGAGTTTATATAAACTTCTATTAACATTTTCATAAAATAAAATGTTACAAATCACATTCCAAATCCATTATAAAATAGGTGAATTAAAAAATATAGAGAAAATTTACTTTAAAAAAGTAATATAAATAATATATCCTCAAAAAGAAATAAATTTTATTAAAAAGGAATGTGGAGTGGAAGATAAAACATATTAGTTTTAAAGGATGGAAAACCTTTTCAATTTTTGGGAATATCTGTATTGAAAACCCACATAATATAAAGTGATTATGAAAGTTAATTGTAAAAATATGAAAAGATAAATATAAAGGTCACATGATATAACACACAATTGGGTTTCTAAATATAAAATAAAACATTTGAAGTGAGAGAAAATATGTACATGGAAGAGATACCATCATTAAAGAGGACTAAAATTATTTTTAACTAAGATATAGTTTTTGAGAAAATAATTCATTATAGTAAAATATTTGAATTAAAAATTTCACTTTAACAGGATAGATAAGTAATTATAGTATCATTATAGAACATAAAAAAAATATTGTAAAATAATTGTAAAAAATTAATCTTTATAAGCCAATAAGAATAGTTGAGTCAAGAAAAATTCCTTACAGCTGTAGAAATGTTTTAATAGAAATCCATTTAAAGAGAGAGATGTATATTGAACCTTAATTAAAATTAATAAAAGACAATTCATGATATTATATATCCAATAGGGAGTCTATACACTAATAAAAAGAAATTAGGTACATAAAATAAACCATGTCTCAATAGAAATAAAATTGAAAAGAAACACCCACACCTTAAATCAAACTTAGTCAAACATTCTCTAATATCTTATCCCTTTGGTTATTATCTATTAGGTAACACCTTAAGGATACATATCATGGTGTTTCTGAAAGAACAAGGATTATATAACACATGTACATAGTTGATGAAAGGGTAGCGTAGATCTTTGGTTGAGCTAATACGTTGGAATGAGTGGATAAATTTTGTGAAAGTGATCTCCTTTTATAAGTGAAGAGAATGCCATTTTTTTTAAATACCCATTAATTTTTCAATGATGTCATGATAGTATTCTAGGGTGAAAGTCTCAAAAAGTGTTCAAAAATAGTTTTTTGTGATATAATGTTGATAAATCCTATGAAATTAATTTTTGAACTTGTTTTAAAAAAATTTAAAGCCTTTTACCAAAATATTTTTAAATTTTACCATTTTGGTTTTTACATTGCTAACTAGTTTTTACCCAAGTAATTTTTATTTTATTAAAAATATAAGGAAACCTATATTACCAAAATTTGATTTTATTAATCTAAATTTAAGATCATTAAAATCTAATTCAACTTATAAATAATTTAAAATTAATTTTAACATTGAAAAATTTAATATATATAAAAACAGTTTTGCAGAAAAATATTGTTTCACCATTAAGTGTTATTAATATTATTTAGTATTCATTACTAATTAAATGAGTGTAAATATATTTATATATAGGTTTAAACATTATATTATTTTAAATTTTTATAATATATTAATTGTTTGATGAGATAAAAAATTACATAATGTTTATGAGTCAATTTTTTAAGATTACAATTTTCTATTATCGTAGTCATTAATTTCAATCTATGTAATCATATTTAAAAAAAATATAATTGAAATTATTAAAAAAATATGAACATGTTGATATAATTTATTAAATCCATTTTTATAAAATTAATTTTTATATGTAATAAAAATTAATTTTCAATACAAATGAATAAAAATGTTTTTAGAGTAAAATATTACTTGAGTTTCAAAAAATGTAAAAAATTATTTTTATAAATTCAAAATGGTATTTTAATTGATTTATTTTAATTTATAAATATTTATTTTTTATAATATTTTTTTCAAAAACTTGTAATTTATTATTGTATGATGATAATGTCATAAAAGTGATTGTATCAACAAAATTGGTATTTTCACTACTCATCTAAAAATAAATTATGTAAGAAATATCTCAAAAATTAATCGTAAAATAAACTTTACAGGATGAATTTAATAATGATGAACATTTTTTTAAAATTAACTCTTAAAATTATGAATTTAATTTTTTAATAGAAATATAAAATATAAATAAAAAGTATTTTTAATAGGAAAATAACTTTTCAAAGCATTAACCATTATTATTAATATTTCTTGTCAATTAGTAATTAAATTATTGTAAATATATATCAAAAATATAAATTATTAATGTAAAAAATATTCCTTATCAATAATATATTTAGTTTCATAAAATTAGTGCATAAAAATACAATTGTATAGAAAAATACCTTTTTAGTATAAAATGGTCTTATTAGTTACTATTCTGAATTTTAAAAACACCTATATTTTTATTTCTACAAATATTTTATAAAGATGTTACATCTTTATAATCTTTCTTGTTCAACAACTACTAAACGGTGGTTATATTTAATACATATAATTTTATTTTAATAAAATGTAACATGATTTTTTTAGTTTGGTGTTACGTGTGAAACTAGATATTGAACATATTATATTTATTTAATGGAAATATATATATTAAAATATTTAGGTGTTATAATATATATAATAAATATAATAGTTTTAATAATAATATAATTAATAATAATGTATTTGTCATCATCATCATCATCATCATCATCATCATTTAATGATGTATATTTTTGGTCTTATATCCAAATGGGTTGAATGAATAGTCCATTTCAAATAATTATCCACAATTATTTCAATGGAGATGTTATCGAGAGCATCCAACCTCATTTGTAAGATAATTTAGGTTTTATATAATATTGAGTTTTGGGGTCTAAAAAGACATGACTTGAAAAACTATTTTGAGAATACCATCTTGAATGTTTTTATGAGTATAATGCAAAAAAATAATATGTTTTTTTGATTTATAATTCCAAAATTAAAAAAATAAGATTATAATTTTTGATATGGATATGTTTGGGTTCTGTTGGATGACTCATATTATTGACATTGTCACGTGTGTAGCTCACTATGTGATAGTGACCCATGAGAAGGTTGATGAAGTGGATAATGTCATTTCAGGGACACATGTAATGGGATCTTGGAAAATAAAATATATGTTACAAAATAATTAAAATCATGTTTACTTAAGTATATTAAGTTAAATATTAT
Source organism: Viscum album (assembly GCA_963277665.1). Lineage (NCBI taxonomy): Eukaryota > Viridiplantae > Streptophyta > Magnoliopsida > Santalales > Viscaceae > Viscum > Viscum album. The sequence goes on from OY728135.1 coordinate 1,891,704,918, forward strand.
TACTTATTGACAATATTTTTATTCAATAAGGGGTTGTTAAAATTAACTAGGAAGATGTAATTAGTCATTGGATGTGTTGTTTAAATCAAAATTAGTGGTGTTTGTTTAATATTAAAGGATTACTAGATGAGATATGTGGTTCATATCCAATGTGATATAATCATAAATATTTGTAATGAATTTTACTAAATAATGGTGATATTATCATATGGGATTGTAAAAATTCATATCAGGTCACAATAATTTTAGACGGTAATCACACAAGAATAAAATTTATGAGGTTAAATAAGTTAAGTAAAAAACATAAATTAATAAAATTAAAGAATATTATGATATTTTTAGGAAATGTGCAGGAAATATAAGTCAACTACTTAAAGGATAAAGATGTTCCTAAGTAAAACCTTATTTAAATTAAATATATTTTTAGAAACAAATTTGTATACAACTTTTTTGATGATATAAATAAGGTAATATATATCAAATTATAAAATCAAATTTATCAGTTTTATAAAAACTAATAGAGAAATTAAATTATAAATGGATATATTAGTGAATAATGTTAAAGTCATAAGTGGTAATGGAATAATGGTTTGTGTCTTAAACATCACAGACTAAGGTGGTGAATCTTTTTTATAATGATCTAGGTAACAAATAAGAATAAATAAGTAATATATTATATTAAATTTGGTTACCTAATATGACAAAAATGAATCTCTTGATTAATAAAATTGTTATCAGATATTAGTTTTAATATATACTTGCTAAATAATTCAATAATTACACTTATCATTATTGATTTATTAACAATAATATGAAATGATCTGAGAATAAAGAAACCCATTAGAAATATGATGACATCCATTGATGTCTAGGAATGAAGTGATGTCCTCTATATCATCAAGTGTATTATAGGATATTTTATTAAATAACATTAACTACTATTGAATTTTCAATACTAATCTATGGATTTAGATAGTGGGAATTCATTAAGGATGATATAATAGTTATTTTCCACGTGTAAAGTCTTGTGTGGTTGGTAGGGGGATTCATGATAGTTATTGAGTTAATTATTGTGTTCCATAACCTCTCTAAGAGATAATATAAATTATCAGGGATAGATATTGATGGTTTCAAGATGTCTTGGTCGATCTATTGCACTCATCCACTACCTAGGGTTAAAGTGGAATGACAGATGATTGACTTTCTCACCTAATGATCTGGGTAGATAGTGGGAGTGAATTTCATGTATCTATTTATACTCACCCATACATATAGGTTGATATAGATCATATATCACTTGGATATAATGGGATATGTAAATTCCCTCAACCATTTCTTTTGAGGGATATATGTTGATAATTATTTCTTCCAATATACTAAATGTGAGTCCATGATGGATAATATAAGTGGAGATGTGTAATATTATCAATATCTCCAATACAAGAATGCGATGAACATTGATTCACCTTGGTGGTTATGCTTTTACTCACCCACAACTTTTGGGTTGAGATGAATGGTGATTCACCTGATAATATCTTTACTCATTTACCACCGAACTGGGATTCAGAGTACCCGATATAAAACTAAAACTCTAGGGATTTTTATTTACTCTAGTATTTCATTATAAAAGTTGTCCCATAGAGATATTAATTTCCTTCGGTGTTCAGACATGTATACGATGGTGACTTTGAATATGTGTATTTTATCCATTTAGTGGTGTGAATTTTTTTCAACAATTTTATGATAAATGAAGACATGTATCTCCTATAGTTATTATAATATAGGAAGAGATGTGTATTTCCTCCAAAATATCATGATAAGGGCTTCTAAGGTGAATTACTGAGTAGGAAATAGTTGATGGATTTTGATATATGATATAAATTTATTTACCGATAAAAACTACTATTTGGGAAGTGTGATGAAGAGTGTTATATGTTAATTGATCCTGATGTATAGTGGTTATTATTGTTTATTATATTAAATGATTTTTTATTTCTACACTTAACTTATTGATATTTAATATTGATACTCGATGTTTACAAAGTCATCTCACTGTTTTTGATGCCACATTATGTATTTTTAGACTCACCCCAGCATTTTCACTTACAGAATGTTCTCCTTATGTCCATGTGGATCAATAGATGAGGTAGTTGGATGACCATGGAGTAGAGAGATGGATAATAGATATGGATATATGGTGGTGTGAAGCTCTCTTCATGGGGACCAATTCCATCATATTAGTGTCTGTGATGGAATCTATTTGACATTTCATTGTTATACTAGATGGTTTACATATATCATTTCACATTACATTATGAATATATATATATATATATATATATATATATTATACCGTTCATTTTATATTTAATTCATATTATGGTGTATGTTTAAGCTTGATAATAGGTGACAACTATTTTTTAAAATTAATTATTCCCATGATTACACAGTTACCTCAACATTGGTTTCCAACCCTTGGCATAATGATGGTAGTATTGGGGAGTCCCTCACTAGAATTAAAGGATTTTACATATTGTTATTTTAGAAATAATATAGATTTTGGAGTTTGGAACATCTGGGAATTGGTTGGGAATGTTTATACTGTGTATTATTAAGGATCTATTGTACACGTAGTCATAATAGTTGAATTCTTAATCATATAATGGTTGATATATTTATGGGAATTAATTTTATTGATTTCACATGAATATAACCTTAGTATATCAACTAGAAATATATAGGGCGTATCAAGAATCATATAGATCTTGGTCATGTTTTTTATGGATGATTTGATTGCATACTCAAATAGTCTGTGTGGACCAAATGGGTGGGAAATATACAAACCCCCCTATTATTGGAAATGATTATGAGGTTGAGATGATCTATGGGTGATATTGGATAGGTATTTACTAGTTTGGGATCTATTTTTGCAACAGTGGTTTTGATGACATGCTCAGATAGAGGAAATAGATTTTAAATTGAGGCATAACTATGGGTAGAACAATTTATAGGACTCGAGAAGCCTTAGATAATAGTCCTATTATGTATTTACATTGATATTTTGTAGGATTATAGGGGAATTCATCGATGGTTTTAAAATTAATTTATTTTTTTATTATGATTCTATTAAAATCTTGAACACCTCCTTTTCATCAATGTATTATAACAAGAGTGTGGTGGAGTATAACATCTTTATAGTAGTGATAGATTCAGTTTTATTGAATTTTATACATAATAGGAATTATTTTGGATAAAATAGATGTAAAATTTCTTAATGGAATCCAACAATTAATTTATTTTGAGTTTCCATGATATAGGAATTCACATGGGAATATGATATGATGCTTCTAATTCAGGTCCAGGTTATCCATTGATTTGGGTTACCTGATTACATTTGGAATCGATGATGGAGATTTATATGAGAGTGGTAAAAGGATTAATGTTGTGTCTTTTAATATATTTGTAATTGACCTTTTTCCCTAGTCTGGTGACATAGTTGTGTTTTTACATAACCGTTTTACTAGGTATTGAGAAAATCGTGACTAATTATGTAAGGAGGTGGATAAATCTTGCAGAGATCTATAATAGATGGTGTGATATAAATAATCGAGTAGTCTAATGTTAGTGTGATTAAAATGAAGATTAATGATGGTTATTGTTTTATCCTTAGTGAAAATGTGGAGGTGTGTTTGATTATCATGGATAGTAGTTCATCCATGTTACAACCTTTATTAGTTAATAGTGGTTGGAAATTATTTCATGGGGTAATAAATATCTTAGTGTTATGTGATTTCATAGAGTAATTATAAATTACACATAGATATGAGAAATGGTTAAGTATAGGTTCTCATTGGTTTGAGTTATGAAACATATGATGGTTATTTTTTATTTAATGTAAATTGGTATTAGTGAAATGAATGAAGTGATTGCTTTGTCTATATTGTTAATCACCACTATCTTGAATACATTGTTTTGGTTTTTTACCGACCTTATAATGAGATATTTTGGAATTTCAATCAATGTTTAGTTTGGACATTAGAGAATTAGTTATTTGGTGGTCTTTCTAATTATCCAGTGAGTGTTGTTTTGTTAAGATTACGTGGTTGAATTGAGTTTGACATTATTAAGTATCAATTATTCATGAGTTCTATGCCATGTCATGAGAGTGGTTAACAAAGAGGTTGGTCATGATCATATATACATTAATATATTCCTTGATAATTTTCTATATGTTAAGGTATCTTGATGATATTTCCAATGATGAAGGATTAACATTATTGAGATTTGAAATAATTTGTTGTTCATGACTCACATTTTGGATGACATGGTGATTTTTATGGTGAAGCAGATGAATAAGTGGATTCTTTGGTCATTTATTGAGAGTTTAATCTTGGTAGAGCCTTTTGAAGAGTTTTATATCTTATGGTAATGGTTTATAGTAATTTTATCCACATCTTAAGAAGTTAGAAAAATGAAATTTTCTTGAAGGGAACCCTAGAGTAGTGTAGATTTGTAAGAAGAGATATATTTTAATCATATCATCCTAAGATTTGTTGAAATTTTTGTAGTAGAAATGGTTTAACACATTGTTTTATATTTATCCTATATATGGGGTAGAAATTACTGGAGGGTTGATTCCTTCGATATAGAAGGTTGATGAAATTTTCAATTGGGTTTTTGATGCTTTATTTGTTTTTGAGAATGAAAATTTCTAAGGTGGATAAGATGTAAAAAATATGGGTTTTTACCCTGGAATTCCCTTTCATATGATCAAAAATTGGAACTTCTTTCCAGGTAATTATATTGTTAGACCTCATTTGGATTTTAATTAAGTGTTTTAATGGATAGATCAATCACTAAAGATATATTAAACTGAACCTATTAATTTTTTATTAAAAAGGACAAGAAAATAAATTCCTCAAAAACGGAGTGATAGATTGAGAACTTGATTAAACCATTGATTCTAAAATTGTGTGTTTATTATAATATAGTATTTTAGTAATTTGCATGTAATGATAAGTTATCTCACAATTATGGAAATTCTTTTTAGAATGAATAATATTTATTAATTCTATATAATTTATGTCCCAAACCTGTAGTCATGAAATACATATCTTCTATTCCATAGATAATAACTGTTTTTAATTTAATGATTTTTTTGTCACCCAAATGTATTTAATAGGTCCCATGATGTTTTTTTCAGTGAACCTATATAAGTCTAGAAAGGTTTTGTTGCTTTGGGTCTCAATGTAACGACCTGATGTTTTATAAATTAAATTCCATTTTAAAATAAATAAATTATTTATTAAAAAGTGATGTTTTACAAAACACATGTACTACTTTGGTTATTTGGAATGATTATAAGTTAAATCCTATTTGATTTAACATACAATTGAACATCATACCCATTGATAATATATCCATTATATAATGACCATTATGATTAGTATATATATTAAGGGTAACGATAAAATCCAATTGAAACTGATAAAAGAAGCAGTGGCCTTGACCGATAGGATTATACCATATTAAGCAAGGCCTTGTGCCAATGTCATGTTCCCGATTAGAGACATCATTAGTGTTGAAATAAGGGATAATCCCCATAAGGGGATTTGCTATCCTAGGGTTCCCCCCATCACCGTCATCCTCTCTCGAGTTGTCTGTAGACCCATCCTTGGTGTTTCTTCTCAGAATATCATGACTATGGGGTGGGATGAGGGTTGGAATTTATAGTTTTTTTGATGGTTTGGGGCATCTGTAGAGTCATCAGTCCATGATCCAGCTTATGTGGCATCATCGGTCCAAGATCAAGATCCTGTGGTGGCATCCGTCCGAGATCTGACGCAAGGGTTTGAGATCCAGGTTTCTGCATAGTCAACCGTTATATCCATGGTTTTGTGTCATAGATGGTCCGTGATTCTTCAGTGGCATGTTTGTTCCGAGATATCTTCATGTGGAAGGTCGACGTTCATAGGTCTCAAAGACGCAGGTAACGCCGACGAGGTTCGTGGGCTCAACTGTCTCCACGATGGCGTGGTGAAGGTTATGAGGTCTCTTCCATCCTTCTTCATTTTGTGTGTTGTGGTAACATTCTGAGATTATAATTTGGGTGTTTTTTGTAGTCTCCATGAGTAGGATCAATAGTGGTTATGGGATTTGTCTAGTTTGCGGAGGGGCCTTCCACCGGTGTTGGTTCTGGCACTCGAGAGGCCGCCTCAATGGTGATGGATTTTGATCTTTGTTTTTTTGAATTTTTGAATATGCTGATGTAGTGAATCTTATTTTTCTTTGAATCATTTTTTTTCTGTAAAGCTACTTCTTGCTAGGATTTTCTTCCTGCAATGAATCTATTTTGTGAGTTTGTTAATCAGTTTTTGGTGGTGTTTTCTCTGTGTGTCATGTGATCTACAGTTCAAGGGTCTATGATTGTATGTATTCTTTATAGGTTTCTCCAGATGATGTTTAGAGTTGAAATTTTTCTCTTTAACATTTCTATATGTATTTGGATCTTTGATATGGTTTGATTTTTGTTATTGGTACCATGCCCATGCATTTTTTCATGGGACAACTAGCTGAGCATCAATGGTAAGGAGAAACCAGTACTTAATATTTTTTTTTCGGATGATGGGATTTCCTTTGTTGAAAATGATGAGGTTTTATGTATTTTGGACCGTCGGGGCATGTGTTAATTTCTTATGTCCTTTAGGTCATGTTTGTTCCCCCTCATCCCTTAAAAGTGGTTTCTGATAATAAAAAAAATTAATTTTTAGTCCAATAGAGATGGAATCACTATGTTTTTTTGTTGACCAATCCCAATATGAAATTCAATTACTAAATCATTAATGAATCTATTTACAGTATAATTTCATGATTATCATGTTTGTGACCCAAAGTGGGTTTGCTGAACCACCCTAAGAAAGCCCCACCATCAGACACCATACCCTTGGGGAATAAATTGGAGTAATAAGGGGTTATGTTTCTTGAACCTAGTAGTATAAATTTTTATATTTTAATTTTCATAAAAAATAACGATTATATTTATCCCTTTTCATTGTTATAAATTTTTAAGAGTTTACTAAAATTAGTTTTTGATACAAATAAATCATAAATGTATTTTTAGAAAATGTACGGTTTGAATAAAAAAATATTTTTGAAAAATATAATAATTTATAAATAAATATTATTTTAGTATAATTTTATTATGATGTAATATTTATATATAAATGATAATATAATTTAGTGAACTCCAATATATTGTTTATAATAGTTAGAAAACAATTATTTTCATAAAAACTAGTATTTTTCAATAAATTATAATTTTTATTTACATGTGTAAATTAAAATATTTAGAGTTTTATCTCGATAAAATAAATATTAATAATGAATTTATCATAGTCAAATTATCCAATGGTGATTTTTTTCATAATTTTAAGTCATAATAAAAGTTTTGGGTAAAAAATAAATACGATATAAAAATAAAGTATGTATCACATCATAATAATATCCCAAACGTAATTTAATAAATATTATAAAGGGAATAAAGGAACAAAAATATGTTTCCACTTTTATATAATATGTTTTCATGTTGTTTTATTAATGTTATAAACTATTAAGGAATCTTCCAAAACATATATTATATTTTATGGTTTTAAAATAAATTCTCTATAAACATGACAGACTTCCACATAAAAAAGTGTATTATTTTTAGGATTTAGGTTCTTGGACTTATAAAATATTTAAAACCACTCTTCCTTGGTAGAAACCATGTGAAAAAACTTTATAAGGTTTTTGTTTTTGAATATTTTACTATATATAGTTCAAAACCTATGTTTAGAAATTAATAAAGAAATCCCCCTTATTTTGATATAAATACCAACTCATTATCCCACTCCCCATTAATAAAAACCAATTGAAACTAAATGTAAAATCCTTATCCATATCCAAATCCCTCATAATGTTTTCTAAATCTCATAATAAGCTCCTTCCTAGGTTTTAGAAGAACCCTCTAAAGGTAAGGGACTCTCTCAATTTCTTTTTATTTCAAGTAAGTTTTTTGTACTAAGATCATTTTGTTTTCAATTTTATATGTTTTAATTTTTTTTACACAATACTTATTGTTATTTTGATTCCCGTGTAATTATATAACACCTTTCACTCTCATTCACCCCTTCCAAAAATCATAATGTACACCAATTATGATACTAAAATTACCTTTTAATTTTCTACGCCAAACCTTTTTGTTGTGAATACCCATCCCCATATCCACAAAAGGGTACTAAAAAAGATGAACGTATCCTTAATTTATTGGATAATTCCATATATGTTACCCACAATCCTTAATCATGGTATTAAGAGTGGGAAAATATGTTCTTATGTTGTATGATCTTTGTGGAACACAAATGTATGTACATGATTTGATATGACGGGTGAACCTAGAATTATATAGCCCTCCAATGAATTAGGTAATGTTTTTATCACATAAGATTCCATATATGGTGAATGAGATTCTATCCTAAGAAAATTATGTTATGATTTCTCGGTGGTTATCCTTGACCTATGTTTATGATGTCATGTTTTATATTGTTTCCATATTCAATGTTTCCTTGATGTTATCATCTTATATGATGGTTTTATTCTCATGTTTATGATTATTTCCCATTTTATATCACCATGATATCACTCTTGTATAACATGAATTATTTCGTCATTTTCTAATTTTATTATCGCCTTATCGGGCTTTATAGCTCACCCATTTCTTATGTACATCTTCAAGTAATCTTGTGAAATTTTAGAAGAGGGATGGAATTATAAGAGAATGTCAAGGAGTTTTAAATAATTTTGTTGTATCTAAGTTTTATTTTGTTATGTTATATATCTAATTATCGAAATAAAATGCTCCTTTTTATCTTTTTGTATTGTATTATGTGTGTCTTTATATAATAAATCATGAATTAAGGTGTATTAAAATATGGGTTTCTATAGTTGGTATCAGAGAAAGGTCTAGTTATTTTTGTGGATTAAGGTTAGAAAAATTAATGAAATCTTTAGGTATAAGACTAAAACATAAGAGAACATCCCAAAATTATGGTAAATTATAGAGTGAGTTGTTTCCAAGAAAAAAATCCCTATATGGAAACTAAAATTGTATATGGATTTTTCATACTTGTACCTAGGGGTAATGACCCCATAAAGGGTGTATTAGGAATCAACTCGATCATAAACTTGTTTATGACAAAAAGGAATTGTTGTAAACCTAGTTTGGAACTCCCAAATGGTATTCTCTGGGGAATTGACAATCTATTTACGAACCATTATATAGGGGAGAAAATTCTCATAAAATTTTATGTTAGGAAATAAACCATGGATAACTTATATTGAGAATTTTAAATTCATAGGTTAATGAAAATGTGAGTTATACATTAAATTCTCATATTTTCACTTGTATATGTTTAATAGTTTAATTAAAACCTAAAATAGTGAAATTATTTCATCCAAAGTATAAAAATTCCTCCTTATCCATATTTATAGGAAATATTTCATAGGGAACCTTTTGATACTCCCTTCAATAGAATTCAATGATATTCAAGGTAAGGATTGTCTCTCCTTATTTAAAACAAACATAAATTGGTAAGAGAAGGATATTAACCTCTATATCATGAATCTCACACTAATTATATACAAGTGAGAAGATGAGTATGAATCTACTTTAGTATCATCATTTTAAGTAATTGATATTATATTCTTATGATAAAGTGCATCTAGATCAAATGATTGAGACTAATGAAAAATCATCCTTGATGACATTCTTGTTGTAAGGGAATATGCTGATGTGTTTACCAAAGAATTGTTTGTTCTTATTCCAAGCCATGAAGTTGAGTTCTCAATCAAGCTTCTACCCATATATTTTCTAATATCCAATACAACATATAGAATGAAAGCGTTTTAAATTAAAGAGCTGAATAATCAAGTGTAGGAGAATCTAGATAAAGGTTTTATATTCCCATTTTCTTCACAATGGGGTACAATTTTCCTCTTCATCATGAAGAAGGATCAATCAATGCACCTATGTATTTATTATTATGAGATCAACATGATCAAAATAAAAATATGTATCATCTTCCATGGGTTGATTAATTGTTCAATATTCTATATGGATCCCATTACTTCTATAAGATTAATCATTTGTCTGGATATTATCATGTAAGAGTGAATAAAGAATATATCCCCAAAACTACTTTTCATACAAATAATGGGTACTATGACTTCATAATGATTCCATTTATACTCACCAATTATCCAGATATCTTTATGGACTTAATGAATATATTATTTAGGAATTACCTTGATAAACATGTGGTAGTATTTATAGAAGATATTATTATCCACTCCAAAAGAAAGGAGTAACTTGAGGAGCATTTGAATGTTTTACAAATTCCCTTGAAAAAGGAAATTTTTTATGTGAAATATAGTGAATGAGTGTTTTTGATTGAGAAATTAACATCCCTTTGGAATGTTATCACAAAAGAAGGGATATATGTGGATCCTTAAAAAAAGGAAATTTTAGGAGGTCCAGAACAACATCTATGATGGAAATATATAGTTATCTTGTATTAATTGGGTACTATCACTGATTTGTGAGAAACATATCATGATTGTCAAGACCAGAGACCAAAATAACTCTAAATGGGGTAAACTTTTTATGGAGTGTTGAATGCAAGGAAATATCTAAAGAGTTAAATAATAGGATTATTACTAAATGTTTTCTCACATTACCTGCAAGTGGGGAATTATTTTTGATCTATAATGATGCATCTAAAAAGGTGTCAGGTTTTGTACTCCTGAAAGATAAAAAATTGATAGCCTATACCACCCACCAATTATATATCCATGTGAATAAGTACACAATGTATGATATGGAATTATCTATAGAGATATTCATGTTAAATATTTGGAGACATTATATCTATAGGGAGAAGTGTGAAATATATAAGGATCATAAAAGCCTCAAGTATATATTCACATAAAAAGAACTCAATATGTACTAATGAATGTGGTTAGTTCTGACCAAGTATTATGATTGTTCAATCCATTACTATATTGGGAAGGTGAAAAAAGTGTCAAATTCTATAAATAGAAGGGATCCTACAACCCTATCAATGATAAGGATTGAAATGAATATAATATTCTTGGAATTGAAAATGATAGAAAAACAATAATCTAATGTATCGACATCCAAAAAAACTCAAATAAATTCTCAACCATCCATTCCTAAGAAGATCAAGGAGGAATAAAAAATTTGATGAGGAGATATGGAAAAAGGTAGTGAATATTTGACAGTTAAAATTTTCAAAATATGGAGTCATAAAGTGTAACGCCCTGACCCCAGAAGCCCAGAGTTGGTGCATTATTACGTATCATTGGCATGATCACAAAAGATAAAGTCTTGAAAGACCGATTAGTTTAGTATCCTTGGAAGTACTAGATACATTCATAAGGTTTACATTATATCATAAAATGGAAAACTACAACAACATTGTTTCCATAAACAACACTGATATCCCATAGACTATCCCTGCAGGTCAGCAATAATATACTTCTTCATATCCTGGGAAAATGAAACATAAGAAAGGGGTGAGCTCAAAAGCTCAGTAAGGGTAAGCAATACAGCCGAAGATAACATAAATATTATACATGGTGAATAATTGAAACCATATTCCTTTACCAATAATAAACATGAATAATTTTATGGTAAGAATATGAGATGATTAAATAATTCCATAATAAAACAGAATCAGGGGTATTCTACTAGTCGACTGACCACATGAACCATAAATATTATTTTCATAATGAGGGAATGTATAATACCGAATATTCTGAAATATTTTTTCAAGGCCTCGGCCAAGACGTCTAAAAATGATTGAGGCCTTGGCCAAAACCATATATCAAATTGGGAAAGGCCTCAACCAATTCCACGTCTAGTTGTCTCATGAGACCTACCGATGCATCGATGAGCTATAGCGGGCTCCACCCATCACTAATTAAGTTCAATACATTCCACATATGAAAAGGTTGAAATATAACATAAAAATTCCTATTAAAACTAGAATATGAAATGTCAAAAATTTAACCATAAACTAAGAATGGTATAAAAATAGCACATCCATAGTCAATCATATCTGAAAACCTTCAATAAAATATGGAAGTTTTGTATCATAATAAATCAACTTCAAATAAACTTAAAATCCATCAAAGGATGTTGAAATAGATGAAATCAAAACCTTTATTTAGAGAAATATCTCTTTCTATTTTGAAATAATTTAGGAGTCACATAGTTATAAAGAAAACATTTATTTTGAAAATATTCTTATAATCTTGTAAGGGAAGCTTCAACAATGTTATAACGGTGGAAAATAGCCGCACCCGTCGTATAAGTTAAAAAAACATTCTTACCTTAAATTTTTAGAAAAGGTCATAAAGTACCATGTTTGGAAAAAGATGGAAAGATTCCTTTTAGAACATATAAGGTCAAATAAGGGTATAAATTACTTTAACCAATTGTCTTTTAAATAGTATTTTTTTGAAATACATTTTTAAGAAGCATGGATGTGGATGATAAAGAGGTACCAGTAGATACTTACATAAAAACAACCTTGGATAATAAAGATATTGTAGAATTAACCCTTACCTTGTACTTTTCCTTGGTCGAGGATATGATAAACTCTTGTATAATGGTGAAATAATTGTTATTAAATTATACAGTAATCATATACATTAATATGATATCATATATGATCTTTTAACATCGCATTGTTAATAATATCTTAGTATTATCGTCGTTTTGGGTGTTAACTGATTCATTTTACTTTATATGCTTTGTTACGTAAGTAATGTTTGTTATGGATAGGATGTATCTTCTTCATATTCATAATTACATTAAGTATTTAAACATTATTTTTAATCATCTAATGAAAATTATTCTTGAATGGATATGATGGGGAGTGAATCTGATCGCGTTCGTGGAGACGGTAATCTGTACGTACGCACGAGCGACAATATCATTCTTTTGATATTAAAATAATATATAATTGGAGGGTATATCATATATAAAGAATCATTATAATGTTATATTTATTATTCACATCAATTACACATCATTATTATACCCATCCAAATAATAATGTACTGAATAACAATTACACCACGATGGGGAGACGGTAAGCCGTAAGTACACACATATAGTGACATGTCATTCAAAGGCTGGATAGAATAATGAATATGGTTGTACCATATTTATGATAACATCACAATATATTGAAGATACTGGAGTTATAATTTTATAATGGAAACAACAAAGAAAGAGGAAGTGGAAGAAGAAAGGAACTTGAAAGAGGTGATGAAATATTTACCTCTTCTTCGGGTTCTTCCTTTTGATTTGATCAAAAGGGCTCCTTAGGTTGTCTTTATGACTCAAGTAAGGCCTCTAGGATTAAGGGAGGAAAGTTGAGTGAGTATTTAGGTAGGGTTTGGCTGAGCCAAATGGCTTTGAATGTGTGAATTAGAGAGAAGGGTGAGTGCCCTTTTATAAGAGGGGCAAGGGACACCTTAGGAAAAGCTAGAAATATTATTTTATAATAAAATCATTTTCGGTATCTAATTAATAAAAAATAATTTATTTAAAGGATAATGTGGGGATGGGTAGAAACCCACTCAACCAATAGGTTTTAGACTGGTTTTGGTCACTATATTAACTTTATCTTTTAGATTTAACTCTTAGTTAAATAGTTTGACATTTACCATGTCTCTTTGTATTTTTATATTATATGGTTAATAAACTTACTATACACTTCCAAGAGAACCCGAATTGGTTAATTAATGATACACCTATCATTATATAAGTCTTTTGGCTGATCCTTATATTTTTAGGAATATAATAGAAATTAATAATATAATATTTGTTTTAAAAACTCTTTTATGTTAATTTTGACACTATTTGGTATTTTGTTTTTTACAAATTTATAACAGAATTATTACTTCGAAAAATATTCATATAACTAACCTTAACATGTCATGTTAACCTATAAAATTAGTGAAATTCATAAAAAGTCGCAAATTACATTTGTTTGGATATTTATAATATCAATTATTTTAATCATTCATTAATATGGTAATTACTGCATCATCATTGTTTCATAAATAAATTTAATTATTTAATTTCTAAAAATTAAAAATAAACTACCATTATGTAGGAAATCGTTTTAGCTTTATAATTAATATTTAGAGTCATATTTATATTATTTATAACCCTTTATTAAAAATGGTTTAGTTATTAAACTTTTAATTTAACAATTTTAACTATTCTTTAAATTAAATAATAATAAATGTCCTAATCTAATCCAAGTGGACCAAAGAAGTTCATATTTTATTCCTAAGGTTTTTTGGTCTAATTACACTTATCCAATTGAATTAGGACATGTTTTAGGGTAATAATAATATCATTTTTCCCCATAATTACCCTATTTACTTTTAACCGTGGTAAATAAAAGCAAAAAGTTACTATTCACCAAAAATTATTTTCATCTTATTGAACCACATTTTACTTATTGATATCAATCATGTCTCTTGTATTTTTTAAATTCAACTCACATAAGTTGTAAAATTATGTTTTATATAAATTTGCAAATGCTCTTAGGAGGTGGGTAAGAGACGGTGAAAAGTTCAATAAAATTATATATATATATATATATATATAATATTATTAAAAAATGACAAAAATAAATTACATTAAACATATATGGTTATTGTGTATCTATTTTGACCTAAAATATATTTAAATAAAATAATTAATTATTTTCACAAAAATTTGGTTTTAAACTATAACTTAGTGTTTTGACTATTCGTAAAAAATTAAATGTTTTCAGAAAAATACCAAAATTTGACCCTGAGATAATTTTGATATTTCGAATTCAAAAATGAATTCTATTTTACCAATTTAAAAACATAGAAGTTAAATTAACTAATTTAAAATTAATTCCCATTGTCAAAACCAAAAAGCGTGTTTTTACAAAATAATAACAATCAAAAGATTGACACTCGTTTATGTTCAATTTCAAAGATAATTTACAGACAATGACCATAATTGGATTAAATGGTAAATATATAATCTATTTATACATCCAAAACATTAAAATTTATAATTCAACACTATAAATTATTTTGATTAAAAAAGTTGTTTTCAGTTAAAATATAGTATTTTTTTACTATTCACCTAGATATAAAAGTTATCAGAAAAACATCAACAATTTATTGAAACTAAATTCTTAGGTCCCGATTCTAAAGAAGAAGTTTATTTTGTCAAATTTAATATATAAAAGTTTCAAATATTGGATTTAAAAGTGGTTCACCATTAAAAGGCTGTAAAATAGCATTTTTTGAAAAATACTTCTTTTATCTGAAAAAAATGAATTTGTTATTACATTATGTCTAATAAACTCATAATATGGATTATAAAATAATAAGGACTATATAAAGTTCAAAATTCAGTTAATACTATTCATAATTGTTTTTGAACGGCTAGTTTGGTAAGTCGTGGTGCGCTTGAACTCAGTGTTGCATGTAAGTGTAAGTTATTGAATTAATTTTATGAAATAACATACTATGAAATTGTGAGGGTGTTAAATTCTTCCCTTATTCATTAAATTGTGTCCTCTCAATTTGAAATTTTTCTTTGAAAATAAAATGTTGGAAATAGAAAATACCTTTTTGAGAAAATCCACATCGGAAATTGGGTTAATAAAATTTAGTATTAATAAGAGGAAAAGGGGAATGAAAAAGTAACCACCAAATTTTGATCTCAATTATGACAACATTGGTGGAAATTAGAGACACATAATTGGGGGAAAACATAAATTTTTATAGGGAGTGATTGAGGTCATCAATCACAAAAAATTGTAGAATTAATGGCCTCGAAGCCATCAATCTATGATGATTTAAAATATCATCGGTTCAGCAAAACATAAGGTTTTAGGATAACACATTTTTAGATTTAAGATCCCTTAACTAAAGTTTAAGAATTAATTTCTTCATAGATTATGAGAAGAAAAAAATATACTTGACAAGTAGTGTTCCAACCTTTAACTAATTTCTACCACAAACTCATCTTTCACTCTAAAAGATAATAAAACTTAAAAAAATATTCTATTTATCCTATTCATATAGGGTTAAAAAAAATTTATAATTCATCTTCCAGAACTTTTAAAAAACAACATTATTCAATCCAGGACATCATGTGGGCTAGTGGTAGGTGATACACCATTGTCGCCCTTCGGTTGCGGGTTCAAGTCTGACGACCTTACCAGACGCGACGGGTTGCTGCCCGACCTCTGGGATTTCCTTTTTATGGCAATCCAAAAATAATCTCAAACTAGAATTATCCAAAATACTTCTATCCAAATCACAGTCCAAAATTTATAAGGAAGTTAACCACAATGAAGATCATTTTTTCCATGTAATAACATGTAAACACCTTCATCATGTATTCTTTTAAAACACTGCAACATCCTGAATTACCATAAAACCATATTGATTACATTCATGCTCCCTTGTTCCTTATAGAATACTGGATATACTCCTTCTATCCAAAAATTTTGTAAACTCCAAAAATGATTGAATATACAAATCATTAATCAGATTCAAGGACGTCAAGAATATCCAATATAATTTATTAAAATCAATCATGTATTATTACAAAATCACTACCTCGGTATCAGAACCATACTATGATTTATCTTTCTCTCATCCATATATCTTCCAAAAATTTAATATGCTATTGAGTCACTTTTCTTGGTTACACATAATCTCAAATCCTTAATGAAATAGTACTACTATACAATCCTTATATACTCTATAATTCTTATAACATGTACATAATTAATACAATACTCAAATGACACAATACTTTAATAAAAACATAAGAAATCTAATCATTCCTCTTCATCTTTAGTCGTATCATAACTTTATTATTATCCAATAGTAGCATTTGGGGTATACTCTGATGATTTGGACATTGATTCGCATAGTGTCCCAACTCCTTGCAGATGAAGCATTGTACATTTGAAACTTTTTTCTTACCTATGCAATCACATACTTGGTGTCCTTTTTCTCCACACATATAATAAACTACCATTCCCTTTAAGCATTTACCAAGGTGATTCTTTCCCCAGTTATCACATATGGGATAATCCTTCTTTTCCCTCTTCCCTTTATCCATCTTTATCTCTTCCATCCTGTTCTTATCTTGCTTCCATTAAAATCTATAAGACTTAGAGAATTCATTACTTATATTATTAACACTTGATACTATTTCTTCATATATTGAGAATACATGGGAGACTATTTCCCTTACAAACTTTGGCTTAATACCATGAAAGATATGATCCTTCTTACTCATTAGATCATACGTATTGCTGGAGTTCACATTTCTTCTACTAGGCACCATTTCTATACAATAGCATACACTAGTTCCATTTATGAATTGCAATGAATAATTCCAATCTTGTAAAATACCTAGCGTAAATTGAACAGTTTATGGATATAATCCATAACCATAAAAATATTTTCTTTGAGAAGGTATACACTGGTAAATCTTTCATAATGATTTGTAATGAAAATGAAAATTATCCAAAGCATATCCCCTGGGAGTTTCATAACCAAGAGTGCAGTAAGGCCCATTGTCATGCACCAGTTCCCGTTCGAGTCTAGCTCAAATAGATATTTTTGGGTTATACCCCTAGATACATCTGTGCCAGAGGCACCTCTACCTGGTCATATCCAGACAGGGATGTATTTTCTTGGAAAACTCACAAAATCTCTACAATACCAAAATTCTAGGAAGTTCTTCTATAATAATCTTCAAAGATTATCTTAGGTCCATGTGCTCTAATCAGAGTTTATTTAAATCTAGCATCCAAGGTTTGTACTAAAATTTCGCTGATACCAACTGTAACACCCCAACCCCCAAAGCCCAGAGTCGGTGAATTATTACATATCATTGGCATGATCACAAAAGATCAAGTATTGAGAGACCGATTAGTTTAGTAACCTTGGAAGTACTAGATAATTTCATAAGGTTTACATTACATCATAAAATATAAAACTAAAACAACATTGTTTCCATAGAAAACACTGAGATCCCATAGATAGTCCCTGCAGGTCAGTCATAATATACTTCATCATATCCTAGTAAAATGAAACAAAAAAAAGGGGTGAGATCAAATGCTCAGTAATGGTAAGAAATACAACGGAAGATAACATAAATATTAAGCATGGTGAATAATTGAAACCTCATGCCTTTACTAATAATAAACATGAATACTTTTATGGTAGGAATATGATCTGAGTAAATAATGCCATAATAAAATATAATCATGGGTATTCTACTTGTCGAATGACCACATGAACCATCAATATTATTTTCATAATGAGGTAATGTATAATTTCAGACATTATGAAGCATTTTGTCAAGGCCTCGGCCAAGACTTCTAAAAATGATTAAGGCCTTGGCCAAAACAATATATCAAATTAGGAAAGGCCTTGGACAATTCCACGTCTAGTTGTCTCATGAGACCTACCGATGCATCGAAAAGCTATAACGGGCTCCACCCGTCACTTATTAAGTCCAATACATTCCTCATATGAAAAGGTTAAAATATAACATAAACATTGATTTTAAAACTAGAGTACAAAATGTCAAAACTTTAACCATAAACCATGAATGGTATAAAAATAGCACATCTACAGTCAAACATATCATAAAACCGTCAAAACAATATAGAAGTTTTGTATCATAATAAATCAACTTCAAATAAACTTAAAATCCATCAAATGATGATGACATAGATGAAATCAAAACCTTTTTTTAGAGAAATATCTCTTTCTATTTTGAAATCATTTAAGAGTCACATAATTATAAATAAACATTTATTTTGAAAATGTTATTATGTGCTTGTAAGGGAAGATTCGATGATGTTATAACAGTGGAAAATAGCCGCACCCTCCATATAAGTTAAAAAGACATTCTTACCTTAATTTTTTCGAAAAGGTTATAAAATACCTTGTTTGGAAAATGACGGAAAGATTCCTTTCAGAACATATAAGGTAAAATAAGGGTATAAATTAATTTAACCCATATTCTATTAAATAGTAATTTTTTTTGAAATACACTTTTAAGAAGTATGGATGTGGATGATAAAGAGGTCCCGGTAGATACTTACGTAAAAACAACCTCGGATAATAAAGAGATTGTAGAATTAACCCTTACCTTGTAATTTTCTTTGGACAAGGGTAGGTTAACCTCTTATATAATGGTGAAACAATTGTAATGAAATTATAAAATAATCATATACATTAATATGATATCATATATGATCTTTTAACATCGCTTTGTTAATAATATCTTAGTATTATCATCATTTCGGGTGTCAACTGATTCATTTTCCTTTATATGGTTTATTATTAAAGTAATGTTTGTTATGGATATGATGTATATTATTCATATTAATAATTATATTAAGTCTTTAAACATTATTTTTAATCATCTAATGAAGATTAGTCTTGAATGGATATGATGGGGAATGAATCTCATCGCGTTTGTGGAGACGGTAATCCGTACGTACGCACGAGTGACAATATCATTATTTTGATATTAAAATAACATATAATTTGATCGTATATAATATATACAGAATAATTATCCTGTTATATTTATTATTTACATAAATTAAGAATCATTATTATACCCATCCAAATAATAACGTATTGAATAACAATTACACCACGACGTTGAGACGGTAAGCCGTACATACACACGTATGGTGACATGTCATTAAAAGGATGGATAGAATAATGAATATGGTTGTAACATAATTATAATAACATCACTGTATATAAAAGATATTGTATTTATTATTTTATAATGGAAACAACAAACAAAGAATAATTGGAAGAAGAAAGGAACATGAAAGAGGTGATGAAATATTTACCTCTTCTTCGGGTTCTTCCTTTTGATTTGATCAAAAGGGATCCTTAGATTATATTTCTGACTAAAGGAAGGCCTCTAGAATGAAGGGAGGATAGTTCAGAGGTTATTTGGGCAGGGGTTGGCCGAGCTAATTGTCTTTGAAGGTGTGAATTAGAGAGAAGGGGGAGTGCCCTTTTATAAGAGGGGTGAGGGGCACCTTATGAAAAGCTAGAAAAATTATTTTATAATAAAATAGTTTTTGGTTTATAATGGCTACAAAATGAATTATTTAATATCTAATTTGGGTATGGGTTTAAAATAACTCATCCAATAGGTTTTAGATCAGTTTGGGTAACTATATTAACTTTATCTTTTAGATTTTACTCTTAGTTAAATAGTTTAATATTTACGATGTATCTTTGTATTTTTATATTATATGGTTAATAAACTTACTATATACTTTCAAAAGAACCCCAAGTGGTTAGTTATTGATAAAACTATCATTATATAATTATTTTGGCCAAAAATTATACTTTTAAGAATATAATATCAATTAATAATGTAATACTTGTTTTAAAAACCCTTTTATGTCAATTTTGACACTATTTGGTATTTTGTTTTTTCTAAATTTACAACCGCATTATTACTTCAAATAAAATTCATATAACCAACCCTAACATGTCATATTAACCTATAAAATTAGTTTAATTCATAAAAAGTCCCAAATTACTTTTATTTGGAAATTTATAATATCAATTATTTTAATCTTTCATTAATGCGGTAATTACTGCATCATCATTGTGTCATAGATAAATTTAATTATATAATGTCTAAAAATTATAAATAAAATAAAATTATGTAGGAAATATTTTTATATTTATATGTAATATTTAGTTCCTAATTTATCTTATTTATAACCCTATATTAAAAATGGTTTAGTTATTAAAATTTGAATTTAACACTTTTAACTCTTCTTTGAATTAAATTATAATAAATGTCATAATCTAATAAAAGTGGACCAAAGAGGTTCATATTTTATTTCTAAGGTTGTTTTTGGTCTAATTACACTTATCCAATAGAATTAGGATATGTTTTAGGGTAATAATAATATCATTTTTACCCTTAATTACCCTATTTACTTTCAACCGTGGTAAATAAAAGTAAAAAGTTACTATTCACAAAAAATTATTTTCATCCTATTGAACCATATTTTACTTACTTATATCAACCATGTATCTCAAATATTCTAAATTAAACTCACAGAAGTGATAAAATTAGGTTTTTGTTTGTAAATTTGCAAGTTCTCTTAGGAGGTGGGTAAAAGACGGGGAAAAGTTCAATAAAATTTTATATATCTAATATTATTAAAAAATTAATCCAATGAATTAAATTTAACATATATAGGTATTGTGTATCTATTTTTAACTAATTTTTTTTAAATAAAATAATTAATTATTTAAATAAAAATACGGTTTTAAACTATAACTCATTGTTTTTCACTATTCATCAAAAATTGAAAGTTTTCAGAAAAATACCAAAATTTCACCCTAAGATAATTTTGATTTTCTGAATTCAAAAATTAAGTCTATTTTACCAAATTAAAAAAATAGAATTTTTATTTATTAATTTAATATTAATTCCCATTGTCAAAACCAAAAAGCGTGTTTTTAAGAAATAATAACTAACAAAAGATTGATACTTGTTTATGTTCAATTTCAATGTGAAATTATTTACAATGAATAAAATTGGATTAAATGGTAAAAATATAATCTATTTATACTTCCAAACCATTAAAATTTATAATTTAACAGTACAAATTATTTTGATTAAAAAAGTTTTTTTCAGTTAATATATAATATTTTTCACTATTCACCCAAATATGAAAGTTATCAGAAAAACACCAAAAATTTGTTGAAACTAAATTATTATGTTAATATTCTAAAGAAGAAGTTTATTGTGTAAAATTGAATATATAAATGTTTCAAATATTGTATTTAAAAAGGGTTCTCCATTAAAAGGCGGTAAAATTGCGTTAAAAAAAATACTTCTTTTATCTGAAAAAACTGATTTTTTTTATTATGTCTAAGAAACTCATAATATGTATTATAAAATTATAAGGACTATATAAAGTTCAAAATTTAGTTAATACTATTCATAACCTCTTTTTAATGGCTAGTTTGGTAAGTTGTTGTGCACTTGAACTCAGTGTTGTGTGTAGTGCAAGTTATTGAATTACTTTGAAGAAATAACATACTATGAAATCTTGGGGTGTTACATAAAGTTTGGAACCTGGATATGTGACATATAAAAAGTATTTTTTAAGAGTAAACTTCTAGTTGATTCACATAAATCATTTTTCTCTATTCATCTTGGAAGCACTAAGATGTGTATAGATCTGGATAAAAAATTCTGGGGGGGGGATATCATGAATAGAGAGATTATATAATTTATATCTCAATTATTGGTATGTCATCAAATTAAGGATGAATGAAATAAGTTTAAGGGTATGATTCAAACATTTTCCATACTAGTATAGTATTTGGAAGACATAACCATGGATTTCATCATAGGACTACCTAGTATATCTAAAGGTAATAATTCTATCTGGATGGTAGTAGGTCGCCTTAAAAAGTTAGAATATTTCATTTATATCAAGGAAGATTTATTTATTGACCAACTCAATAAGATATACATAAGGGAAGTGGTAAGACTACATGGAGTTCCACTCTCCATTTTATCTGATTGATAACTGAGGTTTAATTTGAGGTTCTGGGGAATCCTTTTTTAAAAATTGGACATAATACTGAGTTTCTATAATTCTTATCACCCTAAAATGGACAGATAGTTTGAGATAACCATTAAAACTCTAGAGGATATTATAATATCATGTTCAATGGATATTCAAGGATGTTGGGATCGACACATTCCCCTAGGGGAGTTCTCATATAATAATAGATTCCATTCTAGAATTAAAATTGCACCTTATGAGGATATTTATAGGAAGATGTGTCAGACTCCAACATGTTGGGATGAAGTTGGAGAGAAGAAACTGATAATACCTTATACTATCTAAGATGTGGTAGAAAAGGATCAAAACATTATTAATTATATGGAATCCCTATAAATTTGATAGAAAATATACGATGATGATAATGAATGAGATCTAGAGTTTGAGGCCAGATATAATGTGTTCCTTCATATATAAGCATGGAAGAATGTCATGGGTTTTTAGAAGAAGTGAATTCATAGTACAATATACATAAAACCCTTCGAGATCCTTGATCACATTGAAGTTGGATTATTGAATTTCACTCCCACCTAACCTATCTCAAGAATATAATGTACTAGTACTCTGCCTGTGCATTCACATGACACTATAAAACAATTATTATATTCAATAATAAATTAACATGTTTCAAACATACTAATTCATATTAATATCGGTAATATTTAAAATACAAATGAGTGGTATATTATAATGAAATTTTAATGAAATAGAAGTTACAAAAATTATGGGAGTGGGAAATAAATCAAAAAAGAATAATGGTAGCATAACGATAGATTAAAGAAAGATCCATCAAGAATTTGAAGGATTAGAATAATCCGAAATATCCATTCTGATCCTTATAATAAATACCCTATAGAAGAGGAAACAAATTGAAAGTATCAGCTGTAATAGGTTGTGGAAGAACACAAAAATAGGATCTCTTTAAACTTTAGAAAAATATCATCTTCTAGCAATCATTTCCACACATCTCTTCCTCCAACAGAATCCTCATGTTTTTCCATTAATTCAACCTAGAATGAATTATCATTCATTTGAATATTCCGATCAATTTCAAAGTACAAATCATCTCCCTCGTCACTAACATAGTGATTGTGATGAAAGCTTCTGATCATAGATTCAAGGACATACCTTGGGGGGACCTTGTTTCTTGGATTTGTGGTACTATTTCACGAGTACAGAACATCTTCCTCATGTTGCATGTTATTGATCCAAACATTGTCATGATCAAGCATTATGAGTCCCCTCTTAAAGGTAACCCCAATTTTATCCAAACTATAATGATACCAATAAAAGAGTTGTGGGTTAAAATAATCAATCCCATGATCTTTTTCCCAAGGACAGTCAATTGGAAACAATTAATTCAATCACAACCTATTATGGAACCCTTTCAGCAAAAACTATGTTCCTTTGGAGGGGACCTTGTTTCTTGGATTCATGGTAGTATTTCCCTACTATAGAACATATCCCTCATGGTGCATGTTGTTGGTCCAATCATTTCCATGATCAAGTATTGTGAATCCCCTCTTGAATATAACTCCAATGTTGTTCGACCAATAAGGAAATTAAGAAAGGAGTTGTGGGTGAAAAAAATCAACCCCATTATCTCACTCTCAAGGATAGTATATTGGAAGCAATTAATTCAATAAAAAAATGATATGGAACCCTTTCAACAAAAACTATGTACCTTTGGAGGGGACCTTGTTTCATGTATTCATGGTAGTATTTCCTGAGTACAGAACATCTCCATCATGGTGCATGTTGTTGATCCAACCATAGTCACGATCACACACTGTGAGTCCCCTCCCAAGGATAACTCCAATTCTTTCCAAACTATAATGAAACTAAGAAAGGAGTTGTGGATGAATAAAATGAATCCCATGATCTTACCCCCAAGGATATTAAATAGGATACAATTATTTCAATAAAAACCTCTTATATAACCCTTTCATGAAAAACTATGAACCTATGGAGGGGACCTTTTTTGTTGGATTCATGGTATTATTTCCTAAGTATAGAACATCTCCCTCATGGTGAAAATTGTTGATCCAACCAGATTCACGATCAAGCATTGTGATTCCCCTCCTAAAGATAACACCAATTCTATATAAACAATAAGGAAACCAAGAAAGAAGTTGAAGGTGAAAAAAATCAATCCAATGATCTTAATCTCAAGGAAAGTCAATAGGAAACAATTAATTCAATCAAAACTTTTTATGGAACCCTTTTAGAAAAAACTATGTACCTTTGTAGGGGACCATATTTCATGGATTCATGGTAGTATTTCCCAAGTATAGAAAATCTCCCTAATGGTGAATTTTGTTGATCTAACCATAACCACGATCAATAATTGCGAGTCCCCTCTTAAAGATAACTCCAATGTTTTCCAAACAATAATGAAACTAAGAAAGGGGTTGTTGGTGAAAAAAATAAATCCCACGATCTTACTCCCAAGAACAGACAATTGGAAATAATTAATTCAATCAAAACCTGTTATGGAACTCTTTCAGCAGAAACTATGTACTTTTTAAGGGGACCTTGTTTCTTGGATTCATGGTAGTATTTCCCATGTACAGAACATCTCCCTCATGGTGTATGTTGTTGATCTAATCATAGTCACAATCAAGCATTGTGAGTCCCCTCCTAAAGATAACTCCAATGCTGTCCAAACTATAATGAAACCAATAAAGGATTTGTGGGTGAAAAAATCAATACCATGATCTTACTCCCAAGGAAATCCAATTAGAAATAGTTAATTCAATCAAAACCTGTTATGGATTCCTTTCAGCAAAAACTATGTACCTTTGGAGGGGACCTTGATCCTTGGATTCATGGTAGATTTTCCCAAGTACAGAACATCTCCCTTATGGTGCATGTTGTTGATCCAAGCATAGTCATGATCAAGAATTGTGAGTCCCTTCACGAAGATAACTCCAATGCTGTCCAAACCATAATGAAACCATGAAAGGATTTATGGGTGAAAAAAATCAAACCCATGATCTTACTTTCAAGGATAGTCAATTGGAAACAATTAAATCAATCAAAACTTGTTATGGATCCCTTTCATAAAAGACTATATAAATTTGGAAGGGAACTTGATTCTTGGATTCATGGTAGTATTTACCATCTACATAATGTCTCTATCATAGTGCCTGTTATTGATCTAACCATAGTCACAATCAATCATTGTGAGTAACCTCTTGAAGATAACTCCAATGCTGTCCAAATAATAATGAAATCAAGAAAGGAGTTGTGGGTGAAAAAAAAAAATCCCATGATCTTACACCAAAGGAAAGTAACTTGGAAACAATTAATTCAATAAAAAATTGTTATGTAACCCTTTCAGCAACAAAATATTTGATCCCTTAATGATTGATCAAAGTTGAAGAGAAAAGAAAATTTCATCTGATTATAGTTTCAAAGATTTTAGTAATAGGTTATCAGGTCAACTAAAATAAATCCCAATATAAACTATATAATAAAACATTAATATATGAATACATATATAAAATTAACATGAAAGTCACCCATTATATGGAAGTAATGATAATTAGATGTATTAAACACATATCCACTAATAACCAGTTCAACTATTTCATGGTCCATAATAACATGAAACAATTACTTAAATCCACTCTAAAAACATATTCATTTAAATCATTATTACATTAGAAGAAAATATCAAACATACCGATTATGAGGTGTGAACCAATGATCTAAAAATACTTGAATAGAAAGTAAAGTGTATGCCATAAAATGACAATTGTAAAAAAATGAAAAGAATAAAAAACATGACAGAAGTATTAAAAAATTAGTGATATTACCTTAAAAACATCATGTTTTACATGTCTTTGTGACATCAAAGTTGAAGAGAAGAAAATTTATTCCAATTACCATATGTTCATTATATTTTATTAACATGATTTTTTCATATTAATCATATCCATTTAGCATGTTTCCAAAACAAAATAAAATGTCATATGTTCCTATGTTATTAATGTTGTCTACGATAGAAAGTGTTGTAGTGATTTGAATTCCATACCATGTTGTGGTACCAAAGAAGTCCTTCATGACCACGATGGTGAATGCATGCCACCAAATCAATCCACATAACAAAGATCTGTCAGGACAATAATATATGTAAGACCATTTATTCTAATAGAACATCAACATGTAATACCTGATCTAGTTCTCCAAAAGAAACTAAGATAAATAAAATAGAATAAAATAATATACTTCTCTAAAAAATGTCTTTTCATATTTTGTCAGTGTAATATATTTATCCACTACTCGAATACATGATCCGCTGCTCTAAAACACATTATCCACTACTTTAAAATACCTAATACACTGCTCTAAAAAATTATCCATCCATTAAATAAAACACATGATCTAGTACTCAAAAAAATTGGATGAACCACTACCCAAACTGAATACACGATCCACTACCCAAACAAAATTCATGATACACTGCTCAAATAAAAAACTTGTTCTAATTCCATAAAAAATGATCATGTACTGAAATAAAATAGATGATCCAATCTGATTCCTATAGAAATTACAAGATCCACCACTTTAAAAATTTATCCACTACTCTAATACATGTCATGTAAGATTTTGTATAAGTAAAAGTATCTAATAACCAATATAAAATAAAATGGATCCATTACTCTAATACATGTCAAGTCTGATTGTGCAGAATAAATGAACTAAGTTGAATGTATAATGGAAGGCATTATTCATTTTATTGGAAATACTGATGGAAGTGAAAAACTGTTAAGGAAATATAAATATTAAAAATTTAATAGAAGGGGTAAAATAACTAAATATATGATGATTTTTTTCTTGATGTATATAATGAATAATGATGATAATAATATATAGAGCATAATAAAATATTTTTTCATCAATCATTGAAGTTATTGTGAAAATTAAATGAACCCTTTTATCCACTGAAAAACAAATGAATCCTTCAATTACTATACATTTAACCAAAATGTGACATCAATCCCTTAAAACCCATTCAAGACAGAGACTTTATGGTGCTGCTAATAGACCATTAGACTGTAATGGACCTAGGAGGCAAAGTAAAGTGAAACATGATGTTGTGTTCGACCAATAATGAAAACAATACATTTATGGGATAAGAGTCCCAATCATGAGTTCATAGATAAGGCTATCCAAAAAAAATAATTAAATTAAGAAGAAATAGGACAATCATGAAAATATCAAACAAAACATGAAAATCATGAAACACGAAAAGCATAATTATATCCAGAATAAATTTAAAAAATAATCAAGTAGACTGGATGAGAATACATACAAAGAATTCTATGATTTCCAGGTACCAAATTTAATTGAACCATCACTTTACAATTTATAAACATATTCTTCGATGCGAAACCATCTCTTGAAGAACAAAAGAATAAAAAACAACTATGCAATTACATATAAATCCAGAATAGAGAGAGTTTAAGGCTAGCCGAATCTTTTGAGAGAACATGAACCTGGATTCATTTGAAGAGGAAGACCCTGAATCATAGAACACTATTTATGCTATTAGTTTCAACTGAGATTGATGAAGATTCTCTAATAAATGAATTTTGATCATAGTAGATGGGATGTGGAGACTATCATTAGTGTCTTGATGATGATGCCCAATGGAAAACCTAGCATAAAGATGAAATCCCACCTGTGAATTCACACAAAACTATAAAACAATTATAATTTTCACTAATATAATACCATTATTTGTACATAATAATTCATATTAATATTGGTAATATTTAAAACACAAATGAATGGTACATTATAATGGAATAAGAGGAGAAAAATTGGTTGGAGTGGAAAATTAATACATATTAGGAGACAAATTGTAATTTAACAAATAAAATATAATTTTAACATCATAATGGGAGTGAAAAGTACCATTTCTAGTCTAGTTTTAAATTTGAACTCGATCCGCGAGTTATACCTTATTGTGATCTAGACACGAATGACTTGTTTCACTTGAAATGGGCATAGGTATATTTAATATCAAATCACCATAATAATAGTAAGGCTAAATATTCAATGTTCTGATCAATGATGGGATTAAATTATCATTCAAGGCTCTGATCGGTGAATGATTAATATTAATTAGTGCTTTGATCAGTGCAGTTTGACAGAAATCATTCAACAGTAACATCATTCTCCCTCAACTGCATTGATGATTTGAGATCAATAAAACTCAAAATCAACAGTCATATAGAATTATGAATTTAAAATAAAACCTTAGGGAGTAATCATTACATAAAATAATAGTTAAAACAAAGATAAACCACATGAAAAATATTACAAAATGAAATGAAAAATATGTGTTAAAGGCAATATACTGAAGGGTGAACTGAAATTGAGAGCCTGATGTGGTTACGACATTGTAAATGCAGGGTTACCATAAGAGTAGCTGAAGGTCGAGTTGGCGTAGGTTGATGAGGTAGAGGAGCCAAAGGCAGATCTGCATGAGGAAGATAAGTAGTAGATGAAGCAGCCAGATGCGAAGGTTCCCTGTAGGCACACCGGCTGAAGGCGGACTAGTCGTAGGTTGTGCAGCCAGATGCGTAGGTTCTGGAGGTAGAGGTGAAGCAACATGATATGTAAAATGTGGTTTTATGTAGGAACCCTAGGTAGTGCGGAGTACCCGAAGGTGGAGGAGATGAGGAGGAGTTTCAGGTTTCAGAGAATTCATCGGCGGAGGACCCGAAGGTGGAGCATGTGTCGGAATAGGTGTGGTTGGAGAGGATATCTTGGAAGGGGAGTAGAAGAGGGGGGTATCCGATGGCAGGTGGAACCCTAGGTAAACTGAGGAAGAACCGAGGATGCACGTGGGGAATTATAAAGTGGACCATGGATGCTTGATAATGGATAGAGGATTATAGGTTCTTAGGTGACATGACTGCATAATAAGGTGACACATCAGTTGGAAGAAGCCAGCTTTAGTATAGATAATAGATTCCACATATCCCTCTTAAGGAAGTACACAATGCCCCCCACATGTATTGAATTCAGAAGTCTCACCCTTATAGAGTGATATTTTATACCAAGAGTATATGATGAAGATATTAGATCATAGAGACATTGTTCTATGAAAAAAGACAACTAACTTGGTCAAAGTCTTGTGGCAGAACCATATGTTTAAAGAATAAACTTGGGACCTGGAAATTAATATGAAATATAAGTAACTTCATCTATTTTAGTGTATGAAATGGAATTTCAAGGGTGACATTTCTAAAGGGGAGAATAATGTAATGAATTGAAGTTTTATTAATGAAATACCATTTTCAAATGATTATATTCCTCATTAAGTAATGCTATTATAGAAAAAAATGCACTAATTTGGTTAATTTGTACCATTATATGTTATATCCTGTTGGATTTCAAAGACCATTAAGTATCATAACCCTTCCTAATATAGTAATTTTATGGTATCCATTATGATTATTATATATTAATGGTTATGATAAAATAAAATTGACATGGATGGAAGAATATATGGCCTCCACTAGTAGGATCATGCCCTATGAAGCCCATTTATTAGTGTTTATAAGGGAGATTACATCACTAGAATTTTCACTTGACCAATCCCAAGCATAAATTCAACAACTAAAGAATGGAAAAAAACATTTAAGTGGAAAAGTTAAATCTTATCGTGATCATGGACCAAATCATGTTTATTGAACTACCCCATGAAATCCCCACCATCACACACTTTAACCTTAGGGTGTACACTCATATAGTGAGGGGTTATGTATCTATAACCTAGAAGTATGAATTTTTAAATTTTACCTTTTAATATAATAATGATTATATTTATCCCTTTCCATTATTAAAATTTCATACAAGTTTATAAAAATTATATTTTGATACAAAGAAACCAAAACTGTATTTTTGGAAAATATATAGTTTTAATTAAAACAATTTTTTTGATAAATTTAGGAAATTTGAAATAAATTTTATTTTTATATTATATTATTATTAAATATATTTTATATACAAATGATAATATAATTTACTTTATTCCAATATAATCTTTATAAGTGTCAGAAGACTGTTATTTTCATAAAAACCAGTATTTTTCAATAAATGATTATTTTGATTTAAACATGTAAATTCTAATATTTAGATAATTATTTTGATAGAATGAATATTATTTTTTAAATAATTATATTAAAATCATACAATGTTTATTTTTTCATAATTTTCATAGAGAATCATATTTTTTGGTAAAAATTAAATATAATACAAATATAATGCATTTATTATGACATTATAATAGAAAATATTGATGTAATAAAAATTATAATGGGAATACCTAATAAAAAATATGTTTCCCCTTTAATATATTTTTTATGAGTCATTTTTTTTAATTTTATAAAACCTTAATGAATCCTCTAAACCCTATATTATATTTTAAGGTTCTAAAATATATTCTTTATTAACATGACACACTTAAAAACCAACAAGGTTTTTTAAGGAGTTAGGTTCTTGGACTCATAAAATATTTAATAACACTATTATTCATAAAAATCCATGGGAAAAACCATTTTAAGGTTTGTTGTTTTGATTATTTTATCATATAGGGTCTAAAACCAAAGTTTGGAAATTAATAATGAAATCCCCCTATTTTTCTATAAATACCCACCTATCCTACAAAAACTCTTAAATAAAAACCCATTGAGCCCAAAAATATTATACCTCTCTAAATAACTCTAAATCTATTCTAATTCTCTTAATAATATTCTCCCAAGATTTTATAAGTTCCCTATCAAGGCAGGGGAATCTCTTCTATTCATTTTATTTCAAGTAATTTTTTGTACTAAGACCTTTTGATTTCAATTTTACATGTTTTAATGTTTTTTACACATCGATTTACTATCCATATAATTACCATTTAATTAGAGACAAAATTTAACTCTTATTAACCCCTTCCATAAACCTTTATGTACACACATTATGCTGTAGAAATTATCATGTGATTTTCTATTCCAAATATTTGTGTAATGAATACACATAACCATTTACACTAAAGGGTATTCTCCTAGATTGAACTATCATTAATTTACTGTTTAATTACTTATATGTTACCCACACTCCTTAATCATGGTATTAAAAGTGGTGAAATACATCCTTATGTTGTATGAACTATGTGGCACAAAAATGAATGTATATAATATGAATATGAAGGGTGGGACCAGAATCATATATTCCTTCAATGAATTGGGTAATGTTTTTTATATCATGAGATTCCATGTATAGTGCATGTGAGGTAATCCTAAGCACACTATTTTTTGATGTCTCATAGGTTATCCTTGACCTATTCTTATGATGTTAAGTTTTATATTGTTTCTACATCCATACATTTCCTTTTGGTTATCATAATATTTCATGTTTTGATGTTTATGTTTATGTTTCTAAATAATTTTATGTTAAATTTATATACCTTTTGACTAAAATGTATTAATTTCATCATGTTATGCTTCAATTATTCCCTTATTGTGATTTATAGATCACCCCTTTCTTATGTACATCACCAGGTTATCCTGTATAGTTTTAAAAGAGTGATGGAATTTTGAGAGCATGTTATGGAGTTCTGAATATTGTTCATGTATCTTTGTTTCAAGTTATTAGGCTATGTATCTAATTGTTGGGAAAAAATCCCTCAAGGTATCATTGAATCATTTTTTAGGTGATTGTGTTTATTGACAAAGCGGATATCAGTGTTGTGATTGTTAACAAAGAAAACCTTGACATATAAATTTGTTGACAAACGAGATTTCATAGTGGCATGTCGAGTTCAAGGGATGTGGTTAATGATCCATGCTTGATTCAATAATGTCGACAAAGGAATGGATGATCTGGAGGTGGTACAAAAAGAGCAGATACAAGGTGGCGCCGTTTTCCTGTGTTTGCCAAATTTTTGGGCTTGAAAATCGACAAATGAAGAAAAGTGGTTTTTGTAAAAGGAACTTTTGCACCGTTTACTTGATGGAGAGGATACTTTAATGACCTATGTTTTTCAAGATCAGAACATCAAAATATGGCAAAGGGATAAGGGGATCTTAAGTTTTAGAGTTGGTTGCACAAGTGAGTTGCGTGGAAGAGACTTGCATGACAAAACTTGCACATCGAGGGGAGAATTATGCGCCATCACGCAGGGTGTCCAAATGACTATAAATACAGGCCGACCCCTCCTCATTCGGTGTAGAGTTCAACACTTAGAAAAATTAGAGCTCCCATCGCTCAAGTGTGGTGGTCGCGTAAGTGGTGTGTGGTCGCACAAGTATAAGTTGCGGCCTAGGGTGTTTTTGGAGAGAAAGGAAGTGAATCGTGCAGGTTTTGAGTTATTGAAGAAGGCATCGTGCATGTCGTATGGTGACACTTTCATGAAATATTTTGATGAAGCGCGAAAGTTGTTGGTTGTGAGCTAATATTGGTTTGGGTATAAAAGGGTGTGTGTCTCCCATGTTTGGAGTTGCAGAAGCTTGTGTCGCGCAAGTGGTTGAGGAGGACTTGTGCGGCTATTTTGACTTGTGCACCAAGACTGGAACACTAGCTTAGAGAAGGGCTCGAGGTAATGGTGATTCACGACAGAGATTTAGGGCTGCGTGAAAGATGGAATATTTCACGATACCTTCGGTGCAAAGTGAGATTCATCTATAGGTGAAAGTTGGACTTCAACAGAGCATCCAAATACAACAGAGGATATATTCATTAGTGATAATGAAGAGACCTACAGGTCTATAAATTGTGGATGGATCCTTTTCAGAGTAGTGAGCAAAGGAATAGGAAGAAGGTGATCCTACCGGCAGTGAGCTAGAGAGAGAGAAACATGGAGTGACCCTTGGGAAAGCAGTGAGCAAACCCAAAACATTGTAAAGGCAGTGAGCCTGGGAATAGAATTGATCTATCCTAAACCTTGTAAACAGCTATGTGCTTATAGTGGATTTGGTACATCATCACATTGCTGGTGTATGCTCCTTGGACGTAGCCCATGGATGGTGAACTAAGTAAAAATTGTTGTGTCATGTGCATGCTTATTTTCTATTTATATTGTGCAATGGGAAAGAGAGAGAATAGTGTTTTTCTTAACAGTGAAACAAGATCATAACAGGCTTTAATTTTAAATTAGTCATACCCTGATTCACCCCCCCCCTCTCAGGGTATTCAGCCATGTGGACCTAACAATTGGTATCAGATGGGAAGCTTGATATTTTTTCTTCTCTCAATGGAGGTCACCAATCATTAAGGGATTCCGATCTTCGATGGGAACAATTTTCAGCTATGGAAGAATCAGATGAAACACTACTTCCAATCTTTGGTAATCGATTTATTCACACCAGCAATGCATGGCATAATAGTTAATATTAATAGTGGTGCATTATTATAAGCTGAGCGTAGAGAGTTGGATGCTGATTCCAAATCAATCAATGCCTTAGGGGGATCCCTATCCAATCCTATATATACAAAGGTGATTTCTTGAAAAATGTTACATGCCATGTGGGAAATGTTATTCAATATATATGAATGGGATACAAAAGTCAAAGAGGAAAAGATTCAAGTATTGTGGAACAAGTATGAATATCTGAGAATGAACCCGAATGAATCTTTTGATGAAATCTTTGATAGGGTAAATATTTTAGTGGAGGACATGAGAGGTCTTGGATAAGTTATTGAAGATATAAAAATTGTGAAGCGCATCCTAAGAAAACTTCTACCTCGGTTCAATCTGAAAGTTTCTGTTTTGGAAGATAAATACCCGAAAGAGCTGACATTGGATAACTTGAACAACACTATTGTTGCATATTAAATTAGAAATGATGATAATGATGTTGTGGAATAGCGAAAATCCAAAGAGGTGGCATTTAAGGCCATGAAGAAGCTCACCATTGAAGATTCTCAGGAGGATGAAGAAACGGATGAGGTAATGTCATTCCTCTCCTCAAATCTTCAAAGAGGAAAAGGAAATTTCAAAGGGAAACTTCCACTTGCTTGCTTTAGATGTGGAAAAGTTGGTCATCTTGCCGAAAGGTGCCCCAAAAAGTTTTAAGAAGAAAATGATGAATATGAAGTTGAAATTCCAATGAAGATATCTTCAGCCTATGTGAAAGGAAATAAGTAGTTCAAGATAAAATTCTTCAAGAATAAGAATCTTCTTTCACAAGAAATAGATAGTTCAGATGAGTCTGAGGTTAAAGAGGTGGAGGAGATTGAAAATTGAAAAGATCATGGAGAAAATGCTATGGTGGCAGTCGTTGGTAGTTCTCATGAGAAGAATGAAACCGAAGATGATGACGAAGAAGAAGAAGTCGAAGGAATAATAGATATTCAAGGTGAGTTAGAGGTTTCTATTGAAGAGATATATGTTTGGAGAGCTAAAAAAAGAAAGCTATCAAAGTTGTTCGTGATGAAAAACTCTATATGCAGCAGTAGGAAAAAGAGAAGTCTGAGTTGAGGGAAGAAATTGAGAAAATCAAGTTATCAACACCAGAGAACTCAGAATCAGTTAGTGAGTATAAGATCAAGATTGAAGAACAGAAAAGAGAGATCGATGTCTTGAATAGAAAAGTGAAAGATCAAGTCAATTTTATCGAAGAGATTGAAGAATAAGTGGTCTGTCTGCAATGAAAAATTAAGGATCAAGAAAAAATCTTGACCTACAATGTTATATTAGAAAATCAAGTCATTCAGAAGATAGAAAAGATGAAAGAGTAGGTTAGATGTTCAGCAGGAAAGAAGCACCAATTGAGCTCAGATGTTAAGGCTGATTCAGGGATTGACCAGAAACAAAAATCTATGAAAATTAAAGTTAGACCACAAGAATCCATCCTGAGATTGAAGGATGATTTGGTCAGAAAGAAAAATCAAACTATTCCGAGATCTTAAGGGGAAACTCGTAGTGAAGTGACACACAGGAATGCTCCTTACATTAGGTGTTATTGCTTTTGAAGGATGGGACACTCACAAAATGTGTGTTCTATATCCAAGAGATACCGAAGGGCACAAGAACAATAGTGGAAACCAAACAGAGCTCTATATTATAGATCATCCTTTGAAGGTCATTGATTTTGGTGTAGAGGATTTGGGCACACGGCTAGATATTGGACATCAATCATAGAAAGGAATGTGCCAAAGAAAAACACAAGCAGTCGTAAGCAGCAAGTTAGGAAATCATCAAGTGAGATGAAAACACAAAATTGATTTGCAGCTCTACAGGAAGAAGCTGGTCCATCACGCTCTAAGGAAGATCAAAATCTCTAACCCACACCAAGTGTAAAGTCGAAGACATGGATGAAAAAGAAAAAGTATGAGAAGGCAGTAGTTGCAGAAATTTCCCTTAAAGATTCATATCATTCAGGAGTATGGATCCTTGATAGTGGTTTCACATCCCATATGACAGGAAACAAGGATCTCATTACAGGCATAAAATATGACAAATAAGGAGTTGTCAAGTTTTGGAACGATGAAGGGCTGGAGATTTTTGGTTCCAGAAATACTAAATTTGGGGAAAAGAAATAAGACATGATGATGTCTTGGTAGTAGAGGGTCTTAGTCATAACTTGCTTAATGTCAGTCAAATATGTGACTTTGGGAACTCTATTCGATTTACCAAGAAGTTGTGTGTTGTAAAAGGAAAATATGAAGCAGTTGTTCTACAGGGAAAAAGGACAAAGGGAAATATTTACGTTGTATGTGGGGAAGAAGATACATGACTTTTAACCAGATAAGAAGAAAACCAGCTATGGCATTAAGCGACTTGGTAATCTATGCCAACCATATATGGAAGATCAGGTAAAGTGTGATGCTGCTAGAGACCTTCCCAAACTATCACGTGATCATACTCATATATACAATTCTTTCCAACAGGGTAAGATCATCAGAAATACATACATGTTAAAGGAACATAAATCAACTAGAGTGCTCGAATTGGTGCATGCTAATGTATGAGGACCTATCTAACCACGAGCTATAAATGGGAAAAGGTACTATATCCTTTTCATTGATTATTATAGAAGAATGTCTTGGGTATTGGTTGTTACCCATAAGATATAGGTGTTCAGTTGTATAAAGCAGCATAGGAGGGAATCAGAAAAAATGCTTGGGCAGAAAATTCTAAAGTTTCGTACTAATAACGGTACAGAATTAACAAATAGTCAAGTTGAAGACTATCTCGAGAAACATGGGATAAAGCATCAAGTTTCATTAGTGAGAACTCCCAAACAGAATGGAGTGGTTGAAAGGAGAAATCGGATCATCGAAAACATGGACAAAACGGTGCTTATTGAAAAGGACCTACCAGAGAAATTTTGGAAGGAAGCAGTTTTGACATCAATCTATATCTCAAACAGGTCTCTGTTGTGTCCTAAGGAATGGAAGACTCCGTATGAAATGTGGTACGGAAAGAATCCAACGTTGAAATACTTTCTAATCATTGGAAGTAAGTGCTTCATTCTTAATAAATAAAATCACAGGAAGTTTGATTCATGAGGAGATGAGGGGATATTCCTTGGCTACTTAGGGAAAAGAAAAACATATAAATTCTTGAACAAAATGCTGGGAAAAATTGTTGAGAGAAATGATGTCACTATAGTTGAAATTGAACATAATACTCAACGACCTGGTGAACAGTTTATAGATGAATGTGATGAGGATGAAAGCAACATAGGGAGAGTAGAAGTGGAAGAGGTTGACTCAGAAGAAGATATTGATGATGAGAAAGAGGAAAAAATATCTGAATCTGCTAAGAAGCCAAAGAGTCGAGATAAAATTGATAGGAAAAATATCATTGGTGATCAGACAGCTCCAGTTCAGATTCGAAGAATGAAATCATTACAAAAAACATCGTTTTCATCTTAGGTGGAGCCGTAATGTTTTTCTGATGCAGATGAAGATGAGTACTGGGTTTAGGCTATGAATGAAGAATTAGACCAGATTGAGAAGAATCATACGTGTGAGATTATTTCAAGACCAGCCGATAAGAATGTCATTGGGACTAAATGGGACTATCGCAACAAGATGAATGAAGATGGTGCAGTGGTTTGAAACAAAGCATGACTAGCGTGCAAGGGATACTCCCGGATAGAGGTAATATATGTTGATGAGACATTTTCACCGGTTGCAAGGTTGGAGAAAATCAAATTATTTTTAACCGTAGTAGTGCAAGGAAAGTTCAAAGTGTTCCAGATGGACGTCAAAGCTGTATTTCTAAATGGGGTTCTAGAAGACGAGGTGTACATGGAGTAGCCAGATGGTTTTCTCATTCATGAGGATGAGAACAATGTTTTCAGGCTCAAGAAGGCATTGTATGGGCTGAAACTAGCACCAAGAGCATGGTACTCAAGGCTTGAGAAGTACTTGAAAAATCTTGGTTTCCAGCGTGGGGGAGTTGATTAAAATATTTATTTCAAAAATGACAGTAATCAAAGAATGATAGTGTTGGTTTATGTCAATGACATAATATTTGGCGGATCAGATGCATCTCAGTGCAGATAGTTTTTCAAATTCATGAAAAATGAGTTTGAAATGTCAATGATTGGGGATCTAATGTTTTTCCTTGGTCTACAGGTGACACAAGGAAAGAATGAAACATTCATTTCTCAATCCAAATATGCCAAGGAGGTTTTAAGAAGGTTTGGAATGGAGAATTCCAAGGAGATGAAGACTACGGTTGCTACCTGGATGAAATTATCAAAAGATGAGGATGGAAAGGCACTAATATCACAGAATACAGGAAAATTATTGTAAGTTTGCTGTAATTGACCCCAACAAGGCTTGGCATTGTTTTCGCCACATGCCAAGTAGCGAGATATCAGAGTAATCCCAAGGAAATCCACATGCTTGCTGTGAAAAGAATACCTCGGTATATCAAGGGAATGGTGAACTTCGGATTGACATATAATGACAAATCTCAGACAGAGTTATTGGGATATACAGATGCAGATTGGGCCGATTCAGCAGATGATAGAAAATCAACGTCAGGTGGTGCATTCTATCTTGGTGGACTATGTATTGCTTGGTTAAGTAAGAAGCATGATTGTATTTCATTAAGCACCGTAGAAGTTGAGTATAATGCGGCCACTCTTGTAACAGCCCGAGATTTTATGAGATGTATTATTTTTAATTTCTTTGATGTCTTCTATTATACACTACACCAAGATTAGCTTGTACTATATGCAACACCGTATTATCTTGCAGTATACACAACACTATTCTTGGCTCGTGTTACACACAATTTCAAATTCATTTTGTAGAAATTATTCTACACAACATTAAGTATAGATTTTGTTTAATGTATAAATGAAATAAGTTTTTATTATGTTATATGCAACACCAAACAGATCTTTCACTACACGTAACCGTGACTTGGCTTGCATTACACGCAATCAAGACTTTCTTCGATAGCGTGTGTAGTATGCAATACCAAGTTTCACTAAACGAGATATTATTATAATATTATTATGAACTAGTCGTTATGAATAGTAATACCCACTTTTTGAAATTTTATAAATTTTAACTTTCAAAATGGATTTCATTTTTGGATTTGGAATATCAAAATTAGCCTAGGGTGAATTTTTTGTATTTTCTGAAAACTTTCAATTTTTTATTAATAGTGAAAACACAGAGTTATTGGTTAAAACTGAATTTTTATTTAAATAATCATTTATATTATTTCAATTTATTTTAGGTCAAAATAGATACATAATACCTATATAAGTTCAATACAATCTATTGAAGTAATTTTATAAGAATATAGATATATAAAAATTTTATTGAACTTTTTACCTTCTTTTACCCACCTCCTAGGAGCAAGTGCAATTGTACATAAAACTTAATTTTACCACTTCTGTGAGTTTAATTTCGAAAACCCGAGAGACATTGTTAATATCAAGGATTAAAATGTGGTTCAATAAGATAAAAATAATTTTTGGTAAATTGTGACTTTTTACTTTTATTTACGACGATTAAAAGTAAATAGTGTAATTAAGGGTAAACATGATATTATTATTACCCTAAGACATGTCCTAATTCTATTGGATAAGTTTAATTCGACCAAAAACAACTTTAGGAATAAAATATTACCCTTTAGGTCCACTTGGATTAGATTAGGACACTTATTGTTATTTTATTTAAAGAAGAGTTAAAATAGTTAAAATCAAAGTTTAATAACTAAAACATTTTTAATATAGGCTTATAAATAAGATAAATTCAACTATACATATTCATTAGAAATATAAAAATATTTCCTACATAATGTTATTTTATTTATAATTTTTAGACATTAAATTATTTAATTTATTTATGACATAATGATGATGCAGTAATTACCTTATTAATGATATATTAACATAATTGATGTTATAAATACCCAAATAAATGTAATTTGAGACTTTTTATAAATTAAAAAAAAACTAAGTTAATATTACATGTTATTATTGATTCAATTAACTTTTTTAGAACTAATAATTCTGTTATGATTTTCACAAAAATCAATTACCAAATAGTGTCAAAATTGACATAAAATAGTTTTTAAAACAAATATTATATTATTAATTGTTATTCTATTCCTAAAAATATACGTTTCGGCCAAATGACTTAGATAAGGTTATATATATTAATAATTAACCACTTGGGGTTCTTTTGGCTTGTTATAGTATGTTTATTAACCATATAGTGTAAGAAAACAAGAAGACACTGTAAAAGTTAAATTATTTAACTTAGAGTTAAATCCAAATGATAAGATTAAAATAGTAACCTAAACTTGTTTAAAACCTATTGGTTGAGATGATTTAGACCCATACCCAATTTATCATCGAAATAAGTCACTTTGGAGCCATTATAAACCGAATATAACTTTATTATAAAATAATATTTTTAGTTTTTTCCTAAAGTGCCCCTCTCCTCCCTTTTAAAAGGGAACCTCCTCCCTATTCTCTTCACACAATTTTTAGCCTTCAATCTCCGCCAAAACCTGACCATTTCCCTTATAAACTTCCCTAGAAACATTATATAGGTTCTGGTCTCCCCAAAAGACCAACCCTAGTGCCTTAAGAGGAATCTTAAAAGAGGTGCGTCGAAGAAGAGGTAATCTCTTCTACTGATTCTTTCAAGTTTCATCCTTATTCAACTTATTATTCTTTAGTTGTTTAATTATAAAGTAATAAAATCAGTATCAATAATATACTGATATTGTTTTATAAATATGAAACAACCCCATTTCACCTTCTATCCATCATATGGAAAATGAAATCACCGCACGTACGTACGTATGGAATACCGTCTCCACGCCATGGTGTAATCTGTTTTTCCACCACCACCTTACTTGTATGGGTATAATGGTGTAAAGAATAACTATATATGGTTATTATAACATCATAATGATTATGAGATATTATATAATCCACTCCAATTCCATTCAACAATTATGGGAAAGATATCATCGCGCGTGCATACGTACGGATTACCGTCTCCACGACGCGATGAGATTCATTCTCCATGTTAACCATTCAAGAATGATTATAAAGTATATATAATGAATAATAATAAAATATATGACATAATGAAGTTAATTTATTTATGTGTATATATATATATATGTCAACTAATTACTTCCATTCAAGTCAATAAGGAAAGGAAAACAACATTCATGCGTACGTACGGACTACCGTCTCCATGAACGGTGTATTTCATTTCATTCATCTATATATATATATATATAATGAATATATATGATATATAAATCATGATTTAAATTTTGTAAGTAATTATATCATGATATAAGTAATAATAATATCAATAACAACAAGTCCAAACACGTTCGATAAATAAAACGATTTTACCCAAAACACTGCTTTAACATGGAATTTACAAAAAAACAGGTAATATAAAGTCATAAGTGAACCATATATGATATCATAACAATGAATACGATTATGTAATAAGTAAATTACATTATTTAAATCATTATACAAGAGGTTCAGATACGTACGAATCATATTGGACCTAAGGTAAGGGATAATTATTCCAATCTCATTCTTATCCTGGATTGTTTATCCGTAAGCATTTACTCGGGTTATTGTTATCATCCATGTATATGTTTTCTAAAAATGTTTTCATGTATTTTTAAAGTCATTTTTACCAATTTTTTACTTTAACTACATGTTATGGAAGGACTCATTCTTTTTTTACCATATGAGGAACTTTTTGACTTTTCTGACAAAATTATGAGGAGAATGTTTTTTTAACTTATACGGCATGAATGGATTTTTACGGTTTTCTAACGCATTATTTTCATTAAGCTTACTCTACAAGATTTCATAACTATTTTCAACTAATTCATTTTATTTTAAAATTTCATGGTATTTTGTGAAAGGAAAATGATTTTGAAGAAGAAAGGATATTTTCCTCAAGAATTCATTTCAAGTGTTTTATCAAAACTATTTCCCATCTAAGATGACATTATTAAGTGTGTTTATGTTTCAAGTATAATGTATCTATTATTTACATGGTTTGATTTTTTTATGATGAAATGATATCCATTTATTTATATGGATTGTGTTAAGATGGGATGATGTTTATGAAACCCATTTTATTCATTGGGTTATTATGAATGATTTATGTTTATTTTGTGGAACACAAAAGAATGATTTCATTATGAGATGGGTGGGACCTATATCTCCCTCCAATGCATTGGGTAAAGATTTATATCTCATGAGATATACATGGATATAATGGTAAGTTAATCCTGTTCAGTGATACAGGACTGGAACGAGGAGTGTACTCGATTCAGAAAGGGACTTTGTTCACTAAGATGGTCTTAGCAGCAATGCCCTGGCTACTATGGAAATCATATCTTGTTCTTAATGTGTTTCCACAATTAAATGTTTTATTCCCATGCTATTGTATCAGGATTTATGTTCCTTTATGATCTATTCCTTACTTACTGCCATGATTTATTTCACAACTCAATATTTTGATGTTTAAAATTTATGTTCATGTTTTTAAGTTCAAATATATATGGTTTGTTTTATTTTCACCATGCTTACCCTTACTGAGCATTTGAGCTCACCCTTTATATGATTTCTTTTCCCCAGGATTTAAA
The DNA here is from genome assembly GCA_963277665.1 of Viscum album. Lineage (NCBI taxonomy): Eukaryota > Viridiplantae > Streptophyta > Magnoliopsida > Santalales > Viscaceae > Viscum > Viscum album. The sequence continues at coordinate 1,891,747,851 of OY728135.1, forward strand.
GTAAGGTTTTAGGTAAGAAAACAAAAGGGGAAGATTTTTATGGGAGATGTTGAAGATCTTTCACCATGATTAGAAGATTATGTTCTAAGTTTCCAAAGACACTAAACTATTATAGTCCATGAGTATTGGTTCTTGTTATGTGTTAATTATTCCGAAAAATTAATGTAATTTCCATGTACATCATGATTTGGGTCTCTACAATTTGTATCAGAGGAAAGGTTTAGTTAACCTTTGGGATCTAGGATGCGAAAACTTTAGTGAGATACCTAGAGACATTTCGAAGGTATGTCTAGGGATGTCCCTAAGGTTAAGTATAAGTATAGTTTATTGTCCTAGAACTACGGTAAAAATATTATAATTAAACCTAAGAAGTTAGATATTGAAGGTACTCCCCCTTGATTATGATTTTTGCCTCTCACAATATTCTTTTTGGGTTTTAGAAAATGGCTGGAAATAATAATATTCACGATAATGGAGGATATGATGGACAATGGAATGATATTCTTCATGAGAAACCAAATGAAATTGGATCTGGAAGTCCACATATCATTATTATTCCTAATAAGCAATCTCATAATATGATCAATAATCTAAAATTTTGTTAAGTTTCCCGACTCATCTAATAAGAGAAAGATGGAGTTTCATGATGATCATAGAGGAAAGAAAGTTCAATTTCCCTCATGTAAATAATATGGGAAGAGGCATGAGGGAGAATGTTTCAAAGGAACTGGAAGTTGCTTTTGGTGTGGAAAAGAAGGACACAAAGCCATTAATTGTAAATGAAAAGGATTTGTTAACACCATTGACAATGATAATGGTATTTATAAGACATCAACAATGGTTAAATGTTTTAAATGTGGAATGTATGGGCATTATGCAAAACAATTCCCTAATGGAAAATCTCATGAAGAGAATCAGCATGGTCATATGGGCAACATTTATGTGGAAGATGATGAAGACACTACAAATGATATATGAGATGAAGGAAATGATGAAGCTCATTCAGTGTTTTAAGAAGGTAGTGGAATGATTGTATGTTTATCAAGAATAATGTGTGGTACTATGGAATAAAGAAAAATATAAGGATTGTTACACTGTTGTCTTTCCTTGAGTTTTTGAAAGTATATGATGAATGGAACCGGTAACCATGAATGGTTATTCAAATATTTATGGATGGTAGATGATATGTTTATAATGAAAGGATACGGAGATAATGAGATGTTTGATATTATTAATGAGCTCATGATTGATATAAGGACTACGTGATATCATGGTGTGAGTATATAGAATTTTTGGGATTTTGGTATGTGGAAAGAGTTAACTTTTAACTACATTCATGTTTTCACTAAGGTTCAATGGGTATTCATTTTTCAATAGAATACATGATTAAGGCATTTGAATGTTTGGAATGTGGCCAACAAGACATATCTTATGATATATGGGGATAAATGATGGTATTTACATGCTTGGTATATGACCTCTCTATCAATATTTTTCCTTATACTGTGAGTTTGGGTAAGCCTAAAGATTGGAATAGATTAAGTTAGACATCAGATAGTATTGTTTATGTCTAGAACTTTTTGATATTATTTTTGTAATGTTATAATAGTATAGTTTTAGAAAAAGAACAACTTGTAGGATGGGTGACAACCCCTCACGTCATACAAGGATGCTGGAATCGAACCCACAACCGAAGTGCGGCAGGCCTTTATCGCCTACCACTGTCCTAAAGGATGTACTTGGTCAGTAGAAACTAGTTTTATTTTATTAAGTGTTATGATAGATAAATTATAAGTCCATTTGTGGAACAATATACGATTAATCTCACCATAATATGGACTTATAATTGTTGCTAACCTTATGTTTGAGATAGATGGAATGACCTATCATTATATCACATGATCTACTAATACTTCACGGAAGACAAATTAAACTTCATTTATTTAAGAGATGAAGTATAAATTGTTCAAGGCACAAACAATAGTAAGATTGTACCAAAATCAAGTAAGTATTTATTTTAATTAAAAAATTCTTCAACATTAGGGAAATGATCTGAAAACCAAAAATGTTTTCCTAGTGCCCTCATATCTGATGAATCAAATGGTACCTTAGATCATAAAAAATTTATGGCTTTATGATTTTTGGATTTTTCATAGCCATATTCTCAACCACTCTTCATCTAAACATGAAGGTTAGATTTCTCTTCCATATCCATATTTTCACCTATATTCTCCTATGTGGAAACCCAGTGATGAGTTACACTAGGTATCCATTATGTTTATAACGCTCCTTTTTAAAATGATGATTTAATATTTCTTTTTTATGATGTGGGTTTCTATGAATGAAACTTTCAAGTAGTAAAAGATTTATAACCCCGACAAATTTCATGGGCGAAATTCATTTTAAGTGGGGTAGAATGTTACACCCTGAGATTTTATGAGATATATTATTTTTAATTTCATTGATGTCTTCTATTATACACTACACCAAGATTAGCTTGTACTATACTTAACACTGTATTAGCTTGTAGTATACACAACAATATTCTTGGCTCGTGTTACAGACAATTTCAAGTTCATTGTGTGGAAATTATTCTATGCATCATTAAGTATAAATTTTTTTTAATGTATAAATGAAATAAGTTTTGATTATGTTATATGAAACACCAAATGGAGCTTTCACTACACGCAGCCCTGACTTGGCTTGTATTACACACAATCAAGACCTTCTTCGATAGCGTGTGTAGTACGCAATACCGAGTTTCACTAAACGAGATATTATAATAATATTATTATGAACTAGCCGTTATGAATAGTAATACCCACTTTTTAAAATTTTATAAATTTTATCTTTCAAAATGAACTTCATTTTTGTATTCTGAATATCAAAATAATCCTAGGGTGAATTTTTTGTATTTTTCCGAAAACATTCAATTTTTGAAAAATAGTGAAAACACTGAGTTATTGGTTAAAACAAAATTTTTATTTAAATAATGATTTATTTTATTTAAATTTATTTTAGGTCAAAATAGATACATAATACCAATATAAGTTCAATTTAATTCATTGGAGTAATTTTATAATAATATAGATACATAAAACTTTTATTGAACTTTTTTCCGTCTTTTACCCACCTCCTAGGAGCATTTGCAATTGTACATAAAACATAATTTTACCGCTTCTGTGAGTTTAATTTCAAAAATCCTAGAGACATGGTTAATATCAAGGAGTAAAATTTGGTTCAATAAGATAATTGTTTTGGTGACTAGTAACTTTTTTACTTTTATTTACCACGGTTAAAAGTAAATAGGGTAATTAAGGGTAAAAATGATAATATTATTACCCTAACACATGTCATAATTCTATTGGATAAATGTAATTAGACCAAAAACATCCTTAGGAATAAAATATTACCCTTTAGATCCTGTTTTATTAGATTAGGACACTTATTATTATTTTATTTAAAGAAGATTTAAAATAGTTAAAATCAAAGTTCAATAACTAAAACATTTTTAATATAGGGTTATACATAAGATAAATTCGACTATAAATATTCATTATAAAGATAAAAATATTTCTGACATAATTATAGTTTATTTATAATTTTTATACATTAAAAAATTTAATTTATTTATGACACAATGTTGATGCAGTAATTACCTTATTAATGAAATATTAACATAATTGATGTTATAAATACCCAAATAAATTTAATTTGAGTCTTTTTATAAATTATACTAAATTTTTAGGTTAATTTGACATGTTATTATTTATTAAATTAATGTTTTTTGAAATAATCATGCTGTTATGATTTTCACAAAAATAAATTACCAAATAGTGTCAAAACTGACATAAAATAGTTTTTAAAAGAAATATTGTATTATTAATTGGTATTATATTCCTAAAAATCTAAGGTTCTGCCAAATGACTTAGATAAGGTTATATATATTAATAATGAACCACTTTGGGTTCGTTCGGTTTTTTATAGTAAGTTTATTAACCATATAGTGTAAGAAAACAAGAAGACACAGTAAAAGTTAAATTATTTAGCTTAGAGTTAAATCTGAATGATAAGGTTAAAATAACAACCTAAACTTGTCTAAATCCTATTTTTTGTGAGTATTGAGACCCATACCAACTTTATCTTCGAAATAAGTCACTTTGGAGCCATTATAAACCATATATGACTTTATTATAAAATAATATTTTATGTTTTTTTCCTAAAGTGTGCCTCTCCTCGCTTATAAAAGGGAACCTCCTCCCTCTTATCTTCACACAATTTTGAGCCTTCAAGCTCGTCCAAGCCCTGGAAATTTCCCTTATCAACTTCCATAGAAACATTATAGAGGTTCTGGTCTCCTCAAAAGACCAACTCTAGTGCCTTAAGAGGAAGCTTAAAAGAGGTGCGTCGAAGAAGAGGTAATCTCTTCTACCGATTCTTTCAAGTTTCTTTCTTCTTCAACTTCTACTTATTTAGTTGTTTAATTATTATGTAATAACATAAGTATCAATAATATACTGATATGTTATTATAAATATTAAACAAACCCATTTCACTTTCTATCCATCCTATAGAAAATGAAATCACCACGCGTGTGTACGTACGAAATACTGTCTCCACGCTGTGGTGTAATATCTTTTTCCACCACCACCTTACTTGGATGGTTATAATGGTGTAACGAATAACTATATATGTTTATTATAACATCATACTGATTCTGATATATTATATCACCCACTCCAATTCCATTCAATAATTATGGGAACGATATCATCGCGTGTGCGTACGTACAAATTACCGTATCCACGACGCGATGAGATTCATTCTCCATGTTAACCATTCATGAATGATTATAAAGTATATATAATGAATAATAATGAAATATATGACATAATGAAGTTATTATATTTATGTATATATATATATGTCAACTAATTACTTCCATTCAAGTCAATAAGGAAAGGAAAACAACGTCAATCTATAAATCAACCATATATGATACCATAACAATGAATATGATTCTGTAATAAGTTAATGAAATTATTTAAATCATTATACAGTAGGTTCAGATATATACAAATCATATGGGATGTAAGGTAAGGGATAATTATTCCAGTATCGTTCTTTTCCGGGATTGTTTATTCGTAAGTATTTACTGGGGTTATTGTTATCATCCATGTCTATGTATTCTTAAAATGTTTTCATGTATGTTTAAAGTCCTTTTTACCCATTTTTTGACCTTTACCACATTTTAAGGAAGGAATATTTCTTTTTTTTACCATACGAGGAACTTTTTTAATTTTCTGACAATAGTAGAAGGAGAATGTTTTTTTTAACTTATACAGCATGAATGGATTTTTACGGTTTTATAACACCTTATTTACATGAAGCATACACTACAAGATTTCATAACTATTTTCAACTAAATCCTTTTCTTTTAAAATTTCATGGTATTTTGTTAAAAGAAAATTATTTTGAAGAAGAAAGGATATTTTCCACTAGAATTCATTTCAAGTGTTTTATCAAAACTATTTACAATCTAAGATGAAATTGTTAAGTATGTTTATGTTTCAAGTATAATTTATCTATTATTTATATGGTTTGATTTTTCTTATTATGAAATGATATCCATTTCTTTTATATGTATTATTTTAAGATGGGATGATGTTTATGAAACCCATTTTATTCGTTGGGTTATTATGAATGATGTATGTTTATTTTGTGGAACATGAAAGAATGATTTAATTATGATATGGGTGGGACCTGTATCTCCCTCAAAAAAATTGGGTAAAGATTTATATCTCATTAGGCAGACATGGATGGAATGGTATGTTAATCCAGTTCAGCGATACATGACTGGAACGAGGAGTGAACTCGATTTAGAAAGGGACTTTGTCCACTAAGATGGTCTTGGAAGCAATGAATTGGCTACAATAAAAATCATATCATGTGATTAATGGTTTTCCACAATTACATGTTTTATTCCCATGATATTTTATCATGATTGATGTTACTTTATGATCTATTCTTTACGTACTGCCAAGATTTATTTCACAACTCAATATTTTGATGTTTAAACTTTATGTTCATGTTTTTAAGTTCAAATGTATATGGTTTGTTTTATTTTCTCTATACTTACCCTTACTAAGAATTTGAGCTCACCCTTTATATGTTTTATTTTCCCAAGGATTTAAAGAAAGGTTTTAGGTAAGAAAACCAAAGGGGAAGATCTTTATGGGAGATGTTGAAGATCTTTCACCATGATTAGATGATTATGTTCCATGTTTCCAAAGACACTAAACTATTACGGTCCTTGAGTGTTGGTTCTTGTTATGTATTAATTATTCCAAAAAAGTAATGTAATGTCCATGTACGTAAAGATTTGGGTCTCTACAACTCAAGATTGCACACAATTATTATGGATGAAGAAACAACTTGAAGATATGGGAGTTGAATTGAAGTCTCCGATATGAATCTAGTGCGATAACTCAAGTGCTATAAATCTTAGCAAAAATACCATCCATCATTCAAGGACAAAGCACATTGAGATAAAGTATCATTCTATCAAGGAGAAGGTTGAGCAGGGAATCTTGAAGTTGGAGTATGTGCCTACAGAGCTATAGTTTGCAGACATTCTGACAAAAGACTTACCCAAAGAATCTTTTCAGAGACATCGAATGGCTCTGGGAGTTTAATAGACTCCCTGCATTTGAAAGAGTGTTGATGTGAAACCCCTTATCCCCGAGGTATTATGTGTTTTTCCTTAATGTGCTGATATGTGTTCTCTACTCTGTTACATACTGCAAAGGAGTGACCTTTGGGTTCGTTGACAAAGGGGGAGAAAATAATGATTGTTCAAGGGGGAGACAGTGTGGAAATTTGATAAATCATAATTGATATGGGGAGAAGCTGACAGGTGGATCAGCGAGATAGGGGGAGAGAAATGAGACAAGGGGAGATTATTAAATCTGACGATGCTAGAAGTGATCGATAAAAGAATAGAAATCACAATAGTTGAGGATCGTGATAAAAGCAGAAGATTGGCGTTCGAATGTGGTAAGAATATTTACAAAAATTTGTATCAGTTTGATGTCAACAGTGGGCATCAGAGTTGAAGTGATTCATTTATGAACTTTTCATTTACTCTTGTTTCTCACGCCGAGCATTGCCCATGTGGGCTTAGAGTATGTGTTGAGTAAATCCTTGATCGCAATCGGAATCGTAATAGGCGAATGGTGGATGAATAATTAATGATGTATATTTTTATGGAAGAGTTGTCAACAAACCCAAAGGGGGTGATTGTTGGGAAAAAATCCCTCAAGGTATCATTGAAGCATTTTTGAGGTGATTGTGTTTGTTGACAAAGTGGACATCTGTGTTGTGATTATTGAAGAAGCAAACCTTGACATACAAATTTGTTGAAAAAGAGTATTTCATAGTGTCATGTCGAGTTCACGGGCTATGGTTAATGATCCATGTTTGATTCAAGAACATCGACAAAGGAATGAATGATCTGGAGGCGGTACAAAAAGATAAGATACAAGGTGGAGTTGTTTTCCAGTGTCTGCCAAATTTTTGGGCATGAAAATCGACAATGAAGAAAAGTGGTTTATGGAAAAGGGACTTGCGCGTTGTTGACTTGAAGGAGAGGAAACTTGCACGCCCTATGTTTTTCAAGATCAGAATATCAAAATATGGGAAAGGGATAAGGGGCACTCAAGTTTTAGAGTTGGTCGCGCAAGTGAGTTGCGCGACAGAGACTTGCGTGCCAAAACTTGCGTACCGAGGGGGGACTTGCGCACCGTCGCGCAGGGTGACCAAATAACTATAAATACAGGTTGACCCCTCCTCATTCGGTGTAGAGTTCAACACTTAGAAAAATCAGATCTCCCGTCGTGCAGGTGTGGTGGTCGCACAATTGGTGTGTGGTCGCACAAGTATATGTTGCGCGCTAGCTGGTAGTTACATGCCTAAGGTGGTTTGGGTGAGAAAGGAAGTGAACTGTGCAAGTTTTGAGTTGTAGAACAAGGTGTCGTGCAAGTGGTTTGGTGACACTTGCGTGCCAGATTTTGAAGAAGTGCGAATGTTTTTGGTTGCATGCTAATATTGGTTTGGGCATAAAAGGGTGTGCGTCGTGAAAGTTTGGAGTTGCAGAAGCTTATGTCTTGCAAGTGGTTGAGGAGGACTTGCACTCCAGTTTTGACTTGCATGCTGAGACTTGCGTGCCAGCTTAGAGAAGGGTGCCAGGTACTGTTGATTCACGATAGAGATTCAGGGCTGCGTGAAAGCTGGAAGATATCACGATACCTTCGGTGAAAACTAAGATTCATCTACAGGTGAAAGTTGGATTTCAACAGAGCATCCAAATACAATAGAGGATGTATTCATTAGTGATAATAAAGAGACCTATAGGTCTATAAACTGTGAGTGGATCCTTTCTAGAGAAGTGAGCAAAGGAAGAGGAAGAAGGTGATCCTCTCCACCGGCAGTGAGCCAGAGAGAGAGAAACAGGGAGTGACCCTTGGGAAAGTAGTGAGCTAACCCAAAACATTGTAAAGGTAGTGAGCCTGGGAATAGAAGTGATATATCCCAAACCTTGTAAACAGTAGTGCGCTTATAGTGGATTTGGTACATCATCACATTGCTGATGTATGCTCCTTGGACGTAGCCAAGTGAGGGTGGACCAAGTAAAAATTGTTGTGTCATGTGCATGCTTTACTTTCTATTGATATTGTGCAACGAGAAAGAGAGATAGGAGTGTTTTTCTTAACAGTGAAACAAGATCAGAACGAGCTTTAATTTTAAATTAGTCATACCCTGATTCACTCTCCCTCTCAGGGTATTCATCCTTGTAGACCTAACACTAATTATCTAAATAAACTAGACCTTTAGATCTTTTGAGATAGTATTATGTGTGATTTTATGTAACAAATCAATAATTAATGTGTATTAAAGATATGGGTTGTCATATTCAAAACTTATTATAGGAAGTAAAATATTAATATCTTTTAAATAGTGTGTCGTATAGGGAAAAGGAGTTCACCAATGGTTTTAGAATGGGTAATTTTCTATTTTATTTGAGTTTATGATATTCAAAGATCATAAAATTACCTCTATCACATAAAAAATTTCTATATAACATAAATAAATAGGGTCATAATAACATAAATCCCTCCTATTTTATCTAGTATTTCTCTCCATTCCTAACTCTCTAACATGGGGTAGTCAGATCTCAGAAAGAAGGTAGTAGTGGGTATCATGCATTGGGAAACACAATTTGAGGTATGACTCATTGAACTGAATTCCAAACCCCTATTTATTTAATCATCAAATATATTTTCACTTGGTTGTAAGATATATGATGATATTATATAGTTTAATACTTTATATCTATATAAAATAAAACACATCGATGAAATATTTGTAATGGTTTAAATAAATTTATGATCCCAAAGATGGGTTAAAAAAATTCTAGAGAATGGAGTTAAGATAAAACATATTTTCTTAAGAATATAGGAGCCTTAATCCTGGAAGTTAAATTGATACTAGTTTTTCATTTAGGGTAATGAAAAAAAACCATGCTCCCATGGTAATAATCCACCTCATAAAACATTAAAGAGAAGAAAAAGAAAAAGGAAAAACTGGTATAACCTTTGCAAGAGAGGACACGATCATGGATGACCCCTATAAGAGGTTCATAGAGTATGGACTAGGAATAATGGGGAGGGAAAACCTATCTCTCCATATAAAACACACACACACATTATATGAATAAAATAGTTCTAATAGTAATAATATTATTATTCAGTTATGTTTATTTTTGGTTAGATTTATATATAAGATTTATGAATAGAATATTTTTTAAAAAAATTCAAAAGGATCATAATGAAAACATTTTAGGGGGGATCTGACCTTATTTGAGGGGAATTCATGGGCATTATAAAACATCGTGTGTTAGGATCAACGATGTCTGGACCCGTGAAATATTTTGATAATACCAATGAGACTATTTTCTTGAGTAGAATGTGATGAAACACTTTATTTGTTGATTTAGAATTCAAAATTTGACGAAAAACTGAGTATATAATTTTTTACATGGATGTTTTCTTGTTTAATTCAATGACTAATAGCATTGAAGATTCCATGTGGGGATCCCATTGTGAGTCAGTGACCTATGTGAAGGCCCATAAAGTTGATAACGTTATTTAGGGGGAATACATAATGGGTTCATGGAAAATAGAATATAAATTACTAAATATGTCACTTCAAGTGTACTTGATTTGGTCAAACTAAAAATTATTATTACTTGATAATAATAATATTTATTGAGGAATTGTTAAACTTAACTGGGAAGCTGAAATTAGTCATTGGATGTGTTTCCTAAACCATAGGAGGTGGTGATTAGTAAGTGTTGATGGCATAGTGAATGAGATATGTGATTCATATAAAGGTAGATAGAAACATTAATAATGATTATAAATTATCCTAAATAATGTTTATGAAACTAAATAAATTTATAAAAATTCATTTTATATCAACTGAATTTTAGACGTTAATCACATGTGAGTATAATGGATGAGGATAAAGAGGGGAATTAAAAAAAAATTAAGTACATTAAGTAATATTAATGGGAATTATCATATTTTCAAGAAAATTATAGGAATTTTAGGATAACTACTTAAAGGATAATATAGGGAATAAGATAATCAATGATTACATTGAATATGATTTCAAGAACACAACTCTATAGGGCTCATTTGATGATATAAACAAGGTTGTTTATTTCGTGATAATGAATAATATTTATTGTGATACAAATTATGAATAATGAGATTAAATTATAAAGAATGATAATGAAAAAAAATGTTAACTATATATTTTGGAATAATATAATGAATGGTGACTTGAACCTCAAGGTATAAGGTGGTAGAATATTTCTAATGAATATTAGAGTAACTGATGAGAATGTATGGGTGATATAGTTGAGTAAATTTGATCACTTGAGATGATGCATATTAATCTCTTAGTAAAGAAAGGTGGTATCAAATATTAGTTTTAATATATACTATCTAAATATTTCAATAACAATACTTATCATTGTTGAGTTATTATCCATAGTATACAAAAAGTTGAGAATGAGGAAACCCATTGGAAATATTCTGACATCCAGTGATGTTTAGAAAAGAAGTATTTTATTCTATTATGTGATGTGGTTGATTGGATAATTCAATAAAAATAAGTATCTAGTATCGAATGGTCACTTATTTTCTATATATTTAGAAAGTGAGAATCTGTTAAGGATGATATAGTAGCTTGATTTCCACACATTAAATTTTGTGCTAATTATTGGGGTATTCCTAATTTTTATTGAGTTGACTTTTTTATAGTCTAACTTTCCCATAGGTCTAATACTGCTTGAAAGGGATTGATATCAATGGATAAGGGAAGTTGTTCTAGATCTCTTTCAGTCACCCTATGCTTAGGGGTGGAGTGGGATAACACATGCCTTACCTTTTCACCCAATATTCTTTGTAGATACTGGTTGTTTTGTTTATATATCTACTTATACTGACCCACAAATATGGGTTGAGAGAGATTATATATCTAAAAGAGATATTTGAATATATGTATTTCATCAAACATCTCTAGTATGTGATAAATGGTGAAATATATTTCCTAAATCACCCTAATACAAATCTATGAGGGATGAGACTGGTAAATATTGGTAATTTATCTAGTATCCCTGATATGAGAATGAAATACAGGGTAAATATTTGGAGTGATGACATTTTTTAGTCCCAAAAACTTTAGGGTTAAGGTGGATGGTGCTGCACCTGATACTATCTATGTTTCCTGACAACTAATCTGACATTGAGAGGAATTGATATTAAGGAATAACATTAGAGATGTATATTTCTTCCAGTATTCTAGTATACAATTTTATCACTACAGATATGTATTTACTATGACATCCATATATTTATTTGATTCTTGTTTAGAGATGTAAATTTTATCTGGATAAAGATGTGTATTTCCATTAAAAAATAGAGATAGATAAATGCATGTATTTCCTCCATTTCCATTAAGAAAAAATATGTTTATTTCCTCAAGTATCTCATGATTAATGCATTTAGGGTGAATTAGTATGAAATAAATCTATGAAGGGGTTTAGATATGATGCATATTTCTTTATTAAGAAGCATTTTTATATGGAGAGCATGATAAAGTGGGACATGGGTTGATTAATTTTGATATATTATGATTATTCTTGATGATGATGTTAGGTTATGTCAAAATTTATATAGCTTACTTATTGATATTTTATATATACACTAGATGGTTACATGGCTAGCTCACTGCATGGGAAGGCCATACTAGGCACGGTTATACTCACCCTTGAATGCATATTTTCATGTTGTTCAATTTATGTTTATGAAAATAATTAGATATGGTTGATTTATAACCATGGTGTGGGAATATAGATGATGGATATAGAAATATTGGGAAGTATATATCCCATGATAACAACCACTTCTGTGTTTTCAGCAATTGGGATAACATCTATTTTAGATGTGAGAGTTATACCTGGTGGTTTACATGTATCATTTCATATTTTATCATGGATATTTTTATATAAATACAACTATTACACTGTCTAGTTTAGGTTTCATTCATTTTATGGTGTATATTGAAGCATGATATCAATTGAAAAGTGTTCTTATAGGTAGTTCCTCTCATGATCACATGAATACCTCAGTATTGGTAGACAACCCCTTTCATAGTGAAGGAATTATTGTGGAGTTACTTAATGGTATACTAGGATGTGAAAATTCCCTCTCATTTTACCACATTTATAAGTCATTATATTGTTAAATTATTTCCATTTCCTAAAACTACATTATCCAAATACATATGTACTCTATGTTTGTGGTATTTTGGATATATTATTTCTAAGAGGGGGACTTTTTCTAAGGAAGGATATTGATGATATAGTTGGTGGAGCCTCTATCAGTTTCTAAGTGTATTAAAATCTATTTTATAAAAAGTTCACCTTTTCCATCAAATAATACCAACATATATGTTTTTCCTTAAGTAATTTTTTTATCTCAAATGTTTATCAAATATTTGTGTTACATATTAATAATTTTCAGAGGGTATTATTATATCATTTCTTTTGTTTCCTAACATTGAAAACTATTATAATCATTGATTAATCCTTATTGATATCCAAATAATATGAAATTACTCTACACCCACACACTATTAATACTCCAGTGATAAAATTAATTTCTATTAAATTGTGAATATCCAATGGTTCGATATTGATTCATGGATATTAACTTAGATAGTTGTAGTATTCCATCGACTGGGGAAACCTTGAAAATCCAAATATTCATTACTTCTATGAGGATACATATTGATAACTAAGCCATTATTTTATAATAGGTTCATTAATGAACATTATGTATTGTATTTTTTATCCATTCTCTTCATATAGTGGGTACATTAGACTTATTATGTGATGATCAGGGTTAAAAAACATATATTCCCTTGAAGCATCGATAGGTCTCACAAGACAAAAAAACTTGGGTATTTGTGGTATGCCTTCCCATTTATGAACGATGTCTTGGGTGAGGCTATGATGGTATGGTTATGATGTCATGCATTATGCATTCCATCATAATGAAATTATTTATATTTATCCATGTTATTATTTATTTTCATTATTATAAAAACCCTGGATATATTATGATGATGGTATTATATATATGGAATATTTATTTTATTTCTACTATATTATATATGTCTTATTGAAGTTTTCATAACTTCCACTATATATTACCCATTACTGAGCATCTAAGCTCACCCCTTTATATTATTTCCCCATTTCTCTTAGAAAACAAGTGGATTGTTATGAATGATATAATGGTGATAAAAGGAGGTTAATAATATTTCATATATTATAATGGTGTTTTCCATGTGATATATTAATGATGTATATATCTAGTCTCTTGAGACTATTATAGTGAATCGAACCATCGAGGATCAGCTAGCCAGTGGAATACTGGGCTGCCACAACCCCAAGACCACCTCCATAGGCCAAGGGATGAAATAAGTGCAGAGAGGAAAAAAGGGAGGGATTTGCCTAAGGTAATTATACACACACACACACAACCATCTTCATATAGAAGTGAATATGAATAACAATAAAATATAGTAACATATAGAGTAAAAACCATGCATGTAATGAGCTCTGGGGAATAAAAATGGGTGTGACAGTGCAATCTAAAATGTGAATGAAAAAATACACACCACTTTAGAAACAAATTCACAACCTGAAAACATTTAAAATAGAAAATATACGAGAGAGCCCGCCTCATGATCTCCAAACCCAACCACCATACATAGTCTATGAACCTGAGTATCTCTAAGATCCTCTAAAATCACCATCAATTTATATTTCTTCTTCATAATACACGACATGTGTGAGAAAATCCCATGTGGGGGTGAGTATATACATACCTAGTAGAATGCCCAAAAAACTGAATATGGAGAAATAAATGGCCTGATATAAGTAGTAAACTCAACCCAAATAAGGAGGGAAACTAAAACCTCAAACATAGATATATTCTCATATAAGAAACCCAGATGAGAGAGAGAGGGGATCTACATGTCATATCCCATTCCAGGATGACGAGTCTACTTATAGATCCAAAGGTCCATCATCGATGCTTAGCATCTCATGTGTTTGTCCAAAGATGTCATCAAGGGGGACCAAACCTTGTCACTACTTCACATCTGAAGGGGGAACAATCATAAAAAGATAAATAATCCATACCTTGGTATAACATAGGGATTACACTCAGTAGATAGTGGATCTGGAGTTGTGTAGGGGAGTGTATTCTCTATATATGTGTATAGAATATTGGGGACCCGCACCGCGGTGTGACAAGAGAGTATCATCCCCGTATATTGGGGACTTGATCCCATATAAGGGAGTACAAAATATACCTTGAATAACAATTATGTGGGACCAACACTTTGGATATACAAGGGAGTACCGTATCCGTAAATATAGAACTCACGCCATGAACAAGGGAGTATTATATTGATCTGAACAAGTATGGAAAACCTATGCCCTAGTGTGATAGGGGAGTACCGTCTCTATGGATAGAGGACCCATACCCTTACGAAAAATGAGAGTACAATATCTATTTGAAAAATTAATATGGAAAATTTGGTCCCTGATGCGATAGGTTAGTACCATCTCCATGGATAGAGGAATCACATCCTAGTGCAACAGGGGAGTATTGTTTCTATCTGAACTCTTCGATTATCCTACCCAATTACTTCTATAGTCAAGCATTACCAAAGGATGGGTCCAACTTATTTACATCCCAAATCATATCTCATTTTTTACAATGAAGTCTACCATTACGTTTTGTATGAAAAAATTATCAGGATAGGATACTCACAAGACAAAATCTGAGTTAAAACAAAAGAGATATGAGAGGTATAACTTCCTAAAAAAATGGAGTACATGATATGTATAGGGTCCAAATGGTGTGTGGTCCCACTCATCTTCATGTCTGTATTCTTCTATAGACACTAATCAAGGTAAATGTCATTATACATGGTGTTTAAATGGCCCACACAGCATGTATCGGCCACCCAGGGCCTACCCCTGTGCTCCTTATCATGCCCATGTTTGTTAGGATATTTCATGTACCTTGACGTGTACATGGTTATGACAAGATATGAGAACATTCCCATGGAATACCAATGTACATGTACTTTCATCCCACATAGGGTCTTAGGAGTGTATAGTTGTAACATAGCCTTGCTACCTAGGGAGGGTCACACAATTTTTGATACTAATATTTTTCCAAAAACCCTACCCACAACAGCTGGGTGACTACCTGGCATATTTTTAAAACTTTATATAGTTAGGATTTTCATATAATTCATGGTCAGATTCATGTGTCATCATCAAATTGGAATTGGTGTCTTTTCCACCTCCAATTGTGCCATGGGTCTCATATTTTTCCCCCTGTACTTGATCAATCACCGATGGTCATATTCTGGCATTCGAACCACTCACGACTTCTCTCATTTCCACCCATGCCACTACCATTGCTTCTTTGGATCCCATATCCATGAATCCATCACCACTATCAATAATTCTCTTTGATTCATCCTCAAAACTCTTCTCTAGTCATTGTACAATAATACACAATGAATCTGAGGGTTTTATCACACTTATATCCACCCATAAATAATTGAATCGTAACATTGTGGTAAATTAAATCAATAATTTAATTTAATAGAACTTGGCTCATGCAATAGGAAGATAAACCACAGAGAAAAATCATATTAATAAAATCTATTCTCAATCATTTAATATAGAGAGGAAACATAAATTTATGAGCCCTACCTCAATTATGGATTTATCTTTTGGAATAACTAGTTTTCTAGTGATGAGGATGATCTATTACATCCTATGTCTGTAAATCCACATTGATCTTATCCCCATTCGTTGTTTGATGTCAATACATAAATAAAGAATTCTCTTATCCTCCTCTCAGATATAGTATGAAATATACGGATAAACCTTGAAAAATCATAATAATAGTGAATTTTATATTATTTATTTAGGTTGTTAAATAAAACAAATAAACATTTTTCTTATTTATTTTAATTAAATTCACTCTCCAATGACTACCTCAACCAACAATCCAACGCCAACCATCCTTAGGTTGCACCTAGGATATACCCCATACTCCAGATTCTAATTTTTTCTTTGTAATTAGAATCAATACTATATTCATAAGATATCCCATTATTTATGAAAAACTATGTTCTAATGATATACATAATTTTTTTATAAAATTAATTTTGGTATCACTCGACCTTAGAATCTCATACAGTCTTAGTTCCTTGATTCAAAAATATGTCTTATTATATTTCAAATTATTACAAGGAAAAAATATAGTCTCTATATTATTATATCATTCAAATATCTTCATCCCCAAAATTCAAAAATTAAACAAAGTATTTGTGATATTGAGCCTACATCTGCCTCTCCTGTTACCAAGATCTACCCTGTATGATCTCATGCCACCAAAACAAATGAATAAAAGGAATGGTCCATACTCACATGATCCTCCCTTGTAAATCTACAATAAAAATTAGTTACTCCATGAAGGTGGATCCATACTTGATTTCTAACTCATCATAGTCAATAAAATGAGTTGGATCATGCCTATATCTCCTTAGTTGTGACACATGAATGATTTCATGAACCCACTCTAACTATGGGGGTAAGGAGAGGTGGTAAGGAACCTGTCTAACCATCTATAGAATCTTGAATGGATTGATAAACTTCAATGGTAGATTTCTTATCTAGATGAATATCTATAATCCACTTCATGGGGAGACTCTCTGGAAAATGTGGTCTCCCTACTAAAACTCCCAGGGACTATGATGTTGATATATATAAGAATTATGTCATCTCTGGTATGTCCTCACCCACTCGTAGATCTCCTATAACTTCTCCATCATTTCCCACATCATACCAGGCCCAACAAGATATGCCTCACCTATATCAGTCCAATATAAGGGTGACATATATGGTCTCCAATACAAGGCCTCAAAAGGTTCCACACCAATAGTAAAGTGATATCCATGATTATAAGAAAAATATTTCAAAGGTATGTGATCCTATTAGCTCTACGTGAAGTATATCACACAAGACCTCAACATATCTTCCAACACCCAGATAGTGCACTCGGTCTGCCTATCCTTCTGGGGGTGAAAATATGAACTCATCTTTTACTGGGTCCTAAATGCCTCATGAAGAACTCTCCAAAACTGTGATGTGAAATTCACATCACGATTGAAGAAAATATTCTAGGGAACACCATAAAGGTGAACGATGTCCCACTTGTACAACTATACTAAACTCTCCACAATGCACTTCTCCCTGATAGAAAAAAGTGTGCCAACTTGGAACGTTTTTCAATTATCACCTAGATGAAATAATGGACCCCATCTATCCATGGAAGCCCAATTACAAATTATAGGGATATGCAATCCCATACTCACTATGGTATATGAATAGGTAGTAATAAACCTAATAGAACCTTGTCCCTAGCCTTAACCTGCTAACATGTGAGACACCAGAATATGAACTCAACAATGTCCCACCTCATCCCAACTCAACAAAAATACTGCTATAGGTCTCTATAAATCTTCCCACATTAGGATTTACTTCCAAAGTATAAGTTTGAAACTTTCTGATCACCTCCTATTACAATGTGATTGTGAACACCATCCATATCTAATTTTTTTTGAAATGATTCCCTCTATTAGAGAATCCATCAGGTGAATCTTCTAAGGATATCCTTTCACCTATAACCTCACAGTTAATGTCTACTATCTGAGCCTCCCTCATACACTAGAGAAGAAGAGGAGTCAACACCATCAACTAAATATAAGCTGATCCCATCTCCTCCACCATGGTTAGATATAAATAATCCAACTTCATAGAAGCCTTGTTCAACAAATGATCATAGGAATTCATACTATGGGAATCTTTAACCATGTTTCCATTCCCATGAGTATAGATTAACTCATAGTAATAGTTCTATAGGAATTGAAACTAGTGCCTTTGTCTTAGGTTCAGATCTCCCTTCATAGAGACACAACTAATACTTTAATAGTCAATATAAAAAAGTTCTCTCATCAAAGATAGTGTCTCCACATCCTTAGATCAAAGAATACCACTGCCAACTTTGGGTCGTGATTCATGTAGTTCTTCCAATGGGGTATCAACTCCCTTAAACCATAAGCGATCACTACCTACCTTTACAACAACATGCAGTTGATACTAGATCAATAGGAATCTTAATACACTACATACACCATTCCCTTCTCTATTAGTCTCAAAATAGGATCACTCTTTAGCCTCAGCCTCAAATCCTTAAAGGATCTCTGACACTGTTCATCCAAGGTAAACAACCATCATTTCCAAATCAAGGCATTCATAAGGGATGCAACCCTAGAGAATTCCACCATGAACATCCTTTAGTACCCTACGAAGAAAATAAAACTCAACCCCTCGTACACATTCTTTAGTGGAACCGAAGAAAGAACCAAATCAATCTTCACTAGGTCCACAACTAATCTATGCTCAAAAAATGACATCTCCTAGAAAGTGAACCTTATGGATCTCAAACTATAACTTTGAGAGATTTACATAAATACATTTCTCTCAAAGAAAGTCTAAGACTGTCCTCAAGTGTTCTACTTTATCCTCCTCTAAAACAGAGTAATATGTGTATGTCTTAATGGAGAAAACAAAAAATTGGTCCATGTATTTATAAAATATATGGTTCATAAGATTCATAAACATAGTG
This sequence comes from Viscum album, assembly GCA_963277665.1. Classification (NCBI taxonomy): domain Eukaryota; kingdom Viridiplantae; phylum Streptophyta; class Magnoliopsida; order Santalales; family Viscaceae; genus Viscum; species Viscum album. The sequence goes on from OY728135.1 coordinate 1,891,767,269, forward strand.
AGGGAATTTTTTACACTAAAATGCATCACCAAGAAATCATAGTTTCTATAGAGACATCATAATTATAGATTCAGAATATAAGCCTCTAAAACCCTCAACTGGTGGTACTCAGAACTGATATCGATCTTCAAGAAACATATTGCACATTAAAAATGATCAAATAGTTCTTCCATCCCCAGAAAGAGATAATTGATATTTATTATGGCCTAGTTCATACAACGAAAATCAACACAAATCCATATTCCATAATATTCATTTTTTATGAATCGAACTAGATCTACCTAGAGGGACACACTGGGTTTGATAAAACACTTATCTCGAAGGTCATACAACTAAAACCTCAGCTCTAGGACCTCGGTAGGGTCCAAATTCTATGATATAAAAATAGTGGAGTGGTCCTAGGGTGAAATTAAATGAAAAACTCCATCTCAATCCTTAGAGGTAGCCCCAATAAAATTTTCAAGGAAGAAGTCCATATAATCATCCTTAAAAAAAGGAACCTAGATTCACAAAGATGCCACTATGCCAAGGGATAAATTCACTGACTAATGGGTGATGGGTTGAAGCTTACTACTTGTAAGACCCACTAGCTCCACCACAAGATCTGTCTCATCCATAATAGAGAATACTATCCCATCTATCCGAAGGCATCTAAATCATCTTTGGTGACTGATAATCTGGTCTCAGACTATAGAAAACCATTTTATACACAAGATGACATCATAATGAATCATCATTATGACCAAGAGGTACCATGAAAAAATTTATCCACTAAGTGATATCTTGAACTATCAATAGATAAGTGATATCAAAGAAGCGTTACCTATAGGAACCTCATACCAAATTTGTTTGGATAAAGTCACAATTGGGAGGAGAAACTATTAAACCAAGATTAAGGAGATAAAGGAATGACTTTTACCATTTTCTACATATACCGAATAAAGAGTATAATAAATATTGATCATAAATACAATAATCTCATAACCTATTGGGTAATATGCCTCCATAGCCTGCATCTTCTCATATCCCCATCCTATATCTCTCTAAGCCATGCATGTGCCACATGGTGGTGGTGGGGGAAGTAGCTCATAACATCATCCACTACTAGTATCCCATCATTTAAGAGCCCCACCGACTCATCTGATTTCTTTAACTCCATAGGGGATATTCTGGTCATTCATGGGAGAATACTGATCATGTTGTTTCCTCTAAAAAGGTGGCCCATATGTTGTTTATTTGTCCTCATCAGATCTAGTCAAGTAGGAGAAGACCATGAAAGTTTTCTCAGAACATGCATTGAATTACCTATCTTCAGGCTAACCAGTCCTCTATACAGTCCCTAAGCTACATGACCACATGCCTATGTCTGATCACGGTAAAACCACCCATTAATTGACTCCTATAATATTCCATCCAATATAGTTGAATCAATCCTAGGATGACTACTGATAGCACAAACCACATGGAATCCCTCATATAGGAATCTCTATGCCACAAGCACCCACTCCATCACTATAACATACATGGGAATGAAAAAGGGTATTAACCTGGACTGAATGTATCTATAAGGACCCCACTAAAATTTCTACACCCAAATGTAACCATCTAAAATCATGTCTAGGGAGTACCATATTAGGTTAGTGAATGACATAACATACTCAAAAACTATTAACCTTCCATTCTGTATCTCCAAATTCTCATGATTCTAAATTGAATAAAAGTATGAGTGGTAATAATCCTCATGTAATAGACACTAGAATTCATACCATGAGAGTTATGACTCATCATGTGTCTACATGACTAGACTCCCCCATCACCTAGCAGATCCATGGAAAACACAATCTGCCAGCACAACCATATGACTAGTTAGGGTCCGTACAAGTTTGAAATCATGGATCACTGACTCAAGCCAATACTCCACTGCTTGGGGATCTGGATCACCATAGAACCTCAATGAAATATGGAACTAGAGCTTTTGGAGTGTCCTAATACATCATGTATCCACATCCAACTCCGATGGTTCAATTTGTTACTCGAATGGTGGGGGTGAAGCTATATTCCCACCTGAATGAAATATCTCCTGATATATCCCCTAAACTGATGCCTCATCACTCATCGAATGATCATAATGATCATGAATCTATAACCTATCCAACTATCTTTGGGGAGGAATCCTAAAAGTAATCAATTTGTACCATGGTCCGATGAGCATATATATATGGAGAGCTTACTCAAGAAGGATTGTCGAATGAATCAATCTTATATAATGTATATATCAATGTTCCCTGTAACAAATATCCTAGTATGAAAATTTGAACAACTGGTAATCAGAGTCCTGATGAATTGATTCATAGGCCACTGCACCAACACTAGGTTTCCTGGCCTAAAATATACACTCAATACACTTTGACACAATTTCTCTAAATTCCCAACCAAACCTTATAAAGGTAAAACATTCCAAACACTGCCCAAAGGTCAAACCAACTTTTATAACACTATAAAATGACCCAAAACACTGGGTCCCACATGAAAAACAGAAGGCTAGACATCCAAAACCCTAATCCTATCTCCACTAACCAGGGACTGGTGATAAGTTCCAAGAAGGAAAAACTAAACAAATAGGAGACCTTTTCATAATGTACCTATACAAATGTACATAAACATCTCTATGTAGAAATTTAGAATAATAATAATATAAGATAGTAAAATCTAGAGTAAAAAACATGCATGTAATAACCTCTAGGGAACAAAAAAGAGTGTGATAGTGAAATTAAAAATATAAAGGAAAAAATACATTTCCACAAATTTTTTTGCCTCAACCTGATTACAAATGGAATAGAATATAACTGAGAGAGCCTGGCTTTTGATCTCTATTCTCGACCACCATATGTGGTCAATTCACTCGATTATCCCTAAGCACCTCTGAAATCACTACCAATCTATCCATTATCTTCATAATACATGAAACATGTGGGAAAATACCAATTATGGGTGAGTATATACATATCTAGTAGGAAACCCCAAAAATAAAAGATGGAGTAATAGATGACATGATACAAGTATCCTTATCATCCCATTATAGGAGGGAAATGATACCCAAAAACATAGATATTTACTCATATAACAAACCTAGACAATAGAGAGAGGGTATCACCATCTCATATCCCATCCTAGGATGATGAGTCGACCTATAGCTCGAAAGGTCCAATATTGATTCCCAGCATATTGCTTGTCTTTCTGAAGAAGTCATGAAGAGGGACCACACCTCGCCACTACTCCACAACCAAAGGGAGTGACATATACAAAAGATAGAGGACCCACATACTGGTAAAACATGGGGACCCCACTCAGTATATAGAGGACCCGTGACTAGGTAGGGGAGTATTTTATCTATATCTGTGTACAAAATATAGGGGACCCGCACCCTGAAGCTATAGGGGAGTACCATCACCACAGATAGAAAAATTTATCTCATATTGGGAGGTTCCATATCTACCTATATTTATGAGTATGTATGACCCATACCTTAAGGATAAAGGGTATTACTTTCCCCATTGATAGAGGACCCACACCCTAAATAGAGGAGTATTATCTGTATATTAACAAAAAGTACAGAGGAACCAAACCCTAGTTTGATATGTGAGTTCTATATCCATTGATAGAGGATTCACACCCTAGTGAAATAGGGTAGTACTGTCTCTATCTGAAGAATGATTATGGAGGACCCCCAACCTGATACAATAGGGGAGTACCGTCTCCATGGATAGATGGCCAGTGCCCCGGTATGATAGGGGAGTACCATTTCTATATAAACTATCCAATGATCTAACTAGATCACTGCCATCATATAGCATCACCGAAGGAAGTGAACTACTTTTAATATCTCATATAATATCCCATTTTCCACAATAAAGGATACTATCACATTCAATGCAGTAAAATACTTAGGATATGCTACTCGCATACCAAAATATGAGTCAAAGTAAATGAGATATGAGAAGTATATGTTCCTAAAAAATGGTTTACATGCCCTGTATGGGGTCCACATGGTGTATGGTCCCACTCTTCTTCCTATCCATGTTCTCTTATGGAAATTTATTGGAGTCCATGTGACCATAAATGGTGTTTATGGGCCCCACATAGAATGTCTTGGACACCCGAGGCATGCCCACATGTTCCTGGCTTTGCCCATGTCTATCAGTCCATGTCTTGTACCTATCCATGCCCATTTACCGGAACATGCCCATGTACTCCTAGAGTATATAGCTTGTACTCTCACATGGTTCCATGGGTGTGTGGAGATAGAAAACAGTCTGGATACCCTGGTTGGGTCACAAGAAATGTGGCCCAGCCACATGGTCTGTGATCCTTATATTTTTTCTTAAAACCCTAGCCATTGTAGTTGGGTGACTACATGGGGTGTGTCCAACCTAGTACATGCAATATAGCCTAGATTTTATTATAATTAATAGAAATATTCACACATCATCATTGTGTTATCTTCAGTGCCATTTCCACTTACAATTACTCCAAGGGTCTCAAATATATGGCCTTTATGCCCGATCCATCAATGATGGTTGGATTTCAACCATCCGAACCCCTCACGACTTCTCCCGTAATCACCTGTGCCACTACCATCACCGACTCATATACTGGATCCACAAATCCATCACAAATACACATGATTCTATCTGATTGATCTACAAAACAATGATATAGTCTTTTTACAAATATCCACTATGAATCCAGGTATTTGATCATGCTTTAATCCACAAAAAATTGTCGAATTGTGACCCCACGGTCCAATAATGAAGAATTAAAAGAATGGGTGGGTAAAGGAACAAGAAAAAAGGTGATATCATATTTTTCAAAACATTATTGGAAAAAAATAATAGAATCAAGAATTATTAGCGGTGATTTCATAGAATAGAAGATAAAATTGAATCAATAATTTAATTTACTAGAATATGGCTAATGTGAATGTAAGGTAAGACATATATCAAAAGAAGATTAATAAAATCCATGATAAATAAATTAATCAATAGAATCAACTATATTTTATGATACTTAAAATGATTATAGATTTATCATCAGGGAAGAACTCAATTTATAACAATTAGGATGATCCTCTATGTATGTTGTCTATCAATCCACCTCAATCCAATCAACGTTCGTCATTCGATGTTGATATGCCAATGATGAATGTACTCCTAATCCTCTCAGATCTAGTAAGGTTTATGTGGATAATCCTATTAAAATCATCATTATATGGTATTGTTATATGATTTAATTAGGTTATTTAATAAAATAAAAAAATATCTTATTTATTTATTTTAATTAAACACAACTGCAAATGGCTACCTCAACTGGATGTCTGGAACCGACCAACATTAAGTTGTTCTTAGGGTAAAACCCACACTCCAGATTGAACCATGGTCTCAGTTTTTCAATTAGAGACTCCATTTATGAGATTTGAATTATTTATTAAAAACTGCATGTTTTTGATATAAATATATTCAATATTATTTTAAAATTAATTTTATGCTCAACGGGCCTGAAAATCACACACCGACTCAACAACTGTCTGTGAAAATATTCCATAATATATTTCAATGGTTTTAAATATAAAATTGTCTCTATAAATACTAAAACTAGATTATATATATTATGTTCTAGGTATTCTATTCCATTGTAATAAAAAACCACTAACTCTGGGTTACTAGAGTTTGGGTTACAAATATTCATTGTTTTAGTTAGCGGTGTTATGATATAGTAGTTATGTTGGTTAGTTTCATGGATAGAGGTGGTAGATTAATTGATATATAATGATGTTAAAAGTAGTTATAATGTCTTTTGATAGGTAATATACCTTAGTTGGGCATGTTTTCTATTATGTATTGATTAAATTATTTTATTTAGAATCATTACAAAAGTTGGGTAATATGTCCATTACTCATATGAGGTTTTAGGTTTTGAGTATTTTCCCTAATATCCAAGTTGTAGAGGATACAAATAGCCAACTACTCCCTCATATATTTTATCCATGTATCACATAGTATGGTATGTATACATATTCAGGTTATGATATCTTGATGTTATTTTATATGTATATATATAGGCTATAATGGATCAAGGTTATGACACACACACACACACTGGCTGTAATGGATTAAGTATTAGATGTGTCATTATGTAGGTACATGGTGGGGGGATACATGAAAAGATGAGGGTAAAAGGTTGATGTAATATCTGATTACATACCTTACTATGAGAAGATTTGTGTTATGTGATAGTGATGTGGTTGTGGATATGTGGTATTATATGTGATGCAATTATACAGATATACGATACGAGGTGATATGATTTATGGAAGGTATGGTAGAACCAAAATGTATGCCTCCAAGGCATGATGATGACTATTTTAGTAGGATAATTTGTATGGGGTACCTTATTATAAATTTATTTGGATATTATATTACCTTACTTGTGTGGGATATTGGGTAAGTGATCCTTGGTGATGTTAAGGAATTAGTTGAGTTGGTATAAGTAATGAGCTGGTTTCGCTTTTTTATTCTCTAATAAATTAGTATATTTCTTCCAATTTTTATTGAGAAGTTTAAAAGATGATTATACTAAGTATAAATTCATGATCACTACAATATATATAAAAATATATATTTAAATATATATATATATTCAAATTCAATAGGAGAAGGTTATGTGATGAACATTATTATCTCTTGGTGGTTGTTGGGGTTGAATGGTGTTCGTGAAGGCGTTGTCGTAAGAGTTTCATTTGGATATTTATTTTAGTTTTTTCTTTATTTATGATATTATATTCATGTTTTCATTAGTTTATTTATTATGTTATGGAGTTAATTGGTGGATTTTGCTTTATTTTTGTGATTTATGAGGGTAATGACTCCCATTTGTGTGCTTTTATACCCTCAATGCTAGTCAAAAACCCATTGATTATTATAAGAGGGATTCTGGGACCAATATTATCTTCACAACTGGCCCATGAGCATTTTGAGTGGTGGTGGGTCATAAAATATTATTATTCGAGATTTTGGTTAAGGGTTAAGATGGAGTTTAGAGTTAGGAATTGGATAGGTCTGCATATGTTTTATATAGAAATAATTTTAATCGAACTTAGTATAAGATAAAAATTAGGGATATAAACTAGGATTCATGTGATTAGGTCCCCTTATGATATGTAAAAAGGAACATAAACCTTTTTAACATACTTAGTGAGGTGATACTATTTGTAGTGTTAAAACCTATGTAAGGTTCACGCTTTTTATTTGATTCTGTCTGTGATTGAATTGAGAATATGATAATGAATTAAAAATCTAATTTGTTTAAATGAAATACTAGGATTTTTGTCATGATTTAATTTTTTGTGGGATCATAGTTAATTATTTAGGGTAACGAGGGGTTATTAGGTTTTCTTGTGGTGATTTGTGTTTGTTTTTCTTATATCTATCCTGAGGTTTTGTTAGCATTCATATTATTTAGTAATGTTAATATCAATTTTCTCTATGTTGAGTGTAAATTATTATTTTCATTGATTAAATTCATTTAAAATTTATTGATGTTGTTTCACTCTATGATATGTGTAAATTAACTTATGTAATAGTTTTCATTTACCGTATTTATCTTTATATATTTGTGATTGGAAATTAAAACATTGATAACGTTCAAACCGAATTATTAGTAATAAAATTTCTAAAATTGTATTTTTTTGGCTTACCTTCATGCATCCTTAACATGTTAATGTAAGTTAATATCTTAGGAAAACTATTTAAATTTAATAAGATGAATTCTTCCAATTTCATGAATATTTGTCTTAAAATTTTTCATATTAGGATAAATTTATTGATTTGGTAATTGATTCATAATGATCTTGATTATATAAATATAATTCTTTAATTTTCTAAATTATTGTAATATTATATTAGAAATAACTTTGATATTTCAATATTTGTATAAAACATATTAAATTTTAATGCTATGATGTGTGAATTGTAAAGGTTTTATTATAAATGGATAAATAACTGATTGAACTAGTTATTTTATTGATTATGTTATAATTTAATTGAAATATATTTGAAATATATTTAATTTGAAATGATATTATTCTTAAAAACACATTCCATGCAATGTAATGATGTGTATAATGTAATTTTATGATATTTACTCGACTTGTTTAAATAATGAAAATTTCTTCCAGTAATGTGTTTCTTTAGATGAATAAAGAGTTTGATGGGTTTTATATGAAAGAGGGTTTAGTTGATTTTGGAAAAGTATTAAAATTTTATTTTGATGACTTATTTTAAATGGAGTTTTAAGATATTTCTTTAATTTTTATTAAAAATTTGTTTTGAAGAAAATCCTTTCTGTGAGTATAAAATATAAAACCTTGTGTGTATAGTTTTCAAAGCGAATTTTAAATATATTTAAAGTAATTTTTTGATTTAATTATATTTTATAAAGAAATTAATATATGAAAAACATACGATTTAATGTTGATATTGTTGATAAGTAATATGTTTTTTCCTTAAGAAGGTAATGTCAAGGTTATTTTATTGATATGAATATTTTATGTGGACATTAGATTATCTTAAACAATCATTTCATTGAATGGTTTATTAGTCGGTAGTATGAAATTTATAAGGTAGTTTTTGTAACGCCCCGAACCTAGATTCCCAGTGTTGGTGGATTATTTTAATACCTTGGAATGATTACAAGGAATCATGTCCCGAAAGACCGATCAGTTTAGCAGTCTTGGAAAATATATTACATACATGAACGTTAAATTAAATTATCTAACATACAACAAAAAAATTAATCCTTTTAGAATTCCACTGTTCCCTTAGCTTAACCCTACATCTTAAACATAAAACACTTCTTAGGATTCTGGGAGAATAAAACATAAGAAATGGGTGATCTCAGATGCTCAGTAAGGGTAAATAATTTAGGGGAAGCTATAAACTTTTAAGTCATGATTTGTAATAAAAACAACATCCTTTTAAACATAAACTTCAACATAATATGACAAAAATTAAAACAATTACCATATTAACATGCACATGGATATTATACTAGACAAATAATCACATATAATAACTAATTCCATAACGAGGGAATGTATAGTACTAGACTTTAATTTTTGTGTCAAGTCCTCGTGCCAAGAACTATGGGCTAACTGTAACCGGACCCAAACTTGGAGAGCCTCTGTAACTAGACTCTATCCAGAGAGCCTCTGTAACCGGACTCCAACCAAGAGAGCCTCTGTAAACATACTCTAACCTAGAGAGCCTCTGTAACCAGAATCTTACCCGGAGGGTCTCCTGTAACTAGACCCCAACCCAGAGGGATTACTTTTACCAATCCCCAACCCGGAACATACTATTCCAACACATTCATCAAAAAAGAGGATGAAATATAACATAAACATTCGTATTAAAACTAGCATACGAAATGTCAATAATTTAACCATAAACCATGAATGGCATATAAATTACTCATCCATAGTCAAAAATATCACAAAACCTTAAATACAATATAGAACATTTGTATCATAATAAATCAACTTCAAACAAGTGTAAAATTTATCAAAGGATGTTGACATAGATGAAATCAAAAATATTTGAGAGAAATATCTCTTTCTATTTTGAAATCATTTAAGAGTCACATAATTATAATTAAAACATTTATTTTGAAAATATTTTTATACGATTGTAATGGAAGCTTCGACGATGTCATAATGGCGGAAAATAGCCGCACCCGCTGTATAAGTTAAAAAAACATTCTTACCTAAATTTTGTTGAAAAGGTCATAAAGTACCTTGTTTGGAAAACAATAGAAAGATTACATTCAAAAACATATAAGGTAAAATAAAGGTATAGACGAATTTAACCCATTGTCTATTAAATATTAAAAATGTTCTGAAATACATTTTTAAGAAACATGGATGTGGATGATAAAGAAATCCCAGTAGATAATTACGTAAAAAAATCTCAGATAATGAAGAGATTGTGAAATTAACTCTTAGATTACTCGTTTCCTTAGTCGAGGGTATGATAACCTCCTGTATAATAGTTAAATAATTGTTATTAAATTATAAAATAACCATATACATAATTATGATATCATATATGATCTTCTAATAATGCTTTGTAAATGATATTTTAGTATTATCGTCGTTTCAGGTGTTAACTGATTCGTTTTCCATTATATTCTTTGTTACATGAGTCATGTTTTTTATGGATGGGATGTTTATTATTAATATCTAGAATGATATCAAGTCCTCAAACATAATTTTTAAACATCAAATGAAATTTATTCTTGAATGGTTACGATGAGGAATGAATCTCAATGCGTTCATAGAGACGGTAATCCGTACGTACACACGAGCAAAAATATCATTCTTTTGATATTAAAATCGTATATATTTGGAAGTTATATCATATATAAAGAATCATTATCATGTTATATTTATTAAATACATCAATTATACATCAGTATTATTCCCATCCAAATAATAATGTATTGAATAGCAACTACTCCACGACGTGGAGACGGTAAGCTGTACTTACGCACGTATGGTGACATGTCATTAAAAGGATGGATAGAATAATGAATATGGTTGTGAAATATTTATAATAACATTACAGTATATAAAAGATACGGGATTTTTTATTTTAAAATGGAAACAACAAGGAAAGAAGAAGTGGAAGAAGAAAAGAACATGAAAGAGGTGATGAAATATTTACCGCTTTTTCGGGTTCTTCCTTTTTATTTGATCAAAAGGGCTCTATAGAATGGATTTATGAATAAATTAAGTCCTATAAGATGAATATAGGATAGTTTAGAGGATATTTGGACAGGGGTTTGCTGATACAAATGGCTTTGAAGGTGTGAATTTGGGAGAAGGGGGAGTTCCCTTTTATAAGAGGGGTGAGGGGTACCATAGGAAAAGATTGAAATATTATTTTATAATAAAATAATTTTTTGGATTATAATGGCTCTAAAATAAATTATTTCGTGGATAAGGTTGGGATGGATTGAAAAATACTCAACCAATAGGTTTTAGATAGGTTTGGGTCACTATATTAACCTCATCTTTTATATTTAACTCTTAGTTAATTAGTCTGACACTTACCATGTCTTTTTGTATTTTTAAATTATATTGTTAATAAACTTACTATAAAATTCCAAGAAAACCTAAAGTGGTTCATTAATGAAATATATAACATTATTTAATACCTTTGGACTATCCTTATATTTTTAGGAATAGAATATCAATTAATAATATAATATTTTAAAAAAAACGATTTTAGGTCAATTTTGACACTATTTTCTATTTTGTTTTTGTTAAATTAATAAAATCGTTATTAATTCAAAAAAAATTCATTTAATCAACCCTAACATGTCATATTAACTTAGAAAATTTGTGTAATTCATAAAAGTTCCAAATTACATTTATTTGGATATTTATAATATCAATTATTTTAATATTTCATTAATAATGTAATTTCTGCATGATCATTGTTTCATAAATAAATTAAATTATTTAATGTGTAAAAAATATAAATAAAATACCATTATGTAGGAAATTATTTTATATTTACAATGAAGATTTATATTAGAAATTATGACTTATATAACCCCATGTTAAAATTTATTTACTAAAAGATATTTGTTTATGTCATTTTTGCCTTTACTTTAAGTTAATTAAAATAAAGTGTCATTGTCATTCTTAAGTGGTTCTATGGGGTCCCAAAAATTTACCCAAGGATTCTCATGGTCGGAAATTACTCATACAATAAGGTTAGGACACGTGTTAAGGTAACTTTGTATTATTATAATATTATTTTTACCTTGAATTACCCAATTTACCTTTAAGCGCGGTAAATAAAAGTCAAAAGTTACTATTCATCAAAAATCATTGTCATCTTATTGAACCAAATTTTACTTATTAATATCAACTATGTCTCTACGATTTTTAAAATTCAATTCACAGAATTAGTAAAATTATGTTTTATGCAAATTTTCAAATGCTCCTAGGAGGTGGGTAAAAGACGGTAAACAGTTCGATAAAATTTTTATATATCTAAAATTATTATAAACTAACTCCAATGAATTACAATAAACTTATATAGGTATTATATATATATTTTGACCTAAAATAAATTTAAATAAATTTAATAATTATTTAAATAAAAAGTCGGTTTTAAAGAAAAAGTTAGTGTCTTTCACTATTCATAAAAAATTGAAAGCTTTCAGAAAAATGCCAAAAATTCACCCTAAGATAATTTTGATATTCCAAATTCAAAAATGAATTCTATTTTACCAATTTAAAAACATAGAAGTTTCATTAATTAATTAAAAATTAATTCCCGTTGTCCAAACCAAAAAACGTATTTTTAAGAAATAATAACTATCAGAAGATTTACACTTGTTTATGTTCAATTTCAAAGTGAAATTACTGAAAATGACCATAATTGGATTAAATGGTAAAAATATAATCTAATTATACATCCAAACCATTAAAATTTACAATTAAACACTATAAATTATTTTGATTAAAAAATTTGTTTTCAATTAAAATATAGAATTTTCATTATTCACCCAAATATGAAAGTTATCAGAAAAACATCAAACAATTATTGAAACTAAAATATTAGATCCAGATTCTAAAGAAGAAGTTTATTTTTTCAAATTGAATATATAAAAGTTTCAAATATTTTATTTAAAAAAGGTTCGCCATTAAAAGGTGGTAAAATGACATATTTGAAAAAATACTTCATTTATCTGAAAAAAATGAATTTGTTCTTAAATTATATCTAAGAAACTCATAATATGGATTATAAAATTATAAGGATTATATAATGTTTAGAATTCTGTTAATACTATTAATGATCGCTTTTGAACGGCTAGTTTGGTAAGTCATGGTGCGCTTGAAATCAGTGTTGCATGTAGTGCAAGTTCTTGAATTACTTTGAAGAAATAACATACTATGAAATCTTGGGAATGTTAAATTCTTCCCTACTTTAATAAATTTCATTATCGCAATTTGAAATTGTTCTTCAAAAATAAAAGGTTGAAACTATAAAATACGTTTGTGGGAAAACCCACATCGGAAATTGGGTTAATAAAATTTAGTCTTAATATTAGGAAAAGGGGAATGAAAAATTCCCCACCAAATTATGATCTAAATTAAGATAACATTGGTGGAAATTAGAGACACATAATTGGGGGAAAACGTAAATATTTATAGGGAGTGATTGAGGTCATCAGTCACAAACAATTTTATAATTGAGGGCCTCAAAGCCATCAATCTATGATGATTTAAAATATCATCAGTTCAACAAAACATAAGGTATTAGGATAACACATTGTTAGTTTTATGATCCCTTACATAAATTTAAAAATTAATTTCTTCATAGAATATGAGAAGAAGAAAAATATACTTGACAAGTAGTGTTCCATCCTTTAAATAATTTCTACCACAAACTCATCTTTCACTCTAAAAGATAATAGAACTTAAATAAATATTCTATTTATCCTATTCATATAGGTTTGAAAAAATGAATTTATAATTCATCTACCAGACCTTTTAATAATACTACATTATTCAATCCAGGACATCATGTAGGCCAGTGGTAGGTGATACACCCTTGTCGCCCTTCGGTTGTAAGTTCAAGTCTCGCAACCTTGACAGATGCGATGGGTTGTCGCCCGACCTCCGGGTTGTCCTTTTTATAGCAATCCAAAAATAATCTCAAACTAGAATTATCCAAAATAATTCTGTCCAACTCACAGTCCAAAATTTATAAGGAAGGTAAACACAATGAAGATCCTTTTTGCCACGTAATAACATATAAACACCTTCATCATGTATTCTTTTAAAACACCGCAACATCCTAAATTACCATAAAACCATATTGATTAGATTCATCCTACCTTATTTCTTATATAATACTAGATATACTCCTTCTATCTAAAAATGTTGTAAACTCCAACAATGATTGAATATACAAATCATTAATCAGTTTCAAGGTAGTCAAGAATATCCAATATAATTTATCAAAATCAATCATGTATTATTCCAAAATCACTACCTTGGTATCAGAACCATATTATGGTTTATCTTTGTCTCAACCATATATTTTCCAAGAATTTATCCTCCTATTGAGTCACTTTTCTTGGTTCCATGCAATCTCAAATCCTTAAGGAAATATTACTATTGTACAATCCTTATATACCCTATAATTATTATAACATGTACACCATTAATACAATACTCAAATGACACAATAATTTAATAAAAACATAAGAAATCTAATCATTCCTCTCCATCTTCGGTATTATCATATCTTTATTATTAACCAATAGTAGCATTTGGGGTATAATCTGATGATTTGGACATTGATTCTTGTAGTGTCCCAACTCCGTACAGATGAAGCATTATACATTTGAAACTTTTTTCTGACCCTTGCAATCAAATACTTGGTGTCCTTTTTCTCCACACTTATAACAAACACTCATTCCATTTAAGCATTTACCAAGGTGATTATTTCCCCAGTTATCACATATGGGAAAATCATTCTTTTCCCTCTTCCCTTTATCCATCTTTCTCACTTCCACCCTTTTCTTATCTTGCTTCCCTTCAAAGCCATAGGACTCAGAGAATTATTTAATTATCTTATTAACACATGATACTATTTCATCATATATTGAGAATACATGGGAGAATATTTACCTTGTAAATGTTGGATTAATACCGTGAAAGATATGATCCTTCTTACTCATTAGATAATACGTATTTCTGGAGGTCACATTTCTTCTACTGGGTGCCATTTCTATACAATGGCATACACTAGTTCCGTTTATGAATTACAATGAATAATTCCAAACTTGTAAAATACCTAACATAATTTGAACAGGTTATGGATATAATACATAATCATAAAAATATTTTTTTTGAGGAGGTATATACTCATAAATATTTCATAATGATTTGTAAAGAAAATGAGAATTATCCTAAGCATATCCCCCAGGAGTGTCGTAACCAAGAGTGTAGTAAGGCCCGTTGTCGTGCACCAGTTCCCATTCGAGTCTAGCTCAAAGAGGTGTTTTCATGTTTTACCCATAGGTAAATCTATTCCAGAGCCGCCTCTACCTGCTCGTATCCAGACAAGGATGTATTTGCTTGGAAAACTCACAAAATCTCTACATTACCAAAATTCTAGGAAGTTCTTCTATACTAATCCTCAAAGTATATATTAGGGTAATGTGCACTAATCAGAGTTGATCTAAATCTTGTTTCAAAGGTTATTTCTAAACTTCCTCTGATACGAACTGTAATGCCCCGACCCTAGATTCACAGAGTCGGTGCATTATTTTTACACATTGGCATGATTACAAGGAATCATGTCCCAAAAGACTAATCAGTTTAGTAGTCTTGGAAAATAGATTACATACATGAACGTTACATTACACTTTACATCATACGACAAAAAAAAAATAATCCTTTGTGAATGCCATTATTCCCTTAGCTTAACCATGCATCTTAAACATAAAACACTTCTTGGGATCCTGGGAAAATAAAACATAAGAAAGGGGTGATCTTAGATTCTCAATGAGGATAAATAATTTAGTGGAAGCTATAAACTTTTAAGGAAAGATGTTTAATAAAAACAACATCCTTTTAAACATAAACTTGAACATAATATGGAAAAAAAATTAAAGTTTACCATATTAACATGCACATGGATATTCTACTAGTCCAATAATCAAATGTAATAACTAATTTCCTAATGAGTAAATGTATAGTACCAGATTTTAATTTCTGTGTCAAGTCATCATGCCAGGACCTATAGGATAACTATAACCGGACCCAAACCTGGAGAGCCTCTGTAACTAGACTCCATCCCGGAGAGCCACTATAATCGGACTCCAACCCGGAGACCCTTTGTAACCGGAATCCAACCCAGAGATCCTCTGTAACTGAACTCCAACCTGGAGGGTCTGCTGTAACTGGACCCTAACTAGGAGGGCTTACTTTTATCTGTCCCAAACCGGATCATACTAGTTCAACACAATCATCATAAGAAGAAGTTGAAATATAACATAAACATTCGTATTAAAAATAGTATACAAAATGTCAATACTTTAACCATAAATCATGAATGGAATAAAAATAACTCATCCATATTCAAACATATCAGAAAACCTTAAATATAATATGGATGATTTGTATCATAATAAATCAACTTCAAACATGTGTAAAATTTATCAAAGGATGTTGACATAGATGAAATCAAAACTATTTGAGAGAAATATCTCTTTCTTTTTTGAAATCATTTAATAGTCACATAATTATGATGAAATCATTTATTTTGAAAATATTCTTATAAGCTTGTAAGGGAAGATTTGACGATGTTATAATGGTGGAAAATATCCACACCCACCGTATAAGTTAAAAAAACATTCTTACATTAATTTTTTCGAAAAGATCATAAAGTACCTTGTTTGGAAAATGACAGAATGATTTCTTTCAAAAATAGATATGATCAAATAAGGGTATAAATGACTTTAAACTATTTTCTATTAAATATTAATTTTTTTTGAAATACATTTTTAAGAAACATGGATGTGGATGATAAAGAGGTCCCAATAGATAATTACTTATAAACAACCTCATATAATGAAGAGATTGTGAAATTAACCCTTAAATTGCACTTTTCCTTGGTCGAGGGTACGTTAAACTCCTGTATAATAGTTAAATAATTGTTATTAAATTATACAAGAACCATATACATAATTATGATATAATATATGATCTTCTAATAATTCTTTGTTAAATATATTTTAGTATTAGCTTCATTTCGGGTGTTAAATGATTCGTTTTATTTATATTATTTGTTATGTGAGTCATGTTTGTTATATATGGGATGTTTCTTATTAATATCCAAAATTATATCAAGTATTTGAACATTATTTTTAAGCATCAAATAAAAATTAGTTTTGAATTGTTACGATGGGAAATGAATCTCATCGTGTTCGTGGAGACGGTAATCCGTACGTACACATGAGAGACAATATCATTATTTTGATATTAAAATTCTATATAATTGGAAGTTATATCATATATAAAGAATCATTATCATGTTATATTTATTATTTACATCAATTATACATCATTATTATACCTATCCAAATAATAATGTATTGAATAACAACTACACCACGATGTGGAGATGGTAATACGTACGTACGCACGTATGGTGAAATGTCTTTCAAAGGATGAATAGAATAATGAATATGGTTGTAACATATTTATAATAACATCACATTATATATAATATACTTTATTTATTATTTTATAATGGAAACAACAATGAAATAAGAAGTGGAAGAAGAAAAGAACATGAAAGTGGTGATGAAATATTTACCTCTTCTTCGGGCTCTTCCTTTTGATTTGACCAAAATGGATCTTTAGGTTGGATTTATGAATAAAGGGAGGCCTCTAGGATTAAAGGAGGACAATTTAGAGGTTATTTGGGCAGTTTTTGTCTGATCCAAAGGGCTTTGAAGGTGTGAATTTGAGATAAGGGGGAGTGCCCTTTTATAAGAGGGGTGAGAGGCACCTTTGGAAAAGATTGAAATATTATTTTATAATAAAATAATTTTCTGTTTATAATGGCTCCAAAATGATTTATTTATAGGATAAGGTGGTTATGGGTCGAAATCTACTCATCCAATATTTCTTAGACAGGTTTGGGTCACTATATTAATCACATCTTTTAGATTTAACTATTAGTTAATTAGTTTGACATTTACCATGTCTCTTGGTATTGTTATATTATATGGTTAATAAACTTACTATAAACATCCAAGAGAACCTAAAGTGGTTAATTAATGAAATATATAATATTATTTAAGAACTTTGGCCAAACATTAGATTTTTTGGAATAAAATATCATTTAATAATATAACATTTTTTAAAAAACTCTTTTATGTCAATTTTGACATTATTTTCTATTTTGTTTTTGTTAAATTCATAATAGCATTATTACTTAGAAAAAAATTCATTTAATCAACCCTAACATGTCATATTAACCTATAAAATTAGTGTAGTTTTTAAAAAGTCTCAAATTACATTTATTTGTATTTTTATAATATCAATTATTTTAATAATTCATTATTAAGGTAATTACTGCATCATCATTGTGTCATAAATAAATTAATCAATTTAATGTACGAAAAATATAAATAAAATATAATTATGTTAGAATTTTTTTTATATTTCTAATTAATATTTATAGTCTAACTTATGACTTATATAATCTTATGTAAAAAATGATTTACTAAAAGATAATTGTTTATGTCATTTTTGCCTTTACATTAAGTTAATTAAAATAAAGTGTCATTATCATTTAGAAGTGGCTCCATGGGGTCCAAAAATTGACCTAAGGATGACAATGGTCTCCCCTGACTCATCCAATAAGGTTATGACAAGTTTTAAGGTACTTTTGTGTTATTACAATATTCCTTTTAGCTTGAATAACCCTATTTACCATTAACCGCGGTAAATAAAAGTCAGAAGTTGCTATTCATCAAAAATTATTTTCATCTTATTGAACCACATTTTTCTTATTGATATCAACCATGTATCTAGGATTTTTTAAATTAAATTCATAGAAGTGGTAGAATTAAGTTTTTTGGAAATTTGCAAATGCTCCTAAGAGGTGGGTAAAAGACAGTAAAAAATTGGATAAATTTTTTATATATCTAAAATTATTATAAATTGACTCCAATGAATTAAATTTAACTTATCTAGGTATTATGTATCTATTTCGACCTAAAATAAATTTAAATAAAATAAATAAATATTTAAATAAAAAGTTGATTTTAAAAAATAACTCAGTGTTTTTCACTATTCATAAAAAATTGAAAGTTTCCAGAAAAATACCATAAAAAATTACCCTAATCTAATTTTGATATTACAGATTCAAAAATTAATTCTATTTTACCAATTTTAAAACATATAATTAGCATTAAATAATTTAAAATTAATTCCCATTGTCAAAACCAAAAAGCGTATTTTTGAGAAATAATAACTATCAAAAGGTTGACACTTGTTTATGTCCAATTTCAAGGTGAAATTACTTATAATGACCATAATTATATTAAATGATAAAACTATAATATAATTATAATTCCAAACCATTAAAATTTATAATTAAACAGTATAAATTATTTTGATTAAAAAAGTTGTTTTCCGTTAAAATATAGTATTTTTACTATTCACCCAAATATGAAAGTTATCAGAAAAACACCAAAAATTTATTGAAACTAAATTATCATTTCCTGATTCTAAAGAAGAATTTTATTTTGTCAAATTTAATATATATAAGTTTCAAATATTGGATTTAAAAAGGGTTCTCCATTAAAAGGCGGTAAAATTGCATTTTTTGAAAAATACTTCTTTTATCTGAAAAAAATGAATTTGTTCTTACATTATGTCTAAGAAACTAATAATATGGATTCTAAAATTATAATAATTATATAAAGTTAAAAATTCAGTTAATAATATTCATTACTTCTTTTGAATGACTAGTTTGTTAAGTCGTGGTGTGCTTGAACTTAATGTTGCATGTAATGCAAGTTATTGAATTACTTTGAAGAAATAACGTACTACGAAATCTTGGGGTGTTAAAGTTTTTGTTGTTGTTGGAAGAAAATATTGGTTGGTATAATGATGATGATTTATTATTGATGTTTACTTGTTTTCAATATTTGTTTTTTAGGAATGTATGATCTTTTCTATGAGTATTACACCTTTTTATTTATGTGTGATTCAATTATTTTTGATTAAGTAGTGTTTCAAGAATGGACAGTCCTTATTATGTATAATGTTTTCCATATATAGATGTGTGATTTAATTATTTTAATTAACCTTATTAATAGTTTTTGGAATGAAAACATGTTGTTGGTGCATTATAGGGTCATTGTGGATGAGAATTAGAAGGATAGGTCATGCAAAAAAGTGATATTGAGATTTCAATATCTAGGGGTGTCAATGTTGTTTGGTGGTTTTTCCGATCTCATAGTTTTTTACCCTATTAAAATCTATATTTTTAATTATCAATAATTAAATTTATAATTTTTTTTGAATCAACACAAAT
Source organism: Viscum album (assembly GCA_963277665.1). NCBI lineage: Eukaryota > Viridiplantae > Streptophyta > Magnoliopsida > Santalales > Viscaceae > Viscum > Viscum album. Next base: position 1,891,787,470 of record OY728135.1, read on the forward strand.
ATGTCCAAAAAATAGTAGCCATAACCAAAAAACAAGCTTCATCAGATTTCAATACATGAGGAGTGTATCGATACTTGCATGATTAATCCCAAATAACCGGATTGGGATTAGATTAAATTTTTTATTCAACAAAATATGACATTAAATCTAAGTGTACAATGTAATCATAATAGTAAAATATTTCATGATCTATTTTCACATAGATATGTTCGACTTTTAGGTTTAAAAAATCAGATAATCCCTTGTTGAGATGTTGTGGAATGTTTTTTCTCTCTACTTCCTCCAATGGTATTATGAATTTTGTGTCCATATATATTACATTCTAACATTAATCATTCAAATCAATACAAAACATTTAAACAATTTCATTAATATTTTAGAAAAAATATGAGTGAAAGAAATTATTTTCTAGGGTAGGGTCTTCCTAGGCTTTACCCTCAAACTTTGAGACCGAATCCTTAGTTTTTCAAGTTAATTACTTTGGATACGTTATAGAATATAGAATCTGATATTTTGTATTCCATGGTTTCTTATCTAAAAAATTCATAAAATTATTAGGTAATCTGGAATATTCCTTGGATTTTCTAATATTCATTATAAGAGTTAGCGAGTATCCCTCAGTATCTATTGATGCCATTTTCGCTTTCTCTGAACCTGATCAAAAAAATTAATTTACCTACATTTCCTCATAATTATATGTAAAGGGTTGAGAAATATAATCTTTTATAATTATTATAATCAAAGGAATGATTATTATTCACATTTTTAGTACCCTTTAAGTTTGATCTTCCTTTTGTGATATGGCCTAAGCCTATTTCTTCCTTCTTATAGACCTCACTATTTGACATCCCCTGTCAACCTCCTCAACCATAGTTTCCTTAATCCCATAAAATTGGTTCCTTGTATTAATATTTGGGGAGATTTTATGAACTAATTATATAATCTATTACTACCCTTCACTAGATTGATTTTGGAGTTCTATTGTAATATGATGATTAAGACCCTTTTTGGGAATTAGATCACATTCTTTAAACCAATATCCATAATAAAATTTACTAGTAATGGATTATTTAGTTTTAATATTTGAAAATTGATTAATTAAAAATCATTACTCATAACATTAACATAAGACTGTAATGTTATCGCTTCACTAGAAATTAAGGTGGGAGGGAGAATCCTTCCCACGCCTCCCTACCCTCTCTCTCATGATTGTGACATATTCACCATGCTATGAATTTTTCTCAAAATAGGGTTGGGAGAACCTATAAATCTTGCATCAAATAACATATTTATATCTCTTTTTTGACTAGGACTGATCTTAATAGTTCCATACTAGGATTAATATAACTTGATTATAGAGCCATGGTTTCATACATGTTTCATATGATCCAACTGATTGAAAGAGGCATATAAATAACACCATCAATTGAATAAAACTTATTTATTATAACAAAATTACTATATAATTTCAATCTATAAATAATCCACTAGTGTATATGAAATATCCACCTCAATGAAAATGTGAGGCAAATTTGGTGGAACTTGGACTTGGTCTTATTGTCTAAACGCATGAATCACTAAATTATATTATTGATCATCTTAAGGAATGATTAGTTTTATAAAGGTAGAGGTTTTTTAGGGATGTGAGCCTAGATAATAATAATAATTGGGTCATTATTCATATGTAATCTATAGAACCAAATGAAGAGGTAGAATCATTTTGAGAAATTATAAGGCTTTAGAATAAATTTTTTTCCAAGCCATATTTATTCATGAACTAAAGTATTAGGTTTCATGGATCCAAAATTCAAATGGAAATTCACTCATTAAATACCGATGATTCATTGGTGAAACTATAAATAACATCCACTAAAGGATTAATACATCAAAACAATTCCACCATAGAGATTAATTAAGGAGGGGTGAAGCCTCCATGAACTCCATGGAGAAATATGGATCTTTAAGATTCCATAATTGTGTTAAGGGACCTTATAACTAAGATAAGTACTTATAATATTCATATCAAGATCTAGGTTAGTGAAGGGGATGAAATATTGAGGAGATATGAATCCATACCTAAAAATATTTCCTCTTCCTTTAGTGGGGGAGGAACCAAAGATGAATCCATCACTACTTATTCCATTTTCCCATAGATACATGTCAAAGAAACAATATATATTGACTTTATTAAAATATATTAATCCCCTCATGATTAAATTATCATTAGAGGAAATCAAATTTACCTTAAAATTGATGAAAACTTCATAATATTTTTGATATTAGTTAATATTGAGTTTGTTTCTAGGAGTATCATGAATGTGGTCTAAGGTGAAGCATGATTGGGAAAATGAAGTTTCTTAGGAAGATTTTATCATTATGATTAAGAAGGATTTTATTTACTTGAAATATTAATATTATTGTATAGAAGTGATTTGGTATTTTTAATAAGAAGGATCTTGTATGTGTGATACTGGATATCACTTTTGGGATATTATTGAATAATTCATAAAGCTATTAGTTAATTAAGATGTTCAACAATGATGTTTTAAGTCTACTTTGATACTGGATATTTGATGGAAGGTGATGAGGTTGATATATAAGTGTTGGATGGAAGTGAGATTTCATATTAATATAATAGAGAGATGATTATTTTAGGTTTTTGATATAGTTTAAATAGGTTATTCAAGTCATGAGTTCCATACTATAAAGAAAAAAAGAGAGAGGTTGTCATTTAGATTTTGCAGAAAAATTTGAGCATTACAATTGAGTATCTCATGGTTTCCTTTGTTGGGTGGGATGATTTGTTTCTATTGTAATGAGGTGGATCATCAATAGTTTGAGTTCTAGGGGGTTTTTATCATTCCTTGGTCACATGTGAGAGTTTTTTCATAATTATTGGTAAATTATGGTGGAGTGTTATTGATATTGAATAATATATGATTTTAAAATTAAGTAACCCTATTCCCTTTGTAAAAAAAACTGTTTAAATAATATACATGTTTTTAAATTTAAATCATATGTATGAGACATTATTGACCATTTTATTCCAAAATAAATTTTAAAACTTAATTTATGATTATGTTTTCAAAAATAAATATTTATAAAATTAACACATTTCTTAAATTTAAATAAAAAAACAGTTTTAATCCTTCTATAAAATCTAAATGGTTTGAAAATTTGTGGGAATATTTTAAAAGGTTAAAGATATGTTTGGATAAGATATTTGAGACATGAATTAATGATCTAATATTTAATTTTTGTTATTCATAGAATAATGGATTGTAATATATATTTTAAATATAGTTTTAAGAGATTAATATTCTTCTATTCTCTATTTGATTTATTCTCTTTTTAAATACCGAGTTCCGATTTGATTGGTATCTCATGTAGTATCCAATTTTTTGGACATATTTTATTAGGTAAGGGACAATGTTTTAGTATAGTTTATGATTTTTTATCTTTAGTGTATTATTATAAGTATTTTATATAGTCCTTGAAATTTTTTCATTTCTAGGATTTATAGAGTAGTTGTTCCTTGGAATAAAGAGGTAGTACTTCTGGAAAGTGCCAATATTTTTTTAGAGGCATCTCACTTAGATGTTATATTTTTAGAGTTTCTGTTATTAGATTTTTTTAGATTTTTATGGAAAATAATTTATTGATATGTATCTAATTTATAAGAATGAACCATCTTTATTCCATTAAATTTTAATTTAGAGGTTTGGAAGTGCTATAGAGGATCTTGGAAGGAGTTTGAGAGTGTAAAGTTGTTTTTTGTTATTTAGGGGATAAAATACACATTTTAATAATTGATATTCCATAGTGGATATTAGATTTTATGGTTTAAAAATATAGTTTAGAGGATAACATATTGTTTTGAGAGTCATGGTGGTATTCATGGCATGTCTGGTTATCCATTTGGGTGGTGTGACGTGTTTGGGGATGAAATACCCATTTTGACGATGTTTATGAAAATATGGTAGGGATGGTCTATAGTGGTTCTTAGTATAGGTTATTTGGGGAAATGATGATAAAATTACCATTTCAAAGGCCATTTATACTCAATTACATGGTTAGAGGAGTTTTATGTCATGGACACTCAAGGGAGCTAGTGGAAACAGTGATAGTGGAGTGGATATATCAATGTAGTTCTTGTCCATTAGTCGAGGTTCAAAACTAGAATGACTATTTTTGAGTCCACTATGATATGGAGGAAGCCAAATTCATTTTAAAATGTGTGAAATATAATGGATTTTAAATCAGGGGGTTTGTTTCTATTTTATTGATCAAGAATTTTATATCACTAGGTTAAAATAGAAATTTTGGAATCCCCTATGTCGTGGTGGGGGTACCTAATGTTTTTGTATAAATTTGATATTCTATCTCTCCTTAGTTATATTCTATAAAATTCTCTCAAAACCTATAAAACTATTTTTTCTCTTTGGCTTCCCTTGTCCGTTTCTCTTATAATCAAATAACCATGATTTAAATTATCAAATTCCCTTTTGATCCAAGGCACATTTAACCTATCTTTAATATTATCTTCCTCCTCACATGATTATTCTCAGTTATTATATCTAGAATTAATTTTAAGGGGATAGGTTTGAGTTTTTTATGGTTCTTAACCTTGTTTTTATGGTAGGGGTGATGTATCTTTGTTTTTAGATTTTTATTGATAATCCTAGGTGGTTTAGTCACCATTATGATATTTTCTCCTATGTTGAGATCATAAATTCTTCATTTAGGCTAGGGAATTCAAAAATTATATTTTATAATTATGTGTGAATATGGAACTATCATTATTTAATTTTAATTGGGTAATGAAATGGGATTTACTAAATGCTGATAGTGAAATATAAAAAAGGAACATTAGGGGGTGCATCATATGTGTTTATATGATTTATATGATATTGAATATATATTATTAGTTATGTTTCATTTAATATAGCTTCTTTGAAACCTTTTTTTGTATTCTATCACATTCATTATTAATTAAGTCACTTAATTTGGTAAATATAAGAGGATGGTAATAATGAAAAATCATGTATAGTGTGTATAAAATAATGAATGTTTTAAGAAATTGACCTTCCTGCTATAGTTATATTATTATTTATATAATATTTTTGTTAATGTAATGTGGTTTTAGTTTACCTATTAATGTCATATTGTTTTATTTCCCCTATTATTATTACATCATGTTAGTTTATTGATGCTAATAATGGTGTAATATAGTGTTAGCTCACACGTTATTGTTTTAATGTTAATAAGTTTATAATGATGTGGTGGACGTAATAATGGAATAATATTTTTAATGTAGTTGTTGAATAAAATATATTTGAATTGAATAAATTACTTGAGGGTAGAATTATGAATATGAAAAATTTCTAATTGAAAATAAATGTTGTTTAAGAATAATTTTTTTTAATATGTTTTAAACATTTTTTACATGGAAAATTAAATTTTATGTTGGGGTTATGTAATGTTAATCATTGTAGTTCTTATTATAGTTACCTCCTTTTCATTCTTGGAATATTAAAATATGGTTTATATGTTATTTTTTTGGTAGGGGTTGAGATGATGATGTATTTTTGTAGTGGTTGTTGATGTCGATGATGATATAGATTGTGATGGATTAATGTTGAGGTGGTTGGACTATGGTGGGGTGGTTTATATTATGGTGATGATGGTGATGATGTTTTAGTGGTTGGATCAATGATTTGTGTGATGTTTCTTAGAAGTAGATATTGTTTAGTTGTAATTTCCTAAAATTTAAAATGGTAACGAATTATTGAAATGATTAACTAAAATGGGTTTGTGTAAATAATAAATCAATAAATGATTAAATGAATGAATGAATGAATTTATTGATTGATAATAAAAGGGATTATGGTGAAATAGTATTATGTAATTATAAATGACAGATTAAATAGATATTGTGTCGAAAATAAATTAATAATACAGAATGGGTAGGTTTTAATATAGTAATAATTAGGAAGGCTAAAGTGTATGTGGTATATTGAATTTAATGAAAATCATAAAGTTAATCCGGTTAATAATAATGTTGAAATTAAATTCATGATAATTTAAGGAGTACTATAATGGATTTAGGTTGTAAATAATTTCAAAAAACTGATTATAAGATAATTAAATTGGTTGAAAATACCTAAAAATTTAGGTAGTGATGTTATGGTATAATAGTGGTGTGGGTTCATTTCTTTGATTCCAGTGGAAACTGACTTGATATATGGTCATTTTAGTTGTAAGAATAATGACATTCGATAGGTAGTTGAAATTAGTTGGGTATGTGTGCTATTATAAATTTATTATAGTTTTTTATTTCTTTTACACCTACAACGGAGTCAGGTATTGAGACCAAATCCCTTATTAGGTTTTAGGTATTTCCCTTAACAAAGAGGTTTTAGAAGATAAAAATGGATAATTACCCCTTCCCTAATCTATTATCTAAATGTGGTATTATATGTATACATATATGGGTTGTGATAGATGAAGGTTATGGTATTTGTATATATAAAGGTTGTAATGGGTCTTGGTTATGAAATATATATATATATACCTGTGTCAAAATGAATTAAAGGTTTAGATGTGTATATATGATCTATAATGGCTCAAGGTTAGGGTATGAAATGATGCGGGTTTATGATGGGGATGTACATGGAAGGAGGGAATGGGGTTGATGTCATTAATGGATACCTACCTTACCAAGAGAATATATTTGTTATGTGATGGTGATGTGGTTGTGGGTATGTGGTCATGGTTGTGATGTGATTATGTGTATGGAGACCCAAGATAATCATTCATAAATAATACATTGATTTCATGGTTTAATTAACACATTCCACAAGTAGTCATAAATAACATGGACCAAAAGGTTTAGTTTCTTAGAGACTAGATGCATAAACAGATTATTTTACAACGCTTATGATCATTTATCCATAACCATTATCCTATAAACCCACTTTTATAAATATCATATGACATAGAAATCTTCATAACCAAGGGAATGAAAACATAAGACAAGGATAAATCAAAATATTAGTAAGATAAAAACATCAACTAGTAATATTGGATACATTGTAAATAATAGTGAAGACATGACTAAGGGATTAATATCAGATAAAAATATTATGATATCATAAATTAAAAAAAAATTATTCATTATGGATAACATCCTAGGAATATAAGACCAAATAAAGGTAATAAAAAACATGGCGTTGAAACAAATAATGAACATTAAATCAGTCTATAAAAAAATAAAATATATTTAGAATATGGAATATCAAAAACATTTGGATTATTTTGAAAATAAGGAAACTTTTATAGAATTAGTGGCACACAAATAATTATAGGAAAATAATGTAAAAAATATCCAAGTATCTCCATCACTTAATTTTGTAAAAAAATGTAAGTATTTCCACCCTTTAGTTTTGCAAACAAATCCAAGTTTGTACATTGTTAGATCCTAGATTTTTGAAAGCATGTACTTGTATAAATTTTGTTTCAATCCATTTTTGTGTTAATTAAATTCTTACTATGTGTTTAATGGGGCCTCAGGGGTGTTCCAAGGTTTTGAGACATGAAAGGAAAGAAAAATAGGCCAAACTGTGCAAGAAACATAATTAGCACACAATTAAGTAAACCATGAGGTATTCCCAGGAAAACCATGCAGCCTTGGACAATGGAATACCAAACAGTTAGAGCATGGTTTGTAAACTTTGTGGAGATTTTTGGGTAATCGTGTGACCTCACCATCCGTAGACAGTGGCTTGAGCACAATTTGTTCATGGTTTGGAAAACCGTGTAGGTAAACCATGCTTCCCAGTAAAGTTGTAAAAATTAAAAAGTTTACATTACATGATTTTTATGTTCTATTGGATATTTTCTCCTATTTGTTACCTTGAAACACTAGTGGATAACTAAGGCTCCAAAATATTCCAAGAGATTTATCTCCCTTGTTTCTAGGTCATTTAGAACACCATCAATTGCATATTGAAGCTCTAGGTAAGTATAAATCTTTCATTACATATATTTACTAGATTAGGGCTTGTATTATAGTAAATCATCATCAATATACATAAAAACATATTTTTCTCTAGTGGAATCTAGGTTAAGGATTCAAAGTGTGGTTGAATCAGGATCTAAGGCTTCGATTAGGAGTGCGTTTGTTAATGGTTTCAAGGTATGTGGTCTACAAATAATATCCCAGAGTTTTTAAGTGGATTTGTGCATATGAGTATGTGTTATTGTTTCCCTATTTTTGTTCTTGGAATTCCCATAGAAGGATTTGGTAAAATGTGAATCTAGATAATGATTTGATATCCTCACGATCCCCAGGGGATGCGTCGAGGTTGATTTGACCTATTTGGTCCACCCATGAGGTGTGTTGACATTATTGAACCTAGGAATTGATGAAATCAAGTGTAGAATTAATTCATAAAAACATAATGACCTTATTGAATATTTTATTATGGTTAGTTTAGTGGAAGATGGAATATTGATAGTTTTTACTAGGTTTGGTAAAGGGATAAGGTGTTGTTTGGTAAGACCTAATATTGGTTAATTAAGTTAATTGAGATTGTGTCAAATGAGTTTTTACTTTTTTTGAAATGCCTAAAAGTGTGAATATATGTGAAATTATGAACATGTTAATTTGGTGATGGACTATGATTTGAAAAACATGAAGACGAGGTTTCATAGGTGAATTGATGAATATTTTGAATGAGTTAACACATGGGAATTATGGGGTATACTTAATGGGTTGAATGTAATAAAGCAGTTTTTCTATCTAAAATAAGAATTGTAATTGAAATGCATTTCTGGGAAAATGCTTGTGAAATGATAAATGGGATAAATGGGCCAAATGGGCTAATATATGATAATTGGTGAATAATGGCTAATGTATGGGAACTGTTGAATATGCTTAATGGGTTATGTCATCAGAATGGGAATTGGGATAAATGGTAATTTAATGGAAATGGAAAAGTGTTAATCCCCATTTTGATTATTATGGATCATGATTTTTATATTTATTGGTTGTGTTTGGTTGTGATATGGTTTTTTATAGTGAATGGATTAATAATCATGCACACATGGATTGAGGTTTGGGATAAAGGACTGAGGATCCACCCACAGGTGGAGTTATATTGATTCTCTAACTCCACCCACAATGCATGAGTTAAGGAAGGGGGCGTAACACTATTCTCCTAAATCTTTCATTCCACCCATACTAAGGCTTCGAGGTGAGGATAATTTTGTTTTTTTGATGTGATTATCACTAGTGAGATAGGGCCTTGATTTATTTCTTCAATCATAGAAATTGATTTACTTATACAAATGTTTAGATAATGTTTATGCCTAATATATGGAACACATGATAAATAGGTATTAAGTAATGAAGATGGTATAAATAATTAAAAATAGAATAACATTAGAAATGGTGTAAGTGTAATTGGTTATCTAATGGAACCTGAGTTATCCTTTTGTTTATCTTACTATTTACTTCATAATTGCATGAAATATATGTTATACTGGATATTTTGTATACATTGTTGGTGGTGGCCTACTGAGTTTTATTCACACCCAGCTTGGGTGGGTACCTGAGAAGACTTCACTATTATAGGTTCAGATTAGGGTAAGGACCGATGCTAGGGAGTTGAGTTGGGCATGGTATGTCCATGAAAGAGGATCTATAATTTGAGTAAGGACCCTTTTGGGGATTCATATAGTTGTATTTATTTTGTATTCCTTAACTTTTAGTATTGTTATCATGAAATGACATCGTTACTATTAGTTTTTTGTTTGTACCCTGTCTTTGGAGATGTTTGGTTATGTATGTTTATTGGTAATTATATACTATTTACATTATATAAAATTTTAACTACTACATATTACTCCGTAAAATATAGTATAGTATCCCCACATGGGTTATTTGACCCTCTCCACTAGTCAATATTCTCTGGCATATGAGGAGGCATGCTTGCAGTCATGTTATGACCCGACTCGGGGCACTACTTTACTAGCTTCCAGGCTGGGGGAATTAAAAAGTGTTATGAGAGAGGTTATTTTCTAGGGAATTATTATTTGGGATTGTAGAAAGTAGGTCAGGATGTGTTGTTCATTGATATTGACATAATACTTAGGAGTACCTAACCCATGTATGAGGGAAAACACAAGGCACCTGGGATGGGAATTGTTGATCTTGATGTGTCTTATTATAGATGAATGATATTTCACCATTAGGAAATGAACATGTTATGTGATGTGATGAATTTGCGATATTTTTTCCAAGGCCATAATTTTATGAGGTTGTGTATTGATTCATCATTTCAGGCACCTATGGAAATTGTTGGCATGCATCATGATAGGAACATATGAGATGGGTGTTTGGGGCATACAGAGTGGAATGGATTTTACTTCCACGAAAACATTAAAGGTAAATGGATTCTAATAATGGTAATGAAAGTAGGTAAATTAAAATAATGTAAATTAATTTTTAAGGAATAGTGTGTATGATGAAACATTATGATGGGGTTAAAATTTTTATCTATGATAAATTGTAAAGGCTGAATGGTGTCTAAAAGAGATATATTTCATAGTGTTAGTAAAATGGTAAATTAATTCTTTCTAATTAAATGTGTAAATGAGTTAAAATGAGGGTTTTAAAAAGTCTTGAAATGGTGAATGTGTCCAAAAGAAAATATTTTTGTTGTGAAAGAGGAAACCGTTTAAAAGGGTGCTGATGAAAGACTTGTGATTTACTAAATTAGTTAACCCCATGTTGACCATAACCCGAAATTGGCATGGTATAGGGAATTGTTCAAAGCATGATGATAACTAATTGGATAGTGTATGTAGAGTGGGTTATTTAAGGTTTCTAGTTTAAGATATCTTCTATCTATAGATTAATCCTATCAACCATTCTTTAAAGTATTTTTTTCGAGGAAAGTGTTTTGGATTATGTTCATGAATAAGGCAGGGAATTTAAAATGTTGGGTTATTGGGGAGTTTAAACAATGAGTGGTTGAGTTGAAAAAGAGTGAATTTAATTATAATAGGATGTGTAATGATAGAACATTAGGAAAACATGGTAGTGGGTATTCCTTATTTTTTTTTATTTTACCCTTGTATGGGTGGTTTGGGGTAGCAAGAGTGCCCTAGTCTAAGACATTGGATTTGGGTAATAATACCTTTCTAGTTATGATATGGCATATGATATGTGTTTAGAGAACCCTCAGTAGGGTTGTGGCCTTTGGTTTGTGAAGCGTTGTTTGGCAATGTGAGTGTGAAAACTCTCATGGGTTGCGATCATATAGAGTGTACTCTATACCTTAAGGATGGTTCTTAGGTTTTGGTGCCCTTGTGAGTAGGCACCCTAGTGAGTTTCATTTTGGATCCCAGAGAGGGTGTTTGTCCAGTAGTGTTGATGTATGTGTACGGTTACCTTGGGAATTGAACATGGAGTGAATGTTCTCTTGGTGCACCATTTACAGTGTGTATTGGAATGGAGATGAGAGTGGCATTTGAAAACGTTTCTTATTAATAACCTAATGTGTGTAGCCAGGGAAGAGGACCAATGAAATTTGTTTTTTGTGACTCCAGATTATGTAGTTGGTATAATTCAACATTCAAGGATACCTATGAGAGAGGTTGGATGAGGATACTAGTGCTTTTGTGTGCGTGTCACACATGGGATGCCTCAGACCATATCAATGGGACACCGAGAGTGTTACCAAGTGCAGTTTTTCATAGAGGTCTAAGTAGAAGATTGACGGTTGGTGATGTGAGTCAGGTTATGATTATGCATTGAATGTTTTGATAGAACCAAGGGTGACCACATAGGAGGCCATATCCGTGATTTAGGTGCCTTGGAATGGGAATAATGGGAGATACACTATAGATTAAACCGATGCATAATGAGTCACATTAGGTTTCTGTAGGTGGTATGGTTGTGCCCTAGTTTTCTAATAAGGGAACCTAAGTGCTTGTAGTAGGTGTAAATTTCATTTTTAATGGTTTTATTATATGGATGTATATTCTATCTATTTGGAAGATGATTAATGGAGGTCTAAATGCTGTTTTCGAGTGAAAGAGACAAGGGTTACTAAAGCGTGGTTAGATATTTTTTTGAAAGTGACACCCACTATAAGGATGGTAACATGGAAAATATTGTTTGTATAAATGGTTTGGTATGTTGGTGGGAGATGGGATACTCTCAGGTGATGATTTTCTTAGGGGAACTAAAGTTGTATTAAGTGTGGTCATAAGAAAGTCTGAAACCTGAGGGCTCTAATGAAGCCTATATGTGGTTATGCTCTGGTAAGGCACACATTTTATTGTGATAAACATCTTTCATTCTCTATAAAACCAAAGTTGGAAGCATGGATATGCGAGAGACCACTAGTTTTATTGGTGTGGTATAACATTGTGCTTGGTCGATACCCATCAGGGTTGTTCCAAGAGAGATCTAGGGGTGTCGTAGAATTATTTCCACATGAAACATTCATTCAAAGTTTCTTGGAATATGGTCATGGAGAGGTGATGAGTATTGGTTTGAAATCATTCTTAAGCAATGGTTGTTAAGTGTTGATGAGATGTTTTCGAAAAGGAATTTTGAGATCATTGGCAGGTCTTGATGTCCCATAGTGGGAGGTGACATCAGTAATGTATGAGTTGGTGGGAGTTCTCTTTGATAACTTCTTTGCATGCCTCAACTTCTGACAATCATTCCCAACATATTGACATTATCCTAGATATATTGAGAAACATTAGCTTTATTCCAAGAGACATGAAGGTGTTTTTGTTGGATGAGTATATCATGGAGTTTATGATCATGGGTGATAAATGTAGAGTTTTCTGGTGGGATGTACACCATCAATGTCTTTTGGGTGAGGTCCTCTGGATGGATCAGGTGATAAAAAATATTTTGGGTGACATTCATGGAAGCCGGAATAGGAACTCAGTGATGCTTGTTTACTTATTCTAGGAAATATAGACAACCATGTTAGAATTTTGGAGTTGGTATTATGATTTAGAGTAATCCATGTGGTGGGAATCCCTCATGGATAACAATGGTAACAACACTTTTAAGGTGGGTAGTGATAAATCAGTCTTGGATGTGGATAGAAGATGGTTGAGTTGGTGTAGTGACACTAGGATTCCAATGAAGAACCTGTGAGGTTCATGATGGGTATCTCAAGGATGCTAGGTGGTCCATGATTATGGTGGCTGATTGAGCTAAGTGGTTGTCTTGGGACCATTTTAGTTCAAAAGGAATTTGAAATTCCTTTTTTAAGTTATTGAAGGGGGTGTAAATACATGAAAATGGTTTGTGGCAAGAGGAGTTGGGTTCTATAACTCCAACTAAGATCAGGATTAGACTCAAGAAAGTGTCTTTGAGTTTTGTTGAAAGGTCTTGAAGTTTGAGGTCACCTTGTCCATGTGTTTTAGTGTCATTCCAATGGAATGGTGAATCTATGCATTCCAGGTGAGTCGGTTTGGGATAACTTGACTTGTCTATGAGTGGGGGATAGATGTGAAAAATTTTAAATCACCTTCTATGGATGTTTTGGGGTGATAATTACATTTTTAATATTCAAATGGGTTTGAGTGAGAGCCTATAATTAATTAGATAGGGTATGTATTGTAGGAGTTCTTGTTTTGGGAATATTGATAGGGGTAGTGGAGCCTGATGATGGTTTGTGATGGAAGTGATGTCGTACGAGAAGAATTCTACCGGAGGTAAGGGAATGACCACGGTAGTCATGTCACGTGATAATGATATGTTACAAGTTAGTATGTGTATATGAAATATGGGTGCTAGTAGTGAATGATGGGTGATCTATGACAAATGAGTTGGGGGTGATCTAACCTGAAATGGTAAACAAGAATGGGTGTGGTTAGAGTGACCCACCTCTGGTTTTATGTTGCATCAAAAAATTTTGTTCGGAAATGAATTCATACTTGAGTAAGTTCAAGTTGTACTTAGTATTCGAATGAATGGTGTTAAAATTTCCTCCCAAGAGTTTTCAAAGGAAAGTCTATATTCCATTCCAAGGTGATGTTGATTTCGATGTTCGGGCACAATGAGGAGGGAACTTGTTAGGTATGTTGTGAAAGTTGAGCTGAGATTCTGGCTATCTTTCTTCAATAGTGGGGGTTATAAACAATGAAATATGATGGGGAGAACCATAAAAGTAAAGTTATTGGTTGGTGACATGATAAGAGTTCTAGGTTGGATAGTCTTGGTGTTTTCCTTTTTGTGATATCGATTTTTTTTCATCGATAGAGTTTTGGAGACATAGTAAACTGGAACCATGAAATTTGGGTCATGAGGTAGGAAGAGGATTAGACTGATGGAGTTCCAATTAGTTACTCTATGATGGTATGATTATTTTTTCAAGGTTTTGATGTGTTGTGAATTAGGTTTTGTTTCCCAAGTTTTCCCTATGAAGTTATTGTGGTCAATGTATGGTTGAAGATGATGCTTCCTTTGAGGAGTATTAAGTTCATGTTACCAGTTTAGCAAGAAAGTATTATAGGGAAATAATTTTCCTTTGGTTTAGGTTTTATGGTAGCATGGTAATTCTTAGGGAGAATATTGGGAAATAATAATGGATAAATAGGCATAGTGGATTGATCTCATTTATAGGAATCCCAGTAATTATGGGGAATGTGGTTCAAGGATAAACCATTATAAGGTGGAGAGGTTGTAAGATCCCAGATATCCTAAGGGTATTTCCTTGTTTAAATTTTGGTTCAATCCATTTTTTTGGTTAATTAAATGCTTCTCTGGTGTTTAAGGGGGCCTTGGGGGTGTTTTGGGTGTTCTATACATAAAAGGAAGGAAAACCAGGCCAAACTGTGCATGGCGTATAATTAGCACATTGTCATGTAAAATTTGTGTCCTCCAAAGAAAACCATGAAACCATGGATAGTGGAATATCACATGGTTGGATCATGGTTTTTAAACCGTTCAAAGAATACAAGGTAACCATGTGACCTCACCCTCCATATACAGTGTCTTGCACACGGTTTGCGCATGGTTTGGAAAACCGTGCGAGTAAACTGTGTTGCCCAATAAAGTTGGAAATATTAAAAAAATTCCATTATGACATATTTATATTCTACCCAATATTTTCTCCCATTTCTTACCTTGAAACCCTAGGGGTAAATTAAGTCTCCCAAATCTTACAAGATATCTATATCCTTCATTTAAAGGTCATTGGGAGTGCCATCTGTTGCAGATTGAAGCTCCGGGTAAGTCTAATCCTCTCATTTCTTCTCTTTTTCTGAATTAGGGATTCTATTCTAAGAGATCTGCTTCCAAATCCCTAAAACACTATTTTTACAATGAAATCTAGGTTAAGGATTAAAATTATGTTTTAATTTGTATTTAAGGATTTTTTTTAGAAGTGTGTTCATCAATGTATTCGATCTAGGTGGTATATAAATCACATCCCCTAGTTTTTAAGTGGATTTGTGTATATGCGTATGTGTTCTTGTTTCCCTCTTGTTGTGCTTGGAAATCCATTTCTGGGATTTGGTAAAATGATCATCTAAATAATGATTTTATACCCTCACAATCCCTGTAGGATGCGTCAAGGAAGATTTGATCGATTTGGGCCACCCATGTAGTGCACCAAAATTCCAGAACATAGAAATTAATAAAGGAATGTGTGGAATTGTTGTGAAATAACATAGAGCACTTATTAAAAATGTTATTATATTAATTTTAGTTGAATATTGAATATTTAAAGTTTTTTATATGGTTTATAATGGAATAAAAGGTTTTTTGTAAGACTTGAGATGGGTTAATTTGGTTAATTGGGATTATGTCAAATGAGTTATAAATTATGTTGAAATGCATAAAAGGGTTTGAATATGTGAAATGATAAACATGTTAAGTTGGTGATGCATCATGAATTGAAGATCATGTAAATTTAGTAGAATAAAGGAATTGATTAATATATTTACTGAGTTAACACATGGGAATTTTGGGGTATAACTAATGGGTTGAATGCAATAAAGTGATTGTGCTATGTGAAACAAGAATTGTACTTGAAATGAATATGCGAGAGAATGCTTGTGAAATGATAAATGGGATAAATGGGATATGTATGGTGATTGGTGAATAATGGATACTTTATAGGAATTATTTAATATGATTAATGGGTTAAGGAATGAGAATAGGAATCGGGTGAAACAATAATGTAAGTTAAATGAAAAAGTCTTAATGGGTTACAGGGTACTGTTAATCCCTATGTTTATTATTATGGATCATGATTTTTATATGTATTTGTTTTTTTGGTTGTGATATGGTTTGTGTATGGTGAATGTATGAATAAGAATGTGAACATGGCTTGAGGTGTGGTATAAAAGACTGATGACCAACCCACGAGTCCAGTTGGACTGATGCTCCAACTCTACCCATATTGCATGAGTTATGGAAGGGGATAAAGATCTATTCCTCTAACAGTTCCATTCCACCTAGACCAAGGGTTTGAGGGGAGGATAATTTATTTATTGTGATGTGATTATCTGTAGTGAGTAGGAACTTTATTTGTTCCTTTATGTATAGTGAATTATTTCCTTATAACCATGTGTAGATGATGTCTATACCTAAAACATGGAATACATGATAAAAAGGGATTAAATAATGAAGATGGAATAAATGATGAAAATGATAATATTGTTAGAAATGGTGTAATTGTACTTTGTTATAAAATGGAACCCAAGTTTTCCTTTTTTTATCTTAATATTTACTTCATACTTGCATGTACTATCTATTAGACTAGTTATTTTGTAGACACCATTGGTGGTGGCCTACTAAGTTGAACTCACATGATGCTCGACCGCTATTGGGTACCCGAGCGGACTTAATTGTTGAAGGTTTAGATAAGGGGAAGGGTTGGTTATAGGGAGTTGATTCAGGCTTGGTATGTTCATGGATGAGGTTCAAAACTCAGATTCAGGACATTTTTAGGGATTCATATGGTTTCCTTTCTTTTTGTTTCCTTCACTTTTATCACTATTATCATGACATTACATGGTTATTATTAGTTTATGGTTTATGCATAGTCTTTGGAGATGTTTGGTTATGTATTTTTATTGGTTATTATATATTGTTTATACTATTTGAAATGTTAATGTTTGTGGAGTACTCTATAAAAGAAGGTATAGTCTCCCCACATGGAATATTAAACCTTTACGACTATCTGATAAACTTTGGTGTACGGGGAGGCCTGCTTGAGGTCATGTAACGACCTGACTTGGAGCACCAATTTAGTGGATTTAGGGTCGAGGATGTTACATCCCTGAATCAGTATCTCATGAGACATAAAACCATAGCACATAAATTGGTAAGATATATAGGACCCACCGATCATCATCCGTATATACGAGTTCCATATAAAATCAAATCATTCAACTTATCAAAAATAACCATGGTAAGAAAAAATAGATTCATAACTTCTCAAAATAGAATCAAATAAAAAAATATTATTATTTGACACAAAAGAAATGATCACCCCAAAAGTGTATATATTGGGTGATTATGAATGATTACTTTATTAGATAACAATCCTTTTAAAATGAAAGATAAATCACAAAAATGATTTTTACTAAAAAATTATTTCTTAATATCATCTTAAAAAGACATGATTATTGAGTCACATTCAATTTTTTTTAAATGAATAGGAAACATATTAAAATGGTTATTTTAAAACAAATACCAATAAATATACCTTGAAAATAAATAAATCATATGTCAAAAGTCAATGCATAAGTGAATAATATATGATCATTGAAAGGAAAATCCTTTGAAATATTTGAGAAAAAATTCATTATTTAAAAAAAAATCATTAAAAGGATATAAAAATGGTGTTAAAATAAATTTTAATACAAGGTTAATTAAAAAACCTATTTGAGTTTCCACTAGGGAATAAGTAACATTTACAGGAAGTAAAAACATGGATATTGAGGAAAAATTCAATAAAATTGAAAGAAATTTCTCTAAAAAAATTCATTTACATGAAACAATAGATTAATCAAGTAAGAAGACCTTAATGTGAATTATTATTTTTAAAAAAATATGTTTGAAATAAAACATAACATTACAATAGTTTGGATACAATTTTAGTTGAAATGGTATTAGATAAAGAGAAGTGATTATGAACGAAGGGAAGGATTTGAATCACGAAAACCCCTTTCCATTATTCCGGATTAATTGAATGTGATATAACCTCATGTATCAAAACAATAACTCTATTAATAACCAATTTCACATATAAATTAATTTCTATAAAATTTTATAAAATAAATTTATAAATACTCAATAATTTATTATTATTTATTTATCATACATTTTTAAAATTGGGTGTTAGAAAACTTGATCGTTATAGAATAGTTTTTAGTGGAAGTGTTGTTATTAATTATTATCACAAATTTATTCATTAATAGAACATAATGGGTACTAAAAAAATGTGTTTTTAAATTATTTATAAATTTTTACTTTCATTTCTTAATTTGTTTGGTGACTTTTTGAGATGACAAAATCAAAGACAACCTATTTTTGTTGTATATAATAATAAAACGAGATATATTAATAACGTCATTATATATTTATACTAAAACTCTAGAATAACTTAAAACTCTATAATAAATTATTATTACATGTTTTTATTATAATATAAAATTCCTTAATCATCCCCGATATAAACATTACAATATCACTTATGTAGGTGTTAGAAATGACCTAAACAAAAGTTTGTTATGATGATTGAACAATTAAGAGGACTTTATTATATAATGTTAATATAAAATTCAAAGAATATTAAAAATTTAATAATCATAATATATATTCATTATACTCATTATTATGACCATACAATATGGGTGGTTTTGAGAAATGAAAATCATTGTTTATGGAGGCAGTTGTCCGCACGTTCACATGATTAACGATCCCATTTCCCAATTAATGGAAAGAATGAATGTATATGAAAAATATTCATTTAATAACTATATTTATAAAATATAAACCCTATTTAATCATACATTCCATAATATATAACATTGTTTAGAAGATGTTATGGAAGAAACCACATCACATCCTGGAGGAAATAGTCCGCACGTGTGCATGATCGATGTTATTTTGTTTTTTTAGTGGATGGAAAGGATAGAGTATTTTTTGTATAATTAATATAATGAAACTTCAGAATAATATTAATATTAAAATATTTAATTTAAAAATTATGGTAATTATTTTAGGAAGGAGTATGATAAAATAAAATACAAAGTGAAGGTAATAATCACATTAGAAGCTTGATTTTTTCCATTGAAAAAATCCTTAGAAGTGAGGGGCTTATAAAAACATAATGTGGTCAGAATATTATTTAGGTAGGAGAGGTTTAAAATAGGATAAAAACATTACAGTTTAAAGGGGTAATTCTAAGGTTAATTGTAATTTTGAAAGGGTGGAGGTGGTATCCTTTTATAAGATATGAAATATTCACTTTTAGAAACACACTTCTTTTTTTAATAATACAATGAAATCATTCAATTTTCAATGGAAAAAAGTGGAAAAAGAGGGGATGTGAGATAAGATAATTTATCACATCCTCCTATACATTTATTTTTGGATGATTTAAGAGTGATTTTAGACTTTTTTTTACTTTTAACCATTTACCCTAATTAACTTTTACCTTGATAATTAATTTTTAACTCTAGTAATTAACAATAATGATAAAAATTAACATTGGATCCATTTAACTAATTTGATGCTTATGATTTAAAAATTTAAAATAATTTCCACACATAAAATTTATAAAGGTGTTAAAAGTTAATTATAAAATAAAATCATTTAATGATGTAAAAAAAATATTTTGAAAAATAACATATTTAATATTTAAATATATATAAGATTTAATTATCTTTTATATTAATTTTAATGAATTAAAATTATTTTTTATAAGAAATTAAATTTATTATCATTTCAAAGAAATAAAAAACCTAATTTCACAATCTAAATACTTAATTAGATGAAGACTAAATACAATTTTTATCAGTTAAGGAAACATTTTAATTTAATTATAAAAATATTATACATAGGATTATAAGTTCATATAATTATAAAATGAATATTTTTATTCCATAAATAAATAATATATTACTTAAATGTTGTTTAATCATTTAGTTTAATATTACATATTGATAAAATCATAAATTTTTTTACAAAAGCCATATTTTTCGATGGAAAATCAACCTTTTCAGAAAAAACTCAAAAATTCATAATAAATAATTTTTTATATGAGTAATTAAAAAATGAATTTTATTTTTTAAAATAAAAATTCTAAAACATGTATATTTAGTTTTTATAACAAAATACATCATTAAAAAATGAATTTTATTTAATCTATTTTTTTCAATATTATCTCAAATTAATTATTTACCTTATAAATATTTCATGGTTTTCCATATTAGTATTTATTATAAGTTTTTTAATAATTGTATAATAATTTTTTTTGTTTTTTTTGTTAGGTGTAGCATGTATTAAAATTTATCAAACATAACATCAATTTTACAATATCTAAAATTTCATTTTGTTATAATCGACCCCATTAAAAGAATTTCATCCTTGAGGTTTTATTGCATAGAGGAAAAAGAGAGAGGGTAATTTTATCTCAAAAAATATTTAGGTTACCATGTATATTTCTCAAACTTTTGTTTCCTCTATAAATCATTGAGTAGATGAGTGGTCTTGTTCTACAATACCTTATCTCTTTGATCCAAAATTTCCACTAGTAGTTCCTCATATGAGAGATCATGTTCCAAATTCATGACTATTGAATTTGGTACATATTATGGGTTTGGTATGTTCTTTCTCAAAGTATATTCATAGAATAAATCATATACTTGGGATAGGTTAGGAGGTAGTGCTAAGTGATAATCTACTTCTCTGACATGACCAAGGATCTCAAAGGGGCCGATGTACCTTGGGGTCAGATTTCCATTCTTCCCAATTATCATAACCCAACACCACAGATATATCTATAGGAATAACTTATCTACAAATTCAATCTCTATATATCATCAATTATTATCTTCATAGCTCTTATTTCAACTTTGGGATTTTTTCAGATATCGTTGAATGGTTTGAACCTTCTTCGTTATTCATTGGGCAAGGTCCACACCTATCAGCTGGATCTCTCCTACTTTATCCCATCATGTTTGAGTCATAAATCTCATCCCATATAAAAGAGATATGGTGACATATAAATTATAGTATGGAATCTTTTTTTATATAATAAATCTACCAAGGTAAGGTGTTGATAACAATGTCCTTGTAATTCTACTAAACATGTTCTTAACATATCCTCTGGAATTTGGATGGTCATATTAGATACACATATGTCTAAGGGTGATAAGTAGTGTTGTAACTCAACTCTATATATAATTATTTATACATACATTTCTAGAATCTTGAGGTAATCCTTGGATATTGAATGGACACAATGGAATGTGGAGCGTAGTTTATTCTTACAACTTATGTTATATATATACCTTGTAGAGTGGGTGAAGAGATAAATTTTATTTGATGTTAGTAAAATATGATGACTTTATAAGGTGATGAGATACAACCCAAATAGCATTATGTCCCTGAGATGTTTTGGCACATCTCATAACAAAATATATGGATTTCCTTTCCTATTTTCACACTGGTATGTGTAATGTTTGCAACATAACCTTAGGATGTTGTTATTTAGCCTTAACATAAATTCATATCAAGAATCGAGATGTGTAATATGCAATTTCCATCTTCATATTATCCGAAAAAATGTTTTTAGATATCTATAACTATTTTTGATACCAAGATGAATAGGGAAGGATGAGCTATAATAATAATCCAAAATTTCCTTCTTTATTTCGGGTTTTTATGGGATACATATCTGAGCTTCAAGCCTTATAATCCAATTATAATCCAAGTTTAACCCTATAATATCACTGCATTTTTTTAGCTAATGATCATATTTATGGTATTTATTGATCTTCTCTTGAATGTATGGTTGGGAAATAATTAGGGAAATATTTTATTTATATCCTTTATGATTTCATGATTTATCCATTTTAAATGAATTAGTATTGAATCTTTTTCAATCCACATAATGGAAAATAAATATTTATCCTTCTTTCTTAGGGAATTAGTTACCTTATTTTCCTTACTGGGGTGGAAATTTATTGAGAATTCATAGGTCATGATCTTGTCTAAGCACATCCTTTGGTTCATTTCTATCTATTTTTTGTGAATATATACTTTAGGATCTTATAGTTAGTATAAATATCACACTTCTCACAATAGAGATAATACAACAAAATTTTCAATGCAATGACTACTGCCACTAGTTCCATATAATAAGAAAGGTAGTTCAACTCTTGAGTATTTAATTATCATGATGCATAAACAATTAATTTTTTTCTTGTATAATAATTCATTACACAACCTTCATATAAGAATCACTATATATCACAAACCCTTCTCTACTATAGTGTAGTGCAAGCACAAACATAGTAAAAAATATATTCTTAATCTTCTTGATGCTTTCCTCACTTTCTATTGTCCAGAGAAAATTCAATCCCTTCTAGGTCAACATGGTTAGTTGATAAGATAATTGTGAAAATTTTCTCACAAAATGATGAAAGTATCCATCCAATCTAAGAAAATATCATACTCAGTCATAGAGGTTGGTCTCAACCATTTTTAAAAATGAATCTTTCTTTGATTGGTCCAAAGATATACCCTCACTAGTGATATCATGGCCTAAAAAGGATACACTTTTCATCAAACATTCACACTTACAGAACATGGTTTATAATTTATCCTTTAATATGGTCTTTATAATAAATATTCAATTATCTTAATTCTATTCCTTGCACTTAGAGTATATGAGAATGTCATAAATGAAGAATAGAACATATTTTTCATGTTAATATCTAAATAATCTATTAATAAAATCCATAAATATAGTAGAATAATTTATAAGACCAAATGGAATTTCAATAAATTCAATGTTTCCATACATTTTTAAAAATGTTATCTTGTGTATATATTCTCCCCTTACCCTCAATTATTGAAATCTATATCAAAGTTCAATCATTGGAAAATATTGATCTCCTCATAGTTAATCTAATAGATCATCAATATCAAGAAAATGATACCTATTTTTCATCAATATTTAGTTGAGATCATGGTAATCTATTCCAATATGAATTAATCCATCCTTATTTTTTGAAAATAGAACTATTTTACCTCTTTGTGAAACACAAGGAAATATAAATCCCATTTTATTATTCTCCTATAATTTCTTCTTCAAATCCTCTAATTCAATGAAATTTATTCTATAGAAAGTATTTGAGATAGGCAATGATCTATGGAAAAGTTCAACTGATAATTCAACCTCACATTTTGGGGGAAGAATATGATCATAGAACAAATTACTCATAAATAATGAATATATTATTTCTTAATAACTACCTAAGTTTTGTAGCCTCTGGGTGTAGTGAAAGTGCATGGATGGGTGTACCCACCTTTAATTTTACCATTACCATCAATCAATTCAAGATCCATCACGATGATAAAACACCAGATCATCAGAATAGAACAATTAACAAAAAGGAAAGAGGGAATCCTCATAATCATAGAATGGATCGTCATATGTTGGTTATAATTAATTTAATTAAAATAAAATAATTACCTTGATGAAATTATCTCTCCTTTGATGCATCCAATAATTATCCAATGTGATCTGTCATTGCGTCCTAGAATCCAAGTGCATGCTTCCTCTAGCAGTCATCCACATATTCTCTACATATCTCTAGATGTATCCGAAGGGATCTATGAGTGATAGCACTGAAGAGAATTCACTTTTGATGTCCGCCTTATATCTCCTTGAGAGACACTTCAAAAGTTCTATCCTTAATCCAGTGGATGAGGATATCTCTCGTAACTTGAGATCATTCTTGGGGGAAAGTAATTCTCTCTTGGATTGTGATATTTCTATAGATCCGTTGTGCAAAACCACAAATAATTTTCTAGGATTAATGAGAATAATGTAATTGGGATAATATATTACTTTGAATAATAAAAGAATGAAATAATTACCCAAATGAATTTATTCATTTCATTTAATTCTTAGTAACACACCATGTCTAATAATAAGATTTGACTATTATTATTACTTTACATGCACCCAGAGAATTACACATAATATTATTTAATTAAATAAATATTATTATTTCTAAAAAATTCTAAAAAAATACACAAGGTATGTATATTAATAAAAAAGGTGTGTACTTTTTTCCCATTTTCATTTATTTCCTCCACCTCATTTATTAGACCTTGAATAATGACTATTTATTTCTAAAATAAATATTACTACATTATTGGATAATAAATATATTATTTTTACCACAATATATTATCTTTAATAACATGTGTTGAAATAAATGTGATTAGGCATCCTTGAATAATTATTAAACCAAAATTGGGATTAATCATTATTTTTCCTGTTAAATTAATATTTGACTGAGATACATGGATACCCTTAGTGTGTGACCTACTAGGCCTCTTTCCCTGTGGCATTAGCCTGAGCCTGCCTAAAGTTGGAGGTTAGAGTCCAGAAACACATGAAGGAACCCATAGATAATAAATTTAATGTTGTAATGACATGTCACCTCCTACAAATGCTTATAATGTAATATAATCCCTTTGTCACCATATCTCCAATCAAGCGTGTTTCTTACTAGTTCCATCAACCCATGTGCTTGATTTTTCTTTCTTTGACTTCTCAAAATTAAACATTCCCATTACTAAGCATGGACATGGATATATTTAGGATATATCAATTCCATCAAAGGGAATGAGATATCAACATACATTATGGAATAGATGGAACATATCCTTTCTCACATTATCTATTAATGATGTATTACTCATGACACACCCAACATATCCTACCTCACTAAAAACATTGTTTCATCATAGTTTTCATCAATAAATCTATGTGTGCGAGTTTTAATACCCATTAATAATAATCTTATAGTCTAAGGACCAATACACACGTCCAAAGAGAGGAACATCCAATGATACTATGAAATGTGGATTTCTTACTGGTGGGTCATCTTCTCATAATATCCTCCTGGATATTACCAAGGGAACACACCATTATAAGGTGCCTAAAATTTTAATGAGTCCTCACCCCTAATTGACAATATTATTTTTGTCCCTCAAATAATATCATCAGTCCATAGAACATATATTCAAGAATAGTGTTATGGTACTTTCAGGTTCTCATCGTAGTAGGGATATGCTATGACCCTTTTGTGAAACAATTATCCTTAGGAAATTATCACATGAATTTTCATGGAAAAGAAAAATCAAAATGTGAAAAGGTATTTATTAATATTAAAATACATGAACATATGTTTATCGTAAATAAAAAATTTGTTGGTTCTAGGACACCAACTCCAAAAGAATCCCACTTAGACTAAAGATAACTATTAACAAACTTTAACCCAATACCTATAACATGATATTCTTGCTTCTGATTATATTAACATTTAGTCATGGGGTACAACATGTTCTCTTACATGGACACTCTGCTCCCTAAAACTTCTCCCATTTGATAGAAATCCATCTAGAGGTGATTCTTCTAGAGAATTCACTTTGACCGCTGATTTAACCTTGGTTCATTTCCAATATCCACAACTACAGTATTATCACAATACAATGTGATTGGGTCTCTACTTCTAGGAACCACATCAAGATCCTTGAAAAAGTTCTAAATATAGATGGATTCCTTAGATGAATCAAAAGACGATATATATTCAGACTTCATTATAGAATCGATGAAAACTAGATGCTTTGAACTCTTACAACTCACAACTCCTCCATTGTGTTAGAAAACAGATCCTGATTGCGACTTTAGATCATTCTAATCTTTCTAAAAACTAGAATCATCATACAATCTGATGGCAGGCTCCTCATATCCTCCATATACCAGGAATACATCCTTAGTTATTCCTAGATACTTATGGATAGTCTTAGCAGTGGTCCAATGTTTTTCTCCAAGATATTCTTGATATTTTCCTACCATGATTAGTGCATAGGAAAATAAATCCTAGTACATAACATGGCATACATGATGGATCCAATAGCCGAAGTGTATGGGATCTTACTCATCCTATCTTTCTCTTATTATTTCTGAGGAAACATTCTCTTAGAATTATGTACGCCATGTGAAACTAGAACCAATCCCCTCTTGGATGGTTCCATAATAAATATATTTAGTATCTAGTCAATGTATGTACCTTTACATAGTGCAAGAAACCTCTTGAGTCTATCATGAATGATCTTGATCCCTAGAATGTAGGCTTCTTCACCTCAGTCCTTCATGGAGAAACACTTGTTCAACCAATCCTCAATTGATTGTAATAATGGTACATCACTTCCAATAAGTAATATGTCATCAACATATTCTACTAGGATAATGACCACATTCCCATTAAACCTCATATAAACAAATTGTTCACATACATTCTTAATGAAACCAAATTTTGTTAAGAATTCATCAAATAAAATTTCCCAGGACCTGGATGCTTGAATTAATCCATAAATGAATTTATGTAACTTGAAAACCCATTTGGATTCACCTGGTGTCACAAACCCTTCTTGTTGTGTCATATTGACATATTCCTGATGATTTCCATTATGGAATGATATTTTGACATCCATCTTCCAAATCTCGTTGTCATGGTAAGCTGCTATGGAATGTATGATTTTATGGATTTAAACATAGAAACTGGTGAGAAGAATTCAGTTAGTCAATTCCTTGACATTGTCTGAATCCTTTAGCCACTAGCCTTTCATTATAGGTGCTAACTTGACCTTCCATGTCAAAATTTCTATTGAAAACCCATTTGAATCCAATAGGCATTACATCAACTGGCTCATCGACCAGAACCTAGTCTTGGTTTTGATACATGGAATCCATCTTAGAATTCATAGATTCTATCCGTCTTGTACCTTTTGAGCTCTATACTACCTCCCTGTAAGGGATAGTTTCATCATTATCTAAAAATAATTATTCACCATTCCCAGTGACTAGGAAACCAATATCTCTGGTTCACTTACCTCTCTTGAGAACCTATGTAGTACATTTGTTTTTGGAACCTCTTGAACAACAACCTGTGGAACTTATTCTTGTACCAGATCTTGTGTATCTTGAGCATCAACTTCGTCGAATTCAATTTTTCTCCCACTATAATTTTTGAAGATGTGCTCCCTCTCAATAAATACGTCTTGTTTGGAGAAATCCAGTTTTTTGTATGAAAGGTTATATAGGTAATATTATTTTATTTAATTAGTATATCCTATAAAGATACACCTCATGCCTCGGGGTGCTATTTAGTTGTCTAAGAAGGCCTTAAAAGATGCCTCACATCCTCATACACGTGTTTGTGACAAAATGGGTTTCTTTTCATTCCATAGCTCAGAGGGAATTCCATTTGTTGCCTTAGTTGGTACTTAGTTTAATGTTTATGCTGTAGTTTCTAATGCGTATCCACAAAAGGATAATG
Organism: Viscum album; assembly: GCA_963277665.1. NCBI lineage: Eukaryota > Viridiplantae > Streptophyta > Magnoliopsida > Santalales > Viscaceae > Viscum > Viscum album. Next base: position 1,891,815,115 of record OY728135.1, read on the forward strand.
AATGATCTACCTGACTCAACATCGACCTCACTATGTCCTATAAGTTGAGGTTCCTCATTTAACTAACACCATTCCACTATGGTGTATAAGGAGGAGGGAGTTGAGATAGAATCCCAAACTCCCGTAAAAGGTTGATGAACTCTTGGTGTTGATATTCTCCACCTCAATCCAATCGAATCTTCTTTATCTTTTTACCAAGATGATTTTCTACTTTATTCTTGAATTCCTTAAATTTTTCAATGGAATCTGACATATACCTCATTAAGTATATATAACCATATTTATTCAAATAATTAGTAAAAGTAATTATGTAATAATATCCACCTCAACATTGTACTAGAAATGGTTCACACACATCCGTGTGTACCAATCCTAGAATCTCTGTGGCCCATTCACCCTATCTACCGAAAGGTGGATTGATCATTTTCCCTTGTAAACCAGCGTGGTATCTATCAAGTGGTTTAAGATCAGTTGTGTCTAAATAACTATCTTGGTAAATTGGTGTCAACTACATCTTGTTTTCATGACCAAGACAATGATGCCATAACTGGGTGTTTTATGAGTCATGTGAGTTTTTATCATTATCGATTTACAACCCTTTGTTTTTATTATTTAATACATATAAACAATTATTTAAATACACCATACCATAACATACACCATTCTTATAAGACAAAAAAACCTTATTTTCAAACATGAAAATAAATACATTCATATATAAACATGATATAGAAAGTATGTTCTTGGTAATAGTAGGTACTTAATAAGAGTTATGTAAAACCAAAAGCATTCCAGTTGGCAATGAATATGATAATCTCCAATGGCCAATACAGCCAACCTCGTTCCATTGGAAGCCCGAAGACCCACCTCTCCTATAGAAATATTTCTAAATCTACTTGGTTCCTACATTTTAATATATATGTGAGCCCCACATGATGTATCTAATACCCAATGTGTAGAAATGGAATGATTACAGTCGATAAAAAATTCACCTTTAGCATCCACATGCTTCTAGGTGTAGTTTCTCTTCCAGTGGCCTAACTTTCAACATGAAAAACATACTTCCTCCCATTACATGAACTGCCTATATATATTACCCTTCTTAGAGGGATGGTTCTTGGTGGATTCATACTATTTATAAATCCTTGACCCCTTTTCCTCGTCCTTCCTCTTCTTATTCACCATAAGGACTATTCTTTTTCATGCCCCATGTCCTTATCTACCTTAATAATCAATGACAAAAGTTTTGATAGACTCTTCCCATTATTTCCCATGTTTTAGTTGATAATAAAGCTATATAAGGTCTTGGGAAGTGATTATAGGATGAGATCTGCACACAACTCATACAGGAACTTAATCCCTAAGATGTCCAGGCATTCAATGTAGCTAATAATCTTGACTATATGAGGCCCAACCGGTGAAAACTATCGAAGATTAGTTGTGAAAAAAGAATCAGAGATCTCATATCTCAACTATCTCACCTTCTCTTGATAGAGATCCTTAATGTGAAACATTATTCTTTACATATCTATGTTTTCATGTTGCTTTAAGACCTTATTAGAAATGGCTGATAGGATAAAACATTAGACATCAGTGGAATGATTCAAATGTTCCATATGAGTAGATATTTTCACATCACTGACCTCATTTCCTTGTGCAACTGGAATAGACTCCTCCAACATATAAAATTTCCTCTCGTGCCGAATGATGACTTGTAAACTCCTCTACAACTCTTGGAAATTATTACTGGTGAGAAGGTTTTCTTTCTCAAGTATGGTTCTCAATGATATGTTTAATGTCATTTTTCTGGACATTTATAAAAATTAATATGATCAAATATTTAGCAATTTATCATGATAAAACTAGTACAAATAAATAAATGAATAGTTATTAGCCTCCCACTGTTTTATTAAAATCCAATATCCCTCACCATTGACTTTGGAATATTATGTTGCCTGAATATTCTTGTGGAAAGGATCCATATTGCCCTTCGCATTACTCTAAATAGGTTTGGTCAAGAAACTTAAATGGTTTTAGGTAGGAATTCCAAATGTGAACTGTAATAACTCACAATTCCTTGATTCATTGAGTGGACTCCCCAAACCTAAAATCCTTTTATTTTGGATTTCCTTAACCTTTGCCTCTTGGTCACACCAAGTCCTATTGTGGAAGTCAACCATTGATGTGAACCAAGTCAATTCAACCCAAAACCTCGAATTTGAATTCCATGATAATTGAAATCACATCTACTAGGTTTGGTCACGTATTTTGAACTGTGGTTCAATTCTAACCAAGATTATGGAAGGCTTTACCGACTTAATATTTTCTTGAGGGATTTTTTCTTTATATTTAAATTTCTATTTTATTACCTTTCTTACTTGATTTTTAATATTAAGTGGGATATAATTAAGTGATTAAACATGTCTAATATAATATTTAATCATAATCCAATATTATTTTAGTTCAATCTTATATGCTCGTTTAATTCATTAATTGTGTGATCCCGACAACACACCCAAAATAAATAAATCATGAATATGATAGAAATAAAGTAAATGGAATCATCATGAGTGTGATCTATTGGTTAGTTTATCTCGAATTTAATAAACTATCCCACAAACTAAGGTAGAAATCACCTTGAACCTTTTGGGTTAGTGTTTACAACTTCTCACATGTCTGCCTTGGTATCTCCTTGGGTTGGTTTCACCTCAACTCCTAACTTGAATTGACTCCACTATCTTGGGATATCAATCCATTAAATATTATTTTATCTCACACATAGGTGAGAGGTAAAATTGGGTTTTACATAAAATAAAAATTGGGCACACATGCCTTATATAATAATGAGGAGAAATATCACAGAACAACAAATTTAATTTAAATAAATAAATAAAATAAAAACATCCACATAGAACGGTCTTGGTATAGTTCATGATCATCCATACATGAAACGATATTTATGAATAAATAAAACTATAATTCAATTATTTAATCATTATTTTTTTAAGATAAATCACTCTTGAATTAATTAATTATTATCTTCAATTAACCAATCCTTTTATCTTAAACCATTTTCTTAATTTCCATGAGATTCTCATCCATCATAATTTTTAACAAATAAATTCATTTAAAATTATCTATGTATGTAACTTTTACCTTGGAGGTAACCCTGTGATTTCCCATTCATAACTACCCAATGAGTATAAATAAACATTACATAGATGTTAAATTAATCACAGATATATAAAACACAAATCACGTGTTTTGTCCTAGCTTTACGCCAACACTACGGTACACGTCTCTAGGGTTTTTATAATATAATAATAAATTTTAACAAATTTGCGTAATTTGGATGATTACATGACATGTAGTTCCTACTAAATGGCGTTTACTATCATTCACAATCCATAATAAGTAAATGCCTAGGGATACAATATATAGATGTATTTCAAAAATCATTGGAGTATATGACATGTCTAGTGGGCCACACATCATGTAGTATCTACGTTACATGGTCTCTAGTTGAGAAAGACATGTATGGGGTACATGGTACAACCCTAACCCTAAGGGACTACATGCCATATCCAGTGGGACACACTTTGGGTAATCTTGAAACCACATGACACCTATTCCTGGTCAACACATGGAATCATAAAGACTCAGATAAACTCCAACACATGGCATGGTTTTGAGGACCGGTCCTAATGAATTAAACCTTGTGTTGTGAACTATGTTTCATTTGTTGTCAATAAGGTGTCAAGGATTGAATGGATGACAAGGAGTGTCAATATGTGAATGGAAATGGAAGTGATGGTGATGGTGATGTCGTCAATAAGGTGTCAAGGATTGAATGGATGACAAGGAGTGTCAATATGTTAATGATAAGGTGATGGTGATGATTGGAGAATGACCATGGTACTAAGAAGCATGTCACTTAGGAGAATCACTAAGTGGCATATGAGGTAATGGTTGAAACATTCTACATACAAAATCAGACGATTGTTGAGCTGATATTTAGTTAAAATAACTTGTATCAAGAAGATACAATGTCACAACATTGTTATAAGTCCATGCATTGTCTTCACAATGCACGAGGAGATAAATAAGTGCCATCCACAATCACTAAGTGGATGAGAAATGAAGAAGGGTTTCATCCACAATCCCTAAGTGGATGAGGAATTAAAGGAGAACCATCCACATCACTAGGTGGATGAAGTGAAGGAGATACATCCATCTTACTAAGTGGATGAAGTTAATATGAACCATCCACAACTACTAAGTGGATGAAGTGGTTTGAAGAAGACCATGCACTATCTCTTAGTGCATGTGGATTTGAAGATGATCCAACCTCATCTCTGATTGAATCATTGAAGAACACTGAATAAATATTTAATTCAAGAGCAATGGTTGAAGAAAACCTTTGGGAATTCCCTCCTAAGTAGAGAATAAATGTAGAATAGGAGATGAGTAATTCTAAAGAAGAAGATGGAGAATTGAATAAGAGGAGAATGGCATGAAGAAGACTTGTTCCAACTTGGTTATTTAAACAAGTATACAAGGTGGAGCTTATGAAACAAATATGCCAACTATTGGGCTAGCCTTAGGGCCTCAACCCAAGGCACATGTGGGACTAGGTCCCCACTACCATGGGGAAACCGCATGGGCCAGCCCAATAGTGGTCGGGTCATGTGTAAGCCCAAGCCACGCAGAGGTCAAGCCCGCACAGCGTGGGCGCCAAGGGCGTGCCCGTGGAGGAGCATAGTGAGCGCTAGAGTGCGCCCGCAGGAGAACCAGTGCGGGGTGGAACTGGAGGGGGGAGAGGAGTTATCTGGAATCAAGGTGGTGGGATCTGTTTGTTAAACCACGTGAAAACCTCGGTGCGTTTCGATGTGGGACGAGTTTTTAAAGACGTGGAGCTGATCTATGCCGTCCATCTGATCCTCGTGTAATGACATCCGCTCATCTAATCTCGTTGTGCCACGTTATAATAATGGACATCCGCGATCATTAAATGTGGATCCAATGGCCGTGGGGTTGTCTTCAACCTCCCACCGGCTGAGGGTCATCCCGCAACGTCTCCCGCAAACCAGAGCCACCCGAGTAAGGTAGATGGAGCTCCTAGTCGTCTCTGATGGAGATAGGACCACCGATGTGTTCGTATCCTCTTCACGAACACATGCATGCATTAAAAGTCGCATGCATGCAACGAGTTAAAGATTTCGAATGAGGCCGATGCAAACAGAGTTGGGAGGCAGTGTGTTCTTGCATGGATCGGTCTTGAAGATGGTTTTCATGCGTTCTTAGACACTTGCATGTGAAGGAAGGTGAAGAAGAATGGACCTGCGTTGAATAGAGAAAAAAACAAGATTTGAGGAAAATCCTGAAATCCTGATGTTTGCGGGAAATCAAGATTTAGTTATGCGGAAGATCTGAGGCATCCTATGCCTACAAAAGGAGGATATGATGCCTTGATGAATGTTGCTGATCATCTGAGAGAAGTCTTGTGAAGCTCCGAGCAGTGCGAAGAAATTCCCCGCGCACAACCTGCGTGGAAGAGCAGCCCGGAGCCACCTGAGGCTTTGAGAGTTCCTTTTGTGCTACCCCTGCATGAAAGAAGTAAAGAGTAGGCCACCCTGCATGCTCCCCTTGCGTGACAGGGAAGAAGCCGAGCCGCACGAACTTGCGCGCCCGCTGCCCGCAACACTTGCGTGGTAGCAAGTGGCCACATCCTGCACACCCTCTGTGCCCGCGAACTCACGCGGCAGGAGAAATCCACCATGCCACCTGCGCGGTAGGAGAGAGATGCCACACCTGCACGGCCGAAGGAGTTTCCGCACCACCCGCGTGGTAGAAGCCACTCCCGCACCCTACATGGTTGAAGATAGGAGTTGGCCGCATCATTTGCACACCCTCCATTGGTGAGGTGCACGAGCTAAAGAGGAAGAGCACACCTACGAGTTGTGTGTGCACGGGTTGAAGAAGGAGTGTGTGCACAAGTGGAGTGTGTACACTTTGAAGAAGAAGAAATAAATTATCTTTTGTGTGTGTGCAAAAGGAGAGGAATGCCACACCATCTTTGATTGTGTTTGTGCAAAGTAACAAGAATGCCGAAGCCTTAGTGTGTGCACAAGTGAAGGAGGCCATACCACTTCTGTGTTCCCAAGTGAAGGAAGAAGATACATGAATGTCCATGCGTGTATGAATAAGTGAACAAGTGGGTGAACACCTTGAGAAGAAAAAGAGAAGGAGAAAGTCACACTAAATAACAACACGCAATTTGGTGTGTGTGAGAAAGAATAAAATAGTGTGACTCCAAAAAGAAGGTGTGTGTGCTAAAAGAGATTACACCCTTTGAGGGTTTATCACATCAAGAAGAAAAGGGGTGAGCATGCTTGCAATGCATGCACATACACACGTAAAAAAATTTTAAATCAGTGTGTGTACATTTGAGAAGTCCAAGAACAAAGGTTCTTGAAGATATTTGAGATTCCATGCAAGTCATGCATGAAGATTGAGATTCCATGAATACATTATATGAAGATTCATAGATGCCATGATTTCAGTGCATGAAGTTGATTTGAAGAGAGACTGAAGCCAGGCTGAAGTTAAAGACATCATTCATCTATGTTTTCATTAGTTGAGAAGACCAAGAAGATTGAGTGGTAATACTCAGTGAAAGAAGACATTTCTCCATCAAGATTCTTTAAGATAGAGGCTGGGTCATCCTTAGAAGAAAGTGATAAAGCCTGAGAAAAGAAGAGGAGTCCTGGTCACCACAATTGATCAGAAGAAGTGAGAAAGGCCAACAGACCTTACTCAAGGCTGTTGAAGACTCTTGAAGAGCTTAAAGAAGAAGAGCTACTCGGGTGACTCGAGGAGCCCGGAGAAGACCCCCTGCGAGACTCAGGGTGGAGAAGTCTTCGGTGGAAGCTGAAGCTGGCTAGTGGGACTCTGGTAACACTGTGGGATGCAGTATAAAGAACCTCCTATGGGACTCAGGAGAGATACAGTGTGACTCTGTATCGACCATTGTAATTACTAACTGAATTATAGTGGAGAAACCATGTTGGGGTTTTTAACCAACATGGAAAGGATGTAGGGATTTGGAGTAGAACCTTGTAAATCCTTGTGTCATGTGCCTTTACATTTACTACATCACTCGAGGAAAGGCTGAGAGATACAAGAAGAGTGGATCGAGGCCTTAACAAGACATATAGGTTTAATTGATAAAGAATCAATTAGTAAAAAGTTAAAAAAGAACACTGATTCACCCCCTCCCCCTCTCAGTGATCACACTGATCTGGGCACTTCAATTGGTATTAGAGGGTGGTTCCCTCTAAAATATCCAAGGGAGTCTTTATAAAGTGCAGATTTGAGGAAATGAGTGAACACCCTCAAATGGAGATATCTGCCAAGACTCAGAAAAATAGAAAGAAGAAACAAGCCAAGAAGATGAAGAAGAAGGTTGCTACTAATAGAGAAACACCTTCTATTAATGGTAATGTGAAAGTCAAAACATATGAAAATTCCTTTTATCAATATTCTGATGAAGCCTGCTCTAGCTGTTATTATGATGGAACAATCAATTATCTTCTAAATGCACTCAATTATCTTCAGAAGACAGTCCCTAGGGAAGTGGCAATGTGTATTGCTACAGGTATCCATGATCTTCAAGAAGAAAAATTACAGCTAGACGAAGAAGCCAATTCTATGGAAGATCAATTGGAAAGGAGATTTGGCATAACCAACACTCTCACAAAGCTGGTGAAGGCTAAAGATGAAACCATTTCCCTATGCAGTGAAAGAATTGATGATGTCACTGAAGAACTACAAAGAAGAATTTGTGAGAAAGAATTCTTTGAGATAATGTTTAAAGAAGTTTTCCATGCACTGGAAACGAGGCATAGAGTTTCAATGGTTTTCAAAGATGTTCAACTAGAAGACAAAGTAAAAAAGGTAAATGATCTTGAAAATTCATTGAAATAAATGAAGAAGGTGAATGAAGACCAAATGAAACAACTGAAAGAGAATTGGGAAGGAAATCTAAGACTTGTTGAGGATGAGAATAACTCTCTCAACATGAAATGCTTAGAACTAGAGGAGATATTGAAAAATCAGAAATCACCCAAAGCCAAAACCTCCCAGTCAGCTAGAAGAAGAAATGTTCCACTCAAGTGTGCATTGAGAAGGATGATTCCAAAAGAAGGACATCCTCTAATGAAAGGGCATCATCTACCAAGAAGAAGGTACCATCCATCCCATCTTATACTAATGATTCTAAATGTGTTTCCACAAAAAGTGAAAGATGGAAGAATAAATCTAAACAAGTATGGATGAAGAATATGAAGAAAGAGATCTCTCATGAAAAGACACAGTAATTCAAGAGAAAGACCCAACAATAAGAAGAAATCAAGAAGACAAGATTTTTAGGTCAATGTTGGTGATGCAACATGTATGGGCATTGTGCAATGGATTGTTGGTACAATCCTCTAAATGAAAAAGCACAAAGGAAGCCCATGCCAAGGGGGAGAAATCTAGAGAAGAAGAAGAAACATTCATAGATCCAGAAACATTTGTTTACTGTAAACAGATTTGGAATGTTTGATAACATATGGGATGAATGCAAAAGTGGTCACAAGAATGATACATATCAATCTCCAAATGTATCCAAAGCTGAAAAGGAGAGAATATCACATAACCTAGCTAAGAAAGAATAAGTATCCTTGGGAATCAAATAGAAGAAAGTTGAAGATGCTCCCAAGAAGATTTTGCAAAATAAAGAGAAGTCCTTGGATTACAAATCCAAGAAGGGTGATGCATCCAGAAGGACCACAAAGAAAAAATGATTCTAATGTGGAAAGAAATGTCATACCATGGACCTTTTTAAACAATCCATGGAACTAAATAGAAACAAACTGCACTCAATAGGACAATCAATCCATAAGAAGAAGAAATTATTTATTGAAAATAAGCTTCCTCAGAAAAGTAACATAAAAGCATCAAAGGAACCATGTGGAACATCCAAATATTATGCCTCACTTCCAAATGACATATTAATAATCTGGCCAGAAGATTTGGAAAGAATAAGAAAGGAAGAAAATGCACATGCCAAAACTTGTGCAAAAGGAAAACAAAATATTTCACATGAAGATTAAGTTCTATGTGTGAGGTGCAATAAAGCTGGTCATATTAGTAATAAATGCAAGACACTCATTCCAGCTCAAATAGAATTATTCAAGAGAATGAAGATTGAACCAGGAGATTCTAGTGCTTAGAAGGCACTTAGAAAAAGATGAGTAACACACAAAGAAGATGAAGAGGTATTAGGATCCACACCAGCACAAACATCATTGAAGATCAAATGTGAATGTTTAAAGAATGGAGAAAGTGGAACATCTCGGTTGAGAGAATATTCTCAACCTTGTTGTTCAAACTGATGAACCAAGGAGGTTCCAGCCTATTCCCTAATCACTGGTATATACATGTGCTTAAATTTCAAGGACTTAAAGATGATGATCACTCTCAAATTGATAATGGTATGGACAGAATGGAGTGCACCCCTTGAGGGGGAGCCAATCTGTAGAAGATGATATTTTGAGACTCATATCATCTTGTGAAAAATGTAGGTATTCTAATCACACTTTCATCCCTTGTTTCTTAATTGTATTTAACATGTCAATTAAGGGGGAGTGTTTGATTGAAGACAAAAGGATGAAAGGGGTATATTTATCTTTGCACCTGAACTTTCTAATGAGTTTGGTGAAGTATGTGTAGGATTTAGCAATTCATTGATATATCTGAAAAATTACAACCCCTTGAATCCTAAGCATGATCTCACAACTATAGTGAGTTGTGGACAACATTGCATTCCTTGGTTATATCACTCTAGTTTTCTACACCAGGTTAGCCCAAGTAGACTTAGAGTTGATTTACAAAAGGCTCTTTGCTAAAGTGAACATGTGACATCATCCCTCTCTTAGTGATTTTCAAGAAGATTCTATTCAAAGGGAGGAAGAAATATTTTGAAGAGAACCACACCACACCTTTGCATTTGGTTTCCAATAAGGGGGAGAAAAGCTTGGAACAAATATTGACCCATTCATATGTTATCTAGTGATATTGACAATAAATACAAAGGGGGAGATTGTTGTGCACTGTGTTGTATTTTTTGTCAATAAGGTGTCAAGGATTGAATGGAAGAAAAGGAGTGTCAATATGTGAATGAAAAAGTAAGTGATGGTGATGGTGATGTTGTCAATAAGGTGTCAAGGATTGAATGGATCATAAGGAGTGTCAATATGTGAATGACAAGGTGATGGTGATGATTAGAGAATGACCATGGTACTAAGAATCATGTCACTTAAGAGAATCACTAAGTGGCATAATAGGTAATGGTTGAAACATTCTCCATACAAAATCAGATGATTTTTGAGCTGATCATTAGTTCAAGGAACTTGTATCAAGAAGATACAATGTCACAACATTGTTAGAAGTCCATGCATTGTGTTCACAATGCATGAGGAGATAAAGAAGTGCCATCCACAATCACTAAGTGGATGAAGAATGATGAAGGGTTCCATATACAATCACTAAGTGGATGAGGAATGAAGGGAGAACCATCTACATCACTAGGTGGATGAAGTGAAGGAGATCCATCCATCTTACTAAGTGTATGAAGTTAAGATGAACCATCCACAGCTACTAAGTGCATGAAGTGGTTTCAAGAAGACCATGCACTATCACTTAGTGCATGAGGATTTTAAGATGATCCAACCTCATCTCTGATTGAATCATTGAAGAACAGTGAATAAATATTTGATTCAAGAGAAATGGTTGAAGAATAACCTTCAGGAATTCACTCTTAAGTAGAGAATATATATAGAAGTGGAGATGAGGAATTATAAAGAAGAAGATGGAGAATTGAAGAAGAGGAGAATGGCATGAAGAAGACTTGTTTCTACTTGGTTATTTAACCAACTATACAAGGTGGAGATTATGAAAAAAATATGCCAACTATTGGGCCATCCTTAGGGCCTCAACCCAAGGCACATGTGGAACTAGGTCACCATGCCCATGGGGAAACCGTAGGGGCCATCCCAATAGCGGTCGGGCCGTGTGTAAGCCCGAGCCACGCGGAGGTCAAGCCCACACACGTGAATGCCAAGGGCGCACCCGTGGAGGAGCATAGTGGGCGCTATAGCGCGCCCGAAAGAGAACCGGTGCGGGGCGGAACTGGAGGGGGGAGAGGAGTTATCTGGCCTCAAGGAAGTGGGAGCTGTGTTTTAAACCGCGCGAAAACCTCGGCGTGTTTTGATGTTGGACGAGTTTTTAAAGAAGCAGAGCTTATCTGTGTTGTCCATCTGATCCTAGTGTAATCGTAGCCTCTCATCTAATCTCGCCATTCCACGTTATAATCCTAGCCGTCCACGATCATTAAATGTGGATCCAATGGTCGTGGGTTTATCTTCAACCTCCCGCCAGCTGAGGGTCATCCCGCGATGTCTCCCACAAACCAGAGCCACCAGAGTAAGGTAGATGGAGCTCCTGGTCGTCTCTGATGGAGATAGGACCACCAGTGTGTTCGTATCCTCCTCACGAAGACATGAATGAATTGAAAGTTGCATGGATTCCATGAGTTAAAGATTTCGAACAAGGCCGAAGAAAACGGAGTTTCGAGGCAGTGTGTTCTTGCATGGATCAGTCTTGAAGATGGTTTGCATGCGTTCGTAGACGCATGCACGTGACAGAAGGTGAAGAAGAATGGAACCGCGTTGAACAGAGAAGAAAAAAAAGATTTGAGGAAAATCTTGTAATCCAGAAGTTTGCGGGAAATCAAGATTTAGTTACGCAGAAGATCTGAGGCATCCTCTTCCTACAAAAGGAGGATCTCATGCCTTCAAGAATGCTGCTGATCATCTGAGAGAAGTCCCGCGAAGCACTGAGCAAAGAGAAGCAAAGCCCCGTGAACAACCTGCATGGAAGAGCATCCCGAAGCCACATAAGGCTCCGAGAGTTCCTTTCATTCTACCCATGCATGAATGAAGTAAGGAGGAGGCCACTCTGCGCGCTCCACTTGCACGACAGGGAAGAAGCCGAGCCGCACGAACTTGCATGCCCACAACCCACAACACTTGTGCGGTAGCAAGTGGCCACACCCTGCACGCCCTCTATGCTCGTGAACTCATGCAGATGGAGGAAGACACTGTGCCACTTGCGCGGTAGGAGAGAGCTTCCGCACCTACGTGGCAGAAGGAGTTGCTGCACCACCCGCGCGGTAGAAGCCACTCCCACACCCTGCGCGGTTGAAGATAGGAGTTGGACGCATCATTTGCGAGCCCTCCATTGTTGAGGTATATGGGATGAAGAGGAAGAGCACACCAATGGGTTGTGTGTTCACAGGTTGAAGAAGGAGTGCGTACACAAGTGGAGTGTGTACACTATGAAGAAGAAGAAATAAAGTATCATTTGTGTGTGTGCAAAAGGAGAGGAATGCCACACCATCTTTGAGTGTGTGTGTGCAAAGAAACAAGAAGGCCGAAGCCTTAGTGTGTTCACAAGTGAAGGATGCCATACCTCTTGTGTGTTACCAAGTGAAAGAAGAAGATACATGCATTCCCATGCATGTATGAATAAATGAAAAAGTGGGTGAACACCTTGATAAGAAAAAGAGAAGGAGAAATTCACACTAAAGAACAACACACAATTTGGTGTGTGTGAGAAAGAATAAAAGAGTGTGACTCCAAGAAGAAGGTGTGTGTGCTAAATGAGATTACACCCTTTGAGGGTTTATCACATCAAGAAGAAAAGGGGAGAAAATTATTTCAATGCATGCACATACACACATAAACAAAGTTTAAATCACTGTGTGTGCATTTGAGAAGTCCAAGAACAAAGGTTCTTGAAGATATATGAGATTCCATGCAAGTCATGCACGAAGATTGAGATTCCCTGAAAAACTTGCATGAAGATTCAGAGATTCCATGCTCCGAGTGCATGAAGTTTATTTGAAGAGAGACTGAAGCCAGAATGAAGTTAAAGACATCATTAATTTGAGTTTTCATTAGTTTAGAAGACCAAGAAGGTTGAGTGGGAATACTCAGTGCAGGAACATATTTCCCCATCAAGATTCTTGAAGATAGAGGCCGGGTCATCCTTAGAAGAAGGAGATAAAGCCTATGCAAAGAAGAGGAGTCCTGGTCACCACAAGTGATCAGAAGAAGTGAGTAAGGCCAACATACCTTACTCAAGGCTGTTGAAGACTCTTGAAGAGCTTAAAGAAGAAGAGCTACTCGTGCAACTCGAGGAGCCAGAGGAAGACCCCCTCTGAGTCTCAGGGTGGAGAAGTCTTCAGTGGAAGCTGAATCAGGCCAGTGGGACTCTGGTAACATTGTGGGATGTAGTATAAAGAACCTCCTGTGGGACTCAGGGGAGATACAATGTGACTCTGTATCAACCATTGTAATTACTAACCGAAATATAGTGGAGAAACCATGTTGGGGCGTTTAACCAACATGGCATGGATGTAGGCCTTTGGAGCTGAACCTTTTAAGTCCTTGTGTCCCGTGCCTTTATATTTACTACATCACTCGAGGAAAGGATGAGAGATACAAGAAGAGTGGATCGAGGCCTTAACAATACATAGAGGTTTAATTGATAAAGAATCAATTAGTAAAAAGTTAAAAAGGATCACTGATTCACCCCTCCCCTTCTTAGTGATCACACTGATCTGGGAACTTCACCTTGAATACACGACGTGTGAGGTAGAATACACGTTGTGTGAGTCCAACTACATGGTGTGTGAGTCCAACTGAAACATCTTGTGTTCTAGTGTTGTAAGACCAACAACCTCTGGCACCTCTAACTAAGATCCTCAGTTTTATTTTAATCAAAATTTAAAGAAAAAGATCATTTCTGTAAGGTAAATGAGAAATAGAAGAGGAGGAACATATATTGAGATTTAGATTTATAGAACGATTAAAATTAATTGAAACAACTATGTTATTAAATGCGTAAATCATCAATAAAAAACTAAATAATTATAATCAATGATATGACCACTATGATTCCACTTGTAGGTTTCAAGCACATCAGAAGTGTGTGGATGGTTATACCTGAAATTAATTTTATCGTTAACAACGATAAATCCAAGATATATCATGATGATAAAATGATAGATCATCAATATATAACAAATAATAAAGATGAAATAGGTAATTCTAGAAACCATAGAGAGGATAATCATATGTTGGTTATAATTAATTTAATTAAAAGTCAAGAAATACAATAATGGAATTCTATCTCTATTGATTCTTATAGTCACGATCCAATGTGATCCATCATTACATCATAAAAACCAAGTGTAAGCTTATTCTAGTGGTGATCCACACATTCTCCATGAATATCTTGACATTGCCGAAGGGATCTCCAAGTGCAAGAATGGAAGATCCTTCACTTGAGATGTCTTCCTTCAATTGCCTTGAGAGCCGCTTCTAAAGCACTCTCCTTGATCCGGTGGAGGATGATATCTCTCATAACTTGAGAGAATTCTTAGAGGAAAGGAATTATCTCTTGGATTGAGAGATTTCTCCAGATCCATCGTGCACAACAACAAATAATGGCTAGGGTTAATGAAATTAATTTAATTGTGATTTATATTACTTTTAATAATAAAATAATGGAATAATTACCCATAGGAATTTATTCATTTCATTTAATTCATAGTAAGACCCCATGTCTAATAATAACATTTGACTACTATTATTACTTTACATGAACCCAGTGAATTACACCTAATATTATTTAATTAAATAAATAATATTATTCCTCACAAATTCACACAAAAACCACATGGTGTTTATATTAATATACATGGTGTGTAATTTTGTTTTTCTATTTTTCTTTATTTCCTCTATCACATTTATTAGACCTTGAATAATGACTATTTATTTTTTAAATAAATATCATTGCATTATTTGGTAAAATATATATTATTTCACCCACAATATATTATCTTGAAGAACTACTGTTGAAATAAATGTGATCTGTCATCCTTGAAAAATTATTAAACCACAATTGGGATTAATCTTTATTCAACTTATTAAATGAATATTTAACTGGGATACTTGGATACACTTAGTGTGTGACCCTTTAGGCTTATTTCTTAGCGGAATTCGGTGGATACTACCTAATGTCATAGGTTAGAGTCTAGAAACAAGACAAGCAACCCATAGAGAAAAATGTTAACACTACAATGATATGTCACCTCAGACAAATGCTAACCATGTATTGTAATCCCTTTGTCATGATATATCCAATCAAGTGGGGTTCATGCTAATTCCATTAACCCATGTGATCAGTTATTCTTTCTTTGACTTCCTGGAATTGAACTTTCCCATTCCTCACCATGGACATGCATTTATTTATGAAATATCAATTCCATCATAGGGCATACAATATCAACTTATGTTATGAAACACAAGGGACAAATCCTTTCTCGCATTATTTATTAATGCAGTATTAATCATGACACAACCAACATATCCTACCTCACTCCAAAAAGTGTGTCATCATAGTTTTTGTCAAGACATCTAAGTGCGTGAGTTTTAATACCCACTAATAATAATCTTAATGTTTGAGGACCAATACACACATCCGCAGAAAGGTAAATCAAATGGAATGTTGAAATGTGGATTTCCTACTAGGGAGTCTCGTTCTCATAATATCCTTCTTGATATTACTAGGGGAACACACCGTGAGAAGGTTCTGAGAAGTTTTATGAATCCTCACCCCTAATGGACTGTATTATTTGTTTCCCCCAAATAACATCACTCAGACATAGAACATATATTAAAGAATAGTGTTATGGGACTTCCGAGTTCTCATCATAGCAGGGAACTGCTATGACCCTTTAGTGAAATATCTATTCTTAGGAAATTATCACATGAATTATTACACATAAGAATAATAAAGATGTTATAAGGTATTTATTAATATTAAAATCCCTGAATAAAAGTTTATCATAAAGTACAAAGTAGTTGGTTTTAGGCCACCAAATACATCATGTTTTAATCTAGATTATCCAAGATTATTTCCCTACCTGAATCACTTTATCCACACCAAATTACATAAAAGACAAATCCTTCATAATTTCCTAAGAATATAATATTAATTTAACAAATTGAATCCCATAAGATTATCTATCTAGGTGTTTAGTCTTACGCCCACTCATCAAGCATCATAGTGATGATCAATTAAATTATCAACCAACCCTTTTAGGGTGATTTCCCCTAAGTGAGTCTATGTAATAACCATATCTACTTTTCAATATCCATACAGGGATGAATTTCTTAGAAAACCATATAATATTTACTTTTCCAAAACATTAGTATGTTATCTAAATTTTAAAATCATTCATTGCATTCTCACTAAAGTTCTCTAAACCAATACAAAAAAACAATCCTTCCCTTTGATTCCTATTATAGAAACCCAAGGAAATCATACATAAATAATAGATTGAATTCATGGTTTACATAATATATTCCAGAAACAGTCACACAAAGAGTAACAACATAAATATATTATCTTATAAAACTTATGATCATTTCCCTATAACCATTCTCCTCTATAGCCTCTCTAAGACATATCATATGACATAATAATCTTCACAGCCTATGAAATGGAAATATTAGAGGGGGTGAGCTTGAATTATATGTAAGAGAAACAGATCAACTATTTATAATATTTAGAGAAAAAATGTTAAGAAAAATACGAGTAATATTGTAATAATATATAAAAATACTATGAGATCATAAGTGAAAAAAATTGATTGATCAATAAAGATCAGGGTATAGGAACATAAGACAAAATAAATGTGAGATAAAATATGTCTTATAAACATGTAATGAATATGAAATCAATACAAAACAAATAATAATATTCTTAGAACATGTATTATCATAAAAATTTAGAATATTTTAAAAATAAGGAATATTTTATAGAATTAGTTCAAAAACATAATTATAAGAAAAAATTGCGAACAATTCCAAGTATGTCTACCATTTAAATTTGTGAAAAAATCCAAGTATTCCCACCCTTTAGTTTTTTTAATAAATCCAAGTATGCCAATGCATGATTATATCATTTTATATTTAACCATAGACAAGGAATTGGATGGTGATATAGGTCCCACCAATATTTATCCATACATATGAGTGCAACTTAAAATCAAATAATTCATATTATCATAAGAAACCCATGGGTAGAAAAATGGGTTATATAAATTTTCCAAATTTAATCTTATAATGGACCATGATCACATTATATAAAAAATAGGATTTCTCTAAAATATCCTATATTAGGTGATTTATAAACCATTCAATTATTAGAGAATAATCATTTAAAAATTAAAATCAAATAAAAACGTTTTTTTCTTAAACAAATATTCGTAATATCATCTTAAAAAGATGTGATTTTATAGTTACACTCTAGAAACCATTTTTTTAAAATAATAGGAAATATCTTAAACATTTTCATTGAAAAAAAATTCCAATAAATAATCCTTTAAAATAAATAAATCATATATCAAAATATGATTTATAAGTGAAGAATACATGTTCACTGAAAAGAAATGCCTTTCAAATATTTAAAAATTCCTTTATTGAAAAACCCACATTATTAAAATGACACTAAAACCATGGTTTTAAAATAAATGGTAATATAATGGTCATTATAGTTAAAACAAATTTTATTTTAAACTAGGGAAAGGATAAAATTAGTGGGAAATAAAAATGTGGATATAAGGGAAAAATCAATTAAAGGAGATAAGAATTATTCTTAACAAAATTCCATTTCCAAAAATAAAATTAGTTTCATCGAAGAGGAATAATTTGGGGTTAAATAGGACTTCCACAAAAAATAAGGTATAAATACAACATAACATTATCATAGTTTAGATATGACCATACATGATTTTTTTTGACAAAGAGAAGTGGTTATGACCCAATGGAAGGATTTGAATCATGAAAACCCTTCACCTTCACACCCTATTAGTCGAATGTTACCCAAAATCATGTATTAAAAAAATTAATTTCTAAATAACCTATTTAAACAAATTATTCATTCATATAACCTTTCATATAATAACTTTTAAAATATTTCATACATGTTTATTATTGAGATTTCATATATTTTCAAAATCAGGTGTCAGAAAACTTGATCAATTTAAACTTGTTTTTAATAGATATTTTTTATTCTGTTTATTCAAAATTTAATTATTAAAATAACATTATAGGTATTGGGAAATTTGTTTTAAAATAATTTAAAAATTTATAATTTTATTTCTTTCGAGATTTTGTAACATTTTGTGATGATGTAATCGAAGCCTATCATGTTTTTCTATGTTTAATGAATAAAATGTGATATATCAATAATAGTTTTATATATTAATATTACGGATCAAAAATATTTTTTAGATATTGAATAAATTATTATCACTTTTTTTACCATAATATAAAATTCCTTAATCATCTATGATATAAACATTACAACATCCCTCTTGTAGGTGGTAAAATTTACATATACAAGAGTGCGTTGTAATGATAGAACAAGTAAGAGAACAATATTATTTAATGGTGATATAACATTTAAATAATCTTGAAAATGTACTAAATATAATATATCTTTAGGAAAATTATTATTATAACCATCCAAGATGGATGGTTATGAAAAATGAACTTCAATATTCATGGAGGTTGTAGTCTGCATGTACACATGACCGACGATCCTACTTCCCAATGAATGGACATAATAATGGTATATGAAAAATGATTATTTAAGAATTGTATTTATGAAATATAAAACATATTTATTTATAAAATCATTCTTTTATACCATACCTGATATGAATTTATAAAAAAACATATTGCGTCGTGGAGGTGGTTGTCCACACGTATGCACGATCGATGTTATTTTGTTTTCCTAGTAGATGTAAAGGATTGAATATTTTTTTCCAATTAATACAATGAAATTTAATTATAATAATTATTCTTATTTTTTTATATTACCATGTTTATAAATAATTTTATGAAGGACCAAAATAAAATCAAAGATTAAGAGAAGGCAATACTCACGTTGTAAACTTCAGTGTTCTCTTGGGAAACTCCTTTGAAGTGAAGGAATTAATAAAAATTAAGGTGAACAGAAAATTTTATAGGTTGTAGAGGTTTCTATTAAGAGAAATAATTCATTGTTTCGAGTACTAATTCTATGTTGAATTGTAACTATGAAAGGGACGAAGAAATATCCTTTAAAAAGAGAAGAAAATGGAACTTTTTAAAACACACATTATTTTTTAATAATTTCATGACAAAGTTCACAAATAAATGGACAAGAATTTTAGATATAGGGGGTGGGACATGATAAGGTATAATTACCTCCCATACATTCATTTTTAGACATGTTAATAGTGATTTAAGGATTTTTTTACTTTTAACCTTTTACCCAAATGATCTTTTTCCATGGAAATTAATTTTTAACATTAGTAATTAAAATTAATGAAAAATTAATATTGGATCCCTTAATATAAATTGAACCACTTTCTTTAACTTTAAAAATAACTTTAACAAAAAAATTCTAAATTTAATAAAAGTTAATTCTAAAACAAACACAATTAATCGAGGAAAAACATTTTGTAGAAAAATAATGTTTTTGAAGATTTAATTTCATATTTAAGATATAATTATCTTGGATACTAATTTTAAAAATATAAATTTATTTATTATAAAATAAATAAAATTTTGGGTTTTTTCATAGAAATACAAAACTAAATTTCACTATATAAACACTTAATTTGAGGAAAAAATCAAAAAACAATTTTGTTAAAGTAACATTTTAATTTAGATATAAAAATATTCGATATGAGATAATAAATTCATAAATTTTTTTAAAATGTATTATTTTATCCCATTAATCCATATTTTTATTACTTAAAATGTTTTTTACTCTTCTCGGATAATATTAAATAATGATAGAATTTTAAAAAGTATAATTTTTTCCAAAATTGTTTTTTTCATTAGGAAATCAAACTTTTTAAGAAAAACTAAAAAATTCATACTAAGTAATTTTTAATGTGAGTAATTAAAAATGAATTTTATTTTATAAACATTAAATTCTATTTTTTAAAATTTATATTTTAATAGTAAATAAATAATACAAATATAATAGATTTTATTGAAGATAACATTTTTTAATATCAACTCTTATTAATTATTTACCTTCTAAATATTAAATGGTTTAAAATATTATTATTTATTACAATTTTTTAAATAATTATCTACTAATATATTGGGGGATTTTATCATTTTGTGTAGCATATAACACAAGTTATCTAACTTAACAATAGTTTAACAAAGTAAAGAATTTCATGTTGTTACAATGTGGATATGTGGTACATGATGATATGATTTATAGAAGATATGGTAGCATTATGACATATGATATTGGGGAATGAGGGAGACCAATTTATTGGTGAAGTGTATATGTGGTACCTTCTTATATTTTCTGGATATTATATTACCTTAATTATGTGTGATATTTCATGAGTGGTCCTTGGTGAGATTTGGGAATTGGTTGAACAAGTATGGGTAACAAGTTGGTCTCACAATTTATTCTCTAAGGAATTAATATGATTCTTCTACTTCTTCATGATATGATTTAAGGAGGATCAGACAGGGTATAAATATATTCTCTATCTCATACACACACATCGGTTTTTAGGGTTTTATGATGAGGTTAGTAAACTTTATGAACATTACTAACTCATGGTGGTTGATGGGGTTGGATGGTGTTTATAGAGTTTCCATTGTAGTACTTGTCTTTGGGTATTTTTTAGATTTTTGGTTTATATATGATATTACATGCATATTGGCACTAGTTTATTTATTATTTTATTGATTTGATTTGTGGTTTTCCTTTATTCCTTGAATTTATGAGGGCAATTAATCTGATTTTTTGGTTTCTATACCCTTGGAACTAGTTACCAACACATAGACTAGTGGAGGCCAGATTTAGGGATAACTCTCATATTTACTATAATCCTATGTTCTCTACCTAATAACCATTTTCTACTAACTATAACTAAGGTCTAATTTATAAATTTTTGTTAATAATTGTTCCATAATACCAATTAAATTCATTATGATAAAAAACAATAAAAAATTCAACATAATGTATCAGTAAGTTACAATTTCTTAATCACGATAGTCATAAAAATAATTATTATACTAGAAATTATTATAGAATATATAAAAACATTAGTATAAAAAATGTATCATTTATTCTTAAGGAGAACATATAAGTAAAATTTGAAACATCATCAGAGTTACTCATAGGGATGATATATAAATTAAATGCATTAAATTAATAAAACATTTACTATGGATCACTAAAAATTAATAAAACCTTAGAAAAACAAATTCTAAAGGATAATATAAATATAATACCATGAAAATTTAAATATTTTATTACATCCCTAGTATTTTCTATACATAAACCCACTCATCTTCTATACTCGACCAACATACCCTTGAAATTTCATGATAATAAAAATAAAAAAATTAACCATAATACCCATGAATGTTATGAGTATGGTTAAATTAATAGGATGGCATAATGGGACCTGAACCCACTACTATGAGATCATTATTCATGCAAGTTCTCATGTTTTTTAATTGATATATAATTACTTGTCATAATTCTTCCCAATTCCATAAATACACATATAATTGACATAAAGATCAAAATCACATGGAGTGTAATATTTAATAAAACGAAATCAAATTTGTATACTTATAAATATATCATGGTAATTTTTATTTCTTTGATCTGAACTCAGAATAAAAATTTTGAGGTGATCATACTCAAAATCCAATCTTTGAGGGAGAATATTACATAGAGAGCATTCTAGGGCTATATCCCTTGAGAATAAGTGCCTCCAAAATTCGAATAACATTATTAAGGGCCATGTTAGGACACTATATTGTTGGGGATCATCTATTATTTTCATTACCTAAGGAAATAAGTGTCAAAATACTATAAATAAACTCATTTAAGGTCATAACATGAAGTAAAATAACTATATCAAACACCCATTACACTTAATTGATAAGTTGAGACTTACTAATAGTAAAAAAATTATAAAAAATGATAGCATAAGTCATATAATTATAATTTATTAAATCACATTTAAATATAAAATATATCTTATTACAGCACAACCACTATTATATCACACATCATAAACATTCATTATGACATTTAATATATTTAGAATACCATTCATTAATTAATAAACTAGTCACCTGAAGAAAATAAATGAATTCCAAATTACCTTTCCATTTTATTTTATTATCTACCTATTTACCATGTTTAGTTGAGAAAAATAGAATATCACATAAATAATCCATTTAAATAATCATATACTATGGAAAATCCACATCACAATAATATTGAGGAAAGTTGATATTTTACAAAAATGATCAACTATCAATGATTTTTGTCAAATTATACCAAGAAGTAATCAAATAATTTATTTTAGTTATTCTAAATTTCCCTCTTATCCTATATTACATTATATTCAAAATTAATCAATATAAAAACTATAGACCTCTCACTAAAAAAATACCATATTTTAACTTATTTTCAATTAAATAAGTTAAATTATCATATTCTTATACTTTGTTAATTAAATGTTTTACACCCATACGATTAAAAATTCAATACATTCTTAGTAAGTTTATTTTAATTAACATAAATTTTATCAAAATTAAATTATTCTTATAAAAACTATTTTTACTAGTATTACTTTTCAATACAATAATTCATTTTTTTCAAAACATGAATGTTATAGAATTGTTTCCAATATCATTTATATGATTTTTAACATAAAACCAAGTACATTTTTTTATTATTTTTTTGGTCTCTTATACTTTGTTCCCATTAAAAAATACACATTAAAACAACAAATTATGATAAAATAAAAGTAGAAATTGAAAATCACATACCTAAATTACAATAAATTTCTTGTAGAAATCTATTGATTTTTTTAGATTTAAATAAACCTTATAAAAAACCCCAAAAATCCACTATAACCCATCCCAGAAGTGTAAAATAATAAAGAGGAATAAAAAATAAAGTACTTAAATTAATTTCATTACTTTAGTCAGATTTATACAAACAAATCATGATTCAAACCCTAATAAATATGAAATCCCATAATAAATATTGATAAAGGGAGATGAATTTAAATATGCGGGGGAGAAGAGAGGGGGTGAGGGTGAGGTAGGAAAGAACAATATCCTGATTTTATTACACTACCCAAGGAATCCCATGGACTAAATATATATATAGTTTTATTATAATGAACATAAATAAAATAGTGGTTTATTCTCCCAATTTGATTCACAATTGATGGATGTTATGTGTCGAATCATAACAAATTTTAATCAATTTAGCAATAATGACAAGAAAATTTATATAAATAGTAATAATAATAATATTCATCAATATTCATCCATGAATACACACTCACACATATAATTTACATAATTAAAACTCATATTATTATTAAAATGATGAATAAAAGTCCATATAAATTAAATCTCTCTCTCTGACAAACACACAGAAAAATTAATAATAATGAAAAATAAATTCACATATAATTATATCTATACATATATTTTTATATCTAATACTATTGATAATAAATAATAAGATTATGAAATATGTGTGTGTGTCTCAAAAAAAATTCTATCATCATAATAAAGTATTTATGTCTTTGAAATTAAAAAAATATTCAACTTAATGATCACTTTCGAACCAAGAAGGAATATAAATATAAACATAATATTGTTACATTAGCTCTTTTAATAATATATATTTAATAATTTAATATAAATACTAGGTGTTGTAATCTATTCACCACTAGACATTTTTCCCTCAAAAATATCTTCAACTCATCCTAATAGATAAAATTTTAAATTTTCATTACTTAGTCAAATTTTTAATCCCAATCTATTACTATATATCTTGTATCATTAAATTCATGAAGATTAACAACTCTCAATCCACCCAATAAATTATCTATCACACCAACTATGTGTCACAATTATAACATGTCAATAAAATGTTGAAATTACTTCATTCCATAACTATATTCAATAAATATCTTTACATTTTTCATGGTTACAAAAATATCCATATTTAAAATCAAAGAAATCACTAGATATGTCCCCCACACCCAAACAAGAATTCTAAATTAGATTCCGAAAAATACATCCATAGTTCTAAAAAAACATGTGCAAGTCCAAAATTGATAATTTTTTACATAATTTTCTTTTAAGACTCTTAGATTTATGAATTTTCTCTCTAAAATAAATCATCCTTTAAATAAAATAAAATTTCAATCATCATTAAAATGATTTAATGGTCTGATCCATGTATAATAGAATGAAAATTTACCAAAAGTGACCCATTGATGTTTTTTCTGTCAATGGTGGAAAAAAATAGACCAACATGCATAAATCCCCAATTTATTATTTCCAGGTCCAGGTTGGGTTCACCATTTTTTCCATTAATAGAGATGAAAAATGTACCAATGTGAATAAATCCATTTTTTATTGTGAAAAAATTCACTATTTTAATTTCCATCAATGGTAGATCAAAATTGGCCAATGTGAATAAAACCCTTTTTTATTGTTACAAGTTTCACATCAGGTTCACCATTTTTGTTTCCATCAATGGTGGGAACTCCCAAAGGTTACCTCATTTATGATGAGTCATGTAATTCTTTATAAACATAGTCATTCATTTGGTGTTTCTAAACCAACAACACATAGAAAATCACATTGGTTGAGGGGATAATATTTTTGGATCATCACACTCTTTTCGGGGGAATTATTGCCTATTATGGGACTCTCTTTTATATTAAATTCATGTTCATAATTATTAACCAAATCCTAATATGGGAATTATTACCCAAATAAAACAATCGGGTGTTGAATCCCTATACTTGAAAAAAGGTTTTTTATTAATTAAACCATATGTATGTAACATATATTCTCTATCTATTTCTTGTTATTTCTTAAAAATGGGTGACTAATTTTTTTTAAGTCGTATAAACTGGAACAATAGAGTTTACAACTATATAGGAAGGTTCATGGTGTTTTTATAATGTTATTGAAACTCTAAGAGGAGTCCTACATATCCTGTGAGAACAATAATCACGACCCACATAGTTCATTTTACATAATTCTAGGTCATGTGATAGGAATACATCATGAAACTTAGTTTCATGAGGAAAATAAACATATGTAGACATTTAGTCTTTGTGTATGGATCTCTAGCCTTAAGAATCCATCCTATATATCTTTCTTGTAATGAGAATCAGGTTCTTTGTAGTTCATTTTTTCCTCAACCTACTATTGGGTGGGGATGGATAACTAATACCCATAAGGTCTATTTCCTCAGATTGTATAAATATGGTGATACCTTAAGGACCTACACCAAGGCTTGTGTCTACATGTGGAGGCATTTTCATCATTATGTTGAGAAGGGCATACACACTAAGGTTTCCCAACATGGGAGATTTATGATGCTAGTGATATGTTTTTTTTTTCAAATCCCTAAGCTCACTTGAGTCATTATTGGTGTGAGAAAAAAGAAATAAAAACTTATCATATGCATTGTGGACAGATGTGGGACTTATGCACTAAAGTGTCCCTGATATGGTGTTCTACAGGGAGATCAGACCTCAGTAAGGAATCCTAGATATCCTCCATATAGTATGAATCAAGGTCTTTGTAGTTCAATTTTGTTTCCCATCTTAATGATGGATAAATAATAATTGTGGAATCACAAGGGGTGGGTCTTAAAAATAGTAGTAAATGGAATATGAAGGAACATAAACTGAGGTTGATGCCCATAAAATATAACCCACTCCTGTCTTATGATAGATAGAGAGTGGGGACTATAAGTGGTATACTGAGCATGACTATATGGAAAGAGGATCCCATAAATGATAAGGTTACATGAATGAATAAGCATATTAAATTATTAAAAATTCTTATATGAATGCGAAATAATTGACCAAAGACTCATGGTTCGGGGGTTTATAGGATTCAAAGGTACATATAGGAGTCTTTCTGTTGGATAAGGCTGAAATGTTTGAGGACGTCTCCATAAAACTTCCAAATTCTTCACATAAACCTATATGACATGTCCATGGTATGCCACAAGATCAATCCTGAAATGTCAGAGGGATATTTTTCAATCCATCTCACATAAATGAGGACTATTTAATGATCCATATTACATTCCCATGGTTTTCTCATGAACTTTAATGACATGTCCATGGTGTTTTCTTGACATGTTGAGGGTGTCTTCCAGACATGGCTAACACATCTTGAGGTCTTCACATGAAAAAAATGACATGTCATAGGGTCTCTTCGTGATCAAGTATGACATATCAGGTGGCCTTCTTATGATAAGTCCAACATGTCCATGGTGCTTCACATGATAAAACATGACATTTATTGTGTCTTTCACATGAACCTGTCTAAAATGTCCAAGTGCTTTTCAGGAACCCCGATGACATGTTTTAGGACTTTGTATAAACTAGATAACATGTTCCTTGTGATTCAAGTGAACCTTATGTAATGTCTATGGTTCTTCACATGAACCTATCTTACATATAATAAGGTTATCATGTGATTAAGATCCAATAATTGAGGTGTGTCACACGATCCAACTAGCATGATAGAGGGATTCACATAAAATTGATGACATGGACAAGGAAAATCATTTGAACCTAGTTGACATGACCATGGTGTGTCACATGATCCAAGATTACATGTCATAGGTGTCTTTACATTATCAAGGAATTGATCATGTGAAGTGCACAAATTACTTTATGTGAATAACAATGTATCCTTCTTCACATGAGGCTTCCATAATTTTCAATATTCTTCATGTAAATGTTCCATTATTTTCTGGTAATTTTTCTATTCAGACATCATTTGATTAACTCAACATGCCTAAGGAAATTTATGAGATCATTCTAACATGTGATAGATCATTTTCTTGATAAATGAAATGATCTGGAAAAGTAAACATGAATATTGTGTAATCCCTTAAGTCCCTCACAAATATTTATCTAGCGAAAGACTCTTGAGATCGCATGATCCTTCACTCTGGGAAGTTTTCTCTTACCTATGTGTTTTTTATATGTATTGAGGGAGGATTTCATATGCATTTATATCTTAAATCTATATCACTTTCTACAACAATTAACTCTCATATATCAGCATGAGTCTGTGGAAGGATCATTTATATAAGGTATCACACACTTCAGATGATCCCCAACATGTTATCAATGATGTCATCTTTGTGTCTTATAATAAAAAACGATCATGTGATCACTCCATCATTATAATATTTATTAATCTAAGGATTTACAAAGGCATTTCAGATAATCAATCCATAATTCCAAAACAAATTTCTTCTAATGGAATCCATATGTCCAATAACCATCACATCATCGAGTTAACATGATAAGGGACTTTTCAAGATTATATTGATTATATACAAGTCTTTGTGAGATCGAGACATATGTAAAAGTTTATTTTTCCTGATCGAGCTAAATCACTAGGGGCCCTTCATGAGAATAATATGGCCTGTCAAAGGGCCTTCACGTGGTCAATGAAATGATCATGCGATGCACATAACCTCTTCATATATAAAACAATGTTACTCTATTCACATAAGGATCCCATTAATTTTATATTTTCATCACATTATCCAATCATTCTATTGTTATAATTTTATTAATGGATGTGTATCATGATGAGGAGGACTCATCTGGAATCCTTCATATGACCATCGGGATCATCTGTAAGCCTTTATGAGATCAATACGAAAAGTAAAAGGGAATTATCATGATAAATGAACTGATCATGTGACATGCATAAGCCATTGAAATGTAAAATAACATAATTTTCTTAACCTAAGGATTGTTTCATTTTCTAATATTCATCATATGATCCCCTTGGGTGTTTATCAGATTATTTTCAATAGAAAAGTCATATGATCAGGGGGAGTCATTTAGAATCCTTTGTATAACCATCATGGCCCATTTTAAAGACTTTGCGAGATAAAGATAGCATATCAAAGATCATTCGGGTGATTAGTGAATTGATAACACAATGAACATAACCCCATCACATTAAAAATGATGTAAATACTTTTACATAAGAGATCCATCATTTCAATGTTTTATTTCATGATACCCTTAGAAAAATATCAAAATTTTATCAATTGACATATCACATTATTAATGGGACTCATATAGAGTCCTTCACATGACCATCATGGCTGGTCTGGAAGCCTTAATGGGATCAATATGGCATGTCAAAGGGACTTCATGTTATTAATGAACTGATCATGTGAATCACATAACCCCATCACATGAAAAATATTATACCTCCCTTAAAGTAAGGGTTTCATCATTTTTAGATTTTTATCTCATGACCCCATTGGGAGATTGCCTGATGTTTTTTAATTGACATGTTTCATGACTATGATGAGTCATCTGGAATCCTTCACAGGACCATTGGGTCATGTCTATATGATTTTGAGAGATCAATCTGAAAAGTCAAAGTTCCTTTTAATGATCAGTGAATTGATCACATGAAGTGAATAACCCCTTAATGTAAAAAATGTAACCCCCTCCACATAAGGATCAGAACATTTTAAGCTTTTATTGTATAAATCCTATGAATTTTTCCCATATATTGTCTATCAGGGAACCACATGATCAAATAGACATATCAAATCACCTTCATGTGACCAAGTCAATTTTCAAAGAGTCTATCACATGATCATGGAAGGCTTGTTTGAGGGTATTCACATGATCATTAACTGATTATGTGAAGCGCATAACCATGATGTGTTAAAATCAACATAACTCTCTTCACATGATTCTTCTGTCTTTCTCAAATTTTATTTTAAAGAAGAGATTGGGATATTTTTATTTGTCATGTTGTATGATAAAAAAGACTTATCTGAGGGAATCCTCATGATTAATAGTGAAGTCTGATAGGGATTCTCATGATCATAGGGACATGTGAGAGGGGATTCACATGATCATGAACATATCACATTAAACACATAACCTCTTAGTGTGATGTTCCTAGATTTATGAGATTTCAAGTGTCATTAAAGGTCACAAGGCTCATGTGACACTAAAAATTAATCTCTATATAGACATGATGATCCTTTCTTTACATTGTTGAGAAAATAATACCTATGTTTCTAGTATTTCTCAGATCCTAAAATTGTTTATGCTCATTTTTTGGGTGTAAACAAATTCCCTCCATCCATCAAAAGTTATGTATGAAGGAAAAAATACTTAATTATGATGATGTAAATGTCCACCTGAGTCTCTTGGTATTCATCTAGTTGGTATTTAGAGGTTATTTTGGTCTTATGAGTGACTATTCATATTTCACAAGGTTCTGTATAAATAGAGGAGCATGAGTCCAGTCATATCACTTATCAACCACACCTCCAGAGCTATCACAATTTTCTCCCTCACATGATTTATTTATTAGACCATTTCACCTAACCACATCACAAGAAGCATTTGAAATATATTATTTCAAGGTATCATTACCTAACCTCTTCATGTGATCCCTTCATCTTAAAAACTCATGAAAAAACCTACCAACTACCCAAAAGTAATTCACTTGAACTATGATAAAATTACTTGACCACTAGGTTAATTTTCATGATTCTCATGTATATTAGGGTATATCTTAGGATTTATTAATATTAAATCAATTCACATGAACTTTACATGGTCACATGAATTAAAATCCCAAAATGAATCATTCGATCACAAAATTTTACATGGGCCATCTGATCTGTATGATTTATAATAGGTCTTCCGATCATAAACCCTAATATGGGTCACATGATTCATGTTATGCTGCTAGTGCTATGTAGTTGTTTTACTCCTTTTGATAATTTTATTTACTCATATGAAAAAATTATTATATTTTGGTCTATAATTATTCAAGAAGAGTGGCTACAACAACATTGTCTCATCAGAATTACATGGTTGAAAATTTGGATGTCGATTAATATCTCTTTATCTAGTCATCTCAATTGCGTATACCGAACCTAATGGGAAAAAATATTATGGAGTATCCTTATTCAGATTCATTACCTGTATACAGGTTCAAACTCAAAAATGATTCTCTTATCCCAGTTATCCAATTGATGACCATTTCTCCTTCTTGGATCTTGAATACCCATAACAAATTTTGAGAAAATATTGCTCATGTGGGAACTTCATTTCTAAGTAGAAACACTTTAATGGGTATATGTTAAAGTTTATTCTATCAAACATCAAATATATCTGCCATGAATTTGATCCTAACATTCATATACACTGATCATTAATGATGAAATATTATAAAAATATGATGATGATATGGTTTATGATTGGGGCCTTCGATCAGGAGGGAGCTTTGGGATGGATTGTGACAGGCCTTTCTAGGTGCAGCATACCACCACAAAATTCTCTATTGAGTGAAATTAAATTGGAATGTATGAGGTAACTTATATTTAGAAACCCAATTATTATTGTAATATTAAATTAATGATATAATTAGTCATCCTATGGATTAAAGATACAAATATATTTCATAAGATGCATGGTGAAGTCAAATTTAGACTTTGGGATATTGAACAAATTAGCAGCACACCAATTTTGGGAGATATGTATGATGATTTTATTACTTCATTATCTTCCTTAGGTAATGTAGAGTAGACCAATAACATTTATAAGGAGATCATAAAACTAGATGAGAAGACCCTTGGGACGACCCCACTTCGTGGGCGGACATCCTATTTAAGAAATGGGTGGGATTGTTTTATCAAGAAGTCCCATTCCGAACCTGAAGTTAAGATTCGGAATGCCTTCCCATCAAAGGATCCTCGTCAGGCTAAAGGTACCTACTGTTCTATGGGTTAATAAGGTTAATTAAATGATGAGGGTTAGGTGGTTATTCCCAAAATTCAATGATTCATTCAATTAGAATGATTTCATGGAGTGTACCAGAGAAGGTACCTGCTTCAAAACTAGAAAAAGGGTGGATTCATTATTTCTAGTATCTTATTTTCAGGTTCCATGGAAGGAGGAAACAAGATAAATTTTTTCCATTCCTATATTATCCATACTATGTCACCTTTTACACCATATTTATATGGATGATCTGTGTTGTGGGGTTGGATAGAGGCTCACCTGGGAAGATAATTATGTTTAAATGATTATAATATGCATGTTATCTAGTTCAATCCCTTTTTATAGTGAATTACTAGAGTAAGGGCCATTATTCTGAAGAACTCAGAAATCAGGTCCCACTAGAGTCACAATAATACCTTCTCTTTCACACCATATGAGGAACATATCGGTGGTATAACTGATAATGGAGAGCGAGACCTTGAGGTTTGATTTTACTTTATTTTGATTTGTAAGTGAATTATCTCCTCCTAGATTGATGGTAAAAGTATTTACAAATGGTATGTATCATGTTGAATTGGTAATCAAGTTTGATGAATTTAATCTAGGTGTCCTTCCACTCTACATGATAGATCCGAAAGGTATCCTATGGTGGATCACCAATTTTGGTTGATGTTTACTAGATAAGAGACTCAAAATCAGCTAATTTATCTCAAACCATCACTGAGATTGGTTTTTCCAAGACCATATTGAATATATAGATCCACTAAAAACCCTAATGTCTTGTTATTCACATTTATACTTAAGTCCACATATCTATTGTTGATGATTGAGGCTTATTTAAGACCTGGAAAGCAGATTTCTTCCTTCAAACCCATGACTTCAGAGATTCATCACATGGAATTTAGACATCTAGAATTAGTTTTTATCACAAAAGGTTCCATTAAGTGTAGCTACATCAATAAAGGCACCCGTGAGTGATGTCTAGAACTGGATGTGCATTCTCAATGCATTTTATTGATGGGAAGTTTGGAGGAAATATAAAATGATACTATAATATTATCTTTTTGCATCAGGTGATGACAGACTTGGCAGGATTTACACCTGTTACTACTCTCAAGAGAAGTAACTTTAAAGATCATCCAACTATTGTTGAGGCCTTCCTTCAAGACCTATATGCAGTGTTCAAAAGTGTGAAAGTTAAAATACCCTATTCACTTGGTTCTCAATATGATAATAGTTTCCGTTGATTAATAGGATCAACCTACCAAGGATGAAGAGGTAAGAATAACTTTACTACCACTGGGAAATGAAT
This sequence comes from Viscum album, assembly GCA_963277665.1. Classification (NCBI taxonomy): domain Eukaryota; kingdom Viridiplantae; phylum Streptophyta; class Magnoliopsida; order Santalales; family Viscaceae; genus Viscum; species Viscum album. Next base: position 1,891,847,505 of record OY728135.1, read on the forward strand.
TAATTCCCACTAAAATCATGTTGATATATATATATATAGAATTTTATTATGTATTGAAGGAATCTGAAGGGGCCCCATCACTCTTGATATCTCCAATGTATTCCCCTTGGGGTAAGACCACTTAGGTTGACCGTGAGGATGATGAGGATACTAAGGAAGAAGGTTATCCTAGTTAGATGGAGAAAATGAAGGTATTGGTTACTGGTCCTAAGGCTTTATGGTCTACACCTATGTTAGTTCCATCCTTAGTGTTTTCGGTATCATCCCTTTATAGGTATCCTTCCACGAAGAGGATAAGAAAAAGAATGTTCTCCAAGCCATCAGAGATTTATCTCCTAAAATCCTTTATTAAGTGATACAATTTAATTCTTCTCCTTCATAGGAAATTTCGATAGCTTGTTCCAATATCTCAAAAGTTTTAGGTCCTCACTGAGCCTAGGTGGATAAACATACATCTATTCCATAAAATATTGGTAATCTTTTTGCTGCTTCATAAGAAACATTAACATTGGGACCAGTCTCCCAAGGGGTGGAAACAGTCAATGTGCTAGAACAGTTAGACTTGGAATCTTCCACTGACACTATATAAAATTTTCTCTTTGACCTATCATGGGAAGACACACTTTTGGCAGAGTTTGATGTTAGTAGCTATTCTACCACTAATTTATCCCTGATGGAATCATCTCTGGGAAAGGGTAATAGCTACTTTGGAGACCAAACATATTGTCCAATTTTTATTAGGTCTTATAATATTTATTTACCCTTATAGTCCTTAAAGGTTTTGTATAGACTATGCCGATGGAGAAAACACCAGTGGTTCTTCCAAGTTGCTTGCCACATTAGATCATCACTTCTTCTCCAGAAGATGGGATTGAGGAGATAAGTGTTTCCATTGATGTAAATGAAAAAGTTACATTCCCTTCATTTTCTAGGGCCATTTATTATCTTAAAACCTCATATGATTCATATTCTGATTAATAATCCTCTTTACCATACATTATAGTAACTTTACCTCAGAGCCCAGAGGCCCGACCCTTTTTTCTTCAAGATTCTCCCCAACTGGGTCGACTAACATCAAATCTGAATCTATACCATATTTATCAAATAATAAAATTATAAGTCCCCCACTCAGTGTCTTAGTCTCAAAATATATTTCTATTCCTAGATTATACTTGATTCTAGGATTACTGTATGCATCACTTCATCAATTGATGTAGTGACAGGTGTGGGGGGATATTTGGAGCCTAATCTGAGAGGGCCATTTGGATGAGATGAAGGAATGATTGGGTCTTCTCAAAAATATATTTTTTGACTTTTAATTTGTGGAATTTGACTATATGGTTCTCTATATATGGGTCAAAGAAGTGATTTCTCTGAGATAATACATGAGGGCCCTAGAATTGAGGGTAATAAATTAGAGGAATCATCTACAGTCAAAAGAAGTTGGGATGAGGACCTAGATGCGGTTTACTTTCATGCGATAGATTTCATGACTATCCAAAACATAATTAACATTAGGATGTATAAGAGTGGTATACTATAGTATGAAGGGAGTTACATTGATTTTCACACATTGTGGTAATCTGCTTCACATGATTGGTTAATGATCAAGTGAAACCCCTCAGATAAGCCTTCCTTTACCATGTGAACGAATCATTAATAAGTGACCTGATCTCACAAATAAAATTTGACATATCTATTTGATCATTTGATTCCCAAATATAAAACTGATTGAATAAAATCATTATATTTATACAAAAAATATGAATATTAGGACATCCTTATGTGAAGGGAGTTACACTTTTTTTCATGCCATGAGGTTATGAACATAATGGGATCAGTTCATTTACCACATGAAGGCCCTTTGACAAGCGATATTGATATTGAAAAGGATTATAGACAATACCTAATTGTCATGTTAATGATTTTATAGGATTCCTCATGTTCATGCGACATATCGATTGGTAAACATTTGAAAATCACCTAAGGGAATCATAAAACAAAAGGATGATAATTAAGGAACCCTCATGCTAAGGGAGTTATGCTATTTTTCTTTTGAAGGGGTTATATGCTTTACATGATTGTTTCATTGATCATTTGAAGGCCCTATATCCATCCATCTTGATCTCATGAAGGCTTATAGATGATCTCTAATGTTCATACAAAGGATTCCAAATGAGTACTCTTAATCATACGACATGTTGATTAGAAAACATATCATAGTATTCAAAGGAGATAATTTTATGGATATATAAAAATGAAAAGACCCTTATGCAAAGAGAGTTATACTATTTTTCTTGTGAAGGGGTTATACTCTTATCGTGATCTACTCAATGATCATATGAAGGCCCTTTGACACACTAACATGATCTCATGGAGGATTCTATATAAGAATTAATTATTATATATATGATTCCAGATTATTCCTCCTGAATGTGTGACATGTCAATTGAAAAATATTTGAAAATTTACCAAGTGGATCATGTGACCAAAATCTTAAAATGATGACACCCTTATACGAAGAGAGTTACATCATTTTTAATGTGAAGGGGTTATGTGCTTCAAATGATCAGTTCATTGATCACATGAAGGACTTTTAACATGCTATATTGATCTTAGAAAGTATTTTATATGATACATGATGGTCATACTAAGGATTCTAGATAATTTTTCATGATCATGCTATATGTTAATTGAAAAAAGTCTAAAAATCTCCCAAGGTGATCATATAATAAAAATATGAAAATGATAGGATCCTTATGAGAATCAAGTTATGTTGTCTATTATGTGAAAAGGTTATATGATTTTCATGATCTATTAAATTATCATGTAAAGGCACTTTGACATTCCAACTTGATCACACGAAGGGCCCTGGATGAGTTGGTTTGATTGTGCAAAATCCCTTGACATGTAGCATGATCTCATCAAGACCTCTTGATGTGTTAGTGTGATCTTATTAGGGACCATTAAAATTTCAACTCGATCATGTAAATTTTATCAGATATATATTTGATTATGTGAAAGTTATTTTTGAATCCCATATTGATTATGAAAAACACCTTAGACTGATCATGGGATTAAGACATCTGGTAATGAAAGAGTGATTATATGATCACTATTAATCATGATACACAAATATGAAGTCATTGATAAAGAATATGGGGATCATATGAAGTGTGTAATACCTTATTTGAATTATACCTTTTCCTAATGAAGAAGAAATATGGGAGTTAAGAATCATAAAAATCAACAAAGATTTTGGATGGATATGTCTATAAAATCCCCCATCGACACATAGGAAAAAACATAGAGGTGAGAGAGAACATCTGATAAGTATATTTCAAGCATTCATTTTATGATGTTTTAAATAATTAATTTCTTCAATTAATTGTATATTCTTTCCTATTTTGGAATTTATTTAATTTTTTTTGATTTTTTATAGTAAAAAATAAATATTTTAAAGAGTAATGAAAAGAGTTTTAAAAATTATCTAAAAGATACTTCACTCCATGAGTGAAGCTCATGGTGTGAAAATAGGTTTTTTAAGAATTTTGATGCTAGAAAATGGGACGGAACAAGATTACATGTCATATAATCCAATTACACATCATGACTTCATTGGAGAGGAAGTAAACTAGTGAGGCAATTTGTGAATTCAATAAAAATTATGAAACATCATTACATTCCGTGAATACCAATTTCACAATGTGATATTTTTTGGGACATGTTTTTGGAGAAGAAATATGATGTGATTCACAATATCTGATGGTTTAATGGTTACATTTCATGAGTCACACTTTCACACCATGAAAGAAGTCAATGTTTCAAATCCACGTAAGTGATTTTCATTGATTCATGATATGCTGAGGAGAATGCAGATCAGGATTACATGACATGTAAACACATTACACATTGTGAAACTTATCTGGTAGAACCATTTTGAAGCCTATTAATAGAGGGCTTACCTTATGGTGTGAAGATAATTCTGAAGTGAGACTCGATAAGGGACACCCACTAGACAAAGGTGCAGTTGATGCTTCACCACTTTTGTATAGTATTTTAATTTCTTTCAGTTATTCACCGACTCATGGTTAGCATGAGCGCGTGATTTATTCATGTCTAGGAACACATGATGAATGAGGATTGAATGGAGAGGTATTTAAAATTTGAATACAATTCATGTTGGGATTCCATATTTGTTCTTCAATTATTTACATACCCTAAAATTTTCATGCATAACCATTATTAGAGGGGTTGTGGATTAGATTTAATTTCATTCATTATTTGAGAATGAATATTTCTATAGTCAATTGAATGCATTTATTTTATATGGGATCTAGGATTTAAAATTCCAACATGACCATTAGGGTTGTAATTTATGTATGTTTAAACTAGTTTTTGAGTTACCAATTAATTTCAATCCTCAATACCTAGCCATGAGAAAAGGAGATTTTGGGATAGAGTGCATTTTTCATGACCATTGGACTCATTGAGACATAATTCTGATAACTGCATTATTTCTTAATTATTTATTTCATACCATGTCATTCCATGAACCTGGATTCATTATTGCCCGAAACCCATTTTATATTTTCTTCTCCAATTTTCTCCACCAATCAAATGACTGATAGTTTAGATTTAATTTCATCAAATATTATTTAGTAAATGTTTATTTTATTTCATTGAAATTTTATCAAACCCTATCTCTATGGGTCTGACCTCAGACATTCAATTTATATACAACCCTATAATTCAGTGCATTGTTTGTTTTGTGTTTATAAATTTCTAAATTTGGTAAGCAAATGGGAACTAATGATGACCATGAGGATATCAACTTATCATAGTGAATTATCACACATTCTCAAGAGTATTCCACTAGATAAATATCAATGTGTAACTTAAGGAATTATAAGATATGTTTATAAACTTTTTTGAACATTTAATTGATCAGAGAGAGGATATTTGATATGTCAGTTGCCTCATGTAAAGGGATTTAGACATATCTACTTGGAAAAGAGATGCCTCAATAGGAAAACACCTAAAAAATATAGGGAAATTTACATGAAGAAGACTGAAAATAATATAATCCCCATGAAAATAAGGACACATTAGTCTTCACCCAACAGATTTGCATTCTTTTCATGATCAATTCCTTGATCACATAAATACACCCTAGACCTATCAGTTCTGGTCACATAACACACCCCAAACATGAAAGTCAGGTTCACATGAAAACCCTTGGACATGTTAGTAGGTTTATGTAAATCCATCAATCATGTAAGTTGGATCATTCAACACACCACATTCTTTTCTGAATTATCATGAGACAACCTTTAGATACGTCACCCAGGTTCATGTGAAGAAACTTTTACATATTAGTAGGTTTATGAAAAACACCTTGGACTTGATAGTTGGTTCCTAAAAAGTATTTAGATTTTTCATCTAGGTTCATATAAATTCCTTATACATTTTAACTAGGTTCATGTGAAATACCCTGTACATGTCAGCTTTGATCATGTGAAGAAACATGGACATGTTGCCCTTTTCATGAAAATGCCCCGTGTTGTGTCATCTTTGATCATGTAAATACCCTCAGACATGATATTTTCGATCACACAAAGATACCTAGATGTGTTAACCATGTCTAAAAGACACCATGAACATATTAGGAAGACAACTTGAAAATTTCATCCAGGTTTATGAGAAATATTTGGATGTGTCGGCCATATCATGCTATATTCCTTATTCATATCATCCAGTTCAGACAACAGCCCTTAGACATGTCAACATTGATCACGTGACATACCTCAAATGTTTCAGAAATTATTAGGTTAAGACCTTGGTTATGTCAGGAAGACACCCTCAAACATGTAATCCTTATCCAATAGTAATAAACTGATATGAACCATAAAACCAAGTGATACCGCAACTATGAGTCTTTGGTCAACCTTTCCACTTTCATATGGGAAGTTCCCTGAATGGACTAGTGTTATGAATTCATTAAACCTTATCAGTAATAGGATCCTCATGACATAAAATCATGTTCATTCGACCACCCATGGTCCCCAATATCTATCCATTAGAGAATAAGAGTTGGATATCTTTCATGGGAATCCACCTTGGTGTAATTCTCTCGATATTTTATTTATTCTAGTTCATAGAACCCAACCCTTTCACCATTCTTCATCATCCATAAAATGATTAGGAAACATAAATGGTCTATAAAGACTATGATTCCTACTATAAGTAGGATATATAGGATTCCTTAGTAATTCTTGAGTTCTATATCAAACAATCCATCAGGGATGCTTTAGTGCATAAGTCCTATATCTATATACAGTGCTCCCGATCACTTGATATCTCTTTTGTCTCCCATAGAGCATGAATCATGTGATATTTTAGATTTTCAATGATCATATCAATATCATCATAACCCCCACCCTACTCTATGGAACCTCAAAACGTAATTCCCACTCAATATCTTTATAAAAATGCTTCTGTACATGGGATTCCACCTTGGCGTAGGTCCCTATTACATTACAATGCTGATAAAATCATGGGAGATAACCCTCAAGGGTATTAATTGTACATCATTGACCATTAGTGTGTTGAAGAAAAACCAAATTATGAAGAATCTAATTAATTTTACAAGAATGTTAAGTAGGATGTCTTCTTAAAGCTTGAGCTCCATACCTAATACCAAACTGCCCACATATATATCATTGTGGCATGAAATTAATATGGATGGTGTAGTACTATCATATAATATAAAAATAAATCAGACAAACTATGTGGGATTTTATTATTGTTCTCAAAGGATACATATGATATCTCCTGGAGGTTTAATCCCATTATTGAAACACAAATATCCTTCCCAATTTGAATTAAATTCTATAGTTTCTGGTCATAAAGCTTCAAAATCAAATTAGTTACTCATTCCTACGAAACAATAGAAAATATATGAATAAAATTTAATAAAAAATATGGTATAAATAATAGAACACCCTTATTAATGTACATGGATTCTACACCCATTTGTTTTATTAGTATAAACAGCCTTATATTAGGATTTGGGAAAGATTAATAAACATACCATAAATCTATAATAGAGTCTTGAAGTAGAAAATAATTCCCCCAAAAAGGTTGTGAAAAACCTGACCTCCCATCCTCTTGAGAAACGTGTGACTCAATGTGTCATTAGGTTTGAAACCCCAAATTCTTGCATGAATTTAGAAATTAGTCTCATTCCTCCTTACAGATGAAGGAATCATTGGGAGTTTCCACATTTGACAGAAGGATAACTAGTGAACTCGATGTGAACCTTACTATAATAAAAAAGGGATTTATACACATTGGGACATTTTTCTCCACCATTAATAGAAAAACTGGGGAACCCAACATGAACCTTGAAACAATAAAAAGGGTTTATATGCTGGTGTCACCTCTTTATTATAATGGGAAGAGTCTTTGAACTTACTTATGTTAATGCTTGAAAATCATTATTCAAATTCATCCAATGAGATTTATGTTATGTGATAGTATATTTTTTAATAATGCATAATTTGAAGAAATATATTCCATGTGTTGAAAAGACTCACTGTGAGAAAAGAGTCACTAACATAAATGACTCACCACCAAAAACATTTCACCATATGTATTGAATCACCATCAGAGATGAGTTACTTCTAGACTTGACTCACCGCTGAATACAAGTCACCCCCAGATGAAATACCATCAGATGAGTCAGTGCTAGACTTTAATCAACACTAGAGAAAACCTAATTTAAATGAGTTTACATGGAATATGATTCACAGTTGAATATGAGTCACCACTAGATGACCTCCCTTCAGATATTCCACCGCTGAATATGTTTCATCGCCAAATAACCTATTACTATCCTGAATCACTGCTAGCCTGACTCACCTCAAGATATGATTCATAATCAGCATGTGCCACCATCTCTATTTGGAGGCATATAAATTAAATTATCTCAATCGGTATATTATGGGAACTAATGCTATGGATTATTTAAGGTTTTTTCTTTATTTATACCAATGATGCATTGAAGACAAAATCATATCCCATTATGAGGTTTTAGTAAATATTCATGATTATCCCTAAATGGATATTCATTCCTCTAGTTATATATATTCTTGAAGGAGTATCTCTCTTAGATAAAACATGATGATGAAGTTGAATTACAATATACTAAAAAGATTATCATTCGGGATATTACATGCTTCAATCCTATATAATTTCATATATGAATGAGTAAAACTCATTTAAGATCAATATATTTTCCTACAGATATAAAAGAGAACATTGTAATGATTTGTATCACTACTAATTTCAGAGAAACATATGGATATCCTCACAAAGAAACGTCCCAGGAGTCTCAAGTATTTGGAGAACATCAGACCGAGAAACACTACCTTTTCTATTTCTTATTGATTTCACATTCAATTTGTTTATTTTACAATAAATTAGTGTGTTATTCATTTTTTATCAACACACAGTAACTATTTTTCTAGAACTGAAGAATAATGAATATAATATTCACTCACTTTTCATATGTATACCCAAAATTATTCCAGAAAAGGCATCTAAGTGGCCTGTATTTTTCCACCTGATAATTGTGGAAGAGGCCCTATGTGGACTGGTCACCTTTTATGTTGTTGTTTGTATATCCAATCTAGGTTTTGGATTATATTATAGTTATATAATTGGATTTGTGGTAGTTTATTTCCATGTAAAGGGGATTAGGACTCAACTTGAGACTGAACCCCTTATTTTATTCACACGAGTGTTTCTTATTACATTATTTACAAATATTTAAACTATAGTTTTGTATGGTGAAAAGATTCTGGTACTTTTAAAGTTAATCTTAATTAAAATTTATATAGGTATTTGATTGAGTAAATTGATCTAAAAATTTAAATTAATTTTTATATTGTTCTAACTGAGAATTAATAAACCTTGGAGGAAACTTTTTAATGATCAAAATTATATTAAACTACCATTTTGACTATTTGGGAGAATTTATTTTAATTGGATGATTTTATTTTTACTTTATTTTAATAGAAATTTCTATTGGGGAATCAATTCACACCCTCTATATTTTTTCACTCTAAAAAACATTTGGTATCATAGGATTTCAAAATATGTTTCAACTGTGATTTTAGTTTTGTATTAATATCTATATTTTTTGTTAGTTCTAAAATTAAGACTTTAGTGGATAATAGATTAGAATGTTATGATACCAAAAATACTCCTGTATTAAATGGGAATAATTATTATTAGTGGAAAATAAAGATGAAAATGCATATTTAGAGAAAGTTTTTTTAAAATTTTATTGCTATTAAAGATAAATGTGAAATAGCTATGACTACTAGAAACACATGGGTTGATGCTACTAAAAATGATTATAATAATAACTATAAATATATGAATGATATTTATTGTTATTGGGATGATGAATAATTTAATAGGATATATACATTGAAAAATTATTTTATAATGTGGTACACTCTAGCTGTTTCTATTGAAGTAACAACTAATGTTAAAAAATGTGGTTAAATAGTTATAAAATTAAATTTAAAATTTTTTAGATGAAACATGTTGGGATTATTTCTTAAATGTATGATAGGATCAATGAAATTATGAATAAAATTCACCCCATGTAGAATTCTATTTTATATAAAGACTCTGTGATCGGCTGTTAAGATGTTTACCTAAAAGATAGAGATGAACCTCAGTTTCAATTAGAGAATGTTGTGATATTAATAAGCTAACTATTAGAGATATAATTTGAAAGTTAATGACATACAAGGAAGAAATAAAAGTTAATAGAGATGATGAAGATTAACCAATATGGAAATATTTAATATTCAAATCCACTGCTTCAAAACAGAAATAGAATGTTCATGTTGAAATCTCAAGTGATAAAGAATCACGAGATGGGTGTGATGAAGAGTTGAAACATCTCAATATAAAGTTTAAAAGGTTTTATAAGAAAAATAAATTCTATATGAAACCATGATATAAAAAAATATGATACTATAGGAAATTTGAAGGACTGAAAGAGGATTGATACTCATAATGAGATCATCAACTATTAGTGTAGGAGAAAATGGAATGCTAAAGATGGATATCCCAAACCGAAGTATAAAAAGAAGGATGGATAATATGATAAAAAAATTAAGTAATGAAAGAAAATTGGAGTTATTAGGAAAAAATATCAAGTTATTTAGACACTACCTATGAAGAAAATCATGACAGAGATAATATTTTTTTCATTGACAACACATATGAGTTATCCAATGCACTTTTTACTTCTCCAACACATATTTCTAATCATTACAGAGAAGAAAATAATGATGAAAAGATGTATAAATAATATATGTTTTAATACTGTAACATGACAGAAGATACTTTGAATGAGATTAAGGGTAAAAATAATACCTTTAAGAAACAACATTCTTTGACTATTAATTTTAAATATGATATTGCTCTAGAAAAAGTGAAAAATGTTAAACTATTAAAGGAAAATACAAAATTGAAATTGTATAATGAGAAAATGAAAAATGGTGTATTGATTTTAACTAATGGGAGAAATGATATCACTAAAACACTATGAAAATAGATACCACCTTAGTACATCATTGGATTAGGTTACCAACCTATAAAAAGGAGAATTATTAGGAAGAGTTTTATTCCTAAATATAGTTTTAGAAATTCTTCTACAAACTTTTATTCAAATAGACCTAATAATGTATTTATTTCTAAATGTTTATAAACTAATTATATGAAACTTATTAAATAATTATGGGTTCTAAAATCTCTAATTACTAAAACATATGAACCCAAGAAGAGTTGGGTACCTAATCATTATTTTTGTAAAAAATGTGTTGTAGGAAACCTGTTTGAAGAGATCCAAGAAAAGTATATGGTACCTAGATAACGACTATTCTAGATACATGACAGAATATTACTCAAGCTTCAAAATTTGATAAAATCTTATGGGGGACATATCCATTTTGGTGACAATACCAAATAGAAAATAATTATCCTTGTACATGTTGGTAATTCTATCTCAGTTTTAATTAATAATGTATTATTTTTGAATGGTTTAAAATATAATCCTTATAGAATCTAATATCTATGCGATGATGGTTTCCATTTAAAATTTTAATACAATTCTTGTAATATTTTTTATTCTAAAAATGCATCATTATTTACTACATTAATAATATTTAATTTTTATTCTATTGACAAAGATTCTTTATTTTCTCAAAATATTTATTTTATAAGAACCTTTCACAAGGAATATTGGATTTGGAATAGGAGAATAGGCCATTGAATTATTCAACCACTTGAAAGATCACTACAAGATAGTCAGTCAAAGATCCACATAAACTTGTATTCCTAATTTAATCTTTTAACCTCTCTTAAAAAGGGAAACACAACAACATATATTTGAAATCAAAGAAAGAATTTTAGCTTCTCAAACCTACATAGACTTGTTTGGATCATCTATTTTATATAGTTTAAATAGAAAGAACTATGTTTATTTCCTTATAGATTAATTTTCTAGGTATACTAGGGTATTTTTTTAAATTGAAATAGTGAATCTTGATATTATATTAATAAGCTATATAAATCTATAGAAAATATTTTTTGACATATGATTAAGACTTTAAGAGGTGATTGCGGCCATGAGTTTCAAAATCAAGACATTGGATATTTTTTCTAAAAAAATGGACATAATCACAACATATCATCTCCCACGAATCCACAAAAGAATGGTTCTATAGAAATAAGAAATATGGAACTTCTAAACACTTCCTAGACTATGCTTAATGAATATGAAATTACAATTTAATTTGGGGTATAGGCTATGAATACAACCTTATATATTAATTAATAGAGTTTATTTAGACATTCTTTAAAGAAAACCCCTTTTGAATTATTGAATTGTATAAATAATTTTTTTAATTAATTTATAGTTTTTTGTTGTAAATTAATTATTCTTAACATAAAAGACAATCTTAATGAATTTTCTTCCAAGAACAATAAAGGAAGTTATAATTGTTACTCAAATTCTAGTAAATAAAATATATTGTTTAATAAAAGAACTATGATTGTGGAAGAGTTACTTAATATCAGTTTTGAAGAAACTGATCCCCCTAATTCGAAAAATAAATTAGAAAACCCTAAGAATGATATTTCAAATTTGAACATTAATGAGAAACCATCCAACACTTTTGTGAAATAAGTAGAAAAATCATTTTGTTCTGAGGAACATTCAAAAACCAAAATTTAATCTGTATAAAATCGTTATATTACCAACCCTTATTTTCAAGAATATATTATTAAACATAAATATGATCCACTAAATGATATAGTTGGATACCTAAATAGAGTTACACATACACGAGATTATCTTAGAAACCTTATTTAACATCACACATTCTGGTCACAACTTTAACCTAAGAACATAAATTATGAAATTAATGATTAATTATGGATAACGGATATTCAAGATGAACTTAATCAGTTTGAATGAAAACAAATGAGAACTAATTGTTATAACTAAATAAACTCTTATAATTGGCACTAAATGGTTGTTTAGAAAAAAGGATGATGAGTTAGATACTATTGTAAGAAATAAAGCTAGGTTGGTGGCACAATGGTATATTCAATAAGAGGGTATTGACTAGGAGGAAACCTATTCACTAGAGTCTATAAATGAATACATTAGAATACTAATTTCTTATGAAACACATTTGGATTTCAAATTATATCAAATATATGTAAAAAAGAAATTATCAAATAGTTATATAGTTGAGGATGTTTTTTTAATAACCCCCCGATTTTCAAAATCAAAATTTTCTAAATCATGTTTTTAAATAAATAAAATATTTATATAGTTTTAAATAATATCCTAGATCTTAGTATGATAGGCTCAACTATTTTCTTATTTATAATGGTTTTTCAAAATGTATAACTGATCCAAATTTTTTTATAAAAATCATTTCAAAAGATGTTTTAGTTGTTCAAATATATTTTGATGGTATTATTTTTTGATCATATAAAAATTATTTGTTTGTTGATGTTTCAAAAATGATGTAAAATGAATTTCAAATGAGTTTAATGGGTGAAATAAAATTATTTTTTTGTTTTTATATTTTTCAAAATAAAGAAGGAATTATTTTAAATAAAAGTATGTAGAGCAAGGAAATTTTAATTTTTTTTGGTTTTCATATCACTAAAAGTAGTGACAATCCCATGAGTACCACCTGTAAGTTAGATCTTGATGAAGCTAAGAAATTACTGGATCAAACTAGATAAAAAAGAATGATTAGAAGTCATCAATAATTATCTACTAGATGGTCAGATATTATGTTTACGGTGTGTATGTGTTATCTTTTTCAAGAAAAAATAAAAAGAGTCTAATTTATAAGTTTTAAGAAGGATTTTAAAAAACAAAAAATATATAACCAATTTAGGATTGTTATACCATAGAAGACAAGAATTTAACTCAGTAAGTTTTTTAGATATTTATTTTGGTGGTTGCAGGCCATATAAAAAATGAACATTTGGAACATTTCATCTTTTGGGAAAGTCTCTGGTATATTGGTGTAGTAAAAAAAATTCTATTGCACTTTCTATTGCTGAAGATGATTACATAGTTGTAGGAAGTTATTGTGGACAAATTTTGTAGATTAAACACACTCTGCTACACTATAGATATCAATTTAAACATTCCCCAATAAATTGTGATAGAATAACTACAATAAATATTTCCAATAATCTTGTATCTCACTCTATAACAAACCATATTGATATAAGAAATCAATTTTTGAGAGATCATTTTCAAGAGGGTGATATAAATCTTGAATTCATAGGAACTGAACATCATCTTGGTTATATTTTTACTAATCCATTGAATTCTGAGAGATTAAAATACATCAAACATGAATTAGTAATGAAATTTTTTTAGAATCTTTTTTTTATAACTTTCCATTGGTCAACCCACCATTTGACAACCCACCATTGGAAAACCGACCATTGGAATGAATCACCATTGAAATAATGAATTATTGGAATAAGCCATCATTGGGATAACCTCCCATTACTATTTTATCTTGAGATATTTTATTATTATTCAATTTAATTTTTTTATGTTGATTTTTATTTTTAAATATCTAAATGATAAAATTTGTGTCTTAAGTATAATTTTTAATCACTCTCTCCCTCGAACATTTTTCCATTAGAACCTCTATGCTACCCTTTCTATCCCGACCATTAGCCTTATATCATCCTCATTATAACTTTCACTCCATTGCAATGGTAAGAGTAAAGAGACCTACTTAGTCATCTCTTGATAAGTCATATAATTCAATGAATATTAGAGGAGAATTGATAAAACTGGTAGTCATGTTGGGGAACACACAACTCAAAAATCATATAGTGTTTTATGAGAAATAATTAAATGATTAATGGTTGTTGTATTGAAAATTGATTATTCTTCGGGTGATCAAGGACAACCGATGGAATGAATGGTTCCTAGATAATGACGGGCTATGCTATCCTAGGTTGGTTCACCAAATTTATCAATATGATGTGTTTAGTTTTAGGGAAAATAATGATTGGATTAGAAAAACAATAGATGAGAATGAGATAGTCTTCTTTTCTAAATAATGAGCTATGTGAATTAAAGCACCTAATGAAGGAGTATTGAATGAATATCAAGGGTCCATTTCTAGTGATAGTGACTCTTTGGTATATGATAATTTTTTAGTGGAGCTGGTAGAATATGGGACTATAAGAAGACCTATTGCAACTGAGTTGGATGGTGAATGGAGATTACTGTTTATGTTTATACAACATATGTTACTCCCTAGAGAATGAGACTTTTGTACTATGAGATATAAAGATGTGTATCTCATACACGTTATGGAATATGGATAATGAATCATTCTATGGAGATATCTAATGGTGCATATGATATAGATGTTCAAGACAACATCCATATCTCATTCCATTATTTATCCTATGTTTATGTTTGATATTTTTGAGTCTAAAGGATTATTTGATGAATTTTAGGAAGCTGATGTGAAGTGTTGTGGATTTTTCTTGAGTAAAGAAATCTGTTAAAGGATAAAGGTAAAGTAGAACTCATGGATGAAGAAATTGGTTGATGATGATGATTTTATCTATGAATATATTAATCATATAGATAACCATACCAGATCAAAAAATGTTGTTGACTCTATCTTGGAGATGGATGAGGTAGTAGAGTATACATATGAAGAGAAAGAAGATGATGTGGTTGTAGAATCTGTTGAAGGGGATGATATACCAGTTGATAAAGGAATTTAACCTAACATAACTAAGAGTCTAGTGGTATATTTTGGTCCTTCTTTTCATATAGGTTCTCTACCAACTAGAGAGACCTTATTGAGGGAGAAAGATGATAATGATGAGTAAATATAAGTTTCTATATAAGAACAATTTAAGATTTATTCATCTAAATATTCTAAGGAAATTATTGATGTATCTAATAATCAAATTGATGGTGATGAAAATGGAAATGATGGAAGTGATGGAGATGATAAAGATAAAGGAAACGATGAAGTAGATGACAGTGATGATGGATTTGATCATGCCAGTCCTGATGATTAGGAGATGACTCGTACACATCATTCTTCTATAGTTGTATCCATTCATACTAGGTCTATAGAAAGACCATGTTTTATTCAAGAAGTTTATGATTATTATTTTTTTAGAGATGAGATGAGGGAATCTATTGGGGGGGATCCCCTAGTTTTTTCAGTCATTGAGATGACCCTACAAAATTTCAACCAGTTATCTTATCTTATTCTCAGATAGATTTCATATCTATTTATGAATGGAAAATATTACTAGGGTATGTGAGGCTTGGATTGAGATATTATGACTATGATATAGATGAGATCACTCCACCAAATCATAGTGGAATAATTATCCCATTAATAGTTAAGAGAGATCTTAAGGGATGTTTTATTGAGAAAATTTTTTCTTCAAGAGAGCATCAAGAATTTTTTTTAGATGAAAATTCTAGACCTGAGATATCTAAGTATATTGTGCCTCATGATAATTGAGATTATCTACCCATGGCTACTTCTGATACTCATGTTCTTTCAGATTATGTTTCTATAGTTGATATGGAGTATTTTAGAGAGAGAGTCTTCTTTACGATTTTGGTAGGATTTTGTGGAATCAAGAACATAAAATAATAAAACTCCATAAAACTAATTCAATACACCTATTTTAGTTGGTTGTGTTCCACATCTATCAAAAAATGGTTCATCAAATTCATGAGGTTCAGATTGAGAATAGATGGTTAGGCAATGAGGACTATGATGGAGGAGATGAAGATAACCTTTGCAGTCAGTCAATATATTTCAATGGATTGGTTAGAGAATTTTACTTTAGTATCTTCTACTTATAGTGCCCCAATAATCTAATATTCCATTGATACGTAGTTAATTTTGTCTGTTGTCAGGGTGAAACTTCATGTTGTTATGGGAGATGTTCATCAGGGGGAAATGAGGTAGATTGGACAACATGGTGAACATATTTATAAGTAGGAAAGGTAATGTTTAAATTATGAATATAGTTATAGGGAAACCATACCAAAGGAAATTAAATATTACCTTTCCAAGATTTACACCAAGCATGAATTGAAATCTCACTTCATGTTTCCAACTGAGAACCTTCAGATGCCACAGGTTACCAAATTTTCTAAGGAGAAATTCAATCTGTTAAAGGTAATGAAAACTATGATTAAAATTTTTATGGATTAAAATAAATACTTTTTTAGATCCATGAAGCATATAGGAAACATTAGTATGGATTTCATAAATCTCATGAAGCCATTCTTGCATATGTTTGGTATAATAATAGTTGCTCCTAAGGCCATTCTAGTGACTTCTCTTATCTCTACTACATTTAATGCCCCTAAATATTTCATACCATATATTGTAAAAAATTGAAATGATTCTTCGCCTACTCAATTTTAGCCTCTCAGTTTGTCTCTAGTGGAAGCAATATTCTATCTTCAGTCAATGATTATCAAATATCTACCAACTTCTACCTCAGTCACTACAGCCACTACCAATGTTCCTTTAGCCTCTAACTCTATGAACATATCTCTATAAATGGAAATAATGTCATGCCCTAACCCCAGTAAGCCGGAAGCTGATAGTTATATCCATTACATTAGCATGATTATAAGGAATTAAATCAAGAAGGATCAAAGAGTTTAGTAATATTGGTAAACTAGATACATACATGAGTTTTTTTATTACAAATTAATATGCTAATTACAACATTTTTTTGAGGAGAACTATATTCCAATAGTGGTATCCTTTCATATCATTCTTAGTATACTTCATGTAATCCTAGGGAATGAAACATAATAAAGGTGAGATAAAATTCTTAGTAAGTGTGATGTATAGCATAAGAAATAATTAATTAAGGAGAATAGTTAATATAGAAATGTAATTACTAAGGAAACATTCCATGTAATCAATAAACTAGGAAGGAAGTGAGTAAACAATATTGAACGTTAAATAACTGAAAATATATGACATTAAAATAATAAACTAAGATTTAAATTCATCCATAGACTTTTTCATAGTGACAATATGATAGAAAATAAATAATGAATCAAAATGAATTTTCAATAATGGAAATTATTATTTATTGGGAATTGGGTTTCCCATGAACATAATACCTTTAACATTAATATAACTCCTATAGAATGTTTAAATATATGGTTAGAAACCCATCTATTCTTCTTTGAAACAAAGTCTAATGGTTTTTCTCCAAAAAAAATTGTCTTATGAGACTACCGATGCATCTTAGAAATTTCTTTAATGGGACACCAACCCATTGGTATTGAATTAACTGGTCCCCAACCCATAGGGATTTCATTAATCAGTCCCCAAACCATACAGTTAATTTCCAAAGCATTCCACATTTATCGAATAATGAATTTAAATAAAAAAAGTTACATAGAAAATATCTGTATTGAGTAAATGATATAGATTTATCAATATTTCACCATTCAATCAAATAACCTTCAAAGTAAATACCATATGTACAAATGATATATGGTTTAGAGAATAATGATATCCATGATAAATGATACGGATAATTAGGTTAAACTTAATGCTCAATGATAATATAAAATTGAATATTTGAAGGGGACTAAAAGGAATCAAGGAAGTGAATTTCAATTCCATCCTTAAAAAAATAAAACAAAAACCATCTAGAGGGAGAATAATTATGGTGGTAAGGAAAAATATGCCAAGTGGATTAAAAATAAAGTGTTTTTTCATTGATGAATGGAAATATTATAAAACTATACTTTAAAAACATTCTTAAAGAAAATATCAATTTTTAATCATTTTCTTTTAAAAAACTTTTCAAAAACAATTCGTTTAAAATATACCGTTTTAAAATTTCAAGTAAATCATCAAATAAATTATTATGATTAAATATGTGAATGTCATAAAAGGTAAAAATTACATTACTGTTTCATGGTAAAAAATCTATGAAGATGTCTTATTCAGAAAGAAATAAGAACATATCTTTGAAAATACCTATAAAAGGAAAAAGGGGTAAAAATGTAGTTAATTAATCATTTCAATGTTGTTAAAAATATTTTTGAAAACATTTTAATAAAACATGGTTTTTGAAGAAAATAGGTTATCCAACTAAAGAGAGAAATGATGTCAAGTTTTCTTTAAAAAATTGTAAAAAAACTTGAGCACTAAAGAGCGTAATATTGGAAATATTACTTGAAAAAGTTTATGAATAAACAATAGATAATTAAATAAAATATTTTATTGAAAATTGATCCAATAATTTCTTCTAATTTAAATTTAAGTGTAAATAATCCTGAACAAAATGTGATTTTGAAGTAAACCCTTGAAAATACCATAATGGTGATATGTGGATGAATAAATGAATAGATTATGTGTGTAAATTTTAAATCCACATAAAACAAGTGGAAATAATAAAATATATATTAAAAAGTTATTACACAAATAATATTATAATATTAATGACAACAAGGAAGTAATATAACCCAAAGAAAAGAAATTGGGTTAATAAATTCTTTTCTGCTCTTTAAATATTAATTAAAATTCCCTTAGAAGAAATAATTGATTTTCAAAATAAAAATATCATAAATAAAAATTAATTCAAGTTTTAATATAACAATATTGTAATTAGATAGACCTCACAAAATAAGTAAGTGGTGAATATGACATTAATCTCACAGATGTAAAAAGTGAGATGAAAATTCCTTACTAATTCATAACTTTTGATTCCTAAGACCCCTAAAAGAGATAAATTTAAAATAAACATTAAAAACCATTAATATAATATAATTAATGACATAATATATCAAAATTGTTATTAGATACACCACAAAAAATAATTAAGCGGTGAAAATGGCATATGCCTCACAGAAAGAAAAGTGAGACAAGAACTATTAGCTTGCATTTCATTTTAGGTGAACATGCTATAAATTACTATATAATTATTTTTTCATGTTAATAACATATAAAATAACCATAATAATATTTATAATATCATATATAATCTTCTTATAATATCTTATTACTTGTTGGTTAATACTATTTTAAGTTTTTCACTTTTGTGGGTGTTAATGGCCTAGTTTTTCGAGTACGTTTTGACGTGTTAAATTTTGTTCTTATAAATAATATCATTACATAAACATATAAAGAATTTAAAAATATATATAAATATAATATATATATATATACACTATTTATTATGAATAGTCCATAATATTTGTAGAGAAGAAATGAAATTCACTAATCATGGAGACAGTAGGTCGTACATACGCATTAACACTACTTCCATTTCATTGTCATATTAAAAGGCTGAAAAGTTAATGGAATATATATTTATATTATAACTAAATTTTCATATTTATTTAATATATGTTAAAATGTTTTGTCAAAACCACCATTTATATGTTACTTGTATAGCATTAATGAATCAAATCACTTTGAGGAGGTGGTAGTCCACACTTTCACAAATGATATTATCATATCCCCACAAAATGGAAAGCATAAAGGTATGTTTTATATAAATATTAAAGAATTATAAGGAAATAATAAATATAATAAATATAATATATATCATATATAATTAATTTTTCCATCATAATTCCTAACCATGTGATGTGGTAGAGGAAAAATGTACGACATCGTTTTGGAGGAAGTAGTTCACCCTACACATAAATGGTGAGTTTGTTACACACTAGATGGATGTGTGTGTATGTTTAGGTCCAACCATTAGAATAATAAATAATAATTACATTTATTAAACTCACATTTTTATATAATAATTTATTAAGAAGATTTTAGGTGGTGGAGAATGAAATAAAATGAAAGTGATCATTGAAGAATATAAAATCATTTTCATGAATCTCTTTTTGATTTAGACCAAAAGACTTATTTGATTTGATTTATACCCATTTTTAGGATAATAGTTTGATTTGAATGATTTTTTAGATTATTTGGGAATATTTTGGAGTGATAAAGGATTTTATTGTTGTGAATAAATGGAATAGTCGAGTGCCTTTTTATAATGGAGGAGGGGTGACATTCTTGTAAATGTTTTAAAATAGAATTACAGTCATGTTTTTATTATTTAAAAGTGGCTCAAAAAATAGTAAAAATTAGATCCATAAGAATATAGGGTATAAATATGGACATCCAATCTCTTTTTTAAAAGTTTATAGGTCATTTTTCTCTTATGTTTAGTGTTCAGTCATTTTGTTTGGAAAATTTTTCTCTTAACAACTATAATTAATTTTAATAGCATTCACTAATATTTTTGGTCAAAAACAAATATGAAATTATTAGAAATTAAAAATTATAATTTTATAAATATTTAAAACATTTTTACAAATTCAAAATCATATAATTGAATGAAATTAAATTTAAATTAACCTCGTATATGGGACAAAAATACATGTTTTTAGAGTAAAAATGTTCTAAATTTGAGTAAGTTTCTGTATCTAATTTCATGTTTAAATTGATTAAAATAAACTAAATTTCATTAATTTATGTATAATTTAGGTAATTAATCTTTAAAACTAATATAAAATTTAATTTAGCCTTATAAATAAATTAATATGAAAAAGATGTTTCGAATTAAAATTCTATATTTTTCACCATTCATCAAATAAATGAAACTTCACAAAAAATACAAAAAATTAACCCTAAAAAATTTTAATGTTTTAATTTGAAAATTTAATTTTGTTATGAAATATATTTTTATTAATGTTCCAAATTTTTTATTTAAAATAGTTTATCTATTAATAGGCGGTAAAACAATCTTTAAACAAAAATATGTTTTTATGCCTAAAATTCGGTTTATTCATAATTTATTCTTATCAAATCTATTGGATGAATTTAAACAATATTCTATTGAATATATACAATATATATTAAATTAATATCACTAAATAATTTTGATTAATTTAATTTATTAGTGTAAAACACCTTTGTGAACATAAAACTAAAAATATTTCCCTTATATTCAATTGGTTCTTATATTCGTTTATAATAAATAAATTCATATTATATTTTTATAAAACATATAATTTACTATTTTTGTTAACAATATTTATAACCACTAATTTAATTTCTAGGTTATATCTTATTATAGGAAATAGTGATATTTTAATAATACATTGTTTCTTGGTAAAACTCTATCTTCTATGTAACATAAGCTATGAAAGAAAGTCTTTGTTTCATGTAACACAAGATAACTCAGTGTTACATTTATTTCAAACTATATCATTGATTTAATATATTTTAAATAATAAATATATTTTAAATCCTCTGGATATTAGATTCCCTTATGCTCTTAGTGTTACATGTCATACATGCTAGTAGATACAATGTTATCACTTGAGAATTTCAGGGTGTTACATCCTTCCCACCTTAAATAAATTTCATCCTACCAATTTATACCTGATATTGGTAATATATTTATTGATATATCCTATTTTAAAATCCCACATCAAGAGAAGGGTTTCTAAAATATCTTATATAAAATAGGGAATGTGAACTAAGAAAGGTCACATGAAATAACAAATAACTAGGTCTATAATTTGGAGAACATTAGTGGAAAGTGGAGATATGTACATGAATTAAAAGAATAAATATTTATAGGGAGTTATTGGGGTCATAAATTAAAAACAATTTCATGAACAATGGAATTTGTAGGACCTTAAATTCATACATCTGTGATGATTTATAAGACCATCAGTTCAACAAAAATTGAGTTATTAGAATAATTTTTTTCGATAATTTTATTAAAGTTGAGTAATTATTTTTTTGCATAAGAATAGATGAAATATTCTTAATTGATATAAAAAATTACATATTTTGGTTGTGCTTCATTCAAATTATAATTCATCCTTTTCTTCAAGAAATTGATATCCAAAAATGAATATTGATTCCTAAAGAACTAAAATTTACTTTTTACGAAACATAAGGTATATAAAAAAATAATTTATATTTGTATATACATATTTTATGAAACTAATATGGTTAATAAATTAATCTATAAACCTCAAAACTAATACTACTAGTTCACCGTTAATATTTATTCATTACATTTTTTTAACGAAAACAATGACATATTAATGAGGAAAATATGTAGGCAAGTGGTAGGAACTAAACCCTTATTATCCTCTAGTCATTTGAACATGTCTCACAAACTTGATGGATTTGATGGTTCATAACACGACATATAGTTTGTTCTTTTATAAAACCATATTAATATTATTTTACAAAAAAAATATGATGGAAATATTTGTACTTTAATCACTTAAAAACATTTTCTCTATAGTTTTCAATATAACATCTTTTTTTCAAAACCTAATAATCAAATTTTATTATTATTAATATATCAATAATGATAATAACAACACTAAAGGTTATAAATATCTTTAACCCATTTCTCTAAAATGTAGGGGCATTTTACAAAAAAAATCTTCTCAACTAAAATAATTATTAAAATAATGAGTTTTATTTCCATGCATTTCTTTGAAAGTATCCTTAATCACATAAATACTAAAGAGATATTTAACCATAAGAATTTTGGTCATCCAAAATCTCATAATCCTATGATGGTATCCATCACTCTTAAGTTAATAAAGACATATAATTCTAATATTTTAAATAGTGCAAAGTTGTTTCATGATTTTTATAACTAAAATACCATTAGAAATAATACTTATACAATTTAGTTCTAGAATCCTAGTGAATACATCAACCATTTTATATCAACATATGTCATCCATTGGTCATTGGTTTAACTAGGGTAATTAATTTTCATTATCTATTCAAATCATTCATAATGGTTTGTAAAGAAAATATGAATTATCCTAAACGTATCACAAGGGAGTATCAAACCAGGTGTGCAGTAAGGCCCATTGTTGTGTTCCAGGTTATGCTCGAGTTAGGCCCGACACACCTTTTAAGATTTGTTACCCTTAGGTACATTTGTTCCTGAACCACATTCACTGGTAGTATCCAGACATGGACATATTTTTAGGAAAACCCCTATAATATATACCTTACCAAACTTTTAGGATATTCTTCTATACTTATCCTAAATTTATACCTCAAGGTTATGATATCTAATCTATTTTTTCTATATATAGTTTCCAAGGTTTCTACTAAACATCCTCTAATAGAAACTATAGCTCCCCGACCCTAGTAAGCCTGAAGCTGGTGTCTACTACTATAATATTAGGATGATTATAAGGAATAAAATTATGAAGGATATAAGAGTTTAGTAGTCCAGGTAAATGAGATTCATACATGAGTCTTGTATTAAAAATGAATACACTAATTACAACATATTAATATTTTTTATTTCAAGGATGACTTTATTCCAGCTATGGCATCCTTGCATATCTTTCTTAGTACACATCTTGGAATCCTGGGGAAATAAACAAAATAAGGTTGAGATCAAATGATCTGTAAGGGTATGGTATAGGGGAAGAAATAATGAATCAATGATAATACTCAATATGGTAAGGCAATGATTGAATACACATGCCATGTAATCAATAAATTGATAAGTGTGTAAATGATATGAAAAGGTAGATAACTGAAAACAATTTCCATTTAAATAATAATATGAGAATGAAATGCATCTATATACTTTGTCATAGTGGAAATATCACAGATAATAAATACTAAATCAAACTGAATTCTCAATAAATAAAATTACTAATGATCAAACATCATTTTCCTAGGCACATGATACCTTTTCCGCCATGATCTATTCTCAATACAATTGAAATATGTGGTTAGAAATATGTCTATTCTATTGGAAACAAACTCTAAGGGTTTTTTTCCAATGAATTTCCTCTCATGAGACTATCGATGCATCATGGGGATTTATTTATATGGTCTTGAACCTGTAGGGATCACATTAACTTGTCCCCAACCGTTGTAGTTCATGGACAAATAATTTATTGTATTTCAAATAATTTATTTAAATAAATAAAGTGACTTATCAAATATTCATGTTGAGTAAATGATACAAATTTATCAATATTTCCCCAATAAATAAAATAACTATCAAAGTAAACACTATATGTAAAAATAATATACAGTTTAGGAAATTAACATATACATGATAAATGAAATGGATAATTTGGGGAAATTCAATGTTCAATGACCATAGAAAATTTAATATTTCAAGGGGAATAAAAGAAATGAATGAAGTGTATGTCAAATATATCATTCCAAAAATCAATCATAAACCACAAATATGAAGAATAAGGATAGTATTAATACAACATATCCCAATTGGAGTAAAAATAAATGGTTATTTTATTTGATGACTGGATATATTACAAAAATATATTTTAAAAACGTTCTTGAGGAAAATATTATTTTTATTTTGAAAAACTTTTTAAAAATAATATTATTCGAAAATAAATTTTCAATTTTTTTTTAGATTAATCTTTTAAATTTAAAATGGAATAGTTGAAGAAATGATGATGATTAAATCCGTACATGTCGTACGTGGTAAAAAGAACATTATTTCTGCACGGTAAAAATGATAGAAAAATGCCTTCTTCAGAAAGATAAAATAAGATTCCTTTAAAAAAAATTGAGAATGAAGAAAGGGGTAAAAGTTTATTTAATAGATCATTTTTAAAAGGTTAAAAAAAATTTCAAAAACATTTTTATAAAACACGGTTTTTAGAAGAAAAGAGGTTCTCTAACTAAAGAGAGAAATGAAGTACGGTTTTCTTAAAGACAATTTCTATAACATTTTGAGTACTAAAGAGTGTAAAAATGGTATTATTACATGAAAATGATCAGTAATAAGAATATAAAAATAAAATTAATGGGTTTACTGAACAATTATCCAATAGTTTTTTATAATGGTAATTCAAGTGTAAATAATCCCGAACAAAATGTGATTATTAGGTAAACCCTTGAAAAGACCATAATGTTGACACATAAATAAATAAATGAAAATATTATCAGTGTAAAATGTAACTCAACATAAAAATGTCTAAATAATACAATATATAGTATGAATTTACCACACATATAATCTTAAAATATCAATGACAACGAGGATATAATATATCCTAAATTAAAGAAATTGGGTTATGAAATTATTTTCTTTTTGGTAACATTGATTTAAAATATCCATTGATGAATTAATTAAATTTTAAACTCAAAATATACAAAAGATACAACAATTCAAGATATAATATATCAACATGGGAATTAGAAACAACACAAAAAATAAAGAATTGGTGAATAATACATTTAAGTCACAAATATTGATAGAGAGATGAAAATCCCTTACTACTTAATGTCTTATAAATCATAAAACCCATGAAATAGATAACATCCAAAAAAACATTAAATACCATTAATATAAATGTATTCATGATATAATATATCAAAATGGGTATTATATAAACCACAAAAAATAAGCAAGTGGTGAAAATGGCTTATGCCTCATAGAAAGAAAAGTTTGACAAGAATCTCATACCATGCGTTTCTTTATGGATGAACATCCTTTAACATCATTTATAATGCTTATTAGAATTATAATAACTTATAAAATAATCGTAATAATATATATAATATCATATATAATATTATTATAACATATTATTACCTTTTTGTTAATAATATTTTATCATTTCGTCTATTTTGAGTGTTAATGGCCGTGTTTTGCAAGTATGTTTTGACTTGTTATGTGTTATTATAATTAATTATATAATGATTTCATCATATACATAATTTAATATATTATTTAAATATAATATATATTTTCAATATATATTTATAATAATCCACATTATTTGGATATAAGAAATGAAATGCACTGTTTATCGAGATGGTAAGTCGTACGTGTGCATTAACACTACTTCCATGTCTTTGTCATATTAAAAGGTTGAAAAGTAAATGATATATATATGTATATTATAATTCAAGTATTATATATATTTCATATATGTTACATAGGTTTAATCAAACCATTCTTTATATGTTCCATGTATAGTGTGAATGAATCACATTGTATTGAGGAGGCGGTATTCCACACTACCACAAATGATGTTTTCATATTCCCAAAAAATGGAAAGAATAAAGATATGTTTGTTATAAAGATTAATAAAGAAAAAAAGATATAATAAATATCATATATATCATATATAAATAATTTTTTCATTATAATTTCCAACCATGAGAGGTGGTAATGTAAAAATGAACAACATTACTTTCTGAGGCGGTAGTTCACCGTACACAAAAACAATAAGTTTTTTACCCATTAGATGGAAGTGTGTATACGTTTAGGAAGAATAAATATAATTAAAACATATCATTATATTTATTATAATTAAATTATTATATAATAATTTATTAAGAAGAATTGGGTGGGGGCGAAGGAAATGAAATGAAAGTAATTATTGAAGAATGCTACATCATTTTCATATAAATATTTTGGATTTATATGAAAATATTTAATTGGTTGTATTTATTGAAAATTTTAGGATTATAGGTATAGTTTAGTGATTTTTGGGGGCTATTGGAGTATATATTTTGAGATAAAAAGGTATTTAGAGGTGTTAATAAGTGGAAGAATGAGTGCCTTTTTATAGTGAAGGAGGAGTGACATTCTTGTAAATTTTTGAAAAGGGAATTCCACCCACGTTTTCCCTATAAAATTTGGCTCCAATAATAGTCTAAATTCCATAAATTGGAATATAGGATATAAATATGGCCATTAAATTGATCTTTTAAAAATTTCTAGGTCATTTTGGGCCTTAAGATTAAGGTTTAGTACTTTGTTACACAAATCATTCTCTCAACCACTCTAATTAATTTTAATCACATTCACCAATATTTTTTGTAAAAAACTAAGTTAAAATTATTATTATTCCAAATATGGAATCCATTTTTTTAAATTTCAATCACATAAGAAGATGAAATTAATTTAAAATTAATCCCGCAACTGGGACGATGCAGCAGGTTTTTATAGTAAAAATGTTCAAAAGTTTGGTTAGTTTTATATCTAATCTCAATGTGAAATTGATTTCAATGAACTATACTATATTAAATAACGTATAATTGATGAAATTGGACTTTAAAAAAAAATAATAATTTAACCTTGTAAATAAATTATACGATAAAGTAGTTTTGAATTAAAATCCAGTATTTTTTCAGGATTCATAAAAAATGAAATATTACCAAAAAATAATTTCCAATAACCTAATTTTTATGTTTCAATTTAAAAAATTAAGTTTATTTTTACATATTAAATTTATAAAAGTGCTAAAATTTGGGTTTAAAATAGGTTATCAATAAATAGGCAGTAAAATTATCTTAAGAAAAATATAGGTTTTTATGCATAAAATTTGGTTTTTTCTTATCTTATGATTATAAAATAAATTATATTAATGTAAAAAATAATTTTTTGAGTATATAATATATATATATATATATTTATATATATTTATATTACAATAATATAACTCACTAATTTTAATTATTTTAATTTATTATGATAAAACACCTTTGTGACGATAAATAGAATATTTCTTTTATATTCATTTGGTTTCTTATATCAATTTCAAATTATTGAATTTATCTTATATTATTATAGACCATATATTTTCATAATTTATTTAATACATTTAATAACCTCTAATTTAAATTATAGGATATATATTATTATATTATATAATAATAATTTAACAATACATTGTTCGTCAGTAAAACCCAGACATGCATGCAACACCAGCTATCGAAGAAAGTCTTTATTGTGTATAATGAAATGTAAGTCAGTATTTACATGCATTGAAACATGTATCATAGATTTAATTTATTTAAAATAGTAAATATATTTTATAGTCTCAGGATATTATATTCCCTTATGTGCTTTGTGTTGTGTGTCATACACACTATCAAATACAATATTCTTACTTTAAAATTTAGGGGTGTTACAAAAAAACACATACTATTCCTAGTAATCAAGATGAGACTGATTCGAAGTATACATTGCCTTTGATAGGGAATTCATTTCAACTTTCTTGTTTTTCTGTTCATATGTAATGTAATCACTTTTTTTAATGAAATTTATATTATTATTCATCTTTTCCTTATTTAATATTAATGTTTATTATCTTCACTTTTTGATAATCCAAAAAGGGAGAGAATTATTGTGGAATTTATATTATGGGAAGAATAATTATGGGAATTTAAATTTATTTTTATTTTATCCTCTCATACCAAATATATGATACCATCTTTTTTATCTTCAATTTTAAGATTTATGGTAAAACTCTCACATTGTATTTTTAAAGTGATAAAAAAATCATTACATTTTCCAAGACATATATATTATGAAAAAGTTTATTTTATACATTGTTTTCAAAATTCAATGATTTGTGATCATCAAAAAGGGGGATATTATTAGAACCTCTTTATTTTAATGGGATGAGTGTTGTGACTTATCTATTTTAAAAAACATAAATCATGATTCTTATGTTTCTAAAGAGTTTCATTTTGTACGATAGTATATTAATTTATAAAGAATAATTTGAAGTAATATTGGCTAAGTGACAAAAAGACCCATTTAAAGATTAGAGTCACTATCATACATGACTCACTGACATAAATGAGTAACTTTCATACTTGACTCACCACCAAATATGTGTCACAACTAGACTTGATTCACAACTGAATATGAGTTACCTCTAAATGAAATATCTTTATACGAGTCACCACCAGAGATTACCTAGAATTAGATGATTCACAATAGAATACGAGTCATTACCATGTGACATGCCATAAGATGTGTCACCGCTGAATAATAGTCACCACCAGATGACCTACCACTAGACGACCTACCATGGACTGACTCACCGCTAGACATGAGTCACCATCAACATGTTCTGCCTTTGTTATTATAATTCATTTTAATTAAATTATATTAATGGATATATTATTTGAATTAATGTGATGGATTATTTAATGATTATTCTTTATGTTTTCTACAGAGGCATTGAATACAATGTTAGAGACCAGTATAAGGTTTTAGGAAATCATCAAGACTATCCTTCAATGGTTGTTTGTTCCTTCAGTTATATATATTTATTATGGACTATCTCTCTTAGATTATGTGTGACCAATAATAAAAATTACTATATATTTAATGGATCATAAATTGAGATCTTATATGCTACAATGCTACATAATTTCATCTGTGAAAGAGTGAAACTCATTGAAGATCAACAACATTTCCTACAAACAGAAAAAAGAGAACTTTATGATGCTATTTTTTACAACTACATTCAGAGAAACAACTCGAGATCCTCACTAACCCACTTCAAATGAGACTCAATCATCTATAGAACTTCATACTAAGAAGCACTACCTTTATTATATCTTTTTTATTCCTCTTTATATTTGTTGATTTTATATTTTAGCAGTGTGTTTTTTATCAAAATACACTAAATATTATGGTAGAACTGGAGAATACTAAATATTCTCTTTACTCACTTTTCATTTGTATACCCATGATTATTATGAAAGAGGTTTATATGAAGATTTTATTGTTTTTATTCCCATAGTTATTGTGGAAGAATTATGTTGGCAGTGAAATACATGCCACAAGAATAGTAGAGAAATAAAAGTCTAGTTTGAGTGAATCCAAGCCAACACAACCAAAATTTTTTTAAGGGTATTCTTCACAAAATAATTCCTCTTTGGGAATGACCAGTACTCAGAAATCTCCCTGGAAAACAAATCACTTGTGCGGACCTCTGAAGTTGTGATGGTATTATTCCATGAGTCTGATGACCCTTCGCGACTGTGTAAAGCCATGGAGATGTTCCTCCACGAGTCCAATGATGCTTTGAAATCGCACAGATGATTAAATGTGTTCATTAGGGAGGATGATGAAGCTACGCCCATTCATGGAGCCTAAAATATTTTTCGAGAACCACTTCCATTATTCTTGAAACACATTGACTATAAATTCCCCCTCATTCTATTTGTTTAAGGGTGGTAACTCGAGCTTTCAACTTCCAAATTTCTCCCAATTCAAGACCCCCATAAGAATCATGAACCAAACTGATAATGTATCATCCTAGGTACCTAGGCTTAATTAAACCCCCTTTAATGTGTTCTTTAAATCTTCTATCCTAGGTGGAGTTGAAATTTACAAATTCCTATTCCCTTCATGAAGGAATAAGGACTTATGAGGTACTTGAGGCTTCATGAAGCATCAAGCCTCTAAAAGAAAATATTCCCATGATCTAGGACTTCATCTTGCTATAGGGTCACCATGATTCTCAAATAAAAATCATTTTCAAATCCAATAACCTCTAAAAGGCAGTTGATATTCGTGAAGCACCTCTATATGGGTCCCAAAGATTTATGGAACCAATCTCCCAAGCGTCTTCATGCTACATCCCTTCTGTTGATACCTATACATGAATCCTGACTTTCCAGAGCCTCCACAACCATCTAGGATTAGTTTAGCATCACCTATAGTACTTATATGACATGTTTCACCCATTATTGTGGCACACTCCACATAAAGTGTATAATTATACTCCCAAATACCTTTTTCTTCTCAACATAGGTAGTTTAACACCAGTTTCTTATCAACATAGGAATGTTAATGTGGACCACATGATTGACCACCAGTCCCCATCATCCTACCTTGGAATTTCCAAATACTTCCCCTCCCATAGAAACATGAGTGGTGGTCATGTAAACCTAAGGGGTAAGGATTGAGTCCCCCATGCCCGAGATGCATGATGTAAAACTGCCTAGTCCCAACGTCCTCAACACATGATATTAAATTGTGGTTAACCCTATAAAAAAATCCAAGGAGGATCCATGTGTGGGAGGAATGAGATGGTCACCACACTTCCTACCCCAAAAAGTAATGAGATCCTACTCACATGGAATGAGATACTCCTCACATGGAATGAAATCCTCTTTGGGAAGCTTCCACAGGTAATCCCCACACCATCTCTCATTGACACTTCTTTCACGAGATGAACATCCGGTCGACAACTTTCTATTTTCTATCACACGGGAATGAATCGCATGGGATTAAAGGTTAATAGAGACCCTAAAATCCAACCAATTCCCACCATTTTTCTTCTCTATAGTTATAATTCCTAACCTCCACTCCAGTGGTAATCTTTATGAGTGTAAGACCCAATATCCTTACTCATCTTATGGGATTCTTTCGTGCATAATTCCCAAACACTTATTCATTTGGTCATCCCCTTTAGGCATAATCCTTATCCCATTATGAACTATGTGTTATGTGATTCCCAACTAACCAAGATACGTAGGAAGACTCCCTTAGGTCCAATAAAAAATTACTCATCAACCCTAATTTCTCTAGGCTGCATCACCAGTAAGATCATGCCCCGTCTCCTGGGACACTACACCTCCCCCAGGTTCCTCATAAAGCCCAAAATTTAATCTCTACACATACCAACTATGATAAATAATCTTGTTATGGGTATATTACATGTAAAACCCTCGCACTATTCCTCGTCGATGCTCCCTTCGTGATACGAGCGTCCTTACTTCATGACATTAAACTGCATGGACCGATCCTGTCACATGACCTCAAACTATGACATTGAAATACATTGGTTTTTATCCCTTTATTCTTGGAAGGGTACATAGGAAGCCTCTTTGAGGATCAATCATTACCATTGGTAAACTTTGATTCTCCCTCATAGGGATTTTCCACCATGATCCACCTCCAGGGGTGTTCCTATCAACCATCACTGTGTGACATCTTCCCTTTATGATAAATACCTCACATATCATTCTATTTGGAGAGTAATGATCCATCTATCGTTAAAACTTTTAGGTGAACCCAAATAAGGATATATCTCCATGATCCACGTCTAGGTATGTTCTGATCTGCCTTCACGATGTGACATCTTCCCTTTATTTGACACACCTCCTGAATCCGCCTATATTGGAATTCTGATCCATCCATCAGTAAACCATGTAGGTTACCCTTCCTAGGGATGTACCTTCTTGATCCACCTATAGGAGTGTTCAGATAAACCTTCATGGTGTGACATATTTACTTTTTGGGACACACCTTTAGTATCCACCTCCACTGAAATTCAGAACCATCCATCAGTAAACCATTTAGGTTCTCCCTCCTAGGGACTAAACTACTTGATCCACATCCATGGTGTGTCTTGATCAATAAAATCCATATCCAAAATACATTAAACTCATAATCCAATCATTCTCCATAAGTTGTTAAACATTTGACCCCAAACTCGTACCTCATGAAAAATAGAAGATTTATGAGGTGAAATCCTTGGAAAATATGTACCTTTGGCTTTAGCAACCTTATGTAAAACATGGGATTCATGAGGAGAATTACTTTAAAGGTATGTTACTTCAGTGTTAAATACATTTTGATCAACATAGAAGTCCTTGGGTTCAAATCCAAATATGCCTCCATGAGGTTCCCTCTGATGAGGAAGAATTCAAATGATCGATGTTCCAAGATTCCAAACATGCCAGTGATGCACAACATGATTACTCTTCAGACCAAAGGTTACTTCCATATCAAGAACCACTATAATTTCTAGATATATGTAATGTAATTATATAGAATAAACAAATACATGGAACCATAAATGTGTTCCACAAAGATGAATTAACTCTATGATGGAGACTCGGACAGGGCGATAAGTTCCAATGAGGAATCCTTGGAAGGAGGAAACAACATCGCATTATCCTGTTTCAATCAGTGAGTTAACATCACCATTAAAAGTGATGAATGATTCCCAACATTGGAAAGAAGGATTTTGGGGTAATAAGTAATCTAAAAAACATTAATACACAAGCGTTGGCCCCAGTGAAAGCATTAAAAAAAATAAATGGTGAACCAGATATGGAACTATTATCTTTAACATGGGGACTAGTAGTGTTCAAGTCAACAGTAGATTTCCATGTCACCAGGTTCAAATATTTGGAACTACGTCCCACCATGAAAATGGTGAGTCCATCATTGAACTCAGAAGAAATTGGGGTAGTAAACATTGGGCATTACTCAGTTTTTTACATTGTCAGCATGGATCCTTCCCATCCTTCAGAATATTGGACGACACTTAGTTAGTGGACATCAATTTTATTACACTTACTGATGTCTGAATATGTCTTCTTTGTAGGACCCCATGCTTATGAAATAAACCACCCAATTCATGTAGATGTAGTGGTAAGAGAAATGTTGATGCAAAAATCTTGAAAGATGAAACCACCACCACAACTTATTCTATGACCTCAGTTAACGGGTGCCCACAACTCTTCTCACCCCCAAAGATCATCCAGAAGAGGAGATGGACACCCTTGTATACTGTTATGAGTAAGAGGGGGTCATTATAACCAGGGACATGTCCCCCAAGACCTAGAGGCTCTAGTTCCTCTCCCACACCACTTCCCCCAATGGACACATAAGGGGAAACCCCTCCCCATTCCAATAGTAAAACCCTTTGAGAGCCTATCCAGGAATGATACTATGACTATCGCCCCAACAAAAATAAGGTAGGGGATTCCCACGTCTCCCTAGATATGACTAATTACCGAGAGTAGTTAAGGAGGGCTCTCACCAGATCCTATCACTTCCAACCATGACCATTCCTTCAGGTCTAAGAATAGGTTAACTATACACCTTCTCTATCAGCCCGGGTCTATAACACCATATGTCAATATCAGGAACATGCCCAGAAGAATTCCTAAAAATGAGGCATAATATTCCATAGCTCCAGTGGAACCTTCCACCACTGATGTATACTATGAAATTCCTACGGAATATGAGAAGGGATCTGTCCTTTTCCAGTTGGTATCAAGACCTCATTCACCTGATAGGTGGGATTGGTTAACTCTTTCAATCACTAGAACCTCTAACAATTTTTATGGGCCAACCCATGATGATGTGTTTCCGGGAATAGGTCCTGACCACACTATCATAAATCCAATAGAATGTCCTCCCCACTCTCTTAATTAGTACAATGGTCTTCTTCATGTCTTTCTTAGTTCAAGAATAGGTCCTCCCTACTTCAATAACCAGTACAAAGGTCCTATCTATTTTTCTATCCCCATTCAACACGAAGGCCCTTCCCATGTCACAAAAAATAAGTGTGAATTTCCTCCTTGTGATATTATTATTTCAATATTCGGTTATTCTCACTCCAACATAGATCAAATTGAATTTCCTCCCCAATTCATCGATGATTAGTTCATAGGTCCTCCCCATGCTAGCTCCATCATCCAACACTGAGGCCCTCTTCATGCCACATCCAATCATAGGAGAGGTCCTCCCCAATCTATCAAAAATCAACACGGTGTCCTTCCCCATGTTCCCAATTATCAAATAAAATGTCCTCCTTGTGAGTTTAGCCACCAATATGTAGGTCTTCTCCGTATTTCATCTCCTCAACATGGAGGTCCTCTCGATGTCCATTTAAATAAGTGAAAAGGTCCTCCACATGTATCCAATATCCCATATATATTTTCTCCCAATACCATTACTACCTTTGATCATGGAGGTCCTCCACATGTCTCTATTGACCAAAGAAGAGTTCCTCACTACTTCATCTACAACTATAGTGGAGTTCCTCTCCACTCTTACAATATTCCAAGTCGAGGGGCTCCCTTCTCTGACAACAACTGATACAGTGGCCCTCCCCATATCCCAACTAATAAAAGTGGAGTTACTACCCACTATATCACCCACAACCATAGATGTCCTCCCCATGATGAAGAATTAACTTACCTTAAATAACCTTCCCAGGGTAGAAGGGAGAATTGCAACCACCGAAAGAAACATTATGGGAAACATCGGGTCAGCGTCAATCCCATACACCTCTCAGATTCTGAGGTAGAATGAGATTAAAATATGGAACCTTAACCCTAGTTATTAACATCAAATTTTAGGGAAGGATCCCAATAAGTGAATTTAATCATCCTAGAAGGTGATATTCACAAGATTCCCAAATCACTTAGCAGGTACATCCCTTTGGAGGAAGTCTTAAATCCCTTCCAATGAATCATGATGCAACCATCTCCATCATCACCAGTCTCCCTCACCACCACAACCCAAGATCATGGAGAGAAATTTTTGTCTAGGTTGAATCCTTTAGATGGTTAGCTACATGATGAACTATCGAAGAGTGCCTCTACCCTTTCATATGAGGTAGTGGTGAACACATAGTCCTGTAACTATGTGATAATGAAGTTGGTACCTCTATCTAGAGATAACAAAACTTGTAGTAAACCATAGACTCATGAAGTGACTCCTCCAGTAGCTAGCCAACCACTGAACTCGTCCATTGTAGTGGAAACATTAATCTCTCAACAAGCATCACTCGAAGGTAAGGAAAATCAAGATATGGTCCCTACTTAGGAACAATAAATACGATGGGAGACTCTCGCTACTAATAATATATTCATCATGTTATGGACAAATGAAACAACCAACTTCGACATTCTAAAGTCCCTCATCGAGGGGCAATCTGTGTTTTTCCATTAGACCATATGGTTGATGGTTCATCACCTTTATGATTGTTAATTGGTTTACCCTAGACAATAGATGCACTTCTATGACATTGAGCATCAGTTCAGAATGGTTGAGTTGGAATAACTCCTAGTATCTTAGCACCCTATGTCACCCAACTATGATTGGACCCTCCAACAAAGATGCATCAAGAGCTTTATTGTTCTTTGTAGAATCATTGAAGTGGAATCTTTTCATGTTTAGATCTGGAGATGGGGGAAATATGATTCTCCTAATTTAATCCATATCATGTAATATCCAGACCTAACCATTGATATTAAGAATTTTACTAAAGGTACAATTATGGTAAACATGGTTGTTACCAAGTTTTTCAAGGATGGGAGAATTGAAACAGGGTTTGAGAGAGAAAAATTGTCCCTTAGGGTAGCACCATATCAGGTAGACCCTCATATAGGTATCCACACTCACCTAAACAGGTATACAGTCATCCTTAGGGTTCCATCTTCATGAATTCCCATTGTTCGTAACATCAAAACGGTCAAGGGACATCTCGATACCTAAGATTTGTCTCATTTTTTATAGAAGTTAGAGGATGATCCTATGATTTCCTCCATTCTCAACCAAGACAAATATCAAAAAAGGATTATCGATGAGATCCATGATAAGAAGGTATTGAATATAGAGCTCCTTGATAGGATCATATTAATCCTCCTCCGGGGCACCCACAAGTCCTACTTGTCCAGTTTTCCCAAAATGATCTTAGTGATCCCCAATATATAGATAATGTATGCACAAGAGTTTATAGAAAGTTATTGATATATGAGTCACTAAATATGCCTTAGCAGTGTGATAATCTTCCTCATGACCTAGATTGAGATGATCCATGAGCCACTGGGCCTTCTTACATTGTTGATGATCCTGTCAATGGAATGGTGGTTGGGAATCGTTATCAAGAGACCGACCCTCACCTAGAAAATTTTATAGCTTTTCTCACCACTCGTCTTGAATCCCTAGAGACATGATAGTTGGTGATCCCACCTGATAGAAATATTTATCCAACATGGGTGGATGAAATGCGAGAACCCCTAGATTTTTAGATCCATGTATTTTCTCTATTAAATAGGATGGGTGACCCACTGTAGTATTTGGACCAGTTTATCTCATGGTGTGGGCCCATGGTGGGAAACCCAAATTATTAATAGGCCTATAAGGTAAGATATTTTAGTGAAAAAATGAAAGGAACGTCCTTTATATAGTATAAATAGTTTCACATTGGATCTATCACCGGTTGAGATGATCTTCGCCGAAAGTTCCTATACCAGTTCGAATACACCACATACAAGACAAGCATTATAGACCACATCATTTGTAAGAAACTACCTGATGAACATGTCAAAAAAAAATCTTGGTGGAAGGGACTCATGTATTCACATGATATGCTGCTGACTTGATAATAGTTACTGAAAATATCTAGGGGTAATGTTGAGAAAGAACATCAACTTTCTTGAGGAATCCTTGTACCGGGATAAGAAAGCACACCCGTAGACTCTTCATGTTCCAATGAGAAGGGATGAAAAATTGAGAAATCCTACACTGTATAGGTAGTGGAACAATATCTATTATAGATAATTCCCCCTTTTCTAGTAGAGCCTCTGCGCATGAAACATCCCCAAATGGCACAGACTCACCCAGTATAAAACCGTTAGGTGCCACCCCACCAAGTGAAACTGCATAGATGAGAGAATGTGGGTCCAAATCCTAGTCATGATCGATCCGCCCTTCAAGGATAGGATCATAGAGTTTTATTTTAAAAAATTAGGTACCGAGCCAATTATTTAAAATATTAAGAGGTTTCTAGTTATTTCCTCAGTGCACTAGAATATGGGATTCTGATGCTACTGGAGTTTAAGAAGACCCATGATAACAAGTGTACTGATCACCCACACTATTTCACTTACCAAAGGATCCTTTTAAATACTATAAAACAATTATACGTGTAAAAGGATTATCTCCAAGAACAAGTGGATAATGTTCTTTTATTTTTGGGAAATGTCCCAGCACATGTGGAACACATCTCCACCATGCCTGATGGGATAAGCATGAAAAACACTATCGCAATGGTATCTATAGAGATATATTTCCCCAGTAAGGATTTCATATACTCCCATTCAGGCACCAACATCCAATCTACATGATGATAAACAGAATAGAATAAACATTCCGACAACATGATGATAAACTGCATAGTTTCAACTTCTTAGTTGCATGATGTTAAAATATATAAAAACCATCATCACTATTATATGATGTTAAAAATCATTTCCACATCCTTGGAACATAATGTTAAATGTTACACTAGTTCCAAACACTAGGAATTTAAACAAAGAGCCTATGGTCTATGAAACATGATCTTAAATAGTTTTAAAAAGGTCTGATTTTAATGACCTTAAAATTGGAATCCAATTCCATGAATCAGTACTTTAAAATATATACTGGTTTTTCTCAGGATATGTTTTATAGAGGCAGGACTCCTAGTCCCTCATGCACATCATTTTTGTTACTCTATTACCCTATTCCCATTCCTCTAAAGCAAGTCCCTTCTTTGGTGAGAACTCCCTAACATTAATTTGAGATCGTATAGTCCAAGAATTATGACTAAAAAATATAAGAAATCTCTCTTCAGAATATTATTATTTAATTATGCCTCCTAGGCCCTCCCTCATGTTGGGTTTGTCACTTTGTCGCAATACACATACCCATTTGAGAAGACCCCTTTCATTAGTGTAAACTCTATGATAGTAAACTAAGAGCATATCGTCTATAAAACATTTCCTTAAACTATTTATAGTGATTCCAAGTATCATGAATTTAAATAGTATGCGGGGTCCTCTCCAGACTATGTTGTGTAGTGGTAGGCCTCATTGGCTCTATTCATGTTGAGTTTTTCATAACATTGAACCACACATGTCTTCTTGAGGCACTCCCCCAACTCTATAGTTCATAATTCATGACCTTAAACTATGATCCTATGGTCAAGTCGACATGACCTTAAACTATTTATAGAGGTCCAAGTATTATGAATTGAAACCATTTGTAGCTCATATAGTCTGAGTTGTATGACTTTAAACTGTATATCCTTATGTCCTCAATACATGAAATTAAACATTAATTCTACCAAATTCAAAAACATGATGCCTCTTATATAATATATAATGATTATCCTATTTTAAATTGGGAATCCTTACATGATTTGTGTGGGATGATTATAAAATGTTACCCCATACCTTGAACATGGGATGCCCCATGATAAACCTGTGATTCCAAAAATTCTCTCATCAGAGAGGATCACCCCCACTAGTGTTGGTATTCTACCACACCAAATTATAGAACTATTTGTGGATTGATTCATATCCTTATGGGATACATAACGATGCCTAGAATTTTCATCTTCGGGTCTAGCCTCAAATTCAATGATCCTTTGGCTGTTTGGCCCCTGTTATGGCCTATGCATTATGACCAAGAACCATATGAAACTCTATATAAGGTATTTATGTGGTAAATGAGCCTTATTATCCCCATTAACGTCACGTTTTACCTCTTGTTCACTTTATGTATATCCTTTGGGTGAATATTTCTCCTAAAGTCCAAGAAAATGACCCTAAACTTTCTCTCATGGTCTAGACCATAAGAACTTAAACTATGTGTATCACCATACTAGAACTACTTGTGGCTTGATTCATATATTTATGGGATACATAGAGATGACTTGATTTCTTATCTCTATAACCAGCTAAAAAATTCATCTGATCCCCGGTCCCTTTGACCCCATTATGGTCTAAGCATCATGACTTTAAATTCTAAGCATGTCATCCTAGGGATGAGGTGTGTGGAATTGATCCTCCTTGGTCCTCATTCATGTTGGGTTTGATACTCCACCACACTAACCACGCACACTTGAATCTCACTCCTAGTCCATGAAATATTACCTCAAACTATTTTAAATACCTGGGTTCAAATACTGATTTATGACACACCACTTTGGCAAGCTCAAAATCACAGTCGTGTGGAAACTAGAGGGTTAAATCCTACATTGAAATTTTATCAATCCATATCCACACTCGGAGTCTTTATTGGTTTGAAATTACATCATATTTCAAATCTAGACTTGCCCCCTAACGGTGATGGTGTCTGACCAAGGATGACCTCTTGTACCTAACAAACACCCTGATGGATTTCTAGCAATAAAGAGAAGATCTAGTGTCTCAAACATGGTCAACAGTCAATCTTGAATTTTATCTCCACATTATAAATTAGTGTGGTTGAGGTCCATATGTTTTGAACATGGTCAATAGTTGATACCTACCCATCAGTCTCCCCTTATATAGATATCAAAAGTCTTGACTTAATTCCTTTCTACTTCAATGCATCTTAGATGAATTCCAACACCCTTGGAATCACCCCTCTGTGTATTTAAATTTTTCAATTAGGTGGGTCAATGTCATTTTAAAATTCTGAACCTGGCATCTCTTTGCCCCGAAAGTTCACTTCCACATATTAGGAAAACCGCCTTACCATTCTTTGTTTTCCACACCGAGCATGACTCACAGGGTCTTAGGTGTTCTGGAAGGCTATGTACTAATGTGGTTGAGTTGAAAAAATAAGCATATGGTCCAAACCCCTTGACATTAAACTAAGAGTCCATGTCAAAGCATCAAAACTTTAAACAATTTTTGAATACTCTTAAGAATGCATGGTGTAGAACTGGGCCTCCTTTGTCATCATTTATGTTGGTTTATATATGTCATGCCATGAACATCCCTTTTTAGAATACTTCATAGATTGTCCCCATTGCATAAAATAAAATAGTAAGGCATCCTAGTCCCTCTCCTGAGAGGTCCTCTCTTCTAGTGCTGGTCATCTATCGAATCGCTCATAGTTTCATCTATTGTTTGGAATATAAGATGATGCTACCCCAGAATATTGGTTTTACCTTTATTTACACCAATATTACTACACCAATTTTTTCAATTCCAGTGTGGCATAATTACAAGAGTGTTAGAATCCATTCGATCATTCCATAACTCTATTTCCATGATTTACATGCCCCTTATTTGGATCCTCGTCCACCTCCACATCAAAAGGGACCCCCTAATGGCCTGACGATTCGACAAGTAACACTTCCATCCTAAACCAATTCCCTACAAGACTTTAGAAGAGATTCTAAGATAAGTTCTGTGTTAGCCACATGTTCAGTGATAAAACGTCATTTTCGTGTCCCCATTCTAGGATAATAATATAAATAATGTGTTTTGAACACGGTCAGTAGTTATCCAATTTCACCACACCTTTCTCCTTATGTTATATATTTTTGTCATTATGATTCATATTTTTTATTCCCCCTTGTTTTAATAGAATTAAACGTTCCTGGAGTTATCCCATTCATACACTAGACCTCATTGGAATAGAAAGTCACCTTTTCTAAGAGCTCGTTCCTCTAGTCGCAACCTCTCTCATCTTAAACACTATTGGCGGTCAGTCATTAATAGTAGACCCATAACGCTCAATTATTTTCCTTCACCCTAATTTGAATAAAAATTGGAATGAGAACCCCTTTTTTCTCACACCTAGAATGACCCCAGTCAGCTTAGGGATTTTTTTTCCATAAATAAGATCGAAGTATGAAAATAAAGAAAGAAAATTTGTTTGAGCATAAAAATTTATTGAACCAAAGTTTCATAGGGTTATCCACATATTGAAGCATGTCCTCTTGTTTTTTTCTCCTTTAGATATCTTCTTTAGTGATTGAGCGCCCAAACACGACAAGACTTTTCTTGGTGGACCGAAGTATTCACAGCCTCACCGTCAATTCTAATTTCTCCTCGTCAGACATAGAGCATAAATCTTCAAACCTAATCCACTATCGGTCCTTGTCAGCCCAAAATTCAGCCTCTTTGTTCATGGACTCTACCTCCTTGACCTTGACTGCTGCCCGTTGAGCCCCAAGAATTCTAAGGATCTCAACTCAAGTAGTAGAAACAGTTTCATGTTATTGTGACATACCCTCCATATGGGGAATATATTCTTCATCTTTTTGAAGAACCTGGGATCCCTCAACCTTGTATTTATTCTAGGTTAAGTGGAGATCCTTCTGCTTTGCATGTTCCTAGTCGATGAGGAAGTCCATATACAATGCATGAAGAGTGATTGAATATCCACCACCTGTCCCTAGACTAAATAACCAATGATGGAGAGATACCACCTATTGCGATAGTTTAGATATTCAGATGCGAGCGAAAAAATTACTCACATTACTCCAGAGTCTCTAATGGACAAACTAATTATCCTCAGAGACCTCCATGCCAAAATCTTCAAAATCTTAAGGTGGTACAGGTTCCTATTGAGGAAAGAATGCCAATGTAGTGTCGCCAGGATATTACAGGTGTAAGTAAATGGTTGTAATTAGCTCAAAAACTATCTATAGGAATGGTTACTCACTACCTTATCCACCAGTATAAGGGGCTCCCACTGCACCTTGTGGAATCACTAAGGTGGGATCCATCCTCCTAGCTTCCTTGGATACCCCTATTGGTAGAGAAACCTCAGCCTCATCACCCATATATGACAATGGTGAAATTTTTGGTACAAGATCATCCAAGGAAGCCTTTGAAGTTGTAAATTCATCTTCAACTATAACATTGAATCTAACTTCCAATTTCTATGGAAATTCTTTGATCAGAACAGCTTCCACAGTTCCTTCACATATCCTTGTAGGGGGCCTTGTCTCGACCCCTTCCACCAAGGGCACATTCTTAGTAATCATTTCTAGTAGTGCCTCTAAAGTCGGCCAAACATCCATAGTCTTCCCAGTTGTCTCTATTGGGAGAGTAGCCTCCACCATCACTACCTCATCTTCCATGACCACTTTCTTAGTGGTAGGAACCAATGGATGATCACTTATTTAAACAATATCACAGTGTATAACTAAAATAAACCATTTACATGTTGAGGTTTCCTCGCCCTCTGTATGAGGTCTGTCACATAATCCCCCTTATGTAGTGATATCCAATTAACACATAAGTAAATATTGGATCTGACAATGAGATTAAAGATTGAGTGGTGATCGAAAGCATGAAAAGATCACTGAGTTTACCTAGTACGAAACAATATTCATGTACCCTTTTGAAATATAGTAGGAATCACTCCCCCTAGAGTCTTCTGGTTCTTCACCTTCGGTTGTGATGGTTGTCACACAGATCATGATGGGGTATGGAGGAGAGACATGCCTAAAAAAATCTACACTTGATCATTTAAAGGGTGTGTAATACTCCATGATTAAATTACATCGTCTAGCTATACTATGTATTGTATCACTTCAGTGTGAGGGAAATTGAATCCAGTATTTTCATGGACTAGACCAGTGAGATGTATCTCATCAATAGTGGGATACTACAACGCCCTATGGAGTGGTGATCTAGTTGTGATTTCCCAAGGACTCCTAAGCATTATGTTAAATGACATCACCAGTAATTGTAACGCCCCGACCCTAGTTGCCTAGAGTCGGTGCATTATTACATAACATTGGCATGATCACAAGAAAGATCAAATCTCGAAAGACCGATTGGTTTAGTAGCCTTGGAAACACTAGATATATTCATAAGTTTCACA
Source organism: Viscum album (assembly GCA_963277665.1). Lineage (NCBI taxonomy): Eukaryota > Viridiplantae > Streptophyta > Magnoliopsida > Santalales > Viscaceae > Viscum > Viscum album. Next base: position 1,891,891,344 of record OY728135.1, read on the forward strand.
TTACATCATAAAATGAAAAACTACTACAACAACATAATGTTTCCACAGTCCACACTACAATCCCCTCATAATATCCCTGCAGGTCATTCATAACTTACATCTTCACTTCCTGGGAAAAATAAAACATAGAAAAGGGGTGAGCTCAAATGCCCAGTAAGGATAACAATATAGAGGAAACTTTCATCAATAAGAATAAACATTTAAGGCAATGTATAACTAAAACAAAAGCCTTTTAAACATGAACCTTCAACATGGTATGGCATAAATAAAATGAAATAATTCCATTTACTTATTCACATGGATATTCTACTAATCGAATAATCACATGCAAAAATCAATAACCACTTTCATAATGTTGGAATGCATAATGCCAGACTATCATAACCACATAGCCAAGGCCTCGTGCCAAGACTACAAATAAGATTTTGTCAAGGCCTTGTGCCAAGACACTAGTTTGTCTCATGAGACCTACCGATGCATCGAGGAGCTATAGCGGGCTCCACCCGTCACTTATTAAGTCCAATGCATTCCCATATGAAAAGGTTTAAACATAACATAAACATTCGTATTAAATCCAGCATACGAAATGTCAATAATTTCACCATAAACTATGAATGGTATAAAAATAGCACATCCATAGTCAAACATATCACAAAACCTTCAATACAATATAGAAGTTTTGTATCATAATAAATCAACTTCAAATAATCTTAAAATCCATCAAAGGATGTTGACGTAGATGAAATCAAAATTCTTTTTAAAGAAATATCTCCTTTTATTTTGAAATCCTTTAAGATCCATATAAAATAAAACATTTTCTTTGAAAATATTCTTATAAGCTTGTAAGGAAAGCTTTGAAGATTTTATAACGGTGTAAAATAACCGCACCCGCCGTATAAGTTAAAAAAATCATTCTTACCTTAATTCTGTCGAAAAGGTTAAAAAGGACCTTGTTTTGAAAACGACCGAAAGATTCCTTTATAAACCACTTATAAAAGTCAAAAAGGGTATAAATGACTTTAACTCATAATCTAGTAAATAGTAAAAATGTTTTGAAATACATTTTTAAGAAACATGGATGTAGATGATAAAGAGATCCCAGTAGATTATTACGTATAAACAACCTTGGATAATGAAGAGGTTGTAAAGTAAACCCTTACCTTGTACTTTTCCTTGGTTGGGGTAGGTTATCCTCCTTTATAATGGTGAAATAGTTGTTATTAAATTATACAAGAATCATATATAATAATATGATATCATATATGATCTTTTAACATTGATTTGTTAATAATATCTTAGAATTATCGTCGTTTCGGGAGTTAACTTACTCATTTTCTTTTATATGTTTTGTTACATAATCCATGGTTGTTGTATCTTATTCATATCCAGAATGATATCTAGTCCTTAAACATCATTTTTAAATCATCATATGATAATTATACTTGAATGGATACGATGGAGAATGAATCTCATCGCGTTCGTGGAGACGGTAGTCCGTACGTACGCACGAGCGACAATATCATTCTTTTGATATTAAAATAATATATAAATGGATGGTATATCATATATACAGAATCATTAACATGTTATATTTATTATTTACATGCGTTAAACATCATTATTATACCCATCCAAATAATATTATATTGAATAACAATTACACCACGACGTGGAGACGGTAGTCCGTACGTACGCACGTATGGTGACATGTTATTCAAAGGGTGGATAGAATACTGAATATGGTTGTACCATATTTATAATAACACCACAGTATATGTGAGATACTGGAGTTATTATTTTATAATGGTAAGAACAAAGGAAGAAGAAGTGGAAGAAGAAATGAACTTGGAGAAGGGTGGTGAAATCATTACCTCTTCTTCGGGTTCTTCCTTTTGATTTGATCAAAAGGGCTCCTTAGGTTGGCTTTCTGATCAAAATAATGCCTCTAGGTTGTAGTGAGGGATGTTGGGAGAGTATTTGGTCAGAGTTTGGCCGAACCAAAAGGTTTGAAGGTGTGAAGAAATGAGAAGGAGGAGTTCCCTTTTATAAGAGGGGTGAGGGGCACCTTTGGAAAAGCTAGAAATATTAATTTATAATAAATTCATATTCGGTTTCTAATGGCTCCAAAGCTTATTATTCAAAGGTTAAGGTGGGGATAGGTCGAAAACCACCCAAACAATATAATTTAGACAGGTTTGGGTACTTATATTAACCTTATCTTTAAGTATTAACTCTAAGTTAATTAGTTTCACTTTTACAATGTCTCTTTGTATTTTTAGATAATATGGTTAATAAACTTACTATATACATCCAATCGACCCCCAAGTGGTACATTAATGATGAACCTATCATGATATAAGTCTCTTGGCTGAACCTTAGATTTTTAGGAATTTAATATCAATTAATAATATAATATTTGTTTTAAGAACTCTTTTATGTCAATTTTGACACTATTCAATAGTTGATTTTTGTGAAACTCATAACAGATTGATTACTTTAAAAAAAGTCAATTAAATCAATAATAATATATCATATTATCCTATATAATTAGTTTAATTAATTAAAAGTTTCATATTATATTTATTTGGGTATTTATAATATCAATTATTTTAATTTTTCACTATTATAGTAATTACTGCATCATCATTGTGTCATAAATAAAATACATTATTTAATGTCTAAAAATTATAAATAAAATATCATTATGTAGGAAATCTTTTTAGATATCTAATGAATATTTATAATCTAAAATCAAACATATATAACCCTATGTAACAATTGTTTTTCTAAAAGATATATGCTTGTGTCATTTTTGTATTCATTTTAACTTAATTAAAATAAAGTGTCATTATCACTTACAAGTGGATCCATGGGGTCCCAAAATAGACCCAAAGATTCCCATGGTCGACCATGTATCAACCAATAGGGTTAAGACACGTTTTAGGGTAATTTCGTATTATTATAATATTATTTTTTTAACCCTTATTTACCGGATTTACCCTTAACCATGGTAAATAAAATATTTACCGCAGTAATTATTCAAAATGTCTAAAAATAAAAGTTACCTATTTACACAATTTGAACATCCTGATTCCAAATATGGAATCCATTTTTCTATATTCAAAACACAGAAGTGGCAGAAATTAATTTAAAATTAATTCCCGCTGTCAAAACAAAAAGCGTGTTTTTAAGAGATAATAACTATCCAAAGATTGACACTTGTTTATGTTCGGTTTAATTGTAAAATTTTGTCTAATGACCAACATTATATTAAATTGTAAAAATATATACTAAATATACTTTAAAACCACTCAAATTCATAATTTATCACTATTAATTATTTTTATTAAAAAAGTTGTTTTTAATTAAAATTTAGTAATTTTCACTATTCATCAAAATATGAAAGTTATCCGAAAAGTACCAAAATTTCACCTTAGGCTAAATTCGATATTCCGAATCCAAAAATGAAGTCCATTTCAAAATATAAAATATATATTATTTCAAAATTTAGGTATTACAATTCATAACGGCCACTTTGATTGGTTGTGGTGTGTGTTAAAACTCGAAGTTGCGAACAACACACACTACTGTTTTATTCAAAGGAAAGCGTACCGTGGAAGCTTGGGAAGTTTCATTTTAAATTTTTTGATGTCTCCATTTAGTCAAAAAGTTTAAAATATTGTATTTAAAAAGGTTTCACTATCAAAAGTTGATAAAAGTGCAATACTGAAAATGAATCTGTTCTTGCATTATGACTAAGAAACTCATAATATGGATTCTAAAATTATAAAGTTAAAAATTTAGTTAATACTATTCATGACCTCTTTTAATGGATTTTTTTTGTAAGTCATGGTGCAATTGAACTCGGTGTTGCGTGTAGTGCAAGTTATTAAATTATTTTGAAGAAATAACACACTATGAAATCTTGGGGTGTTACATTCTCCCCTCCTTCAATAAATTGCGTCCTCGCAATTTGAAATTGTTCTTCGAAAATAAAAGGTTGAAAGTAGAAAATATATTTGTGGGAAAACCCACATCGGAAATTGGGTTACTAAAATTTAGTCTTAATATGAGGAAAAGAGAAATCAAAGGGTCACCACCAAATTATGATCTCGATTAGGAGAACATTGGTGGAAATTGGAGACATATAATCGGAGGAAAAACGTAAATATTTATAGGTAGTGATTGAGGTCATCAATCACAAACAAGTATAAAATTGAGGTCCTTAAATTCATCAATCTATGATGAATTTAAATACCATCGGTTCAACAAAACATGGGGTATTAGGATAACACATTTTTGACGTTTCAAAATATCCTAGTTGAAATCCCACATCGAAAAATGAATTAATGAGGCCTCTATTTAAAATAAAGAGTCGAAAGTATGAAGATTACCGAAAATAACACATACTAGGGTTCCATGTAGGAAAATATGGATATGGAAGAAAAATCTAACCATCAATTATCTGATGGAGAGTGGTAGAGAACATGGCTATAAAAAGGCCAACAATCCCAAAGCCAAAAATTAGTGATGATTTAAGGTACCATCTAGGAAAACATTTTTGTTCAAAGTTGCTTTTCTTAATATTGAAGAATTTATTTATGAGATTGGCTAAGATCATAAGGAGATATACTTACTTTATAATTAGAGTTTTATCCATTAATAAATTTCTACCACAAACTCATCTTTCACTCTAAAAGATAATAGAATGTAAAAAAAATTCTATTTACACTATTCGTATAGGGTTCCAAAATAAATGAATTTATAATTCATCTACATGATCTTTTAATAAAAACTACATTATTTAATCCAGGACATCTCATGGTCCAGTGGTAGGTGATACACCCTTGTCGCCCTTGGGTTGTGGGTTCAAGTCTCGCAGCCTTGCCGGACGCGACGGGTTGCCGCCCGACCTCCGGGTTGTCCTTTTATGGCAATCCAAAATAATCCAAACTAGAACTATCCAAAATACTTCTGTCCAAACTCACAGTCTAACATTTATAAGGAAGGTAAACATAATATAGATCCTTTTTACCCCGTAATATCATATGAATACCTTCATCATGTATTACCATATTCCTTATTGATTACATTCATGCTCCCTTATTCCATATAGAATGCTGGATATACTTCATCAATCCAAAAATGTTTTAAACCCCAACAATTATGGAATATACAAATCATTAATCAGTTCCAAGGTAGTCAAGAATATCCAATATATTTTTTCCAAAATAATCATGTATTATTCGAAAATCACTACCTCGGTATCAGAACTATATTATGGTTTATCATTCTCTCAACCATATATTTTCCAAAAATTTATCCTGCTATTGAGTCACTTTTCATTGTTCCACACAATCTCAAGTTCTTAATGAAATAGTACTGCAGTACAATCCTTATATACTCCATAATTATTATAACAAGTACATTGTTGATACAACACTCAATTGACATAATCAACATAAGAACTCTAATCATTCCTCTTCATCTGTAGTAGTATCATAACTTGATTATTATCCAATAGCATCATTTGAGGCATAGTCTGATGACTGGGACATAGGTTCACGTAGTGTCCAAACTCCTTGCAAATGAAGCATTGTACATTTGAAACCATTTTCTTACCCTTGCAGTCACGTACTTTGTGCCCTTTTCCTCCACACTTATAACAAACTCCCATTCCTTTCAGGCAAGTTCCTGGGTGTTTCTTTCCACAGTTACCACATATGAGAAAATTCTTCTTTTCCCTCTTCCCTTTATCCATCTTTCTCTCTTCCATCCTTTTCTTCTCTTGCTTCCCTTCAAAGACATAGGACTCAGTAAACTCTTTACTTATCTTATCAACACATGATATTATTTCTTCATATGATGATAATACATGGGAGACTATTTCTCTTATCAATTCTAGCTTAAAACCATGAAAGATATGATCCTTCCTTCTCTTTGGATCATGTGCATTTCTGGAGTTCTCATTCCTGCTACTGGGCGCCATTTCTAAACAATGGCATAAACTAGATCAGTTTATGAATCAAAATACATAATCCCATACTTATAAAACACTTAACATAAATTGAAATATTTATGGATATAATCCATAATCATAAGAATGTTTTCTTTGAGGAAGTATATACTCATACTCCCTTCAAAATGATTTGTAAAGAAAATGATTGTTATCCTAAGAATAGCCCCCGGGAGTGTCGTAACCAAGAGTGCAGCAAGGCCCATTGTCGTGCACCAGTTCCCGTTCGAGTCTAGCTCAAAGCGGTGTTTTCGGGTTTTACCCCTAGGTACATCTGTGCCAGAGCCACCTCTACCTGCTCGTATCCAGACAGGGATGTATTCCTCGAAAAACTCACAAAATCTCTACAATACCAAAATTCTAGGAAGTTCTTCTATACTAATCCTCAAAGTTCATCTTAGGTCTACGTGCTCTAATCAGAGTTTATCTAAATCTAGCTTCCAAGGTTTGTACTAAACTTCCTCTGATACCAACTGTAACGCCCCGACCCTAGTTGCCTAGAGTCGGTGCATTATTACATAACATTGTCATGATCACAAGAAAGATCAAATCTCGAAAGACCGATTGGTTTAGTATCCTTGGAAACACTAGATATATTCATAAGTTTCACATTACATCATAAAATGAAAAACTACTACAACAACATAATGTTTTCACAGTCTACACTACAATCCCCTCATAATATCCCTGCAGGTCATTCATAACTTACATCTTCACTTCCTGGGAAAAATAAAACATAGAAAAGGGGTGAGCTCAAATGCCCAGTAAGGATAACAATATAGCGGAAACTTTCATCAATAAGAATAAACATTTAAGGCAATGTATAACTAAAACAAAAGCCTTTTAAACATGAACCTCCAACATGGTATGGCATAAATAAAATGAAATAATGCCATTTACTTATTCACATGGATATTCTACTAATCGAATAATCACATGCAAAAATCAATAACCACTTTCATAATGTTGGAATGCATAATGCCAGACTATCATAACCACATTGCCAAGGCCTCGTGCCAAGACTACAAATAAGATTTTGTCAAGGCCTTGTGCCAAGACACTAGTTTGTCTCATGAGACCTACCGATGCATCGAGGAGCTATAGCGGGCTCCACCCGTCACTTATTAAGTCCAATGCATTCCCATATGAAAAGGTTTAAACATAACATAAACATTCGTATTAAATATAGCATACGAAATGTCAATAATTTCACCATAAACTATGAATGGTATAAAAATAGCACATCCATAGTCAAACATATAACAAAACCTTCAATACAATATAGAAGTTTTGTATCATAATAAATCAACTTCAAATAATCTTAAAATCCATCAAAGGATGTTGACGTAGATGAAATCAAAATTCTTTTTAAAGAAATATCTCCTTTTATTTTGAAATCCTTTAAGATCCATATAAAATAAAACATTTTCTTTGAAAATATTCTTATAAGCTTATAATGAAAGCTTTGAAGATTCTATAACGGCGTAAAATAACCGCACCCGCCGTATAAGTTAAAAAAAACATTCTTACCTTAATTCTGTCGAAAAGGTTAAAAAGGACCTTGTTTTGAAAACGACCGAAAGATTCCTTTATAAACCACTTATAAAAGTCAAAAAGGGTATAAATGACTTTAACTCATAATCTAGTAAATAGTAAAAATGTTTTGAAATACATTTTTAAGAAACATGGATGTGGATGATAAAGAGATCCCAGTAGATTATTACGTATAAACAACCTTGGATAATGAAGAGGTTGTAAAGTAAACCCTTACCTTGTACTTTTCCTTGGTTGGGGTAGGTTATACTCATGTATAATGGTGAAATAGTTGTTATTAAATTATAAAAGAATCATATATAATAATATGATATCATATATGATCTTTTAACATTGATTTGTTAATAATATCTTAGAATTATCGTCGTTTCGGGAGTTAACTTACTCATTTTCTTTTATATGTTTTGTTACATAAGCCATGGTTGTTGTATCTTATTCATATCCAGAATTATATCTAGTCCTTAAACATCATTTTTAAATCATCAAATGATAATTATACTTGAATGGATACGATGGAGAATGAATCTCATCGCATTCGTGGAGACGGTAGTCCGTACGTACGCACGAGCGACAATATCATTCTTTTGATATTAAAATAATATATAAATGGATGGTATATCATATATACAGAATCATTAACATGTTATATTTATTATTTACATGCTTTACACATCATTATTATACCCATCCAAATAATATTATATTGAATAACAATTACACCACGACGTGGAGACGGTAGTCCGTACGTACGCACGTATGGTGACATGTTATTCAAAGGGTGGATAGAATAATGAATATGGTTGTACCATATTTATAATAACATCACAGTATATGTGAGATACTGGAGTTATTATTTTATAATGGTAAGAACAAAGGAAGAAGAAGTGGAAGAAGAAATGAACTTGGAGAAGGGTGGTGAAATCATTACCTCTTCTTCGGGTTCTTCCTTTTGATTTGATCAAAAGGGCTCCATAGGTTGGCTTTCTGATCAAACTAAGGCCTCTAGGTTGTAGTGAGGGATGTTGGGAGAGTATTTGGGCAGAGTTTGGCCGAACCAAAAGGTTTGAAGGTGTGAAGAAATGAGAAGGAGGATTGCCCTTTTATAAGAGGGGTGAGGGGAACCTTTGGAAAAGCTAGAAATATTAATTTATAATAAATTCATATTCGGTTTCTAATGGATCCAAAGCTTATTATTAAAATGTTAAGGTGGGGATAGGTCTAAAACCACTCAAAAAATATAATTTAGACAGGTTTGGGTACTTATATTAACCTTATCTTTAAATATTAACTCTAAGTTAATTAGTTTCACTTTTACAATGTCTCTTTGTATTTTTATATAATATGGTTAATAAACTTACTATATACATCCAAACGACCCCCAAGTGGTACATTAATGATGAACCTATCATGATATAAGTCTCTTGGCCGAACCTTAGATTTTTAGGAATTTAATATCAATTAATAATATAATATTTGTTTTAAGAACTCTTTTATGTCAATTTTGACACTATTCAATAGTTGATTTTTGTGAAACTCATAACAGATTGATTACTTTGAACAAAGTCAATTAAATCAATAATAATATATCATATTATCCTAGAAAATTAGTTTAATTCATTAAAAGTTTCATATTATATTTATTTGGGTATTTATAATATCAATTATTTTAATTTTTCACTATTATAGTAATTACTGCATCATCATTGTGTCATAAATAAAATAAATTATTTAATGTCTAAAAATTATAAATAAAATATCATTATGTAGGAAATCTTTTTATCTTTCTAATTAATATTTATAATCTAAAATCCAACATATATAACCCAATGTAACAATTGTTTTTCTAAAAGATATATGCTTGTGTCATTTTTGTATTCATTTTAACTTAATTAAAATAAAGTGTCATTATCACTTACAAGTGGATCCATGGGGTCCCAAAATAGACCCAAAGATTCCCATGGTCGACCATGTATCAGCCAATAGGGTTAATACACGTTTTAGGGTAATTTAGTATTATTATAATATTATTTTTTTAACCCTTATTTACCGGATTTACCCTTAACCATGGTAAATAAAATATTTACCGCAGTAATTATTCAAAATGTCTAAAAATAAAAGTTACCTATTTACACAATTTGAACATCCTGATTCCAAATATGGAATCCATTTTTCTAAATTCAAAACACAGAAGTGGAAGAAATTAATTTAAAATTAATTCCCGCTGTCAAAACAAAAAGCGTGTTTTTAAGAGATAATAACTATCAAAAGATTGACACTTGTTTATGTTCGGTTTAATTGTAAAATTTTGTCTAATGACCAACATTATATTAAATTGTAAAAATATATTCTAAATATACTTTAAAACCACTAAAATTCATAATTTATCACTATTAATTATTTTGATTAAAAAAGTTGTTTTTAATTAAAATTTAGTAATTTTCACTATTCATCAAAATATGAAAGTTATCCGAAAAGTACCAAAATTTCACCTTAGGCTAAATTCGATATTCCGAATCAAAAATTGAAGTCCATTTCAAAATATAAAATATATATTATTTCAAAATTTAGGTATTACTATTCATAACGGCCAGTTTGATTGGTTGTGGTGTGTGTTAAAACTCGAAGTTGCGTACAACACACGCTACTGTTTTATTCAAAGGAAAGCGTACTGTGGAAGCTTGGGAAGTTTCATTTTAAATTTTTTGATGTCTCCATTTAGTCAAAAAGTTTAAAATATTGTATTTAAAAAGGTTTCACTATCAAATGTTGATAAAAGTGCAATACTGAAAATGAATCTGTTCTTGCATTATGACTAAGAAACTCATAATATGGATTCTAAAATTATAAAGTTTAAAATTTAGTTAATACTATTCATGACCTCTTTTAATGGCTTTTTTTTTGTAAGTCATGGTGCAATTGAACTCGGTGTTGCGTGTAGTGCAAGTTATTAAATTATTTTGAAGAAATAACACACTATGAAATCTTGGGGTGTTACATTCTCCCCTCCTTCAATAAATTGCATCCTCGCAATTTGAAATTGTTCTTCGAAAATAAAAGGTTGAAAGTAGAAAATATATTTGTGGGAAAACCCACATCGGAAATTGGGTTACTAAAATTTAGTCTTAATATGAGGAAAAGAGAAATCAAAGGGTCACCACCAAATTATGATCTCGATTAGGAGAACATTGGTGGAAATTGGAGACATATAATCGGAGGAAAAACGTAAATATTTATAGGTAGTGATTGAGGTCATCAATCACAAACAAGTATAAAATTGAGGTCCTTAAATTTATCAATCTATGATGAATTTAAATACCATCGGTTCAACAAAACATAGGGTATTAGGATAACACATTTTTGACGTTTCAAAATATCCTAGTTGAAATCCCACATCGAAAAATGAATTAATGAGGCCTCTATTTAAAATAAAGAGTCGAAAGTATGAAGATTACCGAAAATAACACATACTAGGGTTCCATGTAGGAAAATATGGATATGGAAGAAAAATCTAACCATCAATTATCTGATGGAGAGTGGTAGAGAACATGGCTATAAAAAGGCCAATAATCCCAAAGCCAAAAATTAGTGATGATTTAAGGTACCATCTAGGAAAACATTTTTGTTCAAAGTTGCTTTTCTTAATATTGAGGAATTTATTTATGAGATTGGCTAAGATCATAAGGAGATATACTTACTTTATAATTAGAGTTTTATCCATTAATAAATTTCTACCACAAACTCATCTTTCACTCTAAAAGATAATAGAATGTAAAAAAAATCTATTTACACTATTCGTATAGGGTTCCAAAATAAACGAATTTATAATTCATCTACATGATCTTTTAATAAAAACTACATTATTTAATCCAGGACATCTCATGGTCTAGTGGTAGGTGATACACCCTTGTCGCCCTTCGGTTGCGGGTTCAAGTCTCGCAGCCTTGCCGGACGCGACGGGTTGCCGCCCGACCTCCGGGTTGTCCTTTTATGGCAATCCAAAATAATCCAAACTAGAACTATCCAAAATAATTCTGTCCAAACTCACAGTCTAACATTTATAAGGAAGGTAACATAATAAAGATCCTTTTTACCCCGTAAAATCATATGAATACCTTCATCATGTATTACCATATTCCTTATTGATTACATTCATGCTCCCTTATTCCATATAGAATGCTGGATATACTTCATCAATCCAAAAATGTTTTAAACCCCAACAATGATGGAATATACAAATCATTAATCAGTTCCAAGGTAGTCAAGAATATCCAATATATTTTTTCCAAAATAATCATGTATTATTCGAAAATCACTACCTCGGTATCAGAACTATATTATGGTTTATCATTCTCTCAACCATATATTTTCCAAAAATTTATCCTGCTATTGAGTCACTTTTCATTGTTCCACACAATCTCAAGTCCTTAATGAAATAGTACTGCAGTACAATCCTTATATACTCCATAATTATTATAACAAGTACATTGTTGATACAACACTCAATTGACATAATCAACATAAGAACTCTAATCATTCCTCTTCATCTGTGGTAGTATCATAACTTGATTATTATCCAATAGCATCATTTGAGGCATAGTCTGATGACTGGGACATAGGTTCATGTAGTGTCCAAACTCCTTGCAAATGAAGCATTGTACATTTGAAACCATTTTCTTACCCTTACAGTCACGTACTTTGTGCCCTTTTCCTCCACACTTATAACAAACTCCCATTCCTTTCAGGCAAGTTCCTGGGTGTTTCTTTCCATAGTTACCACATATGAGAAAATTCTTCTTTTCCCTCTTCCCTTTATCCATCTTTCTCTCTTCCATCCTTTTCTTCTCTTGCTTCCCTTCAAAGACATAGGACTCAGTAAACTCTTTACTTATCTTATCAACACATTATATTATTTCTTCATATGATGATAATACATGGGATACTATTTCTCTTATCAATTCTAGCTTAAAACCATGAAAGATATGATCCTTCCTTCTCTTTGGATCATGTGCATTTCTGGAGTTCTCATTCCTTCTACTGGGCGCCATTTCTAAACAATGGCATAAACTAGATCAGTTTATGAATCAAAATACATAATCCCATACTTATAAAACACTTAACATAAATTGAACTATTTATGGATATAATCCATAATCATAAGAATGTTTTCTTTGAGGAAGTATATACTCATACTCCCTTCAAAATGATTTGTAAAGAAAATGATAGTTATCCTAAGCATAGCCCCCGGGAGTGTCGTAACCAAGAGTGCAGCAAGGCCCATTGTCGTGCACCAGTTCCCGTTCGAGTCTAGCTCAAAGCAGTGTTTTCGGGTTTTACCCCTAGGTACATCTGTGCCAGAGCCGCCTCTACCTGCTCGTATCCAGACAGGGATGTATTGCTCGAAAAACTCAAAAAATCTCTACAATACCAAAATTCTAGGAAGTTATTCTATACTAATCCTCAAAGTTCATCTTAGGTCTACGTGCTCTAATCAGAGTTTATCTAAATCTAGCTTCCAAGGTTTGTACTAAACTTCCTCTGATACCAACTGTAACGCCCCGACCCTAGTTGCCTAGAGTCGGTGCATTATTACATAACATTGGCATGATCACAAGAAAGATCAAATCTCGAAAGACCGATTGGTTTAGTAGCCTTGGAAACACTAGATATATTCATAAGTTTCACATTACATCATAAAATGAAAAACTACCACAACAACATAATGTTTCCACAGTCCACACTACAATCCCCTCATAATATCCCTGCAGGTCATTCATAACTTACATCTTCACTTCCTGGGAAAAATAAAACATAGAAAAGGGGTGAGCTCAAATGCCCAGTAAGGATAACAATATAGCGGAAGCTTTCATCAATAAGAATAAACATTTAAGGCAATGTATAACTAAAACAAAAGCCTTTTAAACATGAACCTTCAACATGGTATGGCATAAATAAAATGAAATAATTCCATTTACTTATTCACATGGATATTCTACTAATCGAATAATCACATGCAAAAATCAATAACCACTTTCATAATGTTGGAATGCATAATGCCAGACTATCATAACCACATAGCCAAGGCCTCGTGCCAAGACTACAAATAAGATTTTGTCAAGGCCTTGTGCCAAGACACTAGTTTGTCTCATGAGACCTACCGATGCATCGAGGAACTATAGCGGGCTCCACCCGTCACTTATTAAGTCCAATGCATCCCCATATGAAAAGGTTTAAACATAACATAAACATTCGTATTAAATCTAGCATACGAAATGTCAATAATTTCACCATAAACTATGAATGGTATAAAAATAGCACATCCATAGTCAAACATATCACAAAACCTTCAATAAAATATAGAAGTTTTGTATCATAATAAATCAACTTCAAATAATCTTAAAATCCATCAAAGGATGTTGACGTAGATGAAATCAAAATTCTTTTTAAAGAAATATCTCCTTTTATTTTGAAATCCTTTAAGATCCATATAAAATAAAACATTTTCTTTGAAAATATTCTTATAATATTGTAAGGAAAGCTTTGAATATTTTATAACGGCGTAAAATAACCGCACCCGCCGTATAAGTTAAAAAAACATTCTTACCTTAATTCTGTCGAAAAGGTTAAAAAGGACCTTGTTTTGAAAACGACCGAAAGATTCCTTTATAAACCACTTATAAAAGTCAAAAAGGGTATAAATGACTTTAACTCATAATCTAGTAAATAGTAAAAATGTTTTGAAATACATTTTTAAGAAACATAGATGTGGATGATAAAGAGATCCCAATAGATTATTACGTATAAACAACCTTGGATAATGAAGAGGTTGTAAAGTAATCCCTTACCTTGTACTTTTCCTTGGTTGGGGTAGGTTATCCTCCTGTATAATGGTGAAATAGTTGTTATTAAATTATACAAGAATCATATATAATAATATGATATCATATATGATCTTTTAACATTGATTTGTTAATAATATCTTAGAATTATCGTCGTTTCGGGAGTTAACTTACTCATTTTGTTTTATATGTTTTGTTACATAAGTCATGGTTGTTGTATCTTATTCATATCCAGAATGATATCTAGTCCTTAAAAATCATTTTTAAATCATCAAATGATAATTATACTTGAATGGATACGATGGAGAATGAATCTCATCGCATTCGTGGAGACGGTAGTCCGTACGTACGCACGAGCGACAATATCATTCTTTTGATATTAAAATAATATATAAATGGATGGTATGTCATATATACAGAATCATTAACATGTTATATTTATTATTTACATGCGTTACACATCATTATTATACCCATCCAAATAATATTATATTGAATAACAATTACACCACGACGTGGAGACGGTAGTCCGTACGTACGCACGTATGGTGACATGTTATTCAAAGGGTGGATAGAATACTGAATATGGTTGTACCATATTTATAATAACATCACAGTATATGTGAGATACTGGAGTTATTATTTTATAATGGTAAGAACAAAGGAAGAAGAAGTGGAAGAAGAAATGAACTTGGAGAGGGGTGGTGAAATCATTACCTCTTCTTCGGGTTCTTCCTTTTGATTTGATCAAAAGGGCTCCTTAGGTTGGCTTTCTGATCAAAATAAGGCCTCTAGGTTGTAGTGAGGGATGTTGGGAGAGTATTTGGGCAGAGTTTTGCCGAACCAAAAGGTTTGAAGGTGTGAAGAAATGAGAAGGAGGAGTGCCCTTTTATAAGAGGGGTGAGGGGCACCTTTGGAAAAGCTAGAAATATTAATTTATAATAAATTTATATTCGGTTTCTAATGGCTCCAAAGCTTATTATTCAAAGGTTAAGGTGGGGATAGGTCGAAAACCACTCAACCAATAGAATTTAGACAGGTTTGGGTACTTATATTAACCTTATCTTTAAGTATTAACTCTAAGTTAATTAGTTTCACTTTTACAATGTCTCTTTGTATTTTTATATAATATGGTTAATAAACTTACTATATACATCCAAGCGACCCCCAAGTGGTACATTAATGATGAACCTATCATGATATAAGTCTCTTGGCCGAACCTTAGATTTTTAGGAATTTAATATCAATTAATAATATAATATTTGTTTTAAGAACTCTTTTATGTCAATTTTGACACTATTCAATAGTTGATTTTTTTGAAACTCATAACAGATTGATTACTTTGAAAAAAGTCAATTAAATCAATACTAATATATCATATTATCCAATAAAATTAGTTTAATTCATTAAAAGTTTCATATTATATTTATTTGGGTATTTATAATATCAATTATTTTAATTGTTCACTATTATAGTAATTACTGCATCATCATTGTGTCATACATAAAATAAATTATTTAATGTCTAAAAATTATAAATAAAATATAATTATGTAGGAAATCGTTTTAGCTTTCTAATGAATATTTATAATCTAAAATCCAACATATATAACCTTATGTAAAAATTGTTTTTCTAAAAGATATATGCTTGTGTCATTTTTGTATTCATTTTAACTTAATTAAAATAAAGTGTCATTATCACTTACAAGTGGATCCATGGGGTCCCAAAATATACCCAAAGATTCCCATGGTCGACCATGTATCAACCAATAGGGTTAAGACACGTTTTAGGGTAATTTAGTATTATTATAATATTATTTTTTTAACCCTTATTTACCGGATTTACCCTTAACCATGGTAAATAAAATATTTACCGCAGTAATTATTCAAAATGTCTAAAAATAAAAGTTACCTATTTACACAATTTGAACATCCTGATTCCAAATATGGAATCCATTTTTCTAAATTCAAAACAAAAAAGTGGCAGAAATTAATTTAAAATTAATTCCCGCTGTCAAAACAAAAAGCGTGTTTTTAAGAGATAATAACTATCAAAAGATTGACACTTGTTTATGTTCGGTTTAATTGTAAAATTTTGTCTAATGACCAACATTATATTAAATTGTAAAAATATATTCTAAATATACTTTAAAACCACTCAAATTCATAATTTATCACTATTAATTATTTTGATTAAAAAAATTGTTTTTAATTAAAATTTAGTAATTTTCACTATTCATCAAAATATGAAAGTTATCCGAAAAGTACCAAAATTTCACCTTAGGCTAAATTTGATATTCCGAATCCAAAAATGAATTCCATTTAAAAATATAAAATATATATTATTTCAAAATTTAGGTATTACTATTCATAACGGCCAGTTTGATTGGTTGTGGTGTGTGTTAAAACTCGAAGTTGCGTACAACACACGCTACTGTTTTATTCAAAGGAAAGCGTACCGTGGAAGTTTGGGAAGTTTCATTTTAAATTTTTTGATGTCTCCATTTAGTCAAAATGTTTAAAATATTGTATTTAAAAAGGTTTCACTATCAAAAGTTGATAAAAGTGCAATACTGAAAATGAATCTGTTCTTGCATTATGACTAAGAAACTCATAATATGGATTCTAAAATTATAAAGTTTAAAATTTAGTTAATACTATTCATGACCTCTTTTAATGGCTTTTTTTTTGTAAGTCATGGTGCAATTGAACTCGGTGTTGCGTGTAGTGCAAGTTATTAAATTATTTTGAAGAAATAACACACTATGAAATCTTGGGGTGTTACATTCTCCCCTCCTTCAATAAATTGCGTCCTCGCAATTTGAAATTGTTCTTCGAAAATAAAAGGTTGAAATTAGAAAATATATTTGTGGGAAAACCCACATCGGAAATTGGGTTACTAAAATTTAGTCTTAATATGAGGAAAAGAGAAATTAAAGGGTCACCACCAAATTATGATCTCGATTAGGAGAACATTGGTGGAAATTGGAGACATATAATCGGAGGAAAAACGTAAATATTTATAGGTAGTGATTGAGGTCATCAATCACAAACAAGTATAAAATTGAGGTCCTTAAATTCATCAATCTATGATGAATTGAAATACCATCGGTTCAACAAAACATAGGGTATTAGGATAACACATTTTTGACGTTTCAAAATATCCTAGTTGAAATCCCACATCGAAAAATGAATTAATGAGGCCTCAATTTAAAATAAAGAGTCGAAAGTATGAAGATTATCGAAAATAACACATACTAGGGTTCCATGTAGGAAAATATGGATATGGAAGAAAAATCTAACCATCAATTATCTGATGGAGAGTGGTAGAGAACATGGCTATAAAAAGGCCAACAATCCCAAAGACAAAAATTAGTGATGATTTAAGGTACCATCTAGGAAAACATTTTTGTTCAAAGTTGCTTTTCTTAATATTGAGGAATTTATTTATGATATTGGCTAAGATCATAAGGAGATATAATTACTTTATAATTAGAGTTTTATCCATTAATAAATTTCTACCACAAACTCATCTTTCACTCTAAAAGATAATAGAATGTAAAAAAAAATCTATTTACACTATTCATATAGGGTTCCAAAATAAACGAATTTATAATTCATCTACATGATCTTTTAATAAAAACTACATTATTTAATCCAGGACATCTCACGGTCCAGTGGTAGGTGATACACCCTTGTCGCCCTTCGGTTGCGGGTTCAAGTCTCGCAGCCTTGCCGGACGCGACGGGTTGCCGCCCGACCTCTAGGTTGTCCTTTTATGGAAATCCAAAATAATCCAAACTAGAACTATCCAAAATACTTCTGTCCAAACTCACAGTCTAACATTTATAAGGAAGGTAAACATAATATAGATCCTTTTTACCCCGTAATATCATATGAATACCTTCATCATGTATTACCATATTCCTTATTGATTACATTCATGCTCCCTTATTCCATATAGAATGCTGGATATACTTCATCAATCCAAAAATGTTTTAAACCCCTACAATGATGGAATTCACAAATCATTAATCAGTTCCAAGGTAGTCATAAATATCCAATATATTTTTTCCAAAATAATCATGTATTATTCGAAAATCACTACCTCGATATCAGAACTATATTATGGTTTATCATTCTCTCAACCATATATTTTCCAAAAATTTATCCTGCTATTGAGTCACTTTTCATTGTTCCACACAATCTCAAGTCCTTAATGAAATAGTACTGCAGTACAATCCTTATATACTCCATAAATATTATAACAAGTACATTGTTGATACAACACTCAATTGACATAATCAACATAAGAACTCTAATCATTCCTCTTCATCTGTGGTAGTATCATAACTTGATTATTATCCAATAGCATCATTTGAGGCATAGTCTGATGACTGGGACATAGGTTCACGTAGTGTCCAAACTCCTTGCAAATGAAGCATTGTACATTTGAAACCATTTTCTTACCCTTGCAGTCACGTACTTTGTGCCCTTTTCCTCCACACTTATAACAAACTCCCATTCCTTTCAGGAAAGTTCCTGGGTGTTTCTTTCCACAGTTACCACATAAGATAAAATTCTTCTTTTCCCTCTTCCCTTTATCCATCTTTCTCTCTTCCATACTTTTCTTCTCTTGCTTCCCTTCAAAGACATAGGACTCAGTAAACTCTTTACTTATCTTATCAACACATGATATTATTTCTTCATATGATGATAATACATGGGAGACTATTTCTCTTATCAATTCTAGCTTAAAACCATGAAAGATATGATCCTTCCTTCTCTTTGCATCATGTGCATTTCTGGAGTTCTCATTCCTTCTACTGGGCGCCATTTCTAAACAATGGCATAAACTAGATCAGTTTATGAATCAAAATACATAATCCCATACTTATAAAACACTTAACATAAATTGAACTATTTATGGATATAATCCATAATCATAAGAATGTTTTCTTTGAGCAAGTATATACTCATACTCCCTTCAAAATTATTTGTAAAGAAAACGAGAGTTAACTTAAGCATATCCCCCGGGAGTGTCGTAACCAAGAGTGCAGCAAGGCCCATTGTCGTGCACCAGTTCCCGTTCGAGTCTAGCTCAAAGCGGTGTTTTCGGGTTTTACCCCTAGGTACATCTGTGCCAGAGCCGCCTCTACCTGCTCGTATCCAGACAGGGATGTATTGCTCGGAAAACTCACAAAATCTCTACAATACCAAAATTCTAGGAAGTTCTTCTATACTAATCCTCAAAGTTCATCTTAGGTCTACGTGCTCTAATCAGAGTTTATCTAAATCTAGCTTCCAAGGTTTGTACTAAACTTCCTCTGATACCAACTGTAACACCCCGACCCTAGTTTCCTAGAGTTGGTGCATTATTACATAACATTGGCATGATCACAAGAAAGATCAAATCTCGAAAGACCGATTGGTTTAGTAGCCTTGGAAACACTAGATATATTCATAAGTTTCACATTACATCATAAAATGAAAAACTACTACAACAAAATAATGTTTCCACAGTCCACACTACAATTCCCTCATAATATCCCTGCAGGTCATTCATAACTTACATCTTCACTTCCTGGGAAAAATAAAACATAGAAAAGGGGTGAGCTCAAATGCCCAGTAAGGATAACAATATAGCGGAAACTTTCATCAATAAGAATAAACATTTAAGGCAATGTATAACTAAAACAAAAGCCTTTTAAACATGAACCTTCAACATGGTATGGCATAAATAAAATGAAATAATGCCATTTACTTATTCACATGGATATTCTACTAATCGAATAATCACATGAAAAAATCAATAACCACTTTCATAATGTTGGAATGCATAATGCCAGACTATCATAACCACATAGCCAAGGCCTCGTGCTAAGACTACAAATAAGATTTTGTCAAGGCCTTGTGCCAAGACACTAGTTTGTCTCATGAGACCTACCGATGCATCGAGGAGCTATAGCGGGCTCCACCCGTCACTTATTAAGTCCAATGCATTCCCATATGAAAAGGTTTAAACATAACATAAACATTCGTATTAAATCTAGCATACGAAATGTCAATAATTTCACCATAAACTATGAATGGTATAAAAATAGCACATCCATAGTCAAACATATCACAAAACCTTCAATACAATATAGAAGTTTTGTATCATAATAAATCAACTTCAAATAATCTTAAAATCCATCAAAGGATGTTGACGTTGATGAAATCAAAATTGTTTTTAAAGAAATATCTCCTTTTATTTTGAAATCATTTAAGATCCATATAAAATAAAACATTTTCTTTGAAAATATTCTTATAAGCTTGTAAGGAAAGCTTTTAAGATTTTAAAACGGCGTAAAATAACCGCACCCGCCGTATAAGTTAAAAAAACATTCTTACCTTAATTCTGTCGAAAAGGTTAAAAAGGACCTTGTTTTGAAAACGACCGAAAGATTCCTTTATAAACCACTTATAAAAGTCAAAAAGGGTATAAATTACTTTAACTCATAATCTAGTAAATAGTAAAAATGTTTTGAAATACATTTTTAAGAAACATGGATGTGGATGATAAAGAGATCCCAGTAGATTATTACGTATAAACAACCTTGGATAATGAAGAGGTTGTAAAGTAAACCCTTACCTTGTACTTTTCCTTGGTTGGGGTAGGTTATCCTCCTGTATAATGGTGAAATAGTTGTTATTAAATTATACAAGAATCATATATAATAATATGATATCATATATGATCTTTTAACATTGATTTGTTAATAATATCTTAGAATTATCGTCGTTTCGAGAGTTAACTTACTCATTTTCTTTTATATGTTTTGTTACATAAGCCATGGTTGTTGTATCTTATTCATATCCAGAATGATATCTAGTCCTTAAACATCATTTTTAAATCATCAAATGATAATTATACTTGAATGGATACGATGGAGAATGAATCTCATCGCGTTCGTGGAGACGGTAGTCCGTACGTACGCACGAGCGACAATATCATTCTTTTGATATTAAAATAATATATAAATGGATGGTATATCATATATACAGAATCATTAACATGTTATATTTATTATTTACATGCGTTACACATCATTATTATACCCATCCAAATAATATTATATTGAATAACAATTACACCACGACGTGGAGACGGTAGTCCGTACGTACACACGTATGGTGACATGTTATTCAAAGGGTGGATAGAATACTGAATATGGTTGTACCATATTTATAATAACATCACAGTATATGTGAGATACTATAGTTATTATTTTATAATGGTAAGAACAAAGGAAGAAGAAGTGGAAGAAGAAATGAACTTGGAGAAGGGTGGTGAAATCATTACCTCTTCTTCGGGTTCTTCCTTTTGATTTGATCAAAAGGGCTCCTTAGGTTGGATTTCTGATCAAAATAAGGCCTCTAGGTTGTAGTGAGGGATGTTGGGAGAGTATTTGGGCAGAGTTTTGCCGAACCAAAAGGTTTGAAGGTGTGAAGAAATGAGAAGGAGGAGTGCCCTTTTATAAGAGGGGTGAGGGGCACCTTTGGAAAAGTTAGAAATATTAATTTATAATAAATTCATATTCGGTTTATAATGGCTCCAAAGCTTATTATTCAAATTTTAAGGTGGGGATAGGTCGAAAACCACTCAACCAATAGAATTTAGACAGGTTTGGGTACTTATATTAACCTTATCTTTATGTATTAACTCTAAGTTAATTAGTTTCACTTTTACAATGTCTCTTTGTATTTTTATATAATATGGTTAATAAACTTACTATATACATCCAATCGACCCCCAAGTGGTACAGTAATTATGAACCTATCATGATATAAGTCTCTTGGCCGAACCTTAGATTTTTAGAAATTTAATATCAATTAATAATATAATATTTGTTTTAAGAACTCTTTTATGTCAATTTTGACACTATTCAATAGTTGATTTTTGTGAAACTCATAACAGATTGATTACTTTGAACAAAGTCAATTAAATCAATACTAATATATCATATTATCCTAGAAAATTAGTTTAATTCATTAAAAGTATCATATTTTATTTATTTGGGTATTTATAATATCAATTATTTTAATTTTTCACTATTATAGTAATTACTGCATCATCATTGTGTCATAAATAAAATAAATTATTTAATGTCTAAAAATTATAAATAAAATATCATTATGTAGGAAATCTTATTAGATTTCTAATGAATATTTATAATCTAAAAGCCAACATATATAACCCTATGTAACAATTGTTTTTCTAAAAGATATATGCTTGTGTCATTTTTGTATTCATTTTAACTTAATTAAAATAAAGTGTCATTATCACTTACAAGTGGATCCATGGGGTCCCAAAATAGACCCAAAGATTCCCATGGTCGACCATGTATCAACCAATAGGGTTAAGACACGTTTTAGGGTAATTTAGTATTATTATAATATTATTTTTTTAACCCTTATTTACCGGATTTACCCTTAACCATGGTAAATAAAATATTTACCGCAGTAATTATTCAAAATGCCTAAAAATAAAAGTTACCTATTTACACAATTTGAACATCCTGATTCCAAATATGGAATCCATTTTTCTAAATTCAAAACACAGAAGTGGCAGAAATTAATTTAAAATTAATTCCCGCTGTCAAAACAAAAAGCGTGTTTTTAAGAGATAATAACTATCAAAAGATTGACACTTGTTTATGTTCGGTTTAATTGTAAAATTTTGTCTAATGACCAACATTATATTAAATTGTAAAAATATATTCTAAATATACTTTAAAACCACTCAAATTCATAATTTATCACTATTAATTATTTTGATTAAAAAAGTTGTTTTTAATTAAAATTTAGTAATTTTCACTATTCATCAAAATATGAAAGTTATCCGAAAAGTACCAAAATTTCACCTTAGGCTAAATTCGATATTCCGAATCCAAAAAATGAAGTCCATTTCAAAATATAAAATATATATTATTTCAAAATTTAGGTATTACTATTCATAACGGCCAGTTTGATTGGTTGTGGTGTGTGTTAAAACTCGAAGTTGCGTACAACACACGCTACTGTTTTATTCAAAGGAAAGCGTACCGTGGAAGCTTGGGAAGTTTCATTTTAAATTTTTTTATGTCTCCATTTAGTCAAAAAGTTTCAAATATTGTATTTAAAAAGGTTTCACTATCAAAAGTTGATAAAAGTGCAATACTGAAAATGAATCTGTTCTTGCATTATGACTAAGAAACTCATAATATGAATTCTAAAATTATAAAGTTTAAAATTTAGTTAATACTATTCATGACCTCTTTTAATGGCTTTTTTTTTGGTAAGTCATGGTGCAATTGAACTCGGTGTTGCGTGTAGTTCAAGTTATTAAATTATTTTGAAGAAATAACACACTATGAAATCTTGGGGTGTTACAGTAATATTTGGAAGATGTACCCATTTCTATGGACATTGAACATTCACCCTTAGGATCACCCCTAAGGGGTACCTTTATACATGTTCCCACTTTCCTAGGATC
The DNA here is from genome assembly GCA_963277665.1 of Viscum album. Classification (NCBI taxonomy): domain Eukaryota; kingdom Viridiplantae; phylum Streptophyta; class Magnoliopsida; order Santalales; family Viscaceae; genus Viscum; species Viscum album. Next base: position 1,891,915,266 of record OY728135.1, read on the forward strand.
ATTGTGGATGGTTCTATTACTCTTCCTATAGATCATGCATATCTGGGCCCATAGACTGCTTGATCCGCTACTACAGTCCTTCCCATTGGACCTTCTCTACCACCATAGAACCCTCCAATAACCATTCGACCTCATCCAAAAGGTTTAGGGACCACCCCCTTCATTGAATCTAGTAGAAGACTACCTTAACATAACCCCAAGATACACTCTCGCCTAATTCTGCACATACTCATGAATGGGCCCATATGTAGCAGTCGAAAACAGTAGCTTTTACGTCTTTTAATCTTCATGAGTGAACATGCTCTATGAATTCCTCATTAAATAAGGGTGATTATCATGAAAAACCTTTGAGTATACCTTTATATTTAACCTTGGTAGGCTCTATAATTCCCCAAAACTATTGTGGTTTTTACAACTCACAAACATGCTCTTAGTCAACTCTTACTACCTGTACCCTACCTCTAATGGATAGAAGGAATAATCTCTCTTCCAAGGAATCTCTACCTTCACCGGCCACCACTCTCATATTCAAGGTGAAGAGATGAAATATGAAGTGATTTTCTAACCCAACATTCTCCAACTCTTCCATGAAACCCAACTTGAATGGGTGACTTCCTGCAATATTCACGATTTTCATCCATATGTTTGTTGAAGGAGGGAAAATGGGGTTTGGGTACACATAACCTACCATGTGTTCAGTCACATAACTATATAGAAAGTGAAAAGGCACAAACACAAGTAGTGATGTCATCCATTCATTGATATGCCTAAGATCCTTATATAACTTTTCTTTTTCTGGGACAACATGGTCGACACACTACCCATTTCCAACATCACTACCATTTTGATGGTTATTTGATTCACCCCCACATATACATCTCTCACTCTAAGAATCCATCAAAAAATGAGCATTGTGATGAATCCCACTAGCAAGATGATGGGTTGAGCCTCAATATCGACACTCTATCACCATAGATTCCAATGAATCACCTCTATAATACTTCATTAGGATCCCTACTTTCCTCATTGGTATCCCCCAAGACAAATTCAATGAATAGTTAGAAACGTATCTACTGGATCCTCTAATTCAATTGGTTTTATCACTGGTTCATTAAAGAAATATCTAAAACACTAGTTTAAGGGAACATCCCTAGTCCTTGGATTATGTTTACTAGTTCCCCTCACTATATCTCGTAATTACTTCCCTGGAGCCAACAACCACTCCTAGTATCCCCATTCATTCTCCATGAGGAGGAATTCTCCATACATCACCCCATGTATTGGGATCTTGGCTATTTGGTGAAGGTCTCAGAGGTTGAAGCTGACCTCCAATTGATACAATTGGAATGTATTGGTAACCAATATACATATTCTCAGTAGCTCGAGCATGATTTCATGTATCCAGTAAACATGAAAATATAGAGTCCATACCTCTTCATAAATTACATCCCACTTCATCTCCGGCTCGAATTCAGAATATAACTTGCACGCCCAGTAATATGGGGCTCACCCCTCTATAAAATTTATACCCTTTCATAAATATTCTCTATCATTCCATCCCTTATATAGATTAACCAAACCCAATATTAGAATCATTTGATACCACAATAGGGATTATTCATCCTCCAGCTTCTCCACATCAATGTTTTAGATATGGTTGTATTGGATGTTTTTTGTAATGGGTGCATGATCCTTCTATATGTGGCTATTAACAGCCCTATTCCAATGGTATTTCTTTGGTATGCCTCTGAACCAGTAGTCTAGTTTTCTAATTCTTGCCTCTGGGATGAATACCTCATCCCTTAAAACAAATCTATAATGTGGGAACCTCTTGCATGATGGATATTCATTTTTAGCCATATAAACCGGCACAAAAAGTGTTTCTGGGCTTGTGGTACTTTATATGATCTTCTTGGTCAGGATATTTTCATCCATTTCTTCCCTACGAGAGGCATCTATGTTGAACTCATGAGTAACCATTGGATTCACAAATTATGTGTTACTTGTGTTCAGTTCACGATGGTCGTTTGTGAAGATTTTTCATAATGAGAGGATCATAAAGATCTAGATCGTAGGTCTTGCTTCATTATTACTTAGTTCCCGATGTCTGGTTCACTATGCAGTATTCGTGGAGGAAAGTTCCATATGTCTGGTTCAATAAGTATATTTCACAGAGCACATTTACAATAGTGAATATATTCCTAAAAAGAGAGATTTGTTTTTCTTCTTATGAAGGTTTGGTGTTCTTTAGGGCCCCCCAATCCTCTATTTATAGGTATATAAACAACCCAGGCTTCATGATGGCCTTCATTCCTATGACCATTGTGAAGAGGCATCATGATTGAGCATCATAAATGAGCTTCGTGAAAGGTTGTTGACTATCAATGTTTGGAGATTTTACCTCATAATTCAACCATCCTTTTCCTATTGGATGTCATTAGGGGGGATTTTGGCACAAAAATAATTGCCATGGTAATAGTTAAGAAAGGCATGAACAGTTCAGAGTGAATCCAAGACAATAATGCCCAAAAAAACTTCTTAATGGTCTTCATCATAAATCCCAACCTCTTCATGAAGGGTCTGTACTCATGAAGATCCCCATCCATGAAATCATCTACATAAACATGTCAAGTGATGGTACTAGTACCTTTGTGGGTCTGACAGCACTTCACGACCACACAAAGCAATGATGTTGTTCCTCCATGAGTCTGACGGTTCTTTGTGACCACAAAAATTATTGATGGTGTTCCTTCATTAGTTTTACAAATATTCACCCATTCATTAATCCCAAAAATTCTTTGTGAACTACTTCCAATATTTTTGAAACCCCTTTCTTAAAAATACCACCTCATTCCAATATTTCATATATTTTAACCTAACCTTCCAACTTAGAAATTTCTCCCAAAAATGGAAACCTCGTAAGAATCGTGTACTAGACCAAAATGGATTATCCAAAGTGCTTCAGATTATCTAAACCCCCTTTAATGTGCTCTTTAAAGACTCTACCCTAGGTGGAGAATCATTTCATGAAGTCCTATACCCTTTGCAAAGTAATAAGGCCTTTTGAGGTACTTGAGTCTTCGAGATGATTTATTCTTTTATGAAGCACTCTTCTCAAGAACTAGCACTTCATTATGAGGTAGGGTCACTATGCTTCACAAATACTACACCTTCATGGGTCCCCTGACCTCTATGATACACCCGAACTTCATGAAACGCCTATGTATGTGGCCTTATGCATTAAAAAACATCTCTCATGGGCCTCTCCATGCTTCCTACCTTCTGTTGATACATGCTCGTAATGGTTGAGTGCCTAGAGGCCCACATCCATTCATGATTGTTTTAGTTACACCTCGAGTCCCTATGCGACATGTGCTACCCATTCATGTGTCCCACTTCACTTCAAGTGAATACTTAGACTCCCACCAACATTTTTATTCTCAGCATAGGTACACTAAATCTTGTTTCTTCTTTGCATAATAATTATAACATAGAACTCATGACTAACCACTCATCCCCATCAATGTACCCAAAAATTTCCAATTCTATGTCCATACCATAAGCGCATGAGTGGTGGTAATGTAATTCCAAGGGGTAAGGAGAGAATACCCCACATACAAGCTACATGAAATAAAACTACCTAGTCCCAACATCCTCCACACATGATGTTAAATTGTTACTTACCTTGTGAAATAAGCACATGATACTCCAGGTGTGAGGAGAATGGGATGGTGTCCACACCACCTACCATCATAGGGAATGATATCCCCCCTCACATGTAATGATATCCTCCTCACATGTAATTACAACCTCTTTGGTCGCATCAACGTGTAAACCCCAGACCATCTCTTGTTGATGATTCTTTCATGACATGAGACTTAGTTATACTATTTTCACTTTTTTATCACCTAGAGAATGAATCAAGTGGACATAGAGGTTATTAGTGACCATGGAATCCACCCAATCCCAACCATGGGCCGTCTCTATAGATATAATCCCTAACCTACACTCCAATAGAAATCCTTTTGAGTGTAATCACCAAAATCCATACTCATCCTATGGGTTGCTTTCATGCGTAAGACACAACTACTTGTTCATTTCGGCCTCCCCCTTACGTGTAAGACCCATCCGATTCCAAACTATGTGGGATTTTATTCCCAACTAACTAGGACACCAAGGAATCCTCCCTGAGGTCTATACCCAAAATCCACATCCAACCTGATTTCCCCAAGACACATCCTCACTAAGATCATTCCCTCATCACATGAGAGAATACACCTCCCATAGGATTCTCATACAGATCAACAATTAATCACTACACCTGAAAACCAAGAGTAATCCTCTTGAAAAGAGACTATTATATTCATAATACCCATAAAAACCCATGTTGATGCTCCCTTCACAACGTGAGTGTCCTTACTGCATGATGTTAAACTGGATGGAGAAGTCCTGTCACTCAAAATCATACTATGACACAGAACTATGCGGGTTTTTATCACTATATGTTGGGTAGGATACATAGGATGCCTCTTTTAAGTTTATTCTTTACCATTAGCAAACTCATTTGCTCCCTCCTAGGGATTTACCTCCTTGACCCACTGTCTATGGTGTTCTAATCAACCTTTACTGTGTGACATCTTCCCATTATGATACACACATCTTGGATCATCCACTATAGGCCATTCTAATCCATTCATTGGTAATACATGAAAGAGATCCTTCCTAGGGATGTGGATCCTTGATCTAACTCCACAGGTGTTTCTATAAACCATCATGGCGTGACATATTCCTTTTATAGGAAACCCCTCCATTATAATTTTGATATATCCATAGCTAAACCATTTATGTGATCCCTTATAGGGATGTACCTACTTGATCCACCTCTAGGGGCATTTGGATAAACCTTCATGATGTGAAACCTTAAATTTTTGGGACACACCTCCTAGATCCACCTCCACTTGTTTTTTGATCCCTCCATAGGTTTTGTTTTCACGTGCTCTATCATATGGAAACACCTCCTTGATCCACAAATATGGGGTTACGTGATCAAACAAATCCATATCCAAAAAATTTAAATTCATACCCCGATCTATCTCTAGAAGATGTTAAAATTTTTACCCAAAATATAATAAACATGGAAAACATGGGATTCTTGAGGTGAAATCCATGGATGATATGTGCTAATGGAATCAGCTACCTCAGGAAAAACCTAAGATTCCTAAGGTGAAAACCTTAGAAGATATATTCCTTCAGTATTAGATACCAATTATTGACATGATATGGATTGGTTTCTACACCTAAGATGAATCCTTGTGATTTCCTCCTATGAGGAAGAATACATGAGACAAATGTTCCAGAGTCTAAAGTTGAAACCGATGCCCAACATGACTTCTCTCTTAATCAAAGGTTGTTGAACTATCAAGACCAACTAGAATGTCAGGACTAAAGCTGTATAATTAACTATCATCCACAAAGATATGACACAAATATTGAGTTCCATGAACATGACCTAAATCTACGAGGGAGACTCTGAATATGAGATAATTTCTAAGGATGAATCCATAGAAGGATGGATCGACAACCAACCATCCCATTTTGACCAGGGAGAAAAAATTGACATTGATAGGGATGAAATCCACCCACCTTTGTAAAGGGGGAATGTGTGGTAAAAAAACCAACTCACATTAAACTGAAAGCGGTGGCCCTGATGAAAGAATCAGAAACAAGGTTCCATCATGAAATGGATATCTTTTACATTTATTATTTTCATAAAAAATCTAGGTTTTGAATCAGATTATAGTTGTAAAATCATCTTGGTAATGTGTGATTTATAATTGGAGGGGATTAGGTCTCAGCTTCAAACTGAACCCCTTGTTTTATTCAATTGTGTGAATTTTTTTTTCATTTTTTACAAACCCTAAAACTGTATTTTTTAATCTCAAAACAAAACTAGTAATTTTATAGCTAATCATTGAATTATTTTATTGAGTAAATTGATTTTAAAAGATAATGTAATTTTCATATTGTTTTAAATGAGAATTAATAAAAAATTTATGTATCTTTTGAATGGTCAAAATTATATTAAACTACTATTTTGATTAACTATGTGAATTTATATTAATTGGGGGATACTATTTGTCCCTATTTTTTAAAAAAAATTATCTACTAGGATCCCAATTTACCCCCTCTTGAGTTAATCACTCTGACCAACACTCACGTTGGACTATAATCTAAACCTTTGAAGTACAGAATGGTAGACCCAGTGTGAACCTTGAAACAAAAAATGGGTTTATCCACATTGCACAATTTTACTCACCATTTTATAGAACACAAAATGGTGAAGTTGACATGAACCTTGAAATAATAAATAAAAATGGTTTTATGAAAATAGTGATATTTGGACCCACCTTTTACAAAAACAATGGTGAAACAGATGTGATATATTTGTATAATAAAATGTAATATGTTTTTAAATGATAAATTCCATTTTTTATGCACATTAATAAAAAGAAAAATGCCTTACCTTGCAACCCAAAAAAACAATTATGTTAACCATGAATAGATAATTGAGCATGTTTCATTATTTCAATGATGCACTTATTGGAAACCTTGTTCATTGCTGTCTTTTTGATACAAACACAGTTCTCACAAACATCACCTTGACCTAAGATCATTTCAACCTCAGGAAAATGTTTCTAAACCTATGTTATAATAGAAACCCCCTTGAGTTATAAAAAAATGTCACCAACATGAAGCCTTTAGTTTCAGGTGATGAATACAATGGTTTAGGAATAACACTAATGTGGTATGTTTTCATCCCTCAAGGATTTATGTAAAGGAATAAATATGAGGAGTCTGACAAGAATACCTCACTCAATGAAGTCAACAATGAAACTGGTGACACTTTTAACAACTATCAACTGCTTCAGAATCCCATCCATGGAGTGTTACAATCATCACCTTCCCTACCATAGGAAGGAAGACTATGGAGTCGACCATGGATCCATCCCCATTCAAGATCCACCTAGGAGGGAACATGTTAAACTCTAACATCATAAACATCCCTTCAATTCCCCTCAGTTTCATACTGTGGAAACTACCAAACATTTCACCACTTTGGAAACTCATTCCCAGGCTTTGAGTTGATCTTTATGGGCATGGAAAAGTTCTTATCAATCAAAGTGGGCTCATATTTCCACTTACATTGACAAATACCATCAAAATATTATAGTAGTGATCAGTGAATAGGCTCATATTTCTGGTCACCTATAACATGTATGCTCATATATTCAAAAAATAGGCCTGGGGGAGGCACATATCCTTGCTTCCATGTATGAATCCCATGATCATATCATGATTGAATAAGGATTATAGGAGTAGGATTATATACCTTCTTCAATAGAAGAATTTTTATAGTATATCATGGATATCAAGAATGTGCATGCCAATATTCCTTCATATACTCTGTTGAAGTCACACTATATCCTATAAATGGAAGAAGATATCTATCAAAATATTTTAGAGATGGTACAAATACCAGAATATAAGCATACTACTATACCAATAAACATAGTAGCATATCACTATGATTATCATGAACAAGTGGCTACTCTGGAGGAATCACACATAATTTCTCTCATCTAAGATAATTATCAGAATATTTAGATAATGTTTTAGGCACAAGACCGAGCTTATATTCCTATTCCGATTGGGGATAATCATCTTTTTTTAGAAACTTTATCAGGACATGCCCACATTCATAATGATGAAATATAATGTAATACTATGAAGTCAAAGGGAAGATCTTATATCCCCAATTTTACCATGGTATGTCAAAAAAAATTCAATTACATCAGGGAAGGTTCATATCCTTGATAATAAAGATACTCAGAATACTCAAACAACATATGAGAGCCAGACTCATAGCCCTACTTATATCAATGAAAGACTGCACTAGTATCCTTTAGAGGCTATACAGGAGGAGGCGTGTACCCTTTCCCTCATTCTAGAGGTCCTTAGGAATATTATGATAGGTAATTCATAAATTATTTGGTCTCATACCCTTACTTCAACCAATATTGACTGGAATATTTTGGAATCCACCCAAAGGAAGGATCGTATCCTTGATGATGATATAGATGATCAACGACATACTCGAGTTTCTTCTTAGTTGTAGGATCATATTCCTACAACAATAAATAGTCATAAACATATTCTGATGACCATCATTATTTGGTCTCATATCACTTCTCAACCCCAAAAGGTAGGTCTCTATATTCCGGCCATGATATAGAATGAATTTCGTATTCCCGGTCATCTCAATTCTAGTTTCCTCGAGGTCAAATGGTGAATATCTTGAACACCTCAAGGGTCACCTAAAACATTATCCAAAGTATAAGTTTAAAAAAATATTTATCATTCCCCTCACAGTAGTATAGAGATGGATTATAGGGACATTAATCATGACATTAACCAAGGAAAACATCCCCACCATAATATCTCACTAAAACATAGAAATCCTCCCCTTCTCCAGACACATTCTTATATAGAGGTGATAAAAATACCTTGGTTAACCATATATAGTTACCTTCCCACAATCATGAACACCTCATCTCGATCAATACATGACCTAGAGAAATGAACGTTCTATTCTGACCCAATGGAGGGATATGGGTTTGATGATGTAGAAGCTGGAATAGATATGTGGATGGATCTATCCAAAACACATTTTGACCTTGTTTTAACCCATTTACACTCTAACAATGAGATACCATATGATACATATAAATATTTAATTCCCTATCTATTCAAAAAATATTTTGGTGACCCATCAAGTGTTTAATGATAGAAACCTCCCTTATCAATGACGTAAGGGTCTTCTCCAAATCATAGATACACCCTATTGTCAGATTGAGATCACCGCATTCCATATGGCTGGAGACTAAAGATTGGAAGAGAGTAAAAAATACCTATAGCATATTTCCCTTTACATCTTTATGAATCTTCTACAACTAATTTTTAATTCTCCATTAAACATTCACATCTAAGGATGGGGAAAGTATGAAGCATTTCACTTTATCCTACCCCTTGGATAACAAATATCCCTAGATATGGAATCCTAAAATGTTGTAGCCACATGAGATATCATAGGTCCAGGTAATGCATAGGATAGTTGGTCAATAGAAAGAATCTACTTCATTATGAGTATTAAAAGACACCATGACGGAAGACAAAGGACTTCCAACATACTCTTAAGTTAGGCCTCTAAAAAATGAGGACACAACTCAAACAAAGAAGAAAAATTCATTGATTACCCAACCATTTTATGTAGAAAGTAACTCCTATCCCAAGTAGCCATTACATTGGGACCATGTGAGAATGAGATTGTTCCAAATCCAGTAGATTGTAGTTAAATAATCTATGAAATCCATCGAGGAGAAAACCCATCCCATATGGATTGGAGTATTTTTATCTCAATCGCAAACACCTAGGTTTTCACACACCAAGAGGGTCCTAAATAAATCTATAGAGGATATAGATGAACCCCATCTTATAGAGATAAGGGTATTTTTATCTCAATTTCCATCCTAGGAGTCATCATATCCCTGATAACAGGATTATAATGTACCAATAATGAAACAAAATCTACACTAACCCATAGGACTAGGGGTGTTTTTATAATTATCATCACCATGAAATGAATTAGTATTTTAAAGTCTAAGTGGTAAATACCAACTATTGACATCCCTACTACACCTCCTTCCATGATACACACCTCTTTGAATTGGGGTCCTCTTGGAAATTATGACCAAAAATTCCATTAAGATCGTTATTCACATACCAATGAAGGGGGATATGTTAAGAAAAAACAATAAAACCTCACTTTTTTCATAATACAAGATAGTCCAATAATACCAGGGGTCAAATAAATGAACTGGATACAAACCTTGAAGGAGGAGAAATAAATATAGAATCACCCTATTACATAGAGAAGGATGGGGTAACTACTGTATCATGGTATGAATTAGTGAAAATCATCAAAGTCGAACAAGAAAATGAATAAGACCCAGAAAAATAAAGGGAAACAATGATGAAATACTACCACAATAGGAAGGAAAACCGGATGCAAAAAAATTGAGGTTGCACATATATAGAATTAATGAAGTATCCAGAACCTGACACCTATAAATGATGAGTTTCCAACTCCCTAGAGAAACTCTACCAATTATATATGGAAGGGTGTGTCTATATCCCACTGACCACCTAGAAGAGATTAAGTAAACTCTGTTAAGAAATGAATATAATAATATGATAATGAGATACAAAAACTCAGACAACTCGTTGAGGAAATACTCATGGGAAATATTACAATTGGGTGTCACCTTCAAAAAGTGACACATATCCCTCCTCACACACATCCGAAGGGATAAAATCCACCTAAAAGAGTTGTATTTTATCATTATACCAGACATGGATTTAGGAAACCATTATATATAAACGAGGAAGTTGAAAATTATGGTGACTTTTCTCCAAAATAGAAATTGCCTCTCCTTCATCAGGGAGATCATCTAGTACTATCGTACTTTAAGAATTAGTACTAATGCTCTATCTATATTTGAGAAATCCCTTATTCTATTAGAAAAATTGGAAATTCCCCCAATACATTTTTTGAAAATTAGGATGTCTATACCTCTCCACCCCTTAGTGATAGTGTAAAGGAACACAAGAATCCTCAGAATATCACTTTGATGGTTATAATAGCTCAGGATGTCAGTGTATCTTCTCAAGTCCTCTCTAATCTCTATGGGAACAGAGATGCCCCAAAATTACCCACCATGCCTAAAACTGTCCCCGAATACAAAAAAATAGAAGAATAATAGGTTGACCATAGGAATGCTTCTCCCACATTTGAGGATGGCACCTACAGCACCATCAATGAGATTTGGTAGGTAAATATGGGAACAAAATAAGACCCATTTCCTATGTTATTTAGTACCACCATGCCTCTAGTGGAGCAGGATATGTTCATATAATTTCTAAAATGGAATAGATATGTGTTTTATTGGAATAATATAGATATTACTTGGTTGAACCCCTGATGTGTAAACTCATCACCATGGATTTCCTGATTTCCATAGAGGTTATATGTTGATATCAAAGTGAATTATCCCCTCTCATGATATTAATGTAGAATCATAAGATGAAAAATAGATCAAATAATTATTTTTTTGAGAGGTTTATCACCCAAAATGACTTCCAAAAATCATCCCCATCAATAAAAATAATGGGTAAATAAGAGTAGTGATTAATTTCATAGACCTTAATCAACACTTCCCAAAGGATGTTTTACCACTATAGATCATAATATATTTTATTAATGCAACTGATTGATTCCAATACCATTATTTTATGGATGGGTATTCAAGGTATAATCAGATAAATATGGCCCGTGAAGATGGAGAAGCTACTTATTTCAGAGCGCATTAGGAGAACATTTTCTACCAGGTCATTCCCATTGGATTAAAAAACATTATAACCACATACCAACAAACCATGTATAGTATATTTAAACTCTTATGGGGATAAATTTTGGAGTGTTATATCAATGACCTGGTTGTTAAACCTAGACAACATTGTGATCACCACACAGATCTTTAAGAAATACTCATCAAATTATACCAGCATAGTTTGAATATTAATATTATGAAGTGTGATTTCTGAGTGGCATTAGAGAAATTTCATATCTTTGTGGTATGCCATTATAAAATTTGGGTTGAGCCAAAAAAATATTACTGAAATAATAGAAATTCTACCACTTCAGATTCTAAAATAACAGAAGGGGTCCAAAGGAACCTCACTTATAATCAAGGTTTCATAGCCAAAATGACTGGAAAATATCTTACCTTTACTATATTAATGAAAAAGGTACAATCTAAAATAACTGAAGGGGTCCAAAGGAACCTCACTTATAATCAAGGTTTCATAGCTAAAATGACTGGAAAATATCTTCCCTTTACTATATTAATGAAGAAGGTACTATCCTACTAATGGGATGCAGACTCCTAAGAAGCCTTCAAGAAGCTCAAAACAGTACCTACTATATCCACCAGTTTTGATGCCACTAGTAGAAGGATATCCACTTATCCGATATGTAGCCACACTGTAATGATCACATGGTTATAAAATCACATAGGAAAATGATGGGGGGAATGAAAAAAATATATTATCTCATTAAAATGACTTTATATAATAAAACTCGATATAATAATTTTGAAAATAACTTCTTCACACTCATCTTTGTGGTTAAAATGATGAGGCATCACATACAGCTTCACAAATTCCACCTTGTGTCCCTTGTCGACCCGCTCAAGTACATTATCATGCACCCTATATTAACTAGGAATTTATAATTATAGGAGTTTATCCTGTAATATTATGAAATCCCATTTGTGTCACATAAGTTAGTTAAAGGAAAATACCTAGATGATTTCCATGAGGCACATACCGCCCCAAAAAACATGCAAGTGGATACCAAACATTCCAACGAAGATGTTTTTATACCCATGAAACTTTTTAAAAATTGGTGATGTATTTTGATAGAACCAAAAAATTTCTTAAGGGAATGAGAATAGAAAACATAATGATTAAATTAGTTAGTCTATGGATTATATTTATTTCCCCGTAAAAAGAAAATTTTTCCATACTCTTTCTCGCCATCTGAATGTTGCACTAATAATGAGGTAGAATACCAAGTCCTTATCCCCATTTTGGATCAATCACTATTGTTGAAGATATCCTACTAGAATATTAAAGGTGACATAGAGTTAGTAATTAAACAGATCAATGGTGAGTATTCTACCAGGAATGATGAATTACCCCCTCATCAGTTACATTAGAGTATTGATTGATGAATTCTATTTTGAATGGATACAATGTCATGTCCATCGATAAAAAATGATCATACAAATTCACTAGCCAATGAATCCATAGTTCTGGCTGATCTCAATCAAGATGAGGTGGTTTTCCACATCATGCAACAAAATTTATTCTCATTATTCATTATTTATGACATGGAATAAATCAATCTTTTCAAAAATATCCTAGTACATGATGATATGATATCAACACCTAGAAGGATGGATCCTATATTAGATTACATAAAAAATGGGCCCTCACATCTGATCGATCCAAATAGGAATATATTCACTGTCGAAAAGTTAGATTCTTCCTTTGGGATAGGCCAGAAAAGTGATATCCCTCTATGAACAAGGATTTAATTGAGTCATTATTAGATGAATTATAGGAGAAAATATTCCTAAAATTATAGAAGAATTCCATGATGGCTTTTATGGTGCTCACCAGTCTAGAACCAGACTCTCCGAACAAATTAGGAGGCTTGGTTATTAATGGAAAACAATGATGCTAGAATTTGTGGAATTGACCAGGAACTGTCATGCATGTCAAATTAATGAAAATTTTATCCATAAATCCCAAATGTTTCAACATATAGCTATGTATTCCTAGAAATTTTATTTATGGGGAATAAAAATTGTGGGGCCATATCCCCAAGATACAACTAAGTAGTTTAAGTACATCCTTACTAAATTTAACTTCTTTTCCAAATGGTATAAGGTACTAACCCTTAAATAAGTTGGTGAAAATAATATAATAAACTTCATAAAGTAAAATTTATCACCATATTTGATTTCCATCACATGATAATGATTGAAATTATCTCAAAATTACATTCCTTCATGTTAAAGAGACTATATACAAAATATAACATTGAGTCTAACCATTCACCCCACTATCATGAAAAAATGAAAAAATATAGGCCTTCAACAATAATCAATAAAATAAACTTCATAAAATGGGTACATGGATAAAAAGTATTGGATAAATAATATTCTTCATTATTTAAGGGCATACAATACCACTACACGGACAACCACACAAGTGACCCCATATTCATTGGTTAATGGGACATATGTAGTGTTTCCCATATAAGTCTAGTTTTCCTCACTCTGAATAGATATATATTGAAAACTATCCTAGGAAAATAAATAAAATAAGTGCATGGATGAGTTATAATGACTTTATGAGAAAAGGATGTGCATGCTACACAACCTAAAAGTTTTAATAATCTGATCACATGAGTCTTAAAAAAAATCTCACATTTTCTCATTCCACATAGAATAATTGGTAATTTTTCTAAGAACATTGATGATAATAGGAAAGAAACATAAAAATATGGAACCTAAGTGTGAGGGGACTTATCTATCACATATGTTCTATTTCAAAATATCATTATCAGTTTCCATGGTGAATGAGGAACCTGTTATGCCCCCCCCCCACAAATGAGAGGTTCCTTAATAAGTAATTCACATAACTTAAAGAATGAAAATATATTCATAGAGGAATTACTTTAAACTGCATATAATTTTACACCATTACCGCATGATGTTAAACTATATAGAAGATGTAATATAACATGATGTTAAATTGCACATAGGGAATCCTAACTTCATGATGTTAAACTACACAAAACATTGTCCCAGTCGCAAGACTTTATAGCTTTATGGAATCGAGTAACCATGAGATACCTACCACCCATTCTTACAAATAATTCATATCTATGTAAAAGGTTTCTTAATAGGGGACTACCATCCCATTCCATGCTTTATCCCTTACACAGGGGAAAATTGGTCCTTTTTGGTTTTATTCACTGAAACCTCATTCATGTCATGGTTATTTCTTTACTGACTGTAGACATTACTTAATGAACAACTCTATACACATTACATCAATCTATGTGGAGGAAAAAATGAAAGAACTCTATCTTTATGAATGAGTGAAAACCACATAATAAACATTGTAAAAGATAAGTGTGTCTTTATTCCTATTTTCAAAGTGTATGTAGTGAAACCCAGATCTCAAATCTTAAGTGCAACCATAATATAAATTGAAAAATGTCCCATCCCAACATATGGGTCATAACAGTGTGGAGAATTTCCATATGAGAAATATGTGTGACATGATTTATGTTCCCATAGAAAACATAGTGATTCCTAGACCTCAAATATTGTTCCCATATGTTATATTTAAAAATAACCCCTCCCTTCATATGGGTCAGACCTATACAAGAAAATTTCTCAAGAACTACTTGTGATTTTATTCTCACTCTGATGAGATATGTATTAAAACCTTGATCCAATATCCTATCCTAGACACAAATAAAAATTATCTCTCTCCTTAAATAAACATGAAAAGTTTATTTCATTTTAAATATAAGAACTATGTGTGTCTTGATTCTTATTATCACAAGATATATAGTGATGTCGAAATCCCAAATCCTAGGTCCAACCATAAATATAAATTAATAATTTCTCCTCCCTACCTTTGGGCCATACCTATGAGGGGAATTTTTATATAAGAAACATGGGTGACTTTATTCCAGTTATAAAAAGATGTGTAGTGACACCCTTATCTAAAATCATGGTCCCAACTATAATATATATAAAAATAATCCCCTCCCTATATATAGTTGTGACCTATACAGAGAAATTTCCATGAACTATGTATGGATTTGTTCTTATTACCATATTATATGTATTGATGCCCATATCTCAAATCTTGGGTCCAACCACAAATTAAAAAATCCCCTTTCCTGACATATAGGTCAGAACTATATAGGGGAGTTTGTATGAGAACTACATATAGATTTATTCCTATCATCAAAATCTATGTAGTGTCTCCTAGATCAGCCGTTCTAGGCTTATCCATGAGCTTCTATCACTCAAAATCATGTACCTCTATGATATTCAGATCTGTATAGAGGGTCAAGTCCTTGTTAAATTATAAATATCCCCAAATATTCCATACCATGCACTCTTGCGTATACCAATCCACTACCCAATTTTTCTTTGTTTTCCATACTGAGCGTGACTCATGTGAGCTTAAGGAAGCTGCAAATCTACTCTAACCAGCATGATCGTGATGCGTTACGGATAAGAAATTACATCCCAGTAATGTGATTTTAAACTACATGACAATTTCCTAGTTACATAATGTTAATCTTAATGAAAATAGTTTTTTTCATTCTAAATAGATCATCCCCTTAATGACTGTGTATTCAAGAATTTTATATTTGATCCCATCTCCATGAAAATGTGTTCAATACATTTTGTCATAGCCTATAGGGTGCTCAAATACTTATTGAATCATACGTTCTCTAGGAACAAAATTCATATATTTGACATTGAAGTTGATAACAACCAATTCCTTAAGTATATATCCTTCTCTTGGAACCCCATAAACCTTGGTCTCCCCTTCTCTTAGTCCCCTCCTGATGAAAACTGGTATTAGGTACTTTTCCTTCCAAAAGAACCCCACTAAGATTTATTAGTGAATAATTCAATTCCCAATAGCTTTCACCCCGTAGATTTTCTAGTCCCAAAGGAGAGGTCCACCTTAAATCCAAGAGATATTATCCTAAATGTATATAATATAACCTTATAACATTATTTACGGTTGTCCCGTACCCACAAGTCACCACCTTTTGATGAATCTGATATTCTTGGGTTATGATTTATATTTCCCAGTATCAGATTATTCAAGACAATTCATATAACCTTGATGTTACTCATCTATTCAACATTCCCATTATTAAATTAATAATATAACATCACATTATTATACCCATTCATTTCATGGTATGTATCCCCTATAAATACCTAACTTCATTGAGCTTCAAAATCCTTTTGGACACTCCCATACTTTACCAAAAAAATATCACACCTCATTTTCATGTATGAATTTATAGTTACATTGGGTGCATATCTCCAAAAATTTAATGGAATAATATTAATTTGGATTTAAAAATCATGAAGAAACCCTGATAAGATTCCCTAGTGAATAACACAACTCTTACGAGATTGTTCCTATAGGATGTTTTGTTTCCCGAAGGAACCATGCTATGATTTTCTAATGAATAACACAATTTATAAGAGCTTGTGCCTAGGGTATATTTTGTTCCTAGATGAAAAGACCCCTTAATCCCATAAGATAATTATATAATGGGGTGATGCCGGTCCCACAAATCATCGATTGGTAATCATTGATATAGACATTTAATGACTATTTATTTCACTCGTTTTAACCATGTTGAAGAGGGATTAGGAATATCTTAGTGTTTTATACTAGTATATTCCATGTAGTAGTTTAAAGACTCAAAACTACATAACATTTATATAATAACTATGTGTGTCTTGATTTATGTTACCACATGATATGTAGTGACACCTAGGTCTCTAATCTTGGGTCCAGCCATGACATGATTAAAAAATACCTCTTCCCCTATTATGGGTCAAATTTTTGTGGGGAGGATTTCTAAAAACAATTTCCATATTGATTCCTATAATAAAAATGTATTTAGTGAAACCAAATCCAAAATCCTAGGACCAACCAAAATATGAACATAAAAATGACCACTCCTTGCTTATGGGTTGGACCTGTGATTAAAATTTTCCATATTATAACTATTTTTAGATTAATTATCATATACTTGAGAAATGTAGTGATTATTGTATTTTTCATTTAGTCTTATCCATGAAATATTCTATACAAGAAAACTAAATCCATGTAGAAGCCTCTGGAATGTGAGAAACCTTCACCTAAGAGTAATAGTGTCCCCTTCCCTACACATGATCCCGACATGTGTATGAAAACCTTATTTTGAAGAAATACAAGTGGAATAATTCCCATACTATGGGATAATATGTGACACATAAATCATTTATTTTAGGTTGGGCCATGAATTATGATCACTCCCAACTATTTCCCTATATGAGAACAAAATTTTTGTGGAAATTCCAACTTGTATCGAAATGGTAATAATCATATATATTACCTATCATGAACTATCTTACAGATCAATTGACGATCCATTTTTCTTTTTTTCCTCATTCCGATCATGATTTATGTGAGCTTAGGGAACCAGGAAGCTCTCTTAAACAAGCATGATCAAGGTGCATTTTATCCAAAGAGATGGAACTACATCCTAGTTTCATGACATTAAATTTCATGACATGAGGCCTTGACATTGAATGGATCGACCCATATAAGGATTTTTTAGTTGAGAATGACATGTTTTATCCATTTCACTTGAAATTTGTTCAATAAATGTTGGTGTATCCTTTATTGTTCTCAAAACCTTCTTTAATCATAATTTATCTATGAAAAAATTCATATATTCAATATCTATGTTAATACCAACCAATTACTTGAGTTGATACACTTATATTGGAATTGCATAAATGTTGAGTCATTCATATTGTTCCCCCCTATATCAAACTAGTAAAAAGGAAAGGTTAATCAAAAGGGACCCCACAAGGATTCACTAGTGAATAACATATTTCCACAGAGTCTGTTCTTAGTGGACATTCTAGTATTAGAGGAGAGTAACCCATTAAATTTAGGTGATATTGTCCTAAATTATTGGAATATTGGATTTATACTTTTTTTATAGTTGACCTATACCCACTACTCTCCACCTCTAGTTGATAGACATATTATTGGAATATGATTTACACTTCCTATAACCCTACAATACAAGTAGATTTAGATACCCTCAATGTTACACATCTGTGCATCATACCCATTGTAAAAGAAAGATTATAATATCATATTATCTTACCCATACATCATAGGGTATTAATATCCTATAAATATTCAATTTACATGAGTTAGTAATTTTTCTCGGTGATACATCCTAGTCACATGATGTTAAACTACATGACATATGGTCCATCCTGCATGACCTAAAATTTCTTAGAGTGGGAAATCCAATCCATAAATATGTGATGGAGATTAATGTTTCATCTCTATACCCAAATGAAATATGGAAATTACTACTCCCTACTTATGTTCATGATCTATGTAGTGGACCCCTTATCCAACCATGATATCAGGGCTCACTAAGGGAAGAGGTAAAAATTGACTCCTCCCTGCATATGAGACAAACCTATAAAGGGAGTGAAATTTTATAAAACTATATTTGGCTTAATTCCTATCCTATAAGATATTTATTGATGTCTAGGATACTTCAACCTAGGGCCCAAACAAAAAATAAAAAAATGTGTGTCTCATTCCCCCTTTCTCTTACGATTTAGATCTATATAGATGAATATCCTTAAAAAATAAAATTGTGGCTTGATTCATACCCTTATATTTGTTTTAGGAAACCTAGGGAAGCCAAGCCATAGAAATTGCATATTCCCCTAAGCTCTAGTCCACCTTGAAATACCATAAAATACTTAAGGATTATTGGGTTATGTAAACCCACTTTATCCATGTATGAATAAGATCTACATATGAATTTATTGTATATGAGATAGAGTTGCGTAGAATGGTACCCAACACATGGATACCCACCAGTTAACTTGTGAAAGGATAAAATATACCTCCCATATTTGAATGAATTAGAACATCGTAAATCTTTCTTAAGGACATCGTATAGAATTTCAAAATTTTATCTACATCCATACCTAATGAAGTTAAACTATAAGGAGGACATCCACATCACATGATGTAAAACTGCATGATAGATTCATCCACACATCATGAATTTAAACTATACTGAACATCTTCCATCATCACTCATTATCAAAGGACCTAAAGAGATTGATCATGGTGAACTAATGTTTAGGGTGCTTTCTATCATCTTTATGGTAAACTATATCCATAAATAACACTTCATTCCTTCAGAACTCATATTGCCACAAATCTTAATTGGCCCTTAGAAAAGAACACATGGCTTCAAGGGACCCTTTGATTGACTATGCATGTATTCCCTTGAATACTACATATGTACCCCTCAAACACACACACACATACACATATATATATCATTACCTTACAAGGAGGTCCTTTTGATCCTAATGAGCCTTAACATCATCACATGGGAACTCATCACCAATGTTTGATTCACGATCATCATCAGCATGACTTCCCCATACCATTATTCATAATACAAGTACATTGAACCATAATTTACAAAATTTTTATATCCTAATAAAAAGGATTTTGGAGTACTTATGACCTTGGGAACTCTAATAAGGATTTTTTTGTAATAGTCCCCTTATACTAGGCTTACAAACATAATGAACTTAAATAATATTCACTTTGGTCAAAGTTATTTGACCTTAAAAATTAGCATATGAATATCCAAATCTTATGATGATAAAATACATGTGAAAGAGACATAAAACTTATCAGGATGAAAACCTGAAAATGAAGATATGATAAAAAATAAATTCTCTTCTTATTATACTATTCATCTCTATACTATTTTTCAAAAGTAAGAGAATAAATAAGAAAAGAATAAAGATCATAATTCTAATATTGTTACCATAGTAAAATAATAACCCAGTTTAGTTGGACCCATCAGTCCTTGAAAATGTTAGATTAATGATTTTCAAATATCCCTTCCATAATAATATGTTCATTAGGTGGAGATACCACTTTTAGGGTTCATGAAATCTTCTTGAAAATTGAATTTTCTAAAAATATCCTTCATTTTTACGTCTAAGTTGACCCACACCAATTCCTTGAGTTTCTAAACTTCTCCAATAACCCCATATCCTTGGGTTATTTCTCTTGGTTATTCCCTGTTCTATACTGGTAATCGGGAATGAATTCTTTGAATGGACCCCACTAGGATTCACTGGTGAATAACACGAAAACTCAGAGCTTATACTTAGTATATGTTTTGGTCTTAGAGGAAATTTCCCTGTTAAATAAATAATCTATTATCTTTACTACGTGAAATACTAGTTTTCACCATTACTAATGGTTAAACTATACCTACTAACCTCTATTTAAGTTGAATAAAAAATTCTCAGATTAGGATTTACAATCCAAATAACTAGACTATTAATGTTTATTCAACATCCTCGACATTACATCACTTTGTATTGTACTTGTTCTCAATGCTAGAGTGTGGTAAAACATTATATAACCATGTGATGGATACTCACTAAATTATTATAAACTTCATGATGTAAATCTATAGATTCACTTCCATAAGTAGAACTACCCATAGGGTACTTGAAAAATGCTTGGATAGTATTTCTTACATACTCTACTTCATTGATCAAGCATTTAAACCTCCATAATTATAGAATGTACCATATAAATGAGTGGGGATCCTTATGTTGGACCATGTATGAGTTGAATTTGCATAAGGACATATAACCTGTGAAAAAAAGGCATATCCTCCTTATAGTAAAGGGACTCCAATCTTCACGAGCCCCATTAACATCATAGTAGAACTCGACACCTCATAGTTTTTTGTTCGATTATCCCTAGTGTGGATACCAAAATCCATCACCCTTCATTAAAACTCCTAGATACATGATTTACACTACACATATTATAGATATCCAAGGAGATTTTTTATCCCTAGGATTATTCAACCGTAAAACAAATGAAATCTCAAAAAGGATTTGGTGTTTCTAAATCCATAATGAATACCATTCCTTAATCATATTATCAAGGATGTGGGGTGTCTAAAACCTATATGAATACTAATCAATCATCATTTTAGAAAGGATATGATGTTTTTTTAACCATTTGGGAATTCCTATCCCTAATAACTAAAGTTAGGAGGTATGGTACTAAAACCCTTTACGAATAATCATCCTTTACCCATTCTATTTTTTTGGATTATAAATAAAAAAATAAAACACGACTTGGATGACCCAAAAGTGTAACAATAGTAGGTTCGATCCAGAAGACCCTAAACTATATGAACAAAAGGATCGATCTAGAAGACCCCACACTACAAAAACTATAGGTCTAAGCTAGATGACCCTAATAAATGACAACAATTTAACTTTCAAGATCTTAAAACTACCAAATTGAAGTGAAAAAATGCTCACCATGTTAAAAACATGAAAAAGGAACCCTAAGAAAATGTCAAGTCTCTATATGATGGAAACACACATTGTGTGATTCATTAAATATTGAGAATTTATGAAGTATAAAAGCAAAAAATTAATGTAAAAAGCTAATAAAGGGTATCATGAGAAAAATCTAAGTCCATACCCAATAATATTTATTCATATGAAATATAGGTAAAAGTTAGATCAATATAAAAAAGATAAAAACATTATACTGGTCATTATATTTTCCTAGTATAAATCAATATATGATCACTAATTCCATTAAATTAAGAAAAATACAGAGAACCTTCCATCTAAGGAATATTTATGCAAATTATCCTTTTGAACCAGATGGTATCATAATGACAAGGATATATACATAAATGAGGTTTTTTATGTCATTAATCATTTTGTGTAGTTCTTGAAATAGGATTATTAAGACATGAGCATTTTAGTTCACAATTTAGGTTCACTTTGTATTATAAAAATAAGTTTATTCATTTAAATTCTACCTAATATTTAGTTAATTAAATTCCATGCACATGATGGATTAAAGAAATACATATGGTCACATGAAAATTTGGAAAGGTTTGTTCATTAATGATTTACAAAAGATGGAGGAATATATACATCATAGTGTCTTTCCTGTGAATCCTCAATCAAAATGATTCTCTTAAAATTAAAGGACCATTAAAATATTTTTTAGAGGATTCATTTATCTTTAATAACTTTTGTTCAAGGGAGACTATGTAATGGAATAATTGATCAATTATTTTATACTCCACCTTTGGAACCTTTTGTAATTCTTCTCCCATGGAATCAACGTCAAGTATATACTTCTTCATTAGGTCAAAGAGCCCATGTTTATCAGTAATAAATTTCTCCATGGTTTTGAATGTATACTAAAACTAGTATAGGTCCTTATAAAGATGTTCAAATTTAGACTATAGTCTAAAAATATCATCATTCTCAGAATTGAACATGTTTTTTTTTGAGTTGTGACTACTGTCACATGATAAGAAGACTTGTATAGGGATTGCCTTTATTTAGTTTGACCAAATATGAGGTCTCCATCACTATTATTCTCAGTTAATGGTCCCTCTTATATTCTCTTAGAGAAATAATATATTTCCCCCTGGAACTAAGAAACTTATAGTCAAATAACCCCTAATTGAGTATAAAAAACATATATATCTGACAACTCAGCTGATCATTTTATATCCACCTAAGGGAACTCCAAGATTTGGATCAATATATACCCTAGAGTTTTTTATTCTTTAGTTGATGAAGTGTTCCATACTATGAACCTCTACCCAATCCTAATATGTAAATAATAATATATTTCAGGACTAAGTCACTGAGAAAGGAAATAATAATGACATCATTTTTTGAAATTTTCATAGATTCGAATTCATTCATAGTAAAACCATTCGGGGGAATCCGAAAGGAAAAGGGGTCAAGGACTCTGAGATATAAGGTGAAGTTATTATAAAGAGAGGTACAAAGGATTATCAATCAAAAGATGAAAAAATGTTTTTTTAAAACAATCATCTATTTTGATGAATATTGGGAAAAAATTAGTTTCATCATTGAAAGCACCTATCACCCTAGATCCATCTTTAAGGGATGAAGTGACGATCTCTTGTGACAAGTGACCTAGAGACAACATTAATGATTCATCCATAAACATAATTTACACACCAATTTTAAGTTATATAAGGGTAAATAATTTTTTTGTGACATGATAAAAATTGTAAAATATTTTTGGCCTATGAAGAAGAACATGACCTCACCCATATACACCTCCTCCAGTGTTAAATAAGGGACATAATAAAGACTGAAATCAACCACATCCAAAAGTGTGTCTGTCCATATCTGGTCAAAGGAAACAATTTCTAAGGCATCAATGGAAGGTGTTAGGCCTAACCATTCCATAAACTTGACCATTTCCACCCCTCGATGGATTGGTCCCAATGTTGAATTTTCTTCTGAAGAAATAGTGACCTCACCGATACTTTTAGGAATAGATGTTTGATCCTTTGCATGAGCTTAGTAAGGACCTGCACCTTTTGATATATTATAATTTGATATTGAAATGGACTAAGAAGGTGAATAATTATAGGGCAACAAATAATCTAGAATTCCATGTGATAAAGATCTAATGTCTTGGAGAGATTCTTTTTTTATTTCCTCTCTATGGAAGGACCCATGAAAGGGGATGATACCAAAGAAACTGAAGATGTAACTGATAGAGGTGTAAGACTCTGACAAATCCAAACTAGAAACCATCAAATTAACTAGCGCCATATAATTGGGATAAACATCATATTAGGTATCCTGGTCAGCATTAGGGTCAACCCTAGTGGTTGTACCCTTGGGAGAATACACCAGGGATGTCAGGGGTGACCGAGCCCCTTCAGATTCTTCAGATACCTATGAATATTCAATATATATATGTACATATGTATACATATAAATTAAAATGATTTTTATGGTAACTAAATCATTTTAAGGTAGTCATAATGGTATTATTATGTATTCATCAATGCTAAGATGATCCACCTCATCCACGATAACCACTATCATGTTGAGAACCATCATTTTTTATACATGAGGTGAATAGTGTATTTTTACTTTAACACTTTACATCACTGCATCAAGGTACTAAAGGAAGGCCTCAAACACTATGGGATGATCTTTTTCCCACCAAGATATGTAATGTGTGAAAAGACCACCAAAAACATCATCACCTGACAAAAAACCCCATCTTTCAGCTGCAATGTTCTCTTTCCTCCAAATTTACCATCGTTGAAATGAAAGAGGAGACACAAACCTGGACAAGGATTTCCTCATAGGTGCCTCTATCATTGTCATTATTTTTGATTCTACATTGCATGATAATAAATTATTCAAGATGTAACACTTCCTTGCAAAGCATCTTTGAAGTCACGGGTGTGCAGGAGTAATGGTTCTTATTAGGTCTCGTGTTATCCTCTATCAACAGTGACAACTATGTGGCCTTAGGTACCAATGTGGATAACTTCCAATTCAGGTATGAGAATATCTTGATAAAAATATATGTTTTTGAAAAACCAATATTAGTGCCTTTTTTATAGAAGTTTATAGGAGTCCAAATCTCCTACCTGGTAAACATCAACCAGAATTGTCTAGCTTCCAATATATTACATTAATATAGTATGTATAGAGGATTATAAAACCTTATTTGAATGAATTAAAATTTAATCCCAAACTAAAAATGTGAATAACATTCTAAAATAATTTTACAATCGATCTAGGGGATAAAATGGAATCCAAAATCACAATCAAGTAAGCTAAGGATCCAAGGCCAGCCACACCATTGTCTGTAATATCACCCCTTGGTTCCTCATAATTCAGAAAGAGAAGTAATCATAGGAACTCAAGTGGGACAAGATATACCAGTTCTATAGCATTATTTGAATCACACTAATAATACATAAGAAAAAGGGCTTGAACTAGAAAAAAAGAATATTTTACTCATTCAGATACTCATATCTACCCAAGTGAGTCCCTACACAACCCCACAACACTTAAAAGGTTCCAACGACATCGCATGAAACTCTTCACCTATAAATATGGAATTAAAGCAGATATAGTCTAGAAAAAGTAAGAATGTCCAAATTGAAGTTCCATTCTCTTTCCATGTACACTACAATCATGGAAGTGGATACCCTAAATCCATCATTTTCTTGGGAAAGTAGAAGGTAACCACTTAGGCACATTACATGAAAAACAGCCAGTTGAACTGGTCAACCAAATTTTAGAACAACCTCCCACCCCTACTCATTTAATGAACCTTCTACAACTATAGTCCAATAGGAACCTTTAGAACTAAACAAATATTTTGATGGTAGTACTTATAGTTCTTGATTTAGGGTTCATAATGGGTCTTCTTGATAAAAAATACCACCCATTTATTAAATGATATATCTACCCTAGGAATTGGTAATTTTCCAAGAGCCTTCTCATCCCACTTGATCAGCACCCCAGAAATAGGAGAAGTATTTTCTACACCACCCCATGTAGATAATGGAGGAAAAAACTCAACATATATATCTGGAAAAGTTGTTGTGCCACAAATTTTTTTCGACATCCTGGAGATTGATGCCGACTTCATCATGTGTCACATGAAATTTATTTGTGTGTAGACTCCATTAACTAAATGATTTATCTAATAATATATTATTAAAATAAGAAATTATTTTTTAAAATATTGGTGGACAAATACATTCCAATTATATTTAACTTATTAGTGAATTTAGTGGTCATTTTAGGCACCAATAAAGGCTACCCCTAGTTCATCGCAAAACTCCCTCCTGATTGAAGGATCCAACAAGAAAACCATCCAAATTTATGATTTAGATTATATTTCTAAATTATTAGTTAGTACATATGAATTTAATGATAAAATTATCTATGGACCTATTAAATGTCTATTGGAATAAAATTTAACATATAACCATTAGTACATTTCTCCTCATAAATTATGAGTCTCACATGAGATATATTTTCTCATGATTTTTTATGGGTCATTAAGATCCATAAAGGAGGCATGATATTTGATTAGGGTTCCCATATTGGAGCATCATTTTATATTTTAAATCCATATATAGGTAATGAGTCTAAATAAGAGTACTAAAAAAATTTCCAATCAGGTTTGACAGCCAAACCCGAGATTACTGGTAGACCAGACATTAACCGGTTTCCAAATTTGAAACCACGTAATTTCAACAAGCAATTATTACTATGACCTCACTATTTGAACTCATATAGAAAATAACATAATAAGTATAAATAAAAAGTGTAATGGATTCTTTTAAAATGAGTAAAAGAAGTGCATATCTTGGGTGGAATTATCCACATCATGTGCCCCATATAAGGGCTTGCGATTGCATAAACTGTTACAAATCATGTGATTCATGTGAACTAGGTAACATCTCATAATCGCATGATCCATTTTAATATTTGTGATCATGTGACCATGTGAAGGTCATGAAAATCACATAATTATTAAGAGATCATGTGACATATTTTAAGAAATACTTGAATCATGTGAAGCGACCCTTTGACCAAGGATGTGCGACATAGTTCAAGTGACTTACTATTGAATAGTTAACATGATTGTTGCATGAGTTGTCAAAACAAGGTGATCATTTGAATTTTCCGAGTGATGATATAATGTGAACTGGTTGCACAAATGGTTATTATAATGTCATTAAAGGATGTGGTCTTATTAATAAATCATGCAAGAGAAGAAATCATGAGATCTCTGGAGGTTTGTGTCACATGTGAAATTACTAAACTCTCACTCCCCTATTTATAGGTCACCTCATGGGATTTGAATGGTCTCTACAAAGAGAAAAATATTCCCAAAATACCAACAAGAAGAATCCGAAGAGGCTTAGTATGGAATTTACTTCCTCAAAACTAAGTCCTTGTTCCTTTGGACATCACTTCTGGGGGGAATTTGTTAGCACCCTCTGAATGGGAATAAAAAAATTTTGGATTGGGAAAATAAGTGAACTATACGTATTATTTTATATAAAAAGAAATAAAATGGCTATATGAAGATTAATTTTCTAAGTAACATTAATGACATGTCCTTCAATGAGACTCGTGATTGTATCACCCTAGAAATATCATGAGAAGGGGTTATGAACTTTATGTGATCTGTTCATGATTACAAGAATCCCCTACAAAAATTCCTTCTGATCGTGTAAAGCACCATTAGATATCCCCCTTGATCAATTGATGTTCCTATGATGATCCCTTTTTTATCATACAATATAAAAATTGAAAATTTCTCATTAGTTCATAAAATAAAGGATAAAACAAGATAGAATCCCCATTGAAAGAGAGTTATGTTGATTTTCATGCATCATGGTTATGAATATCATGTGATCCATTAATGATCATGTGAATATCTAGAGATAATCCTTCCATGATCATGTGAAATCCTCTTTGATAAGAAAATTTATTACGCAAAGTCCACTCACCATGCCAATTTGATAATGTGATTAACTAATAGAAAAATGATGGGTAAACTTCATATGTTTTTTACAAAAAAAGACGAAAATGATATAATTCTTATGTAAAGAGAGTTATACTATTTTTCATGAGAAGGGGTTATAAAATTTGTGTGATCCATTCATTGATCATGCAATAGACCTTTGACATAATAAAATTGACCTCATAAAGGCTTCCATACAAGCCCTGATGGTCTTCCAAAGGTTTCACAATTTGTCCTCCTCATCATATGACATATCAATTGATTTTTTTCAAATCACCCAACTGGATCATGTGATGAAAATATGAAAATGATATAATTCTTATGTGAATGAAGTTACACTACTTTCAATGTGAATGAGTTATGTGCTTCGTGTGGCCAGTTCATTGATCACATGATGTTTCTTTGACAAGAAAAATTAATATCACTAAGGCTTCCATATGATCCCTAATGGTCATGTGAAGGATTCAAAATGAGTCTTCCTGATCATGCGACATGATTATTCCGAAAAATTTGTAAATCACCCATGGGGATCATGTGATGAAAAAAAAAATTATTGAACCCTTATGTGAAGGGAGTTACAGTGTTTTATTGAAAAGGGTTTTTCTTCTTCACATGATCATGTCATTGATCATTTAAAGTCCCTTTGAAGTTATATATTCACATCAAGAAGGCTTATAGATGAGCCCTAATGGTCATGATATGGATTCAAGATTCTTTCTATTGATTATGTGATATATCGATTGACAAACATATAATAATCACCAAAGGAAATCATGTGACCAAAATTTAAAAATGACATGACCCTTATGGGAAGGGAGTTAAAACTATTTTTCAAATGAACGGTTTATGCACTCGAGTGATCAGTTCATTTATCTTGAAAAGTCCCTTTAACATGCAAGATTGATCTTTTGAAGGGATACAGATGAGTTGGGTTGATTGTAACACCACAAGCTTCCATGGTACGCTTTCCTTTGAATAACACAGTAGCGTGTGTTATACGCAACTTCGAGTTCTAACACACACCACAACCAATCGAACTAGCTGTTATGAATAGTAATACCTACTTTTTGAAATTTTATAAATTTTATCATTAAAAATGGACTCTATTTTTGGATTCAGAATATCAAATTTATCCTAGGGTGAAATTTTGGTACTTTTCGGATAACTTTTATATTTTGATGAATAGTGAAAATTACTAAATTTTTATTAAAAACACCTTTTTTAATCGAAATAATTAATAGTGATAAATTATGAATTTTAGTGTTTTTAAATTATATTTAGAATATAGTTTTTCCATTAAATACAATATTTTTTATTGGACATAATTTCACATTTAAACCGGACATAAACAAGTGTCAATCTTTTGATGGTTATTATCTCTTAAAAACACGCTTTTTTTTACAGCGGGAATTAATTTTAAATTAATTTCTGCCACTTCTGTGTTTTAAATTTGGAAAAATGGACTCCATATTTAGAATCAAGATTTCCAAATTATGTAAATAGGTAACTTTTATTTTTAGACATTTTGAATAATTACTTCGGTAAATATTTTATTTACCATGGTTAAAGGGTAAATCCGTTAAATAATGGTAAAAAATAATATTATAATAATAAAAAATTACCCTAAAACGTGTCTTAACCCTATCGGTTGATAAAGTTCAGACCATGGGAATCTTTGGGTCGATTTTGGGACCCCATGGATCCACTTGTAAGTGATAATGACACATTATATTAATTAAGTTAAAATAAATACAAAAATGACATAAGCATATATCTTTTAGAAAAAAAATATTACATAGGGTTATATATGTTGGAGTTTCGACTATAAATATTAATTAGAAATCTAAAATGATTTCCTACATAATTTTATTTTATTTATAATTTTTAGACAGTAAATAATTTAAGTTATTTATGACACAATGGTGATGCAGTAATTACCTAATTAACAAAATATTAAAATAATTGATATTATAAATATAAAAATAAATGTAATTTGAGACTTTTTATGAATACCACTAATATTATAGGTTAATATGACATGTTATTATTAATTTCATTATGTTTTTTAGAAGTAATCATGATGTTATGATTCTCACAAAAATCAAATACCAAATAGAGTCAAAATTGACATAAAAGAGTTTTTTAAAAAAATATTATATTATGAATTGTAATTCAATTCCTAAAAATATAAGTTTCGGCCAATAGACATATATAATGTTAGGTGTATCATTAATGGACCACTTTGGGGTCTCTCAAAGGTATATAGTATGTGTTTTTACTATATAATATAAAAATACAAAGTGACATGGTAAGTGTCAAACTAATTAACTACAAGTTAAAACTAAAATATAAGGTTAATATAATGACCCAAACCTATATAAATTCTATTTTTTGAGTGGTTTTCGACCCATACCCACCTTAAGATTTATACAATCCACTTTTGAGCCATTAGAAGCCGGATATGAATTTATTATAAAATAATATTTCTAGATTTTCTAAAGGTTCCTCTCACCCCTCTTATAAAAGGGAACTCACCCATCTCACTAATTCACACATTCAAAGCCTTTTGGTTCGGCAAAACCCTACCTAAATACTCTCTCAACTTCCCTAACTTCATACTAGAGGCCTTAGTTTGATCAGAAAGCCAACCAAAGGAGCCCTTTTGATCAAATCAAAAGGAAGAACCTGAAGAATAGGTAATTTTTTCACCACCCTTTTTCAAGTTCATTTCTTATTCAACTTCTTCTTTCATTGTTATTTCCATTCTAAAATAATAACTCCAGTATCTCCTATATACTGTGATATCATTATAAATATGGTACAACAATATTCAGTATTCTATCCATCCTTTTAATGACATGTCACCATACGTGCGTACGTACGGCTTACCGTCTCCACG
This sequence comes from Viscum album, assembly GCA_963277665.1. Lineage (NCBI taxonomy): Eukaryota > Viridiplantae > Streptophyta > Magnoliopsida > Santalales > Viscaceae > Viscum > Viscum album. The sequence continues at coordinate 1,891,946,155 of OY728135.1, forward strand.
TCGTGGTGTAATTGTTATTCAATATATTATTATTTGGATGGGTATAATAATGATGTGTAATTAATGTAAATAATAAATATAAAATGATAATGATTCTGTATATATGATATAACATCCAATTTTATATTATTATAATATCAAAAGAATGATATTATCGCTCGTGCGTACGTACGGACTATCGTCTCCACGAACGCGATGAGATTCATTCCCCATCGTATCCATTCAAGACTAAAGTTTATTGTATGATTAAAAAAAATATTTAAGGACTTGACATAATTATGTATATTAATAAGATACAACCTATCCATAAAAAATGTGGATTATTTAACAAAACATATAAAAGAAAACGAGTAAGTTAACACCCAAAACAACGATAATAGTAAGATATTATCAACAAAGAATTATTATAAGATCATATATGATATCATAATTATGTATATGGTACTTTTATAATTTTATAACAATGATTTAACTATTATATAGGAGGTTAACCTACCATCGACTAAGGAAAAGTACAAGGTAAGAGTTATTTCACAATCTTTTCATTATCCGAGGTTGTTTATGTGTAATTATCTACTGAGACGTCTTTATCATCCACATCCATGTTTCTTAAAAATGTATTTCAAATAATTCATACTATTTTAAAGACTATGAGTTAAAGTCATTTATACCCTTTTTTGACTTTTTATAATATTTTTATAAAGGAATATTTCTGTTGTTTTCCAAACAAGTTCCTTTTAACCTTTTCGACAGTATTAAGGTAAGAATGTATTTTTTAGCTTATACGGCTGGTGTGGCTATTTTACAGCATTATAAAATTGTATAATATTCCCTTAAAAGCTTATAAGAATTTTATCAAAGTAAATTATTTATTTTATAATTATGTGAATTTTAAATGATTTCAAAAAAAGAGATATTTCTCTCAAATAGTTTTTATTTCATCTATGTCAACATCCTTTGATGGATATTAAGCTTATTTTAAGTTTATTATTATGATACAAAACTTCCATATTGTATTGAAGGTTTTGTGATATGTTTGACTATGGATGTTTTATTTTTATACCATTCATGGTTTATAGAGAAAGTATTTACATTTCGTATGCCAGTTTTAATATAATTTTTATGTATTGTTTAAACCTGTTCATATGAGGAATGCATTGGACTTAATAAGTGATGGGTGGATCCCGCTATGGCTCCTAGATGCATCGGTAGGTCTCATGAGACAAACTAGTGTCTTGGAATGAGTCCTTGAAAAAATATTATTTGTAGTCTTGGCATGAGTCCTTGGCTACGTGGTTATGATAGTCTGGCATTATGCATTCCATCATTATGAAAGTGGTTATTGATATTGCATTTTATTATTCGACTAGTAAAATATCCATGTGAATAAGTAAATGGAATTATTTAATTTTATCTTTTCCATATTATGCTGATGTTAAAGTTTAAAAGGCTTTTGTTTTATTTATACATTTCCTTAAATGTTTATGGTTATTTATGAAAGTTTCCGCTATATTGTTATCCTTAATGAGCATCTGAGCTCACCCCTTTCAATGTTTTATTTTTCCCTGGATGTGAAGAAGTAACTTATAAATGACCTGTAGGGATAGTATGTGGGGATATGAGAGTGTACTATGGAGACAATTTTGTTTTAGTTTTCATTTTTATGATGTAATGTAAGACATATGAATATATCTAGTGTTTACAAGGCTACTAAACTATTAGGTATTTCGAGATTTGATATTTCTTGTGATCATTCCAATGTTATGTAATAATGCACCGACTCTGGGTAACTGGGGTCAGGGCGTTACATTGATCACCCAAAAGGACCATTGACATTGGACCTGATATTGTGAAGATATATAGATGTATTATCATTATCTTGCAAAGCCCCCTTAGAATGTCAAGTCGATCACATGATGATTATCAGAAATTTGTATTCGACTATAAAATAGCTATTTTGTAATCCCATATTGATCATAAGAAATCCCTTTTGAAATCCATGGTCTCAATAAATCTCATAAGGATGGAGTGATCGTGTGGTCAATGTTTATCACATGGCATAAAGATGACGTCATTAATAACACATGGGGGGTCAGGTGAACAATGTGATGCCTTATGTGAGTGCTACCTATTCTAAATCATGATGAGATATGGGAGGTATGAATAATATAATGTGGTATAGATTTAGAATGGCGATTTATATAAAATACATCCTTAACACATAGAAAAAATCCATAGTGGGGAGATTTGACTTCTCAAAGTGAAGGATCATGTTATATCAAGATTATTACACCTGAAAAGATACAGGGAGTATCTCAAGGGATGACATGATATGTTTATGCACTCCACATGATCATTTCATTGATCATGCAAAGGATCTATGGCATGTCAACTGGATCAGACAAAGTGCCTTCATCAAGTCATCTTGTTCAATTGATGCTTTAATCGGAATGTACCTAAAAAATATTTGTACATTTACATGAATAATTTTAAAAATTATAGAAGACTCATGTGAATTAGGATATATTTTTGTTAACATGAAGGACTTATACACTTTTTGTGATCATTTCATTGATCATGTGAAAAGACCCTAGACATGTAATCTTAGATCACACCCCATACATGTAATATGGGTTCATGAGATAGCACTTGGACATGTCGATAGGCATAAACAAAAAAATAAATCATGTCAATTAGATCATGTGATGCACCTCATTCTTGTTAGCTTGATCATGTGACAACCTTCAAACATGTCATATGGGTTCACATGAATCACCGTGAACAAGTAAGAAAGTTCATGAAAAGAACATTGGGCATGTCAGTTGGTTTATGTGCAGTATTTAGAAATTTCATCCAGGTTCTTGTGAATCCCTTGGTCATGTCATCCAGGTTCACACAATGGACCCTTGACATGTCAGCTTCAATCCTAAAAAATTAACCTTTCCATGTTGACATTTTCACATGAAGGACCCATTTCATGTCATCTTTGATCATGTGATGGTCTTCACATATTCCATTTTCAACCATGCAAAGAACCATGGATGTTTCAACCATGTCTGGAATACACCATGAACATATCAGGTAGACATCGTAGAGATATCATCTAGGTTCATATCAAATTCATGGTCACGTCATCCAGATAATGCGATGGTCCTGGGTCCTATCAATAAGATCATATTACACCCCTAAGACATTTCATATTTGATCATGTGACATACCATGTACATGTTAGATGAGTTTATGTGAAGGTGTTATACATTTCATGCATACATCCTCAAACTTTTCATCCTTTTCTAACTATAATACTCAAATATTCACCCCTGGACAGTTTTAACCCCCAACCATGAGTCTCTAGTTGAGAATTCCCCATTTATATGGGATGTTTATATAATGGAATATGGTTATGAATTTATGAAAAAGTATTGATTTTGGGACCCTCATTCCACCCAAGAATTCTTATTTAACCACTCATGTTCCCCACTCTCTAACCGTCAGAGGATAAGAGTTGGATGTTTTCAGGGATATCCTTGTTGGTGTAATTTACTTGATATTACATTTACTCCTGTTCATAGAATGTAACCATTGTGGTTACACCATTCTTCCTTATCCACGAGTGTATTAGAAAAAATAACTAAACATCAAAGACTCTAATTATTGCTAAAAGAAGGATATATAGGACACCTTCATAAGGAATGATATCTATTTAAAATTTCCCATCATTAATGATTCAATGATCATTGTCCACAAATATACATAGTTTATTTGAACACTTTCTATATCATGTTTATCACACAAATAATGACTCACATGAGATTATATGTTAGAAACAATAATATCATTATTATCATTACCCCAACCCCCAAGTAGAGAAACTATATTTTGTAATCCCTTATCAACATCATGATACAAGTACCTCCATACATAGGCATCCACCTTATTGTAGGACCCTAAGGCATTCCCATATTGATAAAATTTGTGGAAATGAACGTCAAAATAATTAACTATATATCCCCACCCATCAACAAGTATTAAAATAACCGATCTATTAAGAAATAGATTATTATTATAAAGAATATACATAGGACGCCTTCTTAAGGCGGAAGCTCAATCCCAAAACACCAATCACCTTTCTATATGATATTAAACTCTAAGGTGCATAGTTATACAGCTTTAAAACACATGAACTCACCCATTTATAAGAATAAATGGAAGATGATGGAGAAAATATGATATATATATATATGGTATCATAAATCGAAAACCATTTTTCATGCATAGGGATTGAACACATGATTGTTTTATTAGGGTAACTAGTACTATATTTGGATTTGCAAATAATTCATGAACATAACATAAATCTATAAGAGATTCCCAAACAAGGTTATAATTACCCCCCCCCCCCAATGGGTGTGATGATACTGACCTCCCATCCTCTTGGACAATGTGACTTCCTAAGTGTCAATGGATTTGAAACCCCAAATGAATGCCTCCCTTTGGAAATTAGGATTGTGCCATGTTATAGACGTGGGAACCTTTGGGAGTTTCCACCTTTGGTAGAAACAGAAATGGTAAGCTCGATGTAAACCATATGACAATAAAAAACTAATTTTTACATATATTGGGCCATTTTTCCTCACATTAGATGGAAATGAAAATGGTGAACAGGACGTGAACCTATAAATAAAAAAAGAAAAATGGTTTACCCATTTTGGGCTATTTTTCTCCTCCTTTCAAAGAAACAAACATGATTTGGAGCATTAAAGCATTCCCATATATCTTAATAAGATTCCCATACTAAGAGGATATGATAACAATAACACTTCACATCAAACCTTATAATTTGGTTAATTTATACAACTAAAATCAATTTAAATTTAATTTTTAACCTTTATTCATATGAATCACAGAAAGTATTCTATGATCATTATAATGATCCAAAAATATAATAACAATCATAAAAAATTCCCATAAACCTCCACCTAAATGAATAACATAAAATACTATAACTCGTATATGATAATAACCCAACATTAATTTTATTTATAAACTCATTCCTATATGAATAAATTGAGATCTTATTCAAATTACCCACCCAGTATTGAAAATATCATTCATTAAATGACATTTTTTTCACCACAACACCTATGTGAACAGACCGACTAAGAGAATTGATGAAATTTATTACACATCTACCACATAAATTCATGAATTTTATTATATCTTTAAAGTTATAATTTTATCAAAAAAGATAGGAAATTCCAAGAACCATATCTCAACTTCTTTTTACTACACCCCTCTATCTAGCGGGAATTATTTCACTGGTAACCATTCAATGAGAATTTCCATCCAAAAAAATTGATAATATATTCTTTTAACCATTATCAAAAAATATAATTTTTCCAAACATCATTACCTTATCCATAAACTCAAATTCATACAAAATAATATATCTATTCTTTACCTTCTTAGCACTTATGGTTTTTATTTATAGTGATTTTGTAAGAAATTTATTTCTAAAACTTCTAATTTAAGTCAACCACTAAGAATTAACTTATAAAAACAATTTTCTTACAAGAATATATACCCACTATTGTTTTATCATAAATATAATTCCTTGCATCAATTACTTAGTCAGATAATCATTCGATATATCCTTATAAAAAAATATTTTCACTTGTAATAACATTAATTAAAATTCAAAAAAATTAACAATTGTTTAAAATTTTTTAATTATGTATATTTGAATCAAGAAATAATATATTCTAAATATGATAGTGAGTCATGGATCACTTTTACTTATAATACACATTATCCCACTCATAAGAATCACCCAAGAACCTTATTTTACAAAACATGTTCAAAATAAATTTCCATATTTTCCTCAAACAAAATTTATCTTAATTTCCAAGTACTTTCAATTAAAGAAAATCCATGTAAGAATTTTTTTATTATATTTGTTGATAAAGGAAGATGAAAATTATTTTAATGGATTATATTTCACCATAGAATCAATAAAATTTTATTTCTATAAATGTTTGAGTACATTTAACATATTTTTACTGAAAACCAAAAAATAATTCATTGTTAAAAATATAACATTTTGTCTTTATTCCACGGTTTAGAAAAATTTACAGAGTTCAAGGGAAGTAGTAAGTTTAAAATATTTTGAAATAAAGTTAAGAAAATCATTAACAACATTGATATATATATATAGATTATTTTTTATGTTGACAATGATAGAAAAATGGTCAATTTCATAGAGTATAGGAAAATGGTTAAATGTTTACTGTATTAAATCGTTACAAGATCTGGAATAGTGTCCTCCATATATTAGGAGACATCATATTTAAGTAATCTAAAATAAATATATAAGATTTATGTAAAAAGGGTCCTTATATATTTTAAAGGAATACTAGATTTCAGATTATTTTATAAAGAAATAAAGAAATAAGAGCTATTAGGATATAATAATGTTATCGAGTATTTTTATTGAAAAACTGTAAGTCATTTGTACATAGTAAATTCTATCTTGTAAACTTGTGTATTACTTGAATGGGAAATAATAAAGACTATATATCATAAAGAATTTCGTAAGTTGAGTATATTACTACTATTCATGATTTTACAAAACCCTTATGGTTGAGATAATGAATTGAAGATATTGGAATTGAGGCATGTTCTAATATTTCAATTAAATGTGATAACTCAGGTGATATAAATTTCAGTAAAATTTTATCTTCATTAAATAATAAATCACATCAATGTTAAGTATCATTTTATAAAAGATAAATTTTCAAAATTGATATTAAAATTGTTGTATGTGATAACACAAGATCAATTTACAGATATCACGAGGCATTATCCAAAGATATTTTTTACTATCATTGATTGGATCTTGGAGTTCATCCATATCTAACCACTTGATGATTTTTGAGAAAAGACCCCAAATTTCATAAAGTTTTTGGGTAGGTATTATTGAGGGAAACATATTTATTTTTCTTATACCATGGTTCTCAACAACTGAAATTGTTGACTAAAAATTTTAGCATGTGATTTCAATCAAAAAGTGACTTATGAATTGATTTTTTTTATCTTGGGTAGTTATTATATGAGTTCATTATAACCCAAAATATCCATGAAGAAGTTCCCTTTGGTTATATTAAAAAAGTGGGAGAAATTATCAGGAGTTTTGGAGGGAGATATACATATATGGTTTCTCACAGTGGGGGGATATACTCAAGTTATTTACTAAAAATAGGTAGATTACTATCAATAGTGAAGTGGAGTTAGGGGAGATAAATTAAATGTTTTATCATGAGGGAAAATATTTTTAGAGTATGTAATGTTTTCAAATATATTCTAATATAATACGAGTTTAGTTAAATGGTTAAATAATTACATATTTTATCTAACTCTTATTTCTTATAACATACATGACTTAGGTAGGTTTCTAGTGAATGATTTTTGAATCATTTAATACATAGTGAAGAATATGATCATGATGTAATAGATGATTACAAACATATTTTTTGATGTCAAAGGATGATTTTAAAAGGTATCTTGTCAACAAGTCTGAGTAAGAAAAATAAAATTAATTGTATGTTGTATTTTTTTATAAAGTATGATATAAATACTCTAAATGAATTATATTTCATTGAAGAATCAATCATTTGATTTTTTATTAATTTTAGAGGTTGTCTGAATGTTTTTAATTGAAAAAAAAATCTATAATGGTTAAGGATGTTATGCCATTGATTTATTCAACTATTTGGTAAAATAGTTGGAGTATAAGTGGTTATTATTATAGAATTGTTCGATGGATTTATTATCGACCATAATTTAAAACTATGTGTTTATTAATCCCATGGTTCTTAAATGATGATGAGAATTAGGTTGATTCAAAGGTTTATACCATGGTCTGAAGGCATTTTGAAAATGTAAAGGAACTAAATTATTGTTTCATGTATGGTACCCATCACAGTCATGGATGGATTTTGATGAGAAATAAATAGTTACTGGTCACTATGGAGTAGAAAACAAAATTGTTGTTTAAAATTACTACCTTTTGATATATAAAACCCTATCATAGTCTATATTATGGATTATATAATAATTTGAAGGATATCATGGTTCAATGTATTAAGATCGATATTTTTTTAAGAGAATCCATTATTGATAAAAAAAAATTAATGTAATGGAATGAATTTTTTTAGGGAATTAATGATTTAGAAACAATAGTTTTGCAGTCAAAACATTGATTGAAAAACTACGTTGGGGTTTGGGTGAGAAAATCATGGTTTAGTGAACTTATATGAATTTTTCATATTTTATAATGTTTTTTTAACGTGGATAGTCATAGATTTTAGTGGGGATGTATTAATGTACTTTTTAAATTATTTTATAGATGATTTTGAATAATATAAATTTAAATAGTGATCATTTTAATTTTTGGAAAATATATATTATGTCTTTTTAATTTGAAAATCAAGATTTAACATCATGTAAGAATTTAAAAAAATTGATAAGATATTCCAAATGAAGGAATTCTGAAAAATTAGAGGAGTGTTGGATATTATTGAAAAATTTAGCCAAATAAGAAGAATAAGAAAAAAGATATCATAATCATAGTGAAGACCGATATTATAAGTACACTAATATAGGTGTAATAATTTATTAATTCATGAAATGATTAATATTGTACACATGTTTTTATAGTGATTCATTTTTGTGAAAGAATGTAGGGACCTTTCAAATTGTGCGGTTTTAAGAGGGATAATTGGTCTTATATGAACTTGTATAGACACTATACTTAGTTTACTTTGATACATAATCACATTACCATTTCATTCTCCTTGGACACATCCCATTACAGGACCACCAAGTAAAATTACTTGGGTTGTGTTTTTTTATTGTTTTATATTCAGTGGGAAAGAGAAACATGTTCATACTAACTATATAACATGATCGTTTATGGGATTAATTTTGAAAGGACACAACCTGAATCACCCCAATCATTGGGTATCTTATCATAGTGAGATAAATATTTTTCCCTAAATTTTCATCAGCCTAATATCAAGCAAAAATACACACACACACATATATCATTTTTATTCCATTATTTTAATATTTCATTAAATTAAATTGATTAAAATTTTCCACATAAAAAACCAATCAATATACTCCACATTCACAACCACACAAAAAATGTCCACTTTCACATTAACATTTTATATTAAATTCCCATTACACATTAACTAATCTAATTCATTATTTTTATTCATAAACAATATTCCAACATTCCATAACATTTCATATAAATTATCATTATATATAACATTGAGGTTCAACACTAGTTTCCAATAAATTAAATTACCATCAAATAATATTTGAATTCGTAATTATATAAAAATGATTGATTTTTAATTTATTTTGACTTAGTATTATTCTATGGTCACTTTCACATTACAGATGAATCACAAAGTAATCATGAAAAATCATATAATGACTCATCAATAATATTTTTTCATCCAATATAAATTTTAAAAAATTCATCAAACTCAGAATATTATAATAAAATACCAAATGATATCAAAACTTTTATGATGTCCCATTTCCAAATAAGGATATTTTTTTTAATTTTTTTACCTATAAATTAAAAAGACATGTTATCCTAACGTCACATGTTAATAAAGCTAATGGGGGGTGGGGGGGGGGTTAATTTAATATATTAAAATTTAAAATAATACTAAAAACAATGTTCTAAATAAATTAATATTCAAGTTTAATTGAAGGTGTTGTGTTCAAATATAAGTTAATTAGAAAATAAAATAAACAAGAACACCACAATTTTTATAGTAGTTAAGATAAAATATATTATAAATCTATTATTAAATTATCTATACTCTTCAAAAGAAATTCATCACCAATGATATTGAATTTTGAAGTGAGTGACAACCCTATTGAAGACCTACCTTTTAGGGCCAAATACACAACCAACAAGACCACTTTTCTCTACCTAGAGGAACAACCCAATAAAGTAAACATTTGTAGTTTGAGGAAAAACCAAAAATAAATACCTTTTATAGTAGATAAATAAAAATACATATAACATTTTAGTAGAGGTATAACCATTACAAACATAAATTTGAAAGGCTAAATAGCAATCAAAATAGGAATAAGAACAAAAATCTTACATAATAAAATACAACTAAGAAACCAAAAAAGAAAAAATGGAAAATATTAAAATATTTATTCATCTTGATCACTTAAAAATTATAATTTAGGAGGTATCTTATTGAAAATAATTGTATCACTGTGACAGAAGAAGTCATAGATGGAAAATTTAAATTGAACATATTTTATGCACAATCGCAGTAATTAATTAATTGAACATTTGGTTCGATTGGTATTTATTTATATATAAATATCTACTAGATAGATCCTTGATCTTTTCCAAGTCATCATCTATAGCTGAAGTGTCTGAGGATTCCAAATATTGACATATCTTTTTTTTCCTTAAAAATAATTTCCAAATATTATAGTACGGTTTTAAACAAGTACTAAATAAAATACTAAAAGGTGTGAAATATATATTTATATAAAAGTAAAACTATATAATGAACAATAATACTTTACATATCAAATAGAGTATTATCTTAAACACATTATTTTTATTTTCTAATAACAAAAAACTGATATTTTCTGACAACTACTTGACTAAAATAAAAAACCCAGAGAAAAATTAATTTCATAAATGTAAATATATACAACATAAGATTCAGTTAAATAGAAAATATAACAGAAAAATAAAATAAAATTGAAATGAAATGAATTAATTTGAATTAATGTAAAAATAAGAAACTTGGATCTTTTTATATCCTTTAATTCACAATTCTTCATAATCAATCATTAATGTAATTAATTTTATAAAAAAATACAGAATTGTCTATAATACATTACAGTTTACTCTGTAAGACCTTATAATTATCCACATAAGTCTTTTAAAAGAGTTAGTAATACATTAATATCTATTTTTTAATACATTAAAATCATATTATTTATGAATTTTTTGATAATTCATAAGAATATAAATGAAAATTATAATAATTTAAAAAATTCATAATATTTTAAAGAAAATCAATTTTTAAACAAAATTATAAGACTTTATACATTAATAAATAATAAAAAATTAAAAATTAAAATTTTTATAGAAGGTTAATGAATTATATAAATATTTTAAATAGATACAATAATAAAACAGATTAATATAGAATCTATATCTGAGTTAGCATCATTCTGGAAAACTAAATTAGAAAAAAAAAATCAAATAAGTATACAATAATTAATCAAAGATATTGGTAATCATTTTTTAAATATATAGTTTTATAAATATCCTAACAAATGAATAAGTGAATAAAGAGTAAAATATAATAAAAAAAACTCTAACAATCACCATATTTATGAATATCAAAATCTCAAATACTAACATTCTTGTAATTTTTTTATTTAATAAATTAATAATTTAAAAAAATTAAAAAATCCCCCTTTTATAAAAAAAAGTAAATAAGAGAAAAACTAACCTTTTAAAACACCCCTTTCTAAGGTAAATATCAAAATTATATAAATATTTTTTGAAATATTGTTGAAGGTAAAATATATTGTTAAATAAGTCTCTTTATATGAAATTGAATAATATAATAAATACAAAATCATACTTAAATAAAAAATACTGTGTAATTAAAAATATATATTTACATGATATTAATTATTAATATCAAATAACATATTCATAACTCCAAAAAAATTAAACAAGTGGATATATAAATAAATAAATGCATATATTAAAACCCCTGAACTATTTAATAGTTAATAATAATGGGGAATAAAGAAATATTAGAAACATAAATGATATTTCAGATTTTCATCTATTAAATAGATATTACTTTTGTTATTAAGTTTTGAATATTTCTTAAAAAAAATTAGTGATTCCAAAAACATAGTTATAAATATTAATTAATAATAATGTTATAAAATATTCCTTCAATTATTTTTAAGATTAAATCATTCCAAGTTCAAAATTAATAATTTCAAATTTCATTAAATTAAAATGTTTAGTAAATATATCAGGTTATTGATCATCTTTAGAAATATATTCTACAATATTATCTCCTTTTTTACAAGATATATAATGAAATTTCCACATACATCAATATTTTCCATCCTAGAATATTATAAGGGGTTCATAGAAAAATAAATAACAGATGAATTATCATAATGAATTGATAATTTATCTAAATAAACATAAAAATGAAATAATTTTTTCCAACCCATAAAGATTAAGAACAATAACTTTCAATAAACATATACTCCACTATATCATTAAAAGATAGACACAGTAAACATATAAATTTAGTAAATAAAGAGGCTAATAACTAATTATTAGAAATCTATGAAATAAATTAATTTTCCTAAAATATGACACATTCATAAATTAATTTTTCTATCAAATTTCCATACATGAAAACAAAAATTATAAAAGTTAATTAAATCAAAATATGTTTTAGTAGGATAAGACGAACTAGTATTAATAGTTCTGTTAACATGTTTAATAAATCATTTAAATAATTTTATGTTACATTATATTGGGTTATATTTAAATATATCACCCATATAGAAACTAATAATTAAATGAGATATGCTAGCTTTCAGATAAATTAAACTGCCTATCATACATCTAAAAACAAAAATATATATTGTTTTACTGGTTAAATAAAAATCTAAATTACAACCACTAATCATAGGGATCAATAAATATTTACTAGAATCAAGACCAGAAATTTTATTTAATTTTTAATCATTCATACACCAATTTAGAAATATCCCATCATTTCATTAAAAAATTTGATTTCCTAAACATAATTTTAATTCCCCCACAAACTCGTAACAAATTCAGTAGTCATTAAATGAGAAAAAAAAATGTTTAACAATTCACTTTTTGATTCAAATATAATATCATGAAAATAAATTTTAATTATCAAAATATATTTATAAATTTGTTAATAAAAATTAGGGTCAAATTTTCATTTAAAAACCAATTTTTTCATCAGAAATTGAGAAAGTATTCCTTACAATGATATAGATGATTCCTTGTGTCCACCTAGAGATTTGGAAACTTTTAATGAAATGTACATAATTTTTTCATGTTAAAATATATAGGGCTGTTTAATATTACCTTATTTAAAAATAAATCCAATTAAAAATAATTTTTTATATCCATTTAATAAATCTTGTAAGCTTTATATATATTATAATCTAATAAAATCCAAATATACTTGAATTTTGAAATATGAGAAAAAGTTTGATAATTGTCTATAAATTATTTTTAAAAAATTGTGTAAAAATAATATTTCTTTATTTCTTATAGAATACAATGATTCATTTAATATATTTATAAAAAAACCATTTTTCCAATAATTTGAGAATTTTCAGGTGGTTCAACTAAATTCCAAACAATATTTATAAAAAAGAGGTTATGTTCTATTAAGTATCTAAAATCCAACTAAAATGTTTTAATGATTCTAAATAATCATAAGGTAGAAAATAAAAAAAATTGAGTGAGTGTAATTTGTTTTTAAGAATTTATGGTCCTCCCCATGGAGTCAACATTTCCAATTATTCTTTTGAAAGGATAACATTTATGAGTTTTCCAATTTATTTATCGAGGAATTTATTCAATATAAAAATTATAATATTCATTTTAACTTAACAATTTACTTAAACTAAATTCTCTAAAGAATTCTATAATCTATTCCAAATTATAATTTTTAATATTTAATTTTTTCTCTTAAAATTTTACATGAAAATATTATTTAACGACCATAGTTATTTATTATAACCTCTATATGTGTCATGAACTATATGAGATACACCGATACTATGAGACATGATCTAATACTGATATAGCTTGTAGGGCAGTCTTGATCCCCATGAGTTGGTGACTACCACCTATAATTATATCAAGATCAAGAGGGGATGGTTTTTCCACAATGTAGTAGTAGCTAAAAAATATAGCCATCATACTCGGAATTCCTTAAGGATAAAGTAAAAAATAATAAAATGGTAAAAAAATCCCATATAAAAATCATTAAAAGACACAACATATGATAAGGAAAATCATAGTAAACACATGTAATAGGTGGATCAAATCTCAATAGGTCACCTCCATCACTCTAGGTCCCTCGAATAAAGAAGACCCACCTCCTCCAAGAGGTGAATTCCCTTTCCATGGACTTTGTATAAGGTAATCTATAAACACCTGAAGAAAAAGATAGGGTATGATCTAATCAACATAGTAGGGTGTCACCAAGTGTTCTATTTGAAATACCATAACAATAAACCATTATTACATTCAATTTAAATAAATAAGGAATGACATGGCATTGCCACATTTTCAATAAATAATTATTTCTTAATCAAATGGATTATATATATATATATAAATAGGATTAAATTAGAATGTTATGTATAAAATTTATATAAAGTAGTTTTCATGAATAAAATACTTCAACAATCAATGGAATGTAATCATAAAATTAAAAATATCTCAAAACCATGTAATAATCCCCATGGTATGTTAGTTTCTACAAATAAGATCTTTAAAATATTAAATTAGTGATCTCAGATCAATGTGTGCACACATCCCTCAACTTAGGCTGTTGAGATTCACCTCCCTATCAAGGAAATCATATCATAATAAGTTTATTTTGGTTTTGTTATCTTAAATCCATGGATAGTGGGTAAGATTCTATTTTTCTTGTCCAAATTACATAGTAACTACCCAAGATCACATGTGATTCATTCAATCAATCAAGAAATCCTGGAAAAATCAATCATTACAAATAAATTTAAAATACAATTACTCAATTTTATTTTACAACCTGCCTTTATCATTTCAAAACCAAATCAAAGGTTTTCACCATTTCATGAATTTTCAAATCATCTTTTAATTTATGTCATTTACCTCAATTTTCAATGCCAAATAATTTCATCAAACTATTCATTTTTATCAAAAACTCCCAAAAAATCAATTGCATTAAAATTGGTGGTTTTCAAAATTTCTTTGACCATTTCATAATAAAACTTCAATAAAATCAAATCTAGGTTTTTAAATAATTTAAAAAAATCATTTCTAAATATTCAATAAATTATGGGTTTCAATTATGGGGTAATTTCTTATGGAACCACTTACCTTGAATAAGTGATAAAAAACACCCGCAATGGATAATTTCAATAATGAATGAAGGGTAAGGAGTAAAAAAAGGAAATATTCTATGACACATAATCACAATAAAAATCTGATTCAATCAACAACTATGAGATCACACAACTTTCATAGAATGGGTGTGGAGTGAAGGATAAAACCATTATGAGGAAAATAACTGAAGATTATTCTCCAAACTACGATGTCTAGAAGATAAAGAATCACCCAAAAATTTTCTAGTATAGCCCTAAGGGATCAAGGGAAGAGGATTCATGATAAAAGAAACAGTTTCAGGATACAATGCATAAAAAATCACTTATCATGAGAAATTCATGTCACGAATTCTCTATTCATGACATGAATATCTTAAGTGGAATATATGACAAAAAATGCATCACATCAGGTAAAAAATCCCAACTTCAAAAAATTCATATAATATAAAAATTAAGAGATTAAATATTATTTATTTCTTGAAAATTTATCATGGAATCTATTGATAGATGTATTCAAAATGTTACTTACATTCATTGTAAGAATATGTCTTATAGGCAGTGCATAGCCTACTCTTGTATAAAAACATAGAAAATGCCTCCAACTTACCCCAGAACCAAAGGTAACAGTCAAAAACTTATAAAAATTTATACCCAGACTCGATTAATTCAAAAAAACATACACCCCCAAACTACAAATCAAAACAAGGGACAATAAATACATGAAAGATGTTAATGGGATATTATAACCTCCCCACAATAAATAATTTATATCCCCTCAAATTATATCAATAATATTCTTTTCAAAAGAGGTGAGGATACTAACGTCTTGTCACAACCCATTCCCTGGCGATCGTGATGTGACTACCCTAAACCCAACTTCCCTAGGCCAAGGGATGGCAACAAGCACAAAAGGCATATTACCCTAAAACTAGGAAGGTGTTGCCTTTATAACCTGTAAACACACAGAACAAGATACAAAAACGAGTAAACAGTATAACCAAAAAGTGAGTACAGTAATTAAAAAGGGGTCAAAATACAAGTCCAACTGGAAAGTGCAAGTACAACTGAAAACAATTACAACTGAGGAAAAAGGAAAAACAGCTACTGGGTCGTCCTCCAGGTTCCTACCTGAAGGGTAGGTACAAATATCCTCCTCATAACTCCACATCCATCTGTCTCCTCCCTGTACCGACACACCATATGGTCTACCTACAGGTACCTTCCAGTCCTGGTACTCTCAGCCTCAATCAGTGTTGTCCATCATCTGCATCCAACACAACGAGGTGTGGGCATAGCTCGTGCAGGGGTGAGTATAACGATACTCAGTGGGGATCCCGAGACCCTCCATGTCTCAAAAAATCTAACATGGATAAACCATAAAAAAATTAACAGATAACCTTACTTAGGTATATTCCCATACATATACCTAAGTTATCAAGTGATCTATCTCAATCATGAGGAAAACACAGAAAAACTGACTCAGCTCAACCAGGATTTTATTCACATTATCAAAACCTCAGCTACTGGAGTTCACCTGCCCCATCGAGTATATTGGTCCGTCCACTTCACACAGAGGTGATTCCCACTAACCTTGGACTACTAAGGTACTCCTCCTGTCGAGTACCGTGGGTCTGTTGTGTCACACAGAGGCACTCCCCACCGTGGGTCTGCCGCCACACCCCGACACTCCCCCTCATAGCCTATAGAGGTACTCCTCCTGTCGAGTACCTTGGGTCTATCGCATATCCAAGCATCCTCCTAAACTTTGGGTCTTCCACCACAACCAGGCGCTCCCCACTGGGCCATTCGAGTCACTCGGAGTCAAACGGCTTGCAGTTGTCAAGTCTCAGCCAGCTACTAGGTTCTCGCACAAAAGCTCGCTCGTCTCCAGAAGATCCGCTCCACAAGATATGGGTCGATGCTCCACTATAACGAAGTCCCACTAATAATTATCCCAAAGATCCACCAAATCATAGGGGTCTCAACTCAATAGAAGGTGCATCAATCGGACAGCCAGTCTGTGAGTTATTAGCCTTTTAGACCTGGCGCCCCGATTGGATTCGTGCATGATCTGACCTAACCACATATCAAATATACCCTAAATTCCAGTGGGGTATTCTCAAAGAGACCATCATACTCGAAGATTACTAGTGTTGTAGACGGTTTGTCAAATGGACATCTCGTACCAATGATATGGCCAAAAGATAGTAAAGGGCTGTAGTGGGCCCCGGTCTGGTCTGACCCCGTCGGACCGACCCGGCACAACCCATTCTAGGCCGATCTGGTTTGGGTCGACCCAGCCTAACCCATTGGGTCTAGCCCAGCCCATTGGGCAGGCCATCCCTTTAAGTTTGGCCTGACCCCTTGGGCCCAGCCCAGCGGGCCACGAGGGCTCGGACCAGCTACGGGTCGACGCAAGGGCGGTTCGGCCCAGAGGGCTCCACGAGGGGGTGACTCAGCCCGAAGGGTGCCACGAGGGCGGTTCGGTCCGGAGGGCTCCGCAAGGGAATGAGCCAGTTCAGCTGGGGCGCTACGAGGGCACTGGATGGTTCGGTCGGGTCGTCGCGAGTGGCCAGCGGGCTGGTGCCGTCGGGGCATCTCAGGAGGCTGACAGGCCGGTTCGGCCAACGACAGTGAGGGGTGATCGGACGGTGGAGTCGCGGGGTGTGTGGGGCGTGCGAGGCATGAAGAGGCTGCGAGTGGCATGGCTGGGGGGCTGCCACGTTGGCGTGGTGGGGTGGCGGTGCCGCAGAGCGGTGTCTTGTGTTGTTGCCTTTGTCGCGGCCAGTGGTGGTGCCGACCACCATTCTTGTCCTCATCCATGTAGGTTTCCATTCTTATCCATCGTGAAGAACACCAAAGAAGATCATCTTAGGGGTCCATATTTGTTAGTTTGTCCCAAACCCTCCATGTTTAGAGTGGTAGCAAGCGACTCTACATTAATCATGAACCGAGAACGGGGATAATAATAGAAAATATTCCAGAATTCGATAATAACACCTACCTTATTCGTTGTTCATCGATGGTGTCGTGGGGAAGAAGATAGATAGTAGGGAAATGATGGACGTCGATGTCTTCAGTGTTTTCATCGATCATCGTTTTGTTCACTGACTCGTCGTAGTCGAAGAAGTCCTACGTCGGAGGAAGTCCCAAGGAAGAACTTCGATGTCGGTGTCAACGTTCTTCATCAATAGAGAGTTCTTCATCGGTGGAATGTGTTCTTCATAGAGGAATCATTCTTTGTTGGATAAGCTTTCTCCTAAGAGTTCCTCCCAAATCTATAAAGCCAATCTTTTCCCCAATTCCACTGTGAAGGAAAAGAAATAGCCAACATCAAAAACAATTGATAGTATTTAATTTTATGTTAACACACAAAATTAATTTATAGCATTTAATTTTATGTTGACACATCAAATTAATTGATAGCTTTTAATTTTACGGAGACACATAAAATTAATTGGTAGAATTTAATTTTATATTGACACATAAAATCAAATTGAAAGCATTTAATTTTACATTGACACATAAAATTAAATTTAAAGCATTTAATTTTATGTTGACACATAAAATTAATTAAGGGAGTTGAGAGGATTCCTCTCCACCCATTATGAGTGATAAACCTCAGGTGGTCCCCACCACCATAACTCATGGTAGGTTAAGGTGTGGTGGTCCCCATCACCATAACCTCTCATGGGAGGACAAAGTGTGGTGGTCCCCACTTATAACTTCCACATGGGTGGTTACAATAGATAAAATAAAATAAAACATGTGTTTATTTTACTTTATTGTTTCCATGAAAAACCCAAAAACAAACTTATACCCTGAACCAATTGTCGTCGAGGTGAAAATCTGTTTCAGCGAAAACCGGTGCTGTGAGTTCAACGGTGCCCTTGGATTTAAATTTCGAGCACCAGTTCCAAAGTTAGAAAAACCCGCTCGTAATTTTATTGAACGTACCCGAAAAAAACTTCAGAAATTGATTATGGGTGCACTAGGCCTCGGAATCATGCGCTGTCAATATTCATAGACTCGTAAAATTCCCATGTATTTAAGAAAGAAATAAAAATTTACATGAAAATTCCAGGTCTTTACATTCATCCCACCTTAGAGATCAACATCCTTGTAAGCCACAAATAAAACTAAGGGAACAAGTGGGGGTACTGAGCATTCAACTGAGCCTCCTACTCCCATGTGCTCTCCTAGAGGTTCTTGTGCTGCCAGTGAATGCGGACCAGAGGTATCGACCATCCATGAAGGACCCGCTCCTTTCGATCCTCAATATCTACTAGAACCTCCATAAAAGTTTCCCCATCATCGACGTCTAGCTCTCCATGGTTGATGATGTGAGAAGGGTCGTGCACATATCTCCTTAGTTGGGATACATGGAAGATTTCATGCACTCGGTGCAACTAAGGTGGATGAGCTAAGCGGTAAGCCACCTCACAAACTCTATTGAGGACCTAAAAAGGTCTCATGAATCTCGAAGATAACATTCCTCCTCGGCCAAATCTCCATAAACCTCATCAGGGTGAGACCCATAGAAAGACATGGTTTCCATCCTCTAACTCCAAAGGTCTCCGTCTCTAATCAATATATGAATTTTTCCTGCTCTGTGCAGTCTTCATCTACTCCTTGATGATCTTTACCTTCTCTATGGTAGCTCATACCATCTCTGGTCTGATGAGTGCTGACTCCCTTGGGTCAGTCCATAACATAGGTGATCTACAAGGTTTCTCATATAATGCCTCAAGAGGTGACATCCCAATGGTGGAGTGATAACTGTTGTTATACAAAATCTTTTCCAAAGGAAATTGATCCTCCTAGCTATGACCGAAGTCGAGGACACAAGCGTGAAGAATGTCGTCGAGGGTCTGAATGGTCCACTCAGTCTGACCATCCATCTGAGGATGGAAGGCAGTGCTCAAACGAAGCTGCGTCCCAAATGTAATAAAGTAAGAATATCCATATCTAATCAAATCATCAGTAAAAGTAATGAAGTAAGAATATTCCCCTCTAGCTTCTACTGGAAATTGTCCACACACATCCATGTTCACCAATCCAATAATATCTTTGGCCATTTCACCTTTTCCTATGAAGGGATACTTGGTCATTTTTCCTTGTAAACAATCGTGACATCTATCAAGTAGTTTTAGCTTAGTAGAGTCCAAATAACCAACTTGGCAGATCTTTGTCAAGAACTTGTCATTTACATGACCGAGATGGTGATTCCAAAAATGGGTGATTTATGAGTCATGTGATTTTTTTCGTTATAGATTGCCAACACTTGGTTTTCATAATTTAATACATACAAACCATTATTTAAATAAGCCATACCATAACATACATTGTTCTTATAAAAGAGACAACCCTTATTTACAAACATGAAAATAAATCCATCTATATCCAAAAAAGATACAGAAATTATGTTCTTGGTAACAATAGGCACATAATAATAGTTATGTAAAACCAAAATCATCTGAGTCGGCAATGAGAGGTGTTAATCGCCAACAGCCAATGCAGCTAGCCTTGCACCATTGGCAGCACAAAGATCCACCACTCCTCTGGTAATATTTCTAAATCTACTTGGTTCTTGAATTTGAATACAGATGTGAGCCCCACAAGCTATATCTAATACCCAATGAGTAGAAATAGAAATATTACACTCAATAACGAATGCACCTTTAGCATCCCCATACCTCTAGGTGCAGTTCCTCTTCCAGTGGCCTTCCTTGCCACATGAAAAACACACCGCCTGCAATTCATTACCCTGGATCTGGATCTTCTCCTTCTTGTAAGGATGGGGATCGAAGGATTCATACCATTTATAAGTCTTTGGCCCCTTTGCCTCACCCTTCCTTTTCTTATTCACAATAAGGACTATGGGTTTGTCCCGCCCCATGTCCTTATCTACCTAGAAAATTAAGGTCAGAAGTTCTGATAGACTCTTCTCATTTTTTCTCATGTTATAATTGACAATGAAGATTGAGAAGGTCTTGGGAAGTGATGATAGGATGAGATCGGTATGCAAATCATCCGGGAACATAATCCCTAAGATGTCCAGGCCTTCAATATAGCCAATAAGATTGACTACATGAGGCCCAGCTGGTGCAGACTCTCTAAGATTAGTTGTAAAAAAAGCGTTGGAGATCACATATCTCTCTTGCCTCTCCTTCTCTTGGTAGAGATCCTTAAGGTGAGACACCATGTTATATGTGTCTATGTTTTCATGTTGCTTCAAGTGCTAATTAGACATGGAAGATAGTATGAAACACCGGAAATCTCTGGAATCATCCATGTGTTTCATGTAGAGAGATAGTTCCTCATCACTGGCCTACTTTCTAGGCACAACTAGAATAGGCTCTTCCAACACATACAATTTCCATTTGTGGCGAAGCATGATGCGCAAATGCCCCTACCACTATTGGAAATTGGTGCCGGTGAGATGGTTTTCCTTCTTGAGTATGGTTCATAATGATATGTTTGAAGTCATTTTTCTTTTCATTTCTACAAATTAAGATGGTCAAAGGTTTAGTACTTTATTATAAAATTGAGACAAATAAATAAATTAATACTTATTAGCCTCACACTATTTTATCGAAATCCAATAGCCCTCACCATTGACTTCTAAATATTATGTTGCCTAAATATTCTAGTTCCAAGAATCCATATTTCCCTTCACATTACCCCAACTAGGGTTTGTCAAGAAACTTGAAGTGTTTTGGGTAGGCATTACAAATTCCAACTGCATTAACTCGCAGCTCCTTGATCCGCTGAGTGGACCCCCAATATTGAAATCCTTATATTTTGGATTTCCTCAACCTTTGCCTATTGGTCACACCATGTCATGGTGTGACAGTCAACCCTTGATGTGAACCAAGTCAAGTCAACACAAAACCTTGAATTAGAATTCTCCGATAATTGAAAGCACCCCAACTAGGGTTGGTCAAACACTATGAACTATGGTTCGATTCTAACCAAGATTATAGAAGGCTATACCAACTTAATATTTCTTGGAGGGATTTTATCCTTATTTGTAAATTTCCAATTTATTATCTTTTATTACATGCTTGTTAATATTAAGTGGGATATACTTAAGTGATTAACCATGTCGATGATAATATTTACATATAAGCCGGTTTTATTTTAGTTCCATATTTCATGCTTGTTTAATTCATTAATTATGTGATCGTGACAACACACCCATAATAAATAAACCATGAAACTGATAGAAATAAAATAAATGGTATGATCATGAGATTTTTCTATTGGTTAGTTTATCTAGTAGTTGATGTACTAACCCAAGACCTAGGGGAGAAACACCTTGAACCTTTCGGGTTCGTGTTTAAAACTTTCCACCTATCCACCATTGTATCTCCTTGGATTGGTTTCGCCTTGGATCCTGACTTGAGCCGCTTCCACCAGCTTGGGAGTTCCATACATTAAATATTCATTTATCTCACATGTAGGTGAGGGGTAAAAAGGAGTTTATACAAAATATAATCCTTGGGCGTGAAGTCCCTACATATTAATGGGGAGAAGGATCGAAGGCCAAAAAATTTAATTTAAATAAATATTTTTAAAGAAACCATACACAGACAAAGGTCTTGTTCTAGCTCACGATCATCCATACATGCACCAGTATTTATGCAAAAATAAAACTAGAATTCAATTATTTAATCATTATTGTTTAAGATAAATCACGCATGAATCAATTAATTATCTTTAATTAGTCAATCCTTTTAGCTTAAAACATTTTATGAAATTCCTTGATATTCTCATCCAATATAATTTTAAACAAATAAATTAATTTAAAATTATCTTTGTACGTAACTTGTACCTTGGAGGTAACCCGGTGAGTTCCCATTCATTACACAGATGTTAAATTAAACACATATTTATAAAACACCTATCACGTGTTGTGCCTCAGCTTTACGCCTGCACTATGGTACACATCTCAAGGGTTTGTATAATATAATAATAAATTCTAGTAAATCTCTATAATTTTAATGAGTACACAGTGTGTAGTTCCGACTACATGGTGTGTACTTTTTGTTCACCATCCACCTGAAGTACACGCCTCGGGACATTCCGTGTTGATGTAATTTGGAATTTTTTGCAGTACATGGCGTGTTTAGTGGGACACACGCCATGTAGCTTCCACATTACCCGATTTCATGCAGGGAAAGCCATGTTCGGGGTACACGGTCCAAACCTAACCTGAATGGACTGCATGCCCTGTTTAGTGGACCAAACAGTGTGTAATCCGAAAATCGTGTGTCGCATGTTCCTGGTCAACACACGGTGTCATAAATGACTTAGGTATACTCCAATAAACGACCTGATTTGGAGGACCTGTCCGATGCATTGAACCTAGACTACATGGTGTGTACTTCCGAATACACGCCGTGTATTCTGGTGTTGTATGACTAGAAACTTTTGGCACCTCTGGATGAGTTCCTCTATTTTATTTTAATCAAAATTAAAAGAAAATTTATATTTTATATGGTGAACGAGAAGCAAGAGGGGAGGAACAAATCTCAAGATTTAGATTTTAAAGAACGATTAACATGAATTGAAACAACTAAATTATTAAATGTGTAAATCATCAATGAAAAACTAAATAATTATAGTTAACGATATGACCCCTTTAATACCACTTGTAGGTTCCTGATGCAGTGGAAGCGCGTTGGTAGGTTTTCCCAACTTTAATTTTAGCGTTAACATGGATCAATCCAAGATCTATCATGTTGTAAAATGATGGATCTTTGGAATAGAACGAAAAACAAAAAACAAAAGAGGGAGTCCCGGAACCATAGAGATAGTATGATCATATGTTGGTTATAATTAATTTAATTAATTGACAAGAATTACCTTGATGGAATTATTTCTTTATTGATGTCTCTAATCATGATCTGATGTGATTCATCATTGCGTCATAGAATCCAAGTGTAGGATTCCTCTAGGGGTGATCCACACATGATACACGTATCTCTGGACATCACCGAAGGGATCTTTGAGTGATAGCATGGAAGAACCTTCACTCGCGATGTCCTCATTTGATCTACTTGATCCGGTGGTGGTGGATCTCTCTTGGTTTTGAGAAATTTCATGGAGGAAGGAGTTCTTTTGGCCTTGAGAGAACTCTCTATAATTTTTGTGCACAACGATTGGGGAAAAGTGTTGGGGTTGTGGGGATATTTATAATCAGGTTTGAGGTTGTAGAGTTATGACTATAAATAAATGTGTTATGCGTTTTATCTATTTCATTAACTCTTATTGAAAACCCTCATGTTGAATCATTAATTCCTTGACATGCACCCACACTGATTATAATAAATATCATTTAATAAAAAAATCTTATTTCCTCAAAATCAAGACTAAAAAACTACATGGTGTGTAATCATTAATAAATGGCGTGCACTTGTTTTTTATTTCCTTTATTTCCTCCACCACATTTATTAGACCTTGAATAATGGAAATTTATTTCTAAAATAATTGTAACTACATTACTCGCTAATAAATATATTATTTCGCCCACAATATATTCTCTCAAATAACTAATGTCAAAATAAATGCGATCAGGCATCCTTGAATAATTATTAAACCACAATCGGGAATAATATTCATTAAACTAGTTAAGTTAATATATAACTAAGATACATGGTCACAATTAGTTTGTGACCCTCTAGGCCTCTTCCTCAGTGGAATTAGGCGGAGCCTACCTAATGTCCAAGGTTAGCATCTAGAAACACACCAAGGCACCCATAGAAAAAGAAGTTGATGCCGAAATGACGTGTCACCTCCTATGAATGCTTACAATGTATTATAACCCCTTTGTCATGATATATCGAATCAGGTGGGTTGCATGCTAGTTCCATGAACTCATGTGCTAGATTATTCGTTCTTTGAATTTCCAGAAATGAACTTTCCCATTCCTTACCATGGTCAGGGATTTATTTAGGCTATATCAATTCCATAAAAGGGCCTGATTTATATACTTCTATTATGAAACAGAAGCGACAAATCCTTTCTCGCATTATCTATTAATGCAGTATTACTTTTGACACACCCAACATATCCTACCTCACTACGAACAGTGTGTCGTCACAGTTTTCATCAATACATCTAAGTGTGAGAGTTGTAATACCCATTAATAATAATCATAAAGTCTAAAGACCAATACACACGTCCGTAGATAAGAACATCCAATGACACTATGAAATGTGGATTTCCAACTGGCAGGTCTCGTTCTCATAACATCATCCATGATATTACCAAGGGCGCACACTATGAGAAGGTGCCTCAATGTTTTATTAGTCCTCACCCTTAATGGCCTGTATTATTTGTGTCCCTCAAATAACATCATCCAGCCATAGAAAATATATTCAAGAATAGTGTTATGGCAATTCCAGGTTCTCATCATAGCAGGGATCCGCTATGACCCTTAAATGAAATAGATTTTCTTATGACATTATCGCATGCATTGTCACACAAAAGAACAATCAAGATGTGATAAGGCTTTTATTAATGAATAAATTACGAAGTAGTTGGTTCTAGGCCACCAACTCCAATAGACTCCCACTTGGACTAGAGCCAACTGCTAACAACCTTTAACCTGCTAGCTCTCACATGATATTCATGCTTCTACTGAGATAGGCCTTTAGTCATGGGTTCCACCACGTTCTCTTCCATGGACACTTTTATCACTACAACTTCACCCCTTTGATATAAATCCCTCAAGAGGTGATACTTTCGGGGTATGTACTTTTCCCGCTAATGTGACCTTGGTTCTTTTGCAAGAGCCATAACTACAGTATTATCACAATACAACTTGATAGGATCCTTACTGCTAGGCACCACATAAAGCTCCTGGACAAAGTTCCGAATCCAGACGGCTTCCTTGGCTGCATCCGAAGATGCAATATATTCGGACTCTGCTATAGAATCAGTGACAACTGGATGCTTTAAACTCTTCTAGCTCACAACTCCTCCATTGAGACAGAAAACATATCCAGATTGTGACTTCAGATCATTCTGATCTTCCTGAAAACCAGCATCTGCATACCCTCTGATGACAAGCTCCTCATCTCCTCCATACATCAAGAACATATCCCTAGTTCTTCTCAGATACTTAAGGTTTGTCTTAACAACAGTCCAATGTTTTTCTCATGGATCTTCTTGATATATTCCTACCATGCTCAGTGCATAGGAAACATCAAGCCTGGTACATAACATGGCATACATGATGTATCCTATAGCCAAAGAGTATGTGATCTTACTCATTCTATCTTTCTTCTATTGTGTATGGGATAAATTTTCTTAGAAATATGTAAGCCATGTGACAGTAGAACAAATACCCTCTTGGATTGTTCCATACTAAATTTCTTTAGTATCTGGTCAATGTATGTACGCTGACTTAGTCCAAGAAGACTCTAGGATCTATCATGATTGATCTTGATCCCTAGAATGTAGGCTACTTCACCCAAATCCTTTATGGAGAAACACTAGTTCAGCCAGACCTTAACTGACTGTAAGATTGGTACATCATTTCCAATAAGCAATATGTCATCAAAATATACTCCTAGGATAACGATTGCATTCCCATTAAACTGCTTATAAACACATGGCTCACATTCCTACTTAATGATACCAAATTCCTTATATAGCTTCATCAAATTGAATGTTCCATGACCTAGATGCTTGCATTAATCCATAAAAGGATTTCTATAACTTGAAAACCAGTTTGGATTCACTTGGTGTCACAAACCCTTTTGGTTGTGTCATATAGAAATCATCTTGAAGGTTCCCATTAAGGAATGTCGTTTTGAAATCCATCTTCTAAATCTCATAGTCATGGTAAACTTCTACGACAAGTATCATTTTTATGTATTTAAACATGGAAACTTGTGAGAA
Source organism: Viscum album (assembly GCA_963277665.1). NCBI lineage: Eukaryota > Viridiplantae > Streptophyta > Magnoliopsida > Santalales > Viscaceae > Viscum > Viscum album. Next base: position 1,891,973,320 of record OY728135.1, read on the forward strand.
GGTTTCATCATAGTCAATTCCATGACGTTGTCTGAATCCTTTAGCCACTAGCCCTGATTTATAGGTGCTAAATAGACCTTCCATGTACAGTTTTCTCTTGAATACCCATTTGCATCCAACAAGATTTACATCAACTGGCTCATCTACTAGAACCCATACATGGTTCTGATACATAGAATCCATCTTAGAATTCATAGATTCTATCTATCTTCTAGATTCTGATCTTTCTACTGCTTCCTTGTAGGAGACAGGTTCACCATTTTCCAACAACAAGGATTCATCATCCTCAGTGACTAGGAAACCAAATCTCTCCGGTTTCCTTACCTCTCTTGAGATTCTACGTAGTACTTGTGTTTCTGGAACCTCTTCTATGGGGACCTGTGGAATGTGTTCCTGTACCAACTACTGTGTATCTTGAACATCAACTTCGTCAAAGTCAATCTTGCTCCCACTATCCTTCTTGAGGATCTGCTCCCTCTCAAGAAATATGGCTTGTCTGGCGATAATCACTTTCTTGTCTAAAGGGTTATATAGGTAATATCCTTTTGTTTCCTTGGGATATCCTATAAAGATACACCTCATGCCACGAGGTTCTATTTTGATTCTTGAGAGGGCCTTAACATATGCATCGCATCCCCATACATGTGTGTGTGACAAAGAGGGTTTACTTCCATTCCACAACTCAGATGGAATTCCATTTTCTGCCTTAGTTGGTACTCAGTTTAATTTGTATGATGTAGTTTGTAATGAATATCCCCAAAAGGATAATGGAAGATCTTCAAGGCTCATCATCGACCTCACCATTTCCAACAAGGTGTGGTTCATCCTTTAACTATCATCGTTCCACTGTGGTTTATTAGGAGGAGTGAGCTGAGATAGAATCCCAGACTCCCGTAGAAGATCGATGAACTCTTGGTTCAGATATTCTCTACCTCGATCTAATCAAAGTTTCTTAATCTTCTTACCAATATGATTCTCTACGTTATTCTTGAATTCCTTAAATTTCTCTAAGGATTATAAATTATACCTCATTAAGTATACATATCCATATCTACTCAAATCATCAGTAAAAGTAATGAAGTAAGAATATCCACCTCTAGCTTCTACAAGAAATGGTCCACACACATCCTTATGCACCAATCCTAGAAGCTATGTGGCCCTTTCACCTTCTCTACAGAAGGGCAGCTTGGTCATTTTTTCTTGTAAACAATAGTGACATTTATCATGTGTTTTTAGCTCAGTAGATTCCAAATAACCATCTTGGTAGAGCTTTTTCAAGCGCTTCTCATTTACATGACCGAGATGGTGATGCCACAACTGGGTGGTGTATGAGTCATGTGAGTTTGTTTCGTTATCGATTACCAACACTTGATTTTCGTAATTTAATACATACAAACCATTATTTAAATGTGTCATTCCATAACATATGTTGTTCTTATAAAAGAGACAACCCTTATATTCAAACTAGAAAATAAATCCATCTATATCCAAAAAAGATATAGAAATTATGTTCTTGGTAACACAAGGATCATAATAACAGTTATGTAAAACCAAAATCATTCCAGTCAGCGATGAGATGTGGTAATCGCTAATAGCTAACGTAGCCAGCCTTGCGCCATTGGCAGCTTGAAGATCCACCTCTCCTCTGGTAATATTTTTAAATCTACTTGGTTTCTGCATTTGAATATTGATGTGATCCCCACAAGATGTATCTAATACCCAGTGAGTAGAAATATAAAGATTACACTGGATAATGAATGCACCTTTAGCATCCTCACGCTTCTGGGTAGAGTTTTTCTTCTAGTGGCCTTGACTTCCACATGAAAAACACACGACCTACCATTCCTTGACCTGTCTATAGATCTTCCCCTTCTTGGAAGGATGATGCTCGGAGGCTTTAGACCGTTTATAAGTCTTTGGAACCTTTTTCATGTCCTTCCTTTTCTTATTCACCATAAGGACTGTGGGTTTTTCATGCCCCATGTCCTTATCTACCTAGCGAATTAAGGTGATAAGTTTTAATAGACTCTTCTAATTTTTTTCTTATGTTATAATTGACAATGAAGTGAGAGAAGGTCTTGGGCAGTGATGATAGAATGAGATTTGTACGCAAATCATCTGGGAACTTAATCCCTAAGATTTCTAGGCATTCAATGTATCCAATAAGATTGACTATATGAGGCTCAGCTAGCTCAGACTTTCCAATCTTAGTTGTAAACAAAGCATTGGAGATCTCATATCTCTCCTGTCTGGCCTTCTCTTGGTAGATATCCTTAAGGTGTGATATCATTTATACGCATCCATGTTTTCATGTTACTTCAAGAGCCCATTAGACATGGACGATAGCATGAAACACTAAAAATATGTGGCATCATCCATGTGTTTCTTGTAGAGAGATAGTTCCTCATCACTGGCCTCCTTTCCAAGTGTAACTGTAATAGGCTCTTCCATCACATACAATTTTCTTTCGTGGAGAATGATGACGCGTAAACGCCTCTACCACTCTTGGAAATCAGTGCCAGTGAGAAGGTTTCCTTCTCGAGTATGGTTCGCAATGATATTTTTGAAGTCATTTTTCTTTCCGTCTCTACAAATTAAGATGAGAAAAGGTTTAGTAATTTATTATAAAATTAAGACAAACAAATAAATTAATACTTATTAGCCTCCCACTATTTTATCGAAATCCAATGGCCCTCACAATTGACTTTGGAATATTCTGTTTCCTGAATATTCTAGTGGAAAGGATCTATATTTCCCTTCACATTACCCCAACTAGGGTTGGTCAAGCAACTTGAAGGGTTTTAGTTTGTAATTCCAAATGCCAACTACATTAACTCACAGCTCGTTGATCCGCTAAGTGGGCCCCAATCCTAAAATCCTTTTATTTTGGATTTCCTCAACCTTTTCCTCTTGGTCACACTATGTCCTACTGTGGTAGTCAACCCCTGATGTGAACCAAGTCAAGTCAAACCAAAACATTGAATTAGAATTCCATGATAATTGAAATCACCCCAACTAGGGTTGGTCAAGCACTTTGAACTATTGTTCGATTCTAACCATGATTATGGAAGGCTATGCCAACTTAATATTTCTTTGAGGGATTTTATCCTTATACGTAAATTTCCAATTAATTATCTTATATTACATTCTTTTTAATATAAAGTGGGATATACATTAGTTATTAACCATGTATAAGATAATATTTATGTATAAGTTGGTTTTATTTTAGTTTCATCTTTCATGCTCGTTGAATTCATTAATTGTGTGATCGTGACAACACACCCAGAATAAATAAACAATGAAATTGACAGAAATAAAATAAATGGTATGATCATTATCCTTTTCTATTCGTTATTTTATCTAGTAGTTGATAAAATAACCCAAGACCTAGGGGAGAAATATCTTGAACCTTTTAGGTTCGTGTTTACATCTTTCCACCTGTCCACCTTTGTATCTCATTGGATTGGTTTCTCCTTGGCTCCTGACTTAAACCGCCTCCACCAGCTTGGGAGTTCCATCCATTACATATTCATTTATCTGACACACAGGTGAGGAGCAAAAAGGGGGTTTTACATAAAATAATTATTGGGTGTGTATGCCCTACATATTAATGAGGAGAAGGCTCGCAGGACAACAAATTTAATTTAAAAAAATAAATTAAAAGAAACCATTCACATACAAAGGTCTTGGTCTAGCTCATGATCATCCATACATGCAATGATATTTACGCACAAATAAAACTATAATTCAATTCTTTAATAATTCTTGTTTAAGATAAATCACACTTGAATCAATTAATTATCTTTAATTAATCAATCCTTTTATCTTAAACCCTTTTCTTAATTTCTTTGAGATTCTCATCCATTATAATTTTATACAAATAAATTCATTTAAAATTATCCTTGTACGTAACTTGTACCTTAGAGGAAACCTGGTTAATTTCCATTCATTACGCATATGTTAAATTACACACGCATTTATTAAAAACCTATCACGTGTTGTGCCTCAGCTTTACGCCTGCACTATGGTACACGTCTCAAGGGTTTGTATAATATAATAATAAATTTTAATAAATCTGTGTAATTTGGATGAGTACATGGCGTGTAGTTCTAACTAAATGACGTGTACTTTTTGTTCACCATCCACCTGAAGTATATTCCTGGGAACATGTCATGTTGATGTACTTTGAAAATTTATAGAGTACACGACATGTTCAGTGGGACACACACCATGTAGTTTCTATGTTACATGGTTTCCAGCCGGCCAAGCCATGTACGAGGTACACTGTCTAACCCTAACCCGATGGGACTACACGCCATGTTCAGTTGGACCACACGATGTATAATCTGAAAACCAGGTACCACCTATTATTGGTCAACAAATAGTGTCATAAATGACATAGATAGGATCCAATAGTTGGATTTATTTGGGAAATCATTCAATTCATTGAACCTAGACTACACGAAGTGTACTTCTGAATACACACCGTGTATTCTAGTGTTGTTTGGACAGGAGAGTTTGGAACCCTTGGATGAGTTCCTCTATTTTATTTTAATCAAAATTAATAGAAAAATTTGTTTCTGTAAGGTGAATGAGAAACAAGAGGGGAGGAACAGATCTTGGGAATCAGATTTTTAAGAACGATTAACTTGAATTAAAACAATTAAATTATTAAATGCGTAAAACACCAATGAAAAACTAAATAATTATAATAAACTATATAACATCCATACGATACCATTTGTAGGTTCTGGGTGCAGCCAAAGTGCGTTGGTGGGTTTTCCCAACTTTAATTTTAGCGTTAACAACGATCAATCTGAGATCTGTCATGATGTAAAACGCCAAATCTTCGGAATAGAATAAAGAATGAAAAAAGGGGGAGTCCCAAAACCATAGAGATAGCATCATCATATTTTGGTTATAATTAATTTAATTAATTTAAAATAATTACCTTGACGGAATTATTTATTCGTTGATGTCTTCGGTCATGATCTGGTGTGATCCGTCATTGCATTGTAGAATCCATGTGTAGGATTCCTCTAGTGGTTATCCACACATGCTCCACATATCTCTGGACATCGCTGAAGAGATCAAAGGGTGCTAGCGCATATGAACCTTCACTTTCCATGTACGCCTTCAATCGCCTTGATCTGGTGGTGGTGGATCTCTCTCGGTCTTGAGAGCGTTCTTGGAGGAAGGAGTTCTTTCAGCCCTAAGAGAACTCTCCAGAATTGTTGTGCAAAACGATTCTCCCTGGAAAAGTGTTGGGGGTTTAAGGATATTTATAATTAGGTTTGAGGTTATAGAGTTATGAAAATAAATATGTGTTACCCATTTTATTTACTTCACTAACTCTTAATGAAAACCACCATGTCGAATGATTAAGTCCTTGACATGCGCCTACACTGATTATAATAAATATCATTTAATAAAATGATATTATTTCCTCAAAATCCCGACTAAAAAAACTATACGCCGTGTAATCATTAATACACGATGTGTACTCATTTTCTATAAAACTACACGGTGTGTATTTTCAATATACACGGTGTGTACTTTTATTTTCCATTTTTCTTTACTTCCTCCACCACATTTATTAGTCCATGATTAATGAAAATTTATTTCTTAAATAAATGTAACTGCATTACTCACTAATAAATATATATTATTTTTCCCACAATATATTTTCTTGAATAACTAGTGTCGAAATAAATGCAATCAAGCATCCTTAAATAATTATTAAACCACAACCGAGAATAATCTTAATTTAACTTGTTAAATTAATATTTAACTGAGATACATGGACACACTTAGTGTGTGTCTCTCTAGGCCTCTTTCTCAGAGGCATTAGTCAGAGCCTACCTAAAATCCAAGGTTACCATCTAGAAACATGACAAGGCACCCATAGAGAAAGAATTTAACACCGTAATGATGTGTCACCTCATATGAATACTTACCGTGTAATATAATCCTTTTGTCATGATTTCTCAAATCGAGTGGGTTGCATTCTACTGCCATCAACCCATGTTCTCAATTAATCTTTATTTGACTTTCCTGAATTAAACTCGCTCATTCCTTAACATGGACATGGATTTATTTAGGCTATATCAATTCCATCAAAGGGCCTAAGATATCTACTTCTATTATGAAACAGAAGGGAGAAATCCTTTCCCACATTATCTATTAATGCAGTATTACTCGTGACACACCCAACGTATCCTACCTTGCTGCAAATAGTGTGTCGTTACAGTTTTCGTCAATACATCTAAGTGCGTGAGTTGTAATACCCATTAATAATAATGTTAATGTTTAAGGACCAACCCACACGTCCACAGATAGTAACATCCAATGACACTATGAAATGTGGATTTTATACTGGAAGCTCTCGTTCTTATAATATCCTCATGGATATTACCAAGGGCGTACACCATGAGAAGGTGCCTCAAAGTTTTATGAGTCCTCACCCCTAATGTCCTGTATTATTTGTGTCCCTCAAATAACATCATCCATCCATAGAAAATATATTCAAGAATAGTGTTATGGCAATTCCATATTCTCATCATAGTTAGGATCCACTATGAACCTTTAATGCAACAGGTATCCTTAGGACATTATCACATGAATTCTTATACATAATAACTTTCATGATGTGATAAGGCTTTTATTAATGAATAAAGTACAAAGTATTGGGTTCTAGGCCACCAACTCCAACAGACTCCCACTTGGACTTGATCGAATTACAAACAACCTTTAACCCACTAGCTCTCACATGATTTTCATGCTTCTTCTGAGATAGGCCTTTAGTCATGGGGTCACCACATTCTCTTCTATAGACACTCTTCTCACTTCAACTTCACCCCTTTGATAGAAATCCCTCAATAGGTTATACTTTTGGAGTTTATGCTTTGTCCGTTGATGTGACCTTGGTTATTTTGAAAGACCCACCACTGCAGTATTATCACAAAACAACATGATATGATCTTTACTTATAGGCACCAAATCATGCTCCTGGAAAAAGTTCTGAATCAAGATGACTTCATTGGACGCATCAGAAGCCACTATATATTTAGACTCCACTGTAGAATCAGTGAAAACTGGCTGCTTTGAACTCTTTTAGCAAATAACTCCTCCATTAAGACAGAAAACATATACATATTGCGACGTCATATTGTTCTAATCTGTTTGAAAACCACCATCAGCATACCCTCTGATGACAAGCTCTTCATCTCCTCTATATATGTAAAGACCCATAAATTTAAAGGGAAATTTTTTCTTAATTTTTTTTGGGATTTTTCGAGTACGCAGTTTTTAACGGCACCTGATTCTGAGGCCTGGTGTGCCCGGAATCAATTTTCAAAGTTTAGCTCAGGTACGTTCAGTGAACGAACGAGCGGGTTTTTCTAACTTTTGAACCGGTCCTCAGAATCGAAATCTGAGGGCACCGATGAAACCGCACCGCCGATAATTTCTTAGGAACACCTTTTCGGGAGTTGCGTTTGCTCGGGTTTAGTTGTTTAAAAAAAAGGGATTAAGATTTAAGTGAAATAAAAATCATGTTACAATTTTTATTCCACATTTTTAAGTGGTTTAGCCCATGTGAGGGAGTTGGGGTGGGGCCCACTGATGTTCTAACTCCCCTTGAGAGGATTTAAGATGAGGTGGGGCCCACACGAGCCCCCACCTTTTCATTTTTTCCTTCAATCCTTTTTAAAAACTCTTTGTCATTAAAGTTGCCAACTTATCACTTCAATTAATTTTGACAAGTTAAGTTTAATTAAATGAAGTGAATTAAATTTTGAATGTTTTAATTTCAAAAGTGTTGGAAAAAGTAATAAAATAATGATAAACCCTTATTTTATTTTGGTTGCTTCGTTGTGTCGAGAGAGGGAGAGTTCTACCATCAAAGAACATCATAATCCTCCTTGAAGAACGTGAAGAACACTGACGCGCCTTCCCTCTTTCTTTTCCTATGTCAATGGAAGGAAGACGCCGTCCACCTTGGACAATCTCCGTTAACGTGTACAGAGCCACACCCGCAACGTCGCTTTCTGCGACCATCATCGATCATCAACTTGTTATGGAGGTAGGGGTTAATTTTGTTCGTGGAATAATAATTGCTGTTCTTCGTCTTTTATTTTGGGCCGATTGTTATCAACTTAACGAGAGGAGGTTGGACTACACGAACACGACCGACCCTCATAACCCTTTGCTGTTGTGTTTTTTGCGGCTAGAAAGAAGGCGGCGGGGTGCAATAAAACCACGCGGAAACATGGAGGAATGCGGCGAAGAAGCGCGGCGCCGTCGCGCCGCACCGTTGAGGCCGAAAGAAGCCGCGGCCGGAGTCGGGCCACGACAAAGGGGCGCGGCGCCGTCGCACCGTGCCGGAAAAAAACTAAGAGACCGCGGCCAGAGCGGGGCCGCGGCGGAGGGGAGTGGCACCGTCGTGCTGCGCCAGTCGGACCAAGGACGCAGCCTTTGACAGTGGAGGAGTAGGGAGCGGCTGCTGGAACAGCCGACCACCAGCGCGTCGGAGGGGCGGGACCGAGGGGTCCCACAACGGCGGCACCGGCCGGCCAACCGGGCCGGCCGCTCAGAAAAGGCCGGGGTTGTAACCCCCGTCTGGAAAAGGAGCATCCCCCACGTGCGGGCCGCTGTTTCAAAATAGGTGGGCAGCGCCCCCCTCCCCCCCTTCCGCGACATCTCAGCTGAGCCGAGCTGTCTGGCCACGCAGGCTGCCTTCGCGCCAGGCCAACCGGCTACCCAGGCCGGGCCGGGCCGGCTAGGCCGGGCCGCGCATGGACCTGGACCCGGGTCGGGTCGACCCGGTTCGGGCTGACCCAGTGGGTCTTGGGCGGGGTCTGTCCGGGCCCAAAACCCCCTAAAACTGGACAGGTTTTTTTAAATGCCCATAACTTGGGCTATGAACCTCCGATCGACGCACCGTCAGTTGCGATGTGATCCTTGGTTTGAGACGGTCGTTTTGGTATACTACACAGAAGGTTTCAGAGAACATTGGGTATGTCCGGGTTGGTTCGAACACGAAACCAACCGGGCCCTCGGAGCGGAAATGCTTATAACTTCAGCTCCGGACGTCTGACTGACGTGCCGTAGACTTTGTTGGATTACTCTTAGTGAGACGGACCTTGTGGATTACTCCGCTCGAGGTTTAGACACAGATTAAGTGCAGTCGGGTTGGTTTTGAATTAAAAATCAACCGGGCCCCTCGAACGAAAAATCCAATAACTCTCAGACCGGGCGTCCGATTGACCTGCCATCTGTCATGTTGAGTTCCTTTTGTCGAGACGGAACATTGGGATACATCAACTCCAAACTTTGTGTTGGTTGATGTATCGACCCCCCTTGGCTCGTGGAGAGGACCCTCCCGGAATCGAGCTTGTTGTGTGCGGGAACACTAGAGTTGGTTGCGACTGCAACGATGATGACGACTGCACTGAAATCCTCCATAGGTTCGACATCGATGATGACTGCACTGAAATCCTCCATGGGTTTGGCAGTGATGAAGATTGCACTGAAATCCTCCGTTGGTTCGGCAGGGAAGATGACCGTACTGAAATCCTCCGTGGGTTCGATGACGATGAATACTATTCTTGTATCCTACGTGGGTCTGATAGTGTTTGACTCTGTTCTTGTATCCTACGTGGGTCTGGAAGAGTAGTTGGTCTATATCCTATGTGGGTCCGACAACTTAACCAGTCTAGTATCCTACATGGGTCCCATCTTAGATGAATTAGTGGCTACATCTGATCATCTCTATCACCTCACGAAGAAGTATACTTGTGTGAGCTGAGTCTTGACTTCCAATCATTATCATCGATATGATTGACTTTCTTCCTATGTGGATTGGGTTGTACTATCCTATGTGGATGTGATCGAACTTGGGCTTGGATGTTGTAGCCGAACTGGAATTGATGAATTAGGTATATGTATGGGCATATACCTAAGTAGTGTTGGATGTTATTTCGTGATTGTATCTTTCCTTTGTGGATTATCCTTTGTGGATTCTGGGAGAAATTCAGGAGTCTCGGGGTCCCTACTGAGTAGCGTATACTCACCCCTGCATGGGCTATGCCCGCACTACATTGTGTTGGATGCAGACGACGGACAAAACTGATCGTGGTTGAGTCTTGTGGAGCAAGTCGGTACCAGGAGGTGGACCACTGGCGGGACGTACACGGAGCGGATGACTGGGGACTAAGGAGGCTATCTGTACCAACCCTTCTGGTGGGACTTCCAGTGGATGGCTTGACATTGCTGCTTTACTTTTAGTAGTTGTACTTTCCTTCCAGTTGTACTTTACTTTCAGTTTGGGTTTGTGTTCTGGCCCATTTACTTTCCACACTTACTATTGTACCCAGTTTTACTTAGTGTCTACTTCTGTTTGCTTACTCTGTGGTGTTTGTTTACTTTATAAAGGAAATTTCTTCCACTTTTTGTTAGGATTTACACCTTGGGGCTAGTCGCCAGCCCCTGGCCTATGGGAGGTGGGCTTGGGGTAGTCAAGGAACGGGTCCCGAGGACAGGTCGTGACAAATTGGTATCAGAGGAGTTTGGTTATACTGGAGAACTCAGGACTCTAATCTTCCTTCCATGTGAAGCAATAGTGTTAAGGGTATTGAGTGTGGTTATCAGTCCAAGGAGTCCAGTGTTGGTGCGGCGGCCGACGTATCCGTACACTAGGACCCTAACTTCTGATTTTTGACTCAATGCATGAAAACATTGATTGCATGTGTGTTTCAAAAGTTTTCATTGTGATTACTTTGTGTCAGCTCACCAGGTATACTGTTTTGAGCGTGGCGTACCTATTTCTTTTTAGGATAGCCCCACGACGGCAGCCAACTAGGGTTCAGAGCTTTGTTCCAGATGACAGCCCACCGAGTGACGAGGCCTCAGTGCAGGGCCCTTTTTCAGTGGAGGCACCGGCGGTACCTCTACCCACTGAGCCACCGATTCCACCAGCCCTAGCCGCTGAGAGTGCATGTTGCCTTAGTGCACTACATGAGTTTTAGCGTCAGAGACCGCCCAGGTTCCACGAGGAGATGGAACCTCAGGAAGCCGAGGATTGGCTGGAGGTGGTTGTGCGAGTTTTCAGGTTAGTGGGGACACCAGCTGACCTCATGGTGATCCTTGTAGCGAGCCTCCTACATGCGGCAGCAGGAAGATGGTGGAGCTTGATGCTCCAGGTGCACGACGAGGCGTCTCTCCTCTGGATGGACTTTTAGATCCTCTTCCGCTCGGAGTTCGTCCCAGCCACCCTCCGTGCGGTGCACATTCAGGAGCTACTATAGCTGTGGCAGGGCAGCATGATGGTCGCCCAGTACTCAGCGAGATTTACCGATCTCTCGCGCTATTCGACGAACATGGTACGAGACCCATTCTTTCAAGCCCGGACCTTTGAGTAGGGAATGAGGCTTGATATCAGGGAATTGATGATCTCCCTCATCATTCCGATATAGGCAGGAGTACTGGAGCAAGCCCTTCTCATAGAGAGCTTTCTTGCTGAGCCTACTCCAACAGCGAGTCCTACCGCAGGGCAGCACGTAGCAGAGTCTTCCGCAGCTGGCAGTCGACGAATGACACAGGGGTCTCAGAGAACTGGACCACTAGTTGGACGACCTCGGGACACTGGATCAGAGGTGTGGGGAACACGACGTAGATCCCACTTTCCAAGGACCATACAGTGCTACGCATGCGGCGGGCAGCGCCATATGGATCGTGATTGCCCGACCCGTCGTACAGAGGAGCAGCAGACGGTGGAGGGGCCACCCAGGAAGAGGCAGAGGGTCGATTGTGGAGGTCCGCAGAGAGAAGGAAAATAAGGTAGGGGAGATGGCCGATAATCAGGTGGTGGGCGACGCTTTGAGGCTTTACCACCACCACCACTAGGAGGTCCACCCCGACCACAGGGAGCTGGTAGGCAGAGGCAGGCTCAGCTTCAGGTAGCGGAGGCCTATGACCACGGCACACCAGAGATGATTCAAGGTACTATATATGTCTACTCCACCCTTGAGGCAGTTCTTATAGACACAGGATCGAGTCATTCTTTTATTGCCGCTACCCTTGTTCGGAGCTCTGAGATTCCGACGGAGCTGTGGCTTGATCCTTACGGCAAGAGACTCTTACAAGAGCAGACTCGACGATTACGCACTGCTTCCAGCAGTGTGAGCTTACTCTAAGAGGTGAGATCTTCGGCTGGGAACTTCTTGTAGAGGCATCGAGGCCTTACGACGTCATCTTGGGCATGGATTGGTTAACTACAGTCTATGCCCAGATCGACTGTATTAGGCGCAAGGTGCGGTGTGTTCGCACCGATGGGAGTAGGTTCACCTTCACCGGTGAGAAGGGAGCCTTTGTTGCATAGGATGTACTCACACAGAGGAGAGGTCATCCCATCACTCATCAGTTGGCTAGCCTCATCTTAGGAGCAGTTGACATGCAGAGACCTAGTTTTCTTGTAGAGGTGGATCAGTATGCAGACGTTTCCCTGACGACGTTCCAGGACTACCTCCTCGTAGAGAGGTAGACTTTTATATTGACCTGTACCCTGGAACAGCCCCGATATCCTCTCCAGCATATCGGATGGCTCCCACTGCGCTTTGAGAGCTGCAGGTACAACTAGAAGACTTGTAGAACAAGGGATTCATCCAACCCAGTGTTTCACCATGGGATTCCCCGATTTTGTTCGCCAAGAAGGCGGATGGGAGCGTGAAACTGTGTGTCGATTACCATCACGTAACCAAGTGACTGTGAATAACAAGTATCAACTTCCAATAATTGATGAACTCTTCGATCATCTCAAGGGAGCACGGTGGTTATTGAAGATAGACCTCAGGTCAGGCTATCATCAAGTCAGAGTTCGGGACAAGGATGTGCAGAAGATAGCCTTCAGATGTCGGTATGGCCACTATGAGTTCTTGGTTATTCCTTTTGGCATAACCAATGCTCCAGTAGTGTTCATGGGTCTCATGAACATTATCTTTCGTCCATACCTCGATCGATTTGTCGTGGTCATCATCGATGACATTTTGATTTACTCGACCACTGAGGAGGAGCACGCCTACCACTTGCGGGTTGTACTAGACACACTCTGAGAGCACCAACTTTACGGTAAGATCTCGAAGTGTCAGTTCTGGATACGCGAGGTCTACTTCTTGGGACACATCATCTCTGAGGCGGGAGTTTCTATGGATCCTGCGAAGATTGAGGTAGTGCTAGCTTAGAAGCCACCCAAGAGCGTGATGGAGGTGTGGAGTTTCTTGGGGCTAGCTGGGTACTACCAGAGGTTTGTGCCAGACTTCTCCAGAGTTGTGGAACCACTCTCAACTTTGATGAAGAAGGGGAAACCCTTCGTGTGTTCAGAAAGATTTTAGAAAAGCTTCCAGGAGCTGAGATAGAGATTGACCGGTGCACCTATCTTGAGGCTACCGGAGGAGGGAGTGGGGTATGTAGTATACTGCGATGCATCAGGGATCAGACTTGGATGTGTCCTGATGAAGGAGCAAGCAGTGATCACCAATGGACCACGTCAGTTGAGGCAGAATGAGCATAACTATGCTACCCATGACCTGGATTTAGCAGCACCGGTCTTCACTCTGAAAATGTGGGGACACTATCTGATGGGCGAGCGCTTTACAGTCTATTCTGACGACCAGAGTCTCAGGTACATCTTCTCATAGAAGGACCTGGATCTGAGACAGCGGCGATGGCTCGAGTTCCTCCAGGACTATGACTTTGAGATAGTCTATACTTTTGGAAAGGGGAACGTAGTAGCTGATGCTATCAGATAGAGGACGGGCATTCAGCTACTTGGGGAGGTGACAGATCAGCTAGACTCTTTGCAGATATCCTTCGTGGATAGAGATGGAGAAGCTTTTCTTCAGTCACTCATAGTCACTCCTCCACTACTGCAGCGGGTCAGAGAGGCCCAGCGTGGGGACACTGACTATGAGATGCGGAATGCATAGATATCCTTAAGACTGGCACCTGATGATTTTTCTTTGGGAGGAGAGCACGTCGTCATTTTTAGAGGACATACCATGGTACCAGCTACTTTTCAGGAGGAGGTGCTGAGGGAGTTTCACACTTCCCCTTTAGCGGTACATCCAGGAGTGGTGAAGATGTACCAGGATCTCAGACGACAACACTGATGGTTGGGTATGAAGAAGGCTGTAGCTATGTTCGTTTCTCGATGCCTCACCTTTCAGCAGGTGAAGGTGGAGCACCAGGTACTAGCAGGCTTGGTGCAGTCCTTGGAGGTCCCAGAGTAGAAGTGGGATGAGATATCTATGGACTTCGTCACTGGACTTCCACGTACTTCCAGAGGTCACGACTCCATTTGGGTGATTGTCGACCGACTCACCAAGTCGGCCCACTTTCTACCCATCAGAGAGTAGGGCTCATTAGAGAGCTTGGGACATCTCTACGTACATGAGATTGTATAGCTTCATGGTGTGCCATCATCTATCATCTCCGATCGAGATGCTCGCTTTACTTCCTGGATTTGGAAGGGGTTATAGGAGGAATTCGGGATGTATCTACGTCTGAGCACCGCCTTTCACCCTCAGACAGATGGTCAGGCGGAGAGGACCATTCACACTCTCGAGGAAATGCTCCGTGCATGTGTCATCTTCTTTGGTCAGAGCTAGGAGGACCACCTAACCTTGGAGGAGTACGCGTACAACAACAGCTACCACTCCACCATCGGGATGGCACCATACGAGGCATTGTACGACCGACCTTGCAGATCACCTCTGTGCTGGACAGACCCTAGGGAGTCAGCACTTGTGGGACCAGAGATGGTCCATGCCATGACAGAGAAGGTACAGGTCATCCAGGAGAAGTTGAGGACATCTTAGAGCCGACAGAAGTCTTATGCTGACAGGAGGCGAAGACCACTAGAGTTCAAGGATGGAGACCACATCTTCTTATGGGTATCACCTCGACGTGGATTACAGAGATTTGGCCGGGGAGGCAAGTTATCTCCGCCCTTCATTGCACCATTCCAGGTTCTTGGTAGGATAGGCAAGGTGGCTTACCGCCTGGCTCTACCACCTCAGTTGCACCGGGTGCACGATGTCTTCCACGTATCTCAGATGAGGAGATACGTGCACGACCCGACACATATCATCGACCATGGGGAGCTAGACCTTGACGATGGGGTGACTTTTGTGGAGGTCCTGGTGGAGATTGAGGATCGAAAAGAGCGGGTCCTACGTGGGTGTTCGATTCCTCAAGTGTGCATCAGGTGGCAGCACGGGAATCTCCAGGAGAGCACTTGGGAGCGGGAGGCCCGGATGCGTGCTCAGTACCCTAATTTGTTTCCCTAGATTGTGATGTATCATTACGGGGACATAAATCCCTGAGGTGGGAGTAATGTAAAGAACCTTAAATTTCAAGAGAAATGTTTTCATAATTTTTCTTTGGGATTTTACGAGTACACAGTTTCTGACGGCACCTGATTCTGAGGCCCGTTGTGCCAAGAATCAATTTCTGAATTTTATCTCGGGTACGTTCAGTGAACGAATGGGTGAGTTTTTCTAACTTTTGAACCGGTGCTCGGAATCAAAATCTGAGGGCACCGATAAAACCACATCACTGGTAATTGCTTAGGAACACCTTTTATGGTGTTTTGTTTGCTCAGGTGTTGTTTTTAAAAAAAAAGGGATTAAGATTAAAGTGAAATAAAAATTGTGTTACAAATTTTATTCCACATTCATAAGTGGTTTAGCCCATGTGAGGGAGTTGGGGTGGGACCCCCTGATGTTCTAAATCCCCTTGAGCGGATTTAAGATGAGGTGGGGCCCACATGAGCCCCCACCTTTTCATTTTTCCTTAACTCCTTTTTAAAACATCTTTGTCATTAAAGTTTCCAACTTATCACTTCAATTAATTTTGACAAGTTAAGTTTAATTAAATGAAGTGAATTAAATTTTGAATGTTTGAATATTAAAAGTGTTGCCAAAGGTAATAAAATAAGGCTAAAGCCTTATTTTATTTTGGTTTCTTCATTGTGTCGAGAGAGGGAGAGTTCTACCATCAAAGAACTTCATAATCCTCCTTGAAGAACGCGAAGAACACCGACACACCTTCCTTCTTTCTTTTCTCGTGTCAAAGGAAGGAAGACATCGTCCACCTTGGACAATCTCTGTCAATGTGTACGGAGCCACACCCACGATGCCGCTTTCCACGATGCTCATCGATCGTCAACTCGTTATCGGGGCAGGGGTTAATTTTGTTCGTGGAATAATCTTTGTCGTTCTTCTTCTTTTATTTTGGGCCGCTTGTTATCAACTTAATGGGAGGAGGTCGGACCGCAAGAAAATGGATGACCCTCCTCCCCCTTGGTTTTTGTGTTTGTTGCGGCTCGAAAGAAGGCGGCACGGTGCAACGACACCATGCAGAAACATGGATGAATGCGGCGAAGAAGCGTGGCGCCGTCGCGCTGCGCCGTTGAGGCCAAAAGAAGTCGTGACTGGAGTCGGACCGCAGCAAAGGGGGGTGGTGCCGGTGCGCCGTGCCGGAGAACCAAAAAGAGACCGCGGCCGAAGTGGGGCCGCATAGGAGGGTCACGGCATCGTCGCTTCGCGGAGGAGTAGGGAGAGGTGGCCAGAACTGCAGGCTGTCGGTGCGTCGGAGGGGCAGGAACGCAGGGTCCCGCGACGGCGGCACTGACCGGAGAGCCAGGTCGGCCGATCGGAAGAGGCCAGGGGTCATAACCCCCTGCTGGAAAATGAGTGGCCCCCACATGGGGGCCTCAGTTTCAAAACAGGGGGGCAGCCCCCCCCCCCCTTCCGCGACAGCTCGACTGAGCCCACCTGTCTGGCCACGCGGGCCGCGTCTGCACCGGGCCAACAGGCCGCACAGGCCGGACCGGCCGAGCTGGGCCGGGCCGGGCAGTGCCGGCGGGGCCAGGCGGCGCCAGTGGGGCTGGACCATGCCCACCAGGCCGGGCCACGCCCTAGTGGGCCAGACCTGGACCCGGTTTGGGTTGACCTGGTTCAGGCCGACCCAGTGGGTCTTGGGCCAGGTCGGTTAGGGCCCAAAACCCTCTAAAACCGGACAGGTTCGTTTAAATGCTTGTAACATGGGCTAAAGGTCTCCGATCGACGCACCGTCAATTGATATGCGATCCTTAGATCGAGTGGGTCGTTTAGATATATTACAATTAAGGTTTAGGAAAACTTTGGGTACGGCCGGGTTGGTTCGAACATGAAACCAACCGGGCCCCCGGGGCAGAAACACTTATAACTTGAGTTCTGGACGTCCGATTGACGTTCCGTCGACTTTGTTGGATTCCTCTTAGTGAGAAAGACCTTTTCGCTTAATCCAATCGAGGTTTGGATGCAGATGGAGTGTGGTCGGGTTGGTTTTGACTTAAAAACCAATCGGGCCCCTGGAACGAAAACACCAATAACTCTCAGACCGGGCGTCTGATTGATGTGCCGTCTGTCGTGTTGAGTTCCTTTTGTTGAGACGGAACATTAGGATACATAAACTCTGGACTACGTGTCAGTTGATATATCAAACCCCTTGGCTTGTGGATCAGACCCTCCTAGAATCGAGCATGCTGTGTGCGAGAACCCTAGAGCTTGCTGCGATTGCGACGCCGATGACGACTGCACTGAAATCCTCCGTGGGTTCGGTAGCGATGATGACTACACTGAAATCCTCCGTGGGTTTGGCAGCAATGACGACTACACTGAAATCCTCTGTGGGTTCGGCAGTGAAGATGACCGTACTGAAATCCTCTGTGGGTTCGACGGCGATGACTACTGTTCTTGTATCCTACGTGGGTCTGGCAGTGTTTGACTCTGTTCTTGTATCCTACATGGGTATGGAAGAGTAGTTGGTCTGTATCCTATGTGGGTTCGATAGCTTAGCTGGTCTAGTATCCTACATGGGTCCCAAATTAGATGAATCAGTGGCTACTTATGATCATCTCTATCACCTTACAAAGAAGTATACATGTGTGAGCTGAGTCTTGACTTCCAATCATTATCTTCGATATGATTGACTTGCTTCCTATATGGATTGGTTTGTACTATCCTATGTGGATGTGATAGAACTTTGTCTCAAAGGTTGGAGCCGAACTAGAATTGATGACTTAGGTATATGTATGGGCATATGCCTAAGTAGTGTTGGATGTTACTTCATGATTGTATATTTCCTTTGAGGATTATACTTTGTGGATTCTGGGAGACCTTAGGGAGTCTTGAGGTCCCTACTGAGTAGCGTATACTCACCGCTTCATGGGCTATGCCCACACTACGTTGTGTTGGATGCAGACGACGGACAATGCTGATCGTGGTTGAGGCTTGTGGATCAAGTCGGTACCAGGAGGTGGACCACTGGCGGGACGTACATGAAGCGGACGGCTGGGGGCTGAGGAGGCTACCTGTACCCACATTTCAGGTGGGACTTCCAGTGGACTACTCGACATTGCTGTTTTAATTTCAGTTGTTGTACTTTCCTTCCAGTTGTACTTTACTTTCAGTTTGGGTTTATATTCTGGCCCATTTACTTTCCGCACTTACTATTGTACCAAGTTTTACTTAGTGTTTACTTCTTCTTTCTTACTCTGTGGTGTTTGTTTACTTTATAAAGGCAATGTCTTCCCCTTTTTGTCAGGATTTACATCTTGGTGCTAGTCACCAGCCCCTGGCCTATGGGAGGCGGGCTTGGGGTAGTCACGGCACGGGTCCCGAGGATGGGTCATGACAATACACTAGGAACATATCCATACTTCTTCTCAGATACTTAAGGATAGTCGTAACAACAGTCCAATGCTATTCTCCTGGATCTTCTTGATATCTTCCTACCATGCTCAATGTATAGGCAACATCAAGCATGGTACATAACAAGGCATACATGATGGATCATATAGCCGAAGATTATGGGATCTTTCTCATTCTATCTTTCTCATGTTGTGTCTGGGGACAAATTTTCGTAGAATGATGTAATCCATGTGACACTAGAACCAAGCCCCTCTTGGATTGTTCCATACTAAATCTCTTTAGTATCTGGTCAATGTTTGTACCCTAACTTAGTCCAAGAAGCCTATTGGATCTATCACAAAATATCTTGATCCCTAGAATGTAGGCTGCTTCACCCAAGTCCTTCATGGAGAAACACTTGTTCAGCCAGTCCTTAACGGACTGTAATACTGGAACATCATTTCCAATAAGAAATATGTTGTCAACATGTACTACATGGATAAACATTGCATACCCATTAAATCATTTATAAACACAAGGCTCACATTTGTTCTTAATGAAACCAAATTATTTTATGGCTTCATAAAATCGAATGTTCCATGACCTGGATGTTTTCTTTAATCCATAAATGGATTTCTAAAACTTTCAATCCCGTTTGGCTTCACATGGTGTCACAAACCCTTCTGGTTGTGTCATATAGATATCTTACAGAAGGTTCCCATTATGGAATGTCTTCTTGACATCCATCATCCAAATCTCCCAGTCATGGTAAGCAGATATGGAAAGTATGATTCTTATGGATTTAAACATGAAAACTAGCGAGAAGGTTTTATCATAGTCAATTCCATGATGCTGTTTTAATCCTTTAGCCACTAGCCTTTCTTTATAAGTTCTATCTTGACCTTCCATGTTCAGTTTTCTCTTGAATACCCATTTTCATCCAACAGGATTTACATCAACTGGCTCATCGACCAGAACCCAGACTTGGTTCTGATACATGAAATACATCTCAGAATTCATAGCTTCTATCCATCTTGCAACTTCTGAGATTTTTACCGCTTCCTTGTAGGAGAGAAGTTTATCATTTTCTAACAATAATGTTTCACCATCCTCAGTGACTAGGAAACCAAATCTCTCTAGTTCCTTTACATCCCTTGAGCTCCTACGTAGTACTTGTGTTTCTAGAACCTCTTACACAAGGACCTGTGGAACTTGTTCCTGTACCAACTCATGTGTATCATGAGCATCAACTTCGTCGAAGTCAGTGATGCTCCCACTATCCTTATTGAGGAAGTGCTCCCTCTCATGAAAGACGTCTTGTTTGGCGATAGTCAATTTCATGTCTGATGGGTTATATAGGTAATATCCTTTCGTTTCCTTGGGATGTCCTATAAAGATACACCTGGTGCCCCGGGGTTCTAGTTTTTTTCCTGAGAGGTCCTTAACAAACACCTTGCATACCCATACACATGTGTGCGACAAAGTGGGTTTCCTTCTATTCCATAACTCGGATGGAATTCCATTTTCCAGTTTAGTTGGTACTTAGTTTAATGTGTATGTTATAGTTTTTATTCATATCCTCAAAAGGATAATGGAAGATCTGCATGACTCATCATCGACCTCACCATGTCCAACAAGGTGCGGTTCCTCCTTTCACTAACACCATTCCACTGTGGTGTATAAGGAAGAGTGAGCTCAGATAGAATCCTAGACTCTCGTATAATATCAATAAACTCTTGGTTTATATATTCTCCACCTCAATCCGATCGATGTTTCTTTATCTTCTTACCAAGATGATTCTCTACTTCATTCTTGAATTATTTAAATTTCACTAAGGCTTTTGAATTATACCTCATTAAGTAGACATATCCATATCTACTCAAATCATTAGTAAATTTAATGAAGTAAGAATATCCACCTCTGTCTTCTACTGGAAATGGTTCACACACATCCATGTGCACCAATCCTAGAAGCTCTGTTTCCCTTTCACCTTGTCCACTGAAGGTCGACTTGGTCATTTTTACATGTAAACATGTGTGACATCTATCAAGTGGTTTTATCTCAGTAGATTCCAAATAACCATCTTGGCAGAGCTTTGTCAAGTGCTTATTGTTTACATGACCGAGACGGTGATTCCACAACTGGGTGATGTATGAGTCATGTGAGTTTGTTTCGTTATCGATTACCAAAACATTTTTTTCATAATTTAATACATACAAACCATTATTTAAATGATCCATACCATAACATATGTTGTCCTTATAAAATAGACAACCCTTATTTCCAAACTTGAAATTAAATCCACCTACATCCAAACAAGATACAAAAATTATGTTCTTGGTAACACTAGGCACATAATAACAGTTATGTAATACCAAAATCATCCCAGTTAGCAATGAGTGGTGGTAATTTCCAATAGCCAATGCAGCCGGCATTGCACCATTGGTAGCTCGAAGATCGACCTCTCCTCTATAAATATTTCTAAATCTACCTGGTTCCTTCATTTGAATATAGATGTGAGCCCCAAAAGCTGTATATAATACCCAATGAGTAGAAATAGAAAGATTACACTCGATAATGAACGCAAATTTAGTGTTCTCACTCTTCTAGGCACAATTCATCTTCTAGTGGACTTTCTTTCCATATGAAAAACACACTGCCTTTGATTCCTTTCTCTTCCTTGGGATCTTCCCCTTCTTGGAAGGATGGAGCTCAGAGGCTTCAGACCGTTTATAAGTCTTTGGCCCCTTTTCCTTGTCCTTCATTTTCTTATTAACCATAATGATTGCGGGTTTGTCACACCCCATGTCCTTATCTACCTATTTAATTAAGGTTATAAGTTCTGATAGAATCTTCTCATTGTTGCTCATGTTTTAATTGACAATGAAGCTAGAGAAGGTCTTGGGCAGTGATTATAGGATGAGATCTATCTGCAACTCATCCGAGAAATGAATCCCTAAGATGTCTAGGAATTCAATGTAGCCAATAAGCATGAAAACATGAGGACCAACTAGCACAGACTATCCAAGGTTAGTTGTAAACAAATTGTTGGAGATTTCATATCTCTCCTATCTCACCTTCTCTTGGTAGAGATCCTTAAGGTGAGACATCATGCTATACACATCCATGTTTTCATATTGCTCCAAGAGCTCATTAGACAAGGACGATAGCATGAAACACTTGACATCTGTGGAATCATCCATGTGTTTCATGTAGAGAGATAGTTCCTCATCACTGGCCTCCTTTCTAGGTGTAACTGGAATAGGCTCTTCCAGCACATACAATTTCCTTTTATGGCGAAAGATGATGCGTAAACGCCTCTGTCACTCTTGGAAATTGGTTCAAGTGAGAAGGTTTTCCTTCTTGAGTATGGTTCACAATGATATGTTTGAAGTCATTTTTATTTTCATTTATAAAAATTAAGATGATCAAACGTTTAGTACATTTTTATAAAATTGAAAAAAATAAATAAATTAATACTTATTAGCCTCCCACTTTTTTATCGAAATCTAACAGCCCCCCATTGACATCAGAATATTTTGTTGCCTAAATGTTTTAGTGCCAAGGATCCATATTTCCCTTCGAATTAACCCAACTAGGGTTGGTCAAGAAACATGAAGGGTTTAAGGTAGGCATTCCAAATTCCAACTGTATTAACTCGTTTCTCCTTGATCCGCTGAGTGGACCCCTAATCATGAAATCCTATTATTTTGGATTTACTCAACCTGTGCCTCTTAGTCACACCAAGCCCTACTGTGGAAGTCAACCCTTGATGTGAAACAAGTCAAGTCAACCCAAAACCTTGAATTATAATTCCCCAATAATTGAAAGCACCCCAACAAGGGTTCGACAAGCACTTTGAACTATGGTTCGATTCTAACCCAGATTATGGAAGGCTATATCAACTTAATAATTCTTTGAGGGATTTTATCCTTATACGCCAATTTCCAATTTATTATCTTTTATTACATTATTTTTAATATTAAGTGGGATATACTTATGTTATTAACCATTTATAATATAATATTTACGTATAAGCCCGTTTTATTTTAGTTCCATCTTGCATGCTCATTTAATTCATTAATTGTGTGATCATGATAACACACCCACAAGAAATAAACCACGCAACTAACAGAAATAAAATAAATGGTATGATCATGAGAGTTTTCTTTTGGTTAGTTTATCTAGAGGTTGATAAACTAACCCAAGACCTATTGGAGAAATACCTTGAACCTTTCGGGTTTGTGTTTACAACTTTCCACCTGTCCACCTTTGAATATCCTTGGATTGGTTTCGCCATGGCTCTTGCCTTGAGCCGCCTCCACCAGCTTGGGAGTTCCATCCATTACATATTCATTTATCTCACACACATGATAGGGGTAAAAGGGGGTTTTACATAAAATAATCCTTGGGTGCGAAGGCCTTACATATTAAGGAGGAGAAGGCTCATAGGCCAATAAATTTAATTTAAATAAATAAATTAAAAGAAACCATTCACATAAAAATGTCTTGTTCTAGCTCATGGTCACCCATACATGCAACAATATTTAAGCATAAATAAGACTAGCATTCAATTCTTTAATCGTTCTTGTTTAAGATAAATCAATCTCAAATCAATTAATTATCTTTAATTAATCAATCCTTTTATCTTAAAACCTTTTCTTAATTTCCTTGGGATTCTCAACCATCATAATTTTAAACAAATAAATTCATTTAAAATTATCCTTGTACGTAACTTGTACCATGGAGGAAACCTGGTGAATTTCCATTCATTACGTAGATGTTAAATTAAACACATATATACAGAACACCTATCATGTGTTGTGCTTCAGCTTTACACTTTCACTATGGTACACGTCTCAAGGGTTTGTATAATATAATAATAAATTTTAATAAATTTGCATAATTTGGATGAGTACACGACATGTAGTCTGACTACACAGAGTGCACTTTTTGTTCACTGTCCATCTGATGTACCCGCCTGGGGATATGGCGTGTTGATGTACTTCAGAAATTTTTGGATTACACGGCCTATTTAGTGGGACACACTCCATGTAGTTTCTGCGTTACACAGTTTCTAGCAGGGAATGCTATGTATAGGGTACACGATCCCACCCTAACCTGAAGATACTACATGCCGTGTTCAGTTGGACCACACGATGTGTAATCTGGAAACCGTGCGCCACCTCTTCTTGGTGAACCCATGGTGTCATAAATGACTTAGATAGGATCCAATACACGACCATATTTGGTGGATCAGTCAATGCATTGATCCTAGACTAAACGACATGTACTTCTGAATACACGTCGTGTATTATGGTGTTGTATGACCAAGAGAATTTTGAACCTCCGGATGAGTTACTCTATTTTATTTTAATCAAAATTAAAATAAAAATTTGTTTTTGTAAGGTGAACGAGAAACGAGAGGGGAGGAACAAATCTCAAGATTCAGATTTTTGAGTACGATTAACATGAATTGAAACAACTAAATTATTAAATTCATAAAACACCAACTTAAAACTAAACAGTTATAATCAACGATATGACCCCTCTGATACCACTTGTAGCTTATGGGCATAGAGGAAGTGCATTTGTGGGTTTCCCCAATATTAATTTTAGCGTTAAAAATGATCAATCTGAGATCCATCACGATGTAAAATTCCGGATCTTTAGAATAGAACGGAGAACGAAAAACAAAAGAGGGAGTCCGTAGACCATAGAGATAGGATCATCATATGATGGTTATAATTAATTTAATTAATTAACAAGAATTACCTTGATGTAATTATTTCTTTGATGATGTCTCCAGTCAAGATCTGGTGTGATCCGTCATTGTATTGTAGAATCCAAGTGTAGGATTCCTCTAGTGGTGATCCACATGTGCTCCACGTATATCTGGACGTCACCGAAGGGATCTCCGGGAGCTATCATGGAAGAACATACTCTTGAGATGTCCAACTTCGATCGTCTTGATCTAGTGGTGGTGGATCCTTCTCGGTCTTGAGAGCATTATTGGAGGAAAGAGTTCTTTTGGCCTTAAGAGAACTCTCCAGAATTGTTGTGCACAACGATTCTCCCTGGAAAAGTGTTGGGGTTGTGAGGATATTTTTAATCATGTTTGAGGTTAGATGACAATAAACAAACGCATTATTCATTTTATTTATTTCATTAACTCTTATTGAAAACCCCCATGTCGAATGATTAATTCCTTTACATGTTCCCACGCTGATTATAATAAATATCATTTAATAAAAGGATATTATTTCCTCAAAATCCCGACTGGAAAAACTACACACAGTGTAATCATTAATACACGACGTGTACTCATTTTATATAAAACTACACGGTGTATATATTCAATATACACGGCATGAACATTTATTTTCCATTTTTCTTTATTTCCTCCACCACATTTAATATTCCTTGAGTAATGGATATTTATATCTTAAATAAATGTAACTGCATTACTCACTATTAAATATATATTATTTCGTCCAAAATATATTCTCTTAAATAAATAGTATCGAAATAAATGAGATCATGCATCCTTAAATAATTATTAAACCATAGCAGGGAATAATATTTATTTAACCTGTTAAATTAATATTTAGCTGAGATACATGGAAACACTTAGTGTGTGACCCTCTAGGACTCTTTAGCAGTGGCATTAGGCGGAGCCTGCCTAAAGTCCAAGGATAGCATCTAGCAACATTCCAGGGCACCCATAGATAAAGAAGTTATCACCACAATGACGTGTCACCTCATACAAATGATTACCATGTAATATAATCCCTTTGTCACAATATCTTGAATCAAGTAGGTTGCATGCTAGTGCCATCAACCCATGTTCTTGATTATTTTTTCTTTGACTTTACAGAATTGAACTCGCTCATTCTTTACCATGAACATGAGTTTATTTAGGCTATATAAATTTCCTCAAAGTGCCTGTGATATCAAATTCTGCTATGAAACAGAAGGGACAAATCCTTTCTCACATTATCTATTAATGTAGTATCACTCGTGACGCACCCAACATATCCTACCTCACTGCGAACAGTGTGTCATAAAAGTTTTCATCAATACATCTATGTGCGCAAGTTGTAATACCCATTAATAATAATGTTAAAGTCTAAGGACCAATACATACATCCGCAGATAGGAACATGCAATGAAACTGTGAAATGTGTATTTCCTTCTAGCGGGTCTCGTTCTCATAATATCCTCCTGGATATTACCAAGGGCGCATACCATGAGAAAGTGACTCAATGTTTTATGAGTCCTCACCCCTAATGGCCTTTATTATTTGTGTCCCTCAAATAACATCAACCGGACACAAAACATATATTCAAGAACAATGTTATGGTAATTTTGAGTTCTCATCATAGCAGGGATCCACTATGACCCTTTAATAAAACAACTATTTTTAGGACATTATCACATTCATTGTCACACAAAAGAACAATAATGATGTGATAATGCTTTTATTAATGAATAAAGTAAAATGTAGTTGGTTCTAAGCCCCCAACTCTAACAGAACCCCACTTAGACTAGTGGCAACTGCTAACAACCTTTAACCCGCTAGCTCTCATTTGATAATCATGCTTCTGCTGAGATAGTGATTTAGTCATGGGGTCCACGACAGTCTCTTCCGTGGACACTCTGCTCATTGAAATTTCACCCCTTTGATAAAAATCTCTCAATAGGTGATACTTTCGGAGTATGTTCTTTGTCCATTGATGTGACTTTGGTTCTTTTGCAAGATCCCCTGCTACAGTATTATCAAAATACAACGTGATAGGATCTTTACAGCTAGGAACCACATCATGCTCTTGGAAAAATTTCTGAATCCAAATGGCTTCTTTGGCTGCATCAGAAGCCTCTATATATTTTGACACCACTATAGAATCAGAAAAAGTGGTTACTTTGAACTCTTCTAGCTCACAGCTCCTCCATTGAGACAGAAAACATATCCAAATTGCAACATCAGATCGTTCTGATCTATCTGAAAACTAGTATCAGCATACCCTCTGATGACAAGCTCTTCTTCTACTCCATAAACCAGGAACATATCCTTAGTTCTTCTCAGATACTTAAGTATAGTCTTAAAAGAAGTCCAATGTTGTTCTCAAGGATCATCTTGATATCTGCCTACCATGCTTTTTTCATAGACAACATCAAGCCTGGTACATAACAAGGCATACATGACGAATCCTATAGCCGAAGCGTATGGGATCTTACTCATTCTATCTTTCTCCTATTGTGTCTAGGGACACATTTTCTTAGAAAGATGTAAACCATGTGACACTGGAACCAAGACCCTCTTGGATTGTTCCATACTAAATCTATTTAGTATCTAGTCAATGTATGTACCCTGACTTAGTTCAAGCAGCCTCTTGGATCTATCATGATTTATCTTGATCCCTAGAATGTAGGCTGCTTCACCCAAGTCCTTCATTGAGAAAACACTTTCTCAACTAGTCCTTAACTGACTGTAATATTGGTACACTATTTCTAATAAGCAATATGTCGTCAACATATAATACTAGGATAATGATTGAATTCCCATTAAACTGATTATAAACACATGGCTCAAATTCATTATCAATGAAACCAAATTCCTTTATGGATTTATCAAATCGAATGTTCCATGACCTAGATGATTTATTTAATCCATAAATAGATTTTTTTTCAAATTTAAAACCCTCTTGGATTCACATGGTGTCACAAACCCTTCTGTTAGTGTCATATAGACAGCTTCCTGAAGGTTCCCATTAAGGAATGTCATTTTGAAATCCATCTTCCAAATCTCGTAGTCATGGTAAGCTGTTATGGAAAGTATGATTCATATAGATTTAAACATGGAAACTAGAGAGAAGGTTTCATCATAGTCAATTCCTTGACGATGTCTGAATCCTTTATCCACTACCCTTGATTTTTAGGTGATGACTTGACCTTCTATGTCCAATTTTCCCTTGAATAACCATCTGCATCAAACATGCTTTACATCAACAGGCTCATCGATCAGAACCAAGACATGGTTCTGGTACATGGAATCCATCTCCGAATTCATAGCTTCTAGCCATCTTGAAACTTCTAAGCTTTCTACTACTTCTTTATAAGAGAGAGGTTCGTCATTGTCCAACAATAATGATTCTCCATCCTCAGTGACTAGGAAACCAAATCTCTCTGGTTCCCTTACCTATCTTGAGCTTCTACGCAGTACTTGTGTTTCTAAAACATCATCCATGGGGACCTGTGGATGTTATTCCTATACCAACTCCTATGTATCTTGAGCATAAACTTTGTCGAATTCAATCTTTCTCCCACTATCCTTCTTTAGGATGTTCTCTCTCTCAAGAAAGATGGCTTGTCTGACAACAATCACTTTCTTATCTGAAGAGTTATATAGGTAATGTCCTTTCGTTTACATGTAATATCCTATAAAGATACACCTCATGCCATGGGGTGCTAGTTTTTTTTCCTGAGAGGGCCTTAACAAATTCCTCACATCTCCATAGACATGTGTGAGACAATGTAGGTTTCCTTCCATTACATAACTCATATGAAATTCCATTTGCCGCTTTAGTTGGTACTCGGTTTAATGTGTATGCTACAGTTTTTATGCATATCCCCAAAAGGATAATTGATGATCTGTATGACTCATCATCAACCTCACCATGTCCAACAAGGTTCGGTTCCTCCTTTCAATAACACTGTTCCACTATGGTGTATAAGGAGGAGTAAGCTGAGATAGAATCCCAGACTCCCATAGAAGATCGATGATCTCATGGTTCAGATATTCTCCACCTCCATCTGATAGAAGTTTCATTATCTTCTTACCAAGATAATTCCCTACTTCCTTCTTAAATTCCTTAAATTTTTCTGAGGCTTCTAACTTATACCTAATTAAGTATACATATCCATATCTTCTCAAATCATCAGTAAAAGTAATGAAGTAAGAATTTCCACCATTTGCTTCTACTCGAAATGGTCCACACACATCTGTGTGCACCAATCCTAGAAGCTCTGTGGCCCATTCACCTTTCCCACTGAAGGGTGGCTTACTCATTTTTCCTTGTAAACAAGCATGACATCTATCATGTGGTTTTAGATCAGTAGAGTCCAAATAACCATCTTGGGAGAGATTTGTCAAGTTCTTCTCGTTTACATGACAGAGATGGTGATGCCACAACTGGGTGATGTATGAGTCAAGTGAGTTTATTTCTTCATCTATTTCCAACAATTGGTTTTCGTAATTCAATACATACAAACCATTATTTAAATGCGCCATACCATAACATACATTGTTCTTATAAAAGAGACAATCCATATTTCCAAAATTGAAAATAAATCCACTTATATCCAAACAGGATACATAAATTATGTTCTTGGTAACACTAGGCACATAATAACAGTTATGTAAAACCATAATCATCTTAGTCGGCAATGAGAGGTGGTAATCGCCAATAGCCAATGCAGTCATCCTTGCGCTATTGGAAGCTCAAAGATCCACCTCTCCTCTAGTAATATTTATAAATCTACTTTGTTCTTGCATTTAAATATAGACATGATCCCCACAAGCTGTATCTAATACCCAATGAGTAGAAATAGAAAGATTACACTAGATTACGAACTCACCTCTAGTGTCCCCACGCTTATGGGTGCAGTTCCTCTTTTAGTGGCCTTGATTTCCACATGAAAAGCACACTGCCTCTCATTCCTTTCCCGGCCACTAGATCATCCCCTTCTTGAAAGGATGACGCTCGGAGGCTTTAGACCATTTATAAGTCTTTGGACCCTTTTACTTGTCCTTCCATTTCTTATTCACCATAAGGACTGCGGGTTTGTCATGCCCCATGTCCTTATCTACCTAGATAATTAACGTCATAATTTCTGTTAGACTCTTCTCATTGTTTATCAGATTTATAATTGACAATGAAGCTAGAGAAGGTCTTGGGCAGTGATGATAGGATTAGATTTGTACACAACTCTTCCGAGAACATAATCCCTAAGATGTCCAGGCGTTCAATGTAGCCAATAAGATTGATTACATGATTCCCAACTGGCGAAGACTCTCCAGGATTAGTTGTAAACAAAACTTTTGAGATCTCATATCTCTCCTGTCTCGCCTTCTCTTGGTAGAGATCCTTATGGTGGGACATCATGCTATACGTGTCCATGTTTTCATGTTGCTTCAAGATCTCATTAAACATGGCCAATAGCATGAAACATTGGAAATCTGTGGCATCATCCAAGTGTTTCGTATAGATAGATATTTCCTCATCACGGACCTCCTTTCCAGGCGCAACTGAAATAGGCTCTTTCAGCACATTCAATTTCCTTTTGGGCCGAAGGATGACGCATAAACGCCTCTACCACTCTTGGAAATTGGTGCCAGTGAGAAGGTTTTCCTTCTCGAGTATGGTTCTCAATGATATGTTTGAAGTCATTTTTCTTTCCATTTCTAAAAATTAAGACGAGAAAAGGATTATTAATTTATTATAAAATTGAGACAAATAAATAAATTAATACTTCTTATCCTCCCACTGTTTTATCAAAATCCAATATCCCTCATCGTTGACTTCAGAATATTCTGTTTCTTAAATTTTATATTGGAAAGGATCCATATTTCCCTTTCGCATTACCCCAACTAGGGTTGGTCAAGAAACATGAAGGGATTTAGGTAGGCATTCTAAATTCCAACTGCATTAACTCGCATCTCCTTGAACCGTTGAGTGGACTCCCCAATCCTAAAATCCTTTAATTTTGGATTTCCTCAACATTTGCATCTTGTTCACACCAAGTCCTACTGTGGGAGTCTACCCTTGATATGAATCAAGTCACGTTAACCCAAAACCTTGAATTATAATTCCCCGATAATTGAAATCACCCAACTAGTGTTGGTCAAGCACTTTGAAATATGGTTCGAATCTAACCAAGATTATGGAAGACTATACCAACATAATATTTCTTTGATAGATTTTATCCTTATATGTAAATTTACAATTTATTATCTTTTATTACATGTTAATTTTAAGTGGGATATACGTAAGTGATTAACCACGTCTAAGATAATATTTACGTATAAGCCGATTTTATTTTAGTTCCATCCTGCGTGCTTGTTTAATACATTAATTGTGTGATCATAACAACAAACCCACAATAAATAAATCATGCAACTGATATAAATAAAATAAATGGTATGATCATGAGCTTTTTCTATTGGTTAGTTTATCTAGCGGTTGATAAACTAACCTAAGACCTAGGGGAGAAAAACATTGATCCTTTCGGGTTCATGTATACAGCTTTCCACCTGTCCACCTTTGTATCTCCCTAGATTGGTTTCACCTTGGCCCTTGACTTGAGCTACCTCCAATTTCTTTGGAGTTCCATCCATTACATATCCATTTATCTTACACATGGGTGATGGGTAAAAAGTGGTTTTTACATAAAAGAATAATTGGGCACGCAGGACCTACATATTAATGAGGAGAAGGTTCGCAGGCCAACAAATTTAATTAAAATGAATAAATTAAAAGAAATCATTCACATAAAATGGTCTTGGTCTAGCTTACGATCATCCATACATGCAACTATATTTATGCATAAATAAAAATATCATTGAATTCTTTAATCGTTCTTGTTTAAGATAAATTATGATCGAATCAATAAATTATCTTTAATTAATCAATCTTTTTATCTTAAACCATTTTCTAAATTTCCTTGAGATTCTCATCCACCATAATTTTAAACAAATAAATTCGTTTAAAAATATCCTTGTACGCATCTTTTACCTTGGAGGAAACTCGGTGAATTTCTATTAGTTACGCAGATGTTAAATTAAACACATATAAATAAAACACCTATCACGTGTTGTGCCTCAACTATACACCTACACTATAGTACACGTCTGAAGGGTTTTTATAATATAATAATAAATTTTAATAAATCGGCTTAATTTGGATGAGTACACAATGTGTAGTTCCAACTACACGGCGTGTACTTTTTGTTCACCATCCATCTGATGTACACGCCTGGGGATATAGCGTGTTGATGTACTTCAGAATTTTTTTTGGATTACATGACATGTTTAGTGGGACACATGCCATGTAGTTTACACGTTACACGTTTTCCAGTCAGGCAAGCCATGTACGTGGTACACGGTCTAACCCTAACCTAAAGGGACTACATATTGTGTTCAGTTGGACCACACAACATGTAATCTGGAAACCGTGTGCCATCTATTCCTGGTCAACACATGGTGTCATAAATGACATAGATATAATAAAATACACGGACAGATTTGGTGGATCAGTCAATGCATTGAACCTAGACTACACGGCGTGTACTTCCGAATACACACCGTATATTCTGGTGTTGTATGGACAAGAGTGTTTGGAACCTCCGGATGAGTTCCTCTATTTTATTTTAATCAAAATTAAAAGAATTTTTTTTAGTAAGGTGAATGAGAAATGAGAGGGGAGGAATAGATCTTGAGATTCATATTTTTAAGAATGATTAACCTGAATTGAAACAAATAAATTATTAAATGCGTAAAACACCAACGAAAAACTAATTAATTATAATCAACGATATGACCCCTCTGATACCACTTTTAGGTTTTAGGCGTAGTGGAAGTACATTGGTGGGTTTTCCCAGTTTTGATTTTAGCATTAACAACGATAAATCTGAGATCTGTCACAATGTAAAACTGTTTCCCTATGGAATTGGGGATGACCTCGTCGATTTATGGTTCAAACATTCCAAGCGGTTTCTAATGGGGTTGTTCGTAGAACGGAAAACATCCAATGATTCCACATCCATTTGAACCTACTTTCCAAAGGTAGGTGATCATTAGTTGTGGACTGATGAGGCTTAGGAATTTTCATTGGTCGATAGGATTGGAGGTCGGACTCATCACACCTTTTTTAGGGGAATTATTTTCTACTCTGGGACTCTCTTTATAGATTTAAGTTATGTTTGTGAATCCTTATTACATTACCAAGTATAAAATGAGCTTTCATTTAGATCTGATAACCATTGATTGATATGTAGGAAATTTAGAGAATCTTTTATATGTATTTAAGGTTCTTAATTGATAGAGAATCATCTGTATTTGTTTAGAGATTCTTAGTCAATGGTATCCTTTAATACATAAAAGTATCTTGGTCATTATGATGACCATACTGGTTTTAAAGCCACTCAGTGGGGAACATGAAGTTTATTATCATTTAGAAGGACATGGATTATTTCAGAGTTGGGATCGTACCCATAGATGGGATACATACATATCCTTTGTTTTGGAAAATGAATCAGAACCCACATAGTTTGAGTAAGGGAGTATGATGTTTATGCATTATTTATGGATCAAAGAAAGATGTAATGATTACTTTTACACTCTAAGCTCATGTGAGTCATGCTCGCTGTGAAAAATAAGAGGTATTGGTGCAACCAGACAATTGTGCCATGAAATATGCAATGATGAGGGGCTTATGTGTGTATGAATACCCAAATAGATGAGGATTAAGATTTACTTCAGGGAAGAAATCCAGGAACAGGGTCCATAAATGTATATGTGCTTCATAGAGATTTGGATACTCTAATCATGGGGCTTACTACTAAGGAATATGCCCATGTTAGGAGGGGACTTATGATTGGGTTTTACTCCTGAGAAGGAAGTCCAGATCAAAATTAAATTAGGACTAGTTAAGAGAAAATTAAGGGACTTGGGGCTTACTCCTAAGGAGGATGCCCATATTTGAGACTGGGGCTTATTCCTGAAAAGGAGGCCCAGGTTAATGAGGACTTGGGACTTACTCCTGAAAAGGAAGCCCATGTTTAGAGAATTATGGGTTGGGCTTACTCCTAAGGAGGATGCCCATATTTGAGTCTGGGGATTATTCTTGAAAAGGAGGCCCAAGTTAATGAGGACTTGGGATTTACTCCTGAAAAGGAATCCCAGGTTAAGATAATTATGGTTGGGGCTTACTCTTAAGGAGGATTCCCATATTTGAGAATGGGGCTTACTTCTGAAAAGGAAGCCCTGGTTAAGAGAATTACGGGTGGGGCTTACTCTGGAAGAGGATTCCAATATTAGGGGACATTTGAGACTGGGGCTTACTCCTGAAAAGGAGGCCCAGGTTAAAGGAATTATGACTGTGGCTTACTCCTGAAAAGGAAGCCTAGGTGAAATGGTTCTCTCATCTTAAAGGATGAGGTTGAATGAAGGAAATCTCAATATTTAGTGACATAAAGATGTATAAATCACTAGGTTTTGAGAAATATTCAACATAATTCTTTTTAGATAAGGAAGTCAATCAAGAAAGCATTCCATAAATGGATTTGAAGAATGTCTTGAATACCGAATCATGAATAGGAGAGGTGGAATGGTATAAGAGAGATGAAATGGGCAAGAAAGGCACCAAAAAAGGAAGGGGCACACAAGTCCTGGCAGGTGCGCAGGTACTGTGTGGGCGCGCAGGTCCTGGTCGCGCAGGTATACCTACGTGGCACATGGGTACTTGCGCGGTTGTAAATCAGCATGGTAATACTTGGGCGATCCTTGACCAATTCCTTTAGAATTATCCCTAGAGGATTTCCAAAAGATGGCGCGCAAGTTATGGTGAAGAAGTAGGGCGGCGCGCAAGTGTGTCAATTTCCCTTAAGGGTAAAACACTTAGGTGCACAAGTGTTAGTGAATTCTAACACATAGAGCTTACTCCTCTTGTTTTTACCTTCCATTATCGGTAAAGAATTACCTTATAAGTGTTTGGAAGAACTGAAGAAGAGACTTGGGCATTCAGAGCTCTGTATCTGAATTCTGGAAAAATTCCTCTTCGAAATTGGGGGCCCACCGGGTCTATTTATAGGCTGGAGAAGAGCCCGAGTGGTTATCACATAGGGAACACAAGTCACTTGCACAACCATTAGGCGGCTCACAAGTATACTTGCATGACTATGATGGAACTTGTGCGACCCTTGTGCACTTGAAGCCTTGTTCATGACTTTGTCGATTTTTGAGGTTTTCTTCAAAGGATGAATCAATTTGTAATAAGTAATTTTCCTTTCCATTCCTCTAGACAATGTGACGAAAAGGAGTGTCAAAAAAATTCCCCCCTCAGAGTTGGATCCGAAAGAATAAGGATGTGACTCTGAGGAATAGAATAAAACCAAATGGAAAGGGGCGCGCAGGTGCGAGTCGCGCAGCTATCATCACGCAGGTGCGAGTCGCGCAGGGCTGGAGCGTGCCGGCTGTAGGCGCGTAGGTGGGTAGCCTGGCCTATAAATATGCGGTCATTTTCCGTTCATAGCATCTGATTTCCGGATTTTCGATCCCTCGCCACGCATGTCCCCTTTTCCACGCAAGTTTCTCGTTTTCCGTTGTTTCTTTGCTGTCGCACTGTTTTCAAGGTAATAGAACTTGCACGGTGATACTTTCGTGATAAAAACTTGCATGTCAATTTAACACTTGCACGACACATCCATACTTGTGCGCCAAGTTTAGACTTGTGCGCCTTAATGCCTTTTCCATTTTTCTGAAATTCCTTCATAAAGTTTGTGAAAAATCAACCTACTTGAGAGTTAATTTATTCAACTTTGGTGTAGAATCAATGGCTCTTAGAACCGGAATAGCTAATGAACTGGATAGCAAGCGGATTGATGATATGATGAACATCATTGGCCACGATTATTATACTGTCAAAAGTAGCACTCTTCTGGATTTGTCCAAGTATCTGAAGAAATATCATCACGACTTCCCCCACAACATTTATTTTCTTTTTTATGGCTATGGCCATCTATGAGATGTTACTATTACAGAAGCAAAGAACTATCTCCCATTTTGGTTGTTTCAGAATTATACCAACTTTTCTTCAGCAAATATCTCATGTGGAGGAGTATTTCTAAGTACTGGAATAGAGGAGAAGGCCCACATGATGCATCATAGCCCTTGTACTCCAGATGTAAAACGTCATATGCCTGAGATGCAACCACATTGTCATCCTTCAATCTTTTGAAATGCTCAGATGGATCAATCCAAAGGCTGGAAGACAAGTTGGGACTTCTGTCCTGGGGGAGGTGTGAAGCCAACTTGTATGTGGGCATACTGGGTACGACAAACCTGTGCAGAGTTTGTCGAGGATCTGAAAGGAGTGGTGATATACGTAGCTATTTGGGTTGGGCAAATATATGTTTACAGACATGATAACTTCGTGCCGGAGATACTCAGCCACTAGAGCCCAGAAACTAATTCTTTCCATCTGAATGATGGAGAAGTAGGCATCAGTCTGTGGGATGTCCACAAGATCTCAGGGGCTCCAATTTTGGGTTACATTTATGATGAATTCATTCCACCCAAGGTGACTTGGAATGATTCAGAGAATACTCTGCTTTAGCTTGGGAATTATTTAAAATATTCTACAGGCTCAAGATTTCAGAGACCTCGTTAACTCATTATATAAAGGATATTCATCCGGAGGAATGGATGAATATATTTCTTATTGAGAAGAAAGAGAAGGAGACAAAGGAGAAGGAGACGAAGGAGAAAGGATCCAAGAAAAATAAATCCATGTATAAGAGGCCCAAACGTCCTACCACTTGCCAAAAACCTGAGAAGAGGTGTGCACCTAGAACATTCTGGCCAACTCTAGAAGTAGGAGAGTTCGAGAAGTGGGGATATGAGGTGAATAAAAGGATCCCAAAGAAGACTCTCCTGGCGGGATTCTTGGCTTTATGGATCAGAGTTTATCTCTTTCTAGTTAGGGATTCGAAGGGAGGCGTCAGGCCAGAGACCTTTGTCATTGCAGCAAAGTTGGATGAGGGAAAAATGGTTGGGTTGGATACCCCCATTTTAGAAAAGATTCACAGGAGTTTACTTCATGTATTCATGGGTAAATCTCCTTTAAGAATAGTGGGACCATTCCAGGTTTTATGGGGATGGATTTCGACTCACTTCAGGACTTACAATGTACAGAATGGATTACAAATTCCTGGAAGTTCTTTCAAGCCATCAGTGCAAGAATTCTCTGGAGTTGCTCCATTAGATATTAATGCCAATGACATGAAAGTGAGGCTGAGAATGTTTAAGGAATTCAACTTTTTTCCCTATGGAAATCCACCAATTGGGTGGTTTGCTGAAGATGGAACAACCCATTTGGATTTGAGGGAATACAAGCTTGCTTGTAGAGATGGTGTGCTAGTTGCCCGGATTGACTGAGAAATTATATACAAGGACTATGCTCCATATAGATTTGCACGTCAATTCAAGTGTCTGCAACAGATTGCTGTATCTACCCCAGTACATGTCAGGTTAGAGAAAAATCCAATGGTTTCTCGACAACTGTGGCTGCTGACATCAAGGGAGAATATTGGGGAGGTATTTGATCTACTATTTGAAAAAGCGGCACATAACCTGGCTACATGGTATACCGAGCACTGGATAGCATCATACCCTAAAGGGGTACTGAATCACCCAGTTTATCAGTCGGGGAAAAGGAATAGTACTGTAGAGAAAGAAGCCCTTCCTCATGAAGGTGATGCTTCCCCACCTGAAGCTAATTCGACAGATTTCTCCTCTAGGACTGATTCACCGGATTCCCATGATGGGGATGATGAGGCACACCAAGTGGAAAAGCAGCCTCATGCCCTATATAATCCTCCAATTAGAATCAAGATACATACTCCATAAACTCCTGGTGAGTTACTTCATTGGGGTACTTTAATCACTACTACTTTATAAAGCAATAAGTCTTATTTTCTTATTCTCTATCTATAGTTATAGGAGTTGGGAAGGAACTGAAATCAAAGATTGCAGGACCTTCCTCGCAGCCTTCATATATGAGACCAGAGGCTGTCCAAACATGGCAGGTTTAATACTGTGGTACTGAGACCGCCTCGCTGGATTTGTGTGAGGGACTACAACTTCCCGGAATAGTAAATCTTCTGGCTTCTACATATATCCAATACGAGGATAACCCTAACGAAGTGCGGGCATAAATCAGAGAGCTAGAAATGCTCATATATTCCACTGATGAGTCCATTACTGTCACCAGGCGGGTGAAGGAAATGATTGATCGTGGCGTCACTGAGGGGTGTGGTGGTTCTGGAGATGAGGAGTGGCATGATTATGTGGCTCCTAAAGATGTAAATTTTCTTTCCTTATTTTCTTTGCAACTTGATTCCCATCGAAGCTTTATTACATAAAGAAGTTATTTTCTTCGTCTTGCATCTTGCAAAGAATGGAACTGAGGTTCCTTCACCACAGTATTGCCCTGGTGGTACTGCCATCAGGGCTGCTGATGAATCTCCTCATGAACCGGGCGAGATATCTCCAGGCCAGCAGGACATGAATGAGGAGCTGGCAACGAGTTTTCATTTTCCAATCTAGGTGCCAATAAGGGATACTATCAATACTCCCAAAAAACCAAAGAATCAAAGGCAATGAAGGAGGAAGTCCATAGATAAATGTTTCGTTAGCAGCAGTAAGTCCTTCGGGTAATCATGAGTCTATACCCATGAAAAGGTTGCTCATATTTCTGGGGATTGCAGGGGATTCTTCAATTTTCCCTCTGAGGGAAAGGAATGATCCTCCTTCAAGGGCCACAGAGGGTGATGTGGAACAAATGCAAATTCAGGATGACTTGGCTGCTCCTAGAGAAGAGCCAGCATCTATTCCCAGTATCCCTCCTACTGTTGTTGCAAGAAGAGAAGAACCTGTTTCTGGTATGGTAACAATGCTTCATAAAAATGTTGATCCAAACATCGACTGACTTACATTCTGTGATACTTCAGGTTCAACTCTTGCATTAGAGCTTCTGGCGGCTATTGCGACTGATGCCGTGATTTTATCTGAAGATGCTGTCCAGGTTCAGGGTCCACAGGATGTAAGTCACCAAGAAGACAAATCCAATGCTCCCACTAGTGAGACTAACAAGGATTATGAAATATCATTGGATGAAATGATGAATCATGGCATGTCTTTCGAATAATTTTATGATCATGCTAAGTTATCATGTGATTTAGAAGACCTTGGGCGTAAGTGTTATCCTTCGCCCAGTAAATTTTCTTATAATTTACACTTCTAATCATGACTGAAAATAATATGCAGTTGCATCCATAAGAAGCTGTTGAACTGCCAATGAATGAAGATGGTGTGGACATTGATGTCAACCCTACCATTCCAGATACATTAGCTCAAGTAGAGCTAAACCCAGTAAACCCTCCTGAGACCCATCTTGAAGATCCTGTTGAGACTGGGAAATATGGGGAGGAGTCATCTCAGGTTGCTGATATACCGCCGGGTAAGGGATAAAAATAATTGTGATTTTAATTAATTTTCAAGACAATCGATTCTTTTGTTATCCTTTGAAACTAACCAAAGCTTCAATTAATTATGCGGGGCCATCAACTGCAGTGGCTAGATCTGGAGGTGAGGCCTCAGCCTCTGCCCCAATGGGAATTGAGAGCGAAGAAGCACAGGTCAGGGGGGAAAGAGCAGAACATGGAACTTCCTTAAGTGCATTAATCCCAGATTACATGCCCCCTGTGATGATGATGTTGAATCAGACTGATATGTGATTAAGGCACTCAGATTTTCAGGATTCAAGGCATGAAACAACATATAGAAAATCATATCCGAGGTGCCTTTAGAAGAGCTATCATTGAAGATCCCTTGATTGTCATCCCAGTTTTTCATGCTAGGACATGGCGGTTTTGGATACCAAGAGATCCATACTGCGGTGAAACAAGTAATCTTCAGGAGGGAGCAGGAGAAAAATTGTCGCGAATATCTGACTAGGGTGAAAATGTCGGTTAACATCAGCAAATTTGAGTCTATAGTATCCTGAGATGAGGCTGATTATGCTGCCAAGATGAAGGATCTGAAGCATAATATCAAAGAAAAAGTCATCCAGAAGATGCACCTTCAGCAATAGTTAGATGTTGTTACTGGGGAACTTGACCAACTCAATAATTTACTGGAGGAAGTTCAAAAGAATGGTATGAAGACCATCAGAGATGCCATGAAAGCACTCTATCAGGCTGAAGAGAGTGAATTTGGTCAAGTGCATGAGCTTCAAGTAGCTGCTGATAAAGCTTGGGATACTATACATCAAGTGAAGACTTATGTCGACAACCTTTTGTAATTTCCTGAAAAATAGAAGAGACTCTAATCTGTGTATGTCCTTATAATTCTTGTGCATCAATAGAGATTACTTTTAGCTACAATCATTTGTTCTTTCATTCTTTCTCTACCTGCTTTAAATTTTTCCTAAGCCAATGGGCCTAGTAAGCATAGTTTGATTTTTACTAGGATTAATATAAGTAACCCTACAAACTTTGAACCCTTTGATTGCTCAACATTACCTAAATCATACAAAATTTATGTTTAGTGACCTGGAACATGACTTTTATTCAGAGTTCCCTTGTATTTTGTGGGAAATTTAAAGTCATGCACGTCGGACATAAAAAAGAGGCTAACGTTTAAGTTTGAAATAGCTTTGACTGAATGAATTAGAATTGACTCAATTCTTTGACAATTTATCTGAAAACATATTAACATACTCAAGTATGAGGGAAAATATGTAAACTATGACTTAAGAATAATGGAATCTGAGGAATGACATGAAAAAGAGCTAAAAGGCATTAGAAGAAGTAGTTCCCAAAATGAAGTTACGATTATTTAACAAACCCGTTAGGGGTTGAATTATTCAGGGCCACCTAAGGGAATTGGATGCAAAGTCAAATAAATAGCATCTTTTGGCTGAAAGGTCTGTTATGTAGACTACTTATTCAAGGCCACCTAAGGGAACGTGCTGCATAGTCAAGAAAAATAACTCTAAGAAATTTACTTTACTAGTGCTAAAAAGCCAGTGAATGTTTATGGAGATTCAATTTTTCCAATGTATAGAGTTTGCTGTATAGAAAGAGGTACTTGAATATGGAGAAGATATTTCCAAACAAGATTATCAAATAACTGGATGGATATCACTCCTATGAAGGTCTGACCCAAACATAGAGAAGGAGAATATAAACCATAGACTTGAATTATTTCAGATCAGGAAAAAGGATATGGGACAAATATGTTAAGGATGGCTATTTTTGCGGGTCCCTACATATTTTCATTTAAGATAAATAAGAAAAAAAGAGGCTTTCTTCCCAAGAATGAAGTTACCATTATTCAAGAAACCCGTTAGGGGGTTGAATTATGCAGGGCCACCCGAGGGCATTGACTGCATAGTAAAATTATAGCATCTTTTGGCTAACAGGCCCGTTATGTAGACTGTTTATGTAAGGAAACCTAAGGGCACGTGTTGCATATTCAGGCAAAAGAACTCTCAGAAATTTGACATTTTTGTAACTAGAAGTCAAGAAAAGGGGTATGAAGATCTGAAAATATTTAAGGTTAGGATTATGACACATAAAGATGGGTATTGTCTAATGTATGCAGATATACATAGATTAATGCTAACTATAATCATGTTGTGGCTAGGACCTAAATGGAAATTTTGGACTTAACTACGTATCCCATAAATATGGGAATCAAGCCATAAATAGTTCTTGAACAACAGTTTAACGTCATGTGGGACAAAAGGATTGGAGATCATAGTATAGGGTCATAGAGCTTGGACCATTATAAGAAATACAAAGTATGTGTTTTCATGGGGAATTTTCAGCCAAGGGACTGAAAGTGGAATTTGGGGTTAGGCCCAAAAGACTTGGGGATGGATTTGAGGGACACTCAAACATTCCTATGTATCCTATAAGGATGGGAATCAAGCCCACGTAGTTCTAGAACTACCCTCTGTACAAATTAGGTTCGTACATGTGAATGGTGAAAGGGGACTTTAGTGTAATGATGGTTTAACCCAAGATAAAAGGTTCAGGTATTTCAATGTATGCACGTAGACTTTGAAATGAAACATGATTGAAAATCAATGTAAATAATGATTCCCTCTCAGGTGAGGGTATCAAAGAATATTGTAGTTTATTGTCATACTGGAAAAAAGTGTTTTATAGTTTAATGTCATATAGAAAGGACGAAAGTGAACCAATGTGAAGGTATTGATTCTAGGGAAGGATTCATGAATCAACATCGTATGAGATGGAGGTGAACTGACGTGAAGAGATTGATTTTGGACTTGAAACTTGGAAGGTTGCCTACGTACCCAACCTGGAAGGCAAGGATCAAAGTCCACGTAGTTCAATTAAATAATGAATTAGTGATCAAGTTGTTCTTGGGGACAATGACCTAAAAAATGATGTTGTTGGGACTTACACATGGTTAGTAGCGCAGAGAGAGTGTTATGGTTGATGTTTTCTCTAAGCTCACGTGAGTAATACTCGGTGTGAGAAACAAGAGGTAACAACCACCTTAACTATGCATCGTTTAATGTCATGTAGGACATATAAAGGGACTATGCAGTTTAAAGTCTTGCAGTTAGGAATATTGGTGTTGCACAGTTCAGTGTCATGTAGCAGGGACAACGTACAATTTAATGTCATGTAGGACATATCAAGGACTTTCTATACAGTTTATCTTCATGTAGTTAGGACGACGGGGAAAATATAGTTTAACATCATGTTGGACGAAAGGGGGACATGCAATTTAATGTCATGCAGTGAAGACAAAAGAGTACACCATTTAACTTTATGTTGGACGTATTAGGGACTTTTTCAGAGTTTAAAGTCAGGTTAGACGAAAAAGGAACGAT
The DNA here is from genome assembly GCA_963277665.1 of Viscum album. Taxonomy (NCBI): domain Eukaryota; kingdom Viridiplantae; phylum Streptophyta; class Magnoliopsida; order Santalales; family Viscaceae; genus Viscum; species Viscum album. The sequence goes on from OY728135.1 coordinate 1,892,015,759, forward strand.
ACCGTTTAGCGTCATGTTGGACGTAAGTGCCAATAGTTTAAGGTCGTATGCATGGACCGTGGATGGTGCAGTTTAACTTCATGATGGATGTAAGGGACGTCTGTACAATTTAGCATCATGTAATTAGGACGTCACAGTTTAACGTCATGTGAGACAAAAGGAATACAAATAGTTTAAGGTCATATGTATGGACCGTTGCTGTATAGTTTAACTCCATATAGCAAGGAAAACGAAGGAGACATAGTTTAATGTCATGTTGGACGTATGTGAAAATAGTTTAAGGTCATATGCATGGACCGTTGGTTATGCAGTTCAATGTCTTGCTGGACGGTGGTGCAGTTTAAGGTCATACCGGACCAATGATGATATATTTTGTGTGTGTACAAAATATTTCTTCAAAAATCTATCATTGGTTGGAGTAGTGACGAGTTCTCCATCCGTCGAGATTAATGATTAAGCTCCATTGGAGTAGACGCTATGTATTGAGTAAGGTCCTTCCCATTTTGGATCATGCTTGGGAGGTTTCTTTCCTGGTATCATGGGAGTTTTGAGAAATAATACCAATTCTCCCTGTGTGAATGAACGAAGACGAGCTTTTTTGTTTAAAGCTTGTGCTATTCGATTCTGATAGACTTCCAAGTGGGGAAAAGTGCACAATCTTTTCTCATCTAACCGTTCCAATTCATTCAATCGCTTTTGAGATTGTTCATCTATAGATGAATGATCAAAAATAGCTACTCTGAGTGAGGGTAGTTGAACTTCAATGGGAAAGACGGCTTTCGTTCCATATACCAGTGAATATGGAGTTGACCACGTTGCAGTGCGGGTGGTAGTCCTATAATCCCATAAAGCATGAAAGAGTTTATCAGGCCATGATCCCTTATCTTTATCCACCATCTTTTGCAGTATATTGGAAAGAGTCTTGTTGAAGGCTTCTATCTGGCCATTGGCCGCTGCATGATACTGTGATGAATGATTGGATTTGATGTTCTATTCTTGATACAACTTCTTCACCTCAGATGAACAGATGTTGGTGCCATTGTCCATCAATATGGTATGAGGGACACCAAATCTGGTAATGATGTTAGACTTGATGAAGCTAACAATGAATTTAGAACTGAATTCCTTGAGAGGTACTGCCTCAGCCCATTTGGAAAAGAAATCTGTAGCAGTAAGAATATACTTCATCTGCTTGGCCGTAGCTGAAGGGTAAGGTCCCACCACATCCATTCCCCATATGGAAAATGGCCACGAGTATTTAGCTGTATGAAGCAACTCTTTGGGTTGATGAATGAAGTTGGCATGTACTTGGCATGAATTACACTTCTTTGTGAAATCAACACAATCCTGTATCATTGATGGCCAAAAGTATCCAAGCCTTCGAATCTAATCAGACAGTCTATGTCCAGACTGGTGGTCACCACAGACTCCTGCATGCACTTCTTTCATGACAGCCATTATCTCTTCACCATTAATGCATCTGAAGAGAACTCCATCAAAACCATTTTTGTAGAGAATTTTCTCTAGGTGATTTGGGCTATCATGAATAGTAAAATTGACCACACGTCGCCAAATTTGTTCTTTCTCGGCTCTATCAGGTGGAAGTGTTCCATTTTGAAGGTATTCCCTGATAGGTGAAAACCATCCTGTAGTATGAACATATGGTTTAGGAATGGGACTAATTTCATTAATTTCCTCTGTTCTAGATCAAACATAAGGTGAAATTTCATGACGGTGGGCAATACTGATGGTTGTCTCATCCCGATTTGGATCTTCCAGAGCTGTGGCTATATTAGATAGTGCATCAGCTTGATCATTTTTCGATCGCGGGACATAAGAAAATGTCAATTCCGAAGGGAATTCTACCATTAATTCTCTGACTTAATCATACAATGGTATTAGTTCTTCTTTTCTAATGGCATAATACCCATTTACTTGTTTGATTACCAGGTTTGAATCACCTTTCACCTTTAAGTGATTCACTTGTGCTTGAAGTGCCAATTCCAAGCCTGCGATGTGAGATTAGTATTCTGCTTCATTATTGGTACCACCTTCCCACAATAAGAAGGAATAAGGTAACATCTTCTTTTCTGGAGAAATGATCACAATTCCTAATCCAACTTTGTTGAATTTAGGATTTTCCATTTTCCTCCATGTTGGACTTCTAGAAGCACCATCAAAATACATTTCCCATGCCTGAGGACTTTATTGAATAGAGAAGACTTCCTTATCAGGGAGTTCAATATCTGAAGATGTTTCTTCCACTGAAGGGTGTTCAGCCAGGAAATCGGCTAGAGCTTGGCCCTTTACTGCCTTTTGAGACACATACTGAATGTCGAATTGCTACAAAATAACTTCCCACCATTCCAGATGTCCTGTAAGTATTGGACGACTAAGGATGAATTTGACCGAGTTATTGCAAGATACCAATTGGACCTCGTGATGTTGCAGGTAGTGTCTCAACATCGGAACTGCAAATATTAATGCCAGGAAGCACTTCTCAATACTTGAATACCGGGTTTCTACTTCAAGAATAGTCCGACTAAGGTAGTAGAGGCTGTTTTCATTCCCAGCATCTTTCTTTTGAGCAAGAAAGGAACCCAATGATCGCTCTAAAGCTGTCATGTAGAGGATAAGCGGACTTACTTCAACAGGTGGAATAAGTACCAGTGGTCTCAAGAGGTATTTCTTGATAATATCGAATGATTATTGACATTCTTCATTCCACTGGTAAGTGAATCCCTTCTTCATCAATTTAGTGAAGGATAAACTTTTTCCATCCAAATTGGCGATGAAAAGATGAATATAGGCTAAGTGTCCTTGAAGTCCTCTTAATTATTTAAAATTTCGAGGAGGTGACATACCAAGGATTGACTTTGTATTCTCAAGATCGACTTCAATACCATGATGGAATACAACAAAGCTGAGAAAGTTTCCTAAGGTTACCCCAAAAGCACATTTTACGGGGTTCATCTTGAAATAAATTTTTTGAAGTTTGCAGAATATGACTTCTAAATCAGCCAAGTGATTAGAACGTTGTTTGGATTTGACCACCAAATCATCCACATAGGATTCAACAAACTTCCCAAAAATGGGTTTGAAGATAAGATGCATGGCACACTGATATGTTGCGCCTGCATTCTTTAAGACAAAGGGAATTACCTGATAGCAAAACACACCTTGAGGGGATATGAAGGTTGTGGATTCCTCATCTTCTGAAGCCATTCAGATTTGATTATATCCGAAATATCCATCAATGAAGGAAAGTGCTTCATAGCCAGCTGTAGCATCAATTAAAAGTTTTGTAATCGGAACTGGGAAATCATCCTTAGGACAATGCCGACTAAGATATCTGAAATTGATGCAAACTCTAATTTGTCCATTCTTCTTTTTCATAGGGACAATATTATCCAACCAATTCGGATATTGAAATTCTCTGATGAAGTTAGATTTGATAAGCTTATCCACTTCAGCTTCAATTGTGGAAGCATAAGTTGGGTGTGTTATTCTCAGGGCTTGCTTAAATCCTCGATGCTCTTCTGGTAAACCCAAATGACGAGTAGCAACATCAGGATCAAGGTCGGGCATCTCTGTATAGTTCCAAGAAAATATATCTCAATTTTTCTTTAAGAAGGAAATATACATCTCTTGTTCTTCAAGAGTCATGGATGCACTAATTAAAGTGGGGTGTGGATCTTCTTTTGTACCCAGATTTATTTCTCTAAGTTCATCCACGGTGGTAGAGATATCCTCTTCAAATGCTAGAGGAGCATCTTTGAGATCTTCCTCTTCTTCTTCATTATGTGTTATTTCTTCCATTTCTACTTGCATAGTAGATGATAAAGCATAATTTTCATGATCGAAAGAGTTGTTAAAATTTGAACATCTTGAAGAAGAAGGTTCCATTTCTAACCCAATTGATGAAGAAGGGTCTTCCTTGGGAAATAAAGAGGAGATTGTGGATTGAGAATCGACATCATTGTTCACCTCCGATGTTGCTATAACTTCTTCTAGCCTTATTGGTGAAGTATAGACTTGTGGAATTTCAGAAGATGAAATGAAGACGTCACCATTTGGGCTTTCATCACTGCTTGGTGGGTTACCAATTTCTCCCATGTTGTCTGGCTCGATTGTCGTAATTGACATTATGGATATTTCCATAAGCGTATTTTGATTTGGGTCTATCTTGTCAATTTTACTGATAGGAAATACATAATCTGTACTCACATGTGTAAATTGATTTACTGGAATCTTTTCCAAACCATATGGAGCATTAACTTTGGTAATCTCCCTTGTTGTGGATTTATCTTTTCCCTTCATGTGATATAATTCCGCCTCAATGTATTGAGACTCACATGTCTTGAATAGGGCATTATCACCATACAATGTCCCAACTTGACCATCAAAACAATACATGAGACATTGATGGTATGATGAAGGGATAACCGCATGTTGATGTAGCTAGGGTCTTCCAAGTAAGATGTTAAAGGCCGAATCTTGATCGACAACCATGAAATATGAATTAGACACAAGATCCACAAACTTTGTTATGAGTGTAACCTCGCCCAGCGGTTCCTGTTCATTTTTATCATATCCTTGTAACATCATGGTAGAAGGAGATAAATCAGATTCCGTGAGGCCCAATCGACGAAGTGTACAAATGGGCATAAGGTTGACTCCATAACCATTATCAATGAAATCTCTTCGGATGTCTACATCATTGACCATGCCAGATAAGTACAAAGGTGTAATATGTCCATCACGGCATCATATTCATCTTCATCAGTAAAAGATATTACCACATGGAATTCTGCAGGATTATTCTCTCTGTGATAGACTTAAACTGCAACAATTTCAGTTTCAAACTCCTGAGGACTTGAAAAAGCCTCGATGAGTTCCTCCCAAAGATCTTTTGATAAATTCAAGGCATCCAGAATTGATAACTTGGCCGGTACTTGGGCCAGGTGTTTCAATACATCATACATTTGATCAAAATGTCTACATTTCCCAATAGAAACATGTGGTTTAGCAGGTGTCTTGGAAGTTGATGCTTTGGAAGTTGATGCATCTCGTATCGGGATAGGAGTTGGCAATATTCATGGATTTGGAATATTAGACTGATTAGATCCATTTACTTGTTGAGAGGAAGAAGATGTAACCTTCAACCGGTCTTCCAGAATAACTGTGCCAAAACTGAATTTTCTATTAGTATATGAACTTTATTGTTCTTGTTGAGCTCGCTGAAGGGCTCTACCGCGAGTTTTTGCTGCGTACACAGTTCTAGTAGGGGTATAATTGGAATAGTGGCTTCTGAAAGATCAACGTCTTCCCTTGTATCCTGAGCCTTTGGAACTTCCTCTGATTCCTCTGTTTAATACAGGGAGTTCAGGCTCATCAAAATCAAAACTGCGATTGGCATATGGATCTGTTAATTGAATCATATTAACAGAACCAAAGATTAAGTCTTCATCCAATGAAGACTCTTCTTGATTAACATATTTAGGTTGTGCCGTCTAGTGGGGCGGTGCCCGTTGCTTTGAAGTAGATGGCATGAAATCTTCTAGAGTCAAAGATAGCTTAGGCTTTGACACATACTCATCTTCTTCGGATTGTTTCTCTTTCTTGGAATTGTGCCGTTTTTTGAGGAGTTTCCCTCCATTGAAGAGGGTTTTGCTGCGGCATTCATGGCAAAAGGCACAATTGGCTTCTTCAATTGTGTTCACAAAATAGTATGAGTTCGGTTGATCGTATTTCTGACCATCCAATAATCATATTTTTGTGCATTTTTGCTTTTGACTTCTTGTCACTCGCCTTCCTCCTCTGGAACTATAGCAGTAACACATGCTACCTGAGCTGAAGAACCTTTCAGTTTGACTTGTCCCGAGTCGACCAACTTTTGCAGGAGGTCCTTGAAGACAAAACACTCCTGGATGGGATGCCCCAGCATTTGATGAAATGGGTAATAATTGGGACGTTCTTCATCTCCTTCCCTATTTGGCCTCTTGGGCATTGTAAATTGAACCAAATTATTTTACATAGCCGAAATGAAATAACCAGGAACTAGTTCATTTCGGAAAGAGTAAACTTTGCTTTTCAAATCCTCAAATTGTTTTCATCTTTGATCTCTTTGATTATCTTGATGAAACGACCTCTGTTATTGGAGCTCAGGAGGTGGAGCCCTTTGAGAAGATGAAGGTTTTGAGGTAGAAGCTGGTACATGTGCTTGTTTAAGCATAACTGTAGCAGTCTCTACTTTACCCATTCTCCTTCATGGAGCTGATGGAATTACACGAGATTTACCCTTAGTCTGTATAAGAGAATCTTCAATCTGTTGAGCTATTGAAGTAATGTCTCGAAACCCTCCTATGTATTTCACAGGGATCAATGGCATGCATAATTCGTCACACAGATTTTCCACACATATTGGCAATAGTTCCTCTTGAGGAAGTGCTAAGCTTAGGGAATATGTTAATCTCTTCCAGCGAGCAATGAAATCAGAGACTCTTTCATTATCCCTTTTCTTACAGTTTGTAAGATCAAAAATTGTTTTCTTTGGAAATGTTGAGGTGATTTGAAGAAGAAATCGTTGACGGAGATCTTCCCATCTGGTAATTGACTGGGATTTCAAGCTTGTATACCAGACAAAAGAAGGTCCTTGCAAGGTTCGCATGAAGCATCTGAGTTTCACTGCTTCATGATTATCTGGAGTTCTCATCATAGGATCACAAAAAGACACGTAATGCATCAAATGCTGTTCAGGATCACCTGATCCATTGAAAATAGGGAATACAGGGTTCCCAAAAATTGATGTGGGAGAGATTGAATCTACCCATTCAGGGTAAGCTTTCTTTTCTGGTTGAACCTGCGCATGCTTTCCCTCTATAGTATCTAACTAAGATAATAATGACTCAATAGTAGTTATTAACATTTGAGAAACATCCGGTTGAGCTTGGACCTGAACAGGTGCACTGACTGGAGCTTGGACAGGTATGGCAGCTGGTACTACAACTGATGGCAGTACTGCCAATTGTCGTTGCACTTGATCCGTAGGATTAGACCTGTGAGGGTGTACTGATAAAGGAGGATATTCTTGATCCATCTCAGTAGCTTCAACAAACTCCCTTAGCTGACTAACACCAGCAAGCTTTGGAGGAAGACTACCCTGAAGTAGTTCTGCGTTCAAACTCCTTAATTCTTTCATTTCTTCCTCTAGTTACGCAAATCATTGCTCTAGTGAAAGCAATTGGCCTTCTCTAGAGGAAGGATATGTAACTTGATTATTTACCTTCCCCTTGTTTGATCCCTTTCAGAGAGGGGGAAGTAGGTTACTTGAAGGATTACCTAGGTTCTGAGTAATCCTTTGATTTCGTGTACACACACCTTCTTCATTTGTGTCTGTGTGTACACATTCTTGAGTAGGGAACTCTTCATCTGATCCCTCTGAATGAGCCTCATATGGTGGATCAGAAACAATGGTATTGATGAAAATGATTGATGTATAACGCATCACATCCCTTCTATCCGCATTTCTGTGATATTGTCTTCTTCCATGTCTTTGATGAGACATTGGCTTTTGTTGATTCAATCCCTCAGGAACTTCTTAACGAACCATAATTTGGAGGGAATCTCCGGATAATTTGGCTCTTCGTTCCTCCTGTGGCTTCTTCCCCAATCAAGAGAAGACCAACATTTTCTAAGGAGGGGATTGATGATTTGAAAAATTCCCCAGTCCAGTAGACTGGGGTTGTTCCTACTGTCTTTGCTCAATTCCTCGAATCCTATTTATTGATTCTGAGGGTTGGTTTAAAAGAGTCCCCAGTCTGGCGAGATGGGGTGGCTCTTGACATGCTATTTCTGAGACTTTCTTAAAATCTCTCCTGATCTTGTAGACCTTAGTACTAAAATTAGCTGGATGAATCAACCTGCATCCACTTTTATCACCTAGTTCAAATTCTGTTGGATGATTTCTGACAATTCTATCACTTGATGATGTGCTTGATTCATACGAGAGGCCAGTTCAATATTCTCGTTTTCTTGATGCATGAGTAATTCAACAACTTGTTCTCGGTATTATTGACTTTGAGAAGAACTAGTTGAGGCCTGTTCTTGTGCAAGATTTTGATTACAAACAAAACCCATTGACTGTGGCCGGACACGGGCAATAACATTGCATGAGACTATTTTCGGCAGGCTTTCCTTACTAGAGAGCACAGTGTAATGTAGTGCTCCATGAACACCCCATCCTCTGACATGAATACCATATGGGTCATTGGCAATTAACTGGAGAAATCTTCTTAGTACTCCAAGGCATGAACGCTGAAGGGCTCTCTGCTGCTTTTCAGCCTTCGCATATCGAGAGACTGATAGGGATGCCAAGTCAATTTGACATTGTAACCCTTCAATTATCTTAACATGATTTTCATATTCATCATAAGATAATACTTTCTTTTTCAAATGACAATGATTTTTACATATATTGAGACGAATATCATGAATTCAATCTTCCATAAAAATCTCTGTAATGTCATACTGAGAGTCAGCCAGAGGCCAAAACATGACTGGCACTTCACCTTTCTCCAGTTGTTTTCTCATGTTCAACATTTCCTCTTTATCATTCAACGAATCTTATTCTACCTGATTTGACCAGAGTTGGTGCTTCAGTGTTTGTTCATCGAATTAAACAATATTGGTAGAGAAATCACTGATCAAACTAGAAGATCCATGACTTAGGGGTGGTTCGGAGAATGACCTACAACCTGGGCAATCATATGATTGAGAAATTATTTCACCTGCTAGCGATAAAGCATCAGACATGACTGGTTTTACATTTTCAAGTGCCTCAAGATAAAATGGATTTCTCGGCACTACATTGTCCACTGGAGCATTTTCAGGGCAATGTGCATCACTACTGTGGAGAGGACGTTCGCAGCGAAATTCATCTTCATGGGAAGGACCACCATGGTGGGTTACAACAAATGATGAGATCTCTTGCTCCTTGTTCTTTTGACCACACAGAGGGTTCTTGTGTCTCTCATCTGAACATGAAACTTTGAGATCGACCGAATTCTCATTAAGAAAGCCTTCATGAGGAAGTGTCTATTGAAGACCTTCAAAATTAATGTTCCAACTATTGGGAAATGAGGGAGTAGAATCTTACATTCCAACAGATAACTGTCTGATGGCTTCAATAACTCCAACATCGAGCAAGTCCTTGTTACAGATTGGATCTTGATTTCTTGAGTGTGCTGAGCAGGTCATTTTCTTAGATGCCTTCTTACTCAATTTAGCTGGTGTGTGTGCCTACTTAGGAGAAATGATCAGGTTAGGCTGATTATCTCCACTCAAACCAGGTGTATGTTCCTGACTTGGTTGTCCGTATGATATGGGGGAGTACGCCCCAGAACCCTCTTGGACTGGAACAGATGTGTGTGTCTGTTCCGAAGTTAACTGTTGATGTGTCACTCCACTAGTAGGGATAGATTTATGTGTCTTTCCCTGAGATGTTGCTGAAGTTTTTATAATATAATGGCAAGCATCCAGAATATGAGAAGGTATTTTCTTCTGCTCTTTCACCATTGATAGAATATGCTTGATGACTTCAGCTACCGGAACAGGGATATATGTCCATTCTATGCTTGGAGTAAGTGTATGTGCCTGATCATGTCCTCCTTTTCCTGTCAGTGAATCCTGACAGTACCCAACTGTGGGGGCAAAGAATTGAGTTTTCCACCTGTTTGTCACCGGATCTTTCCGACTGACATCTCCATGTGCTACCAAGCGAGACTGTTGGTAGACTTGATTAAAACTAGTAGGTGTATGTTCCTGCTGATTGCACTTCGCCGAACGTGGTTGATGAGATCCATCATATGTAGTCAGACGAGCCTGCTGACTAGATGATGATGTATAAACAGGGGTATGTTCCTTCCTATAATACACTGCCGAAATTCCCTGGTGGGATCGGCGTGATGCTGCCAGACGAGTCTGCTGGACAATGGAATTAAAACGGGTAGGTGTGTGTGCCCGATCGTTCCTTTCCACCAAGTTAGATTGGTGGACTTCTCCAGAAATGGCAGAGATGATAACCTGCTCACTGTTAACCAGACTTCTCCTCTGGCAATTCGTCTTGCCTGCCCGGGTTTGAGGAACCTGAGCCAAACACCTGGAGTCGGTACCCTCATCATGTTGAGGGTGCACTGCCGCACGAGTCCGGTGGTGATTGTTGATGGGAGCCCTCAGGAAGGACTCATGTCTCTTTGAATTAAGGCCTTGAGGAACCTTCTCATTCACCACCCCAGAATATGGGAGTGAATGGTGATTGTGTTCTGGGGATAACGTCCCGAAACGGTTGGAGATGGTGGTTAGCACCGCCTGCTTCTTAATCACTGGTCGTCGTTGTCCGGACGACCAGGGTGAATTTTTTACCTAGAGGGATTGTCGGGAAGCCTCCAGAGTTGGAATAGTACTATTTTGACAGTACTCCTTAACCAGTGCATTTGATACACAGCGTTGAAGACGCTGAGTAGGTGATATCATCCTCAGAGCAGACGATGATCCAGTAGGAGTAGCAGCAGTGACATTTTCTACAGAAGTTTTCACAGCAGACGTATTCATGGATGTGAACTTATGATAATCCATTATGGAAATGCAGATGTTCTTAGAAAAGAGTTCCTGTTTGATATAATAGATGTAATCAAGATAAATTCAGCCACTACATCTTTTGGATGAGAACATATTTCAATGTTTGTTTTTGTTGGTCCTCTCATTGAGTTTTAAATAGGGGCCTAACAAATAAGAAAAACATCATTTTGACTTGGTTAAGGATTAATGTCATGTTCACCATTTTTTGTTTCCCTCTGGAAATGGGGCTGACCTCGTCGATTTAAGGTTCAAACATTCCAAGCGGTTTCTAACGGGTCTGTTCGTAGAACTGGAAACATCCAATGATTCCATATCCATTTGAACATTCTTTCCAAAGGTAGGCGCTCATTAGTTGTGGACCGATGAGGCTTAGGATTTTGCACTGGTCGAGAGGATGGGAGGTCGGACAAATCACACCTTTTTTAGGGGAATTATTTTCTACTTCGGGACTCTCTTTATAGATTTAAGTTATGTTCGTGAATTTTTATTACATTACTAAGTATAAAATGAGCATTCCTTTTGATTTGACAATCAATGATTGATATTTAGAAAATTTAGAGAATCTTTTATATGTATTCGAGGTTCTTCATCGATAGAGAATCATCTTTATTTGTTTAGAGATTCTTATTCAATGGTATCCTTTAATACATAAAAGTCTCTTGGTCATTATGATGACCATACTGGTTTTAAATCCACTCAGCGGGGCACTTGAAGTTTATTGTCATTCAGAAGGACATGGATTATTTCATAGTTGGGATCATACCCGCAGATGGGATACCTACGTATCCTTTGTTTTGGAAAAGGAATCAGAACCCACGTAGTTCGAGTAAGGGAGTATGATGTTTATGCATGATTGATGGCTCAATGAAAGATGTCATGATTGATTTTACACTCTAAGCTCACGTGAGTCATTGTCGGTGTGAAAAACAAGAGGTATTGGTGTAACCAGACAATTGTGCCATGAAATATGCAATGATGTGGGGATTATGTGTTTATGAATGCCCAAATAGATGAGGACTAAGATTTACTTCATGGAAGAAATCCAGGAACATGGTCCATAAAGGTATATGTGCTTCATGGAGATTTGGATACTCTAATCTTGGGGGTTACTCCTAAGGAAGTTTCCCAAGTTAGGAGGGGACTTATGATTGGGTTTTACTCCTGAGTAGGAAGCCCAGATCAAAAGTAAATAAGGACTGGTTAAGAGAAAATTAAGGGTCTTGGGGCTTACTCCTAAAGAGGATACCCATATTTGAGACTGGGTCTTATTCATGAAAATGAGGCCCAGTTTAATGAGGACATGGGACTTACTCCTGAAAAGGGAGCCCAGGTTAAGAGAATTATGGTTGGGGCTTACTCCTAAGGAGGATGCCCATATTTGAGACTGGGGCTTATTCCTGAAAAGGAGGCCCAGGTTAATGAGGACTTGGGACTTACTCCTAAAAAGGAAGCCCAGGTTAAGAGAATTATGGTTGGGGCTTACTCCTAAGGAGGATTTCCATATTTGAGAATGTGGCTTACTCCTGAAAAAGAATCCTAGGTTAAGAGAATTATGGTTGGGGCTTACTCCTGAAGATGATTCCCATATTAGGTGTCCTTTGAGACTGGGGATTACTCCTGAAAAGGTGACCCAGGTTAAAGGAATTATGACTAGGGCTTACTCCTGAAAAGGAAGCCTAGGTTAAAGGGTTCTCTCATGTTAAAGGATGAGGTTGAAGGAATTAAATCTCAATCTTTAGTGACATAAATATGTATAAATCACTAGGTTTTGATAAATATTCCACAAAATTCTTTTTAGATAAGGAATTCAATCAAGAAAACATGCCATAAATGGATTTGAAGAATGTCTTGAAGATTGAATCTTGAATAGGAGAGGTGGAATGGTATAAGAGAGATGAAATGGGCAAGAAAGGCACCCAAAAATGCAGGGGCACGCAAGTCCTGGCAGGCGCACAGTTACTGAGTTGGTGCGCAAGTCCCGGTCGCGCAGGTATACCTGTGTGACACATGGGTACTTGTGTAGTTGTAAATCATCATGGTAATACTTGGGTGATCCTTGAACAATGCCTTTAGAATTATCCCTAGAGGATTTCCTGAAGATGGCACGCAAGTTATGGTGAAGAAGTAGGGCAGTGCGCAAGTGTGTCAATTTCCCTTAAGGGTAAAACACTTAGGCATGAAAGTGTTAGTGAATTTCAACACTTAGACCTTGCTCCTCTTGTTTATACCTTCCATTCTAGGTAAATAATTACCTTATAAGTCTTCGGAAGACCTGAAGAAGAGACTTGGGAATTCAGAGCTCTATATCTGAATTCTGGAAAAATTCCTCTTCGAAATGGGGGGCCCACTAAATCTATTTATAGGCTGGAGAAGAGATCGAGCGCTTATCAATTAGGGCGCGCAAGTCACTTGCACAACCATTAGGTCGCGCGCAAGTATACTTGCGCGACTGTGATGGAACTTGTGCGGCCCTTGTGCATTTGAAGCCTTGTTCATGCCTTTATCGATTTTTAAGGTTTTATTCAAAGGATGAATCAATTTGTGCTAAGCCATTTTTCTTTCCATTCCTATAGATAATGTGACGAAAAGGAGCGTCAACAAAAACATTGGATCTTGAGAATATAATGAACAAAAAAAAGAGGGAGTCCCGGAACCATAGAGATAGGATCATCATACATTGGTTATAATTAATTTAATTAATTGAAAAGAATTACCTTGATGGAATTCTTTCTTCGTTGATGTCTCCTGTCACGATCCGGTGTGATCCTTCATTATGTTGTAGAATCCAAGTGTATGATTCCTCTAGCGGTGATCCAGACGTGCTCCACATATCTCTGGACATCACCAAAGCGATCTATGGGTGCTAGCATGGAAGAACCTTTGCTTACGATGTCCGCCTTCGATCGGCTTGATCCGATGGTGGTGGATCTCACTCAATCATGAGAGCATTATTAGAGGAAAAAGTTCTTTCGGCCTTGAGAGAACTCTCCAGAATTTTTGTGCACAACAATTATCCCTAGAAAAGTATTGGGGTTGTGAGGATATTTATAATCGAGTTTGAGGTTATAGAGTTATGATAATAAATAAATTCATTATGAATTTTATTTATTTCATTAAATCTTATTTGAAACCCCCATATTGAATGATTAATTCCTTGACATGCACCCACGCTGATTATAATAAATACCATTTAATAAAACGATATTATTTTCACAAAACCCAGACCGGAAAATCTATACACTGTGTAATCATTAATACACGGCGTGTACTCATTTTCTATAAAACTGCAGGGGGTGTATATTTAATATACACGGCATGTACTTTTATTTTCCATTTTTATTTATTTCTTCCACTACATTTATCAGTCCTTGAGTAATGGATATTTATTTATTAAATAAATGTAGATACATTATTCGCTAATAAATATATATTATTTCTCCCACAATATATTTTCTGGAATAACTAGTGTCGAAATAAATGCGATCATGCATCCTTCAAATTATTATTAAACCATAGTCAGGAATAATATTTATTTAACTGAGATACATGGACACACTTAGTGTGTGACCTTTTAGGCCTCTTTCTCAGTGGAATTAGGTGGAGCCTACCTAAAGTCCAAGGTTAGCGTCTAGAAACATGCAAAGGCACCCATAGATAAATATGTAACGTTGTAATGATGTGTCACCTCATATAATCACTTACCGTGTAATATAATCCCTTTGTCACGATATCTCAAATAAAGAGGGTTGCATGTAAGTGCCATCCACCCATGTGCTTGATTATTCTTTTTTTGAATTTTCAGAATTGAACTCACCCATTCCTTAGCATGGGCATAGATTTATATAGGCTATATCAATTCCATCAAAGGGCCTGAGATATCTACTTTTATTATGAAACAGAAGGGAAAAATCCTTTCTCGCATGATCTATTAATGCAGTATTACTCGTGATGCACCCAACGTATCCTACTTCATTACGAACAGTGGGTCGTCACAGTCTTCCTCAGTACATCTAAGTGTGTGAATTGTAATACCAATTAATAATAATCTTAATGTCTAATGACCAATACACACATCCGCAGATAGGAACATCCAATGACACTATGAAATTTGGATTTCCAATTGGCGGGTATTGTTCTCATAATATCCTCATGGATATTACCAAGGGCGCACACCATGAGAAGGTACCTCAATGTTTTATGAGTCCTCACCCCTAATGGCCTGTATTATTTGTGTCCCTCAAATAACATCATCTGGCTATAGAACATATATTCAAGAACAGTGTTATGAAACTTCCGTGTTCTAATTATAGCAGGGATCCTCTATGACCCTATAATGAAACAACTATCCTTGGGACAATATCACATGAATATTCATGCAGAAGAACAATCAAGATGTGATACAATGTTTATTTAATGAATAAAGTACAAAGTAGTTGGTTCTTGGACACCAACTCTAACAGACTCCCACTTGGACTAGATCCAACTGCTAACAACCTTTAACCCACTGGCTCTCACATGATATTCATGCTTCTGCGGAGATAGGCCTTTAGTCATGGGGTCTACCACGTTCTCCTCCATGGACACTCTTCTCACTACAACTTCACCCCTTTGATAGAAATCCCTCAAGAGGGGATACTTTCAGAGTATGTGCTTTGTCCGTTGATGTGACCTTGTTTCTTTTGCAAGATCCACCACTGTAGTATTATCACAATACAAAGTTATATGATCTTTACTACTAGGAACCACATCAAGCTCATGGAAAATGTCCCAAATCTAGATGGATTCCTTGGCTACATCAGAAGCTGCTATATATTTGGATTCCACTATTAAATCGGCGAAAATGGATTCTTTGAACTCTTCCTGCTCATAGATCCTCCATTAAGTCAGAAAACATATCCAGATTGTGACTTTAGATCATTCTGATCTGTCTGAAAGCCAGCATCAGCATGCCCTCTGATGAGAAGCACCTCGTCTCCTCCATACACCAGGAAAATATCCTTAGTTCTTCTCAGATACTTAAGGATAGTCTTAACAACACTCCAATGATGTTCTCCTCGATCTACTTGATATCTTCCTACCATGCTCAGTGCGTAGACAACCTCAAGTCTAGTACATAACATGGCATACATGATGAATCCTATAGCCGAAGTGTATGGGATCTTACTCATTCTATCTTTCTTCTGTTGTGTCTGGGGACACATTTTCTTAGAAAGATGTAAACCATGTGGAACTAGAATCAATCCCCTCTTGGATTGTTCCATACTACATACCTTTAGTATTTGGTCAATGTATGTACCCTAACTTAGTCCAATAAGCCTCTTGGATCTATCATGAATGATCTTGATCCCTATAATGTAGGATGCTTCACCCAAGTCCTTTATGGAGAAACACTTGTTCAACCAGTCCTCAACAGACTGTAAGACTGGTACATCGTTTCCAATATGCAATATTTCTTCAACATATACTACTAGGATAATGATTTCATTCCCATTAAATTGATTATAAACACATGGCTCACATTCGTTCTTAATGAAACCAAATTCTTTTATGGCTTCATCAAATCGAATGTTCCATGACCTGGATGCTTGCTTTAATCCATAAATAGATTTCTACAGCTTGCAAACCCATTTGTCTTTACATGGTGTCACAAACCCTTTTTGTTGTGTCATATAGACATGCTCTTGAAGGTTCCCATTAAGTAATGTTGTTTTGACATCCATCTACCAAATCTCGTAATCATGGTAAGCTATTATAGTAAGTATGATTATTATGGATTTAAACATGGAAAGTGGTGAGAAGGTTTCATCATAGTCAATTCCTTGACACTGTCTGAATCCTTTAGCCACTAGCTTTGCTTTATAGGTGCTAACATGACCTTTCATGTCCATTTTTCTCTTGAATACCCATTTTCATCCAATAGGCTTTACATCAACTGGCTCATCGACCAGAACCCAGACATGGTTCTGATACATGGAATCCATCTCCGAATTCATAGCTTTTAGCCATCCTGCAGCTTCTAAGATTTCTACTGCTTCCTTATAAGAGATAGGTTCATCATTGTACAAAAATAATGATTCACCATCCTCGGTGACTAGGAACCAAAATATATATGGTTCCTTTACCTCTCTTGAGCTCCTATGCAGTTCTTGTGTTTCTAGAACCTCTTCCACATGGACCTATGGAACTTGTTCATATACCAACTCTTGTGTATCTTGAGCATCAAATTCATCAAATTCAATCATGATCCCAATATACTTCTTGAGGATGTGCTCCCTCTCAAGAAATATGGCTTCTCTAGAGACAATCACTTCCTTGTCTGAAGGGTTATATAGGTAATATCCTTTCGTTTCCTTGGGATATACTATAAAGATACACCTCATGCCCCAGGGTGCTATTTTGTTGCCTAAGAAGGCCTTAACAAATGCCTCTCATCCCCATACACGTGTGTGCGACAAAGTGGGTTTCCTTACATTCCATAACTCGAATGGAATTCAGTTTTCCTCATTAGTTGGTACTTAGTTTAATGTGTATGCTGCAGTTTGTAATACATATCCCCAAAAGGATAATGGAAGATCTTAATGACTCATCATTAACCTCACCATGTCCAACGAGGTGCGGTTCCTCCTTTCACTAACACTGTTCCACTGTGGTGTATAAGGAGGAGTGAGCTCAGATAGAATCCCAGACTCCCATAGAAGATCGATGAACTATTTGTTTAGATATTCTCCACATCAATCCGATCTAAGTTTCTTTATCTTCTTACCATGATGATTCTCCACTTCATTCTTGAATTCCTTATATTTCTATAAGGATTCTAACTTATACGTCATTATTTAGACATATCCATATCAACTCAAATCATCCATAAAAGTAATGAAGTAAGAATATCCACCTCTAGAATCTACTAGAAATGATCCACACAAATCCGTGTGCACCAATCCTAGAAGATTTGTGGCCCTCTCACCTTTTCCACCAAAGGGCGGCTTGGTCATTTTTTCTTGTAAACAAGTGTGACATCTATCAAGTGGTTTTAGCTCAGTACAGTCCAAATGACCATCTTGTTAGAGCTTTGTCAAGTGCTTCTCGTGTACTTGACCGAGATGGTGATGTGACAACTGGGTGATGTATGAGTCATGTGAGTTTGTTTCGTTATCAATTGTCAACACTTGGTTTTCCTAATTTAATACAAACAAACCATTATTTAAATGCGTCATACCATAACATACATTGTTCTTATAAAAGAGACAACCCTTATTTCTAAACTTCATAATAAATCCATATATATCCAAAACAGTTATAGAAATTATGTTCTTGGTAACACTAGGCACACAATAACAGTTATGTAAAACCAAAATCATCCCAGTCAGTAATGAGAGGTGGTAATCGCCAATATCCATTGTATCCAGCCTTGCGCCATTCTCAACTCGAAGATCCACCTCTCCTCTAGTTATCTTTATAAATCTACATGGTTCATGAATTTGAATATATATGTGATCCCCACAAGCTGTATTTAACAAATAATGAGTAGAAATAGAAAGACTACACTGGATAAAGAATGCACTTTTAGCGTCCCCTTGCTTCTGGGTGCAGTTCCTCTTCCAGTGGCATTTCTTGACACATGAAAAACACACTACCTCCCATTCCTTGCTCTACCTCTAGATCTTCCCCTTCTTGAAGGGATGACGCTCAGGGGATTCAGACCATTTATAAGTATTTTTCCCCATTGCATTGTCCTTCCTTTTCTTATTCAGCATAAGGACTGCGGGTTTGTCATGCCCCATGACATTATCTACGTGGTGAATTAAGGTCATAAGTTCTGATAGACTCTTCTCATTGTTTCTTACGTTATAATTGAAAATGAAGCTAGATAAGGCCTTGGGAAGTGATGATAGGATGAGATCTGTATGCAACTCATCTGGAAACATAATCCCTAAGATTTCCAGGCATTGAATGTATCCAATAAGCTTAACTACATGAGTCCCAACTAACACAGACTCTCCAACCTTATTTTTAAACCCAGAGTTGGAGATCTCATATCTCTCCTATCTCACATTCCCTTGGTAGATATCCTTTAGGTGAGACATCATACTATGCGTGTCCATGTTTTCATGTTTCTTCAAGAGCTAATTAGACCTGGACGATAACATGAAACACTGGACATCTATGGTAACATCTATGTGTCTCATGTAGAGAGATAGTTCTTCATCACTGGCCTCCTTTCCAGGTGCAAATGGAAAAGGCACTTCCATCCCATAAAATTTCGTTTCGTGGAGAAGGATAACGCGTAAATGCCTCTTCCACTCTTGGAAATTGGTGCCAGTTAGAAGGTTTTCCTTCTCGAGTATGGTTCACAATGATATGTTTGAAATCATTTTTCTTGCCATTTCTACAAATTAAGTTGAGATAAGGATTAATATATTATTATAAAATTGAGACAAATAAATAAATTAATACTTATTAGCCTCCCACTATTTTATCTAAATCCAATAACCCTCATCATTGACTTCAAAATATTCTGTTTCCTGAATATTCTAGTGGAAAGGATCCATATTTCCCTTCGCATAACCCCAACTAGGGTTGGTCATGCAACTTGAAGGGTTTTAGGCAGGAATTACAAATGCCAACTGCATTAACTCGCAGCTCCTTGATCTGATGAGTGGACTCCCCAATCCTGAAATCATTTTATTTTGGATTTCCTCAACCTTTTCCTCTTGGTCACACCAATTCCTGCTGTGGAAGTCAAAACTTGATGCGAACCAATTCAAGTCAACCCAAAACCTTGAATTAGAATTCCTCGATAATTGAAATCACCCCAACTTGTTTTTGTCAAGCACTTTGAACTATGGTTCGATTCTAACCAAGATTACTAAAGGTTATACCGACTTAATATTTCTTTAAGGGATTTTATTCTTATATGTAAATTTAAAATTTATTATCTTTTATCACATACTTGTTAATATTATGTGGTATATACTTATGTGATTAACCATGTCTAAGATAATCTTTACATATAAGCCGGTTTTATTTTAGTTCCATCTTGCATGCCTGTTTAATTCATTAATTGTGTGATCGTGACAACGCAACCAAAAATAATAAACCATGAAATTGAAAGAAATAAAATAAATGGTATGATCATGAGATTTTTCTATTTGTTAGCATATCTAGTGATTGATAAACTAACCGAAGACCTAGGGGAGAAACACCTTGAACCTTTTGGGTTCGTGTTTATAGCTTTCCACCTATCCACCTTTGTATCTCCTTGGATTTGTTTCTCCTTAGATCCTGACTTGAGCCGACTCCACCAGTTTGGGAGTTCCATCCATTACATATTCATTTATATCACAGGCAGGTGAGGGATAAAAAGGGGTTTTTACATAAAAGAATCCTTGGGCGCGCACGCCCTACATATTAATGAGGAGAAGGCTCACAGGCCAACAAATTTAATTTGAATAAATAAATTAAAAGAAACCATTCGCATACAAAGGTCTTGGTCTATCTCATGATCATCCATACATGCAACAATATTTACGCATATATAAAACCCGCATTCAATTCTTTAATCGTTATTGTTTAAGACAAATCGTGCTCGAATCAATCAATTATATTTAATTAATCAATCCTTTTATCTTAAACCCTTTTCTAAATTTCCTTGAGATTCTCATCCACTATAATTTTAAACAAATAAATTCATTTAAAATTATCTTTGTACCTAACTTGTACCTTGGAGGCAACCCGATGAATTTCCATTCATTACACAGATGTTAAATTAAACACATATATATAAAACACCTATCAGGTGTTGTGGCTTAGCATTATGCCTAAACTATGGTACATGTCTCTAGGGTTTGTATAATATAATAATAAATTTTAATAAATCTGCGTAATTTGGATGAGTACACAACATGTAGTTTCGACTACACGGTGTGTACTTTTTGTTTACCGTCAATCTGAAGTACATTCCTGGGGGCATGGCGTGTGGATGTACTTCAGAATTTTTTTTAGTACAAGGCGTGTTCAGTGGGACACATGCTGTGTACATTCCACGTTACATGGTTTCTAGCTGGGAAATCCATGTATGGGGTACACAGTCAAACCCTAACCCTAAGGGACTACACGTCGTGTTCAGTTGGACCACATGGCATGTAATCCGGAAACCTTGTTCCACCTATTCCTGGTCAACACACAGTGTTATAAATGAATTAGATAAGATTCAATACATGGCCTGATTTGGCGGATCAGTAAATGCATTGAACCTAGACTACATGATGTGTACTTCTGAATACACATTGTGTATTCTGGTGTTGTATGGCCAAGAGTGTTTGGCACCTCCGGATGAGTTCCTCTATTTTATTTTAATCAATATTAAAATAAAAAATCGTTTCTGTAAGGGGAATGAGAAAAGAGAGTGGAGGAACAGATCTCAAGATTTAGATTTTTAAGAATGATTAACTTGAATTGAAACATCTAATGTATTAAATGTGAAAAACAGCAACAAAAAACTATGTAATTATAATCAATGATATGACCACTCGGATACCACTTGTAGGTTCCGGGCGCAGTAGAAGTGCGTTGGTGGGTTTGACCAACGTTAGTTTTAGCGTTATCAATGATGAATCTGAGATCCGTCATGATGTAAAATGCCGGATTTTCGGAATAAAATGAAGAATGAAAAAAAGGAGGGAGTCCCAGAACTATAGAGATAGGATCATCATATATTGGTTATAATTAATTTAATTATTTGAAAATAATTACCTTGATGGAATTCTTTCCTCATTGATGTCTCCAGAAAGAATCCAGTGTGATCCATCATTGTGTTGTAGAATCCAAGTGTAGGATTATTCTAGTGGTGATCCACACATGCTCCATGTATCTCTGGACATCTTCGAAAGGATCTCCGGGTGATAACACGGAAGAACCTTCACCTGAGATGTTTGCCTTTGATCACCTTGATCTGATGGTGGTGGATCGCTCTCGGTCTTGAGAGCATTCTTGGAGGAAAGAGTTCTTTTGGCCTTGAGAGAACTCTCCAGAATTGTTGTGCACAACGATTCTCCCTGGAAAAGTGTTGGGGTTGTGAGGATATTTATAATCGGGTTTGAGGTTATAGAGTTATGACAATAAATAAATGCATTACATGTTTTATTTATTTCATTAAATATTACTAAAAACCCTCATTTCGAATGATTAATTCCTTGACATGAACCCACACTTATTATAATAAATATCTTTTAACAAAACAATATTATTTCCTCAAAACCCTGACTGAAAAAACTACACGCCAAGTACTCATTAATACACGACGTGTTCTAATTTTCCATAAAACTATATGGCGTGTATATTCAATATACATGTTGTGTACTTTTATTTTCCATTTTTCTTTATTTCCTCCACCACATTTAATTTTCCTTAAGAAATGTCTATTAATTTCTTAAATAAATGTAACTGAATTAATTGCTAATAAATATATATTATCTTGTCCACAATATATTCTCTCGAATAACTAGTGTCGAAATAAATGTGATCAGGCATCCTTAAATAATTATTAAGACACAGTCATGAATAATCTTTATTTAACTTATTAAATTAATATTCAACTGAGATACATGGACACACTTAGTGTGTGACCCTCTAGGCCTATTTTTTAGTGGAATTAGGCGGAGCCTCCCTAAAGTCCAAGGTTAGCGTCTAGCAAAACGCCAAGGCACCCATAGAGAAAGAAGTTAACACCGCAATGACGTGTCACGTCATATGAATGCTTACCGTGTAATATAATCCATTTTTCACGATATCTCGAATTATTTGGGTTGCATGATAGTTCCATCAACCCATGTTCTGGATTATTCATTATTTTACTTTCTAGAATTGAACTTACCCATTCCTTACCATGGAAATGGATTTATTTAAGCTATATCAATTCCATCAAAGGGACTGAGATATCAATTTATATTATGAAACAGAAAGGACATATCCTTTCTCACATTATCTATTAATGCAGTATTACTCGTGACGTAGCCAACATATCCTACCTCGCTACGAATAGTGTGTCTTCACAGTTTTCCTCAATATATCTATGTGCAAGAGTTTTAATACCCATTAATAATAATCTTAAAGTCTAAAGACCAATACACACATTCGCAGATAGGAACATCGAATGAAACTATGAAATGTGGATTTCCTACTTGTGGGTCTCGTTCTCATAATATCCTCCTCGATATTACCAAGGGCGCACACCATGAGAAAGAGCCTCGAAGTTTTTTGAGTCCACAGACCTAATGGCATGTATTATTTGTGTCCTTTAAATAGAATCATCCTTCCAGAGAACATATATTGAAGAACAATGTTATGGAAATTCCGGGTTCTCAGCATTGTAGGGATCCGCTATGACCCTTTAATGCCACAACTATACTTAGGAAATTATGACATGAATTGTCACACAAAATAACAATCAAGATTTGATAAGGATTTTATTAATGAATAAAGTAAAAATTAGTTAGTTCTAGGACACCAACTCCAACAGACTCCCACTTGGACTAGAGACAACTGCTAACAACCTTTAAACTGCTAGCTCTCACATGATATTGATGCTTCTACAAAGATAGGCCTTTAGTCATGGGGTCTACCACATTCTCTTCGGTGGACACTCTGCTCACAGCAACTTCACCCCTTTGATAGAAATCCTTCAAGAGGTGATACTTTTAGAGTATGTGTTTTTTCTTTTGATATGACCTTGGTTCATTTGCAAGATCAACCGCTGTAGTATTATCACAATAAAATGTGATAGGATCTTTACTGCTAGACACCACACCAAGCACCTGGACAATGTTCCAAATCCAGACGGATTCCTTGGCTGCATCAGAAGCCGCTATATATTCGGACTCCACTACAGAATTAGGGACAACTTGATACTTTGAACTCTTCCAGCTCACAGCTCCTCCATTGAGACAGAAAACATATCCATATTGTGACTTCAGATCATTCTGATCTATATGAAAACCAACATTAGCATACCCTCTAATGAAAAGCTCCTCCTCTCCTCCAAACACCAGGAATATATCCTTAGTTCTTCTCAGATAATTAAGGATAGTCTTAACAGAAATCCAATTTTTTTCTTCTGGATCTTCTTGATATCTTCCTACCATGCTCAGTACATAGGAAACATCAATCCTGGTACATAACATGGCATACATGATGTATCCTATTGCTGAAGCGTATGAGATCTTACTCACTCTATCTTTCTCATGTTGTGTCTGGGGACACATTTTCTTAGAAATATGTAAGCCATGTGACATTGGAACCAATCCCCTCTTGGATTGTTCCATACTAAATCTCTTTAGTATCTGGTAAATGTATATACCCTGACTTATTCCAAGAAGCCTCTTGGATCTATCATGAATGATCTTGATCCCTAGAATGTAGGATGCTTCACCCAAGTGCTTCATGGAGAAACACTTGTTCAGCCAGTATTTAACAGATTGTAATACTAGTAAATCATTTCCAATAAGAAATATGTCATCAACATATACCACTAGGATAACGATTTAATTCCCATTAAACCGATTATAAACACATGGCTCACATTCATTCTTAATGAAACCAAATTCCCATATGGCTTCATCAAATCGAATGTTCCATGACCTGGATGCTTTCTTTAATCCATAAATGGATTTCTGCAACTTGAAAACTCGTTTGGCTTTACCTGGTGTCACAAAACCTTCTGGTTGTGTCATATAGACATCTCCCTAAAGGTTCCTGTTAAGGAATGCCATTTTGACATCCATCTGCCAAATATCGTAGTCATGGTAAGATGCTATGGCAAGTATGATTCTTATGGATTTAAACATGGAAACTGGTGAGAATGTTTCATCATAGTCAATTTTTTGATGCTGTCTGAATCCTTTAGCCACAAGACTTGATTTATAGGTTCTAACTTGGCCTTCTATCTTCAGTTTTCTCTTGAATACCCATTTTCATACAACAGGCTTTACATCAACTAGCTCATCGACCATAACCCGGACATGGTTATTATATATGGGATCCATCTTAGAATTTATAGCTTCTATCCATCTTGCAGCTTCTGATATTTTTACCACTTCCTTGTAGGATAGAGGTTCATCATTGTCCAACAATAGTGATTCACCATCCTCGGTGACTAGGAAACCAAATCTCTCTAGTTCCCTGACCTCTCTTGAGCTCCTACATAGTACTTGTGTTTCTAGAACCTCATCCACGGGGACCTATGGAACTTGTTCCTGACACAACTCATGTGTATCTTGAGTATCACATTTGTAGAAGTAAATCTTTCTCCCACTATCATTCTTGAGGATGTTCTCCTTCTCAAGAAAAAAGTTTTTTCTGGTGATAATCACTTTCTTGTTTGAAGGGTTATATTGGTAATATCCTTCCATTTTCTTAGGATATCCTATAAAGTTACACCTCGTGGCCCGGGGTGCTAGTTTTGTTACCTGATAGGGTCTTAACAAATGCCTCACATCCCCATACATGTGTGTGCAACAAAGTGGGTTTCCTTCTATTCCATAACTCTGATGGAATTCCATTTTCCTCCTTAGTTGGTACTTAGTTTAATGTATATGATGTAGTTTCTAATGCATATCCACAAAAGGATAATGAAAGATCTCCATGAATCATCATCTACCTCCCCATGTCCAATAAGGTGCAGTTCCTCTTTTCACTAACATTGTTCCAATGTGGTGTATAAGGATGAGTGAGCTGAGATAGAATCCCAAACTCCCATAGAAGATCTATGAAATATTGGTTCAGATATTCTCCACCTCGATCTGATCGAATTTATTTATCTTCTTACCAAGATGATTCTCTACTTCATTCTTGAATTCCTTAAATTTATCTAAAGATTCTAACTTATACCTCATTAAATAGACATATACATATCTACTCAAATCATCAATAAAATTAATTAATTATGAATATCCACCTCTAGATTCTATTGGAAATGATCCACACATATCTGTATGCACCAATCCTAGAAGCTCTGTGGCCCTTTCACGTTGTCCACAGAAGGGATACTTGGTCATTTTTCCTTATAAACAAGCGTGACATCTATCAAGTGTTTTTAGATCAGTAGAGTCCAAATAACCATCATGGCAAAGCTTTGTCAGGCACTTCACATTTACATGACTGAGATGGTGATTCCACAACTAGGTGATGTATGAGTCATCTAAGTTTGTTTCGTTATTGATTTCCAACACTTGGTTTTCGTAATTTAATACATACAAACCATTATTTAAATGCGCCATAACATAACATACGCTGTTCTTATAAAAGATACAACCCTTATATCCAAACTTGAAAATTGATCTATCTATATCCAAACAAGATACATAAATTATGTTCTTAGTAACAAAAGGAACATAATAACAGTTATGTAAAACCAAAATCATCCCATTCGGCAATGAGAGTTGGTAAGCACCAATAGCCAAATCAACCAACCTTGCGAAATTGGTAGCTCGAAGATCCAACTCTCCTATGGTAATCTTTCTAAATCTACTTGGTTCCTACATTTGAATACAGATGTGAGCCCACAAGCTGTATCTAATACCCAATGAGTAGAAATAGTAAGATTACACTCAATAATGAACACACCTTTAGCATCCCCATGATTCTGGGTGTAGTTCCTCTTCCAGTGTCATTTCTTCCACATAAAAAACACACCGACTCTTGTTCCTTGCTCTGCCTCTGGATTTTCCCCTTCTTGGAATAATGGCATTCGGAGTCTTCAGACCGTTTATAAGACTTTGTCCCCTTTTCCTTGTCCTTTATTTTCTTATTCACCATAATGATTGTGGGTTTGTCTCACCCCATGTCCTTATCTACCTGGCGAATTAAGGTCAGAAGTTTTGACAGACTCTTCTCATTGTTGTTCATGTTAAAATTGACAATGAAGCTAGAGAAGGTCTTGGGTCCTAATGATAGGATGAGATTTGTACGCAACTCATCCAGAAACTTAATCCCTAAGATGTCCAAGCGTTCAATGTAGAAAAATAATCTTGACTACATGAGGCCCAACTAGCATAGAATCTCCAAGCATAGTTCTAAACAAAGCGTTGGAGATCTCATATCTCTCCTATCTCACCTTCTCTTGGTAGAGATCCTTAAGGCGAGACATCAAACTATACACGTCCATGTTTTTATATTGCTTCAAGATATCATTAGACATGGCCAATGGCATGAATCACTGGAAATCTGTGGCATCATCCATGTGTTTCATATAGAAGGATCGTTCCTCATCACTGGCCTCCTTTCTAGGCGCAACTGGAATAGCCTCTTCCAGCACATACAATTTTCCTTTGTGGCGAAGGATGACGCATAAGTGCCTCTTCCACTCTTGAAAATTGGTGTCGGTGAGAAGGTTTTCCTCTTTGAGTATGGTTCACAATGACATGTTTGAAGTCATTTTTTTCTGTTTCTACAAATTAACATGAGAAAAGTGTTAGTACTTTATTGTAAAATTGAGATAAATAAATAAATTAATCCTTATTAGCCTCCCACTATTTTATCGAAATCCAATAGCCCTCACCATTTAATTCGGAATATTCTATTTCCTGAATATTCTAGTGTCAAGGATCCATATTGCCCTTCGAATTACCACAACTATGGTTGGTCAAGCAACGTAAAGGGTTTTAGGTAGGCATTCCAAATAACAACTACATTAACTCACAGCTCCTTGATCCACTGAGTGGACCCCCAATCCTGAAATCCTTTTATTTTGGATTTCC
Organism: Viscum album; assembly: GCA_963277665.1. Lineage (NCBI taxonomy): Eukaryota > Viridiplantae > Streptophyta > Magnoliopsida > Santalales > Viscaceae > Viscum > Viscum album. The sequence continues at coordinate 1,892,043,148 of OY728135.1, forward strand.
TCAACCTTTACCACTTGATCACACCAAGTACTCTTGTGGAAGTCAACCCTTGATGTGAACCAAGTCAAGTCAACCTAAAACCTTGAATTAAAATTCCCCGATAATTGAAAACACCTCAACTAGTGCTGGTCAATCACTTTGAACTATGGTTTAATTCTAACTAAGATCATGGAAGGCTATACCGACTTAATATTTCTTTGAGGGATTTTATCCTTATACGTAAATTTCCAATTTATTATATTTTATTACATTATTTTTCATATTAAGTGGGATATGCTTATGTGATTAACCATGTCTATGATAATATTTACGTATAAGCTAGTTTTATTTTAGTTCCATCTTGTATGCTCATTTAATTCATTTATTGTGAGACTGTGACAACACACCCACAATAAATAAACCATGAAACTAACAGAAATAAAATAAATGGTATGATCATGAGTGTTTTCTATTTTTTAGTTTATCTATAATTTGATAAAATATCTCAAGACCTAGGGGAGAAACACCTTAAACCTTTCAGGTTCGTGTTAACAACTTTCCACCTGTCCACCATTGTGTCTCCTGGGATTAGTTTCACCTTGGCTCCTGACTTGAGCCGCCTCCACCATCTTGGGAGTTCAATCCATTACATATGCATTTATCTCACACGCAGGTGAGGGGTAAAAAGGGGGTTTTAAATAAAATAATCCTTGTGCGCACATGACCTACATATTAATGAGGATAAGGCCCACATGCCAACAAATTTAATTTAAATGAATAAATTAAAAGAAACCATTCACATACAATGGTCTTGGTCTAGCTCATGATCATCCATACATGCAATGATTTTTATGCATAAATAAAACTAGCATTCAATTATTAAATTTTTCTTGTTTAAGATAAATCACACTCGAATCAATTAATTTTCTTTAATTAATCAATCCTTTTATCTCAAACCCCTTTATTAATTTCCATGAGATTCTTATCCATCATAATTTTAAACAAAAAAAGTCATTTAAAATTATCCTTCTACATAACTTGTACCTTGGAAGAAACCGGGTGAATTTCCATTCATTACACAAATGTTAAATTAAACACACATATATAAAACACCTATCACATGTTCTGCCTCAGCTTTACCCCTGCACTTTGGTACACGTCTCAAGGGTTTGTATAATATAATAATAAATTTTAAAAAATCTGCGTAATTTGGATAAGTACACGACATGTAGTTCCGACTACATAGTGTGTAATTTTTGTTCACTGTCCATCTGAAGTACATGCCCGGGGACATGGCGTGTTGATGCACTTTAGAAATTTTTGGAGTACACATCATGTTCAGTGGGACACACACCATGTACTTTCCACGTTACACGGTTTCCAGCTGGCCAAGCCGTGTATGGGGTACACGGTCCAACCCTAACCCGAAGGGACTACATGCCATGTTCAGTTGGACCACATTGCGTGTAATATGGAAACCATGTGTCACCTATTCATGTTCAACACACAGTGTTATAAATGACTTATATAGGATCCAATATATGGCCTGATTTGGCGGATCATTCAATTCATTGAACCTAGACTACACAGCGTGTACTTATGAATACACGCTGTGTATTCTGGTGTTGTACGGCCAGGAGTGTTTGGAACCTCTGAATGAGTTCCCCTATTTTATTTTAATCAAAATTAAAAGAAAATTTTATTTTTTTAAGGTGAATGAGAAACAATAGGGGAGGAACAGACCTCGAGATTCATATTTTTAAGAATGATTAACTTGAACTGAAACAACTAAATTATTAAATGCGTAAAACACCAATGAAAAACTAAATAATTATAATCAATGATATGACTGCTCTGATACCACTTGTAGGTTTTGGGCGTAGTAGAAGCACGTTGCTGGGTTTGCCCAACATTAATTTTAGCGTTAACAACGAACAATCTAAGATCTGTCATGATGTAAAATGCCGAATCTTCGGAATAGAATGAAGAAAAAAAAAACAAAAGTGGGAGTTCTAGAACCATAGAGGTAAGATCATCATATGTTGGTTATAATTAATTTAATTAATTGACAAGAACTACCATGATGAAATTCTTTCTTCATTGATGTCTTTGGTCACGATCTGGTGTGATCCATCATTGCGTTGTAGAATTCAATTGTAGGATTCATCTAGCGATGATCCACACGTGCTCCAAGTATCTCTGGATGTCTCCGAAGGGATCTCTAGGTGCCAGCACAGAAGAACCTTCTCTTTCGATGTCCTCCTTCGACCTCCTTGATCCGATGGTGGTGGATCTATCTCGGTCTTGAGAGCATTCTTGGAGGAAAGAGTTATTTCAACCTTGAGAGAACTCTCCAGAATTGTTGTGCACAACGATTCTACCTAGAAAAGTGTTGGGGTTGTGAGTATATTTATAATATGGTTTGAGGTTATAGAGTTATGATAATAAATAAATGTGTTACACATTTTATTTATTTCATTAACTCTTATTGAAAACCCCCATGTCAAATGATTAATTCCTTGACATACGCCCACTCTAATTATAATAAATATCATTTAATAAAATGATATTATTTCCTCAAAATCTCGACTAGAAAACTACACATCGTGTAATCATTAATACCCTACGTGTAAACATTTTTCATAAAACTACATGGCGTGTATATTCAATATACACAACGTGGACTTTTATTTTCCATTTTTCTTTACTTCCTCCACAACATTTATTAGCCCTTTAGCAGTGGCTATTTATTTCTTAAATAAATGTAACTACCTTACTCACTAATAAATATATATTATTTTGTCAACAATATATTATATCGAATAACTAGTGTCAACATAAATGAGATCAGGAATCCTTAAATATTTATTAAACCACAGTTGGGAATAATATTTTTTTAACTTGTTATTTTAATATTTAACTGAGATACATGGACACAATTAGTGTATGACCCTCTTGGACTATTTCTCAGTGGCATTAGGCGGAGCCTTCTTAAAGTCTAAGGTTAGTGTCTAGAAACATGCCAAGGAACCCATAGAGAAAGAAGTTAACACCAAACTGACGTGTCACCTCATACGAACACTTACCACGTAATATAATCCCTTTTTCATGATATCTCGAATCATGCGGGTTTCATGCTAGTGCCATCAACCCATGTGCTTGATTATTATTTATTTGAGTTTCTGGAATTGAACTCACCCATTCATTACTGTGGACATGGATTTATTTAGTCCATATCAATTCCATAAAAGGGCCTAAGATTTCTAGTTCTGTTATGAAATAGAAGGGGAAAATAATTTCTCACATTATCTATTAATGCAGTATTACTCGTGATGCACCCAACGTGTCATACCTCGCTGTGAACAGTGTGTTGTCACAGTTTTCGTCAATACATATAAGTGCGTGAGTTGTAAAACCCATTAATAATAATCTTAATTTCTAAGGACCAATACACACATCCACAGATAGGAACATCCCATGAAACTATGAAATTTGGATTTCCTACTGGCGGGTCTCATTCTCATAATATCCTCCTGGATATTACCAATGACACACACCATGAGAAGGTGCCCTAGAGTTTTAAGAGTCTTCACCCCTAATGGCCTGTATTATTTGTGTCCCTCAAATAACATCATCCGAACATAGAACATATATTTAAGAATAGTGTTATAGAAATTCTTGTTCTCATCATAGTAGGGATTCACTATGACCCTTTAACGAAATAACTATCATTAGGAAATTATCACATGCATTGTCATGAATAAGAACAATCAAGATGTGATAAGGCTTTTATTAATGAATAAAGTACAAAGTAGTTGATTCTAGGCCACCAACTCCAACAAAGTAGACACAGATCGTACCTCGAATCATATCTTGACCACCATGATCATAACCCTCAGCTTCCTGGAGGTGAGCTCTCCCCTATCCACTTATTCCCTATGGTTGGGGTGGACCTCCTAGTGGAGGTGGCAGTAACATATCAAAACTCCACCCACCACCAGATGCACAAACAGCTCCTCTGCCATGTCTGCCTGCTCGCTGTGGACCGCCTCGATCAAATCTCTATCTCTACCTAAGTGGTCCTTCGACTGTCTATTGATCATCCATACGTCGGGTCGAACAGTCACGAGCCATGTGACCCTGCCCACCGTTTGTGTAACACTTCCCTCTCCTGGCATGTCTGGCTCTGTCTTCGGTGCTCCATATAACTGATCCTAAGACATGCGGTCGTCCACCTGTAGGTCTGGTCCTGTTGTACCTCTGCGACATCTGTCTACCGCCAGCTGAAGAAGACTCTGATACATATCGAATAGTGGAGGATCTCGTTGCTGGAGACTTCTAAATAAGGAAACTCTCCACTACGTGGGCTCTCTCTAACACCCCCTCCTGCGTCAAGATGGTATGTGAGATCACAGAAGCCCCGATCTCTCACCTGAGTCCCTGCTCGAAGGTGTGGGCCCATAAGAATGGGTCCTTCACCTTATCAGTGGAGTAGCATGAGAGGTATATGAACCTCACTGCGTACTGAGCTACAGTCATGCTGCCTTGCTGCAAATGAAGTAGCTCTTGTATGTGCACTGTGCGAAGAGTCACTGGGACAAACTCTGCTCGAAACAAGCTCTTGAAGTCTTCCCAGAAAATTGTCATCTCATCGTGTACCTGGAGCATCAAGCTCCACCATCTGCCTGCTACTCCCTATAGAAGGATGACAACAAGAATCACCATGAGGTTTGCGGGTGTCCCTACCAATCGAAAAACTCTCACCACAGCCTCCAGCCAATCTTCAGCCATCTGCGGGTCTGTCTCTCCCCTGAATATGGGTGGCCTCGGGTGATGGAACTCATGGAACACGCTCAAGTGACATGCACCGTATACTTCTGGGGATGGTGGAATTGTTGGCCCAATGAGGAGTGGTACCATTGGTTCCTCCGCTGGTGCCTCTACTGAAAGATGTCCCTACACCGAGGCCTCACTTCTCGGTGGACTATCAGTGCGTAAAAATCTCAAAACTCTAGCGGGTTGTCTCCATGGAGGTATCTGGAAAAGAAATAGGTGTTCTACGGTTAAAATTTATAATTGGTGAGATGATCTGGATGAGATGACATAAAGAAAACTTTTGAAAACACACATGCAATCAGTGTTTTCATGCACTGAGTCAGAAATCAGAAGTCAGGGTCCTAGTGTATGGATACGTCGGCCACCGCACCAACACTGGACTCCATGATCTGAATACCACAATCACTACACTTAACACTATTTCTTCACAGAAAAGATCAGAGTCCTATGTTCTGTGGTAGAACTGACTCCTCTAACACCAATATTTCACGAACCACTCCCCGGGGCCCATGCCGTGACTACCCCAAGCCTGCCTTCCATAGGCCGGGGGTTGAAGACTAGCACGAAAGGCATATTTCCTTAAAACTAGGAATGGATTGCCTTTATAACCTATAAAAACGCACTTCAAGATATGAAAAAGAGTAAATTGTATAACCAACAAGTGAGTACAATAAGTAAAAAGGGGCCATAATACAAGCCCAACTTGAAAGTGCAAGTATAATTGAAAAGCGCATACAACTAAGGAAAAAGGAAAAAACAGCTACACATTCTTCCTTTGGGTTCTTACCTGAAGGGTAGGTAATGATCACCTCCTCAGAAATCCTCATTTGTTCGTCTCCTTCGTGTACTGAAACACCGTATGGTACACCTCTGGGTACCATCCAGTCCTGGTACTCTCAGCCTCGATCAGCCCATTCTTTCAGCTGCATCCAACACAATGAGGTGCTGGCATAGCCTATGCAGGGTTGAGTATAACAATACTCAGTAGGGACCACGAGACCCTCTAAGTCTCACAAAATACAACAAGGATAAACCATAATGAAATTAATTGATAACATTAATTAGTTATATTCACATACATATACCTAATTTATCAAGTGATCCATCTCAATCATGAAGAAAACATAGAAAAACTGACGTAGATCAACACAGATTTTATTTACATTATCGAAACCTCGGCTACTGGAGAACTCATGCTCAATCGAGTACAATGGGCCTGCCGCATCATACATAGGTGGTTCCCACTAACCCTGGACTGATAAGGTACTCCTCCTGTTGAGTATCGTGGTTCTGTTGCATCACACAGAGGTTCTCCCCATCGTGGGTCTGCCGCCACACCCAGATGCTCCCCCTCATAGCCTCCATAGGTACTCCTCCTATCATGTACCATGGGTCTACTGTGTCACCAAGCATGATCCTCCACCATGGGTCTATCGCCACAACTAGGCGCTCCCAACTGGGCCAATTGAGTCACTCTGAGTCAAACGGTCAGTAGTCATCAAGTCTCATCCAGCTACTAGGTTCCCGCACAAAAGCTCTCAGATCTTTGGTAGATCCGATCCATAAGCTACTGGTCAGTTTTCCACTATCACGAAGTCCTATGAAGAAGTATCCCAAAGGTCCGCGACATCATAGGGGTCTCAATGCAATAGACGACACGTCAATCAGACACCCGGTCTGTGAGTTATTAGCCTTTTAGTCCTGCGGGCTTGGATGGATTCGTGCATGATCCAACATGATCGTATCTCAACTATACCCCAAACCCCAGTGGGGTATACTCAAAGGGACAGACATACTCCAAGATTACCATCACCACAGACGGTTCATAAAAAGGACATCCGGTGCCAAAGATATGGCCAGAAGAAGGTAGAGGGTCATAGTGGGCCTGGGTCTAGTCTGACCTGGTCGGATCGATCCGACCCGACCCAATCTAGGCCGACCTGGCCTAACCCGTTAGTTCTGGCCTAGCCTGTTGGGTGGTCCAACCTATTTGGTTCAGCCTGGCCTACTGGGCCCAGCCCAACAGGCCGCGAGGGAACAGACAGGTCGCGAGGGAACAGACCGGCCGCATGTCGGCGCAAGGGCGGTTTGGATCGAAGGGCGCCGCGAGGGGCCATCTCGGCCTGGAGGGTGCCACGAGGGTGGTTTGGCCCTGAGGGCTCTACAAGGGGATGCGACTTGGGGTAGCTCAGGTTGGAGGCTGGGGCCGGTTCGGCCAGGGCACCGTGAGGGCACATACTGGTTCGGCCGGGGCGCCGTGAGGGTGCGTGCCGGTTTGTCTACGTCGCTGCGAGCGGCTGGAGGGCTTGCACGATTGGGGCGACTCAAGAGAGCGGCGGTCCGGTTCGGCCCGTGGCGGCGCGGGGCGCGTAGAGCGCGCGGACGACGAAGCCGCGGGGTGCGCGGGGTGCACGGAGGCGCGGGGTGCGCAGACGGCGGAGCTGCAGGAAACGCGGGGCACCCGGAGCCGTGGGGTGCGCGGGGTGCATGGGGTGTACATACGGTGGAGTCATAGGGTGCACAGAAGACACATGTGGCTTGTCCAGGGGCTGCGTTGGGGGCGCGCCGGGGTGGTGGGGCCATGCGCCATTGCCTTTGGCATGACTGACAGTGGTGCCGACTGCCGTTCTTGTGCTCCTCCCGGTAGGATTTCCTCCTTCTCCCTCGCGAATAACACCAAAGGAGATCAGCGGAGGGGTCGGGGCATGTCAGTTTGGCCTGCACCCTCTGCAATTAGAGTGGTAGAAAGTGACTCTACTTTATTCACAGACCAAGAATGAGGATAATAATCGAAAAGATTCAAGAATTCGATAATAACCCCCTACCTTGTTTGTTGTTCTTCGGCGGTGTCACGGGGAAAAAGATGGAATGTTGGGAAAAGATAGGCATTAGTGTCATCAGCGTTTTCCCCAACCATCGGTTTGTGCATCGTCTCGTCTTAGTTGAATACGTCCTACGTCGGAGGAATTCCGGAGGAAGAAGGTCGGTGTCGGGGTCGGTGTTCTTCGTTAGTGGAGCATTCTTCATCGGTGGAACGCATTATTCGTGGAGGAAGCATTCTACGTTGGTGAAGCTTTCTCCCAAGAGTTCCTCCCAAATCTATAAGGCCAATCCTTTCCCCAATTTCACCGTGAAGGAAAAGAAATAGCCAACATAAAAAACAATTGATAGGATTTAATTTTATGTTGACACATAAAATTAATTGATAGTATTTAATTTTATGTTGACACATAAAATTAATTAATAGATTTTAATTTTATATAGACACATAAAATTAATTAATAGAATTTAATTTTCTATTGACACATAAAATCAAATTGAAAGCATTTAATTTTATGTTGACACATAAATTTTAATTGAAAGCATTTAATTTTCCGTTGACACATAAAATTAGTTGATGGAGTTGAGAGGTTTCCTCTCCCCCCCCCCATTATGAGGTATAAACCTCTAGTGGTCCCCACCACCATAAATCATTGGAAGTTAAGGTGTGGTGGTCCCCACCACCATAACCTCCCATGGGAGGTTAAGGTGTGGTGGTACCCACTTCTAACATCTACTTGGGTTGTTACAAAAGATAAAATAAAATAAAACATGTGTTTATTTTACTATATTGCTTCTACAAAAAACCCAAAAACTAACTTTCACCCTCGACCAACTCTCGTCAAGGGGAAAGTATCTTTAAGTGAAAATTGACACTTCTAGTTTAATGGTGCCCTCATATTTCAATTCAGAGCACTAATTCAAAATTTAGAAAAACCCACTCGTATGTTTACTAAACGTACCTAAACCGAACTTCAGAAATTTATTCCAGGCACACCGGGCCTCAAAATCATGCGCCGTCAATTTTTGCGGACTCGTAAAATTCCCATGTATTTATGAAAAAAAAAATTTACACGAAACTTCAAGGTCTTTACACTTCTCATCAATTCCTCTTCCTCCCATGTATCATGAAAACCATAACTATACTTCCAAATCACAGATACAAAAGGTATCATATTCACAAAAAGAACCTTTTTCTCAGAATCATAAATCCCATATAGATTATCTATCATGTATACATGAGGTTAGAAATCAAGATATTCTAAGATCTATACATGAGAATAGTCAAAAAGATACCTCCTGATACATGACACATCACGCATGTTTTGGATCTATGTTAACTACTATGGAAATGATAAGTGGTATGAAACATTTCCCACCCACCCAACTATCTCAAAAGGAACCATAATCCTCAACACAAGATTTCTATATTTTCCAAGATGGTAGTGGCACAACTGAGTAGAAACCCCCATGAACACATATTTACTAACTAAAAAAATGAAATGTTCATGAATGATGATTACCATATGATTTATACATGAATTTTTCCATTAACATTCTCTAACAAATCAACTGAATCCTCACCATCATCATTTGGACTGAACTCGGTCCAACTAAGGAAGATTCACCAATATCTGACCAATATAATGATGATATTAAAGGATTTACATAAAAAGACTCAAAAGAATCCATTTTTTATTGGACTAGTAAATTTTGTTGAAGGAAAACTCAAGCAGTCCCAGATGGGTTTCCCATGATCCACCAAAGTAAATAACTCACGATGTACCATGTCTTCAAGAATATATATAGATTACTATCTATATCCATCAATATGTAGAAGATATGTTGTTCTTAAATGTAACTAGGATCACATGGCCTCATGGAGGTATCTCTATAAGTGAGAAGTTATATAGGTATCCCTATCACAGACTATAGTAGGTGGAACTCTATCCAATCGACAATCTCTTGTATGTAGATATGTTGGAAGCCATCAACGTTGGTTCTATAAATAATGGGTATAAAGTGATCAGATTTGGTCTGTATATCAATCACAAACCATATTATATTATTCCCTTGATGGGTACATGGAAACCCAACCACAATGTCTATATAAATCTCATCCCACTTCCATGTCGACTATGGAAGTGGAAAAAGTAAACCCAAAGGTCTCTGTTATTTGGTTATGACCTATTGGAAAGTATAACAATGAGAAAAAAGTTAGATATATATCAACCATACTCATCAACTATAATCATCATTTCGCATCATATACAATATTTATTGTTCCTAGGTGCACCAGCCACTGGGAATTATGAAAATCCCCCATCACATCCCCTCTCAAAGGAAAAGTCAAAACAAAATTGTCCAAAAAAAATAGGATACCCTCTGAAGAGAATGTTAAGAAAGAAAAGGTCTATGAAACATAAATAGAGACCCTAATTTCATGGAATTAATAATCAAAATGTTTTTCCTGAAGAATCATCTCGATAATAGAGGAGTTAAACTATGCACCCACCTAAAAAACCTCATAATAATTTTGTTATAATCCCAAATGCAACTGTGTAAAGAGAGTCATAAAATTCCAATATTTGAAAGATTATATTATTTAATAGGTTAGATGTTTCCAAATAAAATTATCATCAATAAAATTAGACTTCCTAGGGGTATATGAAATGTTGAAATCAAAATAATCTAGGTACTCAACCCAATGCATCTATCAGAGGTTCATATATTTTTCAGAGAAGATATAACTCTAGTTTTTGTGACAAGAATAAAAGGTAAAACTTTCACAAAAAAGTTAATTCCACAAACTCTTAAGAGTATGAATAATGTCTATGAGTTTTATTTTATGGGTTTAAAAATTATTCCCATGTTTCTTAATCTATCTAGAAGTATATCCTATCACATGAATACCCTAAATAATGACAAAACCAAACCCTAAAACTGGTGTGACAATGAGGAAAAAATAGCCATGCTCAAACTATAAAATAGCCCAAACTAGTGTAGAACTCAAAATAAATTTTGTAGAAAAAAATACCTTAAACAAATTTCACCCAAAATAAAATCTCACAACTTTTAGTGTGAGAAATTTCATCATAGAGGCCAACTTCATGAAATAATTAAAGAACCTATGGTAATATCCTTATATGTGCAAGAATCATCATATATCAATGACATTGTGTTATTGTTCCCATGTAATAAAAAATTTCATCTTCTTAAGATCAACTAAGATACTATTTTTGGAAACCAAATCTCCCAATAACATCACTTCCCGAATCTAGAAACATTATTTCAAAAGATTCACATAAAGTAAGTGATTTCATGAGATTTCTAGAACTTCTCTCACATGGAGCACATATTCCTCCTCATCCTGAGAGTATAAAAGGATATAATCCACAAATAAGACCATTAATAAGTCAATATAATCATGAAATATCTTGTTAATCAAAATAACAAAAAATTTAGGAGCTTTGGTAAGGACAAATGGAATAACAGTTTACTCATAATTTCCATAATTACTCCTAAAGGTGTTCTTCTGAATGTTATGATCTTTTATTCTATAATTTTTATAACCAAATAAAATATTAGTTTTCAAAAAACACTTCTACAATTTTATCTGGTAAAAAATATAATCAGTCTACAAAAATAGATATTTATTCTTTAGCATGAATTAATTGATTTTGAGGTAATAACTACATATAAAAAGTGTTCCAAAGATTTATTCATAATGAAAATAGGTTCTTTCAATGGGGTTATACTAGGGGGTAGTAATTTTTTTTCTAGAATATCATTCAACTAAGATTTCCGACTCTTTAAACTCCACTAGTTCCATAGGGTAAAAAAGAATAGACATTGGATGAGTACCAAGTACTCAGTAACTAAAAAATGAACCTCTCTTAACAGTAGAAATATAGTAAAATCAGAAGGAAAAATTCTAGGAAACTCAATGAAAACTTGAAAGAGTTTATTTATCAAATATTCTGACTCCAAGTTAAAATAAAATAGTGATATTGACCTATATAACTCTTGAAAATATTGATTGGCTCTACCTGACCTTAGGTCCCATTCCCCCTAAAAGACATGACACACCCCATCAAAAAAAACATAAGAGATATATCATAGATAACATTCAATTCAAGCCTTATGGGAAATCATCCAATCCATCCTGTAAATTGTTTGAAGGGGAATCATTTTGAGAACCAAAATATTCCTGGTAAGTTCAATCTCTAATAGAGAGAAAACAAACTAGGGACATCAATGACCCCACATTCTCTTCATTTTGAGAGGTATAGCAGTATCCATTACATAAAACAATAGCTTCATAGAAAGGATTATTAATTTCAAAATTTGAGATGATATAAATGAGTGAGATGCATTGGTATCAAATAAAGTAGTCACTAAAGATAAAGGTATAGTGATGGTGCCTCTCATAGTCACTGGACCCACATATACTTCATCTAGAGACTCTTCCATTATATAAATAAAATTCATTCCAAATGTGTGCTATTGGAACCCATTAATTATTAAACCATATAATTACACCACTATACCTTTTAGTAATAATAATCTCATTCCACTACAATGATTTGAAAATACATGGAAGAACGTCTATAACTGGAATGAGTGACAACATGAACTATAGATCTTAGGCGACTTAGTGAAAACCTATTTCGAATTCTCAACAAAATAGAAGATAGTGAAAGGGACTCTACCACGATCTATAGGATTCCTTGAAGATTAATATTTTATTGAACCACTATGAGATTTATCATTCTTTCTCATTTATTTAAATGCACTCACAGAAATTTCACTAAGAGAAAAATGAACTCCTCTCAACCCTAAAATTCCAGCTATGTAAAACTCAAATATCAATGATCTATCTAGAAAATCAACACAAGGAGTGTGATTTAATAATAAAACATATGATGAGATATAAAGTTGGAGAACCATCTCAAACCATTGAGCCCTAATCCTCTCATTGGACACAACCTCAGGTAAAAACATAAAAAGTTACACAAAATGGTTTAACTACTATGTCATGATCCTATCACCCTGCTGGAGGTTGATAAAATCCATATATTTTTACAAAATCACATATTCTAGAAATAACTAATCAATGGAAATAAAAATATATTCCTTCTACTATAATACTTCAAGATTATTCATCATCACCATAAATTCCACCATATTTTTATAGACCCCTCTAGCTTAAAGGTAGAAAATTGTACCTTAATATATTATAGAATTTAAAAGAACATTAAAAGAAGTTCAATATTTTTCAACCAATGCTGGTCCACTTGAGGTACATTAGAGATGTAGATAGCTGGTGGTTTTTGGAGAAGAAATTATTGATACCAATATCTAGATTCATCCTTTCTAGGTTTCACTATCAAAGCCTGAACATGAATGGGTGTAGGGACATCTCTCAAATCATGTATAATGCACACAACTATCTCAAAACATTTTTGTAGACTAGAGTATTTTTGTCTTTTGTTTACTAGAATCTTCCTTCTATGACATATTCAAATTTCTCGTCAGATTTATAATGATACACAACATCAATAGATAAAACTAAATGCATTTTCAAGGATAAAAAAATCATTAACTCAAAAAAGAGATACAATAATCAATTCAATTAAGAAAAAATTCAACATTTGGATTTCTGCATACTCAGATCAGAATATTTGAAAATTCTATTAATCGGATAAAATTATTCCTCAAAGACAATTTTCCCCATATAAAAATGGTCACATAAGGCTCGTTACGATGAGATATGGTCATAAAATCACTCGCAACTACTTCTTAATACCCAAAGTCTATCATATTGTCTAATAGGAAAACCTAGAATTGATACCAACATCAAGGGAAGACAAAAAAACCTCCCTTTGATACCACTTTTTGATGAACAAGATGGGATAACCCATTATTTTAATACCTGACATGGTCCTAGCATAAGTGTAATAAGTTTCCTAATCCACATGGGTTGGATACTAATACCTTGTATCATATGAAGATAAAGTGGGAACAATATTTCCATAAATAAGTGAAACATAACATAAAAATTTGGAATTACCAACACTACTCATGGATAAAGTACTATAAATAAATAGGTAAAATAGTAAAAAAATAGTACACCATCAAAATACACAACATATAATAAGAAAATGATTAGAAAAACCATGTAACTAGTTGAACAAATATACACTGGTCACAACCATCACTCCAAGAATCTCAAATCAAGAACACCTTCCCCCTCAAAGTTGTCCTTTACCTATTTATGGACATGGAATGTGGTATACTATAAATGACCAAAATAGAAACTAGGGTGTGATCTAGATATCCTAGTAGGGACTCACCAAGTGTTTGATAAGAAATAACATAACAATACACTACTAATATTTTCAATTTAAAGAAATCAAGGCATGGAATTTCATTTACATATTTTCAACAAAAGATACTTTTATAATCAAATGGATGATTAATATATTAAAATATTCTTGAATAAATATTTTATATAAAAATTTTATATAAATAAATTTAAATGAATAAAATAGTTCAATAATAAATGGTATGTAATCATAAAATCCTACATATCATAATAGCATATAATAATCTCAATGATATATTAGTTTCTAACACTAGGATCTTCACACCACTCAATTACTGATCTAGGATCAATGTGTGCATAATCCCTTAGTTTAGGCCATCAATACTCAACTCCCCATTAGGGAAATCATGCTACAGTATGTTTATGTCAGTACTTTTATCATCAATCCATTTCTAGAGGGTCAGATTCAAGAATTTTTATCCTAATTACCCAATATATTCTCAAGCTTATATGTGATTCAATAACTCAATCATTCAATCAGTCATGGAAAAATCAAGCATTCCAAATCAATTCAAATTACAATTACCCAATTTTGGTTCACAACATGCCTTTCATACTTCAAAATTTAATCATATGTTTTGATCCTTTAATCCCCTTTTAAATAATATTTCAATTTAAGAAATTTATGGCAAGGTTCAACATCAAATAATTTAATGAAATTAATTTTCAAATCAATAAATATTTTTTTTTCACAAATACTCATAACAATTTCAATTCAATTAAAATTAATGTTTTTCTTGAAATTTTGAAAACCTTTAAAAAAACATGTATCATCACAAATATGTGTTTTTAAATCTTTTAAAAAACTCATTTCCAAAAAACAAAGAAATTTTGGGTTTTAATTGTGGGGTAAAGGCTTATAAACCCATAGACCTATAATCAATTATCAAAACAAAAAATGTAATGGGAAACATAAATGAAGAATGAAAGAAAATAAGATCAACAAGAAAATCCTAGAATAATATTAATAAAAAAAATAAAAAATTCGTTATAAAAACATTAGATCACACCACTATCAAATAATGGTGGAAACGATAAAGAGGAAATCATAAAAAGGAAACTTGTTGGAGATCAAATACCAAACCAAGATGTTTTTAAGGGAATTAATTGACTAAAAATTTCATGGTGTAGCCCTAGGGGTTCCAGGGAAGAGGATTCATTATAAAAGAAATTGTTTTACCCTATAGTGCATAAAAACTCACTAGGAATAAGGAATTACTCTCTTGAATAATTTATTCATGACTCGAATATCCTAAGTGGTGTATACATTGAAAAAGGAATCCCATTGAGTTAAAAAACATGATCTTGACTAATACATGTCATTTAAAAAATCATAGATTAAATATTATTCACATCATAAAAATGATTTATGGATTATGTTGAGTAATGGATTCACATTAGTGTGAATCTTCCCTATAAGAAATGCACATCTAATTCATGAAAAAATATCACAAAAGGACTCCAACTCAACACGAAACCAAATAGAACCATTTAAAACCATAAAAAATTAATACATATACTCTATTAATTCAACCAAAAACAAAAAATATAAATTTTAATAAAAAAGGGATAAGAAATACATAAAATAAGGTAATGAGATGTTAAAAAAATATTTATTAACATTAGAATGTCATAAATATAGGCATTCATATGATTTAGATTCAAAAGTTTCTAGTGAATATTTAGAATTTAATAGAAAATAATTATATAAAAAACTATAAAATATCCAATATTTATTTTCATTGTTTAATAATTTATAAGAAGCTTTTTAGGTAAAAGTCTAATTAATATTATGTTAGATATTTAACAAGAACTATTCACTAATTCAACCTATAAATATTTAGGTATATTAAATCCATTTAACATTGATATAGTCATTTCTATAAGAGTTATATTTTTTATTTCAAATAATATATTTTTATAAGGTGATCTAGGTGAAGAAAAATGAATAAAATATCCACTTGTAACAAAAATTTTCAAAATATTGATTTAATATTTATCCACCTCTATCACTTTAATATAAATAATTAAATTAATTTTTTATTTTTAACTAATTTACCGAAAACACAAAACTTTTCTATAGATTCATTTTTATGTGACAAGAAATATAACCATGAATATTTACTATAATCATCAATAAGAACAAATGAATATTTTTTTCAAACTAAAATTTTAGTTTTAATTGGTCCAAAACAATCTAACGGAAAAAGGTCATGGGTACTTACTATTTTTAATTAATTTAATAGCTCTAAATATTTATTTGTTTTTATTTTCATTCATACAAGAATAAGAAACGTGATATTTGTTAAATTTGAGTTTGGTAATCTATAGAGTATTTTTATATTTTGATAGTTTGTAAAACAATATGAAATTATTATATTCACTTATCATATACCATAACACATCATTAGTATATATAACATTAATACATAGAACATTTCTATATTCTAGATTATAGCAAATAATTAAATAAACATTTTATTTTATTTTAGCATAAAATAATACAATTAGTTTAGAAAACTATGTATTCTTCATTTTTTAATTTTACAACCATTCCATAATCGCATAGTTGGGAAATACTAATTAGACTATATATCAAACCCTCTGTATTTTAGACAATAGAAAGAATGAAATAATTATAATAATGACTTCACGAAATCCTATAATTATTCTATTTAAGTTGATTTTAAATTTTAACAATTCCTCTAATATTTATATTGTTTGATATAATGTTTTTTGGTTCTTCAAACATGTTCATGGAGTTTACACTCTCTATGTACCAAATTTTATTTATGAGAATTAAATGGAATTTTTCTAATAATTAGTTAAAAAATATTTTTAGTACCCATGATAAAATGGTTTTTATGGGATTGGTAATCGAATTTTTCAGTGCCCAAATAGATTCTAAAAAGTTATTTTTAGTTAATAAAAATTATATTATTATAGTAATAAAATCATTGTATATCCTTGAGATTGTAAAAATAATAATGAGCATTCCATTGAATAATTTAATTTCATTATTTATTTAAATCATGTAACAATTGATATGATTACTTTAGAAACATTAAGAAAATATTTTATATTTCAAGTATTATATATCATAACCTAGTACAATTATTACTGAATTTATTTATGTAAATTATTTTAACATGGATTTATTTTCCTTGAAAAAAAGTATAATATTCATCCTTTAAAATAAAAATTTCATTATTATGTTTCCTATTACATTTTGGATTAATTTCTATATCAGTAGATACTTTATCATCAAAACATGATCCTATATTCTTATATTTCTATTTTTCATGAATAATAATCCTATTTTCCTTAACAATTTTTTATTTTTTCATTATAATTCCTTTTAAAACTCACCAAATATTACTATACCTCTTTTTAGGTTTTCATTTTAATCATTTAGTTTATAATAATAATTTTTTTTGTAGTAAACCATCCCCAAATATTCAAAATTCTGTGTCGGAAATCAATTACATTATTATAATTACAAAGAATCAAATCCCGAAGAACCAATAGTTTTGTAGTCTTGGTAAACTAGATACATAAATGAGTCTTGTATGATAAATGAATACACTAATTACAAAATTATTTTTCTTCTTATTTATAAATAAATAACTTTAAGGATAACATTATTCCATTTAGTAAATACCTATATATATTTCATAGTATTCTTCGTGGATTCCTAGGAAAAAATATAATTATGGTGAGCTCGAATGCTCAGAAAGAAAAAAATATATAGAAAGAAATAAAGAGTCAATGATACTAATAAATATGGAATGGTAACTAACTTAACAAACATACCAAGTAATAAAAAAACTAAGAAGGAAATGAATAAACAATATAGAAATTTTTTAACTCGAAATACTTCCCATTCTAACAACTAAATAAAGAAAAACCAATATGGAAAGGTAATAAATAGAAATAGATTCCATTTAATCAAAGAAATAAAATGAAATTTATCCATAGTTATGTCGTTGAAAAATATCATGGATGAAAAATAACAAAAAATAAATGAGGGAAAATTATTAATTATTGGATTCTATATTTCATAGGTATATAAAACCATTACCATAAAGGGATAGTTTAACTATTCAAATTTTCAAAACTGAATCATCCCATGAGACTATTGATGCATCAAGATGATTTCATTAACATGTCCCCAAACCATAGGGATTTCCTTAAACATTCCCCAACCCACATATTTCTTGACCAAATAATTCTTCATATTTAATACACAATATTCATTATCAAATATTAATATTTAATTAGGTATACATATTTATAAATAATAAAATAACTATCAAATTAGACAGCATATGTAAAATGGTATATGGTATAGGCAATAGTAATATCCATGATAAATTAAATGGGTAATTTAGGGGAAATTCAATGTTGAATGATGATAGTAGATTGAATATTTTCAAGGAGAATGAAAAAATGAATCAAGGAAGTGAATCTGAATACTGTCCTTGGATAAATCATTAAAAAACCTTCTAGAAAAAGAATATGGGTAGTTTCAATACAAAAAAACTCCCAAGTGGATAAAAAAAGGTTATTGTAAATAATGAATATAAATATTATAAAAAGATATTTTAGAAACATTCATGAGGAATTTTTTTTGAAATTTTTTTTCCTTTAAATTCACTTTTTCAAACATTCTCTTCAAAAAGTAACCTTTTAAAATGGGAAATGAATCTTCAAAAAAATAATAGTGAGTACATTTGTATATTCTGTATGAGGTACAAAAACATTCCTTTTGCATGGTAAAAAGGTTGGAGAAATTTCTTTATGGGAAAGAGATAAGGAGATTCCTTTGAAAACATGTGTAATGAAAAAAGGGTAAAAATTTACATATAAAACCATTTTTGAAAACATTTAAATAAAACATGGTTTTTTGAGGAAAAAATGTTCTCTGACTAAATAGAGAAATAAATTCAGGGTTTCTTAAAAACATATTACCAAACACATTGAGTACCAATGAGTAGAAAAAAGGGTACTAATACTTGATAAAGTTCCTTAATAAGCAGAGAAGATTAAAAATAAATGGTTTATTTAACAATTATATAATAATTTCTGAAATATAAATTCATGTTCTAATAATATTGAATAAAAGGAGATGGTAAAATAAACCATTGAAAATGATATACCATCAAAGTAAAAATAAATAATTAAATATAATATGTGTATAAAATTTAAATCCACAAAATAAAAGATAAAATATAATAATATATATTGAAAATTTATTAAAAACATAATCTTATAACACTGAAGATAATGACGAAGTAATATAAATTAATGAAAATAAGTTGAGTTATGAAATTATTTTCAACATGGAAATTTTTAACTCAAATCCCCTTAAAATAAATAATTCAATTTGAAACTCAAAATAACATGAATAAATATTTATTCATTATGTTACATGTCATGGTGGTAGTATGTACACTATATATAATAAATGTGGTGCCCAATAATTAAGTATGCCTCATAGAATGAAAATGAGAAAAGAATCTCTTATCTTGTGTCTGACTTGTCTCATGTGAATTTATATTAATAAATAATAAACTTGTGTCAATTATTTAATTTATTGAGAACCTTTTTCATTTTTACAATATATTTTATTTCACTTATTACCATTTTTTATTCAACTACTAAATAAATTATGTTTATGTAATGTTTTTTGACCAAAATTGTTTAATGTATCAAAAAATATTTGTTGGGTTAAATATGGTAAAAGGGGTCATTATATAACATCAAAAATAATAATAAACAAGACATAATTATCATATTTATACATCAGTTGTAATTTTAAATCCAATCATTAAATATGGGTTTGAAAAATGAAACAATGTTAAAATCATAGGGGCAGTATGTTGTACACACGCATAGGTAACGTTCCCATTTTTCAATGACCATTTAGGAAAGAAGGTAAGAAAATTCAATATTTATAGAATAATAATTATATCATTAATATAAATTTATATAATCATTATAAGTTATATATAGGAAACTTGTTATGTAAAAGTGATTACATCATGTCGAGGAGGCGGTAGTGCACACATCCACGAATGACGTAATCAGTTTTTAATTGTGTGAAAGGGTAACAAAAAAATGATATATTTTATACTTAAAGAAAGATAATTATTTCATTAAAATCAGATATATTTTTTATATCTCACATAATTTTAATTAAAATGTGTTATCATTTTTACAGAAAATGAAAAGTATAAAGATATGTGTTATAAAAGAAATAAATAATCTTAAATAAATAATAAATATGATATATAAAATATACAAATATAGTTTCCATCATATTTACCACTGTGAGAGGTGGTAATGGAAAAATTAACATTCATATTTCCATGAGGCAGTAGTTCACCATACACGTAAACAATATGTTAGTTGCCCATTATATGTAGGTGTGTATAAGTGTAGGTAAAACCCTTAGCATAAAACATCCTAGTATATTAAATAAACAGGTGGTTCTATATAAACATGGAATAAGAATACTTTAGAGAGTGGAAAATAGAAATAATAATAAAGAGCATTAGGAAAGACATTACCTCTTAATTGGATAACTCCTTTTGGTTTACCCCAAAATACTTCCTCAGGCATCTTTCTACAAAAATGTATGCTTTATAGAGGAAGGCATGGATGTTGTATAGATAATTGATTAGATATTGGCTGAACCTAACTGGCTTTAGAGGTGTGATCTAGTGGGAGGAGAAGAGGCCTTTTATAATGGATGAGGAGTGGCACTGGTACTATTTTGAAAGAATAGAACCTAGACAATGTTTTTTTATTGAAAGTGAACCAATAATGCTAAAGGTAGATACAAGGGAGGATAGGGGATAAATACGAGAATATAATAGATTTTGGAAAAGTGTATATGTTTTTAGGCCTTAAGTTTAAGGTTTAGTCCCTTATTAAGCTTATTTTAACCTTAATCGTTGTAATTAGTTTTAACTACTTTCAATAATATTTTTGGTCAAAAACTAAGTTGAACATATTATAAATTATAAATTATACTAATTTGAAATATAGAATAATTTTTTTAAAATTCTAGAAAAATAATGACAGAAATTAATTTAAATTTAATCGAGCGGATGTGATGACAAGACATTGTTGTGCCCAAGTGATTGCATTTTTTGTCAATAACTAGTCAATGAGTGCTAACTTATGAAGTGGGCTTGAAGAGTGATAAAGCTTGAGGTATTATGGTTGATGAGGCTTTACAGAATTCAAACGATTATAGAGCTGATCTTAAGTTGAAAGAACTTGTCTCAAGAAGATACAATGTCACAACATTGTTAAAAGTCAATGCATTATCTTCACAATGCATGAAGAGATAAAGGTGAACCATCCACAATTACTAAATGGATGAAGTGGTTTGAAGAAGATCATGCACTATCTCTTAGTGCATGTGGATTTGAAGATGATCCAACCTCATCTATGATTGTATTGATGAAGAACTTTGAAGATCAAAGTGATTTATGATTATTTGTTGATGAAGATATTTGAGAGATTCTTGAGAATTCTATAGAAGAAGAAGAAGAGATGTTGGAGGAGATATATGGAGTTCATATGAAGATGAAGAGGAGAAGTAGTACGGTTTGGTATTTTTGTACTTGGTTACTTTGCTTTTATACAAAGTACCAACTATGTACTTTAACAAAAAATAAGCCAACCAAGGAGGCCAGCTGAGGTCCCTCACCTCAAGCACTTGTGGGACCCGAGGGTCAACCGCGCCCAAGGAAATTCCTCAAGGCCAAGGCCTCCCTGAGGAATGGTGCGGGCCGTGTGTAAGCCCGCGGGTGCCATACGGGGATGAACCCGTGTCGCATGGGCGCTAGAGCGCGCCCGAAGGATGCCGAGTAGGCGCTAGAGCGCGCCCGGAGGAGCATAGTGGGCGCAGAAGTGCGCCCGCAGAAGAACCGGTGTGGGGCAGCACCAGAGGGGACAGAGGAGATTTCTGAGCCGACGGTGGGAGGTGGTAGTTGATAAACCGTGGAAAAACTGACGCGCGTTTCGATGTGGGACGAGTTTTTTGAGACGCGGAGCTGATCTGGGCCGTCCATCTGATCCACATGTCATCGCGGCCGCACGATCCATCCGCGGCGCCATGATCTAATCTCGACTCTCTGAGTTCATTAAACGATGATCCAACAGTGCTGGAGTTGTCTCCTACCTCTCACTGAGTCAAGGACTTCCCGTGACACATCCCACAAACTAGAGGCACCCGAGCGATGAAGAAGAAGCTCCCGACCGCCTCTGATGGAGTGAAGGCCTCCGTTGTCTTCGTCTCTCCATTACGAACACATGCATGCGTTAAAATTCGCATGCATGAAATGAGATGAAGAAATTTGAGGGAGCCTGAGGCAAACGAAGCTACCGAGGGTGCACTGCTCATTCGACGTGCAAGAAAAGGCTCTGCATGCATTCATAAATGCATGCACGTGATGCGTACACCAAGATTGAAGGATCCCGTGGATGAAAAAGAAAAAGGAAATAACAGAGATTTCCGGAATATCTCATCCGCATTTGAGGATCTCAAAACGCCGCAGATCTCGGGCCTTCAAAGATTTGAACCCCTCGGTTTTGATCAAACTCCTTGCCAATAGAAGAATCTGTCTGAGGCCAAAGAAGCTTGCTGCTAATCGTCTGAGACAAGGAGTCCCACGAAGCTCCTAAGACTAGCGAAGTTCGAAGCTTTGTGCAACACTTGCGCGGTAGAGCAGTGCGAAGCCACCTGAGGCTTCGTGAGTTCGTTTTTGCACAATCCCTGCATGAAGTAAGTAAGGAGGAGGCCTCCCTATGCGCTCCCTTGTGTGACAGGGAAGAATCCGACCTTGCGCGCCCACTGGCTGCATTCTTGCGCGGTAGCAAGTGGCTGCACCCTCTGTGCCCGTGAACTCACGCGGAAGGAGGAAGATACTTTACCACCTGCGCGGTATGAGGAAGCTGTCGCACTTGCGCGGCTGTTGCACTCAAGCACCTATGCGGCAGAAGAAGGTTCTGCACCATCTGTGCGGTAGAAGCCGCTCCCACACCCTGAGCGGTGGTTGACAGGAGTTGGCCACATCACTTGCACGCCCTCCTTTGAAGTGGGTTCGGGTGGAGTGAATCCCCCCCACACACATCTTGTGAGTAAGTGTGCAGGAAAGGAAGACCACATCTCATCTCTTGGGTTGTGAGGGTGTGTACTCAAGTGAAGAAGAAGGGAGTGAATGTATGCACATGCATACATATTGAATATAAGTATTGGTAAGAAAGACCGACAAGTTCTGTTGGAGTTTGTTGAAGCTACTTGAAGAATTGAACAACACATTTGGAGAAGAGAAGTGGAGCTGTGAAGAAGAATATGCTGTGAAGTTGGGGGGGTTTAACCAACTTGTATTTGGGGGGTATAAACAATTACAGTGTAAACATCTTCTGGCATAGTGAAGAATCCATGTTGGGGAGTGCAACCAACACGGCAAGGAGTAGGTCTTTGTACCGAACCTTGTAAATCTTTGTGTTCTGTGCTTTCATTATCACTACACCACCAAAAGAGGGAAAAATTCATAAAAATTTATCACGGATTCACCCCTCCCCTCTCAGTGATCATAATTGATCCAGGAATTTCAAGTGGTATCAGAGTGAGGTTACCTTTGTTAGGATCTACTTCTGAGAAAATGGACAATCTGAATTCTGTTAATAGTAGGGGTGTTCCTACATTCGATGGAAAGAATTACCACAGCTGGAATAATCGGATGTTACCCTACCTTCTATCTCTCGGCCTTGAAGATAGAGATGCAGCCTCATTTGGATTCCCTCCTCTTTCTAATGAAGCTACTATGACACTGGATGAGAAAAGAAATATGGATGTTGATGGTAAAGCTCAAAATGCCATTCTTATGTCACTCTCAGAAAAGGTATACACAAAAGTCATGGGACTCAAGAATGCTAAAGAAATATGGGACAAATTGGAAAGCAGTTATGAAGGAAACATGAAAGGTAAGGAAGCCAAATTAAAAATTTGGAGAAGCAAGTTTGAAGATATCAAGATGGTAGAAGAAGAAAATTCTGATGATTATTTCACAAGAGTCAACGAAATTGTCAGTAACATTCTGGGATTTGGAGAAAAGTTGGAGGACTCAACTATCGTTAAAAAACTAATGCAAAATTTTCCTGACAGGTTTGACCCCAAAGTCTCAGCATTAGAAGACAGAGATGATCTCTCTCTTGATGAACTACACAACATTCTCATTGAATATGAAAAGAGGAAGATCCCAATATTCAAGAAGAAGATCAAGGATGAGATGGCTATTGAGGCCATGAGACAACTCAAGATAAAAGATGACGAAGTCTTAGAATCAAGTGAATCTGACAATGAAGAAAAGGATGAAGATTTCAACAAAATTATTTCTCTTTTATAAAAAAGGTTTTGAAAAGATAAATTCAAGGGAAAAGGGAAATTACCACCGAGGTGTTTCAACTGCAATAACATCGAACACTTTGCTATTAACTGTCCCAAGAAAAGATTTATTGCTCCAGAAGTTGAAGAAGAAAAATCACAAAAGAAGAAATGGAGTAGAAACCCAAGAGAAGGAAGAAAATTTGGTTCAAGAAAGAAAAGGTTCATTCCAGGTGAAAGAAGAATCTATGTGAGAAAATAAGAAGAATCAGACTCCACTTCAGCCAGTCAATCAGAAGAAGAAACAAATTTTATGGCTCATGTGGAAAAAGGGTTTGATACCTGCAGTAGTGAAGATGATGAAAGTGAACGAATAGAGCTTGAACACTTGTTAAAAGATGAATTAGAGGCTTGCCTTGAACAAAACATCAATCTCAAGAAAGAGAATAAACTGTTACAAAAGGAAACCAGAAGGATGATTGAGGAGTTGGAAGAGTGTATGAAGAAAGAGACACTGTACATTGATGAAATCAAGAGACACAAACTAAAGACAGCTGAGTTGGATAAGATAGAAAAAGATCTTGAAGAGAAACTTCACCTCAAAGAAGAAGAGCAGCCAGTGACACAGTCCAAGTGGATTGAAGCACATAATAGCTTGATAAAGATGAGAGAAGACTTTAACAAGGATATTGAGGTCAAGGAAGAATCATCCCATGCTGGTGCTCAGAGGCAAGTCAATTTACCACTAATTAAATCTCAAAATACATCTGTTATCTCTAACAATTCAGGTCCAAAGATGAAATTGAGACAAACATGGAATACAAAAACTTGTGAAAAATCATCTTCAATGGAAGAAAGGAAATCCCCAAGAAGGACTACTCAAATCTTGGATAGGAAATTACAAGATGACTACTATCAGTGGAGAAGGTCAAGGTTTAGAGGCTACTGCTGGTGTTGTGGTGTGTTTGGACACAAGGCCTATACATGCTGGTATAACATGTCTCTTCCAAGTATGAGGCATGATTCAAGGGGGAGATATCCTGAAACCCAGAGTATATTATAGAAAGCATCAAAAGTTCCAATTCAAAACAAATCTGACTCTCTGGGTGAAGCTTGTGGAAGATGTGACCAACAAGGTCATAGAGCTGATAAGTGTAGAACTATTCTTCCTGAACAAAGAGTCAAAGACATGAAAGGAAAAGGCATTCAGGAACCCAATGATGAAATCACATGCTTCGCTGAAGTTGCTCTAAAATCCACCAGTAAAACCAAGTCATGGATTCTTGATAGTGGATGCTCATCACATATGACTGGTGATATAAAAATTCTATGCAACATAGAGAGTCATGAGGGAGTAACCATGGTGTTTGGAAATGATTTTTCTCTGAAAATCAAGGGAGTTGGAAAGGCTATTATTGAAACAACAAATCTAAAATCCAATGATGTGTTGTTTGTTGAAGGATTAAAGCACAACCTGCTGAGTGTAAGCCAATTATGTGATGATGGACATGAGGTGTTGTTCCAGAAGGATTCATGCACCATAAAGAGATCAATGGATGGAAAAATCATCACTCAAGGAAGAAGAACCACTGAAAACCCATTTCAAATTGGTGAGTCCATCAATTCTTGTTATCTTAGTTCTAAAGATGAAAACAATATCTGGCACAGAAGACTTGGCCATCTGGGTCAAAGAAGCATGAGTAAAATTCTGAAGTACAACATTGTACGAGATCTACCAAAATTATAGAGAGAAAGAGATGAAATTTGTGACACATGTCAGAAGGGAAAACTGACCCATAGTTCACACAAAGGAGTAGATATCATGTCTACTGGGCCTCTTGAACTCATTCATATAGACATATGTGGACTGATGAGATAGAAGTCTACAAGAGGAGATCTCTATTTTATAACCTTCATTGATGATTACACTCGGATGAACAATGTCATGTTCTTGAAACACAAGTCATAAGCAATCACAATGTTCAAAAATTTCAGGAGGCAGGCTGAGAAAGAACTAGGACTCTATATCAAGAAAGTGAGATCAGACAAAGGAAAAGAATACACTTGTGATGCTTTTGAAAGCTATCTAGTCAAGCATGGAATCAAGCATCAATACAGTACACCATATACTCCAGAACAAAATGGAGTGGCTGAAAGGATGAATCGAAGCATAGTCAAAATTGGGAGGACTATGTTAGTTGAGCACAATATATCTATGTTTTTCTGGAGAGAAGCCGTATGCACAGCTATACACATACAAAATAGATGTCTTCTTATACTAGAAACACAAACGACAGCCTATGAAATGTGGTTTAACAAAAAACCAACTATTAAGTACTTCAGAGTCTTTGGCAGTCCTTGCATCATCAAGATTAAAAACATTAATCTGGGAAATTTTGAAGAAAAAGCAGAAGAAGGAATCTTCATGGGTTACCTACCAGATGGAAAAGGTTACAGATGCTGGAATAAGAGGTTGAAAAAAATGAGTGACTGCAGTGATGTCAGAATAATTGAAAACACCACCAAACCATATCCTGTGGATAATGATGACTAAAATAATGACACAACCTTGGAACAGAAGAATGAAGAATTAACTGAGCCAACACTAACTGCTGGTGAGATCAACTCTGAACACACCAGTGATGAAGAGGAAGGTAATGAAGATGGAAAAAGGAGATACAATAAATTGAAGAAACATGTCGACACAGAAAATGTCCTTGGTGACCCACAATCCTTAGTAAAAACTAAAAGAAGATTGAGATTGGAAGATCAGACTGCACTGGTTTCTCAAGTTGAACCACACACAGTGGCTGAAGCAGTTGAACATGAGGAATGGATACAAGCTATGCATGAGGAGCTCAATCAAATAGAAAAGAACTCCACTTGGGATCTTATGCCAAGGCCCAAAAAAATGTAATTGGGAAAAAGTGGGTTTTTAGAAACAAACTCAATGAAAAGGGGGAAGTTTCCAGAAATAAGGCCAGACTTTTATGCAAAGGGTATTCACAAATGGAAGGAACCAACTTTGAAGAAACCTTTGCACCAGTTTCAAGACTAGAAACTATCATAATGTTCTTAGCAGTTGCAGTACACATGTAGTAAAAGGTATATCATATGGATGTGAAACCTGCATTCCTTAATGGAGACCTTGAAGAAGAAGTGTATATAGAACAACCAGAGGGATTCGTGCTGGAAAAAGATGGTAGTATGGTATGCAGATTGAAAAAAGCCTTGTATGGATTGAAGCATTCCCCTAGAGCCTGGTACTCCAAATTGGATGGTTGTCTCAAGAGCATGAAGTTTGTCAAAGAAACAGTTGATAGTAATCTCTATGTCAGAGAAATGGCCACTGGTACTCTCATAGTCATTATCTATGTGGATGATATTATTTTTGCTGGTGACAAGGAAGGATTATGTGAAGAGTTTTCTGAGAAGATGAAGAGAATATTTTAAATGTCCATGCTTGGTCAAATGACATATTTTCTAGGATTTCAGGTGGAACAAAGGAAAAACTCCATATTTCATTCACAAGAAAAATATGAAAGGGACTTAGTGAAAATGTTCAGAATGGAGAGTGAAAAGGAAGTCTCAACACCCATGTCTGTTGGAACCAAGCTATGAAAAGATGAAGAAGGCAACAATGTTGATCAGAAATAGTTTAGGAGAATTATTTGCAGTCTCCTTTATATCACGACTTCAAGGCCAGATATAACATATGCAGTGACTTTGTGTGCCATATTTCAAAGTGACCCATAATAATCTCAATTATCAGCAGCTAAAAGAATCTTGAGATATGTGAAAGGAAACCTCAACTATGGACTCTTATACAAGCACAGTACAAACATAAAGTTTTTGGGATTCACAGATGCTGATTGGGCTGTTGATTGTACTGATAGAAGATCCACATCTGGTGGAACCTTCTTTCTAGGAGAAGGATGTGTTAGTTGGTACAGCAAGAAACAAAACTCTGTAACATTGAGCATAGCTGAAGCAGAGTATGTGGCAGCAACACATGCATGTACACAGATGATTTGGATGTAGGTGCAACTAGCAGATTTGAGAATTAAAGCTGAAAACCCATTGAGGATCTTATGTGATAATCAAAGTGCAATTGGCTTGTCTAAGAATCCTATACAACATGCTAGATCCAAGAACATTGATATAAAATATCATTTCATCAAATAAAGGGTCGCTAGTGGAGACATCAAGTTAGACTACATTTCTACTCAAGATCAAGTGGCAGATATTTTCACCAAAGCTATGCCTACAAAAAGATTTGTTGAGTTAAGGCTAAAACTTCATTTTCATCCTTTTCCTCTCACTTTAGGAAGAGAAAGGTTCCTCTTTATTCCCTAAATTTATATGATTTTCTACTAACATGCAGGGAATTGAAGGAGATGAGTGAATCCCTTGAGGGGGATCATTGGTGGCTGAGTCAAGCAGTTATGCATTCTGGGAATGAATTCCCATTTATCCCTTTGCATTTGTTGGCCAATATGGAGGAGAAATCATCAGCACACTCATTGTGAAATTTTTTAAGTGTGCTTAGTAGTATTGACAACCAAATACAAAGGTGGAGATTGTTGTGCCCAAGTGATTGCATTTGTTGTCAATAACCAGTCAATGAGTGCTAACTGATGAAGTGGGATTGAAGAGTGATAAAGCTTGAGGTATGATGGTTGAAGAATCTTTACAGAATTCAGACGATTGTTGAGCTGATCTTAAGTTCAAAGAACTTGTATCAAGAATATACAATGTCACAACATTGTTAAAAGTCAATGCATTATCTTCACAATGCATTAGGAGAGAAAGGTGAACCATCCACAACTACTAAATGGATGAAGTCGTTTGAAGAAGATCATGAAGTATCTCTTAGTGCATGTGGATTTGAAGATGATCCAACCTCATCTATGATTGGATTGAAGAATAACTTTGAAGATCAAAGTGATTTATGATTATTTTTTGATGAAGATAGTAGAGAGATCCTTGAGAATTCTATATAAGAAGAAGAAGAGATGTTGGAGGAGATATATGGAGTTCATTAGAAGATGAAGAGGAGAAGTAGTATGGTTTGGAATTTTTGTACTTGGTTACTTTGCTTTTATACAAAGTACCAACTATGTACTTTAACAAAAAATAATCCAACCAAGGAGGCCAGCCGAGGTCCCTCACCTCTAGCACTTGCGGGACCCTAGGGTCAACCGCGCCCAAGGGAAGTCCCCAAGGCCAAGGCCTCCCTGGGGCATGGTGTGGGCCGTGTTTAAGCCCGTGGGTGCCGCATGGGGATAAACCCGTGTCGCATGGGTGCTAGAGCATAACCGAAGGAGGCCGAGTGGGCACTAGTGCGCGCCTGGAAAAGAATAGTGGGCGCAGAAGCGCGCCCGCAGGAGAACCCATGCGGGGCAGCACCGGAGGGGGGAGAGGAGATTTCTGAGCTGATGGTGGGATGCGATAGTTGATAAACGGTGGAAAAACTGTAGCACATTTCAAAGTGGGACGAGTTTTTTGAGACGCGGAGCTGATCTGGGCCGTCCATCTGATCCGCATGTAATCGTGGCCGCACGATCCATCTGTGGCGCCATGATCTAATCTCGACCGTCCGAGTTCATTAAACGCTGATCCGACAGCGCTGGAGTTGTCTCCTACCTCTCGCTGAGTTGAGGACTTCCCGCGACACCTCCCACAAACCAGAGGCACCCGAGCGATGAAGAAGAAGCTCCCGGCCGCCTCTGATGGAGTGAAGGCCTCCGTTGTGTTCATCTCTCCATTACGAACACATGCATGCGTTAAAAGTCGCATGCATGAAATGAGATGAAGAAATTCGAAGGAGCCTGAGGCAAACGAAGTTGCCGAGGGTGCGCTGCTCGTTCGACATGCAAGGAAAGGCTCTACATGCGTTCATAAACGCATGCACGTGATGCATACACCAAGATTGAAGGATCCCGTGGATGAAAAAGAAAAAGGAAATAATAGAGATTTCTGGATTATCTTATCCGCATTTGAAGATCTCAAAATGCCACAGATCTCGGGCCTTCAAGGATATGAACCCCATGGATTTGATCAAACTCCTGTCCTATAAAAGAAGTTGTCTAAGGCCAAAGAAGGTTGTTGCTGATTGTCTGAGAGAAGGAGTCCCGCGAAGCTCCTAATCCTAGATTAGTTTGAATCTCTGTACACCACTTGCACGGTAGAGCAGTGTAGAGCCACCTGAGGCTTCTTGAGATCCTTTTTATGCAATCCCTGCGTAAAAGAAGTAAGGAGGAGGCCTCCCTGTGTGATCCCTTGCGCGACAGGGAAGAATCCGACCTTGCGCGCCCGCTGCCCGCATTCTTGCGCGGTAGCAAGTGGCCGCACCATCTGTGCCCACGAACTCGCGCGGCAGGAGGAAGACACTGTGCCACCTGCGCGGTAGGAGGAAGCCGCCGCACTTGCGTGGCTGTTGCACTCAAGCACCTACGCGGAAAAAGAAGGTGTCGCACCATCTGCGCGGTAGAAGCCGCTCCCACACCCTGAGCGGTGGTTGACAGGAGTTGGCCACATCACTTTCACGCCCTCCTTTGAAGTGGGTTCGGGTGGAGTGAATCCCACACACACACATCTTGTGAGCAAGTGTGCAAGCAAGGAAGACCACATCTCATCTCGTGGGTTGTGAGGGTGTGTACTCAAGTGAAGAAGAAGGGAGTGAATGTATGCACATGCATGCATATTGAATAGAATTATTGGTGAGCAAGACCGACAAGTTCTCCTGGAGTTTGTTGAAGCTACTTGAAGAATTGAACAACACATTTGAAGAAGAGAAGTGGAGCTATGAAGAATAATATACTGTGAAGTTGGGGGGTTTAACCAACTTGTAATTGGGGGGTATAACCAATTACTGTGTAAACATCTTCTGGAATAGTGAAGAATCTGTGTTAGGGAGTGCAACCAACACGACAAGGAGTAGGTCTTTGTACTGATCCTTGTAAATCTTTGTGTTTTGTGCTTTCATTATCACTGCACCACCAAAAGAGTAGATCTGGGCATTAACCGGCCACAGAGGTTGAATTGATCATTCAAAGGGAACAATTTATAAAAAATTATCACTGATTCACCCCTCCCCTCTCAGTGATCACAACTGATCCAGGCATTTCAGACATGTTTTTAATATAAAAACATCCAATAGTTTGGTATGTTTTTAAAGACAATTTCTATGTGAAATTGATTAAAACAACCTAAATTATATTAATTCATAAAAATAGTATTTAATTAAATTTTGAAACCAATCTAAAAAAACAACTTATTCTTATAAATAAATAATAAGAAAAAGAAATTTTGAATTCAATATCTATATTTTTCGGTATTCATTAAAAAATGAATCTTCACAAAAAAATTCAAAAAAAATACCATAAGCTAATTTTTATATTTCTATTTTACATATTTCGTTTATATTTAAACATAATATTTATAAAATTGTGAAAACTTTGATTTATATAGGTTCTTCATTAAAAGGAACTAATAGTTTCTTAATAAAAGTTTGAGATTTTATGTGTAACATTGACTTTATTATAATATTATGTCTATAAAATCTATAAGATGATCCAAAACATGTTTTATTATGTACATAAAATATATATTTCATTAATATCATTCACTAATTTTAATTTCTTTAATTTATTAAGGAAAAAAATCTTTTGTGGGCATATAAATAATAATATTTTCATTATATTCAATTGGCTTGTATTTTAATTTCTAATTAATTGATAACCAATTAAATAATTTTGTATTTTTATAAACCATTTATTTTCATAAGTTATTTAATAATATTAATAACCACTAATTTAATGTCTAGTTTAATTTTTATTATATTAAATAATAATATTCCAATATAATATATTTTGGTTCAGTAAAACTCAGTCTTGCATGTAACACAAGCCATTGAAGAAACTCATTATTGCATATAACATACACTAACATAGTATCACATGTGTTGAAAATGATATGAAATATTTAATTTATTTAAAATATTAAATATATTATAAAGTCCTGGGGTATTATATTCCCTTACACTCTCGTTGTTACGTGTCATTCATGATATTGAATACAATATTTTTACTTTACATTTTCAGGGCATTATATTCTCCCCGCATCAATTAAATTGAATCCTAAAAATTTAAAATCAATTTTGATAATATATTTTTTGATGTTTATTATGTTGAAAACAAAAAATGTTATAAGGGTTAGTATGAAATACTATAGAAAAATATAGAGGGAAGTGCAAGGATGACATGGAAAACCATTTAACTAGGTTTCTAACTAGGATAACATCAGTGGAAAGTAGAGATCCGTACTTTGAAAAAAAGAGTAAATATTAATAATGGGAGATTGCAGTCATAAATCCCAATAAAGTAAATGATCAATGAAATATTGAGGGTATCAAAGCCATATATCTGTGATAATTTAGTAGACTATCTGTACTATAAAAATTAATGTATTAGGTAAACAATTTGTTTGGATCATTTACTGCCTACGAATACAAGGAAATATTATTTATTAATACATTTAAATTTCATAATAAAAAATTTCATCAATTGGTTGTTATTCAATAAAATTATAATTCATCCATTACCTCATGAAATGGTGTTCAAAAATTGACTTTGATCCATGAAGCACTAAAACATATAATGGATATCATGAGGCCCATAAAAAGAGTGAAAAGTGTAACTATTTCTCTATAACTATTCTACAAAGTCAATATGGTTAATATATTAATGTCTAAATCTAAAAATTAATACTATTGGTTGATCATTAATATTTATTTATATTTTTTAAAATAATTACACATTAACTAGGAAATTATGTAGGCCAATGGTAGGCAAAAATCCCTAATCATCCTTCATCCATGGGTTCAAGCCCCACATCCTTTCCAGAATTGACTGGATTTCACCCATTATAAAAGATATATTTTTCTAAAACCATATTAAAATAATTTTCAAATTAAATATAATGAATTTTCTTGAAATAAATTTAATTACTAAATAGACTTTTAACTAAGGTTTTCAATAAAACCTCAATACATAAATACAAAGTACATTTTATTTCAACACAGGTCCTTTGTTGGTCAAAGGATTATCTATAATATCATAGTCATGATTTCTAATAATAATACATTATCTTCAATCTAAAACTCCACAGTTTTAAATTAGGTTGTTCATTTTCAAAATCCTTTATATTATTTTTTAATGAAAATGTGAATTATCGATAGCATATCCCCTGAGAGTGTTAAAAAATGTTCACAATAATTCCTATTATCATGTAACAGGCTATCCCAAGTAAGGCTCAGAACACCTTGGTAGAGTTATTATTCCTAGGTAAATCTATACCAGAACCACATCCACTTATATTATACATAAAGGGATGTATTTATAGGAAGACCCACATAATCTATACTGTAACAAAATTTTAATTTTTTCATCTATACTGTTCCTCATATTCTACCTAAGGGTTTTGTTATCTAATATATTTTTTCCTAAATCTAGTCCCCAAGGTTACTACTAAACATAATTTGATACTAAATATAGCTACCTGACCCTAGATAGCTTGAATCTAATGTCTTCTATAAATTACATTGGCACGGTTACAAGGAATCAAATCACGATGGACCAATAGTTTTGAAGTCTTGGTATACTAGAGACATAATGAGTCATATATAAAAAATTAATACACTAATTACAACATAATTTATTATTTCATAGTTATAAAAAAATATCTTTGATGATTAATTTATTTCATATATTTAATCCTTGCATATCTTCAATAGTATGCTTCTTGGATTCATGGAGAAAGAAAAATAATATGGTTGAGATAAAATTTTCAATAAGGGAAAAATATAGAGGAAATAATAATTAATCAATAATTTAAATAATTATGACAAGGTAAACAACAAAAGAAACTAAATGAACGAAAAATGCATAATTATTAGAAACTATATTTCCTATGTACATGGAACCATTACCATCAAGAGATAGTTTACCAATTCCAATTTTCATAACTAATTTGTCCCATGAGACTACTGATGCATCGATAGGCATTCATTAACTGATCCCCAACCCGTAGGCCTTTTCTTAAATGGTCCCCAACCCACATTTTTCATGTCCAGAAAAATCATCATAGAGAATACACAATTTGCGTTGTCAAATATACATAATGAATGAGGTATATATATTTATAAATAATCAAATAACTATCAAAGTATACATTGTATGTAAAATGGTAAATGGTTTATGAAATAGTAATATCCACGACAAATGAAATGGATAATTTATGGGAAACTTAATTTTCAATGATCATAGAAGATTTAATAATTTATAGGGGACTAAAAAATGAATCATGGAATTGAATTTGAATATTATCCATGTCTAAATAAATAATATACCGTCTATAGAAAGAATAATGATAGTATCAATAAAACTAATTTATAGTAAAGTAAAAATAAAGGGTTTTAATTATTAAGGAAAAAAAATAATATGAAAATATCATTTAAAAAAATTCTAATGTAAAACATCATTTTGATTTGAAAAAAAGTTTCCTCGAAATTCACTTTTGAAAACATTTTCTTTAAAAAGTATCCTTTTAAAAAGGAAATTGAATATTCAATGAAATGATAGAAATTAAATCTATACTTACCATAAGAGGTAAAAGGAATTTACTTGTTCATGCTAAAAATGTTGGAGAAATTACTTATATGGAAGGTGACTAGAATATTCTTTTGAAAAAATAGTTCAAATAAAATAGGTTAAAAATGTATTTAACAAAGAATTTTTGAAAACATTTTAATAAAACATGGGTTTTAGAAGAAAAATTTACTCCAAATAATGTGAGAAATAAAGTAGTGTTTTATTAATAATATCATGAGAAAAAAAAAATTTGAGTGAAAAATAGTGGAAAATAGTACTAATACTGGATAAAGGTCATTAAGAACTAGATGATATTGAAATGAAAAGGTTTATTGAACACTTACATAATAATTTTCTCAAATGGAGATTCATGTGCTAAAAATCTCGAATAAAATGAGATTTTGAAATAAACCCTTTAATAGTATATAACATAAAATTAAAAATAAATCATTTATTAGATTATGCGTATAAAATGTAGATCTAGATAAAGAAATTGGAAATACATTATTAGATAGTAAAAAGTTATATATAAAATAAATAATGAATCTTAAAGACATAATAAAAAGTGATATAAAAATACAATTGTTGTAAAAGAATTAAATAAGATTAAAGACATAATAATTATGATCTATAAAATATATAAGTATATTTTTCCTCATAATGTCCACCGTGAGAGTTGGTGAATGAAAAATGAACAATCATCATTTCATGAGGCAATAGTTCTCCATACATGGGAACAATATGTTTGTTACCCATTAGAGGGTGGTGTGTGTATGTATGTGTAGGTCGAAACCTTAACAAAATAACATCCTAGTATATTCAGGATACTAGAGTATATATATAAAAATAGAATATTAATATTTTAGGGAGTGGATAATGGAAATAATATTAAAGATATTTTGGAATGATGTTACATCTTAATCGGGTAACTCATTTTGGTTTTCCCCAAAATACATACTTGGATTTATTTTTCCCAAATGGAATCATAAATAGGGAAGTGAGGGATTTTGGGGAGTGAATTGTGATGATATCCACCAAACCTATGTTTCTTGAGTGGTGTGAGTAAGTGGGTGTAAAATAGGACTTTTATAATGGTGTATGAGTTTCGCTTTTACAAAATTTTGGGAGAAAAGAAGAATAAAAACATTTTTTTATTTATTATTGAAAAATAATGGTCCAAATTCAATTAAAGGGA
Organism: Viscum album; assembly: GCA_963277665.1. NCBI lineage: Eukaryota > Viridiplantae > Streptophyta > Magnoliopsida > Santalales > Viscaceae > Viscum > Viscum album. Next base: position 1,892,079,423 of record OY728135.1, read on the forward strand.
GTATAGTGTAGAAACATGGGAATAAAATTTCGTTTGGAAAAGTGTATAGGTCATTTTATGCCTCAATTTTAAGGTTTTTTCCTTTATTAAGGTTAATTTAACCTTAATTGTTGTAATTAATTTTAATTAATTTCACTAATATTTCTTGGTCATGAACTATGTTTTAATCATTATAAATTAAAAATTATGCTGATTACCAAAATATAATCCATTTTTCTAAATTCCAATTACATAAGTGGCTGAAATTAATTTAAATTTAATCTCACCAATAGGATGACAAGGCAAGGTTTTAAAGTAAAAACATAAAAACGTTTTCTAGGTTTTTATAGATAATTTCAAAGTGAAATTGATTAAAAAAACCTAAACTGGTTTAATTTCGAAAAATATTATCTTATTAAACTTTAAAACTAATATAAACCAACATTTTTTATTATAAATAAATTATATGAAAAATATGTTTGAATTAAACATAAGTATTTTTTTCTATTCCTTAAAAAGTGAATATTCACAAAAAATGAAAAAAAATTACCCTATGGTACTTTTGATGTTTTTATTTCAAATATTACATTTATATTGAAATATAATATACATATAATTATCAAAAATTGAATTTAAAATATATTCTCCATTAAAAGGTGGTAAACGTGCTTTACTAAAAATGTAGGCTTTTATGTGTAATATTGAGTTTATTCTTATCTTATATCTATTGAATCTATTGTATGATTATTAAAAATATGTGATTGAATGTAGAAAATATATATTTAATTAATATCATTCACTAATTTAAAATAATGTAATTTATTAACTCAAAAACAATTTGTGAGAATAAAAATAATAATATTTCTTTTATATTCAATTGGTTTGTAATTTCATTTCCAATTAATTAATAACATATTAATTCATTTTATATTTGTGTAAAACATATATTTTCATACTTTAGTTAATACTATTCATAAACTCTAATTTAACAAATAGGAAATGTATTATTGTATTAAATACTAATATTTTAATAATATATTATTTTTTTCTAAAACTCGATCATGCTTGTAACACAAGACATTGAAGAAACTCGTTGTTTTGTACAACATACGCTATCTAAATATTGCATGAATTTCATCCTATATCATAGATTTAATTTATTTAAAATAGTAAATATATTAAAATGTCTTGGGTTATTATATTCTCTTATGCACTTGGAGTTACGTTTCATACAAGCTATTGAATATAATACTCCTACTTTAGATTTTTTGGGTGTTGAATTTTCAAAATCATAATCAAAGTCAGAGATAAATCTTGATTCACTACTAAATTTATTAGTAGTATTCATTAAATATACATTAGCAGGATACTTTTTAGATCTTTATTCATCACTTGAATTTGATTCATAATGAAAACTTCATCCACTAAAAATGTACTTGTGATTTCTTTTACCTTTTTTCTTTTCCCTCATGATTTAGTGTTGGGTATTTTTAATTGATTTTTATTTATTTCTAATTTCATAAGAAGTTTATTCTGAAACATCCCAATAATAATTTCAGTTTTCTTCCTTATTTTCTTTTTTATTATATTTTTAAAGATCCTTGTAAGATATTCTTTTGGAACCTTTCATTATTTTCATCAATTTATATTCATAGTTTACAAAATAAGAAACTACACCTTAATTTAAAAAAAATATCATATTAAAAATAACTATATTAAAAATTTATATTAGATTTAAATTAAATAATTTTCTTTTTCATGGTATCTTCATCAATAATTATCTTCAATTCAAATCCATATTGCAGTAGTGATCCGGCAAGTTCATCCAATGAGTACTCATTGATATTATTACTTTTATCTATGGTAACCTTCTTTGAATGAAATTTATTTAGTATGGAGATTAACACATTTTCAACGAATAATACATTGTCTACTGCTTTTCCAAGAGAACTCATTCCACTGTTAGAAACTTTTATTACTACCATGGGCCAAAACCATGCCATTATCTGTCGTGACCATAGCCAAAGCCTTTGACCAATGGTCTATATAGACTATGGGGACTACTTCTATTTATATAGTGTCAAATATATTACCATAGACTAAAATTATGTTTATAGGGCTCAACCACCTTTGGTGGATCATATCCATAGGGTATCTATGACCATAGTTCATGACCATGGACATAGAAATTAAAAAATTAAAGACTTCAATGATATCTAATCCCAATATTCTTCTATATTTTATCAAACAAAGTACCACTATAATATTACAAGATATATAGCCACACACACATATATATATGCTTCTATATGTAGTTTTATAAAATCATAATAATTATTTTAAAAATAAAATAAAAACGATAGGGGATCTTAGATTTATGACTATTATGCACATCAATATTAGTCATTTGTATCAGATAAAATGTTGAAATCCATGGTATACATGGTTCATAGATGTAGTCATTTCCCATAATCTTCTCATGTCATTCATGTACACTTTTCATATCACCATAGTCCCCTTTGACTATGACTGTAGGGGGCCTAGGATCATGGTCCTCATTTGACTTTTGTCATAGGATACCCTACAATCATGGTTTTAATGATTTTGGCTATAGAGGTGTGGCCATAAAATAATTTTAAACTAGTGTCTATTATAAATATTATTAAATCTATAAAACATTTGGTTTATAGATCCCTCTTTTCACATTCTGAAATATTGTTAGTTTTCTCTAAGAATTCCAATCTTAAATATATTCATCTTGTTTTTTCCTCAAAGTGTAACCTATAAAAAACTCCATATAACTTTTCCAATTATATGTTTTAAAACTTGAATAAAAACAATTATACTTTTACCATAATAAAAAATATTAATAACATTGTAATTAAAAAACATACTCTATAACGTTATCACTAGTCAATGGATTAGGGATAAAACAAGGATATTTATATGGTTTTACCATTATAGTCTAGTGGTAAATATTTATATGCTTATGGAAAGAATTCGTTATTTACTTAGAGTATTTATATTCATTAACACAAAAATATGGTGGTATCGGGGGAATATTTCCATATTTTGATTTATAAAATATAAATAAAATTAGAGTTCAACTAAAAATCATTATCACGTTTAAGTAAATGTGAAGTGTTCAACTATAAATTCATTAGATTATAAAATGAACAATAATAATATAATTTTTAATGTAGTTTTAATCAATGTTATCATATACCTATTTTGCGCTTCTTGGTACTCCTTGAAATAAATTATATCCACTAGAATACACACTTTGGAAGGGAGTGAAAACCCTATTTCAAAATTATCATTCAATAGTCCATGTAAAAAACAAAAAGTACTACCTTTTTCTTCTAGAGGCATAAAATAATAAATCTTACATTTTTTATTGGAGGTATAACAAAAAAACATGTACCTTTTATAGTTGAGGTATAACCGATAAAAACACCTCTTTTACTAGAGGTATAAACCACACCAACTTTCATTTGAAAGGGAAAATCATTAACCAAATACAATTAGAAATAGAAAACAAATATAGGAAAATAAAACTCTGTAACAAAAAAATATACAATGGAGAACAGTAGAATGGTGAAGCATCTAGATCAATTTAATAAGTAAAATTAATGATGTATCTTCTTAAATATTATCACAAAAATGTGATAGGATCTATAATAATAGTGAAATTTCAATAAAAAAAATGTTATAAGTATAATCTTAGTTAGTTATTCATTGATCATATGGTTCCTTCAATTTTTATTTATAGAGTAGAACCCAATGGTTAGATCCTCAAGGATTTCTAAATCCCATTTAATAGTTGAATCATCCGAAGTCTCAAAAAATTTTAAATTCCTATTGGTGCATTAAAAATAGTTTCTAAATATCATAGTAATGTCTTAATACATTAGAAGTAAAAACAAAAAGATGCACAAAACACACATAGACAGACAAATATATAAAAGAATCTATAAAAAAAGAATAATTCATGATGAAAAGAGTGTATTTTCTCAGACACTCTAGTTATGTATTTCAAAAACTATACATTCATAAAAATACTTAACTGAATCCACAAAAACGAAAAAAAAGTAATATCATAAATTTAAATTAATATAATATAAGAATCATTTAATTTTAAAAATATAATAGAAACATAATGTAAAATAGAAATAATATGAAATAATATGAATTTAAGTATGAATAAGAAACCTAGATATCCTTAATATCCTTTAATTAATATTAATTTATAATCAATATTTTCTGATATTATGTTTCTAGAAATAAGAAAATTGATTTTTTCATAAAAATTTAATTTTTACTTTTTATGACATCTTAAAAAGTTCTTATGACTTTAAAATCAGTTTCGTAAGACTTTAAAATCAATATTATATGAACATTACGATAGATTTTAGAATAAAAATATAAGATTTTTAAAAAACTATAAGTCTTTTAAAGGCCATAAGAAAATATGTAAGGCTTTTAACAAAACAAAAATAACCTTATACTTAAAAAACTAAAAATTCAAAAGATAAATGTTTTTCATAAAGGTTAATGAAAATAACCAATACTTAAAATAGATACGTAAATAAAAAATATTGATATAGAAACTCAATTAGAGTCAACATTATTTTTTAAAATGAATTCAATCAAAAAAATTAATCAAATTTTAAAAAAATAATCACATATTTTTGTAATATTTTATTTAACAGAGGTTCATAATTATCCAAATAAAATGAATTAAATAATAATGAGTCAACTCCAAAAAAAAACTCTAACTATCTCTTAAATTATCAATATTAAAATATAAAACACTAAAAAACATACTAACATCATAATATGTCAAATATTATTTAAAATAAAATTCATTTTAATATATTTATTTATCATGAATAACATTAATCAATTGATTTAGAATTTTAGGATTCATTATAAACATTCTAACGATTTACACATTATTTTAAGTCCTTTTTTAAATCATATTCTATAAATATCATATAATATTTTAAAAGAAAACTAAATCTATTAAAAGTATTTTTTCCTAAAATAATTAAAGGTTTAAATGATGATTTTCAAGGAAATATTGGACTTAAAAAATGATACATTAAAACCTAGGATAGTATCATTGAAATTTACTCCCTATATATTAAGAATGTATTTTGGTTCTTCTTTATTTGAAATTCACTTTAGGTTTTCATCATTATTATAACCATTAAAAAAAATTTAAATCCTTGATTGTTAATATATTATTATTAGTTATAATAAATAATATTAATGAAAAACTTAAAGAATTTAGGTTGGTTATTATCAAATGGAGAAGTGGAATAATCGTGATGTAATGACTGGGATAAGATAATGTCGTATTAAGTTTTAATATAATTAAAAAATCATAATAAAACCCCAAAAAATTATTATTATTTCATGGTTTTTGTTTCAGTAGGGTTAGTATCAAATACTTGTCATTTTATTATGATTTAACAAAAAAAAATTAAAATTGAGAATGTTGTACATGAAAGTCAAAACAGAAAATGAATTCATGCCAACAATTTATTATTTCTTCAAATGTGATAGTTTCAAAAAGATAAATAAACTACTATAAAACATCTAGAGACAATTTTTTCAGGTGATACAATATGGATATAAATAATACATAAAATGTTAAATCACTAACACACTGCTTCTACCTAATTTAGACGATAATGGAATACATATTCTTTACCACAACTATATGTATACCATGTTAAAATGAGTTCACAACATCTTATTTCAACATAGAGAAATATTTAATCTAATTTTATAAATTTTTCTCTAATATATTATTAGGCACAAAACACTCTCTTATAAAATTACATGATAATTGAACACACACAAATAGATCTAAAATTATATCAAATATGGAAACCAAGTACTGATTATCATTGTGATCATTTACAAAAATTATGTTCTAAAAACTTGAGAGAAAAACTCCTTATTCATGGTCCTTTTATAAAAGAAATATAATAGAGACAAAATAACAATCATTAATATGATCATTTTCTATTATTTCATCTAAAACAAAGACGATATATACTAGAAGTTGGAATCATCCTCGAGAAATATGGATTATAATATTGTTCATAATTATTTTATAGTTTTTTCTTATTATTTATGAAATATTTAATCTATAACATTTGTTTATGAATTTAATTTTAAAAAATAGTGTTTTATTATTTTTTATAACCCCATAAACTATATACTTGTAATCACTTTTTATTCCTTCATTAAAATAAGGAAGACCAGGTTATGAATATATTAAAAAAGATTTTCTATAAAAATATTATAAATTCCTTTAAAAAGTAAGTATCTATTTGTGTGATCTATACATATGTATAATTTAAGGGGTATATGAAGAATAAAATAGGAAATTATGTCTAAAACACTATATATACTTAATGTGTTTTATCACTTAGTTCTGACTACCTTCATTTTCATGATTTTCAATTGACCCCCTATTGAAATTTATGGTAAATATATCTAGGAAAATATAATTTTAATTAAATTATAAATTAATTTATTTATACTATGAAAAAACATCATGCAATAAAATTAGGTAAAAAGCGACTTCAAATTTTCTTTTAGAAAATAAAAAATCTTAAATATCACCATTATTTAAAATATGTATGCTTTTTTTCAAACATCCAATCAAATAAAAATTATTTTTAAATAATATTTTCATAATCATGAAATTAATATAATTTTGAAAAGAATAATAACTTATAAATTATTATCTCAATCAACTTATTTCACAAAAAATTATAGACACTCGTAATATGTCATCATCTCAATATTAAAACAACCTACCTATAAATCACCCAAAATGTAATCAATTAAAATTTATTTTTAAACAAGACAATAAAAATATATTAAATTATAAATTATTATTATTATAGTTAATTAATACTCCAATACTAATTATTTTAAAAATATCAAGAATTTATTTTTGATTTTTATTAATCCAAACATCTTACAGTTTATGGGTTTCTTCAAGAGCTAAATTGTGTCATAAAAGAATAAATCACATAAAATAAAATATATGTTGATGTCCCTAATTTATCATACATAAAAATATGAGTATCAACATAATTACTTTTTATTAATAATAAATGACTCAGAAATTCCTAACCTTCCAAACCCACTACAATAACTTTAGTCTCACAATACATTAACTGAATTACAATTTTTTTGTCTACCCGTTGAGTCCCAAAACAATCTATTTTTTTTTTAAAATAAATCCCCAAAAAATATAGATGGATAAAATTTTTAAGGACACATATCAGGGTTTTATATAATTAATTTGTGAAAGGGTATCATTGGGGATAAGGAACATCATTCAATAATTGGAGAATCATGAATAATGTTTTGGGATAATTTGAAACTTTCGAGAGCTTATTTATCGTCAATAATGAATAAATTATTCATTCTAAAATTCTTACAAAAATATAACTTAAAGTATATATAATTTAAAGATAAAAAAAATATTAGATTGAAAAATATTCTCCTAATTACTCATATGGAACATATTTAAATGAAATATAAAACATCATCCTAATTAATATTTGAGATAACTTATGAATGAAATTCATGCATTTCATACAAATATTTAATATGAATCACTAATTATATAACCATATATAAATAGATGGAAATTAAAGTGGAAACGGAAGATAATGGAATTATAAATAATTGTAAAATAAATTTTGATTCCATCTTTACTCACCATAAAATGTTAACCCACTCACTAAATAGTTTCAATTAATGTATCCTGAAACCTTTATGACAATAATAAACTACATGTGTGTGAAATGGAACATGAAATGTGTGAGAATTCTCAACTTATTAGGATACCTCTATGAGAAACTAATACACTAATATTATTTCTTCATGAAAGTTATTTCTCATGTCATGTAATAAATGAAAATATATTTTTACCAATTCATCTCTATAGCATAAACAGAAATAAAATTGATATAATATATCCAAATCCCATAGATTAAAATGTCTAATAAAAAATAATTTTTTATTATTACTAAGACACCAAGATAATACTACCTTTTTAGAGCCCAGTGGGGAATAACCATGTTAAGGGGAGAATCCACATTACCTAAACTCTGAGGGAAAATGAAACACCTTAGTTTTTGTAAGTAAATCAATTAATATTTTTAGTTGACTTTTTTCTCTAACTTTCTCTGAGGGATAATTGATTGTCACCTGGTTAAGGTTGAAAATTAGAAATCCATTTATAGTAACCATGATACATTGAAGAAATAATACATTAGGTATTGTATAATTTGTTAAATGGTTAACTAAATCTTCATAATAAATATTTTGTGTGTGAAAATAATCCAAATTAATAAATATTCAACTCTAATTTCCTAATAATTAATTAAATAAAATAATTTAATTGATTTAAGAGTTATAAAATATTTAAGTATTGATTTTAAAAAATGTTCTGTAATTTAAAGTTTACCTATTATTCTTATGTTAGGAGAGAAATTATTATTTTTATCCACGGTTATTATTATATTAAATGAGATAAAATATATAACAGCATAGTTTAGGTGTTGGTTTGTGTAATCTTGAAGGCTAAGGATGTGAAACCCCTTCCTTCACTATCTTTGTCCTCCTGTTATATATCCATCATGAAGGTTTTTCATATACATGTAAGGTATGTCTTATCATTTTCTTCCTATTATATTACTTCTACTTCTATATCCTATACTCTTTCTCAAACATATAAATGTTTATAATTATGTATTTTTATATTTTTTTGGGTTACATAAAGCCATGGTGGAGCCCTCAATTTTGAATTGTATGTTTTCAAAGGAGGTTAGAGGACCCCAAGGTTTGTATATTGAACCTAATCAATATGTTTTTCATTATTTAATGACTACCAAGTAAGAAAATATAACTAAATAACCATCTACATTTTTCATAAAGCTTATTTATATTATCCAACTAATTGTGAAATTTTTTAGGCATTGATGACTGATTCTATGATCGTTACATATAAATATATGGTAGAAAATGTTTAGAAGTGCATGGTACTCTTTATCATTCTTAATCATTTATTTAGATATTTTTATTTTTATTTTTTTCTCTAATTAATTAAATAAATGATCATTTTAAATTCTCATAAATACAATTTATATTTTAATGTGGGTTTACACATAGTTTTTTTGGATTTATTTATTATGATGTTTTTATTAAAATAATTAAATGTTTCATTGTTATGTGTTTTTTATAAAGATTAGTTACATTAGTAGTTATAATTTACTTTAAAAATATAATGGGTGTTTTGGTTGTGATAGGTTAGAAAAAACATTTAAGTCCGTGGAGTTAATTGTTAATTATTGATTTTGGTTATTTTAATTTTTCGATTCACAACTAGTTTCATTTACATGAAAATATAAGTGTACCCAATTTGATTTGGAGTGGGTGGTAGTTATTTATATTTTATATTCATTTCCAATAGGGAAAACTAATTGTCTCTAGGTGATGACTAAATATATGGTATTTGCAGTGTTCTATCATGAGTGTTTTATCCTTTGTTATTATAAAAACCCCTAAAATTAGATTTAAAAATTAGAGAATCTTTTTAGAATTAAATAATTTTATAATTCTTGGTAGAGGATATGCTTGGAAGTGTTTGAGGGTTGGTCAAATTTCATATAGTAGTAACCAGATCCATATACCAAATTAAAGAACTAGAGGCCACTATGTACCTCATGTAGAGAAATGTTTGTCCAATGACCAGTCTAATGGATGTTTTGCACCTAGAACCAAACCAACTAATTAGTGGGGGTATACAGGTGGATAATAGAACAAAGGGTACCAAATATAGGAATACTATTGTAATATCATGGATTTTACATGTATTATTTTTAAAAATTATATGGAATTATTATGAGACCAAGTGTAGAGACGACACGTCATTCCGATGCCCGGTGAGCCCATAATGGTGGTTTGAACTTTTTTTAAGTTAAGTGAGTTGGTGTGTGTGTGCGGTTTTGTTAGTTTCCAAATGGATTCCTACATTAAAAATCCTATGGAACTGTTGCGTCTGAAATAATGACTTTACCTGAGAATGGGCTTAAACTCAACCATTGCGGGTCGAGGAAAATTTTTAATTTTTTGACAAATTAAGTAAAAAAAATTGAAATGAGTATTTTATTTTATTTGGAAACATTATCTGTAGCGCAATGATGGGGCAATGATTTTCATAATTAATGACACATAATAATCACTCTGAAACAACAATGCTGACTCATTTATGCCGTAGTGCAACAACAACAACTCTGTGTAATGGAACACTGAATCACATTCCCTCTTTTTAATGGGTTAATTGAATGTTGGTCGTTAGAAAAAAAAATTAGAGAAACTTTGGATAATTCTTTGATCATTGGAGAGAACTCATGACAACTAACGGTGATGAATCAAAAGTGTGAATCACTGCGCCAACAGAGATGGAGGATCTTGGCGATGATGACAGCATGATCCCTTTGTCAGTGATCGATCCCTTCTCAAGGTAGGGGATATTTCTTAAGGTTGTTTTATTCCCCATTATTTTAATTTAACGATGAACACGGATCAACCCATGAACCTGTTAACCCGCACATCATCTTTCTTTAGAGATGGATTTATCTAGTTCATTCTTAAGAATTTGGTTGTCACATTTTGATGTTTTTACTGTTCCCCATTTAAAAATCATAACGGGAGTGGATTAACACCATGAAGAATGATTGCGGAGGATTGTTCCTCATTTTCTGACCTATTTCTTCTTCCATCTTCCCCACGTTCTTCGCATTATTTGCTTTCTTTCTGAGGATACGAATGAGGAATTATTGCATGCCTATTTCTTGGTGAAATAATCGAAAAACGGAGATTTGACATCATGATGACCCAATAGAGGTGTGATGGCGATAGCGACGGATGAATCAACATGGTCCAGATGTTCCCATTCTTCGAGAATTATTCATGCGGGTAAATTAAAACATGTTTTTGGGGTGGATCAGAGGCCCAAAACAGAAGGAATGAACTTTTTGATTTCGGGTAAACTTAAAACCTTGAGTTTCATTGCAATCAAACACTCGGGTTGAAGAAAAAGAATCACTGGAAGTGCACCAACAAAGATAAATGATTTAGGTGTTTTCCGAAGAACCTGACATGTATCTCGAAGAGCATGCCGTGTAGGACCTACTCAGTGGTGGCTACATGTTCGAGAGTCAGACAGGTGTCACATGGTGTGTGAACCCTAACACATGGTGTGTGGGCCCTTTCCCGATGATCGATATGTATCTTAGGAAATACACAAACTTGGGGTGGACTACACATTATGTACTCCACCACATGGCCAGATTAGGCTAGTAACACGGGTCACCCCATGTACCTGTTACACAAGATGACACACGCGGTTTGAATCCATTTGTAGGCACACGGCCAATGTACCCAGAGTGGACCCTGGTTACTCAGACACATCTTATGGTCAATCCTACATGCCACATACATACCCCCTAAAACATCACATGTTCTTATGACTCAGTTCATTTTACACGGCCAGTACCTAGAGTCGAGAGACAGGGTGTGTGACCCTTCTAAATGTTGTTTTTATCCTATAACACAGCTTGATCCCCTTTCCCACCATTCCGTGGACATGTTCCATCTGGGATAGTTCCCATTTTTACTCATTCTCAAAATGTTCAGGTATCATTTCTATCCATTGGAGTTTGACCCCTTCAGCATGACTTTTCGAGATAGAGTCATTTATCTTTTAGAGAGGCTCAGAGTGAGATCCTCTAACACCACTCTGTCATGACCCGTCCCAATGGGGCCTGTGCTGTGACTCCCCAAGCCCACCTCCAATAGGCCAGGGGATGGTGACTGACATCGAGTAGGAATATCACTAACATGGGAGTCGTTTCCTTAGTACCTACACACACACACACACACACACACACACACACACACACACACACACACACATCTACAAGCCCACAAATACTGAAATGTAAAAAAAACACTAAGGAACAAAATGTATGCATAAAACTAAACCCATCCATCAGAGTACAACATAAGTAAAGTGTGGAAAGTAAACTGGCCACAATACAAGCCCACGTAAAACAAGAGTTTTTAAACTATAAAGTCCAACAAGTAAGAATAAAGAGGTACTGGGACTGCTGGTCAAAGCCGTAGGAACACCTCGGCCTTTAGGGAACTCAGAAATCTCGGTCCGGTCCTAGTCCACCCTGGACTCTGTCAAAAGGCCGCTCGTCTGAACAATACATGACATTTGCAAGAAAAGCCCATGTAGGGGTGAGAATAACAATACTCAATAGAGTAGCCCGAAAACCACAAAGTAATACATAATGAAGATTGAAGAGAGCTAGAAAAAGTCTTATACTGACAGAGGATGGAGACCTATAGAGTTTGATGAGGGAGACCATTTCTTCCTTTGTGTCTCACCTCGACAAGAGTTGTGGAGATTTGGAAGGGGCGATAAATTGTCTTTGAGGTTCATCGGCCCTTTCTAGATACTGCGCAGATTTGGTGAGATGGCATACTACATAGCTCTACTACTATAGTTGAAGGGTGCATGATGTCTTCCATGTGTCGTAGTTGAGGAGGTATGTGAATGAACAATCGCATGTCATCGAATAAGGAGAGATGGACATTGAGTATTGAGTGACCATTGCATATTACCCAGTAGAGATCGAGGATCATCATGAGTGGATACTTCATGGGAAATTGACTCCTTTGGTGTGTGTCTAGTGGATGTATGAGAATATTCAGGAGAGCATGTGGGAGTGGGAGGGTTAGATACATACCCAGTACCCACATATTTTTTTGTAGACCTTATTTAGGATTTTCAGGGACACAAATCCCCAAGGTGGGGAGACTATAATGCCTCATATTTTATATGTATTATTTTTAGTTATTATATAAAATTATTATGAGACTAAGAGCAAAGAAGAGAAGTCATTCCGAGGGTCGGTGAGCCCAGAATCATGGTTTGAACTTTTTTTAAGTTAAGTGATTTGACATGTGTGTGTGGTTGTGGTAGTTTCCAAACAGATGATCAGATTAAAAATCCTAGGGCACCATCGCATACAAAACGATGAATTTACCTGAGAACGGTCCTAACCTCAACCGCGTGCGATAAGGAAAAATGTTAATTTTTAGACATTTTAAGAAAATAAAATAATTTTAAATTAGGTGAAAAGTTTATTTTATTTTATTTGGAAACGTTCTCTGCAATGCAATGACATGACAACTATTTAGATAATTAATGACACAACATAATAAGTTTGAAACAGAAATTCTGACTCATTAATTCCACAAAATATTAGTAGTGACTTTTCATAATAGAACACTGAAATGCATTCCCTCATTTTAATGGGTTAATTTAATGTTGTTGGTTGGTAGAAAATTGAGAGAGACTTTGGATAATTCATGGAGATTTGGAGAGATCTCTCGACAACGAAAGACAATGAGTCCAAAGTGTGAATTGTTGCACCAACGTAGTTGAAGGATGCCAGCGATGATGAAAGTGTGATCCCTTCATCAATGATAAATTCCTTATCGAGGTAAGGGTTATGTTTTAAGGTTGTTTTTTTCATATTCATTGAATTTAATAATGAACGTGGATCGAACCATGAACTAGTTGACCCTTACATCATCGTTATTACAGAAGGGATTTATCAGGTTCATTCCTAAGAATTTATTTATCATGTTTTGATGTTTTTAATTTTCCCCATTTATACCATATATCTGGAATGGATTAATGCTGTGAAGAATGATGGCAGAGGTTCGTTCCACAATTTTTGACAGGTTTCTTCTTTTCTCTTCCCCGAGTTCTTCATGTTCTTCATGAGGATACAAATATGGAATTGTTTCACGCACATTTCATGGTGGAATAATCCCAAAATAGAGATCTGGATTTGTGATGACCCAACAGAAGTGTGACATTGATAGCATCAGATGGATTGACATTGTTAAAAAGTTTTCGTTCTTCAACAGTTCTTTATATGGGTGATTCAGAACATGTTTTGGGGTCGATCGGAGGCCTGAAACTGATGAAATAATCTTTGTGATGTCAGGGAGACCTAAACACATGAGTTTCATGGTGATATATTTCCCATATTGAAGAACGGAGCATCATCGGAGGCACACTGGCAGAGAGTAACGATTCTGCAATTTTTTGAAAAACACAGCATGTATCTTAATGAGCATGCAATGTGCGACCGTCTATGTGGTGACCATAGTTTCAGGAGTCAGACATCTATCACATAGCATGTGACCCTTGTCACACAACATGTGGTACCTTCCCCCAATTTTTACATATATCTTAGGAAGTACACGGACACGGGGCAGAGTACATAGAATGTACTTCACCACACCACCAGACTAGGAAAGTTACACGGGTCACCCCATGTATCGGTTACACGGGATGACACACATGGGTTGAAGCCATGTACAAGAACTTGGCCAACGTACACAGAATGAACCCTGGTTACATGGAAACATCATATGGTCCGTCCAACATGCCATGTACTTACCCCATCCAACATAGCATGTTCTTCTGAATCAGGCTGTTTTACACGGGTAATACCCAGAGTCGAGAGACATAGCTTGTGACCCTTCTACATGTGGTGTATATCCTGGAACCTAGATTGATCCTCTTATCCACCATTCCTTGGACATTTTTTTTGGGTTAGTTCCCCAATTTCCTCATTCCCCTATATGTCATGTATCATTTCCATCCAACAGATTATGATACCTTCTTCATGAATTTTTGAGATAGGGTTAGTTATCCCTCTGATAGGCTCGGAGTGAGATCCTCTATCCATTATCGACCCCAGGAAGATTCAGGTATCAATGTAACTATTCTTACAGAACATCGATCCTCTATATAACAGGTGAATCCAGATGAGTTGTGGTATCCTCCAAGGACCTGAATGTAATCCTCATCTGTGTATCGTGACCCTTCCACAGTCACGAGTGTGTTCTCTCGGAATGAGTGTATCCATATCTCATGGATTTTCCTGAAAAACAATACATCTCAGATAGACATCATCAGATCTATATGACTCATTGAGTGAGTTCTCCTGGATGAGTGCTTTGTGGAATCTTCAAACTGAACCCCTAGCGTGGATATGCAGTTGTGTGACTTGTCATTAGACTACAAGTTAGGGTTTCAAGTATATCTGGATTGTGTTTTTTTTTCTATATTTTCAGTATACAGATAATATGGAGAGATTAATGTACCTTTACTTTGTGTATTTCTTTGGGGTTTTCGCAGTCCTCTACTGAGTATTGTTATACTCAACTCTGCATTGGATTATCTTGAACGTGTTGTGTCTTGCACAGATGAGTTTCCTTTTGATGGAGTCCAAGGAAGACCATGACTGAACTGAGCTTTCATATTTCTATAGAGGCCGAGGTGTTCCTACGACTATGATCATCAGTCCCAGCACCACATTTTTCTTACAGGATGGACTTTGTAGTTTGCAGACTCTTGTTTTTTGGTGGTATTGTATTCTGGCCAAGATTACTTTTGACGCATTACTTCCATTGTAATCTTTTGGTTGGGTTTAGTTGTATGCATGCATTTTTTTCCTTAGTGTTTTTTTACATTTCAGAATATTTGGGCATGGAGATGTGTGCATGTATACATGTACATAGGAAATGCCTCCCATGTTAGTGATATGCCTACTCAATGCTATTAACCAGCCCTTCGCCTACCAGAGTCGTGCTTGGGGAGTTGTGGCATGAGACCCACTGGTACGAGTCATGGCAATTGTGAACCTGGCGGTTTTCTTGGGTGAGTCTATTTAAGGGAAAGTTTTTCATTTTACTCAAAAACACCCTATTAGACCATTTTTGTTCCTCTATTAACGTAAACATGGGTAAATCTATCCCCTATTGACCCATTTTTATCACAAATTACTTATTTACTATTTAAAGTGTTTTTAGTTGTAATAACCCCTTTTGGAAATCCTAAAACCATGGAAGCCTAAATCGTGGTTTTCTCTCAGTATTATCTATTACAGTCTCTCAAATACCTAATTTACAATTTCTATGTTTTGTTCTTGAGTAATGGATGATTACGACTGGATCATATAGAATATCATGATGATTTATCTCCATTTGAATTGAGGAAGGTATACAATACCATTTTTTGACATTTGTATGAGATTACATGCTTCTCCATGCATGCAAGTTCCTATGTATACTTTTAATTCACATTATTGTAGTATTAATGTATCTATGTAAGTTCTAAATGATATAATTTTCCGTTTGGGAGTAATTTATGATTCACCTATCTTTAAGATGACCAAACTGTAGTATTTATTGTGTAATTTCATAAGAATTTCCACCATGCTTATTAAGGTATAAGGTTAGTTGTCTATTATTATTTTTTGTACTAGTGGATATGTGGTGTAGTATAAGGGTATGAGTTATTTCCCCCGTAAACTGAAAATATTTTGAGTATTTAAAATGGATAGTGTGGGATGGGTTAAGGGTATATCCCATGAGATAAATCCTATTAGATATAAGATCAAGATGACGAGTTCTAGCATGAATGACTAGACAATAGATACACTTTTGTGTTGGTTTTGGAAATCCACACTGGGTAGTAAAATGGGTTGATATGGATCTTAGACATTAGATCTTACCATGTATGATGGTATTAGTTCAAATTATATGAGGGGTTTGTTATGTTATGAATTGCTCAATATCTATTTCTGATGTGATATTTAGTCATGGGACCTTTCCCATCAATATGGGATGATTTGACTTATGTGAAAAATGAAATATGTCACTCTCTCCTTGATTTCAATTACTATATTATCATTTATGGTTTTTTGGTATGATATGAACCTTCCTTATAGAATTTACCATAGTAGGTATGGTTTATCCCTAGAATATTTCCCTATATTAAGGTCATGTTGGTGGTTTCCTAATATGTTTTCAAAATCACACCATTTATGTACTCCCTAATGAACGTGAAGACATTGTTTTTAGGGATCTATGTAAGGATAAGAACCCTATATCAGGTGGTTTATCATGTAGATCTTAACATGGAGATGAATGTAATTCATGGATTATTTTGGTTCTTTTATAACATGATATTTTCCTTAATTTTTTATATCACATATATTCATCCACTACATGTGATGATTTACTTTTTATAACATATGTATGACTGATACAAATTCCATTTCTTATACTTGTGATGTTATTTATATTTTTATCCAATAGTTGTGAATACATACTATATTTTATTAGTATTACTATTTATATTTTTTCCATCTTTGGATTACTCAATAATATGTTCATAGTCTCCCTAAATGTATGGTTTATATATCACCATTAATCAAAATCCTCATTCATATGGGAGGTGAGAATAAGACCACAAAGCACTTTGGGTCAGACCTGATGAACTGGTCTAAGGTGTTACAAAATGGTATTAAATACCTTATTTATTGAATTATCACTTAGTAATTATAAATTGTAGATAGGATGGTAAAGACTCATGCTAGAATAAATGCTTGTATATAGATAGAACTTATATAGTGAACACTTGTGTTTCTAGAGAAATAGGATTGAGATTTTTGGTATTGAGGTTATTTTTTTTGGTTTACTTAAAGTGTTATTTTGACTCAATGGTAAATAGATTTTTTCCTCATGATTGAGTTAGTAATAGAGTATGAGTCTATGAATAAAATCTGTATATATATATATATATACATTTCATTTTATTTCTCATGTACACATGAAAAAGGTTTTGAAATAGATATTTTAATCAATAAAATAGTAATGATAATTAAAATAATTTTATCCCAAATAATTTAATAGTTTCATATAATTAAATAAAACCTAGAATTTTTTTCTATTTTATACCTATATATTATTCTGACACTTGTTTTGGTTAAAGAAAATCTATTCGGCCTTGAGTAAGTAGTTGGTTATTATGAATGGAGTGTCATAGGGTGGACCCTTAAGGGGTGTCTTCTATGGTGGGTTAGTTATCTTGGGAAGACGTGTTATTGTTTGTGTAACATTTTTTACATGAACGTGTTCATGATAACTCTAAAACTTTACCAAGGCTTAAATTTTTTTTGTAAATGATCTAAAATATAATATAGAATTGATTAAAAATTCTCCTCAATTATTTCTCATGGAGCCACCTAGAGATTGAGTTAAGGATAATCCCGAGGTCTAGAATTCCCCTATCATGTATATTTCAGGTGAAACAAAAGAAAAAGATAGATAATTCCAAAATTTTCATTTTGTCATGATCGATGATCCATCCAAGATCTTCATGCAAAAAAATCCTATGGTGAACATAATTCAATCAAATAAAATAGATAATGGATGAAATTACGTAACCAGAGTGAGGATCAACAAATACTATTTATAATTAATTTAATCAACTAATTAATTAACATGAGTGAGTTATTTTTTCATTGACGTATTTGAAAATAGGTCTACGTTGTATGATCATTGTGGTTAAGGAATCAAGAGCATATTTAAGCTATCGATGATCCACATGCGTTCAAAAAAAATCCTTAAATGTCGGTATAGGAATCTTCGAGTTCCAGCACGACAGATCCTATCACTTATGTTGTCCACCTTTGATTTACAAAAGAATTTATTCCAAACAATTCTAATTGGTATCACCTGAATTGAGAGTTAATGGTGGTTGAATATTGCTATATATTCTTGGGAGTATTCTTAGAGAATGTTGTTCTCTAGGGATTGAGAGAATTCTCTAGATGTTGTTTTTCACAACAAAAATGAATTAGATCTCTTGAATAAAGTAATATAAATGGGTTTAAATATGGATAGGGTTTAGAAATAAATATTTTAACAAGTTACATTTAATATTTATTAATTCCTTATGTAATTACAAATAAATAAAAATAATAATGTTATTATTTCCTCAACATGCGTTAAACATGAAAATTAAATAAAATATTATTTAATAAACAAATATTCAATATATATATATATATATTATTTCTCATTGGACATATAAAAATGATTCTTCATTCCTCCAAAATATTTATAAAGACCTGAATAATGAATATTTATTAAATAAATTAACATCAGTTCATTATTCTCCAATAAAAAAATAAATATTACATTCAATAAATAGAAAATAAATATTTACTAAATATTCTGCTAACCTTATATTCTCTAAAATACTTGTGATGAAATATATGTGAATAAGAAAATACAAAAAATTATTATACCATGTAAGAGATTATTATTTATTTAAATTTTCAAATAATAAATAATAATATATATTATTTAATTGAGATTCTAGATACACTTAGTATATGACCCTTTAGGCATCTTTCTTAATGGAATTAGGATAAGATATCTAAAGTTCAAGGTTAGCATTTAGCAAAACACCATGGAAACAAGAGATAAAAAATTTATTGATAAAAAAATATAATACCTCATATATAAGTTTACTATGTAATATAATCCCTTTTTCATGATATCTCTAATCATGCATGTTGTATGTTGGGGCCATTAAACTATGTCCCTGATGTCTCTTTCATTAAAATTTAATAAATAGAACTAGCCTACCAAATAAAATAGACATGGATTTATCTATGATATATAATTTCCATAAAAGGGAATAATATATCAACTTTTTCTATTTAACCGAAGGAAAAATACTTTCTTGCAATATTAATTAAGGTAATATTACTCATGATGCACCCAACGTATCCGATATCACCGCTAACATATGTTACCATAGTTTTTTTCAACACATAAAATTACATGGCATATAATTTTCATTAACAATAATCATAATTTCTAAAGATCAATACATAGGTACATATATTGGAACACACATTGACACATAAAAATATGTATTTTATTACAAAACATTGAATACAAGTTATTATAAACTAAAAAAAATGTTTTAGGGCACCAACTCCCACTTGCACAAGATCCAACTTCTAAAAACCTTTATTCCTCTAGCTCCCTCATGATAGTCTTTCTTCTATAGAGATAGCCTTTTAGTAAAGGGTTACACATTTTTATCTTCAATGTATACCCATATTACTATAACATATCCCCTTTGATAAAATTACCTCAAGAGGTTATACTTCCTTAGTATGTTTTAGTCAGTTGGATGACCTTGGATCTTTTGGAAGAGCCAATACTATAGTATTATCATAATACAATGTGATAGGGTCATTACTACTCTCTACCACATCAAGCTCATGGAAAACGTTTCATAGAGAAAGTGTTTTCTTGACTACATTAGAAGCCTCTCTATACTTAGAATCTACTATAGAATCAGAAACAACTATTTTATTTGAACTCTTATAGCTCACAGCTCCTCTATTGAGATAGAAAACATATATTGAATATGAATTCAGATCATTATGTTCTATTTGAAAACTAGCTTTTATATAACCCCTGATGAACAACTCCCCATCTTTTCAATACACCCAGAACACATCGTTAGTTCTTCTCAGATACTTGAGGATATCATTAATAGTAGACCAATGTTATTATCATGGATCTTCTTGATATCTACAGAACATGCTTAATGAACATGAAACATAATGTCTAGTATAAAACTAGGAATAAAAGATTGATCTTATCGCTGAAGCTTATGGGATCTTACTCATTCTCTTTTTCTCATATTGTTTTTGAGGAAAGCTTTTCATAGAAATATGTAAAATATGTGACACTAGAACCAAAACCATATGGGATTGTTCCATACTAAATATCATTAGTATCTATTCAACATGTGTACTTTGACTTAATCCATGTAGCTTCTTGGATATACTAAGAATGATCTTGATCCAAAGAATATTGGCAATTTCACCTATGAACTTCATGGAGAAACACTTTTTTAACCAGTCCTTAAAAGACTTTGATAATTGTATTTCATTTCCAATAATTAATAAGACACCGACATATACTACTAGAATAATGTATTCATTTTCTCTAAACATATATTAAACACATGTCTCACATTCAATATTATTGACATTAAATTATTTTATGGATTCACCAAATCAAATTTTCCATGACCTTGATGCTTACTTCAGTCCATAAATGGATATCTGCAACTTTCAAAATCATTTCTAATGACTTGGAGTCACAAAACCCTTCTAGTCATGTCATATAGACATCTTTTTTAAGGTTCCCATTAAGGAACACATTTTGTAAATCCATGTTTCAAATTTCATAGCTATGGTAAGCTTCTATAGCAAATAGAATTTTGATGTACTTAAACATGGAAACTGGTGAAAAGGTTTCATCATAATCAATTAATTGATGTTGTTTGAACTCTATATCCACTAGGATTTATTTATGGGTATTTAATTTACATTTAAATTATATTTTTTTCTTGAATAAAAATTTTCACCCAAAAATAATAATATTAACTATAACATCAACCTTTACCCAAACATGGTTTTTATATGTGGAATACATTTAAGAATTCATGGACACTTTTCATCATGTAGCTTTTGATCTCTCTACTGGATCTTTACAGGATATAGGTTCATCATTTTCAACCAATACTGAGTCACCTTCCTTATTGAATAGAAATTCATATCTCTCTGGTCTTCTTACCTATATTGGTATCCAAAACAGTACTTGTGTTTTAGGAACTGCTTCTCTTATAGGAACATATAAAATCTATTCATGTACTAAGTCTAATTAAGATTTTTCATTAAATTAATTGAATTTAACCATTCTCCCACAATTTTTTTTGAGGACGTGCTCCCTCTCATGAAATATATATTGTCTTGAAACATTCACTTTCTTATAATAGGGGTTTTATAGGTATTCTACCATTTTCTCCATAGGATACCATATTAAGATACACTTTATGACATAGGTTTCTAGTTTATTTCCTAAGAAGGACTTCGAAAATGCCTCACAACCACATACCCATGTATGTAAAAAATGGGTTACTTTCAACTCCATAAATCGAAAGGAATAATATTCTTCACATTAGTTGGTACTTAGTTTAGTGTTTATACCACAGTTTGTTATGCGTATTCCCAAAAAGGATAATGGATGATTTGTGTGATTCATCATTGAAGTTTCCATGTCTAACAAGTTATGATTCTTTTTTTCAGTAACACTATTACACTATGGTGTATAAGGTGGAGTGAGTTGAGATAGAATCCAAAAATCCCTTAGAAAGAAAATAAAGTCTTGGTTACGATACTCACCATCTCAGTCCGATCAAAGAATCTTTATCTTATTTCCAAGTTGATTATCTACTTTATTGTTGAATTCATTGAATTACTAAAAGGACTCATACTTTTACCTCATCATTTAGACATAACCATATGTTCTCAAGTTATTAGTAAAAGTTATGAAGTATGAATAATTACCTCTAGATTTTATTGGAAATGGTCTGCACACAATAGTGTGTACCAATCCTAGAAGATTTGTATCCATTTCAACCTGTCCAATGAATAGAAGTTTAGTCATTTTTTCTTACAAATAAGAATAGAATATTTCCAGTGTTTTTTTCTTGAATGAGTCTAAATAACATTCCTGATATAGATTTTTCAAATTCTTATCATTTACATGACCAATACATTGATTCTATTTCTGGGTGTTATATGAGTTATGCGAATATGATTCATTATAAATTTATAATTCATTGTTTTTTAAATTTAATACATAAAAATCATCATTTAAATGTTCCATACCATAATATATTTTTCTTTAATAGATTTTATTTTTACAAACATGAAAATAAAACCATTTGCCTCATGGCATGACACACATATTATATTCTTAGTAACCGTTGGTACATAATAAAAAACCTTTAAAACCAAAATCATTTCCATTAGCAATGAAGGGTGTTAGTCACCAATGGATAAAACATCTATCCTTGCACAATTAGAAGATTTTATATCCACCAACCCTCTATCAATATTTAAGAATCTACTTTGTTCTTGCATTTGGATACAAATTTGAGAACCACAAGGTGTATCTAGTACCCAATGTGTAGATATTGAAAGATTAAACTCAATAATGAATGCACATTAGATTTTCCTTTATTATGGTTGTAGTACATCTTCCAGTAGATTTCCTTTCTACATGTGAAGCACACTACCTCCTTTTCCTTTCCATATATTTGGATTTTCCTCCTCTTTAATGTATAGTACATAAGATATTTAAACTTTGTGTGATCCTTACGACACTTTGGATTGTGGTTAACTATCTTATTCACCATAAGGACTATGGGTTTGTCATTCCCCATGTCCTTATCCACTTTTTGAATCAATGTATGTTGTTCTATAAAACACTTCTAATTTATATAACATATTATAATAAATAATAAAACATTAGAAGGTTTTAACACGGATGAAATAATGAGATCTATGTGAAAATAATTTGATTATTTAATCCATAAGATGTATAATCATTCAATGAAGCCTATAAGATTGTCTACATGGGGCCGAGGAAGTGAAAAATCTCCAAGAGTAGTTATAAATAAATAATTGGAGAGATTGTATCTCTCTTATATCACCTTCATTTAATAGATATCCTGAAGCTGAGAAATCGTGATATATGCATCCATGTCCTCATGTTTCTTTAAAAGATCACTTGTCATGGATTATGACATAAAATAATGAACATTTTTAGCATCATTAAAATGTTTCTCGTGATTTTTTAACTCTTCATTACTTGCCTTTTTACCAAGCATATTAAGAATAAGTTCTTAGAACAAATAAATTTTTTTTCATGGTAATTGATAACGAGTAAACTCCTCTAACACACTTGGAAATTTTTTCCACTAAAAAGTTTTTCCTAAAAATTTATGGATAATAGTTATTTTTTAAATTCATTTTATTATTATTTCAACAAATTTGATGAGAAGTATTTTAGTACTTTATCTGATAAAATTTATACAAATAAAAAAATATTCTATTTTTTAATCTCAAATTATTTTATCAAAACCCAATAGCTCTGACCATTAGCTTCAAAAAAAAAACACATTTCTTGGAAATTATAGTAAAAAGGATCCATATTACCATTCTCATTACCCCTACATTAGTTTTTCAAGAAACATGATTGGTTTTAGGTAGAAATCCCAAATTTCAACTTCATTAACTCCCAATTAATTGATATGTTGAGTGGTCTCCCCAATCATAAAATCCTTAAAAATTCAATTTCCTAAACCCTTGTCTCTTAGTTACATTGTTTACTACTTTTATAGGAAACCCTTGATTTGAACTGATTTAAGACAAACCAAAACATTATGTTATAATTACTCGAAAATTGAAAGCACCCCACCTTTGGTTGTCCAAGAACCTTAAACTATTGTTCAATTTTAACTGAAGTATTTGAAGGCTATAAAAACATAATATATGATTTAGGGATTAAATATTTTATGGATAAATTTACAATTATTATCTTTGTCACATTATTGTTAATATTATGTTGATTTAATTTAGTTAATAACCTTGTATTAGATATTATTTACACATAATCCAATTTATTTTAGTTATATCTTACATGTTTGTTAACTCATTAATTCACGTTATCATTGAAAAACATTCATAATGAAATAACCATGAAAATTTATGGAAATAAAGTAATAAAGTTGTATTATCATGAGATTTTTCTAATAGTTAGTTTATCTAGTGTTTGATAATCTTCCCATTGACCTAGGGGTAAAAAACTTCAACCAATTAAGGTATACATTAAAACTTTCCAAATTTCTACCTATATATCTCTCTCTGATTGGATTATCCTCGTCTCAAAACATGAACCACCTCAACTAGCATGGGAGCTCCATTTATTATATATGATTTTACTCATTTATAGGTGAGAGGAAAAGGGTTAACATAAAAGAAAACATGGGAAACCAGTTCTATACATAATAATATGAGAGATGAAACACAAGACACCAATTTAATTTATTAATAAATTAAATGAAACCAATCACATAAAAAAGACTATTCTATGCTCATTATTATCCATATGAGTGCAGCAAACTATGAATTTAATAACAATGTCATTCAATTTTAGATTGTTATTTTTAAACATAAATCATGACTGAATCAATTAATTATATTATTTCATTAATGAATTATTTTACCTTAATTCTCATTTAAATTAACATGATATTATCTTCCATCAATTTTTTTTAAAAAATTAATTAAATTTATTTAAAATTAACTGTGTATATAAATGTACCATGGAGGGAACATGGTAACTAACCTTCTAGATCAACCAACATGTTTTATTCTTATATTATGTTTACTCTGGTCACATATGGCATAGAAGACCTATCACATACTTTCATGATGTGTACTATTAACTTAATTATTACACAAATTACATGATTTTTCAATCATGTGTTATGCTTGAATGTATGTAGAGTAATAACTGTAATACCACTCATACATGATATAAAAATCTGAACTTTATGAAAAAATTAATTAAACACACACACACACACACACACACTCATATATATATATATATGTTAAAACATGTCACATGGTGTTCCCTATCAACTTATGGCCCATATGGAAGAAAATGTCGATATAGTTTACACAACATATTTAATTAATTATAATTCTATGTAATTTGGTAAAAATTCACGGTGTGTATAGGTGAGATACCCAACATGTACATATCTCACAATATATTTGAGGAACATTACTAGGTACTCGGTGTGTAAACCGTGTCTCATAAGAATAGTATTACACAACATGTACTAAGGGATACATGACATGTGGTCTCTAAGTTACATGATCACCAGTCAGGTAGACTAAGTATGGAAATACAAGGCACATATGTGACTTAAAGGACTACACAATGTGTTTGTAAACTACACAGAGTGTACTCTGGCTGACCATATGCCAAGATGGCCTGGTCAAAAGGTTTTGTAAGAAATTAACTGTACCATGTATATTCAATGCACATAGTTTGAACTACTTTCAAATTAACTATTGATGCATTGATCAATAGTACATGCTGTGTAACTATGGTTACATTGTGTGTACTCTTGTGTTATCTATCCAGAAACCACATAACCTCTAGATGAGATCTTATATGTTAGTTCATTTATAAAATTAATCAATTTTATTAGATCTATGAGAAAATAAACAAGAATAAGCATCTATCCGAATGCATATTAAAAGAATGATTGAAGATGAATTGAAAACTAAATGAAAAATGATTAATAAGTAAAATATGATTAAATATGTATAAATAATTATGTGACAGCTATGAAACCACTTATAGGTTCTAGGTGTACTGGAATCATGTGATAAATCAAGACCAACTTTTCTTTTTGTCATGAACGATGATTATTATAAGATCTACTAAACAACAAAGGTTGTGATAAACAAAATCGAATAAATGAAAATAGATAAAAGAAAAAATGTTGTAACTAGATATAGGATCATCTCATATTAGTTATAATTAATTTAATAAATTATAGAATTACCTTGAGTGAAGTATTTCATCATTGATGTATTTGATAATAGATATATGTTGTACGGTTGTTGTGTTGTACGAATCCAAAGAATATTCCCTCTTGCGGTGATCCACACGTGTTCTAAAAATCTCTGAACATCACCATAGGAATCTATGGGTACTAGCATGATAGATCTTATCTCTTGTGTTGTTCCCCATTGGGGACCATGATAATCCCTTCCAAATAATTATCCTTGATCTCTATTCACTTTATTGTGACTGTTGGAAGAAGATAACTCTCCATTATTCGGAGAATTATTGGTGACAAGGGCTCTCTTTTGCTATAGATGATTCTCCAAGTGTCGTAGTGCACAACAACAATGAATTACCTATCTTGAAAAAGATAATATAATTGGGTTTAAATATTTGTAAGGTTTATAAATATAATTTTCCACAAGTTCCATTTAACATTTTTTAATCACTTTTAGAACCCCATGTCAATAATAATAATAATAATAATAATATTTCTTCAACATGCACTTACCTTGTGAATTAAATTAAATATTATTTAACAAAGTAATGTTAAATATATATATTATTTATCACGAGACCTAAAAAATCATTCTTCCATTCCATCACAATATTTATCAAGCATTGAGTAACTACTATTTATTTAATTAATAATTATCACCACATTATTCACAAATAAATAAATAAATATTACATTCAATAAATAGAAAATAAATATTTTTTACATATTCTCCTCACATTATATAATCTCAAATAATTGGTGATATAATAGATAAGATAAAGAAAACTAGAATAATAATTAAACCATGTAAAAAAACATTTATTCAACTTTTTAAATAATTAACAAATATATATATTATTTAACTGAGATTCTGGATATACAGTGTGTGTGACCCTCTAGGAATCTTTATTAGTTACATAAGTAGAAGTAGAATAAAACAAAAATTTAACATCTATAAACCTTCCAAGACACCCATAGATAAGTAATTTAATGATGTAATGACATAATAACTCATATGTGCACTTACCAGGTAATATAATCCCTTTATCCTGATTTCTCTAATCAAGTAGGTTTTATGCTGGTGCCATCAACCAATGTGCTGGATGTATCTTCCTTTAACATTATTGAAATCAAAATTTCCTGTAGAACACAATGTTTGTGGATTTATTTAGGCTATATCATTTCGATCGAAGGGTATTAGATATCAACTACCCTTAAAGAAAAGAAGGGACAAATACCTTATTTCATTAATCATTAATGTAATATTACTCATGTCACACCCAATGTATCATACCTCACCATGAACATATTTCATCATGGTTTTTGTCAACACAAAAATGTACATGAATTGTAATATTCATTAATAATAATATTAATGTCTAAGGATCAATGCACACATCCACAGATAAGAACATCCAATGGCACATATGAATATGGATTTCCTATTAATGGGTCTCATTATCATTATATCCTGTACTGGATATTACCAAGGGCGTTCACTATGAGAATGTGACTCAATGTACAATGAGTCTCCACCCATGATAGCTGGTATAATTTTTTCCCCTCATATGGTATCATCCAGATATAGAAAATATAATTAAGAACAACATCATAGAACTTCAGGGTTATCATCATAGTAGGGAACTTCTATGACCTTCTAGTGAGTCAAATACTCTTAGGAAATTAGCATAAACTATATTACGCAGAATAAGAATCATGGTGTTATAATGGGTTTATCAATATTAAAAAATATGAATAGAAGATATCATAAAGTAAACTTAATTTGGATCTAGAGAACCAACTCTAACATTTCATACCTTCAACAAATTAGGTGAGAGGAGATGATAATGTTCTTGATGCCAATTTTGTGGTACATACTATTGAGCCCCGTTATGCCAGGGTGTATCTCATAGAAGTAGATATATGTTGATGTTTCCATCAAGGTGAGGCTCTTACTATAGACTTCACCCAAAATTTGATACTGCATTATCCTACAACCATCTTCGGTACCAGAGTTCATTATTATTTAGAGTATTATATCGACATGTTTGAGAGAATTTTCAATCTCATCAAGACACCTAGGGGTATGTGGTTGATGTTTTCCACATTTGAACTTTAGGGACATGTTAGGAGATGGTGGGGTGTCAAGGTGTTGGAAATGTGGCATGATATATTATCATTTGGGGGGGGTATTTAAGGGTATATTTTTTAATAAGATATTTAATAAGGGTCTTAGTGTTGATCAAGCCTAGATGTTTATTGATGTAAAATAAGGATCTTAATAATTTCCAGTTTATGCTACTAGATTTTATGAGATGTTACAATTTACATTATTATAGAATTTACGAATATTTGAGATTATATTTATCCATATTTGAGGTACAAAGTGATGATGTTTAATCTAAAATCCCATTTCATATTGGTATAAAACGCCCCTTAAGCTAATAATATCATCATGGCGAGTGGTTTAATGGACTAATTTTATCTTGTTAATGGTTTAAGTAGGGACCCTTCTAGTAGATATAGTTTTTTTTCTTCTATTGGTTTCAATATAAGAGTAGATGAGATGTTCTGAGGAAGTGATAGGTAGTTAGGGTAGGGAAGAGGTGCTTCACATACACCTTTAGGAGGAGCTCTCATTACGTGTTATAGGTATGGTAGGAATTTTTTTTAATATAATGTAACCTAAACATCTAAAGGAATACCATTATTTTGGTAGTATAGAGAACCTGCAATTTTTTTGTGTGAGTATGTATCAAAAAAGTGTAGGAAAAGGCTCAAGTAAAACTTAAGAAACTCAATGTTGGTAATGGATATATTAGTATACATATATTTGATATATTGTTTGGAGGTCAGGGAAGAAAGATGATCAAGTATCCTAGGGGAAACCATAATATATTCTTTAGGAATCATTTACTCATATTAGTTAGGGATAAAATGGATAGGGTATTGAATTTGACATGGAATTTCTATTTACACTAGACAAAGTTCTATATATTTATGTGAGGTATGGTTTTAGTTCCATATACTATTAACGAATATGAGAATATAATTCCTTCTTTATTTACATATTTGTTATCTAACATGGGGGTTACCTTAGATCTTTCATATAGTCTTTTGGATGTTGGTATTCCTGTTAGAAATAGGGTAGATCATGTTTTATGATTCCCTTGGTGTGTCATTATTTTTGGAGGATATGTAAACCTAGGTGAATTATTTGAATGCGATATGTCCATCATCATTTTTATTTTTGGGATAAATTAGACAATTCGATTGTGATCATTCATTGGTTAGTATTAGAGGTGGGTTTCCTTCACATATCACTTGGGTGATGAATATACATTTATAGTGGAATGGGATTTTTAGGCAAGTAGATATGGAGCTAATCTCATGTAGTTGGGATCCATTACTATATAAAAGGATGAGATTATATTTTTAGATCTACATGTGATAGTTACTAGCAAATTTCCAAAATAGTGGATAATTATTATGATATATTCTATAATTACTTCTATGGATTTAATTTTAAGTGGGAGATTTAGTTCATGATTGATCTCATGGTGGGTGTGGAACCTATATTGGTATCATCTTATTATATGACATCAAACATATTGAGATAACATAAGGTATAACTCCAGGCCGATGAGACATAAGAAATAATCTATATGAGTATATATCAATGGGAATCTCCCATTTTTTACTAGTAATAGTAATGAAATCTTGAGATAATACATGGATTAAAGGAATATTAATAAAGTTACTTTGGAGAATAGGTATCCACTACAACAAATATACTATATGTTTGATTAGTTAAGGATAAATCAATAATTTTTTAAGATTGATCTATGATCGAGATATCAATATTTTTGGGTCTAGATGGAGGAAAGACCACGAAAAACATTATCAAGTATTAGTCATATGATTTCATTGGGATTCTATTTTGTGTGATTAATGCATTGATAGTGTTCATGGATCTCTTGAATTAGATTTTTTATCACTACTAAGGATCCAAAAACCTGGTATATGTTGTTGATATCCCGGTTTATTATTAGACTCATATGTTATATATATAGACAACGAATTATATTGAGTATGATTCCAGTTCCTCGTCTATATTTCATTTTGGTGAATTGTTATATTTATAATTTGTTATTTATTAATTATGTCATATTAGAGGCAGTAATATTAGTTTAACCAGAGAAAGTGGAGGCCAAAACATGTTCTTATCAACCCAAAAAATGCATTTGAGATAATTATTTTTCTTGGATTATTTATGTATTACATAGTATTAATTCATTATTTCTTATATTTGATAGTGCCAATGAAGACCAGGTCACGAAGGAAGTGAGATTCAAGTGGAGTGATCAGTGTAACACTATATTATAAGAGTTGAAATAGATATTTAAATCTATTCTAATTATGATTCTACATAATATAGGTAATGGTTTCACAATATATTTTAATTCATTGGGAATAGTCTTAAGATATTTTTTGATGTAGGAAAACTGGGGGATACTAATGGGTTTCTTCAGTTGAAACTCAATGAGGGAAACTATCCTACAAATATTCCGTAACGATTTGTTGTAGAACATTCTATAATGTGTTGGTTCTACTATATCTTCATAGATAATTTTCTTATTTCTATATAGAAAATGATATTACCAGACATTTGTTTCAATAAATACATGCTCTAGTGGAAGAGATGTTGGGTGACATATCTACAAAGTTTTTATTTTGAGATGAACTATTACCCAGGTAAGAGGAACATTGTGATAATTGATTTTAGTATGAAAACCCAAGATAATGTTGTTAAGGAATCTATATAAAGGAGTTGAATATGAAGGTATTTTTTGTTAAATTATAGATATATATATAATAGATGTGTGAGAGGTTATGTATTTTACTCGTATATAAATAAATTCATCACTAGTGGCTAAGGTAAAAGAAATTTATTTTTCTATTTTAGATTGTTTCATGATATGAGATATTCTCATTCTTGTAATACTATTATAGGATGGTACCAATGTGATAATGGAGTAATTTATATCAGTAATAGGGTGGTATTTTATACATCTATAGGATAGGAGTTGATAAAGGAATCTCATGCCTCTGAATGGGTAATTCATCCACATATTACAATGATGGTTCAAAATATTAGGTGTTATTATTGGTGTCTTGGTATGTGGTGGGACATCATTGGTTACAGGACTTATTATATTAAATGATATAGGGTGAAGGAAAAGAAAAATTTTACAATAGCATTACTTCTACAAATTATAGTACCCACTTGGAATTGGGATGGGGAGATGTTGTAATTTTTCATTAATCTTTTAAGGACACTGAGGCTTTTTTGAGAGGTATTGTTTATGGTATAATGGATGAAAAATGTTGTTTACATTTTATCGATTAAGGAGACCCATTAAGTATATGAGTTAATAATGTTAAATGTAAATAATATATAAAATATTCATAACCTTCCTTTGAATATTTTGTTAGATAATGATTCTAGTTTCACATCCAAACTCTAGAGAGGTTTTCATAAATATATAAGATTTAAGTAATAGTTAATCATGGAAAATCACCCATATAAAGATGGATAGTATAAAAGGATGATTTTAAAACTCAGGGATATACTCGAGATTTTTTTTCTAGATTTTAGTTGTGAATAATATGACCATATGAGACAAGTAGATTTTGAATATGAAGATAGTTACCAAGCTTGAATATAGATTGTTCCGTATAAGGAATTATAATGCTGACCAAACCACACCTCCCTATACTAGATTAAGTAAAGTGAGTTAGTGATTATTAGTTTCAGACTAATGTAAGATACCACTATGAATATACAATTGAATATGAAGCAGTTTTTTCAAATAAAATAAGGTAGTAATCATATGTTTATTGAAAGAAGTACCCTTAATGTCCTCCAAGGGAGATCATATATTCTTTTAGGAATCTCAAGGATTGGTCCATAATTTAGTGAGTAAGAAGGGGAATATTGTGTTGTGGGTTTTTATGTTAATTCTAGATTTTGGATATTGAGCCTAAGTTTTTCATTTTTTTCAATGACATATCGATATGTGTTTAGTGATTTGAGATGAAGTTATAATGATTAGAGAATTTTTATGGATTCATTTAACTTAATTGAATGCCATCCTTGATAAATTATAATATATATGATTATTTTTTAAAAGATACTCAAATGAATACATGAAAATTTTTTGTTGATGAAGAAACCTTGTCTTCTACATGTGATTGAAGTTAAAAGGCATTGAAATGGATCTAGAGATGTTTGAAAAGGCCTTGGATGATTTGGAGTTGAATAGACCACCCAAGTAAATGTAAAATGGGAATTATATTACATGTGTACTAGAATGTTACAACTAAATAATGGTAAATTGGGAACTATGTAAAGGTATTGAAAAACTCATTGGGCTATGTAAAGGAAGATCACTACCTACATAAGTGTAGCCCTATGTAGAGGTGAACCAAGAATTACGTAAGGGTAACAGTAAAATTAAAATACATATGTAAGGGTACATTGAGATTTTGACTATGTTTTATAAAGGTATATTTACCTTGAATATGGGTATACTAGGTAAAACTATAACCCATAACAACAATTGTTTATCTAATTTGGTTTCAATGAGTTTCCCATGTGTTTTTAGAGAAATGGATGTTTTTGGTCCAGAATCATAGTGGTGCACAGGTGACACATAGTTTGTAGAAATTGTGAACCATACCATTTTAAACCATATATCTAAGAATGTAGTATTTTAAATACCTCTTGGTAGGAAAATGACCCTATGGACTCACCCAGTAATCTATGAAGATTTATCCACCTTTAGATAGAGGCTACCACATGGTTAGTGTATATTTTGGAAGACCATGAAGCCAAACCATGTGGTCTTCCAGGTAACATAAAAAGTGGTATTTTACTACTTTTCCCTCATCAAGTTTCTATCCCAAATCCCCATATCATTCCCCAATTATACCCAACAATAGTGGAGATCCCCCATACCTCTACCCTTTGTTCTTCGCCACCTATATAGAGAAATCTTATGGTTTCTTCATGATTTGAGGTGGATTCTATGAGGCAATCCGTATTTTGTCCCTCTTCCTTCCTTATTCTCCCACTATTCTATTGTTTCATTTCTTTCTATGATTTCTATGACCTAGGGTTCATGTTTCCATATTTTTAAATTTGGGGTTTTGATCTTTTAGTGTCCTTCTTGGTTCTCTATGCTTCCGTGAGTGTCTTAGAGGTGATTTTGTGTTTCCATCAACATGAAAATATTTATTGGTGGTTGTTAATCCCTAATTCAATGATTTTAATATTTTTCAACAATTTATCATTGTTTTATATGAGTGTTTTAATGTTAAATTAAATGTATATTCTATTTAAAGGATAAGATCCTTGGAAATGGGTTCTCGCTTTCTTTATAAACACCTCCTTTGATTTTTATTATGAATTTAATTTGTTTCAATCAAGTATTTATGCTTGTTTTTAGGTGGAAAGATACTTTTATTAGTCAAATTATCATCGATGGGTTTAATCATTGAAAATGGGATTCCATAGTGATATGGTATGGCTATTGGTATTAGAATGGTTTTGAAAAATTGTGTTTCCATAAAGTAAAAGTGTCCCCTTTGAAAAACTGATGCATGGTAGGATCTTTGACTCATTTTGGATAATAATTGAAAAATATATTAATTCATTACCCTCTCTATAGGTTGTTTGTTCTATGTGTTTGGTGGAAAGGCTAATGTGTTGGTTTTTAGAATTGGAATGGGGATCCAAATAAGGTGGGAGTTTGGAGGTGAGGAGGTAGATGATATCTTATGTGAAATGTATGAAATGTATGGATATTATTGATTGATAATAATAACATGTATTTTATTTTCATGGGAACACTGTTTTTGTTAGGTTACATCCTAGTTGCACATAATTCACTAGTTGAGATTATACACTAGCTAGTTGTCCTATGTAGATAGTATAACTGCCCATGGGATGTGCCAACTAGTTGAGACAGTGAGGGTGTCATCGAGTGTTTGGTAAGTGTTTAAAGATAATCAGTACTAGTAGAGATTTATTATAGGATTCAATTGATAGCTTTATCCTATGCTTTCTTGACCATAACTTAAGATCCCATGATGCTTGTTTTTCTTGTACGGTTATTTATTATGATCCTTGAATTGTTAATTGAGAGAAACTTATTTTTTATTAATTGTAATAAAATACAAATTCCATCACTATTTATAATTTAAAAGAATTTATTGAAATTATTTATATCATGTTTTGGAAACTATTTTGGAAATTTAATAAGAGACACGTTTTTCATAAAAATAGAAGATTCAAGTTTTCTTCTAAAAAGAAATGAAAAACTTATTTTTATATACATTTGATTTTAAAACATTAAAGAATGTAATTCACCATAAAGGTAAGGAATAGGGTGTTGGAATCCCTACTGATCATCTCAATGCTCAAACCTACTATATTTAGAATGTTTAGCTTTATTTTTTTTTTAGTTTTGTATCACCCATGGACCAAGCATGGTTATTTAGTTAGAGGTGACCCATAAGGTCACATGGAGTCATGTTCTATTTTCATTTAATTTATTAATTTATTTTTTATGGTATGTATTCGTTTATCTATTTTTAATGGGTTATATCATTCCCAACTTCATATCCTGATGCAAGACACTAGCTGCTTGCTCAGGAGGATTGGGAATGCCTCTCCGGCCTTGTCATGGGCTGGCTCAGGTGCCTGAACCGTGGTGAAACCAAGTTGGTCTGTGACACACTAACTATGTAAGTATAATAGGGAGATCACGTAAAGTTATTGGGAAGCCTTTTAAAGGATATATTGATATTTAAACTTCATATGTAAGGGTACCGGATGAGGTGTAGAGGTAATAAATTGAGGCTATGTAAGGGTATAATTGGGTTGTAATTACCTATATAAGGGCATGTCTATCCCTATGTAAAGTTAACTGAGTGCTATGTAAGGGTGTGGAAAGATTTATTCCACTAGTGTATGGGTAGTTCCCGAATTTCATAAGGGCATGTCAGGTAAGGGTATAAATTTGGCTCATGATCATAGCGCAAACTATTTGATCACATGATCTTGAGATTATGCAGCTGTACATGTCTCAAGATTCCATTCAAATGAACTATTTAACAATATACTTCTAGTATTTCCACCACAGTGTGTTACTGTCATGTTCCACCACCAGTTCTACCATCACATGATTCCATCATGTGCCACTGCTAGTGCTTATTCCATTTTCTATAGTAGTATGCCATCATGAGTTCACCTTGAGACACCATATAAAGAAAAATGATCACATGTTCAAACTAATTTTTCACACCCTGAATCTCCCATACACAACGATGAATCTATGTGCAGTTAAATAAATTGTATCCATAATTTGATGAAGAATGAGTGCATTTTTATTATCAAGGGATAATTGTAGATTCACATTAATACATGATAATCATGTTATAATTAGAATAAAAAATTATTATAAGTTGATTTAACCAACAAGATTTATGTATTCATTGAATAAGGGGAGATCTATGCTTACATGAATTATGAGTTGAGATTGTTCTTACAATATGAAGAAGAGATCCTAAATCAATTAGGTATTTATGAATCAATAATGAAGATACATAAAAATAAATTCATGTTATAGTTTTTATAAATTCATGTGATGTGTTACTATGTTCTTGAAATATTAAAGAGAACATGGTTATTCATTAACCACACAAAGAATAAATCATATTACCCAAATTCCTTGGATATTTTGTAAGTGATTATTATAGGGTTTTAACCATAAAATAATTCCCATGATAATGAAGAGTTAATGAGATATTTTTAAGGATTCAACTATGATATTACTTCACTAAATAATATCATGATACATGATCATAATTTATGCATAAAATAATGAACTGTTGTATTTGATTAATTTAATCCCCATAAAAGAGGATATTAAGATGAAATCAAGTCTTGTATTTGAATAAGAATTTACTTTAGGAATTATTATGGGACATTAATCATGAAATATAGTCCATAAATATTAATAAGATAATTTGAGATTTAATTTCCAAATTAAAATGAGGTATATTTTTTTAAATGATCATAGTATTTCAATATTAACAAATATTTACTATGATAATAAATATCTCAATATTTATAATAATAATATTATTAATATAAATGATATATAAAGGTGATGATGATATTGTTGAGAATAGAGAAATCTGGTTGTTACTTTGAGAATTTCAATAGATTGTGATACATTATTGGATCCAAAAAAGGATCCAAATCTATGAAATTATATAATAAGAAGATCATAAGGTCCTAGAAATTTGAATAAGTGGATTCAAATCATTCAATAATTAAATGTATTTTCAATGCCAACATTGTTTAAATAACTATTTAAGACCTTGAGGATGAGTACACAAGTAGAGAAGATATGGTATACTTGTGAAGTAATATCTATTTGAATGATGAAGAGAAATTTCTACTATAAGATCAACATGAATAAAAAGGAGCTTGTGACCAGGGGGGCGAGGGATAACCTATTATTAATGTGTCATGAGGTTGGGGTGTCTAACCAGTCGAGGGGAATATGGTTCAGGGTCAATCCAATCAAGGAATAAGAGTTGAATTATTATGGGGGTATAACTTGGATCAAATAGAGGGTCTTCTACTGGGATGTATAACCAATTTCTCCCTAAACCATTGTTATTGATGATAATATTTTAGTGGATAATTTGTGCTGGGGGTATAACTAGTATCGAAATGGGATGGATATTACTCGAAACATTGTAAATCTAAGTGTATTAATCTCTCAATTATTACAACCACACATGGGGTAAGGCTGATATATAATGTTTAATGAAACAAGAATGTTGAAAATTTATATAAGTTGAGTGTGAAGGAAATATAATTCATAAAAAACAATTCATTCACACTATATTAGTTTTACATCCAGTGTACATCTCTATAAGTGTTATCATAGCGTATTTTACATATACAGATCAAAACAATTCCTCTGATATTTTTTAATAGATTTTATGAAGTTTATAGTTCTTGAAGTGTTTTAGTTTCCACAGGTAGATAATAAAGATGTTTCTAGGGAGGAAAAAAATATGATGATTTTTTCCAAGACATAAAAAAACATGAAGAAAAAATAGGAATGGAAGTTGGGGAAGATTCCAAAAGTAAATAGAGAAACACCACTAACTAAAGGTAATTAGAGTGTTAGAAGTAGTAATTATTATTTTTATTGTGATTATTCTAATGAATCATCTTCAATAAGTGATGATTATGTACCACATAGATATTTTAATTTTAAATTCAAATTAAATTAGACTAAAGATCCCAAATAAGTGGTTAAGTGTATTATAGATATAGTCAAGCGACTTATTTTTCAAAAAGTATAGCTTGATGTAAAAGTTAAGGAACTAGAGGAAGATTTATGTAAGAAGTTAAATAAATTGAATCACTCTCATATAATGGGTAAATGTAAGGTAGAAATACATTTTTCATAGTAAATATGAATTTAAAATGTATTCATGGGTGAATGTTATTTTTGATAATGTTTTTATATAATCGTTCGATGTACTTATAAAATTTCACAATGTTTCTATAGATGTCAAAGTTTCTAAATTTTAGTTTAAAGAAATAAACGGAAAAGGATCCTGAAAATTATATACATGAATCATGTAAATAGATATATTAAAAAATAAATATTATGAATAAGGATTGGAAATACAGATTTATATATTTTGAGGTCGAAAGGAACTCCCTAAACATGTTTTTTATAAGATGGAGGTGATATTGAGAAAATGGGAAGCACCTCAACATATAACTTCCCATGTTGTTGGAAAAAGAGGTATTTACACATAAGTTTAGATTAAGATTCATGTCTCTGAGTAGACTCATTTCTATGGAATTAAAATCATGATATCATCCTGTCCTGAAAAGTAAACATCCTCCAAGAAGATGGTATCCCATAACCCCAAAAAACATATTTTATACTAATGTTATTTCACTTTATGGTATACATTTAAAAGAAAATTATGGGAAAATATGGATACTAAAAAAATCAATAACCCAACACATCAAGGTTGGTCATAAATATTTATATGGATAATTTTTTCCCATGAAAAATCCAAAAGAGTGGTGGTACCACTAAATAAAATAATGTTTCATAACATATGAAATATGAATATAATATAGCATAAAACAAGAGAATAATATTAAAATCTTATTATTGATATTGTTAGAAGTTAAAAATCAATGCTCTAGAATAATGGAATAAAATTTTAGCTCATGAAAATAATATAAATCCATAAAAAGTGGAGACAAGATATATAGAGAAGAAAACATACTAATAAAATGCATAAGAAAAAAATAAAATAAATAATACTATTACTTGAGGATTAAAAAAATAAAAGTATAGAGTAAAAAAATCTTATGTATCCGAAGAAATATTGATAGATATCAATCAGTGTCAATTTAATGAATGACACTGACATGTGTGAATGGTGTGGTAAATCTAGACATACTACATACAACTATATGGAGATTTTACCAAAATAGTGGGATATATTTTTAATTAAAGTTAAAGCACCTAGAATTTTATGTACTCAAATGCCTATAATTGAAAAGGAGATTTCAAATAAAGGAAAAGTTGAGAGAGGAAGGAAATAGTGGTGGATTTTGAGAGGAATATCTCAGCATTATACATACAACAATTAAATACAAAGGTCCCTTATTATTACAAATTATTTTACATGTTTGGATCTAACATTCAAGGAATTAAAGGAGAATTTTGAGGATGTTAGATCTAGACAACAGGGAGATATTTTCCTTTATTGAGTCTTCTGACTAAGATGAAATAGAAAAATATGAGTACATCCCTTGTGGGGACAATATTGATAATAGAGGTTACCGAAATATTTTATATAATTTTGTAATTATTTTTTCATCCTTTTAATAGTAGAGTTTTAGGTATGACAACCACACTCTTATTACTGATTCTTAATTGTATTAATCATATTTATTAATGGTGGGTTCTTTTCTGATGAAAAAATGAGACAAAAGGGGAGTTATATGACTTATACAAGTATTTTTTTGATGTGTTGTTGATATATTTATAGGGTACATG
Source organism: Viscum album (assembly GCA_963277665.1). NCBI lineage: Eukaryota > Viridiplantae > Streptophyta > Magnoliopsida > Santalales > Viscaceae > Viscum > Viscum album. Next base: position 1,892,119,098 of record OY728135.1, read on the forward strand.
TTTTTTTAATGTATTTGTTATCATAAATCCCCTATTTGAGAAAAAAGAAGTGTTAATCATGATATCAAATTCATGGTAGTTTGTAGATATCATAAAACTGCTTGTATCTCTATTATTTTGTATATATGGATAGTACATGTCGTCTTAGAGTAGGCCAACCAATGTATAATTGTTAATAGAACCATTTCATATCCTCCTTCTCTCTTAAAAATGGTAATATAATCCAAAAATACCATGAAAAAAATACGATATGTGAATACCCACACTTATCCTTTAAATTTGACTTCCAAATAGGGGGGAAATAATTGATCACCTATATTGAATTTTAAATTTTGAAGATATGTTGATAAGAAAATACAAAGGGGAGATTTTTGAGATCATGTGTTTCATTTGTTTTCAATGCTATGTCAATATGTGTTTGGTGATTTGAGATATGGCGATGATTCTTGGAGAATTTTGAAGGATTAATTTTATTGAAATAGATGTCATTATTGGTAAATTGTCTTTGTATATGTGATGATTGTTGTGGTTATCCTAAAAGGAAATCATTAGTAGTTTTAGTGGATAAAGGAACCTTTTCATCTATATGTGATTATGGTTTAAAGGATTTTGAATTGATCATGAGATGTTTGAAAAGTCCCAAAAATATTTGGAGTTGAATTTACTACCTACATAGAGTTAAAATGATAATTTCATTACCTATGTAAAGGTAAGTTCTACCTATGTAAATTTAAATTTAATGTTATATAGATGTACTAAGAAACTCATGATGCTATGTAAAGGTAGATCACTACATATGCAAGGGAAGACCGAGCTGCATAGAGGTGAATCAAGCATTATGCAAAGGTAATTTGTAACTTCAAATATCAACATAGGGGTGCTTTATGAATTATAATATGCTGTGTAAAGGTGAACTTACTTTATGTAAGGGTTCACTACTGATATAAGGGTAACAAGATACTCATGTAAATTTATAGGGAATCACTTATAAGGGTACATTGAGATTCACATGTCCTACATAAGAGCATCTTGTGTTTTGTAAAGGTAAATAAGTAATGTTTTATATGGATAGAATGAGTTATTCATTACCCATATAAATTTAAGTGGATCCCTATGTAATGGTAACTGAGTTCTATATAAAGGCGTGAAAAGATTTTCTCATTTCACATAAGGATAGTTCCCTACTTGTGTAAGGGTAAATTGCATAAGGGTATGAAGGTGGAACATGATCACTACAGAATATATTTGATTGATCACATGATCTTGAAATAATGTTACTTTACATGTCTCTATCCTCCACATGAATGAGTTATCTGATGATACACATCGAAGAGTACTATGACCATTTTATAAATAAATTAATAATACCCATTCTACCACTGTGTGATAACACCATATTCCACTATGAGTTTATCTAGAGTCACCACAAAAATAAAAAAAATCACATGTTAAATCTAAGCATATGCACCATGAATCTACCGTAAATAAATATAAAGCTATGTTTGGTGAAATACATATCATTTGTTCTTTCATAAAGGATGAGTGAGTTCAAATTATCAAGGAATACATTAAGATTATATTGAATGAATGGGAATCATGTTATGGTGATAATATACCAATACTAGAATTTGATGTCACCGAGATTAGTTACACACTAATTGAATAAGAGTAGATCTATTCTTACATTCATTATGATCTTTACATGTTCATACCACAAGGAGATAAAAATATTGAATCATTTAGGTATTTAATAATCAATGAAGAATCTATATAAAAATGTAAATTTATATTATAGGTTTGATGCATGCATGTGATGCCTAATTGGGAGAATGAAAAAAATAATGAAAAAGCAGTTATTTATTAGCCATGTGATGGAGATAGAAGAATACATGAATTCGTTTGATATTTTATGATTAATTATTTGGGGGTTTCAATCATGAAATAATTTCCATGACAATGAGGAATTAATGATCTATTTATGATGTTGTAATTTAACAATTATTTTCATAAAAAAATACATTGATACAATACCATGATTTATGAAGAAAATAACAGGCCATGGTATTTGATTAATGTAATTCATGTGAAGACTAATAAGAAGACCCAACCTTATAGGGTATTTGATGATAGTTTTTTGATTAATTATCTTGGGGCATTAAATATGAAATATTTTCCATAATAAATAAGGAAATGAATTTTATTTAACTACAAAATTAAAATGAGAAAAGTAGATATTTTCCATGATCATAGAATTTCATTATTCATGGATAATTACTATGATAATAAATATTATAATATTTTTAATATTATTTTTGTAAATATAAATGATATATGTAGGTGATGAATATATTTTTAGGAATAGTGAAATCTTGTTTTTTGCAATGAGAATTGTTAGATATTATTATTCCTTAATGTATAAAGAAAGGATTCAAATACAAGATAATATGCATGAAGGTGATCACATGTGATTGGGTATTTGAAGAAGAGGATTTAGATCACTCATTATATGAAAGGAGTTTCTATGATAAAAAAATTGTTCTAAACCACTATTGAAAAAATTGATGAATTGTACATAAGAGGATAAGATCTCATATGCTTGTAGAGTAATATCCATATGAAGGATAAAGATAACTTTCTATATTAAGATCAAGAAAAAGTAAAAGGAGTTTTTGATTGGTGGTTCAAACCAGTTATTAAAGAATCTTGAGTTGGGTTGTCTAACCAGTTGACGATAATATGGTTTGGGGGTCTAACAACCAAAGAAAAAGAGTTTCATTACTGCGGGGTATAAGTAAGAACAATTGGAAGATTTATTGCTGGGGTGTAGAACAAGTTTCTACTTAAAGAATTATAATGGATGATAGGATTATAGTGGAGAATCTAATTATGGTGGTTTAAACAATGAAAAAAAGAGTAGTATTTTGTAATGAAACCTGTAAATCTCGATGTGATGCACTCTCTATTATTCTAACTACACATGAGTTAATATTAAAATATAATATCAATGGATCGAGAACCTTAATAGGTTTGAGAGACTAAATTTAAAACCAATATAATTCATAAAAGAAACCACTTATTCACCCCCTCTCAGTGGCTCATCGAGATTGAGGCTCTAGAGTGGAGTGGGTTGGTACTATAGCTTATCAGTTTGATATTCCATTGATAAATCCAGACATGAATGATTTATTCCACATATCGTGGCTCTGGAAATATGATTTGTACCATGAAAACATGATTACTACTAGGTATATTTATTTAGTGGATGGATGTATTTTTTAGGAGATATTGGTGGCCTTCATACATGAAAGTATGAAAAAAATTTGAGGGATGAAAAGATCACTAGTATACATGTTTTGGTAGTATAAGAATATTCAAGAGAAGATCTAGGAGAATTAGGTTATATACCTGAGACTAGTGGATTGAGATTTTCATAGAGCTTCATGATAGATACTTATAGAGGGAAATGACCTTTTATTTAGAAAATCATGGACTCTAAAAAACATTATCCAATAGTAATATTATAAAATTAGTGATAATTAGAAGAGTTCCTAAAATATCAGAAAACATAGTTGTCCTGGAAGACTATATAGATACTATCACGAACCAACCTAGGAAACCTAGTAACCCAATAATAGAGTCATTCCTGACATAGCCAGAAGGGAATTCTTGATCCTCGTAGGTCGGAAACTATAACCTATAATCATATAAACTAGAAGTGGGGATCATTTTCCCACTAATAGATGTACTAATAAAAGAAAAAAGATATTATTAATAACAAAATAAACTCCACTGGAAGTAATTTACCAGATGTCAAATGAGAAATAAATCCCAATGTACTATAACGAAAGTACCAAAATTGAAAAACACCACCCAAGTCCCAAAATGACACAAATCACCAAGCTCATTGTTCAATACCTGGATCCACATCCAAGAGATGCTTTCCCCTAGCTCGAACCTAGAAGGAGATAATCTATATACACCTGAAGGAACAAGTAGGGTGTAAGACAAAGCCTCGTAGGATTTCTGAAAATATTCTATAATAATATGCCAATATTAATTTAACCAATAACATGAATTAATTTTTTTTAAAAAAATAGGTTTGGAATTTACAATGAATATTTATACAAATCATGCATTACAATTTAAAATATTGAAATACTTTTGAAAATCATGATTCACATTTCAGGTAATAGAAATAAATTTCAAAAGATAGATTTTACCTTTAATCAAAGGATACATTACATAAATTTCCCTTTTTATAAAAATTATTAAATAAATACTTTTATGTAAAAATGTTTTTAGAAATTCTCATGGCATGTAAAATAGTTTATAATAATGGAATATTCATTTAAAATACCTGAAAGAGAGACACATGGTCATGTGACAAATTGGTATGATAGGACCCTACTATAGGGATCAAACAATTTGAAATTGAATGTATGTAAATATTCCCATTGTAACACCCCAAGATTTCATAGTATGTGATTTCTCAAAGTAATTCAATAACTTGCACTACACGCAACACTGAGTTCAAGCGCACCATGACTTACCAAACTAGACGTTCAAAAAAGGTTATGAATAATATTAAATAAATTTTGAACTTTATATAATCCTTATAATTTTAGAATCCATAATATGAGTTTCTTATAAATAATTAAAAAAACAAATTCAATTTTTCAGATAAAAGAAGTATTTTTAAAAAATGCAATTTAACCGTCTTTTAATGGAGATCCCTTTTTAAATCCAATGTTTGAAACTTTTATATATTTAATTTGACAAAAATAAACTTCTTCTTTAGAATCTGGACATAAAAATTTAGTTTCAATAAATTTTTGGTGTTTTTATGATAACTTTCATATTTGGATGAATAGGGAAAAAACCTATATTTTAACTGAAAACAAATTTTTTAATGAAAATAATTTGTAGTGTAAAATTATAAATTTTAATGGTTTGGAAGTATAAATAGATTATATTTTTATAATTTAATATAATTTTGTTCATTGGAAATAATTTCACATTGAAATTGAACATAAACAAGTTTTAATCTTTTATTAGTTATTATTTCTTAAAAACACGCTTTTTGGTTTTGACAATGTGAATTAATTTTAAATTAATAAATGAAACATCATGGTTTCAAATTTGGTAAAATATAATTAATTTTTGAATTTATAATATCAAAATTAGCTTAGGGTGATGTTTTGGTATTTTTCTGAAAACATTCAATTTTTGATGAATAGTGAAAAACACTGAGTTATTGGTTAAAACAGACTTTTTATTTAAATAATTACTTATTTTATGTAAATTTATTTTAGGAAAAAATATATAAATAATAACTATATAAGTTCAATATAATTCATTAGAGTCATTTTATAATAATTTTAGATATATAAAAATTGTATTGGAATTCTTACCGTCTTTAACCCACCTCCTAAGAGAATTTGCAAATTTGCATGAAACTTAATTTTACCGGTTCTGTGAGTTGAATTTCAAAAAATTTGAGAGACACAGTTAACCAAAGTAAAAAAAATGTGGTTCAAAAAGATAAAAATAATTTCTGGTGAATAGTAACTTTTGACTTTTATTTACCGCGATTAAAGGTAAATAGGGTAATTATAATAATACAAAATTACCTTAACACTTTTCCTAAACTTATTGGATGAGTCATGTCCGACCATGGGCATTCTTGGGTTGATTTTGGGACCCCACGGTGCCACTTATAAATGATAATGACACTTTATTTTAATTAACGTAATGTAAAGACAAGAATGACATTAACAAATAGTTTTTAGTATATCAATTTTTACATGGAGTTATTGAAGTCATATGTTTAACTTTAAATAATCATTGTAAAGATAAAAATATTTCCTACATTATGGTAATTTTTTCTGTAATTTTTAGACATCAAATAAATTACATTATTTATGACACAATAATGATGTAGTATTTACCCCATTAATAAATGATTTAAATAAATAATATTATTAATATTAAAACTATATCCAAAACCTGTAAAATTTTTATTGGATGATTTTATTTAGACCATGAGTCGTCCTATATTCTACTTTAATTAGTTTTGGACCTTTATAAACTGAATATCACTATATAATAAAATAATATTTTCACACTTTCTTAAAGAGACACTCCTCCACCTTATAAAAGGACACCACTTATAACCAATTCCACACACCTCTCAAGCCCCTTGGCTCGTCCAAGCCCTACCCAAATAATTTCCCAAGATCCCCTCTTCCTCCTAGATGTCTTACCTTAGGCAAAAGTCACTTCAAGAAGTCCTTTTGGTTCAAACCAAAAGAAGTTACCCAAATTAAAGGTAACACTTTCTCTTAAATTCTTTTGTTTTATTTTGTATTATTTTACATCTACAACCCCCTAAACACTTTTTATTACATTAATTTATAAAAAAACCAGTATCCTAAATATACTAGGATGTTTTTATGAGAATTATTCTAACTACACTTATACACACCTCTATAAAATGGATGAAGAACATACTGTTTCTGTGGTTGGAAAAACTAACACCTCATGAAATGATGATTGTTCCATTATCTCTTACCGCCTTTCATGGTGTCCATTAAGATGTCACTGTATTTATATATGATATATAAATTATTTTTATGTTTTATTTATGTTTCTATATTTTCCATTTATATCATACCTTTATGGTTTCTATTATGTGTAAAACGCGATATTTTCATTTGAGGAAGTGCGGACTACCGCCCACTCAAATTGATATGACTCGTTAATGAATTATGTGGGACATATAAAGTATGTAGTTAATGATATTATAATGGAATTATAATATACCTATGTATCATAATGTTTTAATTCCATTAAAAAACAAAATACAAATGAAAGTAGCGTTCATGCGTACGTACGGCTTACCGTCTCCATGAACGGTGCATTTCATTTCTTATCTCCAGATGTTATGTACTATTATATATACATATATATACTGGAAATATATGATTTATATGAAATATTAATGAGTAATATCATTCTATAGATAATTTAATTTTGACCACATGGACAATTTATAATTATAACGAGTTCATTTTTGACTCATGTTCCAAACATCCACAAAATGTCCGATATGATCTCAAATAATTATCTAATTGTTATAGAAAGGTAACAAGTGATATAAAAGGAATAATAAACATGAAAAAATTATTAATCACGTATATATCACCTTATGTTTATTATTCAGGAAGAACAAGGAACATACAAGCGAGTCAAGTCGGACACATGGTAAGGGGTTTCTTATCTCACTTTTAATTCTGTGAGATTTCCATTGTTCACCACTTATTTGTTGAATGTGGTGTATATTTTACTGCCATTTGATATATATTATCATGATTATCTTTATATTCATGATATTCTGTGATTCATTTGGTGGTTATTGACTATTGTTCCTACGACTCGATTGATTGCAACGAGGTAAGGGTTATTTCCTAAATCTCATTATTATCTGAGATTGTTCATGTGTACGTATTTTCTGGGACATTCTTATCATAGATACCCATATTTTATAAAAATGATTTCAAATGGAATCTTTTAAGGTTTTATGTGAGGGTATTTTTAACTCGATCATCATTTTAAATGTTTTAATGATTTATCTTTATAAACCCTTTTAATTAATGTCCATGTTTTCAAAATGATTTTAAGGATTTATTTATATGGAAATGAATGTTTTGAAATGATAATTCTTTTAAAAAATTTCAAAGTGATATGGGAAACTTTGATTCAAAAATCCCTTTTAAATTACTACCTTGATAAATTGTGATAATTTTAAATGATTTCATGTAATGTGGGTATTTATCTCAAAGCATTTTACTGATCATTTTCATCCATGTCAACATCTTTTAAGCGATATTAAACTTGTTTGAAGTTGATTTATTATGATACAAATCGTCCATATTGTATTGAATATTTTATGATATTTTTGAATGTGGTTGTGTTATTGTTATACCATTCATGGTTTATGGATAAAGTATTGATAATTTGTATGCTAGTTTTAATACAATTGTTGATGTTATATTTCAACATTTTCTTATGATGAATGTATTGGACTAGTATGTTCCAGGATGGGGATTGGTAAAAGTAAGCCCTCTGGGTTAGGCTCTGGTTATAGAAGACCCTACGGGTTAGAGTCTGGTTATAGAGGCTCTCCGGGTTGGAGTCTAGTTACAGAGGCTCTTTGGGATTGAGTCCGGTTACAGAGGCTCTCCGGGTTTGGGTCTGGTTACAGTTAACCCATAGGTCTTGGCACGAGGCCTTGACACATAAATTAAACTCTGGTACTATACATTTCCTCATTATGAAATTTGTTATTACATGTGATTATTTGACTAGTATAATATCCATGTGCATGTTTATATGGTAATGTTTGATTTATTTTTTCTATAATATGTTCAAGTTTATATTTAAAATGTTGTTATTTTATTACACATCTTGCCTTAAATGTTTATAGATTCTGCTAAATTATTTACCCTTACTAAAAATATGAGATCACCACTTTCTTATGTTTTATTTTCCTAGGATATGAAGAATTTTGTTATGAGTGACTTGCAGGCATAATCTAGGAGGCTTGGACGTTTCTAGTGGAATAAATTACTATTGTTTTTCTTTTCAAGTTGTAATGTTGAACTTTATGTTTGTAATATATTTTCCAAGACTTCTAAATTGATGGGTCCTTTGGGACTTTATTCCCTATAATCATGGCAATTTTACGTAATAATGCACCGACTATGGGTAACTGGGGTCGGGGTGTTACAGTTGGTATCAAAGCAAGTTCAGAAATAACCTTTGAAACTAGATTTAGATAAACTCTGATTAGAGCACATTAGCCTAATATAGAAATTGAGGATTAGTATCGAAGAACATACTAGAATTTTGGTAATGTAGAGATTTTGTGAGTTTTCCATGAAAATACATCCCTATCTAGATATGAGCAGGTACAGGAGGCTCTGGCACATATATACCTAGGGGTAAAACCCGAAAACATCGCTTTGAGCTAGACTTAAATGGGGAATGGTGCTCGAAAAAGGTCCTTGATTCACACTTGGTTACGACACTCTCGGGGGATATGATTAGGACAATTCTAATTTTCATTAAAAATCTTTATGAAGGATTTATGATTATATACCTCCTCAAAGAAAATATTTTTATGATGATTGATTATATCCATAAACTGTTCAATTTACGTGATTTATTTTACAAGTTTGAATTATTCATTGCAATTCATAAACTGAGATAGTGTATTCCATTATATAGAAATTGCACCCAGTAGAAGGAATGTGAACTCCAACAATAAAAATCATCCAAAGAGTAAGAAAGATCATATCTTTCACGGTATTAATCCAACAATTATAAGGGAAATAGTCTCCCATGTATTCTCAACATATGAAGAAATAATATCATGTGTTAATAATATAAGTAATTAATTTTGTTAGTCTTATGGATTTTAAGGGAAGCAAGAGAAGAAAAGGATGGAAGAGAGAATGATGGATAAATGGAAGAGGGAAAATATGGATTTTACCATATGTGATAACTATGGAACGAATCACCTTGTTAAATGCTTGAAGGGAATGTGAGTTTGTTATAAGTGTGGAGAAAACGGACACCAAGTACATGATTTCAAGGGTATGAAAAAAGTTTCAAATGTAAAACTCTTCATCTGCAAACAGTTGGGAAACTACGCGAATCAATGTCCAAATTGTCAAAGTATACCCCAAATGCTACTATTGGATATTAATAAAGTTATGATCCTACCGAAGATGAAGAGGAATGATTAGATTTCTTACGTTGTTATTAAATTACTGTGTCATTTGAGTATTATATTAATGATGTACATGTTATAAGAGTTATAGAGTATATAAGGATTGTACTGCATTACTATTTCATTAAGTACTTGAGATTTTCTGGAACCAAGAAAAGTGAATCAATAGCAGGTTAAATTTTAAGAAAACACATGGTTGAGAGAAAGATAAACCATAATATGGTTCTGATACTGAGGTAGTGATTTTGGAATAATACATTATTGATTTGGATAAATTATATTGTATATTCTTGACTACCTTGAAATTGATAAATGATTTTTATATTCCATCATTATTGGAGTCTACAACATTTTTGGATAAAAGAAGTATATCCAGTATTTTATAAGGAATAAGGGAGCATGAATGTAATCAATAAGGTTATATGATAATTCATGATGTTGTAGTTCACATGTTATTACATGGAAAAAAGGATCTTCATTGTGTTTACCTTCCTTATAAATTTTGGACAGTGAGTTCAGACAAAAGTATTTTGGATATGTCAAGTTTCAGATTATTTTTGGATTGCCATAAAAAGGACAACCCGGAGGTCAGGCGGCAACCTGTCGCGTCCGGCAAGGCCGTGAGACTTGGGCCCACAACCGAAGGTCGACAAGGGTGTATCACCTAACACTGGCCCACATGATGTCCTAGATTGAATAATGTAGTTTTTTAAAAGGTTTAGTAGATTAATTATAAATTCATTTTTTTGGAACCCTATATGAATAGGATAAATAGAATATTTTTTATGTTCTATTATCTTTTAGATTGAAAGATGATTTTGTTGTAGAAATTAGTAAAATGATGGAACTCCAATTATCAAGTATATTTTTTTCTTATTCTATGAATAAATTAATTCTAAAAATCTAGGAAAGGGATCTTAAAACTAAAAATGTGTTATCCTAATACCTTATGTTTTTTGAACTGATGATATTATAAATCATCATAGATTGACAGATTTGAGGCCCTCAATTCTACAATTGTTTCTGATTGATGACCTCAATTACTCCATTTAAATATTTATCTTTTCCCTCCAATTATGTGTCTCTAATTTCTACCATTGTTCTCCTAATCGAGATCATAATTTGGCTGTGAATTTATTCCCCTTTTCCTCTTATTAAGACTAAATTTTATTAACCCAATTTCTTATGTGGTTTTTCCCACAAAGGTATTTTCTATTTTCAACCTATTATTTTTGAAGAAAAAATTAAAATTGAGAAGAAACAATTTATTGAAGGTGGGAAGAATGTAACACCCCAAGATTTCATAGTATGTAATTTCTTCAAAGTAATTCAATAACTTGCCCTACACACAACACCGAGTTCAAGTGCACCACGACTTACCAAACTAGCTGTTCAAAAGAGGTTATGAATAATATTAACAAAATTTTAATCTTTATATAATCCTTATAATTTTATAATCCATATTATGAGTTTCTTAGACATAATAAAAAAACAAATTCATTTTTAGATAAAAGAAATATTTTTTAAAAAATGAAAATTTACCGCCTTTTAATGGCGAACCCTTTTTAAATACAATATTTGAAACATTTATATAATAAATTTGACAAAATAAACTTCTTATTTAGAATCATGAAATAAGAATTTAGTTTCAATAAATTTTTGGTATTTTTCTGATAACTTTCATATTTGGGTGAATAGTGAAAAATACTATATTTTAACTAAAAACAACTTTTTTTATCAAAAAAACTTGTTGTGTTAAATTATAAATTTTAATTTTTTTGAAGTAAAAATATATTATATCATTACCATTTAATCCAATGTTATTCATTGGAAATAATTTTACTTTTAAATTAAACATAAACAAGTATCAATCTTTTGTTAGTTATTATTTCTTAAAAACACGCTATTTGGTTTTGACAACAGGAATTAATTTTAAATTAATAATTGAAACTTATATGTTTTAAATTTGTTAAAATAAACTTAATTTTAGAATTCATAATATCAAAATTAGCTAAGGGTGAAATTTTGGTGTTTTTCTGAAAACATTCAATTTTTGATGAATAGTGAAAAAACACTCAATTATTGGTTAAAACCGAATTTTTATTTAAATAATTACTTATTGTATTTAAATTTATTTTAGGTAAAAATAGATATATAATACCTATATAAGTTCAATATAATTCATTGGAGTAATTTTATAATAAGTCTGGATAAATAAAAAATTTATTGAACTTTTTACCGTTTTTTACCCACCTCCTAGGGGCATTTGCAAATTTGCATAAAACATAACTTTTTCGGTTCTGTGAGTTGAATTTCAAAAATATGAGAGACACGGTAAAACTTATTATGTGAAATTTAGTTCAATAAGATGAAAATAATTTTTCTTTAAAAGTAACTTTTGACTTTTATTTACCGCGGTTAAATGTAAACAGGGTAATTGAGGTAAAAAGAATATTATAATAATAAAAAATTACATTAACACTTGTCCTAACCTGATTGGATGAGTCATGTCCGACCTTGGGAATAATTGGTTCGATTTTGGGACCCCATGGAGCCACTTATGAATGATAATGACACTTTATTTTAATTAATATAAAGTAAAGACAAAAAATGACATTAAAAAATATCTTTTAGTATATCAATTTTTTCAAGGTGTTATGTAAGTCATATTTTTAACTATAAAGAATAATTGGTAATATTGAAATATTTCCTGGATTATCGTAATTTTTTTAATAATTTTTAGACATGAAATAAATTAAATTATTTATGACACAATAATGATGTAGTATTTATCTCATTAATAAATGATTTAAATAATTAAGATTATTAATATTAAAACTATATCCAAAACCTATCCAATTATTATTGGATGATTTTATTTCGACCATGAGTTATCGTATCTTTTATTTTAATTAGTTTTGGACCTTTAGAAACTGAATATCACTATATAATAAAATAATATGTTCACACTTTTTTAAAGAGCATGTCCCCCCCTTATAAAAGGACTCCACTTCTAACCCATTCCACACACCTCTCAACACCCTTGGCTCATCCAACCCCTGAACAAATAATCTTTCAAGATGCCACTAATCCTCCTAGAATCCTTACCTTAGGAATAAGGCACTTCAAGATGTCCTTTTGGTTCAAGCCAAAGGAAGTTACCCAAATTAAAGGTAACACTTTCTCTTAAATTCTTTTGTTTTATTTTATTTCTTAAACCCCATAAACTATTTTTATTAATTTATTTTATGACAACACCAGTATCCTCAGTATACTAGGATGTTTTTTTAAGAATTATTCAAACAAAAATTACACACACCTCCATCTAATGGTTGAAGAACATAGTGTTTCTAGGGTTGGCAAACAAACGCCTCACGAAACGATGATTATTCGATTATCTCCTACCGCCTCTCATGGTGGCCATTAAGATGTCATTGTATTTATATATGATATATATATATATATATATTATGTTTATTTTTTCTTTGTTCTGTGGTATTTTTCCATTTATATCATACCTTTATGGTTTCCATTATGAGTAAAATGCGATAATTTCATTTGAGGAAGTGTGGACTATCGCGCCCCCAAAATGATATGACTCATTACGGACATATATGGGACATATAAAGTATATATTTAATGATATTATATATTATATTATCCTGGGATTATAATATAACTATGTATCATTATGTTTTAATTCCATTAAAATACAAAATAGAAATGAACGTAGCGTTCATGCGTACATACGGTTTACAGTCTCCAGGAACGGTGCATTTCATTTCTTATCTCTAAATGTTAGGTACTATTATAAATACATATATATACTTGAAATATATGATATATATGATATCTAAATGAGTATCTTCATTCTATAGATAATATAATTTTGACCACATGGACAATTAATAATTATAATAAGTTCATTTTTGACTCAAGTTCTGAACATCGACAAAATATGTGATATGACCTCAAATAATTATATAATTGTTACAGGAAGGTAATAAGTGATATAAAAGAAATAATAAACATGAAAATATTCTTAATAAAGTAGAAATTAACTTATTTTTATTATTCCGGAAGAACAAGGAACATACGAGCGAGTCAAGTCGGACACGTGGTAAGGGGTTTCTTATCTCACTTTTAATTCTGCGAGATTTCCATTGTTCACCACTAATTTATTTCATGTGGTGTATTTTGTACTAACATATAATATATATTATCACTATTTTCTTTATATTCATGATATTATGTGATTCATTTGGTGGTTATTAACTATTATTCATACGACTCAATTGATTACAATGAGGTAAGAGTTATTTCCTCAATCTCATTATTATACAAGATTGTTCATGTGTAAGTATTTTCTGGGAAATAATTATCATAGATACCCATATTTTATAAAAATGGTTTCAAAATGAATATTTTAAGGTTTTATGGGAGGGTATTTGTAACTAGATCATCATTTTAAATGTTTTAATGATTTATCTTTCTAAACCCTTTTAATTAATGTCCGTGTTTTCAAATTGATTTTAAGGATTTATTTATATAGACATAAATGTTTTGAAATGATAATTCTCTTAAAAAGTTTCAAAGAGGTATGGGAAACATTAATTCAAAAATTAATTTTAAATGACTACCTTTATAAATTTTGACAATTTTAAACAATTTCATGAAAAAAGGGGTATTTCTCTCAACAGATTTTACTGATCATTTTCATCTATGTCAACATCCTTTAATGGATTTCAAACTTGTTTGAAATTGATTTATTATGATACAAATCTTCCATATTGTATTGAATGTTTTGTGATATGTTTGAATGTGAATTTTTTATTTTTATACCATTCATGGTTTACGGATAAAGTATTGAAATTTTGTATGCTAGTTTTAGTAAAAATGTTTATGTTATATTTCAACCTTTTCTTATAATAAATGTATTGGACTAGTATGTTCTAGGTTGGGTATAGGTAAAAGTAAGCCCTCTGGGTTGGGGTCCGGTTACAGCAACCCCTCTGGGTTGGAGTCTAGTTATATAGGCTCTCCGGGATGGAGTCAGGTTACAGAGGCTCTCCAAGATGGAGTCCGGTTACAGAGGCTCTCTGGGTTTGGGTCTGGTTACAGTTAGCCCATAGCTCCTAGCACGATGCCTTGGCATAGAAATTAATGTCTGGTACTATACATTCCCTAATTATGAGATTAGTTATTACATATGATTATTCTACTAGTTGAATATCCATGTGCATGTTTATATGGTAATGTTTGATTTATTTTTGCAATAATATGTTCAAGTTTATGTTTAAAAGTATGTTGTTTTATTACACATCTTGCCTTAAAAGTTTATAGATTCCACTAAATTATTTACCCTTATTAAGCATCTGAGCTCACCCTTATCATATGTTTTATTTTCCCAAGATATGAAGAAGTTAGTTATGAGTGACTTGTAGGCATAATCTTGGTTGCTTGGATGTTTCTAATGGAATAAATTACTGTTGTTTTTCTTTTCATGTTGTAATGTTTAACTTAATGTGTGTAATATATTTTCCAAGACTTCTAAACTGATCGGTCCTTCAGGACTTGATTCCTTGTAATCATGCTAACTTTATGTAATAATGCACTGACTCTGGGTAACTAGGGTTGGGGAGTTACACCCATTTGGGCATAAGGGACGTGGTAACCATTATCTAAGGAATGGGATGTGCTGATATGATGATTTAGAATCTTTAAAATCGTAAAGTTCCACCCTATATAACTAACTAAATATATAAGTATTTCTTGTGTTCAAGTATAAAAAATAATGGAAAATTTATTTCAAGACTGCTTAAAATAAAATTTAATATCATCACCCATTTCAAATATACCATTTTCATATTTTAATATAACAACGTGTTTTTAATCAAAAACATGCTTTTTACTAAGATAAAACCTTACGGTTCTCATAAAAACCAATTTTAGTCCATTTTTCATAAACATGTATTTGAAACCAACTCATGAAATTTCAAAATATATATCACAATTAAATATAAATATTTAATTTTCAAAAAATTCCATCAATTTCAACACAAGCACCTAATTCATTGGAATTTGGGTTTTTTCACAAATCCTTTCATCAAAACATTTTCTTCAATTAAATACCATAATTCAATTGATATAATTTCCATCAAAACTAGAATTTAAATATAACTATTTAAAATTCCTAAATTTCCATTAACACACCCCAATTCAATGGAATTAGGGGTTTTCCAATTTCATGAAAAAATCCCATTTTTCTTTAAAAAATCCCAATTCATTGGAATTGGGTTTCTGTAAAAAATGATCCAAATCGATTTGAATAAAAATAAAATAGTTGAATTTAATTTAATAAATTCAAATTATACAATTAAATTCGAGTTATTAAAAATTATTGGGTATCATAATAGAACCACATGTCCCGGGATCAACAGATATTGGATCACCGAACCCCATTGGAGAATTGTTAATGAAGAAGAGAAATAACTAGATCTAAGAGAAATAAGAATCAAACTAGTTTTAGATCGAGAATAGTGGGTATTAGATCCTATAACAACAAAAGAGATCAATAAAACTCTAGGAGAATAGAGAAAGACCCCAGGAGATGGAGAATGGGAAAAGAAAAATAACGAAAAGGAGATCGACCAACATTTTCCTAGCTTTAGATCGCTTTAGAGAGGGATCTGAGTGGGAAATAATCTTACTTATGATATATATATGGATGGGAAAACTGAGTTTGGGATGAAGGAAGTCTGTCTGTGACCTAAAAAGAGGCTTTGATAATTTTTATCATATTTTCGGATCTTACAAAAACATGTCATCACATTTTCCTAGAAATTGGTACATAGTTTAGTTAAATTGATCTTAGTTCATGCACCCATTATAAATGGGATACATAGTTTCTCTTAAGGGGATTCATAACTTTACTAACTATGTAAAATATGGATAGATATCTCTATCATAAAAATTCCATTTTCCTACAGTCAGTTGCACGGTTTGTTAGACCGTGTGAAAACAGTGGACTAGAATATAATTTCATGATTAATAGATTTTCAACTTGAAATGATCCCCCCAAAAAACATAAAAAAAGATAAATTAAAGATAAGTGATTAAGAATACCTGAAAATGGTAACGGGATCTTACTACCTCCCCACCATAGGAACTTTATGTCCCCAAAAATCTGACAAAGAATCCTCTACGGAAAAAAAATGAGGCCATTGATCTCTCATCAGTGACCCCCTCTCCCATGTATCATAAGAATCAGAAACATGATTCCATATAACACATATCAAAGGTATAATCCTCCCATTAATTACCTTTTTCTCAGAATCAAAAATCCTGATTGTCCATTTAGTCAATAACAAATCAGTTTCAACTTCAAGATTATGACAACTCAGAACATGAGATGGATTAGATAAATACTTTTGAAGCTGAGATACAAGAAAAACATTATGTATTAACAATATATGTAATGTTAGTTAAAAATGACAAGAAAAATTCCCCACCTACTCAAGAACCTCAAAAGATCCAACGAAACAAGGACCAAACTTCCCATGCCTCCAAAGCTGTTGATGACCCAACTGGGGTGAAACCTTTAAGAACACCTAGTCAACTAATAATAACCCCAATGGACTATAAAAATGAGTAGAATAATAATTGTATTGAATCTATTCTATCAACATTATCTGACAAATCATATTAATCTTTACTATCATCTCTTGGAACAAGTTTGGTCCTATCAAGTCACAGTCACTGATATTCGACCAACATAATGGAGATTTAAATATTCATCCATACAAGGCCTCAAAATTATCCTTCCAAATCAATGATTGGAAATTATTATTATAATATAACATAACCAATTCAAAATTATTATCACATGCTCTACCAAAGTGGAGAACACAAGTGTGAAGCATTTTATTGTGAATCTGTATAGCTCTTTCTGTCTGATCATCCGACTGTGGATGATATGCCATACTGAAATAGACACGAGATTTCAGTTCCACCTAAAGGATTATACAAAAGTGATAAGTGAACCTAGGATCCATTTCAGATACTATAATATATGGGACTCCATGAAAATGAATAATATATTTCATATCAAGATTTCCCAACTCCTCAACTTTAGATGTGTGACAAATGTGTAATAAGTCAGCTTATTTTTACAACCTATCAATCAAAACATATATCATATTATTTTTTTATTCTTACAAGGAAAACCAACCAAAAATTCTATAGAGATATCATCCCACTTCTAATTAGTGACTGTAAGTCATTGAAGAAAACCTGAAGGCTTATGATGATAGGCCTAAACTTGTTTGCATGTATAACAATGAGAAACAAAATTAGCAATTCCCTATATCTTACCTGGCCACTAGAACTTCCATAACATGTCATATAATATCTCTCTTGTTCTTGGGTGTACAACCCAGTGGGAACTATGGAAATCCCCCATCATAAATTTTCTTAATGTAGATGGTACCACAAAAAGGTTTTGAAATAAAATAATTTCCTCCGCGGGGAATGACAGATCAAGTAAAGTCTCCCCACTATAAAGACATTCTCTGAAGCTACATATCTTATCATCAAACAACTTCCCTTGAAGAATCAACTAAAAAAGATTAGATGTAAACTGAACATTGTCCAAGGACACCTCAACCCCTGATTCCTAGACTCTGATGTGCAACTGTTCAAAAATATCCATCAAATCCCACTCTTTCGATGATTCCTTCACTATCTGAATCAAAAATTTTCTTTTAAAAGCATCAGTAATGACATTAACATTCCATGTGGTATAAGTATTATGAAAATCCAAAAACTGTAGTTACTCTACTGAACGCATTTGGAGGAGATTCATATATTTTGAGAGTATATATAACTCATGCTCTTATCATCTGAATACATGGTAATCCTTTCTCTATAAATGTAATACCTCTAACTCCTTATCACATGAATCACAATTTCATGTTCAAGTTCTTGGGTTAGATAATTCTCCTCGTGCAGCCTAGGGTGATGAGAACCACAAGAAACAACATGACCACCTTGCATTAGAATGCATTTGAAACCTGAACTAGATGCATCATAGAAGACAACATAGTGATGCCTAAGTAGTGGTAGATTCAACACATGAACCATAGTCAAAATACATTTAAGTTCCACAAAATAAATTGTACATTTCTCATCCCTAGTGA
Organism: Viscum album; assembly: GCA_963277665.1. Classification (NCBI taxonomy): domain Eukaryota; kingdom Viridiplantae; phylum Streptophyta; class Magnoliopsida; order Santalales; family Viscaceae; genus Viscum; species Viscum album. The sequence continues at coordinate 1,892,138,088 of OY728135.1, forward strand.
ACATTACCACTTTCCAAGTTAGTGTCTTCATCGAAAAATCCAACTTCAAGAATTCCATTACAGACTAGAAATAATATCCATCTAATTCCAAGAAGCTCTGAATATTAAATTCATTTAATGGTTTATCCCAAGTCATAATAGAATTCACATTACTAGGATTAACTGCTATTCCATGTTTTGATACTACATGTCCCAATAATTTCATTTCCCAAATATAAAAATTCACATTTAAAATACTTGGATTAATGTTGGCACATTCTCAGTAATCACAAAATTGTTCTCAAAGAATGCACATAATCCTCCTCTAAAATAGAGTATATGAGTATTTCATTGAAAAAGAGTACCTTGAAATTATGAAGATACTTGTGGAAAATCTAGTTTATTTGTTCTATGAAAGCTACAAGAGAATTTGTTAGACCAAAGGGAATAAAAAGGTACTTATAATGACCATAATTGTTTTGAAAATAGGTTTTATGAATGTTAGATTACTTTATACTCAATTTATGGTAACTATAGTGAAGAAAAATATTTGATAACCACATTTCATTTTTTAACTGATCAAATAAATCATCAATCTGTTGAAACATGTAATTGTTATTTACTGTAACTCAATTGAGTTTTTAGCAATCAACGCATAGGTGAAGTGAACCATAAACCTTTTTAGAAAATAAAACCATCACTGTGAAAGGATACACACTAATTCTGATGAATCCTTTACCAATAATATCATCAAATTGAGATTTCAACTCTTTTAGTTCATCTGGGGTCATGTGGTAAGAGCGAATAGATTCTGGTTGAGTATCAAACACCATTTCAATGGAAAACCCAACCTCCTTTACTGGTGGTAAACTATAGAAGTCCGAAGGAAACATTTACAAAAACTCGACAATGACTTGAGGGAGATCACCACTCAAATAAACCCACCCCATATCAAAGGAAAACACCAATATTACTTTCCCCAACTCTAGATATGAAGGTTCAACCCTAATCGAACATGGAACCAATTCTCCCTAAAAGTCAAAAGACACACCACAAGGTGTGGTAAAGGGGACCCATCACAAATAAAAATTAATATAAAATTTATTATCAATGATCCAATCCATTCTAAAGAAGATGTTTATAGATTTCATTTTGAGAACCCGAATAGTCCAAGCCAGCTCAACATATGATAGAGATAAAACACATTAAGGACTATGTATAACCCACTCTCTTGTGGTTATAAGGGGTGTAGTAATAACCATTTCACAAGATAAATGATCCATGGGAAGATTAAAAATATAAAAAATAGTAATAAATTAATGAATGAGATGAACCAGTATCAAAAATATCAGTAAATAATGACGAAGCTATAATAATTTTACCTATCACAGTCGCTGTACCCATATCCACTTCCTTTGGAGATTCTTCCACTGTGTGGAGAAGTTTTATTCTGGATTCCTGTGGATGAGAAACTTTTGTACATGAAACATCTAATTTCCCTTTAGGTTTAGGAGGAGGTGATGATCCCATTCCACTATGTAGAGTGGAATAAATATAGAATAATCAATAGAGTTTCCTTGAATGTCCACATGAGCCACAGTTCTTGGGTGCCTAAGTGAAACCCTTCTTAGAATGTTATTCCTTTAGACATTGGTAGAAAACCAAGGTGCCTATTCTAAGAACTATAGAAGGTATAGAATAATCGTTCTATAATGATATTCCAAAAGAATACTCATGCTTCAACTTTCCCTTGAAGGAACCTATGCATCCACCTTGAGAGAAAGAATCCCCGGATAAGTTGAGATTTCCATCAAGGTCCATTTCATCCATAAGCGCTATATCCAATACGTCATCATAAGAAGGAAACATTATCAAGAAAACCTAAGAACAAATATCCTGATAATATCCCAACTCAATCCTTTGGGAATTCATCCTATCATTCGACACTATCTCATGTACAAAATTCATAATCTTAGTATAACAGTTTTCATACTCACGCAAGGTCATGTCATCTTGCTCGAATTTGAACAACTATACAGACATGGACAATAACATTGAATTTGGAGAGAAATGGTTATTGAGAATAACCTTTTGGTCCTTCCAGTCCAATAAATTATGCTTCGTCACCACCACCATAGTGTCCCACCATCATCTGATCGGTCCTTCTAGTATGAAGGAGGCCCACGTCACTTTTATTTCATCGGGTGTGTCGAGGAATCCAAACAACCAATCAATTATTCTCAACCAATCCTCTTCCTCTTGAGGATAATTTGAGGCTTTAGGCGATGTAAGTTTTTAGTGAAGGAAATCTTGTTTACTATCTTTAATAACATCTTTTTGAGGTTCCATAGATAGAGCTTGAACGAGAGCTAGAGGAGGTGTCTATCCCATAGCATGAATAGTGTGCGCAATCACCTCAATCATATTTGGATAAATAATAGGATTTCCTCACTGAGGATCACCAGAAGCTTCCTTCGGGATTTGATTTTCACTTCTTCTCAGAGGAATGATGCCACATAACATCAACAGACAACATTGAAGACATCATATAAGCACTCAAATAGAGAAATAGGGAAATTAATCTCAACAGACGGCGCCAAAAATATTTGGATTCAACTCTATCTAAATCAAAACAGGGAAAATATTAGAACTGATCAACAAGACTTCTTTCCATAACCACCCCTGGTGACTTAATGTTCATTATGGTGATAGATGGCTTGGAAATCAATCATAACTACCTCTTAAGTCCCAATAAGATTAAAAAAATGCATACAAACTTCCAGAAAAATATCTACATTCTATAATACCACTTTGTCACAAACCAACCTAGGTACCCTGGTAACCCAATAACTTAGTCAATCCTAACATTTATTGAAGGGCGTTATCGGTCCCCATGGGTTAGTGACAAGAACTTGGCATAATAAAAACTTGTATTGGGAAGGATTATTCCACTAATAGATACAGAAATAAAAGAAACAAGACATTATTCCTAACAAAATAAAGTCCATTGGGAGTAACGTACCAAAATTAAAGTGGAAAATAAAGCCCAAGTACTAAAACAAAATTATAAAAATTGGGTAACACTAGCCAAGTTCCTAAGGACACAAATCACCATGTCAACGGTTTAATAGTTGGATCGACCTCCACAAGATTATTTCCCCATGGTCAAACTTGGATGGAGATAATATACAAACTACCAAAGGCACAAGTAGTGTGTAATCCAAACCTAGTAGGATTTAACCTAATATTTTAGGATAATATACCAATATCAATTTGACCAATAATGTTATTTAAATTTTTAAATCTAATAGGTTTTTCATTTAGAAATCATATTTATACAAATCATTCTTTACAATTTAAAATATGGAAGTACATTATAAAATCATACATTAAATTTCAATTAATGGAAATACATTTCAAAATATAGAATTTACATTAAATCAAAGTATTCTTTAGATAAATGTCATTTTTTACAAAAAGTATTTAATAAAAAATTTTATATAAAAACTTTTATATAAATTCTCTAGGAATGAATAACAATTTATAACAATTGAATATGTATTTTAAATAAAAAAAGTGAATAACATTATCATGTGATGAATAGGTAGGATTGTTCTAGTTTATTGGGACCCAACACTGTGAAATGGAAAGGAGGTATATATGCCCTTTTTGGACTGAAGAAAAGGGAACTCATCATCATCACCTAAGGAATGAGATGTTCCGAAATGATGTTTTAAAACATTGTAAATCATAAAGTTCTACACAAGATATCTCAATAACAACCTAAGGAAATCATGTGATCACATACAAACAATGATGGGAAATTTATTTCAAGAATGCATAAAATAATAATAAACCCCATATCCCATTTCAAATATGCCAATTTTGTCTTTAATAACCATATCATATTTTTAAAACAAAACATTTCTTTTCACCTAGATAAAACTCTAGGGTTCACATAAAAACCAATTTAAATCCACTTTTCGTAAACAAAAATTTAAAACTAACTCGTTAAATTTTACAATCCATGTCACAATTAAATATAAAAATTTAATTTTGAAACACTTCCATCGATTTCATTACAAACCACCAATTCACTAGAATTTGGGTTTTTCACAAATCCTTCTAGGAAAACATTTTATTCAATTAAATTGAAAAAATAAATTTATTGTATTTCTATAATAAAATATTAATCCAAAAATTTAAATTTCAATAATTTCCATAAACACACCTTAATTTAACTGAATTGGGGGTTTTCCAATTTCATGTCAAAATCTCGTTGTCATTTAAAAAACCCCAATTCCCTAGAATATGGTTTTTCAACAAACAATCATTATCCATTTTATTCTATATAAAAAATTTCATTTAATTAAACAAATTAAAATGAAAAACTTAAATTATGGTAATAAAAAGGATTGGGCATTGTAACAGAACCACCTACCTCTAGATGAATGCTTCATAGACCACCAAACCCTAGCCGTGATTCATCAATAAAGAATAAAAAAACTGAATTATGGTGAAATAAGAATCAATACTAGGTTCACATCCATAACAGTGGTTATTAGATCCTATAATATCAATGGGGGTCAATTAAACCCTATGATAAAATAGAGAGACTTTGGGAGATTGAGAAAAGGCTGTGAAAACCACCTAGAAGGAGATTGACTAATTTACACCAAGATTTGGATCACTTAGGGGAGGTATTTGAGGGTTGAATACACCTCCTTGAGAGATATAAGGAATGGAGAACTGATTTTGGGTCTAAGGTGGATTGATCAGAACCTAAAAATAGGTTTTGTGATTTTTTACGAATTTTTCGGATCTCATAAAAACCCATTTGTATGGTTTCTATGGAATCAGTGCATGGATTATTTAAACCGTTCTTAGGTCATTAACCCATTATAAATGGGATTCATAGTTTTTCATAAGGGGATTTGTGACTTTACTAACCATGCACAAGCTGTGTGAAGATCTCAATCCAAAACATTCCATTTTCTTACAGCAGGTCGCATGGTTTGTCAAACTGTGCGCCAGCCATGTGAAAACCATGCACCAAGCTATAAGTTCTAGATTATTATATTTTTAGTCTGAATTTACCCCCAAAAAAACCCAACCAAATATAAATTAAAAAGGAGGGTATAAGAAGACCTGAAAATGGTCACAGGATGTTACAAATACATACATTTCATTTTAAAACATAATATAATGCATGAAAATATTGGGAGAACATTATTAAGACATCCATTATACACAAGAAAATTAAAAATATCAATCTTTTAGGTTTCCTAGGGAAAGGTAAATAAATAAGGGTGATATAATATTCTCAACAAGGACAAATATATGGTAGAAGATTACATAATATAAGCTTATAATAAGTGATGTTTCAAGAATCATTGAACAAGATGAAGCAATAATGAACTGAAACTGAGGGAATTCTATAACCTTGAAAACAAATAAAAACATGGATAACAATAACCATTTATCTCATATTGATCTAATTCCTAATATGAGAAATCTAAAACTTAATATCAAATCTGTGTGATAAGACACTTGTATTATTATGGGAAGAGGTATAAACTAAAACCTGAACTGTTTTGTCTCATGAGTCCTATCAATTAATCAAGGGACTATATAATTACAAGCCCCACCCATCACGTGACAATGTCAAATTCATTCACCTAAAGATTCATTATTAAATTGTATACCATCCTATGAGGAACCTATTACTAAATAAATTTCCACATTTAAATATTAAAAAATAGAGACATCAAATAATTCCCCACTGAATAGGTCAATGTGTATGTCTAAGTGAACATCCCTTATTCAACTTGGAATCCATGGGGAATTTTCAAAGTAATTAGTGGTATCCTTATCAAATAAATATGGTGGTGAGGGTAAAATCAATGTGATGGGTTATCCTTGGAAATAATAGTTGGTTCAAATATATTATATTGGTAGGATATCAAGGTAATGGTTGGTTACTTCATTCGTTATGGTTCATTAAGAGTGTTTAAATATTCCAAATCATATCCGTTGGGAGTGTATCACTAGGTGTGAAATATGAAATACACTCACCATAAATTTGGGTGATGAATTATTCTATGATCATCCAACCCTTTTTGTGTGGAATACCTCTAGGTGCATCTAAAAAATAGTCGCATATACTTTTTTGAATCCAAACACAGATGTATTTTCTATTAAATTACACACTTTTACTTTAGAAAAACACATGATGTTTCTTCAAAAAGGATTATGTAACACTTGAATCAAGATAATATTATATTGGAATAATAATATAGATATTTTAATTAAATTGCATGAGGATATTTGAATGAATTATTCCATGTAAATGTAAGGACCAAATAAAAGAAAATAGGTGATGGTTATAATGTTTGTCCCAAATAATTAACATTAAGATAGAAAAAATTCCACTTATGGATTGGGTAGAAATTCTATCATAACCTCATGAAATAGAGGTATTAAAAATAATTTTGAAAAACCATTAATATAATAATTTTTGATATAAAATCTCAAATAGGTAGTATATACACCATATAAAGGTAATTAGTTGTATAATACAAAATTTGTTTCCATGAGAGGAATTTGATTAAGAAAACCGTTACCTCATGTCATAGATTCCTTGAAAATAATTTAATCTACTATATCAAAAAAAAATTACTTAATTCAAAACCTTACTCATATCCATTTTAATTCATTATCTTCATAAATATTTACTCTCTTTTTGAATTATAATGAATTTATACATCGGTTAATAGTAGTTTTGATCGTCTATACCTATCTCATAATAAAAATATTCATATTTTTCATATTTAAAATTTATAAATTATTAGGTCATTAATTTTTTTATTATGGATTAATCATAATAATTTACGATGTTTAGAATCTATTTCATTAGTGTTTTAGTCTTTATCTTGGAAGATGAATTTGATAATAAGCATGCTTTGGAGATTTTTGACAATCTGAGTGTGTTTTCTTAATTAATGAATTAAATATTGATATAACATAAAAATAACCAAAACTAGACCACTATATTAAATTTTATATAATATTTTAATAGTAATTATGTTCACATTCTTATTCATGATAAAAAATCATTTCTTTTCTAGTGAGAGGTTATACCAACCAAAACATGAACACACCTTAATTCAATGAATGATTTTGAGGTAGGTTTGTTGTAAAATAATTATATCAGGAAAAAATGATATTATATATTATATATTATTTTTATACTTCATAATTACAATGAATTATAAGAATAAATAATGAATATGAAAATATTACACAAATTGAACAGCCAGTTATCCTCTTAGTACATTTATTTTAAATGATTAATTTAATGACAATTATTTTTTGATCTTATCATTGTTTGGATATCTTATTTTTTCATACTATAAGATTAATAATATCATAGAAATCATATTTTTTCATTAACATCTCCCTTATATCAAACATTTTAAGGTATTTAAGGTGAAAAATATGTTACGCCATGGAGGTGGTATTTCACAGAACACACAAACAATGATTTTGTTTTCATTATTTGATGGGGTGTATGAATAAATAATGTTAATAACAACAATATAATATACTTTAGTATATAATTCAGAATAATATCATTATATTATGGTGGATAAAATAAATTTTAATGAATAAAATTAAAAAAAAAACTAAGTAGTTGATAATACTAACGTCAGGGACATAGATTTTCCTTCGAAGACTCATTGAATTTGAAGGGCATATGATAACTATAAGTAAATAAAATATTCTTCCCACGAGATAGGGATATAGGGAGAATAAAATGGAAGATTTTAAAGGGTGAATTTCAGGTATTTGTTGTATCATGAGGGTGTGTAAGTGTAACTTTTTATAAGTGAAGGGAGGGGTAGTTTTGGAAATACTATTTACTTATTTACATATATCCTCAAATTATTTGAGGTAAAAGAATCCAATATTTTAAAATTTTAGATTTTGGAAAATGGATATGTCTAAAATTTATCATATACACTCATTTAGGTGGTATCCTTGAGTGATTTAAGGATTTTAACTTCTACTCTTGGTTTTACTAATGTGTTATTTTACCTAGATAAATTATTTTACCCCTCATAGTTAATTAAAACAACCAAAATTAAAATTTATATTATAAATTTATTTCATATTTATAATACTAATTATTAAAATACTTTTATCAAATAAAAAATACATGGTTATTTAGTGTTAGTTTCAAAGTTATCATACTTTATGAATAAAAATAGTTGTTAGCGATTTTTTATTTTTCATTAAATTTACATATGAGACAATGTTATAAAATGTTTGTAATAATTATGACATAAATTGAATTATTATAAACAAATTATGTTTATATAACTTTTAATTCAAGGAATAACCAAATGTTTACCAAAACACTACTTAATTAAAATAAATGTGTGAAAATTGTTTTTATAATAAATTAACATTTTAATTTAGTTTTAAAAATATTTTACATTGGATATATATAAAAGAAATTTTTAAAAATGAAAAATGTTTTACTTAATCTCATATTTGGATGATGTAATAGTTTTAAAATATTTTAGTTTATTTTTAAATAGTGAAAAAAACATGAAACTTATAATTTTCATAAATACCACATTGTTTGAATAATAGTAAACATTCATAAAAAATGCTCAAAAACTAATACTAAGATAATTTTTATATTATCAGTTCAAAAATAAAGTTAATTTTTTGAATTTAAAATTCTAAAATTAATCTTTTAAATAGATTCATGAATAAAGGTAGTTTAAAGGGAGTATTGTATGATAGTTAAAGATATTGTGTTTACCTATTAGAGTTGATTATGAGGTGTTACACCCCCCCTAAAATAATTTCATCCTCGAAATTGGGGTATATATCTTAGATTGAGAAAATCTTAATACTCTTTAATTATAGCTTCTTTATGATCCCGTCTGGCCTCTTTTGATTTGTCATTTATCCAAATAATTCTCACAAAATGAGTTATCTTATTCTATAACACTTTATCTCTAATGATAATGATTTGTATAACATTGTCATTACAAGAGAAGTTTGGATCCAACTCTATTCCCTTATATATGAGAACATGCATTGGATCTAACAATTGTTTTCCCAGTAATAAAATATAAAATAATTTTTTTACATTAGAATATTTGTGTGGCACTACAAATTAGTAAGATAAAACTCCAATTATTTATAATATTTACAATTTCCCAATGTACCTAGGGCTTAACTTCTCATTTATTTCAAAATATTACAACTCCCTTCTTTAGTGAAACCTTCATGAATACATGATCCCCAACTAAAAATTTCTAGTATTTCCTTTCATTATCAACATATACATTTTATCTTCATTAAATGGATTTCATATAATCCTTAATAGTTCATACATTAATATTTCTCTCTTCCATTATTATTATATCAACTAAATTTGGTTATCCAAATTACTACCAATTGGTTGGAGTATGAAACCTCTTTCAAAAAAATTCTTCTTATGGTGCCATATGGATACTTGAATGGAAGATATTATTTTATGAAAATTTTATAAGATTTAGATACTTATCAAAAATACCTTGGATGTAAAGGGAACCAAATTACATAAAATATTATTTCTTTCATACTATCTATCTATCTAGGGATTATAGGATACAGTTAAATATATATCAGTGTAAAGATACGTTGGGATACTCTTCTAGAATTTCAACATAAACCAAGGTACATGTTGAGATACAATCAATAAAGGTTACCCAATAATGCTTATGATTTCATTGATATATATTCGGGAATGACACTCAAGAGGTAGATATTCTGTTATTACTAAGAAATGACCAGACTTTGTAATATGATCAATGATAACCCATATAAAATCATTCTTCCTTAAAGTGTTTGGGAGTATAATGAAAAGGACTATTTTAACATTTCTACAATTCTATAAAGATATATGAAATGGTTTTATTAATGTATTAAGATGGTTTATTTTAGCCTTCACCTATTATCATAATAAGAATCTATAAACATAGTCTAAAATTTTCTACATCGTACCATACCATGAAAAATGTTCTGTTAAATATCAATATATGTTTATACTACCATAGTGTAAAGAGAAAATTTACATATGTGATATTTCTAGGAGTTAACTCTTTAATTTTGGTATGGATAGACCATATAACCTATTTAAAAACATTAACACCTCATAGTTTTAGATGATGAATATTAATTTCCAATCATTCAATGACTTAAATTTACCTTGTATATTCTCATCATCATTTTGGGACTTCTATATCCTTTATAGTAAGAATTCTATAGCAATTGTTTTCTATGAAATTATGTCACCCATTTACTAAAAATAATAATATCTATATTTAATAGATCTATATATATATGATCCTTTTTAATACTCATCATGGTCAAAAATCCATGCTCTCGCCTACTCAATACATCAACCACCTTGTTTTTCTTCTCAAGGTGGTTGTAAATTGAGCATTTGTAGACCTTCATTAGTTCAAAACATATTCTTTTACTCATGTTAAGCTAATTTTTAGATAAGTTATAATTGAAAATATTATGGTATATATTTATATATATTTCATATTTCACCGTAGAGGTAGTGACTCCATATTTTCTTAGAAAAGATTACAACTTCAGTCTCACAATCATCAGTTGTATAGTTATTTTCATGGACATTTAATTTTCTTGATTCATAGGAAATCACCTTATAATTATATATAATTACAAAACAAAATACTTTCATTCATTCCTTAATATAAATTATAAACCATTTCCTACTTTATGGGAGAGTTAATATTAGTTCATTAATTTATCTCCTCTTCATATCTTCAAAACATTCCATATATTCCCTAAACCATGTGAATTTAAACCCTTCATCTGTTAACATGGTTAACAGGTGGGATAACGAAGTATAATTTTGAAAAAACTACTAATAGTTTCTTAAAAATACTTTGAAAATTTGTATCTTAGTTATTTTCATCATAAAATTTCATTAATTGGATACCTTTTTCAATAAAGGGTCAATAAATATCCCATCCTCAGAGAAAATATAGCCAGTAAAATATAATCCATTAAGACATAATTTAAACTTACTATACTTCTCATATAATTTATTATTTCAATTAATCTCCAGAATTATTTATATATGATTCTCACACTCTTCATAGCTCTTAGATTATATGAAGATATCATTAATGAACACCATGAAAATGGTATTAAGATACTTATTGATTACTTTATTCATTAGATCCATAAAGATAGATGTTTTATTATTCAATCTGAAATGAATTACCATAAAATCATAATGTCTATACCTTTTTTGAAATTTCATATTTGGTATATCATCCTTCTCGGACAATACTTAATTATGACTAGAGTGAAGATAGATCTTTGAAAATTATTGGTCTCTTTGATGTAAATAAAATAAATAATCAATGTGGGTAAACTATACATTTTCTTTCTTGTAATTAAAATTATTTTTCTATAATTGTTACATAATATCATGGAACCATCCTTCTATTTCACAAATAAAATTGGGGGTCACCATATTAAAACACTAGGGAATATAAGTACCTTATCACTTAACTTGTGCAACTGTTTCTTCAACTACACAAACTCAACTGATTCCATTTGATATGGAGTTTTAGATATAGTATGATCATTTGGAATGAGCTTAATAGAGAACTTATTATCACACTATGGATGAATTGATTATTCTTTTGAAAATGAATCATTGATTTTTTGTACCATTGGTACATCCTTTGTTGTTCATAGTGGACAACTCAAGTGGGGGGGATTGGTTTTCCAATTTAAATTCCTATTTTACAAAATTAAAATAAAATACCTAAATATTAAATATGGCCTAGTTAATTAATAATATAGGTGTATATCATTTAATTATTTTAACTAATCTTTGACAAAATTAATCAACAGTTATTTTTGATAATATTATGACAATCCTAATATTTTGAGAGTAATATAATCACACTAAATAATATAAATATCAATGTAAAAACTAACTATCAATGAATAGTTTTAAGGAAATGATGTTATGAAATGTTTCAAAAGAGAGGAAGAAAAATTTAAAATACACGGCTAAATTAAAAAACGTAGGTTAAGTCTTAAGCTGATACCTAGTCTTCTCCATTTAAAAAGTGACCTACTTCTAAGCACACTTATTAATAAATAAATAGATCTAAAAACTCGATCATATTTTTCAATCAATAATAAATTGTGGTTTCTAGGTTATACATAGACTCTTCAACAAATTCTATGGGAATAAATATATGAAGAAATAAATAAAATGAGTATCCCACACTCTCTAATACAACATAGGAAATGTTTTAATAAATATATAATATAATACAAGAGCATCTTGAAGGTCACCAAAAAATAGAGTAGTGGGGAAGAATAAAGAAATTTTATATAGAATAATATTTATGTTTTGATACTCTCTAGATGTTTATTCTTTTATTGATCTTGGTATTTTGGTTAGGCACTAAGATGCTAAGGCATTATGATGTTATCTTATCCTTTGATGAAGTTCTGACAAAAATAGAGTAATATCTAGTTCAATTTTTTTTGTGTTCATATTTTTTTGTTATCACATGTATGTTGGTCTTCATTTTATATGTCTTAAGTCTCTTATAAAGGAAAATATTATTCTAAAATATTCACTTGAAACACATTATTATGCATCCTTATAACTTTCAAGAAATATGGGTGTATTAAATACTTATAACAATATACTTATTTATATGAATAATATGGTAGGAAAATATTATACTTAAATATAATACCCATTTTTAAACATGGTGTCTTTAAGTGTCCCATGTTAACAAATCCATGGTAGTTCAAAAACGTAGAAAAAAGTTGGATTACTATATAAGGTTATATGGTTAATTTCTTAACTTAATAGTTGATCAAATACATTGGAAAATTATACATGATCACTTGAATTCCATGCAATCACTTTAATATTTTTCCACAAAAAAAACTAATTATACACATGGATGCTTTTACTAAACATGAATTCACATTGTTTTTTCATGTGGTATATCCACTATCCATGTGGTTGATACACTCATTTGAAAAATAATTGATATCTATGGTCTCTCTTGAGATATAACATGAAGTCTCTTGTGTTCATTGAAATATTCCTATCATGGATGATCTGATAAACCTATAAAATATAGTTGGTTATTTTTTGTCTATTGTCATTGGTTCATTTTCAATTCTAGCTTGTCATTATTTCTTCGTATAGTTGATGAAATCTTCAAAAATATGATTCACTAATTTTTGAAATTGTTTTTCCAAGATCATGGTCAACATTCTGTATCCTTTGGATTTATGATTATCCCATTACTTTTTAAAATTTTCTAAATTTCTTAGAAGAAATATTTTACTTCTATAAAACATATAATATATTATAAATACATAAATATGTTCTGTGATTATTAAAATGTATAATTTTATTGACTAATCCAATAATATATCATTTTTTAGGATAAAAAATCTTGGAACTAATAATCACATAAATTTTCTTAATGAAGGGAATAATAATACTACACATAATACTTTACTCCTACTTTTGAGATTATCCAAGATATTTCAAAAATTATGAGCATGTAAAAGAGATATATGAAAATAATGTTTAGAAAATAAAAATAAAACAAGATGAAAAAAATATATTTCATTAAAATTAAAAAAAATCAGTACAAAGCCCTATAAAAATCCCTAATTAGATTATAAATGTGATTCTAGAATTGTTGAGGGTTCAATTCGAGATTTTCCTTTTCCAATGATTGGTGAAGAATGTGTGGGGTTAGGTGTATCATCTACTCCATGAATCATGAGTGATTTGTAAATAACCATAATCTATCTAAGTGTCTAAGTAAAGCTAAAAACAAAGGGATTAATGGGAAGTGAAACAAGTGGAGGAAAAAAATATGGTTGAGATTTACATTTAGACACTAAAATTAAATCTTTTGTTGATACAGAAGAAGAAAATAAAGTAGAAACTTCTGTTGTATCTCAAGAAGAAGGAGAAATGAGAGGAACATGTCAAGCTAGATGTTTCCGAACATGATTATTTTCAATGTACATGCAAGGTTGGAGAATATTGGTAATATCTATTATAGCTTCGGACCCATGTTCAATAATCTGAATAAATTTATCCTTCTCCTACATGAACTTTTCCAAAAGTGTCCCATTATTAATAATTTATTAGAAATCCCTTTGATATAGGTTGTGAGAAAAGGAATCTTAATATCCCTTAAATATGATTGAAACTATGTTTTAAAATCAACCATAGTGTAAATCCTATTAAGATAATACTTGATTTCCACCATGATTATACATTATATTTGGAAGACGTAACATATTCATCTTTAATTATATGAAAAATATTTTATCCATGGGATTCCAAATCCATTTGAACTTGATTTCTAATATCCTTCACAAAATCTTCTATATTCAAATCTTCTTTAAGTCCAAGCCTTTATGTATGATCCTCATCCATAGAAATAGATGTAGGAGGGAAAGTTGAAGGTATAGAAAGAATTTCAATCACTAAAAGATATATTATGTATATGGTGGAAAAATATCTAATTGATCAACTTATAATGCTTTTATTTTTCAAATGAAATATTCCATTTGTGTTTGAAATCACCCAATCTCATGATCCATTTAGTCAACCATTGAACATAAAAAAGGATGTATTTGATCTACAACACATTCAATAGTACATGCAACATCCTCTTACCTATCATACTTGTTGACACTATGAATTATCATAAACAATTATTTCAAAACTATTATGATGTCATTTTTAAACTAATTAATGTTATGAAAAGTGATCACTGAAGTGATAACATAATAAGGAGAAGCACATTGAGGAGGAACAAACTAGGATAGAGCATGTGAAGCATTAGGATATGAGGTATAACAGATTTAATTGAACTCATAATATAAAGGTATATTCATAGATCCATAATTATCATAAAAGAAAAAAAATATTATTTCAAATTCATTGATATGAAATTCATAGTCTTCTTTTACAACCACCTTCGTTTTGGGAGAAGAATCAAACCTTGAATCACTTTCAAACATATTTTATAATCCATTTATAAGAAAGAAAGGTGTATCCAAGATCTATAGGATATTCCTATAGGGATCAATCCTAACATTTTTCTCTATAACTATTGATGTCAGGATTTTCATAGAAGACACTTGAACTTAAGAAGAAATTAAAATATTGTGTCATTATATGTTAGTATGATTGTTATCCGGATCATTATCATTACCATTTTTATCACCACCATTAAAAGGAAATGATAAAGATAAATCCAATTAAGGATTATCTAGTGATGAATATTCCCAATGAGGTTTGGACCCAAATATAGAGGTTCCTCCCATCTCAATCATTTTAGGAATATATTTTGAAAGATGAACTTCCTCAATTCCTCTTAGGATATCTGAGAAGTAGTACAATTAATATATATTTATAATCTTTGTCCCCCTTAGGAGTTACTACTTTTTTATAGGTTCACCCCCAATAGGGAACTCATAATTATTTGAAACATTAGGACCTATAAATAAATTCAATGTCTCTTTATAACATCTCTTAGATTCCACAACAAAATACGCCACGTCTTAAGAACCATATTCATCAGAGGAATGGTTAGGCATGACTATCTATCAAGTATCCATGATTAAATCAATGTCATCTTTGGGTGTGGTTGGGTTTCCCATAGTATTAAACCATTCATACAACTTGTATTCATCATGTACTCACATTTATTTCATGATTTTCAAATTATTTTCACTTGTTTCATGTGGTTTTATTAAGGTAGACACCAGCTAAAGGTTTTTACTTATCCAATAACTTATGAACCAATATTTGAAATATAATAGATAATAAATGAACATATGGTAAGTTAAGGACTTAAACCTTGAATATTTCGTGTTATGATTTTCTATATTCCACTTATATAATCTAGGATGTTTTGTCTAAACTCCATAAAACCTTAGTTATAGGAGTAATAGGTCTTGGATTTTAGTGGTTCTAAAATATCCCCTTTTAATGAAAATAGTGTTGTTTATGAACATTAACAAAAGTATACACTCACCACATATCATTATAGAAGAACTCTTTTGTGGTGTTTTCTCACCTATTAAAACTTCTAGAGCATTTCAAAGCTCAAATTATGTATGGTTTATATGATGTGATCATAGGTATTCTTTTTACTCTCATTTATAAGCTATTTTAAAACATTTATCCTTATAATTTTATGATAACTCACATTCTTGACCATAAAAAATTGTTCATAAGATATATTTTTTATCAATATATTTGAAAACTATATTTATGTAAAACTCTTTCAATAAGAATTTATAGAGATGATTATCATTATCCTAAAAACACTCAGTCCACCATTTATATATCACTACCCTCTAAACTGGATAATGACTTGTTCAACATCATTTAGAATCAAATTAATTTTCATGGGAGACTTCTCCTGACAATAAAAGATTCTTAAAAATATTTCTAGATCCACAGGAACTCGCCATAGAAATCTTGAAATCATTATAATATTTAGGAACATGTTCATCAAAATATTGCCTCATCTTCACTAGTTATAATAGAAATGTAAGGGTTGAGGGGATTGGGAATCTATTATAAAGAGTTTAGGAAATGGTTTAATTTGAGTTTAAAAAGACACATGATGATTAAGACTCTAATTTAGGATATTAAAATTATTTTGTGAAATATGGTATA
The DNA here is from genome assembly GCA_963277665.1 of Viscum album. Lineage (NCBI taxonomy): Eukaryota > Viridiplantae > Streptophyta > Magnoliopsida > Santalales > Viscaceae > Viscum > Viscum album. The sequence goes on from OY728135.1 coordinate 1,892,154,877, forward strand.
GTAACATACAAGAACCAAAATAAAATATACTTAAAATGAAAATGGCATCCCATTGTTAAAATATAATGAAAAGAAGAACTTATCATTTCATATTAATTAAAAAAATAATGAAAGATATATACCAAATAATTTAAACACAAAATAAGTTATACATAAAGAATAATTTCTACCTCATTTATAATATAACTTAATTTCTCAAAATTCGTTGGATTTATAAAGATTCTAGCAAGATGATGTTCAATTATAATGAATTCATGGGTTATATATCCTTTTTTAAAATGATCTTTCAGAAAGGGATTTTTTATATCAATGCACTTTTTTCAAGAGTGGGACATAATATATTTAGAAATGTTAATAACACATGTTTTATTACAATTTGTAAGTACATTTCTAAATTTAAAACCACAATCTAGTAATGTATGTTTCATCAAAAAAAATTATGCACAATATATTTCTTTATATATGTATTCATCATTACTATTATATAATAAAATAGAATATTTTTCTTACTACACTAGGATACTACAGATATTCCCAAAAATATGACACGTTCTATAATTTCAATTTATATCTATCTTACAGCCACCAAAATTAGAATTTTAAGAATTAACTAGAATAAAATCATGTCTTATAGAATATAATTATACTAAATTGTCTTTAATTTTTAGGTATTTGAAAATTATTTTAACATAAATTAAATGTGATTACATGGGGTTTCATTAAAAGGAGAACACATACACACAATAAACATAATACCATTCCAACTATCTATCAAGTAACATAGACTCTCTATCACAACTTTGTAAGTTGTTTTATCGACTGGTTTTCCTATTTCTTTAGGATAGAATTTATAGGTGGTACTCATTAGTGTATCACTTCATTTTGGATTATCCAAGAGTATGACTTAAAAAATATATTGTTCTCTACTTTGTTTGATTTAAAATAAATCTATATTTATTTTGAAATATTTGAAAACCAAGAAAGAATTTTAGTCTACCCATTAGACACTTTTTAAATTATATTTTCGTATGTTCAAAATTTCGGTATACAAAGTGTGTTTGGATGTCTGAAAAGAACATCGTAAACATATAATTTTAACTATTGAAACATTCTTTGTAATTATTTTTATAAATATGATATGATCATAAATGACTTTTTTAAAACCATTGGAAATAAGAAAAGTGATAATACTATAATATCAAGATATACAATATTGTTTTAAATCTTAAAAGACATTGGTTAATTTAAATAAATGATTTGGAAAATTGGGAACTGAAAATATGAGGGCTTTTGAATACAAACATCATCAATAATATACCCTTTTAGAAATTAACTCTAAATTTACATTTTATAGAGTTTAAAATTTAGATGACCTTCATAATAAAGTATTATTATATTGTATTTAATGGTAGTTACCAGGGAAAATGTTTCTTCATAGGAAATTCCATCTTTTTAACTATAACCTTGTGCAACCAATCTAGATTTATTTATAATTATTGTGACATGCTCGTCAACCTTATTTATATACACCCAATTTGTTCTAATAATTACGTAGTATTTAGTTTTATCTTATAATTCCTAGACATTAATTATTTCAAATTTATTAAATTATTATTTTCTATAAATTACCATTTTCCATCATTGATTAATATATTTATGTTCTTAGGATAATGGTGTGATAAAAAGGTCTTGATGTTTAACCTAGTACCTTTTTGAGTCTCAAGTTTGATTTCCTTTATCTAGGTCACCCATAAAAATTTCCATTGGATGGTTAATAGGGTTATGATGGATCTATGAACTAATGTACATAGTCATACAAAGTCTTATTCTAGGCGAAGAATAATTTAATGGTATCTTCTATGTGATTTATCATGTAAATTAGTAGAATGATCAAAATATTTAGGGGTATTATTGATCTTCAAATTTCAAATATCATACCCAATATTTTTACAGAAGGATTATGTTCATGTGGTTCAATCAAATATGAAATTAAATTAATACATTATTACAAAAATTTAGTTTTATTTTTAATATATCAATAATAATTACATTTGGTTGAATAACTAATAAAAATTCCTTTATTTTTTAGCTGTAAACTTGTCAAATTTCTCCTTCATATTTAGAATATTTCCTTTACTTCCAAAAACTCTAATGTAATTTACATTTGGTTTTCTACTATTACATAATTAATATGAATTATTATTAAAAATATCTATAATAATAAGTCTATTAATTAAATAATAATATTTGTTAGTATATTTATCCCAAAAATATATAGGGGTTTCATATTCAATGAGCATAATCCGGAATTTTTTTAAAGATTATTGTTTATCCTTTTAGAAAACCCTTTCTATTTAGGTGTTCTTGGGGTTGAGAAATTATGAGTGTATCCATGTTGTGAAATGAGAGATTCAGATTCATTATTCTCAAAATCTCAAAAATGATCACTTCAAAAGGTATTTATGGTTAGTTAAATAATGTTTTCTACCGATATTTCATTTATTTCAAAGAAATAAGGAGCTCTACTTTTATGAGTAAGAAAAAAACCATTCAACATCAATAATAATAATCCATAATAACAAATCACGGTGTTTTAATAATAGAAAAATAAACTTTATATGGTCCAAATAAATCCATATGAAACAATTCTATTGATTAAAATGTATAAACTCCTTTCTTTAGTTTGAAATAAATTTTTTATTTCTTTCCCTTATGAAAAGGGTTGCACTAATTTTATTTAGGGAATTATAGGTTTGTTATATATTTATTTAAAACTTATTTTTATTGTTAAGTGATAATATATTATAGTTTTCTAGTATCCTCTTCCACAACCAAGATTATCTATGAAAATCACATAAAAAGAGAAACATTTTAAGAAAACAAAGAATCTAAATTAATAAATAAACATTATCATTTCATAAAGGAGTAAATATTAAATCATTCATTGAATAAAGAATATTACAAGAATATTTATTTAAAATTTAACATTATAAAATTCTTTACATGACTACAAAATAATAATCAGATTATATATTAAACCCTCAATAGATAAATATTTTGAAGTAATTAAAGATTCATAGTTACAATTTTTTCATGTCCAATAATCTTTCCTTTTTCATTGTCAGAGTGAGTGACATTTCCTCTATCCAAATTTATGAAATTGTTAAAATTGAAAAGCTTCCAATCATATTTCTTAAACATTCAATTTCTAGATACTATAGTTTTTTATAGATATTTTAAAAAACATTCCTTCAATCAATTAAAGGAAAGTTAATTTTTGTACCCATATTGATTTGGATTCATAAATGTTAAATAACAAATATTTTTGAATCAATATATTTTACATAGGATTTTTTTTACAATTGAATTAAAATATTTATCTATAAAAATCCATTTTAGGGCTATAAAGTTTTATATTTGTTTCCAAAATTAGTTGTTTTCCTAGAAATTAAATTATTAATTTTTGAACATAGAATAAGATAATTTATATATAACTTTTTTTATCCATATCCATAACCTAATATAGATTTGGATTTTAGATTTTTTTTATTCATCCAACTTAATATTTAACAATTTTTTAGTATATAAAATTTTTATAAATCATTTTTAATATGTTCATTTACCAACTCAAGATCAATATTTTATATTTAATTTATTTTCATTCATTTCCATTTTGATAGTAGCCTCAAATTTTATTAATGATAATAAAATATGAAGGCTTTTTAAAATATTTTATTTACCATTTATCTCATTCATGGTGTCTTGAATCATAGAAAAATACCCCTATAATTCTATATCAGACATGTTAGAAGCATTTTAAATATGATTTGAAGAATTATAGGGTGCCTCAGAAGTAGTATTCATAATGAATATTTTTTCAGTTTATATATTATTGTCTTGAATATGAGTGACTAAATCTTTCCTTAGATTAACTCTAAGTGGCTTTAATTTCCTTATTTTTTCATTACTCAATATCCTCATATATTTTCTTATGTTTGATCTTAGGAATGTTGGTTGATATATGTCTATTTATATTACATTTTTTGTCGGGGATCTCATTTAAATAACCATCCTTTTCCCACTATTTCATCTAATTTACTCATTTTTAATATTTTCATTTGTAATTTTACTTATTTACAATATTTTTTTTTGTAAAACTTCTTAGAGATTATGGATATGTTTTCCATTTCTTCATCATTGTCAATGATATCTTTATTTTCACTTGAGATGGATTGTATGAGAACTTCTCTAAAATTGAACCATCAAGATTTAAAAATAATAGATTTTTTTCAGTTAATCAACATTATTTTGAACCTTGATCTCTTATTAATACATCATCACATTTTAAATTAATTCATTGACTAGTAGTTTACTAATGTCACACATCTTCCAGATAGAGACTGTAGTACCTATCTATCGATCAGGAAAACATCTTAAAATTATATTTAATTGATATTTATTTGTTGAATTATATATAAGGGTAATTATATTATTTACGATATCATTAAAAGGAATATATATTTCAAATATATCATCATCAGATTTTATTTTTAAAGTGTCATAGTTAATATTATAAGTAAATAATATCATTTCTTTCACCTTATAAGTTCTTTCATGAGATAAAAAAAGTATTTCCGTGATTTGATATACAACATGACTTATATATATCCTATTAAATTCATTTTTCCTTAAATAATAAAACATATCATTTAGAAATGTTTATATTGAATCATAAGAAAATTTTAATGGATTATCCCATTCCTTTCTTATAGTTTGAAGGTTTTTATATTAACCTTTAATAGATCACCAAATATCAAAAAACAATTATTTTAAGATGGATTTTCATTACTTACAATGGGAATAATTTTTCCTAGTAAAATAACATTTTATGTTAGTACCATAACCTTAAGACTTATCTTTCAGAATTATAAATTAATGATGAAGTATAAAATTAGACCTGTATAAATATTTTATCAAATTTAAATATAAAAAAAGAGAAGGTAAAATAAATAACCAATATTACCAAATTATGGTCATAGTGTAAAACTCAAGAGAGGGGTGAATTGAGTTTCAAGATAAGTTTATTGTTAAAAAAAATTAAAATAAAATCCACCTATTCAAAATACATCATAGTTAATTAATATAGTTGGTATATTTAATTTAAATTTTAACCAAATATCTCAAAATCTTAATGAAATATTATTTAGGATAATGTTTTGAATATCCGAATCTTTTGATATTAATATATTTATACTAAAAAATAGAAATATCACTTGTAAAAAAGCTATCAATGTTTAGTTTGGAAAAAAACATTTAAGAACAGAGGGAGAAAAACATTAAGGTACACAACAAAATTTAAAAAAAAGAGGTTAAATCTCAAGTTGAGACACAATAATCTTCACTTACCTATCTTATACTACTAAGAACATTTATTAATAATCATACAGATCCAAAACCTCGATCTAGTTTTAAAAATAATAATGCACAAGGCTATGAAAAATATTTAATGCCTCTTCTATAGTTTTAAATGGAGTATAGATATAACAAAATGAATAAGAGATAGTATTTCATACTCTCTAATAAAACATAGGACCATGTGATAATAAATAATAAATAAAAAAACAAGAACAAATAAAAGGTAAATAAAAAAGATTAAAATAGACGAATGAGTAATATTCATTTAGAATAAGATTGTAGTTCTAATGCTCTATAGTTTTTTATTATATTTTCAATGTTTAGCTTCAGGTTAAGAACGTAGTTATGAAGAGGTGATGATTTTATCCCATGTTTTAATGAAGTTATGAAAAAAATTGATTATTATAGAATTTAATTTTTTCCACTTCATGGAAAATTTTGTGGTCACACATATTTTTGTATTCTTTTTCCATGTATTCTATCTTTTCTAAATGGAAGACTTCCACTATGTTTGAAATGGATCATTATGATTTCTCATACTCAGTATGAAATCAAGTAATATTAAATTAATCCAACTTCACATTTAATTTAGTATAGATAGTGGTTGGAAAATATTATAATTAAATATAATAACTAATTTCAGACAAAGTCACTTTAAGTGTGCCACATCATCTAATCCATAGTAGCCCAAACACTTTTTGAAAAAAAATTATTGGACTCTTAGAGAAGGTTGTAGAGATGGATTCTTTACTTCAAAATAAAACCAATACATTTGAAAATTCTACACGTTCTCTTTAAGTTCATACAACTACTTCAAGACATATAATAAAAATTAATTTTACACATGGCTGCCTCAACTAAACATGTGTTCACTTGGTTGTTAGTGTGGTCGAACCACTTATTTTGAGGTAAATAAGATCCTTTCTAGAAACCATGATAACTATGGTTGATTTTGAGATATAAAATGTAGTCACTTTGTGATTTTTGAAATTTCCATCATGGTTTATCTAATATAAAAATTACATACAATCAATCATTATTTATGCAGTAACTCTGATACTTTATTAAATTTATATTGTTTATATTTATTCAAAGGGTCAATGTAATATTCATATATTCTATTCATAAATCTATGAATTTTGTAATACCAAACTCATGGTCAATATTCTAGCTTCATTGAATTTATATTCATTCTAATACATTGTAAAATTTTCTAAATTCCCTAGAATAAATATTTTACTCTTATAAAAAAATAAATATATTAAAAAATTTAATCATTATTAATTATTATTAAAATAAAGAATTTTATGTACTGTGATAGCATCCATTATTCTTAGGATTTCTTCACCATCCATAGATCATGCATCGTATTCCATTCTACCCAAAATTTCATTAAGGATCGCTAATAGAGAAGGATATGGACATGATTTAGATGATGAAATTTCCCCTATAAGGATAAGATATCCCACCCCATCTTTATGAATCATAACTTCATTCTCATAAAGATTTTTCTATTATAATTTAAAATCCAATCCATGCAAATGATCATATCAAATTAACCACAGTTATAATAATCTAATTTGAAATATGGGGTTTCCATGCATTATAAATTTAATTTATTGAAACATATTTCTTCTTATAATACTTTTAATCAGTTTATTAATTATTAATTCCCTTACTAGGGTTCTAAAGAAATATCAAATATTTTCGGAACATATAAAATATTTAAAATAGTGTAGATATTTTGGATCAAATAAAACATCATCTATTTTTTTGGAAATGATCAAAGTACCTTCCACCACATCATTAGGAACTTTAATTTCATATGTATAAATCGTATAATATTAGTCTTGTTCCCATTACGTTTTTAGAGGTAACATTCCTTGATGTTTGTGGTATTGGTTTTTATAATGCCTCAACACCTTCTAGTTGAATAATTTAATTACAATAACTTATACAATTCCTTATCATTCATGATGTTGATGATATTTTTACCCATAATTAAAAAAAACTATGACTTTATTTCTAAAATCCCCATAGTATATACTATTATAGTTATCACATGTGTGAAATATTACCATTCATTTCTCTTAATTGTTTTGCATTTTCTTCCCATAAACCTCATCCAACATCATTTTCTCCTGATTTCACTTGAATACATATATCTAGGATAACTCATTTTTGGTATTAATGGAGGTTGATACTATTTCCCCATATAAATAAAAGGATAAATAAACAAATAACCTTATAGAAATTGGATATAACCCATCAAATAAATGATCAATCGTGATTTTTGATGAATTTAAATTTTCAACAAAATTTTTATCTAAAATTGTAAAGATATCCTTGTACTCACCAACATCTTCCTACTTATTTTGTTTTTTATGGAGAGAATTTTATTTCTATTTCCTCTATTTATTAATGAGGATAGTATTTTTCATATAATATCTCCACAAAAGTTCACTATTCTGTACACTTGTTCTCATATTACTCTTTTTTGTTTTGAATTAGTGACCAATATTTTTCCACATGTCCCTTTAGATGATATACCACCATGATGAATTTTTCTAGTTCACTACTTTATAATTAAATAATGATCTTCTAAAATGACATGATCCATTATTCATCTAATAATTTTTTAATTATACCATTGAATGTTGTAGCTTCTTATTTTACAAAATGGTCTGACATAGTTACAACATGCCGTGGATCAAGAGGTCTGTCTATATAGGTGAGATTATTTTTTCATAGCCTAGGATAAATTCCCCAATATTTGTTATTATCTTATTAGCCTCAACTATAGAATCATTAAATTTTTAGGGGGGATATCCCTGTATTGAATATAGGAGTTTATATGGTTCACATTCCACCTATTATTATCTATCTTTCTATAATGGCATAAAAATAATTAGATCATGATAATTAATTGTAATATATAATTCCTAGTATGATTTCAATAGTGTTCCTTGGAACCATTGAGTTATTTTCATAGTGTTTGTTATACCTTACTTTGTTCATCTAAATATAATCCCCAAGGAGTCTTAATATTCTTCCGTTGATGCCAAAAGATACATCCTATACTAAAAAAACCTATATCTGGTAGTTATATTACATAACATGTAAAATTAACAAGAGTTCCTAATATATCAGAAAACATACTTGTCTTGGAATAATAGATACATACTTACATTATATTTGAAAACATAAGATACAACATGGACTTATTTTGACAAAAAATTTAGTCTTTCTATAATATATTAATAAAGTACACCTAGACCTCCTATATGTTTCCTAGGTAATGGAAAATAAATAAGTGTGAGATTAGATTCTCAGTAAGGAGTAACATACATAAGAATATTACATAACATAAACATGGAATAAGTTATATTGTAAGAATTATTGAACAACATGAATCCATAATCAACTGAAACTAAGGGAATTATATTACAAGGAAAATAAATGAAAATATGGATAACAATACTAATTGATCTCATATTGATATAATTCATATTGATGGACATAAAAAATAATATCAAGGCCTTGTATCAAGAGACTTATCCCATTATAGGAAGAGGTATTCACTAAAACCCAACATGTTTTACCTCGAAATACACATTAATGTAACAATGGGAAATATAATATTAGGCCCCACCTTTAACATGGATAAGTCCAATTCATTCAAAATATTTTTCATCAATACTATTCATACCATTCATTGAGGAATATCATATTGAATAAAACATGGCTACTAAAATATTGAGAAATAAAAAACATCAAATACTTCCCCATTCTATAGAATATAATGAATTCCTAGGATAACATCACTTGATCAACTTAGAATTCATGAGGTATCATAAAAGTAACAAGTGCTACACTTATAAAAGAAATATAGGAGTGAGGGTAAGTTTAATGTGATGTTCTATCAATGAATCTCAAATTATTTTCTCTGATGTGGAAATCATCTCTTAGAATGTGTTAATCTTGTCTGGGCAGATGTCGTTGGCTTTCATAATGTTAGACCCCCCTAGCTCTATTGTTTATGGTATTTTTTTACCCATGTGTTTCAATGTGACCTATATCTTTTTATTTATATATAAAATATTTTTCTGGTTTTAATAATTAAAAAATAGGAAAATTTATTCATCCTATTTCATTAAGTTTGTGTGCAAATTTCAAAGCATATCTGATGGGAGTGTCTCTCCAGTTGTGCAGTCTTAAGACATGTCACCTTGTGTATGGGTGATTATTTAGTCAATGATTATCCAACTCTTTTCTAGGTGATTAATTCTAGGAGATTCTAATACAAAACTGTATCCACTTTCCAGTATCCATTGAACAATTTATTTTCTATGAAATTACACACACTTGTACTTTACCGAAACATGGGATGGGTTTCCCACCATGAATTAGGTAACCCTTGAATCAAAATAATATGAGAGAGGGATAAAAATATAGACATTTAAATCACAAAAATTTCATGAGTATCATCGAAATAATTCTTCCATGGTAATATATATAGTGACACAATCTTGATGTACATGGACATTACATTACTTTTTCCGAATACTTAATATATGACACAAATATACTCCCAAAGAACATATTAGTTTAGTTCTTTGGAAAATTGGAACCTAATATTCTAACTTTGTGAAAGATCTTCAACATATCCCATATTGATCTTCCCCTTTTTTCTTACCTAAACCCATTCTTTATATCCTAGGGAAAATGAAAAAAAGGGTGAGCTCAAATGCATAGAAACGGTAAACATGGAGAACATAAAACAAACCATAAACATATGAACATAAAAACATGAACATAAAGTATAAACATAAAAATCTAGTTTCATTAAATAAAGCTTCATAGTTCATAAGGCATAGATCATAAATGAAGGTTAACCATTATATAATATAATTTTCATAAAACATGGAATTTTGGAAAACTAATTTTCACATAATATGATATCTATAGTAGCCATAGAATTGCTGCCAAGACCATTATAGTGGACAGAGTCCACTACTAAACAGGTTTTATCTGTCATTCTATACATTTATTACTGAACCAGATTTACTTGAAATTCTAGTCATGTATATATCATGAGATATAAATCTTTAACTATTACATTGGAGGGAGATATAAGTCCCTAAAATCTCATAATGAAACCATTCTTACGTGTGCCACAAAAACATAAAAGCATTCTCAATAGCATACCCCATGAAATAAAATGGGTTTCATAAACTACATTCCCTCATAACATAATTCATATAAAATATCAATCTATCATTAACACACTCAAATCATAGTAATAATTGGGATAGAAACATAACCATATTTAATGAGTATCATCTTAAATGAAAAATAATTTTGATAAAACACTTGAACTCAATTCTTAAAGAAAATATCATTTCTTCTTAAAAAAGTATTCTTTTCTAAAAATTTCAAGAGATTTTAAAAGAAAATAATTTAAATGAAGATAAAAACAAAATTATATAATGAAATATTTATTGAAATAAGGTGTTATGAAAGTGTAAAAATTTGTTCATTCTGTACAAGTTAAAAAAATAGTCTCCTCGTACTCTTACTGGAGTAGTCAAAAAGTATCTCATTTGGTAAAAGAAAGAAAGATTCCTTCCAAACCAGGTAGTAAAATTCAAAATGGGTAAAACATAATTTAGAAATACATAGAAGAATAGTAAACATTTTATGAGAATATTTTTAGAAAACATTAAAATTAATGATAAATATATCCCTAGTAAATACTTACGTATAAATAATATCGGATAGAAAATGAGACTGAAAAATTATCCCTCACCTTCAGTCTGATATGATTCATTTGTATCTGAACCTCTTGTATAATGATTTAAATAATGTTACTGATTTATTATTTTATCATAGTCATTTTTATGATAACATTTATGTTAATATTTTTATTCATTTATTAGTAACATTTCAATGATACTCATTATTCGGGTATTAACTGCTTTTTGTTCTTATGCATGTTTTGTAAGATAATTTATTCTTCCACTTTTTAGGATACAGTTATATCATTTACATCGTGGTATTAGTATAATATTTATTATATTTATTCCTCAAACTCATTTATATAATCATTCTTTAATGAATATTATGTAGAATAAATCACATCACACCATGAAAACGATAAGACATACGTACGCACGATCAATGATATCGTTCCCAAAAGTGTAGAATGGTACTAAAGTAGATCATGTATTGTATATCAGAATAAATATAATTTTATATTAATCATTTATATATTTATTAATTCCATCATAATATCCATCCATGTAAGGTGGTGATGGAAAATGGATTATACCACGGCGTAGAGACAGTAAGTCGTACGTACGCACAGGTGGTGATTTCATTTATCATAGGATGATTAGAAGGTGGAATATTGTTTTTTAATAATCATAATGATATATTAGTGGATAATTACTACTGGATGTATTACATTATAATGAAACAAATCATTAATAGAAAGTAGAATAAGAAATAAGTTTGAAAGAATCAGTAACTCATATTACTTCTTCTTCGATGTGCCTCCCCTAAATCTCCTCTTAGAGCACTATGTTTGATCTTTGAGAAAGTTCAGGACCTCTAGATTGTTTCTAGAGATGTTTAGAAGGGAAATGAAAAGCATGTGGTCAAGGTTAATGGCTTAAAATGAATTGAATAGTTTAGGGAGGAAGATACCTTTTTATAATTGAGGTGAGGGGAAATTTCGGAAACCTCAAAAATATTAATTTATAATAAAATAAAACCCACTTAAAAACCTCAAAAATGTCCCAATTTTAATTATGAGATGATATAAGGTAGTAATTTCAGAAAAAAATAAAATTTATACATGTTTTTATAATATTTTAAACCTTACCATTTTGATTTATTCTTATTTAATCTATTTAATTTTATTTGTGTTAATAATATTATGAATATCAAATGGTTATAAATATTTCTTTATATGTTTTAAATATTAAATAATTATATATTTAAATAAATTTTTGACCATATAATTTTTACTTTTAATTTTTTTATTATTTATAAATAAATAAATAATATGTTATTTTTATAAAATGTCAATACTGTCAATTTTGAAACTATTAATTTATTTGACATTGAATTAAATAAAAACAGAATATAAATTTGAAAAACAATATTTAATACACTCTTAAAATTTCATAGTCACCTTGAAAATTTGTGGATCACATTAACTAGTTCATATGATATTTATGTTAATATTTTAAAACCATTAATTTGATATTTCAATCAATAAAATAATTTCTACATCACTATTGTGTCATCATTAATGGTAATTATTTAATATCTAAAAATTATAAATAAATTAGAATGATATAGAAAATTTCATTATCTTTATGTATACTATTTATCTTCATTGTTTTGTCATGTTTACCACTATATTAAAATTATTATTCTTATAAGATATATGAGAGTTTCATGTCATCACCTTCTTTTGTTTTAATTATAATTACATCACTTTCATTGGAAGATTCAATTAAATGAATCAATTCTAACCCATATGTGATATAGGTCGACTTTTATTCATAATATAGGATTTTGGAAGGTGTTAGGGTAATTTTATAATCTTTATAATTTTGTTAGTTACACTAATTTACATGATTTACCATTAACTGTGCAAAATTAAAATTACAGTAGTTACTATTCATAATGTCAAAACATATAAGTATCCTTATAACATAATTTTGACCCACTGGTTATAAATATTTAATCAATTTTTAATAATTTAACACATATAATTGTTGGAAATTAATTTTAAATTAATTCATATTGTGAAAAAGTGGGGTTTAAAGAACTAAAAACTTATCAAAAGATAGTCATTTGTTTATGTCCAATTTAAATATAAAATAATTTCCAATGACAAAAATTTAATTAAATAATTAAAAAATAATCAAATTATACTTTTATGAACACTTAAAAAGATAATATAATGATATAAATAAATTTTATGAAAAGGCAGATTGAATTAAATTGTTGTAGTTTTCACTATTCAGCAAAATCTGAATTTCATAAGAAAAATACCAAAATTTAAACCAAGATAAATATTGATGTACCAATCACAAATAAATTTTTTTTTATTCATATAGAATATATAAAATTATGAAAAACTAGATTTTAAATTAGTGCGCCATCAAAAGGTTGCAAAACAGTATTTTTTTTAAATACAAATTTTATCTAAAAAATTTAATTTTTTTTATATCATGTTCTAGAAAATACATAAGATGAATCTTAGTTTTATATAAAATTAAAAATTTGTTTAATAATATTCATAACGGTTAGTTTATATCCAATTAAATAATAATATTTTAATAATATATCATAGCTTAGTGAAACTCGGTATTACGTACAATGAAAGCTAGTGAGGAAGGTAAATCATTCATGTAATGAAATCCAATTCAATGGTAATTTTATTTAATCATTACTTTTGTGTTTCTTATAACATAATACTAACATAATTATTTTATAGAAATAAAAAAAATCTATATTCAGTGTTGTATGAAATGAATTCCATAAAAAGAAATGAAACTATGTGTAACTCAATCCAAAAATAGTGTCGCATAGACTAAAAGCTAATAAGATATTGCATATAGTGAAAAATAATATTTTTATAGCATACAAAACAAGACATAAAATAAATTAAAAGAATTTATCTCATAAAATTTGGGGGTGTTACAATCTACCCCTTTAAAATGAATTTATCCCCCGAATTTCACCGGGGTTATAAAAGGTTTATTACTTGAAAGTTTCTTTCATAGAAATCAATATCGTAAAAAGTAATACTAAAACATAATTTTAAAAATAAAAATTAGAAACATAATGGTTACTTGAAGAAACTCATTTCTCTGTTTCCGTGTAGGAGAACATTGGTGGGGAGTGAAAACAGGGATATGAAAGAGAAATCTAACCATCAATTTATGATGGATAGTGATAGATAATAAGGTTTGGAGAGAGTTAACTACTTGAAATCCATAGATATATGATAATTTAATAGACTATATAATTCATCTGATACAAAGGTACTAGGATAAAATAAATTAAGATCCTTTTTCTCAAGTTGATGATTTTTTTGCAGGATAAATAATTACTTGATTGTACTAAAATCTCACCGCTGGTCGTTCCCTGAATATTTTCCACTTCATCTCTTATTTAAGGAAATAATATTGAATTTTTCATTCTTGATGTGTTAGCAGATCATGCGATAGAATGATTGGTCATTCCATCTATCTCAACAAAAATGTTACAAGAGGTTATCAAATTTGAATAAGTACAACTATAGTGAGATAATACATTAATCTATCAAAATTAAATTGGAATATAACATATACTATCCATAAACGAATAATTTTACAATCCTTCAAAAAACTGTAAATCTAAAACAATAGAAAGAGGTGAAATAAATTTACTTAAAATTTATCGCCCATAACTCATAAGGTATTTCTTGGTTGTTATATTCCAAACATATAAATAACTTAATCATATATTCTCATGAATCATGGTAAAGACATGTATTACTCTAGAAACTTATTGAAAACATGCATTATTTTAAAATTAACTCTTTCCACACACCAAAAATACCAAAAATTCTATATACTCAAACCATGATATCACTTTGTCCTTATATCAGTCATGAGGTCATTAATACAACAAACATATCATTGTATTTGTATCCCTTCATTATGTGCATATCATGTGCATTAAAAAAATATTTCAATCACTCTTCATGGTAATCAGTACCATATACTTATGGAAAAACACAATGGACTAATACATAGATATTCTAATATTCCATAATACCATAAAAGATATTCTACAACACAATTTTGGAATCCCATTACATAAACAATTTATCATTCCACCTCTTCATTGTCATAGTCAACATCACAAAAAGTGGGAACAAGTGATTTGGATTTATTTTTGGCTTTAATAGGGTTTTGACTTCTATCATCATCCTTAACCCTTGGATTTGGTCATTATTTAGCATAATTTCCCATTTCCTTGCACCTGTAGCATTGAAGTGTGGGTGGTGCATTCCATGTTGTCTTTTATCTATTCACAACATTAGCAACCTTTTTCCCCAATACTTTAGAATTCAACAACTTTATGACCTTATTTTCAACACTTAAAACATTTTCTAGTCCCTTCAAGACAATCTATACTATTATTTTTCTCACACTTTGAGTATAAGGAATCATTTAACTTCATTTCACTATTATATTGATATTTTCCATTGAAATATTTTTTTTCTTCTCAAAACCATGATATTGATATGTAACACCAACTTCCATTTATACATTGATATAACAAAGAAAAATATCTTCATAGCCACTAAATTAACTTATATATAATTCCCTTCAAATACTTGGTTTTAATTCACTAATGATTCGGTCAACATTACATTCAGGTTAGATGATAAAGCCAAAAGCATACTTTTTAAGTCTTGTAAACTTTTCCTTATATGTACCAATAGATTCATTATAATTTTTCTTAACCTCAAGGAAACCATTTTATACCATTTATCTAAGAATACATGGGAAGTACTTATTGAAAAATAAGTTTTTGAACTCATCTCATTCCATTGATTCAATTTCATCCGGCTGCCTTGTATTCTGGATTAGATTCCATCACTGGTCTATTTTTCCTACTAAATTATAGATATAAAAAATTAATTTTTCTTTTTCCTAATAGTGAATTATGGAAAATAACTCTTTCAATTTTACTGATCCATTATTTAGCAACAAGTGGATTAGAATACCAACTGAAAGAAGATGGAAGTTGCCTCATAAAGGACTACACATAATTTTGTTCCCTTTACTGATCATTTGGATATCCAGAATGATTAATAGCTTGAGTAAATATAGAAATAAGTTTTTTCATTTCATGTCCCATAACATTTGGTTGATCATAAGAACAATCATTGCATTGCCCGGTGCATTTATCATTAACACGGTTCCTTCAGGTCCCAACCATTGTTTGAAACCCAAAAGGAGTTGTGTGAGAGGATAATATAATACTAGGAAAATGACATAATAAATGGGGAGTACATTAATTTTCTAAAATACTAGATTTAATCCTATTTTATTTATTATTGTAACCATAATCAGAGGACTGTAACCTACAGTTAGGCTTACCCTTAAGGACCTCCCTAGACATACCTTTGAAATATCTGTAGGGATCTCACTAAAGTTTTTGCATCATAGTTTCCAAAGTTTAACAAAACATTCACTCTTATACCAACTATAGTGACCAAATATTTATGTATATGGACATTAAATTACTTTTGGGGAATACATAATACATGACACTAATATATTCCTAAAGACCGTATTAGTTTAGTGTCTTTGGAAACATGGAACATAATCTTCTAACTTGGTAAAAAATCTCCAAAATCTCCCATTAAGATCTTAATATTTTTTTCCTACATAAAACCCTTATTTATATCCTAGGGAAAAGAAAACATAAAAAAGGTGAGATTAAATGATCAGTAAGGGAAAACAAGAAGAACAAAAAACACACCATAAACATTTGAATTTAAAAACATGAACACAATGTTTAATCATCCAAATATCGATTCATGAAATAAATATTGGCAGTTCATAAGGAAAATATCATAAATGAACAATAACCATGATGAAATAAAATTTTCATTAAAAATGTAATTGTATAAAACTAATAAGCGCATAGTATCATTTCTATAGTATCCAATATATTACTACTAAGACCATCATAGTGGTCAAAGTCCATTATTGAATCACATTTACTTGTTGTTCCATAGATGCATTACAAAACTAGATGTACTTTCCTTTCCTATAATGTCTCTATCATGAGATATAAATCTTTACTCATTGCATTAGAGGTAGATATAGGTCTCACCCATCTCATAGTGAAAACATTGTTATGTGTTCCACACAACGGTAAAAACATTCACCATAGCATAACCCATGATATAAAATGGGTTTCTTTAACATCATTAAATCATAACATAATCTATATAAAATACCATTCCATCATTAAAAACTCAAATAATAGTAATAATAGGGATGTAAAGAAAATAATATTTATAGAGAACCATCTTAGATGGAAAATAATTTTGATAAAACTCTTGAACTCAATTCTTGAATAAGGTATCCCTTCTTCTTCAAAAACGTTCTCTTTTCTCAAAATGTCATGAAATTTTAAATTAAAACAATTTAAATGAAAATAAACATGAAATACTATAATGAAATATTCATGTAAATAATTAGTTATGAATGTGTAAAAATCATTTCATGTTGTATAAGTTAAAAAAAACATTCTCCTCATACTCTTATCAGAGAATTCAAAAAGTAACTCGTATGGAAAACGAAATAAATATTCCTTCCAAACAATTTAGTAAAAGTAAACAATTGGTAAAATGACATTAAAATTACATATAAGAATAATAAACATTTTATGAGAATATTTTTTGGAAAGAATTGACATGGATGATAAGTGAATCCCCATTAAATATTTACGTATAAACAATTTCGGATAAAAATGACATTGAAAAATTATCCGTTACCTTACTTATGATATGATTTGTATGTATCTAAAACCCTTTCATAACGATTCAAATAATGTTAATTATTTATTCCAAAATCATAATCATTTTCATGATAACATTTATGCTCATATTTTCATCCTTTTTTAGTAACTTTTCATTGTTACTCGTTATTCAAGTATTAATTATTTTAGGTCCTTATGCATGTTTTGTCAGATAATTTATTGTTTAAATTTTTAGGTTATAGTTATATCAATTATAAAATGGTATTATTTTAAAATATATCATATTAATTAATTAAATTAATTTATATAATAATTTTTTAATAAATATTATGTAGAACAAATCAAATTGCACCATAGAGACGGTAAGCCATACGTACGCACGAGAGACGATATCGTTCCCATAATTTTCGAATGGTATTGCAGTAGATGGTGTATAGTATCTTAGAAAAAATATAATTTTATATTAATCATATATATATATATATATTAATACCATCGTTATACCCATCCATGTAAGGTGGTGGTGAAAAACGGGTTACACCACAGGGTGAAGATGGTAAGATTTACGTAGGCAACCATAGTGATTTCGTTTTTCTTAGGATGGGTAAAAGGTGGATTATGGTTGTTTAATAATAATAATAACATATCAGTATATAATTAAAATTATAGTTATTACTTTATAATGAAATAAATTATGATGTGGACGTAGAATAAGAATGATGTTTTAAAGAATCGGTAAATGATATTACCTCTTCTTTGACGTGACTCCTCTAAATTAACTCTTAGGGAACTACAGTTGGTATTTGAAAAAATATAAGCCCTCAAAAATGTTTCTATGGAATTTGAGAAGGTATAAGGGTAGGTTATGTTTGATCGTGAAGGCTAAAAATGAAGTGAAGAGTTGATAGAGGAATTACCCATTTACAATTGAGGTGAGGGACACTTTTGGAAAACTCAAAAATATTAATTTATAATATAATAAAAACAATCATAAAAACCTCTAAAATATACTAATTTCAATGATGAGAAAAGATAGAGTATTAATATTATCAACCAATAAAATTTAGACATTTTTTAATTTTATTTTAAACCTTATCATTTAGATTTATTCTTATTTAATCTAGTTAATTTTATTTGTGTTAATAATATTCTAAATATTAAATGGTTATTCATATTTACTTATGTGTTTTAAATTTTCCATAATTGAATAATTAATTACATTTTAGGCCATATAATTTTCACATTGTAATTTTTATATATTTTTTGTGATTTTTAAATAATTTAATAATACAATATTTTTATAAAATATCAATAGTATTAATTCTAACACTATTTATTTATTTGAAATTATATAAAATCCACATAGAATTTAAATTAAAAAAAATATTTTATACACTCCTACCATGTTATAGACACATATAAAGTTATTTAATAACATTAATTAGTTCATATGTTATTTATTTTAATATTATTTAAACAATTTATTTGATATTTCTATCAATAAAATAATGCCTACATCACTATTGTGTCATTAGTAATAGTAATTATTTAATATCTAAAAATTATAGATAAATTAATATGATTTAGATAATTTCATTATATTTTTAGAGAATATTTATGTTTGAGGTTTTATAATGTTTCTCACTATATAAAAATTATTATACTTATAAGATATATGAGAGTGACATGTTGTCACCTTCTATTGTTTTAATTACAATTACATCACATTCATTGAAAAAATTACACTAAATGAATCAATTCAGACCCATTGGTGATATTGATAGACTTTAATTCATCCAATATGATTTTTTCAGGTGTTTGGGAAATCTTATTATCTTTATCATATTGTTAGTTACCCTAATTAACCCTGTTTACTGTTAATTATGGTAAATAAAAATTATCGTAGTTAATATTCATAATATCCAAATATATAAGTAACCTTTTAAAATAATTTGGAATAAATGATTCCAAATATTTAATAAATTATTGATAATTCAAAATATATATTTTGAAGAAATTAATTTAAAATTAATTCTTGTTGCCAAAAACAAAAGGCCGATTTTTTAAGAAGTAATAACTTATCAAAAGTTTATCATTTTTGTATGTCCAACTTAAATTTAAAATTACATAAAATTACCACTATTGGATTAAATGATACAAAATAATACAATTAAACTTTAAAAACAATTAAAAAGATAATATAACTATGTAAATAAATCATATGAAAATGTTGCTTGGAATTAAAATGCAGTATTTTTCATTATTCATCAAAATATCAATTTCATCACTAAAATACCAAAATTTCATAGATGTTAAATATTTATGTCCCACTTAAAAATAATAAATTTATTTAGTCAAATATAATATATAAAAGTGTTAAGAAAAATATTTAAAATTGGTGCACCATCAATATGCTACAAAACTGCATTTTTTGGAAAAATACTTCTTTTATCCAAAAAATGGAATTTTTCTTATATCATTTTCGGGAAAATACATAAAATGAATCTTAATTTTATATAAAAATAAAAATGTGGTTAATAATATTCATAAATACTAGTTTATAACCCATTAAATAATAATATTTTAATAATATATGGTTGTTTAGTGAAACTTGATATTGCATACAACACATGCTATCGAGGAAGGTTGGTTTTGCGTGTAATGCATGCCAAGTCAGTGTTTCATTTAGTTAAATATTCCTTTGTAGTTTCATAAAAAATAATCCAAACATAGTTCTTTTATACATTGAACAAAATCTATATTTATTGTTGCGTGAAATGAATTTTATCAAAAGAACATGAAATTATGTGTAACTCAAGCTAATAATAGTGTTGTGTATACTGCAATCTAATAGGATGTTTTGTATAGAGAATGATAATCATGGTGTAGCGTAAAAAACAAGATATAAAATAAAGTAGCAGAATATATCTCAAAAAATATTTTGGTTTTATAATATAATCTCCACATAAATAAAACAGGTGGGGGTTATAACTTGAGTCCCAAATATTTATGATTGAGATGGAAATTCCCCACTTATGGAATGGGTAGAAATGAAATAATAAAATATTGAAAATTAGTACTTAAAATTATTCTTAAAATACCACTAATAGATTTATTTCAAGATATAAAATCTCAATTAGGTAGTATATACAACACCTAATGGAAATTAGGTGGATAAAAAAAATATGTCTCAAATAGAAGAATTTTAGGCATTAAACCATTTCCTTTTATGCTAAATTCCTTGAATATAATTTAACCAAATTATTATAAACCCATATATATTAATAATTTATTTTATAACCTTACTCAAATCTATTTTCATTTATATTTTACATAAATAGTCAATCTCTTCATGAACTCTCATGATTTTCCACATTATGTGTTTATAGGTTTGATTATTTGTTGTAGTTTCATAATACCAGGGTTTATATTCTTTATTATGAAAAATTTTTATCATTAGCGTGTTATTAAATTTTTTAGATACAAACTATTATAATTTTTGAAGTTTCAAATCCCTTTCATGAGTTTTTTGTCTTTATACTTGAAGATGAAATCGACAATAATCATGCTTCAATTATTCTTGACAATATAAGTGTGTATTCTTAATTTATCAATTAAAAATTGATAAAACATATCTATATCAAAAATACAACCACTATTTACACATTTAAATCACATTATAAAATTAATTAGTTCTTGAAGTCATTGAATATATAAATTTATAGTTTTATTTAAATAGGTGGTAAAACCAATACAAATATGAACATACCCAGAATCAATAAATAATTACATAGTGGTTCTGTTGTAATATCATTATACGAGGAGAATATAGATATTATTTAGTTTCAATTAGTGTGATAGAGATTAATTATTAGTATTTATTGGAATGAATAATGGATATAAAAATATTACACAAATTGAATAGATGATTATCCTCATAGTACCCTTATCTTAAATGATGAAATTAATGATGATCATTTTTTGATCATATCATTAATAAGTTAACTATTTTTTCATACCACAACCTTAATGATATAAGAAAAATCACATTTATCCTTCAATACCGTCCTTATATCCAAACATGGAAGAAGGTAAAGGAAAATGAAATGAGTTATGTCAGGGAGGTTGTAGTCCACACAACTCACAAACAACAGTTTATCTTTCCTAATGGATGGGTTATATGAATAAATAATGATAATAAAATTAATATAGTAACATTAAAGTATATAAAATAAAACAATTTAAGAATTTTATTTTGGCAAGAATAAAGTATGATAAATGATAATTAAGAATAAAACTATGTAGTTGGTAATACTCACACTAGGGACTTGGATTTTCTAAAGAAGTCTCCTTGATTTTGAAGGAATTATGATAACTATGAGTTACTAGGGGATTAGGTTTATTAAATAGGGATATAGGCAGAGTAAAATGGAAGTGTTTTAAGGAACAATTCAAAGTATTGGTTTTAGCAAAGCGGTGTAAGTGTCCCTTTTACGTGAAAGGATTGGTGGTTTTGGAAATACCATTTAACTATAACTTATATCATTAACATATTCAAGGTAAAAGACTAAAATATTTTAAAATCATGTAGTTGGGGACATGGATATATCTAAAATTCTCCCCATACAGTCATTTTGGAGGTAACATTGAGTGGTTTAATGATTTTCCATTTTAATTTTTCCCCAAGTTTACTTCTACAAAGGAAACTTTTCTTTTTACAAATGGTATTTAATTAAAATAAAAAAAATAAAAATTGATATCATCAACTAATATGATAATTATAATAATAAATATGAAAATAATTTTATAAAATAATCTCATATTGTTTTTAACTTGTATTTTTAAAATCAATGATGTTAATGCATAAAAGCAATTTTTAGAAAAATTGTGTTTCTGATCTTAAAATTTACATGTGAGACAAAACCATCAATGTAAATAATTATTAGTTTATATATTAATATATTATATGAAAATTGAAGGTTATTTGAATTTTAAATTAAGGCATAACTAAATTATTGGAAAAATTTTATTTAATTAAATTTAAAGTCCAAAATTAGTTGTATATTAATGTAACATTTAACATTAATTCAAAAACATTGTATTAAGATTTTTATACAATAAGAATATTTCTATGTGCATAATTTTATTCATTAATATCATATATTTTCATTAATGGTTTTAAATAATCTAGGTTAGTCATAAAAAGTGATAAAATCATTGGAAATCACAAGTCCCTCATGTTTTTAAGAGAATCAACGTTTATAAAAAATGATCCAAAATTCATAATAAGATAATTCTGGCATTATGAGTTCAAAAATTAATTATTTTTCTTTAATTTAATGTTATAAAATAAAAATTTTAAATAAATTAATGAATAAAGTATATTTAAATATAACATTGTTTGAAAGTTCAAGATATCATGCTTACCTAATACAGTTGTGTCTCAGGTTTTATATTTGGGTGGAAGTTTATAATAACTATTGAATTTAGAGTAAAAAATTAGGTATCATTTTTATCTTGGAAATATTTTGTAATTTATGATATTGGATTTTCTCAAAAGTTTTTGTGATTTTGAGCTATTTCATTGAGGGATAATCGGGGCCTTATTATAGAATTAAATTAACATAGGCCACCTAGTATCCAATGAAATGCACTAGGTACTCAGGGACATTTTGAGGGGATTGTTTCCCATGTATCACCATAAAATATCTAGTGGGAGTATACCAAGTTTTTGATGAATCATTAAGTACTTGATACAATATACTAGGTACCCAGTGGTCTTCTTGGGTGAATCCCTTTAAGGGATTTTGTTTTTATTTTTCCGAAAATCCACTTTTGAACCTGCTTTTTCTTCCACCCATGAACCAATCAGTATCCACTCTCACCCTTGGAATCCTTATTGGATTATACTTTTAATATGAAATAATATCTTATCCATTTTAAATGTTTTAAATTATTATTACTATCTTTTGGAAAGTCAAACACATTGGAACTCCTAATCTCAGTTTTCTCTCAATATTTGCTCATAGACCATCTAGAAACCCTAATCTTGTGGTTTTTGAAAATTACTAATTCCATGGTTTTTGAATGGTTATAAATATTTGGATAATTTTCCTTTAATGTAATGACATATTATGGTGAGATATCCTATTATATATTGAGGCATAAAGTGTTTTCCATGTTTTAGTATTTATATGGGATTACATAGAGTATTGTGAATATATGTGTGTGTTTGTGTCAGCATGTAATCCAAACACCTAAGGTATTAATGTGAATGATTGGGTTATATATGATATAATTGGATGTGTTGGATGGAATTATGTATCCTTTATCTTTACTATGACCTTACAATTCTAATCATGGTGTAATTTATTAGGGATGTTCACCATTGTTTTTTAGACATGAAACAAGTTATCTAAGCTTATTTTTAGTATTAAATGATATGAATTTTAGTTTATGGGTATCTATTATAACCCTATTAAATTTATTATAGGTTTAATATTTAAAATTTATTGTGTGGGATTCTTGATATGTGATGGTGTTATAGTGTTTCTGTTGGAAAAAATCCAAGTAGATGTTGTATTAAGATAATTAGTTCTAAAAGAGTGAATTGACAATGGTTAAACATGTGTGTAGATTTTAGTAATATGTGTTAGGTAGTATTCCATTTTTAAATAGATAATATCCATCATACCATACATTGGATGAGAGTATTGATCTGACATATGTGATAGGTTGGATATGTTATGTTTTTCATTGGATCCATTTCGAATTTAACGTTTAATAATTTGATAATATGTTTTATGGTTCAGATCACCTAGGAGGATGCTTATGTTATGCCTACATAAGTTCCATTTCGTACCTACAAGTATCATATAACTGACCTTAACTTTTGTTATGGGAATGTTTGACTTATCCATGAGGTTGTCAATTTTATTCCATCCCCTAATTTTATTTTCTATGTAGTTGATCGTGCTTATTTTGGTATGATATAAACCTTCCTTACAGCATTTAATGTAATAGGTATTGTCGTGATTCATAGAATCCTGGTTATCCTAAGCTGACCAAACTCAAGTGAATTCATTTTAGATGTGTATTTATCTCATTCCAGTATATGAATTAAGGCATTTTTCTAACAACATCTCCATTTTTTGAAAAGGAAAGACTATGTTTGATAGTGTACAAGAAACACAACATCGAGATTAAATGAAAAAATATATTTTTATTATGAAACAATTATAACATATAAATTAAATGAGAAGGAATGAATAGTCTTAACTGAGTTATGAAATATAAAATTTCCATATTCATCAATAATTTGTATAAAATTAAGCACTTAATTTTAGTAAATTCATTTTATTCTTCAAATACACATTCTTCTAGAATGTTTTTTTAATTTGTGAGCAAAAAATATAAATAATTCTTAGAAATTTTATAATTTCCATTTAATGTAATAATATCAGTTTTTAATTATCATACCACAATTATATTATGGTAAATTTTTTAGAATTTTTTGAAAAGACTGCTTTTCAACAAATAGTGAAAATAAAGATTATTATCAAAAATTATATTTTATATTAAAGTAGTTAAAAATTAGAATTATTTTTCAGATTAGTTTCAAAATATAAGTTTTTTATTTAAAATAATTAAATTATGTGTTTTCAAATGGTTTTTATACATGAATTTATTATAAAATCATTTCATGTTTAAAAATGGATTTTTTTTTCAAAAAATTGTTCTTCATTCCGTTATCTGATTTAATTTTAAATTAAACAATCAAAAATTTGTGTTTTAATTTGGGAAAATGGATTAATTACTTTTAATAAAATGGTTTATATTACATAATTATTTCAATTTTATTTTTGGATAATATGAATTATAACCACGATAAGTTTTTTATAAGGTAAAGGGAAAATTGGGTAATTAAGTGTAAAAATAAAATTATATGGACTAGAAAATGAGCCTAACACATGACCAAATTTTATTAGATGAGTAATATTCAATGATAATCGTTAATTTTTCTGTTATATGACCATTTATGTTAACTTGGACTTTATTATGGCCTTTATTACATTTTATTGAATGAAAAGTCAAACATGTCACACTATTGTTTTTAATAATTATAATATTTTAAATATGAGTTTATCAAGGACATATATTTGAATATAAATTATATATTTAAATATAATATATTTTTCTTCAATTTTGTAATTTATTTGTAACTTTTAGTGAATAAATAATTACCTTAAATGCTTTCACAACACTAATGTTGTAATTGATTAATTAATGGGAAACTAAATAAATGATATTAAAAATATTAAAATAAATATAATACGAGATAATTTAGGTTATAAAATAATTTTATAGTAGTTTTTGACATGTTATGGATGTATTAAAATATTTTTTCCAAGTCAAATTTTTGTGTTGATATTTGTAAATGTTATAGTGATGAATTGTGTCAGAATAAGCATTAATGGAATTTTAAAATAAATATAATTTTATTAAATGATATAAAAATATAATAAATATTAAATTAATACATATTATTAGGATAATATTTAAACTATAATCCTTGATCCCACTATTATTCTTTTGTCATTTTATAGTGGAAATATTTATTCTCAAAGAGCAAATATCAATGTTTTCATGGTACAAGTTAAAGGGATCAAATAAGGGTTAAAACTTAATAGTAAGAGTATTAAAGTGAAAAAAACATATCAAAAAATTATTTTATGATATTATTTAGTCTCATAATAATATTATATTTTCAATAGATCACCTTTTATACATTTTTAGTTGAAAATTAATTTATATTAATTTATAAATTTGTGAAATTTCAGGAGTGTCCCTCCCCTCTCCTATAAAAGGGAACCTATTATTATCATTTAAACACACATAAAAACTAATTTGGGTCAAATAAGATATTCTAATATACCTTACTCTAATACAATAACTCATTCTAGATTCATTAGTTTAGTTAGGAGACAGACATTAGTGTTCTTAAGGTGTTAAGAAAAGCTGGTTTTCGGAAGAGGTGGTATCCTTTTTAATCAAGGGTTTCTATTTTATTTAATATTCCACCTCATTAAAATATTATTTTCCATGGATAAAATAATAAAAATAGAATCATACATATACTGATATGTTATTAAATTATTTTCATGACCCATATCCACATCTGTTTCAAGAAAATGGTAAAAACAATCACCATTCATGTGTACGACGAACTACCGCTTCACGAGTAGATATAATTTTTTTTCCATAACCATCTCTCAAAAATAGTTATAATGATGGAAATAATAGTTATAATTATGTAAAACTAATATATCATTTACATTATTACCTTTAGAAGCACATAAAAATGATAATGTCCATCGTGAATACATGTGGACTTCCACCTCTACGAAGTGATGTGATTCATTTTTCATCACCATGTCACATTGATGGTATATATAAGTGTATTAAAAAAATTAATATGATATATAAGATATTATTATTATTATGTAAAGATAAATAATACTTACCTTCTTTCCAAAATTATCATTGAAAAATGAAAACGTTACGCATGCGTACATACGACCTACCGTCTCCATCATAATTACATAGTTCATTTTTCATAATAACATTTACTAGTTTGAATGAAATATTTAATTGAGTTTTAAAATTATAATTATGTCATGAATATTATTCTATGTATGATCCAATTATTACCTCATTGATCATATTCGACTTACAGAATCCATTTTTACTTAGGTGCCGAATATCATCCAAGTGTCCAATTTGAATTAAAATTATTATGTATTTGTATATATAAAAGAAATGAGTGATATAAAATGAAAACTAAAAATTAAAATGGTCTCTGAAGAAAGTATAAATAATCCTAATTTTATTTTTATATATGCTAAAGAATGTATTTGATGAGTCATACTAAAGTTTAGAGACTTTTTGACTAAAAATATTATTTTAAATGTTTTAATGATTTATTTTATAAATATTATTAATTCCATTCCATGTTTTCAAAATGATTTTTATGAAATTATATGTATAGAAATAATTTTTTTAAATTTAATTTTCAAATTTCTATAAAATATTATCAAAGAGGAATCTTTTTAATGTTTTATGTAAAGGATGTTCTTTTAGGAATAATACTTTGATGTTCCTCTTTAAACTCTTTTTAAAAAATCCAAATGAAATAATTTTTAACATATAAGAAATTTTAGAATTTTACTGCCAAATTTATGTTTAAATGTTTTTAAGAATAATTTTTTTTCATTTTTTTAATTTATTGTTTTCATTATTAAGTGTGAAATTTTATGAAAAAAAAGTGACTTCAAAATAGGATGGTTATTTTCCCTAAGAATGTTTTTATTCTATTTTTTTGTGTTATGATTTCATTATGGTTCTTATGAATTGTTTATGAGGATGGGTGTATCAATTATAATTTGAGGGAGGGTGATCCTGTTAGGTCTCTCCAATGAATTGGGTTAATGGATGGAATTAACCAACTTTTTTCCTTGTAAGATATTATGAGAATATACTACGATGTTTATTTCAAATGAAACAATGATGGTTAATCTAGTTATAGTGTGAGCGATAAAGAATATGTAAGAATGATATGAAAATGTTTCCAAAAGTTAAATTTATAATTTAGGTATACTTGTTATGAATTTTATTAGAAAATTATATTTTCATAAGGTATGCTAAGGAGTTTATGTTTTTATAGTTGAAAGTTATATGTTTGTGAAAACATTTCATGAAACATTATGAGTAATTATTTTATATTTTCTTATGAAATTTTTTATAAAATTATATTTAAAATAAAATGTGATTTCAAGGGTAATAAAATTTTTATTTTGAGTCCAATCCTTATTTTTTAAAATATTAATAATTTATGAATATTTATTATCTAATAGTTTCTTTCTTTATGTTTCCCCTTACTAATCTTTTTGTGCACATTTCACATTTTAAAAAACAATTCAGAGGGTTTTAAATAATATTAGGGAAAAGTATGAGGTGTATATAAATTTTTTGAAGTTATTTTCAAAAACACATGTTTTATTTTAAAAGGGATTCCTTTGGTGGAAATAATGGATACTAATTATAAGTTTCCACTTGAAATTTATGAATTTACTATATAAGAGTTTTTACTAATTAAATAAAACTCTAAAACAGAATGATATTTAGGAAAATAAAGTGATTAATTGTTTTCAAATAACTATAATATGCATTGTTTTAGGTTGGGTGATTACTTTTCTTATTAGAGTAGGGTTTAGATAACTTTAGAGATTATGATGTTTTCATGATTATCTATCTTAAGTGTTGTCGATTCCATCACGTGTATATAAGACTATATGTTTAGAGTCTTAGACAAACCTTATGAGGTTGTAAGTTATGCAATTTTAAGGTGACTAATGATATTTTTGGATACATTTATTCATGAAGTTATTATGAGTTATTACATTTTGGGATGAAAAATGAATGGTATGAGATAACCTTTGAAGTCAAAACATTTCTTTATTATTGTATATATTATGGGTTTTTGAGGATCTTATCTTATATTTTGGAATGTTATAAGAATTTTATATTTTTAATAAAAGGACATCCAACAAAGTTTTTGGAATCTTGTTGTATCTGTCAAGGCCAGAAGGTTTGAAACAACAACTGATGGGAAACAAGTTTGAATCTCTTATCACTAAACTAAGTGAAATCTTTATTTGTATGAATTTTTATTTTTAGTTAAATAATTATATGGATTAAGAATATGTTATTTTAGAATATATGTATTATCATATATAATTCTATGAGACTGAAAACTTATTTAGTGATTAAGTGGTTAATTTCATTAAAAAATCACTTTAATTTTGGGAACTATTATAGGAATAAGTTAAAAAAATAATTTGAGAATTTATTTTTGGAATAATGGTTGGATTACCTTTTTGTGTATTTATTGTGAAGATTGTGTTATTAAAGAAATTGCATTTTTTCTATGATATTAATAGATGTTGTTTAGAGATAAATATTAAAATTATCTTTGAAGACCATGTGATCAAATCCTTCTGGATTTTGGGTTTCAATATTAGTTTCTACTACTTTGAGTAATTATAAGAATATTTATTAAATGTTTGAACATTGTTTATTACTTTTGAATTCTAACAATTAATATTTGTTTTTAATAATATGATGGTTTTTTTAATTTTTTTCAATTATCTCATCTTTTATATCCAGTTTGGTTATTATTAATGTATAAAGAAAAGAGGAATATATTTTTTCCCTTTTTTTGTATTTATTAATTCATTTTCGTTTATTTTAATTATTCATTCTAGAAACAATCATCATTAATACTATCTATTTAGTGAAAAAAGATGAGGCTATGGTGGAAATAGATTAATGGAAGAAATTATAATTTTCAAGTAAGTAAATTTCTTTATATTTTTATCCTAGGTAGTATAATAACCCCTCAAATCTATGAAAATGAACTTTAAATAAAAATGTTATCCATTTACATTCCTTACAATGAAGTCAATGCACTTTTATCACATCACAAATTTAGGGTTTTTTTATGGTTCATCATCTCATGAACATTGTAATGCCCCGACCCCAGTTACCCGAGTTAGTGCATTATTTTAATACATTGGAATGATTACAAGGAATCATGTCCCGAAGGACTGATCGGTTTAGCAGTATTGGAAAATAGATTACATACATTAACATTACATTACAATTTCAATCATAAAACACAGCGTAAATAGTCCTTTGAGAACTCCATTATTCCTTTGGCTCAACCCTGCATATCAATCACAATACACTTCTTGGAATCATGGTAAAAATAAAACATAGAAAGGGGTGATCTCAGATGCTCAGTAATGGTAAGAAGTATAGCAGAAACATTCATAAATAAGAATAACCAGTTAAGGCAATGTATAACTAAAACAAAATCTTTTTAAAGAAGAACTTAGAATAATATGGAAAAAATAAAATGAAATAATGACATTTACTTATTCACATGGGTATTATACTAGTCTAATAATCACATGAAATATCAATAACCGTATTCATAATGATGGAATGCATAATGTCAAATGTTAATTTCTGTGTCAAGGCCTCCTGCCAAGACCTAATGGATAACTGTAACCGGAACCCAACCCGGAGAGCCTCTGTAACTGGAATCCATCCCGGAGATCCTCTGTAACTGGAGTCCAACCTGGAGTGCCTCTAATAACTGGACACCAACCCAGTGTACCTCTAATAACTGGACACCAACCCTGAGTTCTTCTAATAACCAGACACCAACCCGGAGTGCCTCTAATAACCAGACACCAACCCGAAGTTCCTCTAATAACCAGACACCAACACGGAGTGCCTCTAATAACCGTACACCAACCCGGAGTGACTCTAAAAACCGGACACCAACCCAGAGGGCCTGCTGTAACTGGACCCCAACATGGAGGGCTTACATTTACCATTCTCTAACCCAGAACATACTTGTCCAACACATTCATCTTAATAATAGGATGAAATATAACATAAACATTCGTATTAAAACTGGCATACGAAATGCCAAAACATTAATCATAAACCATTAATGGAATAAGAATAACTAATCCACAGTAAAACATATCACAAAACCTTAAATACAATGTGGATGTTTTGTATCATAATAAATCAACCTCAAACAAGTGTAAAATTTATCAAAGGATGTTGACAGAGATGAAGACAAAACTATTTGAGAGAAATATCACTTTTTTGAAATAATTTAAAACTCACATAATTATAAAAGAAAAAATTTACATTAAAAATATTCTTATAAACTTGTAAGGGAAGCTTCAAAGATTTTATAATGGCAGAAAATAGTTGCACCCGCCTTATAAGTTAAAAAAACATTCTTACCTTAATTCTGTCGAAAAGGTTAAAAATGACCTTGTTTGGAGAACGACGGAAAGAGTCCTTTATAAACATCTTATAAAAAGTCAAACAAGGGTATAAATGACTTTAACCCATATTCTATAAAATAGTAATACTGTTTTGAAATATATTTTTAAGAAACATAGATGTGGATGATAAAGTGGTCCCAGTAGATAATTACGTCTAAACAACCTCGGATAATGAAGAGATTGTAAAATAAACCCTTACCTTGTACGTTTCCTTGATAGAGTGTAGGTTAAACTCCTGTATAATAGTTAAATAATTTTTATTAAATTATAAATGAATCATATACATAAATATGATATCATATATGATATTTTAATATTTCTTTGTTAATAATATTTAAGTATTATCATCGTTTCGTGTGTTAACTGATTCGTTTTCCTTTATTTGCATTGTTATGTAAGCCATGTTTATTATGGATAGGTTGTATCTTATTCATATCCAGAATGATATAATGTCTTTAAGCATTAATTTTAATCATCAAACAATAATTATTCTTGAATGGGTTTGATGGGGAAATGAATCTCATCACGTTTGTGGAGATGGTAATCCGTACGTACCCACGAACGCAACTTCCATTTCATTTTTCATTTTAAAAGGAATCAAAACCAAAATGATACATAGTTATATTATTATTACAGTATAATATAATATCTTATATGTGTTACTTATGTTCATTAACACCATCCTTTATACGTTCCATGTATGGTATGAACGAGTCATTTCACTTTGAGGGGGCGGTAGTCAGCACATCCTAAAATGAAATTATCGTATATATATACAACATGAAACAAATAATGGTATGATATAAAATGGAATTAAAGAAACTAATATATAAAATAAATATCATTAATATCTAATTTAATTATAGTTCCATCATAATGGCCACTATGAGAGGTGGTAGGAGATAATTGAACAATCATCGTTTCGTGAGGCGTTTGGTTGCCATCTACAGAAACAATATGTTCTTCACCCATTATATAGAGGTGTTTGTAAGGTTAGTTCGAATAATTCTCATAAAATATCCTAGTATATTTAGGATACTGGTTTTGTTACAAAATAAAATAATAAGAAGAGTTTAGGGGTTGGAGAAGTAAAATAAAAAAAATAAGCTAAGAGAAATCATTACCTTTAATTTGGGTAACTCCCTTTGGTTTGAACCAAAAAGGACTATTGAAGTGCCTCATGCCAAAGGTAAGGATTTGTAGAAGGAGGAGAGTGATGTTGGGAGCTTAATTGGGTAGATGTTGGATGAGCCAAAAGGCTTGAGAGGTGTGATTAATTGGTTAGAAGTGGTGTCCTTTTATAAGGGGGAGGAGGGGCTCTTTACGAAAAACCTAAAGTATTAATTTATAATAAATTAATATTTGGTTTCTAATGGATACAAAGTGGATTATTCAAATTTTAAGGTGGTGATGGGTCTAAAACCACTCAACCAATATATTTTAGACAGGTTTGGGTCACTATAGTAACCTTATCTTTTAGATTTAACTCTTAGTTAAATAGTTTGACATTTACTATGTCTCTTTGTATTTTTATATTATATAGTTAATAAAATAACTATATACTTCCAAGCGACCCCCAAGTTGTCCATTAATGATACACATATCATTATATTAGTTCTTTTTTCTAACCTTAGATTTTTAGGAATATACTATTAATTAATAAAATAATATTTGTTTTAAAAACTATTATATGTCAATTTTGACAATATTTGGGATTTTGTTTTTGATAAATTCATAACAGAATTATTACTTAGAAAACAATTCATATGACCAATAATAATATGTCATATTAAACTAGAATATTATTTTAATTCATAAAAAGTCCCAAAATATATTTATTTGGGTATTTATAATATAAATTATTTTAATATTTCACTAATTAGGTAAATACGGCATCACCATTGTGTCATAAATAAATTAATTTTTTTAATATCTAAAAATTATAAATAAAATACCATTATGTAAGAAATATTTTTATATTTCTGATTAATATTTATAATAGAATTTATATTATGTGTAACCCTATATTAAAAATGTTTTAGTTATTAAACATTGATTTTAACTCTTTTAACTCTTCTTTGAATTAAATAATAATAAATGTCCTAATCTAATCCAAGTGGACCAAAAAGGTTCATATTTTATCCCTAAGGTTGTTTTTGGTCGAATTATACTTATCCAATTGAATTAGGACATGTGTTAGGGTAACAATAATTTCATTTTTACCGTTAATTACCCTATTTACTTTTTACCGTGGTAAATAAAAGTAAAAAGGTACTATTCAACAAAAATTATTTTTATCTAATTGAATCAAATTTAACTCTTTGATATTAACCATGTTTCTCGGATTTTTGAAATTCGACTCACAGAAGTGGTAAAATTATGTTTTATGTGAATTTTGCAAATTCTCCTAGGAGGTGGGTAAAAGACGTTGAAAAGTCCAATAACATTTTTATATATCTGAAATTATTATAAACCTACTCGAATTAATTACATTGAACATATATAGGTATTATTTGTCTATTATGACCAATAATAAATTTAAATGAAATAAATAATTATTTAAATAAATTTTCGGTTTTATACTATAACTCGGTGTTTTTCACTATTCATCAAAATTTAAATGTATTTAGAAAAATACCAAAAATTCACACTAAGATAATTTTTATATTTAGAACTCAATAATGAAGTATATTTTACCAAATTAAAAACATATTTGTTTCATTTATTAATTTAAAATTAATTACCGCTGTCAAAACCAAAAGGCGTATTTTTAAGAAATAATAATAATCAAAAATTTGACACTTGTTTATGTCCAGTTTCAAAGTTAAATTACTTACCATGACCATAATTGGATTAAATGGTAAAGATATAATCTATTTATACTTCCAAAACATTAAAATTTATAATTTAACACTATAAATTATTTTGATTAAAAAGTTGTTTTTAATTAAAATATAGTGTTTTTCACTATTCACCCAAAATTTGAAAGTTATCAGAAAAAAACCAAAACTTTATTGAAACTAAATTATTATGTCCCGATTAAAAAGAAGAAGTTTATTTTGTCAAATTTAATATATAAAAGTTTCAAATATTGGATTTAAAAAGGCTTCTCCATTAAAAGGCGGTAAACTTTCATTTTTTGAAAAATAATTTTTTATCTGAAAAAATGTATTTGTTCTTACATTATGTATAAGAAACTCATAATATGGATCGTAAAATTATAAGCATTATATAAAGTTCAAAATTCAGTTAATACAATTCAAAACCACTTTTGAACGGCTTGTTTGGTAAGTCATGGTGCGCTAGAACACGGTGTTGCGTGTTGTGAATGTTATTGAATTACTTTGAAAAAAATAACGTACTATGAAATCTTGGGGTGTTACATTCTTCCCTTATTCAATAAATTGCATCCTCGAAATTTGAAATTATTTTTCGAAAATAATAGGTTGAAAATAGAAAATACCTTTGGGAAAACCCACATTAGAAATTAGGTTAATAAAATTTAGTCTTAATAAGAGGAAAAGGGAAATGAAAGGGTCACCACCAAATTATGATCTCGATTTGGAGAACATTAGTGGAAATTAAATACATATAATTGGAAGAAAAATGTAATTATTTATAGGTAGTGATTGATGTAATCAATCACAAACAAGTGTAAAATTTAGGGCCTTAAATTCATCAATATATGATGATTTAAAATACCATCGGTTCAACAAAACATATAGTATTAGGATAAAAAAGTTTTTGTTTTAAGATACCTTCACTAAAGTATAATAATTAATTACTTCATAGAATAAGAGAAGAAGAAAATTATATACTTGAAGAGTAAAGTCCCATCCTTTAACTAATTTCTACCACAAACTCATCTTTCACTCTAAAAGATAAAATAATATTCTATTTACCCTATTCATATAGGGTTCAGAAAAAATGAATTTATAATTCATCTACCAGATTTTTTTTTAAAAAAAAAGACTACATTATTAAATCCAAGACATCATGTAGGCTAGTCGTAGGTGATACACCCTTATCACCCTTCAGTTGTGGGTTCAAGTCTCGCGGCCTTTCCGGACGCGACGAGTTGCCTCCCAACCTCCGAGTTGTCCTTTTTTGGCAATCCAAAAATAATCTCAAACTAGAATTATCCAAAATACTTCTGTCCAAACCCACAGTCCAAAATTTTTAGGGAAGTTAAACACAATAAAGATCCCTTTTTCCTCATAATAACATGTGATCAACTTCATCATTTATTATATTAAAACACTACAAAATCCTGAATTACTATAAAACCTTATTGATTACATTCATGCTCCCTTATTCATTATAGAATACTGTATATACTCCTTCTATCCAAAAATGTTGTAAAATCAAACAATGATGTAATATACAAATCATTAATTAGTTTCATGGTAGTCAAGAATATCCAATATAATTTATCCAAATCAAACATGTATTATTCCAAAATCACTACTTCAGTATCAGAACCATATTATGGTTTATATTTCTCTCAACCACATATTTTCCTAATATTTAACATGATATTGAGTCACTTTTCTTAATTCCACACAATCTCATGTCCTTAATGAAATAGTACTGTAGTACAATCCTTATATACTGCATAATTATTATAACCAGTAAAGCGTTGATACAACACTCAAATGACATAATTATTTAATAACAACATAAGAACTCTAATAATTCCTCCTCATCTTTGGTAGTATCATAACTTGGTTATTATCCAATAGAATCATTTGGGGAATACTCTGATGATTTGGACATCGATTCGTGTAGTGTCCCAACTCCTTTCAGATGAAGAATTGTTCATTTGAAACCTTTTTCTTACCCTTGTAGTCACATACTTTGTGTCCTTTTTCTCCACACTTATAACAAACTCACATTCTCTTCAGGCAAGTTCCAGGGAGTTTCTTTCTACAGTTATCACATATGGGAAAATTCTTATTTTCCCTCTTCCCTTCATACATCTTTCTCTCTTCTATCCCTTTCTTCTCTTGCTTCCCTTCAAAGCCATAGGACTCGGAGAATTATTTACTTATCTTATTAACACATCATACTATTTCTTTATATGTTGAGAATACATGGGAGAGTGTTTCCTTTCTAAATGTTGGCTTAATATTGTGAAATATATTATCCTTCTTACTCTTTGGATCATACGTATTACTGGAGTTCACATTCCTTCTCCTGGGAGCCATTTCTATATAATAGCATAAACTCGGTCAGTTTTTGAATTGCAATGAATAATTCCAAACATGTAAAATACCTAACATAAATTGAATGGTTTATGGATATAATCCATAATCATAAAAAAAATTCATTGAGGAATTATATGCTCCTAAACCCTTCATAATTATTTGTAATGAAAATGAGAATTATCCTAAGCGTATCCCCCGAATGTGTCATAACCAAGAGTGTAGCAAGGCCCGTTGTCGTGCACCCGTTCCTATTCAAGTATAGCTCAACACGGTGTTTTTGGGTTTTACCCCTCGGTAAATGTGTGCCAGAGCCGCCTCTACCTGCTCGTATCCAGATAAGTATGTATTGCTCAGAAAATTCACAAAATCTCTACAATACCAAAATTCTAGGAAGTTATTATATACTAATCCTCAAAGTCTATCTTAGGTCTATGTGCTCTAATCCGAGTTTATCTATATCTAGCTTCCAAGGTTACTACTTAACATCATATGATACCAGTTGTAATGCCCTGACCCCAGTTACCCATAGTCGTTGAATTATTTTAATACATTGGCATGA
Source organism: Viscum album (assembly GCA_963277665.1). Taxonomy (NCBI): domain Eukaryota; kingdom Viridiplantae; phylum Streptophyta; class Magnoliopsida; order Santalales; family Viscaceae; genus Viscum; species Viscum album. Next base: position 1,892,192,559 of record OY728135.1, read on the forward strand.
TTACAGGGAATCAAGTACCGAAGGACCGATCGGTTTAGCAGTCTTGGAAAATAGATTATATATATTAACATTACATTACAATTTCAAACATAAAACACAGTGTAAATAGTCCTTTGAGAACTCCATTATTCCTTTGTATCAACCCTGCATATCAATCACAATACACTTATTGGAATCATGGAAATAATAAAACATAGAAAGGGGTGATCTCAGATGCTCAGTAAGGGTAAGAAATACAGTGGAAACTTTCATAAATAAGTGTAAACATTTAAAGAAATGTATAACTAAAATAAAAGCCTTTTAAACTTGCACTTCAGTATAATCTGGAAAAAATAAAATGAAATAATTCCATTTACATATTCACATGGATATTCTACTGGTCTAATAATCACATGCAATATCAATAACCACATTCATAATGATGTAATGCATAATGCCGAACTTTAATTTCTATGTCAAGGCCTCGTGCCAAGAACTAAGGGATAAATGTAACCGAAACCCAACCCAGAGAGCCTCTATAACCAGACTCTATCTCGTAGAGCCTCTGTAACCAGACTCAAACCTGGAGTGCCTCTAATAACCGGACACCAACCCAGAGTGCCTCTAATAACCGGACACCAACCAGGAGTGCCTCTAATAACCGGACACCAACCTGAAGTGCCTCTAATATCTGGACACCAACCCGGAGTGCCTCTAATAACCACAGACCAACCCGGAGTGCCTCTAACCAGACACCAACCTAGAGGGTCTACTGTAACTGGACCCCAACCCGGAGGGCTTAATTTTACCGCTCCCAAACCCAGAACATACTAGTCCAACACATTCATCTTAAGAAGAGGATGAAATATAACATAAACATTCATATTAAAACTAGCATATGAAATGCCAAACCATTAATCATAAACCATTAATGGCATAAAAATAACTAATCTATAGTAAAACATATCACAAAACCTTAAATAAAGTATGGAATATTTGTATCATAATAAATCAACTTCAAACAAGTGTAAAATTTATCAAAGGATGTTGACATAGATGAAATCAAAACTATTTGAGAGAAATATCTCTTTCTTGAAATCATTTAAAAGTCATATAATTATAAAATAAAACATTTACTTTGAAAATATTCTTATAATCTTGTAAGGTAAGCTTCAAATATTTTATAACAGCGGAAAATATCCGCACCCTCCATATAAGTTAAAAAACATTCTTACCTTAATTTTGTCGAAAAGGTTAAAAAGGACCTTGTTTTGAAAACAACGGAAATATTCCTTTATAAACATCTTATAAATAGTCAAAAAAGGGTATAAATTACTTTAACCCATATTCGGTAAAATAGTAAGAAATTTTTTGAAATACATTTTTAAGAAACATGGAAGTGGATGATAAAGAGGTCCCAATAGATAATTACGTAAAAACAACCTCGGATAATGAAGAGATTGTGAAATAAAACCTAACCTTGTACTTTTCCTTGATAGAGTGTAGGTTAACCTCATGTATAATATTTTAATCATTTTTCTTAAATTATATAAGAATAATATACATAAATATGATATCATATATGATCTTTTAATATTGTTTTTTATAATATTTTAGTATTATCGTCGTTTCAGGTGTAAACTGATTCATTTTCATTTATATAATTCACTACGTAAGATGTTTTTGTTATGGATAGGTTGTATATTATTCATATCCAGAATGATATAAAGTCCTTAAAAATTAATTTTAATTATCAAACGCGAATTAGTCTTGAATAGGTATGATATGGAAATGAATCTCATCGCGTTCGTGGAGATGGTAATCCGTACGTATGCACGAACGCTACTTCCATTTCATTTTTCATTTTAAAAGAAATAAAAACCAAATGATACATAGGTATATTATTATTAAAGTATAATATAATATCTTATATGTTTTAATTAAGTTTATTAACACCATCATTTATACGTTTCATGTATGGTATAAAGGAGTCATATCACTTTGAGGGGGCGGTAGTCCGCACTTCCTCAAATGAAATTATCGTATATATATACAACATGAAACGAATAATGGTATGATATAAAATGGAATTAAAGAATCTTATTTATAAAATAAATATCATTAATATCATATTTAATTATAGTTCCATAATAATGGCCACCATGAGAGGTGGTAGGAGATAATTGAACAATCATCGTTTTGTGAGGTGTTTGGGTTCCATCCACATAAACATTATGTTCTTCACCAATTAGATGGAGGTGTGTGTAAGTTTAGTTATAATAATTCTCATAACAATATCCTAGTATGTTTAGGATAATTTTTCTGTTACAAAATAAAATAATTATAAGTTTTTAGGGGTCGGAGAAGTAAAATAAAATAAAAGAAGCTAAGAGAAATCGTTACCTTTAATTTGGGTAACTCCCTTTGGTTTGAACCAAAAAGGACTCTTGATGTGACTTCTTCCTTATTTAAGGCTTCTAGGGGGAGTAGAGGTATGTAGGGAACTTAATTGGGCAGAGGTTTTATGAGACAAAAGGCTTGAGAGGTGTGATGAATTGGTTAGAAGTGGTGTCCTTTTATAAGGGGGAGGAGGAGCTATTTAGGAAAAACATAAAGTATTAATTTATAATAAATTAATATTCGGTTTATAATGGATAAAAAGTGTATTATTAAATATATAAGTTGTGGATGGGTACAAAATCACTCAACCAATTGATTTTAGATAGGTTTGAGTCACTATAGTAACCTGATCTTTTAGATTTAACTCTTAGTTAAATAGTTTGATATTTACCATGTCTCTTTGTATTTTTATATTATATAGTTAATAAACATACTATATATTCCAAGAGACCTCCAAGTGGTCCATTAATGATACACCTATAATTATATGAGTCCTTTTTCTGATCCTTATATTTTTATGAATATAATATCAATTCATAATATAATATTTGTTTTAAAAACTCTTTTATGTCAATTTTGACAATATTGGGTATTCTGTTTTTGATAAATTCATAACAGCATTGTTACTTCTAATAAAATTCATATAACAAATAATAATATGTCATATTAACCTATAAAATTATTTTAATTCATAAAAAGGCTCAAATTATATTTATTTGGGTACTTATAATATCAATTATTTTAATATTTTACTAATTAGATAACTACTGCATCACCATTGTGTCATAAATAAATTAATTTATTTAATGTATAAATTTTTTTAAATAAAATAAAATTATGTAGGAAATCTTTTTATATTTCTAATTAATATTTATAATTGAATTTATCTTATGTGTAATCCTATATTAAAAATGTTTTAGTTATTAAACATTGATTTTAACTCTTTTAACTATTCTTTGAATTAAATAATAATAAATGTCCTAATCTAATCCACGTGGACCAAAGAGGTTCATATTTTTATCCTGAGGTTGTTTTTGGTCTAATTATACTTATCGAATAAAATTAGTACATGTTTTGGGGTAATAATAATTTCATTTTTACCCTTAATTACCCTATTTACTTTTTACTGTGGTAAATGAAAGTAAAAAAGTTACTATTCACCAAAAATTACTTTTAACTTATTGAACCACATTTTACTCCTTGATATTAACCATGTTTCTCGGATTTTCTAAACTCCACTTACAGAAGCGGTAAAATTAAGTTTTATGTGAATTTGCAAATTCTCTTAGGAGATGGGTAAAAGATGGGGAAAAGTTCAATAACATTTTTATATATCTGAAATTATTATAAACTGACTCCAATGAATTAGATTGAACTAATATAGGTATTATGTGTCTATTTATACCAATAATAAATTTAAATAAAATAAATAATTATTTAAATAAAATATCGGTTTTGTACTATAACCTGGTGTTTTTCACTATTCATCAAAATTTAAAAGTTTTCAGAAAAATATCAAACATTCACCCTAAGATAATTTTGATATTCATAATTCAATAATTAAGTCTATTTTACCAATTTCAAAACCTATAAGTTTCATTTATTAATTTAAAATTAATTTTCGATGTCAAAACCAAAAGGCGTATTTTTAAGAAATAATGACTATCAAAAGTTTGACACTTGTTTATGTCCAATTTCAAAGTGAAATTACATAATATGACCATAATTGGATTAAATGGTAAAAATATAATCTATTTATACTTCCAAACCATTAAAATGTATAATTTAACACTATAAATTATTTTGATTAAAAATGTTGTTTTCAGTTAAAATATAGTATTTTTCACTATTCAACCAAATTTGAAAGTTATCATAAATACCCCAAAACATTATTGAAACTAAATTATTATACCCCAATTCTAAGGAATAAGTTTATTTTGTCATATTGAATATATAAAAGATTCAAATATTCGATTTAAAAAGGCTTCGCCATTAAAATACGGTAAAATTGCATTTTTTGAAAAATACTTCTTTTATTTAAAAAAATGTGTTTGTTCTTACATTATGTATAAGAAACTTATAATATGGATTCTAAAATTATAAGGATTATATAAAGTTCAAAATTCAGTTAATACTATTCATAACCACTTTTGAATGGCTTGTTTGGTAAGTCATGGTGCGCTAGAACTCGGTGTTGCATGTAGTGCAAGTTATTGAATTACTTTGAAGAAATAACGTACTATGAAATCATGGGGTGTTACAAACATGTTCTACATAACTGTATAAAACTATAAGTGTGCTATATTTTATCTTTAGTGTCCAAATTTTTCTATATGGAAACCTAGTATGTGTTATCTTAGGTGACATTCATACTTCCCTTTTCACTCTTATTAATTGAAAATTTAATTAATCCATTTTTTGATGTGGGATTTCAATAAAGGTATATTGAAAAATCTAAAAAATTTGACCAAGCCCAAATTAATTTTTTTTGGATATAATATAAAAATGGGGGTGTGGTGAGGATAATGTAACATCTCATGTCTTTAAAAGGAAATACTATGTTTGATTGTGTACAAGATACAAAAAACCAAGTTGAAATGAATAAATAAATATTATTATTATCTGACTGTTATAACCTAGTAGTTAAATTGGAAAGAATAAACATTATTAAATAAAATATGGTACATGAAATGGTCCTACTTATTAATAATTCTTAGAAAAATAAGAACTTAATTTTAGTAAAGTAATTTTCTTCTTCAAATACACATTCTTTATGAATTATTTTTATTGCACTTATGAGATAAGAATATAAATAATTTATAAATAAATTAGAAATTTTATTTAATTAAATAAATATAAATTATAAAATCATCATATCAAAATTATCTTATGGTGAAATTTTTAAAATTTTATGAAAAAATCTATTTTTTAATGAATAGTGGAAAACTGATTTTTTTTAAATGGTATTTTTTTCAAGTATTTAAAAATAAAAATTATATTTTAGATTACATTTAAAATTTTGGTTTTTTATTTTCTATTTAAAATAAAAAATTATCATTTTTTAAATGGATTTTATACTTGAATTTAATATAAAAAACATTTATGTTAAAAAAACATTTTTCCAAAAAAAATGATTTTCATTGTATTTTTATGATTTAATTTTAAATTAAATTATGAAAAATATGTGTCTTAAATTTTCAAAATTTTACAAAATATTTGGAATAATTATTTCATAATTTTTAATATGGGTCATTTTTACTTATGGACAATTTGAGAAGTAACCTTAGTAATTTTTATTAACATATTAAAGGGTAAATCAGGTAATTAAGGTTAAATATAAAATGACACCGACAAGAAAATGACACCAAAACATGACTAAATTTTACTTTATGAGTAATATTCACACATAAACATTAAAGGTTTGGTTATATTATCATTTACAGCTGCATGGAATATATTATAACATTTATAATATTTTATTTAATGAAACATCAAACATGTCCCAATGTTATTTTTAATAAGAATTATATATTTAATATGTTTTTATCCAAATTATATGTTTATTATAAAGAGTATTTGGTAATATAATTTTTTTTATTAAACATGGAAATATATTTTTAATTTTTTGAGGAGAAATAAAAACATAAATGATTTCACAACACTAATGCGATAATTATTTAATTAATGAAAAGATCAAATAAGTGATATTAAAACATTTAATTAAATATAATATGAGATAATTAATGAAATAAATTAATTTGATATATTATTAATACTTGTTAGGGAAGAATTAAAATAATTTTACCTTATTTATTTTTATTTATTTATATTTTTAAAAGTCTGTGTAATGAATAATTTCAAAATTGACATTAATGATATTTTAACATAGATAATATTTTATTAAATGATATCAAAATTCTAAAATTCAGAAATTTTTAAAAATTTATAGGATACTATTTAAAATATTAACCACAATCCAATTATGGGTATTTTATATTTTAAAATAAAAACATTAACCCTCAAAGAGTAAAATTCAGTGTTGTCATGGTAAGTGTTAAAGGGGATAAATATGGGTTAACTAAATATAAAGGTTAACAAAGAGATCTAAACATACCTAAAAATTATTTTATGATATTATTTTTAACAATAATAATTTTATATTATTATTAACTAATTTTGGATACATTATTAATTGAACATTAATTTATATTAATCTTATATTTTGGGAAACTGAAAGGGTGACCATACCCTATCATATATGGGGAACCTATTATTATAATTTAAAAACACTTAAAAAATTATTTGGTTTGACCAATATCATCCCAAAGACCTTTCTATGATCCCTAAAAATAATCTATGGCCCTTATTTTGGGCAGAAAACAGAACTTAGTAGTCTTAAGGTGTTAAGAAATGGTGGTTTTCTGAAGAAGAGGCATTATTTTTCAATTATTGTTTCCGTTTTATTTATTTTACCATCTCCTCATAGTATCCCTAACCCATGATAAAATAATAACTAATGTATCCTAAAAATACTAAGATGTTAATATATTATTTTAATGAACCATATCAATCTTCACTTCTATCAAATGAGAAAAGAATTCAATATTCTTATGTACTGCCGACTACCACCTCACAAATTGATTTATTTTGTTTTCCATAACCATATCTCAAGACTAGTTATAATCATAGAAATAATTTTTATATATTATATTAATGAAATATTCCTACTTATGAAAAGTTAATATATAATTTACATTCATACCTTTCCAAGAACAGAAACATGATAACGTCGTTCATTTGTACGTGTGGACTACCACATTCATGAAGCGATGCGATTAATTTTTCATCGCCACATCACATGGATGATATATATATACATATATATATGTAAATTAAAATAATTAATGTGATATATATGATATTATTATAATTCTATAAAGATAAAATTGTACTTACCTTCATTCCATAATGATCATTGAAAAATGAAAATGTAATTCATGTGTATGTATGACCTACTGTCTCTATGATTATAATGTAGTTCATTTTTCATAACCATATTTAATGGTTTTATATAAAATTATAATTTTTGTAAAAACAATTTTAATAATTTCAGGAATATTAATCTATTTGTTAGGTAATGATGACCTCTTTGACCATAATTGACATACTGAATCCATTTTAGACTTAGGGACAGAATATAATCAAATTGTCTGATGTGAACATAAATGATTATGTAATTTTATATAACAAATAAATGAGTGATATAAAAGAAATAATAAACATGAAAAATGGTTCAACATAATTTATAAATTAAACAATATTATTATTCTGGAAGATAATGAATGTAAATGATGATTCAAACTCAAGGTAAGGGACTTGTGAACAAAAAAACCTCATTTTAAATATTGTAAAGATTTATTTTATAAATAATTATAATTTTTGTCAATGTTTTTAATATAATTTATATCAATGTATTCATAAGGTGATTTATTTTTTAAAAGGTTATTTTATAATATCTTCCCAATGTTTTCAAAAACGAATCCTTTTAAGGTTTTATGTAAGTGACTTTCTTTTAAAAAATATATTTTAAAGTTCATTTTTCAACTATTTTTAAAAAATTCAAAACTAATTTTTTTTAACTTATAACTAATGAGAAGATTTTCCCACCTCATCTATGTTTTAATTTTTTGAATCATTCATTACAATATTACCTATTTTTTTTAAATAATTTTTTTTACTTTTAAGTGAATGATTTTTTAAAAAGAAAATTGAATCAAAAATAAATGGTCATTTTCTCCATGAATAATAGATTTTATAAAATAATCATGTGTTGTTATTATTTTATTATTATAAGAAATTTATTTTGAGGATGGGTAGTTCCATTATAAACTGAGGATGAGAGATCGTATTATATATCACAAATGTATTAGGTAAAGGTACAAAGTTATCTAATTAGGTTTCTCCTACGAGATAATGGGAATATACTACAGTGGTTATTCCAAATGTAACCGTGATAGTTACTCCCCCTTTATCTATGAGTGCTAAGAAATATATAATAATGATAAGAAAATGATTCCAAAATTTTCTTTTTTGATATATGTATGGTTTATATGGATTTCATAGAAAACTTATGATTTTATAAGGTAATCTAAAAAGAATCTGTTTTTATGGGTGAATATTATAACATTGTGAAATGTTTTGAGGAAACTTCTTGTTTTTCTATGTTATGTTGTATTATGACATGTTTTATAATGTGATTTGGGATGAAAAGGTCGTAAATTGAGTATGAAAATTCTTATTTTGAGCCTAATGTCTATTTTTGTCAAAGAAATGTTTTTATAAGTATTTATGGACTAATTGTTTATTTATTTATTTTTATGTCACTTATTGTTCCCTTTACATTCATCCCATGTTTTGGTAATTCTCATCATTGGGTTTTATGTAAATTTAAGGAAAACTATGAGGTCAAAACAAATTTATTTATGTTTTTTTATGATAATAAAACATGTTTTATTTTAAAAATGTTTCCTTTGGTGTGAAAATGGATATTGAGTATAAGTGTCTCTTTGTAATGTATAGGTTTACTATGTAATAGTTTATCATAATTCTATAAAAAACAAGAACTAAATTACCTTTTGGAATATAATTTTATTTATTGTTTTAAAATAGTTAGAATATGTATTGTTTAAAGCTGGGTCCTCATAGTTTCACCGTTACGTTAAGGGCCTATTTGTAGTGTCCTTTTAGTTTTTTATACTTCACGCATACAAAGACACATGGGTTCACATGGAATCCTTTTTTATTAGGGATAAAGGTTAGGGGAAGGCCCCTATGTTAGGCGACTTAGTAGGTTGAGATTCTCATAGTGATTAAAGTGATGGAATTCTATGTTCTAGGAAATTTTTAATCAAGATATATATTTTTTATAGATCATGTATATTGATCCATCATATTTGGGGATCCCCTTTTGACTAATACTGTATGAATAACATGCATTCATTTAAAAAAAACCTGTGATATTATTTATATATTTCTCCAATAACTATAATTGTATGATTTCATTTATTATAATTAATACTACTTCCACTATAATATATATTTGGATGAATTGATACTGATGACACATTCTCACCAAATGTATGGTTTATTCATCACCTCTAGCTGGAAACCTCTTTCATAAAAGTATTAACTATTGAGGCCATGTGTTGTGGTAGATTGGGCCTACTGAAGTAGGTCAGAGAATTATAATTTTATCCTTTTTCGTTATCTTTTACTTATTATTATTTCTCAATATGGTTATACTGGATATGACCTCATTTACACATTTTTTGGATTGAGAAGCTTAAGTATAGGATATTTAAAAGGGTGTTTAATGGTTGTAATTAATTTATCTACAAAATATGTTTTATTGGGTTGTGTTAGTGATTTTAAAAATTATATTTTATTAGATTTTATAGTTTTTAATATGAATTATGTTAAAACATATATTTAAACTTGAATGTTTAACTTGTTAATGATAATTATGGTGAGTCTTTTAGGGAAATAATACAAAGCATTATGCTCAATCCATGTATATTAACACATAAAACTATTATTTTTAATTAAAGGTTGAAAAATATACAATGATCATGGTATTCATAGATAACTATATGTAACCTTAATTTTGAGTTTGAATAGATTAATGTTCGATGTTCATTCATGGGTTGTTTATTTCAATTTTTTATTTTATTATATTTTATTCTTAATGAAAGATTGATACATGTATGAAACTTATTTTAATTTTTATTACTAGAATGTTTGATCAAAATTATAATTTTATTTATTTACGAATATATGTGTATATTTATTCTTTATAGTCATTATTATGCCTAATTCGGTTTGAATTATTTTATTTTAAAAATAATATATCTCCCAATATGTAGATAAACATTTTTAGGTGAAATAATTCCCCAATGATTGTAAAAAACTATATTACTTATTGGTATCATCTGATGATTCATGGGAATTAATTATAGGCTCATTTTTATGGGGTTTAAATTTGGGGAAATCATGGTTGGGTTATTAAAAAAAGTATCAATGGGGAGAATCCTCTCTTGTTATATCCTGAGTGAATAGGTTCCTTAAGAATTCAAATAACCTCTTTATGTTTCATACCAATTAAGAAATGATCTTTACATGAAGCTTCACCACTAGTTATAACCTAATAGAATACATGTCTTATGAATTTGAATAACCTCTTCAATAGTTTTACAAGATAGGTAAAAATATATCAACTACCCATTACACTAAATCCATATACCTAGGGCCTTGTTTCTCATCACTAAACCACATACCCAAATACGACAATTTATCTAATCATAATCCATTAAATCACAAATAGACATCCAAAAATATTATATTAAAACCCAATCATGATCATGTTACAAATATCAGAAACATTCATTACCATACCATATATATTTAAATCATCAGTCCTGAATAACTGAACAAGCCAACCAAACAAAATAATTATTATTTTCAAATTTCATTTCAATTTCATTTTCATATTTATTTATATATCTTGTTTAGATGAGACATAGAGTATGAAGCACTCAAAAATAATTTTAATAGTCACATACAATGGAAAAAACATGACAATAATACTAAGTAAAATTAATATATTATATCAACTAAAAATTATTTACACACCTTGTGTTAAAGAGAAATTCTATAATATATTTTTTTAATTAATTTATCCAATGTAGCCTCACTTCCCTTTTTAAATTATGTTAATAATTAATCACTCAATAAACAATTGAACTCGTACTAAATTACATTTTATCATATTCTTAATTCAAGAAAATAAATGGTCATTTATCCATTTATTTTTTAGTTATTTATTTTATTGCCAAGCCACATAAATTTGGTCAATTCTTCCAAAGTACTTCTTAATAAATTATTTTTTATAATTAATCTATAAAAATAAAAATAATATTATTAATATTACTCAAATCTAAAAGTCAATAATATCATTATTAAAAACTTACAATGATTTTGAAACACTGCTACTTAATTTTTTTAAAATTAAATCAAGTGCACTACTTTCACATTTTGCTCACATGAATTCGGCTTCACATTTCATTTCACATATACACATTATCAATTGTAAATAAATAATAGTTATATTTTGAAGTCACTAACCTAAAAAACTCACAAAACCATACTGAAGAAGTTTGTTCATAGAAATCAATTAACTTTATAGATTAAAATGAACCCTAACACAACCCACTTTCAAAATTCAGTACAACCAGACATGAAATTGTAAAACAACTAATAAGAAAAGAAATAAATATGGGTTCTTCCTTCATTAGGTTTTTATGATTATATTTCAACAAACAGATCATGATTCATAGCCCTAATTAATAATAATTAAAATATATAAGTCTTAGAGATGGAGAGGGGGGGGGGGAGAAGTGGGAGTGAGATGAGGTAGAATTGTAATTCTTGGGTTTTCAAATAAAATTGAAAATAATTATTTGTTTGATTTTTTTTAAAAGTAATCCACAATATCTCTAGGGCCCCTCATTTATTTTTTTATAGAGGCTTAATGCATTAAGAGTTTTAATGCATTCGTCCTTGGTTAAGAGCCCAAGGTGTGGGGACTCAAATTCCTTTGGACTCAACTAATTTTATTGTAATATATTATTTATAATTAGTTGGATTTGTTTTTCTTATATATATAAAAATTATTTTTTATAATTAAACTAATATTAAATATCGAGCATTACTTAAATTAATGTAATATTAATGTATCAAAAAAATTGTTGGTTGAGGTGGAAACTCAAGAGGGGGGAATTTAGTTCTTACATAAAATTTATGTTTAAAACATCTTGATAAAATCACACAATTTGAAACAGCCTAGTAAATTAAGGTAGTAGAGATATAAATGTTAAAATCTTCAACCAGTCCCTCAAATGTTCATTAGTCCTCATTTGAAATAGTGTAAAAACTTATCCAACTTTTGAAACGGGTTTAATAAATTAAACACATATACACACCAACCAAAACTAACTATAAGTGTTAATGTAAAATAGTTTTATATTTTTGAAATAATAAGCTGAGGAAAATTGAAAAATAGAGTGTTAAAAAATAAAGTATACAGTAGAATTAAACCAGAGGTTAAGTCTCATACCAAGACTTAATCCTTTCTACTTGGTGATCACCTTCCACCAATAAGTTTATATTAACAATTAACATGATACACATCTTGTATGAGGTTTTAACACTATATTTAGAAACTATCCAGGTCTCACAACCTATACCACAGTTCTTCATGGAAAAAACAAACAACCGGGCCACACACGTCCTCTTCCATAGTTATGCATGGGAAACGAAAATGTAAGGAATGTTTGGTGTGTGTATTATCAGTATCTTCTAATTTAAGCACATGATATAGTGTGTGTGTGTAACAAAAAAAACCACAGTACTGAAAAATGTAGGATAAAAAATAAAATAGAGATAACATTATGAGTATTGAGTTTAGAAGGCTCAATGTGTTTGGTGTTTTTCTATGGAAACCTTGGTGTGAAGAAATTGCAGTTTCTGTCCTCTGAAAGTTGACTCCAAAGAGAGTTTCGCCACTCTAGGTTCTGGCTTCCTGGTATTGAGGTGTTCAAATTATTTGTTTGAAATAGATTCAATGAATCACAACAATTTGTCCTTGAATTTTTTCTCCTAAATGATCTTCATGAACCTCTTATGCTTAAAATGTAAGTGCTGGTATGTTCTTCTTGTTCTTCAGGTCTATCGTGCAATATCTCTCTCACCCCATATATTCTTCTCTAGTTCAATTTTCTATTTTATTCATGAGATCTGAAAGTAGGAATGATAAATCCATGTGTAGTCTTCCTTATACCTCATACTATCTCTAGATATGTCTAAAATCAACATTAATTAATGATAGATGCATTAAATTTACCAAATATGAAAGTTAGAATAATCTAATGAAAATTGACAATGTACAGATTAGAAGAGTATATGCATCATTAGACTAGTAGTAGTAGCCTTCTCAATGGACACTTCTCAACGATATACTTATTAGTGATAGATGTGTGAATTCCAAAGGTTCTTCTAGTAGTAACCTTTCATCAGTATACTTCCAGCAGTAACTTCATAGAAGAAACCTTGTAGTAGTAAGAATAAAATGGTAACTCTCTAACAATAAACTTTTTGCTGTGACTTTAATAATATTCCAGTGGTAAGCTTCCCATCAGTGACCTTATACTACTAACTTGTAGTGGTATCTCTACAACAGCAACCCTTGAGCGGTAGACTCGTAGCAGTGATCTTGCATTGGTAACTCAACGGTAAAGTTCCTCAACTGTAACCTTATAGCGGTAACCTTCTAAGGGTAACCTCCTAGCGGTAACCTCCTAGCGGTAACCTTATAGAGGTAACCTTATAATGATAACCTTCTTGCGGTAACCTTGTACCAGTAACCTTATAGTGATAACCTCTCCAACATTAGCCTCAATGGGCGACTTAATCAGAAGGCTCTTAACAGAGACCTTCATACAAGTGACCTTTTACAAAGAAAATTTTACACTGTAAAATTAACCTAGAATGTAGTGAGATTAAATATACATAATTTCTACATGATAAATACGATAAAAACTAATGAAACATGATTATCAAATAAATGAAACATGATTTCAAATTATCAAAATAGGTGAGTCCAACAATCCCCCTTTTTTGACTGAAAATTACTTTATTATTATTATTATTCACTTTGAAGAAAAAGTGAGAAACCATACAAGACTTCACTGACAAAAAAAATTCAATGCACCACGACACGAAAATTAAAGAGAAAACTCATTCAATAATAAACAGAAGAGCTCCACCCAGCATCATAAACATTAAATCAGTTTCTCCTAATCATCGCTTCACGACAAGCAGTCCAGTGCATGACTCACGGACACAGAACTGATGACAAAGCCATACCCTCTCAAACATCCAAATCTGAAAGAAAAAACCTGGAGGAAACCTCTTCTCTGAACCCCATCTAAAGCACTTCCAGTAAGAAAATAGTTTAATTGACTCTCAAACCACACACCGCAGGCCACCAAAAACCCATCCTTAAACCGAAAAACTTCAACTAACAAAACTCTGAAAAACCATTCACTGCAAGTCCAAAAATCACCAATAGAAATAAAATCAACTCCAATGATCACATCTTGGATTTATGACAATACCAGAAAGAGCCCCGCCACAACGATCCCACTAGCCACCCATCGTCTCCAAATTAGCAAGAAAATTGAAGGGGTGAGAGCTCCACGATGTGACATAATGTGTCAATGCCACCTAGGGCTGGAAGACCCATCAAACACACAAAGGAGTTCCACCGAGGAGGGGAACCGATCCCACCCGTACTAGAAGTGCTGCTATGGACTGAAACTGGGATGGTCTGGACAAAGGAAGAACCCACACCGAATGTAGAGTCGAAGGAACTCATAAAACCATGTGATAGAGGAAGTAGCAAGAACCGAGAGCAGGGTTGTGAGGGTAACGTCGGAACCACAAGATCAATCACGGAAACCGACAACCAAGCATCGCGAACCAGAATCCAATGCAAATAGATCCTGAAATCAAAACATCACCAAAAAACTGAACCAAAGTACCCCCCCCCCCTTCCGAGCCTTTCCAGAGACCCTGTCGAACCACCCTAAAGGTTGCTAAGGCCGTCGCTGAGCCGCTCCACCCCCAGGCCATCCACGAATCTGAAATCCTGAAGACCGAGACGCCACCAGATGTCAACCATTTGCCGAGAACCAGTCGAGGCCTACGACGAGATCCAGCTGAGATCCATCCTCCAGCACTGGTGTATCACCCATGGGCCACCGAGAATCAGAAGATTCTCCACACCTGGGCCATACAAGATCTAGATCACTGAAGCCGAAGGCGCCACTGAAGGCCACGCTTGAGAGTGGAGCTAGTAGCAACGCTCACACTTGGACCATCCGAGGACCAGATCGCCGAAGCCGAAGGTGCAACAAATGAGCGAGACACCAGAGAAAATGCAGCGACGTGCCGAGAACCAGAGCAGGACGAAGCCGCAACTCCAGGTCACGCCGGAGGAGGGAAGAAGGGAACCACGAGGAATAACCCTAGCAGCCGCCGCGTTGGGGGAACCATGCCACTCCGTGGCTCTTAGGTGAGATAAACAATCCCCTTTTTGATAATCACAAATTATGGCATTCAAATTTTGAATAAGTATTATTGTATCAGAGTTAAGTACAATTTCTATTCCCTTTAGTGGTATTAATATTCAATTTATTAGTGTTAAAATCTTTTCAACTAATATATTAAAATAGAAATGAAAACATATTGAATCTGAGCTATGATAATAATATAAAATTTAAACAATTTTATTATTGGAAATATATTAGAGCACAAATTTACAAAAATTTCATATATGCAAGGGATACAATATTACAAATTATCCACCTTTGTGATTATAAAAAAAATGGAAAAAATGAGATCTTTTTATTAATGAAACAAGAGTACATTATACAAAAAAAATTACAATGATCCCATTCAAATAATATAGGCGATAGTCAATCCAATTCAGAGATGTCCAAGTGAGATTTGCCTTTGGGAGGTGAGGAGGAAGGTTTAGAAGATGGAGGTATAGGCCTAGGTATAACTGTAAGAAAGGTAGGAGAAGCTACTATAGAAGCATTAGTGGACCAATAATGACTAGATATTTGAGGAACCATATGAGTCAAGATTCAGATGACTCATACAAGAGTTAAGAAAGGGGAAACACTAGTAGATCTTGATGCAGCGGAGGAAGAAGGAAATGCTAGAGGGAATATAATTGGATTACAATACACATGAAGAAATAGAAGAAGGAGGCTTATTGAATCCATAATTATGTTTCCTACTCTTTCCATAGTTGAGATGAAATCATCCTTATTCTGCATGAACTTTTCCAAAGAAGGAGTCATCTATCTAAGCCTGCTAAATTTTTTTTAAAGGCATGTGCGATAGGAGGTATCCTCTAGTTCTCCGACAACAACTTGGAATGACCATCCATGTGATTCTTAGTATAAACACTTTTATAATAGAATTCCATATGCTCCTTGATTTCCTTCTGATCTAGGGTAGCCTCCCTCTTGAAATCACCTATAATCTTATGAATTTCTCTGGAAGTGGATGTGACCTAAGTCAAAGAATGAGGATCCAAGATACTTTCACCCATGAGCTTCTCTATTTCTTCTCTAACAACTGATCTGAGGGTTGTTCGATCAATAGGAGGAGAGGAATATGAGGAAGAAAATTCATATAGAGGCGGCATGGTAAAATCCACTATCTCTATAAAATAATTTGTCAATCCACTAATCAACCTCTTCACATCACCATCCTGGAAATTCACATGCACTTCCATAGACTTCTTACTGTCCTCAAACATAGTTACCATCTGTTGAAAATCACTATTAACATACCAGATTTATTTTTATACTCAATATCGTGATGTCATATATGATTCTAAACTCACAATTGACTTTTTGAAATTCTCCATAGATTCTGTGAAGACTCTTACCTAATTCTGGAATTCCTTCACATCATGTATTAGATTTGATTGAATGGAAGAAAATATTATTTCCAAAACAGATGCTACAATCTCTTGATTCAGAGACACTGTTCTTTCTACCCCAATGGATATTGCATCATTGAATCTCTTCAAATATTATTTAAATGATTAAAATTCATCCTTCTTTACATAATCATGAGGTAGAAGATCCCTTGGTTTCAATATAGTGGTCTCCAAAACTGAATGAACTGGAGGTCTTCTGTTAGGCTTGTCATCTTCAAAGTCTTCATAGTCTAATCCCAAAACAATGAATCTAGGGTCCTATAACCAACCTTCTATTTCAAGAATAACAGAAACTAAACCTATATAAACATTTTCACCCCTCACTTGGAGCTTCCTCTAGGACAACTGCATTCTTGTCTGCATTCTTCCTTGATCAATTGAATCATTAGTAGAGTCTATTATTGCTTCTTCTACGAAATCATCAACAACGTCCATTGCAATTTCAACAAGATTCAACTACCTATTTCATTTCATTCTCTTTCATTCCTGTACATCCTATTAAATGACTATGACTTAGGAATACTTCTTCACTTTCATCATCATCAGTTGGTTCTGAATCCTCATGATCAGAGTCAATTTTATCCTCTACCTCTGAGGTCTCTCCAACACTAACATCTCTTAAGACATTCCCATAAAATTATTCTTCAGTGGTTTCCTCATCATATTTGTCCCCTAGGATAGTCTCTCTTTTAGGAAAATTCATTGGTGGACTAAGCTCGCCAAATGATACATCACCAACATGGGGTCTTGATGGAAGGTAAGGATAACTCCTGTCATCTACAGGAGAATCCTCTATTTCTTAAACAAAAGCAACCTCCCATTCTTCATATTAATACATTCTCTCTACTTCATTAGGTTTTAAACCTAGATCTCTTTTATCCTTTGGCCTAGTAGGATTGACAATATGTTTGAAGTTTTCATATAGATTAGCCTCATCAATCAACTATTCCCTTTTCCAAGGGTTTCAGTTTATCCTCATACACTTGCATGTTATTTTGGTAAAATATAATTTTTCCTTTAAAACTATGGTTTCTTCCATATTTCTTGGAACACCTTACACTTTAAACATCAAAGATATCAACTTGGCATGAAACCCAGAATTTGACTTGGAGCCTAGCCTAGTCATATCCTCTAACTAAACCATCAAAAATATTCAATGGTTTATCCTTTTTCCATTATTTAACAAATAAAACAAAAATATGTCCTGATATTTCAATCTAAAAATTACCCCTCTCGTGGGACTCAAGACGTGTAGGATAAACATAAATAGTAATCTGTTTTTCCCATCTATATCATCAGAAATTACCCTTCTAGGGATTCCACTCTCTGTTAGTTCTGCCATAGCCTCTTTAGAGCAGAAAATATCACTAGTATGAGGCACCACTACAATATAATTTTCAAATATGTTATCACGTGGGACTCTTAAAAATTCATCCCAATCAACAAAATAAAATCTAACACTAACTCCACTTACCTTTGAAAGCATTCAATTCCCATACTTATATTTTTCGAACATAAAAAACTCATA
The DNA here is from genome assembly GCA_963277665.1 of Viscum album. Taxonomy (NCBI): domain Eukaryota; kingdom Viridiplantae; phylum Streptophyta; class Magnoliopsida; order Santalales; family Viscaceae; genus Viscum; species Viscum album. The sequence goes on from OY728135.1 coordinate 1,892,211,101, forward strand.
AAACTCATTTATTAGTTTTGGGTAATATGGTTCACTGTTGTTTGTTAAGCATTATACCTAGTCTTGAGCTTCGAGTTCCTTGAACACTAGATAATTTCTTGACAATAGCCATTCTTACCATAATTCTTTCTCAACCACGATTTCCATATTTGAAAAATAAGGATTTATCGGATCTTCCATAACTGTAATTCCACCACTAGACTCAGCTCAAGGACTCTTAGGGTTCATTGCATCTATTTGATCACCGACCATTGGTGTTTTTACTCTTTAAATTTCAATTAGATTTGATTCAAGGGTTATATTAGTAGGATAGGTTCAAGGATTCAGGATAAAAAGGTTAGAGAGAGGATTGAAGTGGATTAATATGTGACTTATCACTATGTTTTTATCATTTAGGGATAAAAAAACAATTCGAATAAATGAAATAAATGAAATTAAATCTTTTCATATTCTGGTAGAAAACACTAAGTCTAGGACATATCAGAATGGTCAACTAGCAGTAAGGTGCCAACAGTAATGTCTATCGGTGAGGTCCAATGGTGAGGTCCAATGGTGAGGTTTTATAATGGTGGGGTCCAACAGTAAGTTGTCCTAATGGTGAAGTCCAATGGGGAGGTGTTCTAACGATAAGGTTCAACAGTGAGGGGTCCGGACAGTAAGGTCCAACGGTGAGGTGTCCTAACGATGAGGTCCAATGGTTAGGTGTCCTAACAGTGAGGTCCAACGGTATGGTTTCCTAATGGTGAGGTCCAACTGTGTGGTGTCCTAACGATGAGGTCCAATGTTAAGGTGTCCTAACAGTGAGTTCCAACGGTGATCTGTCCTAATGGTGAGGTGTCCTAACTGTGAGGTGCCCTTAACTTAAATTAATCCTACCTAACTCATGTTTCATGTAATTTAACCTCCAGGATTTCAAAGGCTTTGTGAATATATCATCCAATTGAAGGTTAGTACCAATGAATTTAAGAGTGATATCCCCGCTTTGATAATGATCTCTCAATAAGAGATTTCTCACATCAATGTGCTTTGTCTGAGCATGATATACTGGATTTTTAGAGATGTTAATAGCACTTTTATTATCACAATTTATAGAGACAAGTTTGAATTGATATCCATAGTCTAGTAAAGTGTGTTTCATCCATAGAATATGAGCACAACAACTACCAACAGCTGTATAACCAGCTTTGGTAGTGGATAATTCATCTGAATTATGTTTCATACTACACCATGATACTAGTGATTTTCCCAAAATGTGGCATGTTTCAGAGGTATCTTTATATATAACTTACAACAAAAAAATAACTATCTAAAAAAATATCAAATGAAATGATTGTCCTCTTAGATAAAATATCCATAAGTTGGTAGTATACTCGAGATATTTAAAAATCCTTTTAACAGAAGATAAATGAGATTCTTTTGGATTGGCTTGAAAATGAGCACACATATATACACTGAACATAATATCAGGTCGGCTTGAAATAAGGTAGAGAAGACTCCCAATCATACCTCTGTAATGGTTTAATCCGCTTGTTTACAAGTTTTATCAACATTTATCTTAGATGTGGTACTCCTAGGTGTATCACTACCTTTATTACTATCCAAAAAATGTTTCAAAAGATCCTTAGTATATTTACTTTGATTTAAAACAATACCATTTTTATTTTGGAATATTTGAATTCCGAGGGAAAATTTATGTTCCCACATTAGACTCATTTCAAATTCATTTTGCATCATATTTGAAAAAATCAGTACATACAGAATTTTTATAGGATCCAATCATAATGTCATATATATAAATTTTTTCTATTAAAACATCTTTTGAAATCATTTTAATAAAAATTGTAGGATCAACTATTCTTTTAGTAAAACCTTTTGAAATAAGAAAAGAACTGAGTCTATCATCCAAAGATCTTGGATCTGGTTTTAGACCATATAAAGCTTTAGAATGTTTAAAAACTTGATTTGAGAAATGGGGATTTTTGAAACTTGGGGGTTGTCCAACAAACACATCTTCAACTATATACATGTTTAGAAATTCACTTTTAGCATCCATTTGATAATTTTTAAAATTTAGATGATATTCATAATCAAGTAATATCCTAATGGCTTCTAGTCTAGCTATAGTTGAAAAGGATTCATCGGAGTTTATTTTTTCTTCCTGACTATATCTTTGTTCAACTAATTGATACTTGTTTGTAACTATATTTCCTGAATCATCAAATTTGTTTCTAAACACCCATTTAGTTCCTATGGTCAAAGTGTCCTTATATATTTCTACTAATTCCCAAACTTTTTTTCTGTCAAACTGATTTAATTCTTCTTGCATAAGTATCACCCAAAATTTATCATTGATAGCATTGTAATATTTTTGGGTTCATGCTGTGAAAGAAAAGCATGATGATCAACCTGTTTTATCAGAGAAGCTCTAGTTTGTGTTCTTCTATTTATATCACCTACTTCAACATATAAAGGATTATTCGTGAGATTTATAATACCTCTAGAATGTGTTAGACTAGACTCCCCATGGTTTTCTATATATTCAGATTCTACAGGCTCAAATTTTATAAAATTTCAAGAACTAGTTGTTTTCACTGGGGGTTCACTATTTTTGTCAATAAGGTCTAGAATTGATATATCATCCTCAAGATATTCAAGAGAGGTTTTAGGTTCATGTGGATTAGTCTCATCAAATTTGACTTGAACTGATTCTTCCACAAATTTGGTTCTCTTTTTGAATACTTTATAGGATTTACTAGATATTGAGTAACTGAGGAAAATTACTTCATCACTTTTGGAAGAAAAATCGTTGAGATTATCCCTAGTGTTAAGGATAAAGTCTTCGAAACCAAAAAATATAATGTAAATAACCTTTGGATTCCTATTGTTCCATATCTCATATGGGGTATTCTTAATAATAGGTCTAATTAAAACTCTATTGATGATGTAACAAGATATATTAATAGCTTCAGCCCAAAAATAGACAGTAAGGTCATACTAATTAATAATAGTCTAGGAAATTTCTTGAAGTGTCTTATTTCTTCATTCTATAACTCTATTTTGTTGAGGTGTTTTGGGAGTAGAGAAATTTTGATTATAGAAATTATGTGAGAAAAAAGATTCAAACTCCTGATTTTCAAACTCACGACCATGATAACTTCTCATGGTCTTAATTTTAAGTGCACTATTAGTTTCCACAGACATGGAATATTTAATAAAGTAAGAACATACTTCACATTTGTGAGATAGAAAGTATATCCAAGTGTATCTAGAAAAATAAACTACAAGAACATAGAAATTGTGCTTCCCATTTAAACTTGAAACTCTAGATGGTCCAAAAAAATCCACATGATCCAAATAAAGCGGTTGCGAAGTTGAAACTTCTTTCCATGGTTTGAATGAAACTTTCTACGGATTTCCCTTTTGACATGGATTACAATCTTTGTTAAGTGGGAATTCCAATTTAGGTAAGTCTCTAAATAATCCTTTCCAAGTTAGTTTCCCATGTGAGTACACAATGTAGTGTCTTAATATTCTGTGTCATAACCAAGATTCCTTTGGAAAATCATTTAAAAGAGAAATATTTTTCTTAGATAAAGAGTTTAAATCAACAACATATACATTTTCATTTCTACGTGCAGTGAATATTAAATAATGTTTAGAATTAACAACATTTCAGGAATCATTTTAAATCATAACATTAAGACCATCATCACAAAACTGAGATATACTAATTAGATTATATTTTAACCCATAAACAAAAATTACTTTTGTAATTAATATAGTATTAGAGTTACCAATTTTTTCTAAGACGGTGGTATTTACATTAGCATTATCACAAAATGTAACAATTCCACCATCAAATTTGATTAATCTCTTGAAGCATGAATAGCCTCCAGTCATATGTCTTAAATATCCACTTTCCAAATACTATAGGGTTTTACAGGAACTCCTTAGAAAAGTTTCCTAAAAAAAGATTAATCATAGGGTAACTTTGGTACCCAAATTTTCTTGGGTCAAAAGAGGTTAAAAAAAGATTTGGGAACCTATATTTGTCTTATAGGTTTCCTATAATCAATAGACATGTTTTGAGACATAAAGTCTTTGTTAGTTCCTTTAGAAAAATGTATTTCAAGAGATGATCTAGAACTTGAACTGGCAGTGAACATTCAAGATGTTAGGACCAATAGGGGCCTATATACCCTGAGAGGGGGGGTGAATCAGGGTATTGATATTCTTTTTAAAAGTTCTTCCTTCCCCCAATGGATCTTGACCTCTTTGTTACAAGGGTTTCTTTGTTTTCACTTGTGTGAATGTTATGATCACTTACTCTCTTCTTTATCTGATGATGATGCTTTAAATGCAATGCAGGAAAATTAGCAGGCAGACGCAGAGATTTTTACTTGGTTCACCCTCACTGGGCTACGACCAAGGAGCATACACCGACAAGTTGCTGGTCATACCAAATTCCACTAATCTTCACTAGATGTGGATACAATGTTCGGGCTAGATCACTTCTATTCACAGGATCATTGCCTTTACAAAGTTTAGGGTCATCTCACTGCTTTCCCAAGGGTCACTCCCTGTTTCTCTCTCTCTGGCTCACTGCTGGTGGAGAGGATCACCTACTTCCTCTTCCTAAGCTCACTGCTCTATGAAGGTATTCACTCACAGTTTATAGACCTTTAGGTCTCTTCATTTGCATGTAAGAATTCATCTTCAACTGTAGATAGATGCTCTATTAAAGTCCAACTTTCATCCACTGATGAATACCACTTTGCCTCTTAACCACTGGGCAATTCACTTTGGAAACAACTTCGCAAAGCACCCTACTTCGCTAGGCTCCAAATTTCGCGAAGATCAAAGAAGCCTTCGTGAATCTCCTACCTTTTCACGAAGCTCTATTGCGAAGCTCTATCGTGAAGCACTCTCACGATGTCCAGACCTTCGCAATGCTTAGGTCATCGCGGAGCTCCTGCCTCTCCACGAAGCTCACTGAGCCAACACGGGGCACATGCCTTTCGCGGAGCTAGAATAGCCGCCACGAATCTCCCCTTTCGCGAAGCACAATGCCTTCGCGAACCACCTCTGCGAACCGAGAGCAATGGATTTTCTCTGAAAATTCACTCTTCTTCTCTCGAGGGGGTCGACCTCTATTTATAGGCGATTCCACCGACCCTCGAACTTTCCACGCGAAGTCAACGCCACGTCATCTCAAATCGCAATGCTCCAAAGTTTCTGCCGGAATTCTGTCCAAATCGCGAAGCACCACGACAATTTTCTGTTCGCGGAGCTTGACGTAGTCGCGAAGAATCACCATCAACATACCTTAACGCCTTCGCCGCGAAGCTCCCTCGCGAAGCCCCTCTCTGTCGCGATGTGCTTCAGCCTCTGTGAAGCTTGACGTAATCGCGAAGAATCACTGTCAATATTCCTTCGCACCTTCGCCACGAAGCTCCCTCGCGAAGCCCTTCTCCGCCGCGATGCGCTTCAGCCTCTGCCATTCGCAAAGCTTGACGTAATCATGAAGCATCACCGCCTCCTTTCTTCTGGCCTTCGCGAAATCCAATCCACACATCCCATCTTTGCGAAAATCATGACTTTTCCTTATAAAAATTATTCTCTTCATGGAAATCCTATTTTCGCGATGCTCACCAAACTCCAAATTTTGGACCCCAAAAATTTGGAAATCACAGGGAAATGGCGCCACCTTGTACTGCTCTTTTGTACCGCATCCAGATCGTCCTTTCCTTTGTCATCATTCTTTGTCAACATGGAATGTCAACAACTTCTCGGGAACTCAACAATTATCCATGGAAACCTGCTTTGTCAACAAACACAATCAACCCAAAAATACTGCAATGTTACCTTGAGGGATTTTTGCCCAACAATCTCCCCCTTTGGGTTTGTCGAAAACTCTTCACAACTCCGCTCAGGATGATTTTCTGCACTATGATACCTCACTGAGTCTTCTTCCAGCTGCTACCACCATTCGCCTCTTACGATTCTGATAGCGTTCAAGGAGTCTCTTAGCACGTACTCTAAGCCCACATGAGCAATGCTTGACGTTAGAAACAAGAGTAGTATGAGAAGTTCATCAATGAATCACTTCATGTCAGACCCCAATTGTCAATTCCACCCTGATACCAATTCTTAAATTGATACCAATTGTTGAACCACACTGATACCAATTGGTGATAACTGGACACCGTCTCACACCATTCCAACACCACTATTCTTCTTTTATCATGATCCTCAGCAGTTGTGATTTCTATGCTTTGATCGATCACTTCAAGCATCGTCAGATTTGATACTCTCCCCCTTTCTCATTTCTCCCCCTATCTGGATGCTCCATTGTTCAGCTTCTCCCTGTAACATTCAGGATTTGTCAAATCTCCACACTATCTCCCCCGTTAACAATCACTATTTTCTCCCCCTTTGTCAACGAACCCAAAGGACCCTCCTTTGTAGTCTGTAACATAGTAGAGAACACATATTAGCACAACAGGGAAAAATACATCAATCCTCGGGGAGAGGGGGGTCCCACATCCACACTATTTCAAGTGTGGGGAATCGACTGAACTCCCAGAGCCAGTCGATGCCTTTCAAATGATTCCTTGGGTAAGACCTTTGTCAGAATATCTGCAACCTGTAACTCTGTAGGCACATACTCCAACTTCACAATTCCCTGCTCAACTTTCTCCTTGATAAAATGATATTTGATCTCAATGTGCTTTGTCCTTGAGTGATGAACGATATTTTTGCTAAGATTTATAGCACTTGAGTTATCGCATTGGATTCCGATCGGAGACTTCACTTCAACTCCCATATCATCAAGTTGCTGCTTCATCCATAATAGTTGGGTGCATGCTTGAGTGGCCTCAATATACTCAGCTTCCGCGGTGCTCAACGAAATGCAATCTCGCTTCTTGCTAATCCATGAAATACACAATACACCAAGATAGAATGCACCACCTGACGTTGTTTTTCTATCATCTACTGAACCGGCCCAGTCTGCATCAGTATATCCCAATAACTCTGTCTAAGATTTATCAGTATATGTCAAGCCGGAATCCACTGTGCCCTAGATATACCGAAGTATTTTTTTTCACTGTAGGCATGTGGCTTTCCTTGGGATTGCACTGATATCTCGTTGCTTGGCATGTGGAAAAAACAATATCAGGCCTTGTTGCAGTCAAGTACATCATACTACTGATAATCTGCCTATTTTCAGTGAAATTAATTGCCCTACCACTATCATCTTTTGATGATTTCATCCAGGTAGAAACCGGAGTCTTCGTCTCCTTAGAATATTCAATTCAAAATCTCATTTCAAAACCTCCTTGGCATATTTGTATTGATAAATGGATGTGTCATTCCTGCCTTGTGTAACCTGTAAACCAAGGAAAAACATCAGCTCACTAATCATAGACATTTCAAACTCATGTTTCTTGAATTCAGAAGATTGTCTCCACTATGCTTCATCTGATCTTCCAAATATTATGTCTTCTTCCTAGACTAGCCTCATCATCCTTTGATTACTGTTATTGTTGAAATAAATATTGTAATCAAATCCCATACGCTGAAAACCAAGCTTCTTCAAATACTGATATAGCCTTTAGTACCATGCTCTTGGTGCTTGTTTCATCCCACATAACACCTTCTTCATCCAACAAACATTTTATTCATCCTCATGAATGAGAAAACCATTTGTATTCTTAGTGTACACCTCTTCTTCCAGAAACCAATTTAGAAATACAGTCTTGACATCCATCTGGAATGCTTTGATCTTTCTTTGTACTATAATGGATAGGAATAATATGATTGTCCACTGCCTTGCAATCGGTGCAAATGTCTCATCACCATCTATTCCCTCTATCTGGGAGTCTCCTTTGCACATCAGTCGTGCTTTGTTCCGAATCACTGTTCCATATTCATTCATCTTGTCTTAATAGACACATTTAGTCCTGATAATGTTTTTATCATCTTCCCTCGAAACAGTCTCCCACGCCTGATTCTTCTTAATTCTGATCTATCTCTTCATTCATGGCATGATCCCAGTTTTCATCTTCAGCTGCATCAGCAAAGCATTTTGGCTCAAACTGGGATATAAAAGATGTTTTCTGTAGTGATTCCATTCTCCTTGTCTGAGCTAGATCTTAATAATCACCAATGATATTCTACATGTCAATTTCAGCTCAACTCTTTGACTACTGTGTAGATGAGGATTTTTCTTTTCAAAATCAGCATTAGTCACTTATGCTCCACCCTTGATTCTTTCCTCCTCATCACGTTTATCAGGAAAGTTCTCACTCTTTCATTAATAAGTGGAATCATTCCTTTCAACTACTTCTCGCAGCTTCTTGGTATCTTGAAAACAGTCAGTTGATACCACAATGTTAGATCAAAATAAATAAGCATGAAATGCTTGATCATTGCTGCTTGACCCACAATATGTATTTTCTCGATAAACAACACCTAAGCTGGGTCATCCAATTATTTCCTTGATGGATCTGGCATCTGATTTTGTTATTGAATGCTCCCCCTGTGTTATGCAACTCTTCCCGTAGTTAGTCCCAACAGTTTGGACCCACAACTAGTCTTTTCCTCCTGCATCATTTGTTCTCACCTTCCACTCAAAATTGAGCCATTAACAAAATCTCTAAGCCTACTGAGTTGAAACTCGGTGTAGGAAACAAGAGATAATGTTAATAACACAATCACTTCCTATTGTGCTATATTGCTCCCTTTCTTCATCAACTGTTTTACCTGATTTGATCCAATTTAAACTCTGGAGCACATCACTTCTTCACTTTGCATCTTTAGCTGCCACTTCCCCTTGGATCATATCTCCTTAAAACCTGAAACATATTAATCATCAGTCAATAGCATTTATATACATAGGGAGAGGGGAGTCTTCTGGAATCCGCAAGATGAGGATTGTGGTTGATCCAGATGGGTCAACCCTTTGATTCTTTCTTGGAGTGAATCACACTCCTTTCTTGCTTCCTCTAGCTGCCTGGACAACTTCAACTGCTCTGTCCATATGACTAAGCATTCATTACCCACATGCTGAGCCTTTTTCTGATAGGTAGATTCTGTAGGCCTGACCTTTCTCATCACTTGGGGTATAGACCCACTAGTACTCATTTCCTTCTTTGAGGTTCTTCCAAAATTCCATTTTCCTTGAATATTTATCTGAGCATAAATCTCTTTGCTTGTCATCTTCCTTTGCTTCTTCCACCATTGCAGGGATTTTCCTTTTTCTTCCAATCCTCTCCCTGGCACATGACTTGTGAATTTTTCAACGCATTCTTTATTTATCTTCCTTTAATCAGATTTCTGAATCACCACACTCTTTTTCACTGGTGGTGAGTCCTCAATTGAATATGTACTCCTCTTATTCACAACTGTAGTGTTTCCTCCCTTTTTCTTCCATATTTGATCATGTTTGTTCTTCGAGAGCGGTTGTGAGTGTGACAGAGGAGGTGACTGATACACCTTTCGTTCAGCTCCGTGTGATTCCCCTGAGGATCTAATTCTATTCTTCTCCTTACCACTTTGTATCGCAATGTAAGATGTATCTTTATACATCACAGGATTCAATATTCTCTTTCTGGGCTCCTTTTTCTTTCTCACATTCTTCTTGCTGCAATTTCTTGCCAAATGCCCTTGATTGGAATATATGAAACATCTTCTATTAAAGTCATACCTCATTTCATCATCTCTTATCCAAGATGTTGATGTAGCTTGAGTTCTTCCCCTGACATTGAGCTCTTGATCTTCCTGACACATATTCATGGTGTGTCCCATTCTTCCACATTAATAGCATCTTATGAATGATTTCCTCTGAGAGACTCTTCTCTCTGATTTCTCATGATGCTTATTCTTATCCTCAGATTTATCAAAGTTTATATTTTCACAGCCTGAAATGTATTCCAGAGCATCTCGATAGAAGCTTGATGTGTGGCCATGAATCCCGCAGAAATATCACATGCTATCATTTCTTCCTGTAAAAGCCCTTTTAGGTCTATCTCCAGCACCTGCAAGGTTTTTCATATCTCTAGATTTTTTCACTGTACTTTTCCTATCACTCATGGGAGTGATATCATCATATCCAATTCCAGATTTTCCCAACATGGATGGCCTTTGGGATGATACAATCCTTTCATGCTTCTCTTCTGATGTAGCATATTTGGCTTTCATTTGATCATCACCTACCGAAGGATAATCAAATAATAAGTGCAGTGCATCCTTCAAATTGGGCTTATATTTGGATTTAGACTTCTCCATTTCCTTCTTGACTGATTCTATCTCTTCTTCCATCTTTTGAATCTTCATATCCCTTGATTCAAGTTGGACATCGAGTTCTCCCTTGAGAATCTTCCCTCTACTCATCTCATCATCCAATTCACGTGTCAGCTTATCCACCATGTCACTCTGCTCCTTTACTTTCAATTTTTCTTGAGCAATAGAATCAAAACAACATGCATTGTCTTGTTGTAGTCTTTGATTCTTATGAACTAGCTCAGATAGCTGTGTAGCAAGACCAACATTTCTAGCTTTCAGATTCTGAGCTTTATTTGACTTTTTACTCTCTTCATAATCACCAGCCTTTTGTTTTACTTTTATTTTAGCCAGCTTTTGTAGTTTCTCAGCTTGAGAATAATTCTTCTCCTTTAGGTAATTTGCTACATCAATAAGCCATTGATTTAAGCCTCTTAGCTTGTTGACCTCAATCTCCAATACTTTGATCCAGATATCTTTAGATTTGACTTCTTCGGTGTATCCAACGTCACTTGGAATATCAGGTTCTTCGATGCACTTGACTTGATCTTTCACTTTTCTATTCAAGCCATCGATCTCCCTTTTCTATTGTTCAATCTTAATCTTATACTCACCAACTGATTCTGAGTTCCTTGATGCTAATAACTCAAGTTCCTCAAGTTTATCCATCAACTCTGACTTCTCTTCTTCCTGCTGCTGCATATAGAGTTTGGCATCATGAACAACTTTGTTAGCTTTCTTGGTTTTGGCTCTACAAAAATATATATCTTCAAGAGCAGCCTATAACTCATCTTTAATATCTATTCTTCCTTCAATTCTTTCTTCTTCATCATCACTTGTTTCAATATCACTTGGAAGTTCATGTACTTCACTCATTCCTGCATCATGCTTGAGTGAATCGATCTTTTCCCTGTCAGATTCTTCCAGAACTTCCTTCAGTAAACTATTTGATTCTTTTAATTGAATCACACTTTTTCCATACACACTTCCACACTGAGGAATACCACTTTACTTCTGCTTCTTCTTGGATGTTTTTCCCTTTTCCATGGCTCACCGAGATAAGAGCAGACTGATTCTTTAAACACACAGATCGACTACACCAAGTCGGAGGAAACAAATCTGATAAAAGAAACCTTCCCTTTGATACCAACTGTTAGGACCAATAGGGGAATATATACCATGATAGGGGGGGTGAATCAGGGTATGGATATTCTTTTCAAAGTTCTTCCTGCCCCCACTGGATCTTGACCTCTTTGTTACAAGGGTCACTTTGTTTGCACTTGTGTGAATGTTATGATCACTTACTTTCTTCTTTATCTGATGATGATGCTTTAAATGAAATGTAGGAAAATTAGCAGGCAGACGCAGAGATTTTTACTTGGTTTACCCTCACTGGGCTACGTCCAAGGAGCATACACTGACAGGTTACCGGTCGTACCAAATTCCACTAATCTTCACTAGATGTGGATACAATGTTCGGGCTAGATCACTTCTATGCCCAGGCTCACTGCCTTTACAAAGTTTAGGGTCAACTCACTGCTTTCCCAAGGGTCACTCCCTGTTTCTCTCTCTCCGGCTCAATGCCGGTGGAGAGGATCACCTACTTCCTCTTCTAAAGCTCACTGCTCTGTGAAGGGGTTCACTCACAGTTTATAGACCTGTAGGTCTCTTCATTTGCATGTAAGAATACATCTTCAACTGTAGATAGATGCTCTGTTAAAGTCCAACTTTCATCCACTGATAAATACCACTTTGCCTCTTAACCACTGGGCAATTAACTTTGGAAACACCTTCACAAAGCACCCTGCTTCGCTAGGCTCCCAATTTCACGAAGCTCAAACAAGCCTTCGCGAAGCTCCTTCCTTTTCGCGAATCTCTATCGCGAAGCTATATTGCGAAGCACTCTCGCGATGCACAGACCTTCGCAATGCTTTGGCCGTCGCGGAGCTCCTGCCTCTCTGCGAAGCTCACTGAGCCAACGCGGGGCACACGCCTTTCGCGGAGCTAGAATAGTCGCCGCGAAGCTCCCCTTTCACGAAGCACACTGCCTTCGCGAACCACCTCTGCGAACCGAGAGTAATGGATTTTCTCTGAAAATTCTCTCTTCTTCTCTCGAGGGGGTCAGCCTCTATTTATAAGTGATTCCACCGACCCTCGAACTTTCAGCGTGATGTCAACGCCATGTCATCTCAAATCGCGACGCTCCAAAGTTTCTGCCGGAATTCTGTCTAAATCACGAAGCACCACGGAAATTTTTCGTTCGCGGAGCTTGACGTAGTCGCGAAGAATCACCATCAACATACCTTCGCGCCTTCGCCACAAAGCTCTCTCGCGAAGCCCTTCTCCACCGTGATGCGCTTCAGCCTCTACGAAGCTTGACGTAATCGTGAAGAATCACCATCAACATTCCTTCGCACCTTCGCCATGAAGCTCTCTCGCGAATCCCTTCTCCACCGCGATGCGCTTCAGCCTCTGTCATTCGCGAAGCTTGACGTAATCGTGAAGCATCACCGCCTCCATTCTTCTGGCTTTCGCGAAATTCAATCCACACATCCCATCTTCGCGAAACTCATGCCTTTTCCATATAAAAATTATTCTTTTCATGGAAATCCTATTTTCGCGATGCTCACCAAACTCCAAATTTTGGACCCCAAAAATTTGGCAATCACTGGGAAACGGTGCCACCTTGTACTGATCTTTTGTACTGCCTCCAGATCGTCCTTTCATTTGTAATCGTTCTCTTTCAACATGGAATGTCAAAAACTTCTTGGGAATTCGACAATTATCCATGGAAACCTGCTTTTTTAACAAACACAATCAACCCAAAAATACTGCAATGTTACCCTGATGGATTTTTAACCAACACAAGATTTTAGAACAAATATGTTTTTAATAATCCTTCTCTATCATGGTTAATATCATAGAATAGTTGTTTATTTTGGAGGATTTTTTTTTCAATAAACTGATTCAAGGTATCTCTATTGGATTTAAACTTATCAAGATCTCTTTTTAATTTCTCATTTGATAATTTTAGTTCAGTATTTTCTTTTTATGGTTGAAAAATGTTTCCTTTTCAATATACAAATTAGACTTATAATTGGAATTTAAAGCATTTTGTCTTTTAAATGATTTATATTTATCCATGAGCTCATTAAAGTTATCCTCATGCATTCCGCAATATTTAAACAGTTCATCCTTAGTCATATTTTCATCATCAATTGATTCAATTTCATTCCCAAAATAGTAAGCATTATGTATATGAGAATTATGTGTGACATCAGATGTTTCTATCATGAAACATAGTTTTTCATGACTGTTCTATTCAGTATTAGCAGTTTCATATCCATTGGAGCTTTCTTATGAAGCAATTTAAGTAGATTTCATAGCCTTTTTATATCTCTTTGTCTTGCTTTCAAATTTATTCTAAAATTTCATCTTGGGGAAATCAACCTTCACATGACCTTTTCATTTACACTCATAGAATATTATCTCATTTTTGTTATCATTAAATATTCTATACTTTTCCCAATATCCTTTACTATCATACCTTCCTCTATAGTTTTGATTTATAATTAATTTCTTCTTTTGATAGAACTCTAGGAATCTTCTAGAAAGAAAAGCTATCTTCTCATCACTGTCATAATCATAATCTTCACTAGTGGAACTATCTATTGGAACTTAAACATTTTCATTGTATTTTCTCTCTGAAGTAGTTTTCCTGAATGTTATAGATTTATATTGTGGTTATTCATCAACTTCTTGATTTAACTTAATCTCTTCTTTGTACATTGAGATTTTTCCAATTAGTTCCTTCACTGGTAGCTTACTTATGTCACATGATTCTTAGGTACAAATAGAAATTTCCCTTCATCTTTCAGGTATGCATTGAAGAAATATCATAGTTTGATCCTTGTTTTCCACTTGTTTCCCAATAAGACTCATGGAATTTACTATTTCATTAAACCTAAGATACATTTCATAGATAGTTTCATCAGGAATCATTTTAAAATTATCATATTTAATTGTATAAGTATTTAATATCATTTCATTAAACTTGGTTGTTCCCTCATGGAAAATAGCCAAAGTATCCCAAATTTCATATGCAGTTTTATAGGAAGATATTATATTGAATTTTTCATCACCTAAATTACAGTATAATGCATTTATTTCTTAACAATTGTTATTATATGTATATTTAGTCTACTAAGACCACATGTCCCAAGCAGTAGTAGGTAATTCATGTTGTTCTTCAATTTTGTCCCGGGTTTTATTACCCATGCACTCCATATACATTTTCATTTTCAATATCTACTAAGAATATTTATTACCATTAAATAAAGGTTTCATATTAATAGCTGCACCCTCAACTCGGTTATCCATAGCTGTCTAGAATTTAAAGAACTTAAAATTTAGATATGATATAAATTTTAAAATCTTCCAGAGACAACGAAAATCAGATTTAAAAAGAATTTTAGAAGCTTAAAAAATAGTTCTGATGGTATCAATAAACACTCCACTGATACCAAATGTAGGTCAAGGTGGAAACTCAAGAGGGAGTGAATTTAGGTCCTACTTAAAATTTCTGTTAGAAACATTATGATAAAATCCCCCAATTTGAAAAAACCCAGTTAATTAAGCCAGTAGATATTTAAATGTTCAACTTCTCAACATGTCTCTCAAAGGTTTATTAGTCCTTAGTTGAATTGGTGTAAAAACATATTCAACTTTCAAAACAAGTTTACTAAATTAAACACATATACACACCAACCAAAACTAACTATCAAAGTTAATGTAAAATAGTTTTATGTTTGGGAAATTATAAGAAGTAGAAAATAGAAATATAGTGTATTACAAAATATTGTACAAATCATAATTAAACATGATGTTTTGACTCAAGACGATACATAATACTCACCACTTTTTGATCCCCTTCCACTGATTAGTTTATATTAACAATAAATATGATACAAAACCTGTATCGAGCTTTGCAATAGTTTTCATAAACTGTCCAGGTCTCACAACCCCTAACACAGTTAATTGTGGGAAAAAAACCACTAGGACACACACAGACATATTTATGTGTGGAAAAAAATGTAAGGAATGTTTTATTTGAGGATTTTCAGTATCCTTTAGTTTAGGCACTAGAGACTGTGTTTGTGTAACAAAAAAAACACACACTACTCGGAAATGTAAGATAAAGAACACAATAAATCTAATTTTATGAGGATTGAGTTTAGATAGATATATGTGTTTGCAGCTCAGCTCTGGACTCCTTGGTGTGATGAAATTGCAATTTGAGTCCTTTTCAGGTTGTTCCCTCCAAAATAAAGTGTGAAAACTTCAGGTTCTGGCTTCTAGGTACTTATATGTTCAGTTTCTTCGTTCGAAAGGGATTAGATGAAGCACATCAAGGAAGCCTTGATTTTTTTTCTCCCAAAGGATCTTTGTGAAGCTCTTGGGTTCAGAATGTAAGTGTTAGTATGTTTTCCTTGTTCTTCAGTTCTATCATGTAATATATCTCTCACCCCACATATTATTCTCTTGGTCAATATTCTATTTTTTTTCTTGAGATCTGAAAATAGGAATGATCAAACCATGTGAGGTCTTCCTTGTACCACATAAGGTCTCTATATATGCCTAACATCAACATTAATTAATTTTAGAAGATTCAAATTTACCAAATATGACTGTTATAATGATCTTAAGAAAATGAAAAAAGTATAGAGTAGAAGAGTATAGGTATCAGTTGACTGGTAGTAGTAGCCTTCTCAATGGTAGCTTCTCAATGGTAGTCTTTTCAGTGGTAGACATGTGAATTACAAAGGTTCTTCCAGCAATAACCATTCAAGAGTATACTTCCAGTGGTAACTTCATAGCATCAATCTTGTAGGGGAAGGCTTAAGATGGTAACCTTCTAACAGTAACCTTTTAGCAATAAATTTAGTAAGAATCCAACGGTATGCTTCCCATCAGTGACCTTATACCATTAACATCTAGTAGTATCTCTACAATAGTATCCCTTGAGCAGTAGACTCGTAGTAGTGAAATTGCATTGGTAACTTAGCAGTAAGGTTCCTCAGTGGTAACCTTCTAGCGGTAACCTTCTTGAGGAAACGTTCAAGTCGTAACCTTCTAGCGGTAACCTTTTAGCGGTATCCTTCTAGAGGTAGCCTTATAGGGGTAACCTTCTAGCAGTAACCTTCTAGTGGTAACCTTCTAGTGGTAACCTCTCCAACAGTAGGCTCAACCAGTGAGTTAAACATATTGATCTTAATAGAGACCTTCATACCGGTTACCTTTTATATTGAAAATTTTACACTGTAAAATTAACCAAGAAAGCAGTGAGATTAAAAATACATAATTGATTTAAGATAAAAACTATAAAAACTAATGAAACATTATTATAATACAAATGAAACATGATTTGGGATTATAAAAATAGGTGAGTCCAAAAAAAACATTTCACCTATGGATTCCTTTTATATGGTGATGTTCCCTGGTAATCCTTATAGATTTCCTATATAAGATTCAGCATCCCCATTTCCTGCATAGAATTAATAATTTCTTAATAATTAGTATTTAGTAAATCATAAATAATAAATACTAGTAAATAATAATCAACTATTAAATATAAATAATTATTAATTAAAAAATTATTAAAAGTTAAATAATATTAATTTCTATACAATAATATAAATTAATAGTAAACATTAATTACTAGTTTACAATATTAATAAGTAACTATTTATTTACTAATTAATTCTTAATAGTTAATATTTATTATTTAATTTGTAATTAAATAATATTTTTTACTGATTGATAATATTAATAATAACCAAATAATAATAATTAAATAAAAATTAACTATAAATAATCACCATGTTATATTAATAATTATTAATTAATAATTAATTAATAATTAATTAATAGTAATCTCTAATTAATCATATTATTTAGTAACAAATATTAATTTATAATTAACAATATAAATAAATAAATAAATAAATCCTCATTGAGTACTAATTAATTTTTAAAAATTAATATTTTTTAATTTATTAGTAATTAAATAACATTTAATTACTAATTAATTTTTTTACTAATAACTAGATTATAATTAACTATTAAAAATAATACTTATTTAATTAAAAACTAATTAATAACAATTAGTTAGGGAAGATGGGGTCAACCCCCTTTATTAAAAATGAACTGAAAGAGAGATACAAAATGGGGAAGGGTCCTATAAGCATTCTTGATAAACAAAAAAGAAAATCATGAAGCCGATGATCAAGTACTCATACAATAATAAGGTAATCTTTGACCTCATCCTTGAAGATGTATCCCCCTTCTCCATGTGTTAACCAACTTCCAAGGGCCACCCCATCATCTACATTTATACTTATCTTTAGAAATATTGTCTTCATTACCTATATTAGAATCTCCAACTCCATTATGAATTTCAACTTCACTTGTTTCAGGGGAAACTCAAAAGAGTTGGAATAAAGGAAATTATAACTCACTTATAAGGGTAAGATTCTTCTAACTTTATCACATATAAGAACATTACTCAATTCCAGAGGTGAACCATTAATAATAGTAGTAGGAAATTTATGAATCAATTTTGGGTGAACCCTTATCATCCATCGATTCACCTAGCCCCCTTCCTATAAGGGATAAGTTGAAACAACCCTATGATATGTGATATTTTCTTGAACATCACCTTATGTTCCCACAATATGGTCAACATCAGTAATACATCTGGTGCACCTCACTTCATTTAAAATAGATGAACTACCTTATTACTGTACCATGGCTTTAGCAAGATTATTTTTAGAAGCATCCTTGCTAACTTCCACCCCTTTATACGAAATTGAAACCCCACTCTGAACAGCCACTACATGCTGGTCTAACTCAGTAATCCCATTGAAGCATACATTGAGGGTCCAATCCTTCCTAAGTGACCTCTGAATAGGTTAACTAATTATACAGGTTTTCTCATAGAGGCATCCACCACTAGGGTTTTAACTTTTCCTTTGGAATTAGTTAAAACAAGCTCCTAATGTCTATTTCTGCATGTGTAACATTCTCATCATTAGATTAATCATCCATAGATTCAACATGCAACTTATCTCGATCAAACCCTTTACAAATCAAATCGCTAAATGAGTATTCTCCATAGATCACATGCCTTTCGTATTATTGTACTTCTAAAATTTCATACCAAATCTTCGTATCACAATTAGGGAGAATAAGGGAAGACCCCTAACCACCATTCTTCTTCTTTGATGAACATAGAGAATCAGTGGTGGAATAATACGTAGAAATTAGATAATGACCCCATCCATCATCTGAAGATTCATTTTTATGTTCCTATAAATCCATAAATCATTATCATAATCTCATTTCCTCTATAAATTCTTCTCCTCATAGACATATCGAGCATAATGAGAATAGTTTAAGTTCCTTTTATAGCCAGAATTTGAGTTCACAATGGCATTATATTCTGAACAATAAGTAGGGATGTTTTGAAACATGAAACTTAATGTGAATTCATCCTTTAAATTAGTGAGGAAAATATTTTGAACTATGTCAAGAATAAGATATACTTCTACTAGCAAGTATTCATAACTTTCAAATGTAACATTGTTATTATCTTTATCCTTATTAATTGGAATTCCAAGAGATAATTCTATGACATACAGTTTCCTAAGAAGCCATAAAATCCAATGTAGGCCACATAGTCTAACAGAAAACTACACCATTGAGATTTTTTTCACAATTATATTAATATTTATGTCCCATTACCTGATTATAAAATAGTCAATCTTGAGGGATTTTGTGTGAAACCACCATGCATTTGACTTTCATTTCTCAATAGGAGAAGAAGGTGAACGAATTAATGACCCATCGAGACAAAATTCCATTATTTGAATCCCCATATAGTAGATTATAAAATTTGTAAAACATCAATTCTCCACACCTTAGAACCCCTTGTAATGATGAGATGAGCAATGCTATAGTATTTACCCAGATTAAGATGATATGAAATGGATTCCCCCTTTGAAACCACATGTGAAATATAACAATTCTTCGGAAACATACCCACCTTTCCATCCCTTAACTGAGAGAAAATATGCTTCCCAATATCATGAAAGACTTTATTGTTTGTTGGAATATTTTTCTTTTTACTTTAAATTCCATTTGAGGGTCAAAGAATCCATGATGAAGATTCATTGGTTCACACAATCTTCGGAGAATTGCCTTCTGAAAACAACTGAAGCCCTAGATTGTGTAGAATCCCTATAAATGTGAGTCAGCCTTAACCATCACTAGAATCACCATTATGAGTCTCCCATGGCCATATCTCACCCCATTGATAACAATTAATTATTAATAAAATTAGTAAAAAATAACTAGTAATTATTTATAATAATTAATTAATTAATTATAATTAATTAACATATTTATTAAATAATTAAGTATAAATTATTTTTAATAATTATTTAGTTTCTAATTATTTTAACAAAATATGTAATTAATCATTAATTAATAACTATTAAATATTTATAAATTTAATAAAAATAAATATCATTTTTATTAATAATTATTAATGAATCGTAATTAAAAATTAAATAAATAAATAAAAATAACTATCAATTATTATTAATATTTATTAGTGAATTGTAATTAATTAATAATAAATAAGTAATTTTTAGTAATTAATTATTAATAATTTATAATATTATAAATTATTTTATTTTAATTAAAAAAGAAAATACTTTTTAATTTTTAATTAATTAATATTGAATAATAATTATTAATTAATTAATAATAATTAATAATTATAAATTTGAAACATTTAGTAAATTAATTATTAATTTAATTGTTATTATTAATTTTTTTAAACAAATACAAGAAATAGCCAAAAATACATTTACCATTTATTTCCAAAACCGTACAATAAAGGAGAGATGGGATCAAACAAAATAGAGACTTCCCCCATCAAATAAATGAAATAATATCAATGAAAACCAAAACAAACAACTGATACTATAAGTGACAACATCTCCCACCTCAACCTTGGTGGCCACCTCTACCATAGAAATGGCATCCATGCTCTAATATCTACTATCTACCAAGGTTCATTCTCAACTTTAGAAGACAATGTGGAAAAACCATCTATGTCACCTTTGGCTATGCTACATGACCCCCTTTTCCATGAAAGGTTTTTAAGATCCAACTCGGTGTTATATTGAATTAAATGTTTGATGTTGATAGACACGAACATCAAAACATGAAACCAATCCTTTAATATTAATAATATGTGAGCCATTTTTTCCAGTAAAACCCCCACGTGTGATTTAAAATATTTTTCTAGGTCATTATTAAGACCTTGTGGTGATATCTCTAACTCAATATCATATATAATAGTTTTAATTTTGAGTTAAACTCTCTTGCTTTTTCATATTATTCAGCTATGGCCATGCCAAAATCATCACAAATGGATTTCATTATATCAGGGAAATGAGGTCGATAGATTATCTCTTAACACTATCATAATGAATTACAATATAATTAACTAGTGGAAATTATAGTATATGTTTCATGATTCTTTTAATAGTTATCATCTTCACTTACATCATCCAACAGTTCCAATGAATTAGAGTTAAACCTAGAGCCTTGAGAACCATTTTTGAAATTATTCACCACTGGGTCAGGGGTGGAAGAAAACTGTTATGCCACTTCATTAGGGACAAGAGTATAATTTGCAGTAGAACTAATCAATGCTTTCATAGAAACACTTTGGATCTAAATATTATATGAAAAAACATGAACAATAGGTTGAGACTGAATAAAAGGGTTTCATGTTGCCTTTTCTCCCCTGCATCGAAACTATTCATCTCCTTCGCTTCACTCTTGGATGGTACCTTGGGTTTAGGAAAGGTAGGTGATCAATAAAACATATGATTACCTTTTAGAATAATGGAGTAAAGAATATTACTCTCCTAAATTAACTAATAGTCAATCATATAAAGAATATCTTGTTCATGATCATTCTGGTTTATGGAATTCCCTCTTCACCCATCAGAATCAATATCAACATCTTCAGCACAAGATTGAGACTCCTCATGGATGAGGGTAGAACTTCCCTACACCTCTCGATTATCTATATCTTGAGTGGATCTCTCCTAAGGTTTCATTCTGAGGTCTCTTCCAATAGGTTTCCGGCTTCCATGATCCAAACATGTATGAGGAGAAAGTCTAATAAAATTAACTGATATATCAATATTTATTAAGAGTCATTGCTTCATACTTATGGCATATTAACCATTTCCATAAAAACTGAAATCCTTCACCCCTCAAGCTAAGGTCCCAATAGTGTCATATCATCCATAATTTTTCACATTATACCCAATCTTGGAAAAGCAATCTCTCATACAACAGTCCTTTTCCATGGCCCATCATAGGAAACATTTCATGAAAACTATAGTTTTAAAAAAAGTTTATTTTAGATGTCTTAAGGAAATTAATTCCCCATAAGGGAGATAATGATATACATAATACACTATAAGAATGATCTCATCATTAAAAACTGATATAATTACTTGATTAATGAGGTTTGTGCTGATATCAATCTTCACCAAAATCCGGACATAGTGCCAAAATCTCACCATTTCAGTATTTATATCATGATTGATAAGGAAAGAAATAGATACTATGATGTGATTGAAAAAGTTCAGTTTCAAAATAGTCCAATTGAATTCAGAGAGTGGAATCCAAACCTAGAATAATTTGTTTTTGATACTGGCCTTATTAATGTACAATGACTATTCGAGGACCCAAAATAGACCTGGCCTCATGTAGAGAGATATTCAAGGATCCATGAATTTTGTTTGATATTCTCAAAAAAAGGAAATGATAGAAGTAATTCTACATAGAAACAAAATTCCAATTATATAAATCTGAAATTGAAAAGATTCTATATTCAACATCTTACTAGTGCCATGAATTTTTACCTTTGAAAAGTTTGATCCATATAGCTATCGAGTTCATAAAAATTTCATATCATTCAGATACTTAACTAGAATTATATTCTCTGTGTACAATAGAAAAATTTCTGACAATCCACCCATTGATTTAATCTTTGTAAGGTGTGAATAGTCGATATCTAAACTTAGATTCTTTTTCCCGGTTCACATCTAAATATCTTTCCTCAAGAGAACCACCGATACAGGTTCGATCAATCCAACTTCCCCTAGTGAAGTTCTTCTCATGACCGAGCATTGATTCATGAGGGAAATACATTGTGTGAGTAGGGTTTAATCAGTATTAGTTTCACCACCATGAGAGCTCTCATGGAACCTATCACACCCCTTATTTTTAATTTAATCATTATTATTAATATTTGGTAACTCAATAATAATCTAAATATTTATTAGTAATCTTTTAATAATTATTATGAATAAATATTAACTAATGAACTAAAAATTAGTTCATTATTAATTAATACTGTAATAAATAATTAAATATTATTAATTACTAATTAATTAGTACCTATTACGTATTAATAGGTAATTATTAATCAATTAGTCATTTATTAACATTTTGTCAATATTAATAATATTAAATAGTTAATTAGTAACATTAAATATCAAACATTGATAATTAATTATTATTTAGTAATTATAATAATCATTTATTATTAATTAATTAATTAATATTAATTAATTACTAATAAATAATAATATATTAATAATAATTTGAATGAAAGGGGGAAACTAAATCCCATATTATAAATGATCAAGGATTTTTCGGGCGACTATAATGTCCCCGATCTAGGTGTCGTCCAATGGTGCGCTAAACCGAGTTGGTCACATAACCTCAAGCGCATTTCCAAAAATGCTAGAAGTTTCCAACTAGCAATGAGGTCCAAGGTTTGATATTGGAGAAACTATGCCCTCATTGGAAGAGTATACACATCATAAAGCATATATTAAACAACATATGAAGGAACAATACCATAAAAAAAGAGTAAATAGTGGAAAACTGATAGTAATAAAACAACTGAAACATATATATAATTGATGATTTTTACATGTGTCTTGGAAAGTAGCCAAACAAGTCAAAATGCTATAAATAAAATACAAAAACCATAGTAAATAAAATAATGTAAACTCTAGTAGCATCACAGGCCTTAGTTTGGTCCCATGCTCTCCAGATCAAACATAAATCAAGTACCTAATGAAGAAGGGCTCTTTCCTTTATCAATACCTAAAACCATATAATCTATTTGGTTCCCCAAACATAATACAAGAAGGGTGTGAGATGAATCCCATTTGGAAACCACCAAAATATTTGTGCCTAACTATCAGTGAATATATACTACAGGTAATACGCAAGAATGAAGAAATAAACTAGGAAGTACTCAAAAGTAAAGAATCCTACAGTTTTCAATTACATTAATTTATATTTATTATTCAAAAAGTTGAATCATATAAACATGGGTATCTAGCCTAACTTCTGTATCCCATATGTATGTAACAAAACGAATGTCTCATAATACAATCTAAATAATCACGTAAGACCGATTCCAAGATTGTTTTTAGCATGGAAGACTCATTAAAATCATTCAAGTATTCATTAAATACCCTTTTAGAAATTTCTCACAGTCTAATCCCCTCTGTACAAACCTAACAAGAATCATTTTATAATGACCCTCTTGGTATCTCTCATGGTTTAATCCCTTTGGACTAACATAACATTAATCATTTAGAATAAACCATGTAAGAAGCTCTCACAATCAATACCCCTTAGTCAATATATCATCAATACATTATAAATGTCCACCTAGGAATCTCTCACAGTTTAAACCCCTGGGTAAGTAACCACATGGAAGCTTTACAGTCAATACCCCTGGTCAATGTAATAGTTAAACACACATAAATGACCCTATATCAGGAATCTTTCACTTTCCAATTCCCCTTAGTCAGACTTCCACAATGAAAATCATAAGCATTTCATATAATTAACCAAACTCCATCCAAGTCAACCATGGAATGAAAAATAAGGAAATCCTAAAAGGAATCAAAGACTAAATGACCAAAAACAATTAAACAAGGGAAATTCACCCATGGGGTGTCCCGTAAAAAGGTACATAACCTTACGCATAATCAAAAACCCTTTAACAATCATTCGAACCATTGTAGGTATTAAATATGGTTAAATTCAAAATCAATTAATACCCCAATTTTGGGTATGTGGCACTTTAAACATATATAATATGAGAAAACATAACGAAAGTCACAAACCAGCTACCTGATATTACAAGATTGATATACTTCAACATCAGCCCTTTAATCAGCCTAAAACAACATAGATAAATAAAAAGTTGAAAAAATTTCAACCTTGAATAACTCATAAGATAGGTTGAATTGGGATGAATGTCTCTATATTAATCTGGAACTCACCAGTGGGATTCTAATGCACTCGAAGGTGTCTCAAACAAAAGTGGGATAGAGAATCGGGGGTTTGATCCTTGTTTGTTGTTATCAATCAATCCTATACAAACCAAAAGAAGAAAAAGTTGGTTATGGACATCATACACAACCCTGATCTGATATATCAAATAAAAGGAAAACTACATGACATGTTTATAAAATGTACACACCATGTATTAGCCTTAACTATCCACAAATTAAGCGATTTGTTAGGAAATAACACGACCAATACACGACTATACACGGTAATCATGTACATGGTGTTTACTCATAAGTACAAGACATGTACCTAAAAAATACATACTTCTTCCTTTTTCATAAAAAAACATCCCAAAATCAAGATCCATACAAGAAAAGAAGATACGGGTTCTTGCAAACTTCCCCCATTAAAGAAAGTAGTCCCCAAATTTCCCTTACAGAGGTGGTGAAGTAGAAACATCAAATAACTCTAGCCATAGTGATCGTATGTTGGAATCCCCCTACCAAGTCTCATCTTGTACTCGCTTGTGGTGTCATAGCACCAGTACCAGAGTAACAAAACACCCATAGAGAACCTTTATGCTTTGATCCACAATATTAATAGGGTGCTAATTGAATGATGCATCCACATCCAACACAACCTCCTCATCTTTAAAAATGCGAGTTAAGTCTGAAAAGTAACATTGTAGCTGAGAAACATAAAAGACATCATTCATATCTCAATACCTCTAATGTAGCTACAACTGTTAGGCAATCAGACCGACTCTATCCAAAACCTCAAACAGTCTGACATAGATTTTGTGAATTCTTCCACTGCCTCTAAATCATCTTGTGTCACAAACTCAGTGTGACACGTAAAAAACATGATCTCTAACCTCAAACTCCTGAGGTCATCTCTATCGACCAACAAAATATTTTTTTGTGAGACTGTGCAATGAGCTTCCTCTTCCAAATCAACTCCACCTGCTCAGTGGTTTCCTAGACAAGACAAGGTTCCAACATAACTACCTCTACTGCCTCCAGCCAACATAGGGGTGATCGGCATTACCTACTATACAAATCCTCATTATTTTCCATCTGAATCATTACCTAAAAAGTGTAATTGTAGGGAAACTCCAGCAGGGGTATGTGTTTCTCCTAGGAGCCCACGAAGTCTAGAACACATGATTGAAGAATGTTCTACATAAACTAAATCATGTGGTCAGACTGGCCATCAGTCTGGGGATGGTAATCTTTACTCAGATGTATCTGGGTACCCAAATCCCCATATATTCGCTACCAGACATGAGAAGTAAAATGGGTATCCCTCTCTAAAATGATATAGTGCAGAGCCCCATGAAAACGTACTATCTTTCACATGTAAAATTTTCCAAGATCAACAACACTACAGGTCTCCTTGATCGATAGGAAATGTACAAACTTCATGAACCTATGGATAATAACCCAAAATTCATAACTTCATTAAGGCGAACTCAGTAAACCTATCATGAAATCCATTGAGAAATCATTCCACTTCCACTCAGGAATGGGTAACTATTGTAAAATCCCTACCTATCCCTGATGATCTGCCTTCACCTATTGAAAGGTGGAATATCTCATAACCTAAATAGCTACATCCATCTTCAATACCTATCCAAAAATACTGATGCTCTAGATCTCAATACATCTTGGTGAGTAAAGATATACTTAAGGTTTTGTGGTCATCGTCTACCACAAAATGTTCTCCAAAGAGATAATGTCTCCAACATCCCAAAGCATACACAACTATAGCTTACTTGGGACCGAGCATCGTTTAATTTTCCTCATGTGGCCTCTACTATTGAGACATATACGCAACAACTCCTTACCCCTGCAAATGCATTTATCCTAGGCCGATACCTAATGAATCATAGAAAGTGGTGTAACTCTTTCCTGAATCCCAAAAAATCAATATCGGTGCTGAAATAAATCTCCATTTCATCTCCTGAAAGGTTGAATCATAGGAATATGTCCATTAGTACATAACACCCTTCTTATTTAGGTCTTTTATTGGAACTTCTAAGCATGAAAATATCTGCATAAAGCATCTGTAGTAACCAGCCATCCCCAAAAAACTTCATGCCTCAAAAATGTTATTCAGCAACTTTTAGGAAACTACTTATCTCACTCTATCTTGGTCATCTAATACTCATATATCTAAGATTACCTGACTTCGGAAGTGAATCTAGTCCATCCAAAAGTGTAATTTTGAAAGATTAGAATATAATTGATGCTCTCTTAGTGTACTCCATATGATCTCATGATGGGTGGTACAGAAATGTCGAGTGTGAGAGTACACCAAGATATCATCCATGAAGACTACAACAATAGAATCCAAGTAAGGTTGGAAGAGTTGGTTAATTAGTTCCACAAAAACTGATGGTGCATTCGTGAGACCAAATGGCATAACCAAAAACTCATATGGACTATACCTATTCTGAAAGGCTACAATAGGTATATCTGATGGTCTAACATGCAACTGATGATAACAGGATCTCAAGTCAATCTTCGAGAACACCTGGGATCCTCAAAGATGATCAACGTGATCATAAATACCTAGAATGGGATAACAATTCATGAACATCAACTAGTTTTTCTTAAGATAATCCACACAAATTCTAAGGGTACCTTCTGCCTTTTTTGCAAAACGAACAAGTGAACCCTAAGGAGAAGTACTTGGTCGGATGAAACCCTTTTCCTGGAAATCCCCCAACTTCTTCTTGAGTTCCAATAACTCTAGGATAGGAACCTTATATGGAGGAATGGACACCAGTGCCACTCCAAGCACAAGATAAAAAGAGAAATCTTCCATTCACTATGGATGTAAACCTAAAAACTTTTCCGGGAAGACATCTCTGAAATGGTCCACCGCTAGAGGAAACTCTATTAATGAAGTCCCTTGGTCATCTAGATAAAGACTAGCAGTATGGGCTGTAATTACCCCTATCACATGATGCTCGGGTCCAGCTTTTCTTGCCTGCACATTTCATTCAACTTGGTGTAGAAAAGATCCACCATTTGGATATGTGAAAATCACCCTGAGGTGATAACAGTCGACAAAGGCCTGAATGGAAACAAACGAGTCTATTCCAAGAAATAAATCTATTCGTATCATGTCTAAGAAATAGAGGTACCAAAAGAAGTGACACCCACCAACCTCAAGAGGTAACTCCTTGCACTAATATACACTATTCGTCCTATTCACCAACAGTGTGTCCAACATGATAACATCATCCGAAATAATGATACAAAGATGAAGGCTCTCCACAAATACAACAGATATAAAACTATGGGATGACACTATATAAAAAATAGAAGAGGCCAAAACTAAGGCAACTAGAATTGTACCTCTAACCGTAGAGGTTTCAGAATCCTACTCCTTATGGGACTGTTCCATCACCAAAGTCTGACATATACCACAACCCTGTGATAATTCCTGGCTACCCTGAGCTGGTCCACCCTGTTGTTATTGACAAACTGTCATCTGGATAACATGACCATGACCAACTCCTCAACATGATGAACCCAATTCCCAAACTGATGAAAAACTGGTGGTTCTACTCTTAAAAGTGGATTCATAATAGATCCCTTATCTCTCTCTACTGGTGAGATCATCCTAATGAAATTCTGAAAATGGACCATCGTACCGAAAGATCAGGACTTGACTGGCTCCCTCGGGAAATATGGTCTCGTGTGCCCACTCCTTCCGCACTTATAGAACACGACATGGCTACCTGACGATACATACTGTGAAATCACTCTACGACACTTCTTGCTAATGGTCGAAGGTGTCCCACCCCAAGATGCTGAACCACCCTGGATCACCGCCCCAAACTCACTCACATCGGGATTGGTAATCAGTGCCTAATTTATAATAGTAGTTACCAATGTTAGCCTAAAAATATTCACCTGCAATTAGATGTCTTACCTTAGACCATCCCCAAATCGCCTAGCAACAAATAACTCAGCACATCCCAAAATAGTTTTGAAGTGACAAAGATCTGTAAAAGGATATGAGTAGTCCATCACTGATAGAGTGCCCTTCTCCAAATGCATGAACTCCCAGGATCGGTTGACCTTCATCATCTTGGGGTAGAAGTAATCACATAAGGTCCTTTGAAACTCTTCCCAAGACATATCCTGATGAAATCCTGCCTCTGAGATAATATCCCACCATCTCTTGGAATAATCACATAGCATTTAATTCGAGAGCATCAATCAATTCTCAGGAGGTGTCTCCAGATGCTCTAAGATAGAAATCATGGTCTCCAACCATTACTAAACAACCTGTGGTCCTCCATCCCTTGAAAAAGTGAAAGGATGCTCCTACTGGAACACCCACATCAAATCTACCATAGTCGGGGCATGATGTGGTGATCCTTGAGATGTTTTCATCATTTTCAAAAATCATTCATGGAAATGTTAATCAACTCTAAATCTGCTATAATAGCTGGTGAAAATATGGGCATGACTTGTGGATCTGTTGGTAGTCCTTGATTTACCATTTCTGGTGTTTGATCAACACCCCACACCTGGTGTAGAACTAGAGGACATATTAGTGGTATGAATCTTCAAGTTCATTCACACACCTCAGGTTAATATTATCACGGACTAAAAATTATAAGTTCAATAATGAAATAGGAGAAGGAAAAAATTCATGTTTTACAAAGGAGGGTTACATTGCGTGTAGAAACACTACACAACGTGTTCCATTAAGCCTTAACAAGAGTCTGTACCTCTGCCAACTTAGTTGTGTAAAACCCCATACACATGGAATGTTCCTCATGATATATTGTATGATCTTGATTGTTCCCTCCTTCAAATGTACTTCAACATGACTCGAACTATACGGTTTTTCCCGTGTAACACTACATGGAATATATGCTCTAGAAACGACATGTACAATGTTATTTCCATCCACCCGTGTCGTTAGTCACATGGATGGATACACGATTGATTACTACACATATTAAATAAGTTAGAAATGGCATGTACAATACAAGTTTCATCCACCTATATCATTAGTCACAGGGCCGGATACATGGTCTTTTATAGCACGACGTGTACTCCTAGTACACGACGTGTTTTACCAAACACTAATCAACCTCGTGTCTATGCTCACACTATAACGACACATACTTTACAAACATTGTTAATAATTCAAAATTGAAGTAAAATTATTACAAAAAATAACAAGACCATGAAAGGACCGTATAGGTATAGTGTCTTTAGAAACTGGGAAACATAAACAACTGGTTCATAAAATCATCTATGTTGTCTCCCATTTATTTCATCATATCTAGATTCCATTTTTGGAATATCCTACTTAATAACCTTCTTCCTGACCTGGGGAAAGAAAACATAAAAAATGGTGATCCCAAATGCTCAGTAAGGCTAAAGAAAAGAAATATCAATCACATCATATTCATAAGAAAATAACATTTTGGAAATCTTAACGTATAAAAGAGATCATAATTTCATAACATGGGATAAACCATAGTAGTGAAATGTAATCCCAATAGTCATAAAATAAAACATGAAACTTTGTGTCATACACACATAATCATATAGAATCATTTCATAGTAGTCAAGACTCATAGCCAAGACTATCTTAGTGGACAAAGTCCATTTCAGAACTGAGTTCACTCCTCATTTCAGTCATGTTTCACTGAACCAGATTAACTTGCCATTCCATCCATGTCTATATCATGAGATATAAATCTTTACCCAATGCATTTGAGGGATATATAGGTCCCACCCATCTCATAATGATATAATTCTTATGTGTACCACACAATCCAAAATCATACATCATTGCATTACCCATGTAATAAATATGGGATTCTTAAACATCGTGACATCATAAAACAATTCATATAAGATAAAGGAATTCATAAAAATAATTCCATCACAACATAATAAAATCAATGTAATAATAGGGATAGAAACAGAACCCCATATTATCTTAGATGGAAAATAATTTTGATAAAACACTTGAACTCCATTCTTGAGGAAAATATCCTTTCTACTTCAAAAACATTTTCCTTTCATAACATGTCATACAATTTTAAACTAAAAGGAGTTGATTAAAAATAAACTTGAAAACTTGTAAATTAAGGTTCATGGAAATAATGTTCTAAAATCCATCAGGCCGTATAAGTTAAAAATAACATTCTTCTCATACTTTGGCCGGAAAAGTCAAAAAGTACCTCGTACAAAAAACGAAAAATGATTCCTTTCATATCTTTTAATAAAAACACACCAAGTAAAATTGGACTTAAACAATTGTATGAGGATATAAATAATATCACATATTGAAGAAACATGGATGTGAATGACAAATATGCCCCAGTAAATACCGAAGAATAAACAATCTCGGATAAAAATTGAGATTGTGAGATTTTCCCTTACCTTAGATCTGATTTGCATCGTAAGTGTCCGAACCTCCTGTATAATGATTTAAATAATTTCATTGACTTATTATAGAATCATACTGATTTTTAGGAAATCATATATGGTCATATTCTTAGCTTCTTATTAGTAATATTTCATTGTTACTTGTTATTCGGGTGATTATTGCTTTTTGTTCTTATGCGTGTTTTGTCAAATAAATTCTTATTATTCTTTTTAGGTTATAGATACCACATTTCCAGAATGGTATTAGTGTAATATATATCATATTCATCCATTAAATTCATTTATATAATCATTATGCAATGAAGATCATGTAGAACGAGTCGCATCACATCGTGGAGATGGTATTCCGTACGTACGCACGAGTGATGATATCGTTCACATGATTGTGGAATTGTATTGGAGTGTATGTATACTATTTCAGAATCAATATCACTTGACAATAATCATATATTGTTATTATTTACACCATTATACTCATCCAAGTAAGGTGGTGGTGGAAAATAGATTACACCACGGCGTCGAGACGACATTCCGTATGTACGCACGCGCGATGATTTCCTTTTCCGTAGGATGGATAGATGGTGAAATAGGGTTGTTTTATACTTATAATAAAATATCAGTATATTAGTTATACTTATTTTATTACTTCATAATGAAACAACTAAAGGATAAGAAGTGGAAGATGAAATAAATTTGAAAGAGTCGGTAACAGAAATTGCCTCTTCTTTGAAGAGCCTCTTTGAGACCTCCTCTTAGGGAACTAAAATTGGTCTTTGAAGAAGACCAGTACCTCTAGGATGTTTCTAGGGAAGTGGAGAAGAGAATTTGGCAGGGTTTGTCCGAGCGTGAAGGCTCATAGTGGTGTGAGGAGG
Organism: Viscum album; assembly: GCA_963277665.1. Classification (NCBI taxonomy): domain Eukaryota; kingdom Viridiplantae; phylum Streptophyta; class Magnoliopsida; order Santalales; family Viscaceae; genus Viscum; species Viscum album. The sequence continues at coordinate 1,892,243,166 of OY728135.1, forward strand.
AGAGGAAGGAGGTGCCCTTTTATAAGGGAGGAGAGGGGTACCTCTGGAAAAACTAAAAATATTATTTTATTATAAAGTCATATTCGGTTTTTAATATCTCCAAATTGATTTATTTAGAAGCTAAGGTGGGGATGGGTAGAAATCCTCTAATCCAATAGAATTTAGACAAGTTTAGGTATCTATTTTCACCTTATCATTTAGATTTACCATTAAGTTAGATAATTTAACTTTTACCGTGTCTTCTTGTTTTCTTACACTATAAGGTTAATAAACTTACTATAACAAGCCAAACGAACCCCAAGTTGTTTATTATTTATATATATAACCTTATCTATGTCATATTTCCGAACCTTATATTTTTAGGAATAAAATAACAATTAATAATATAATATTTGTTTTAAAAAACTATTTTATGTCAATTTGGACACTATTTGGTAATTGATTTTTGTGAAAATCATAACAGAAATATTAGTTCGAATAAAGCTAATTAAATAAATACTGACATTTCATATTAACATAGAAAATTATTGGAATTCATAAAAAGTCTCAATTTACATTTATTTGGGTATTTATAACATCAATTATGTCAATATTTCATTAATAATATAATTACTGCATCATCATTGTGTCATAAATAAATTAAATTATTTAAAGTATAAAAATTAAAAATAAAATACCATTATATAGGAAATCTTTGTATATTTCTAATTAATATTTATAGTCGAATTTATCTTATGTATAACACTATATTAAAAAGGAATTACTTATTAAACTTTGATTTTAACTATTTTAACTCTTCTTTAAATAAATTAATATTAAATCTCCTAATCTAATCCAAGTGGGCCTAAATGGACATATTTTATTCCTAAGGTTGTTTTTGGTCGAATTACACTTATCCAATAGAATTAGGACATGTGTTAAGGTAATCATAACATCATTTTTACCCTTAATTACCCTATTTACTTTTAACCGTGGTAAAAAAAGTTAAAGTTACTATTCACCAAAAATTATTTTTCATCTCATTGAACCACATTTTATTCCTTGATATTAACTATGTCTCTCGGATTTTCGAAATTCCACTCACAGAAGCGGTAAAATTATGTTTTATGTGAATTTGGAAATTAGCCTAGGAGGTGGGTAAAAGACGGTGAAAAGTTCAATAAAATTTTTATATATCTAAAATTATTATAAAATGACTCCAATGAATTGAATTGAACTTATATAGGTATTATGTATCAATTTTGACCTAAAATAAATTTAAATAAAATAAATAATTATCTAAATAAAAAGTCGGTTTTTAAATAGTAACATAGTGTTTTCACTATTCATCAAAAATTGAAAGTTTTCAGAAAAATACCAAAATTTTACCCTAGGCTAATTTCGATATTCCGAATCCAAAAATGAAGTCCATTTTGGAAAAAAAATTACAAAATTTCAAAAAGTGGGTATTACTATTCATAACAGCTAGTTTTAATAATATTTTAATAGCATATCATTGTTTAGTGAAACTCGGTATTGCGTACGACGCAAGCTATCGAGGAAGGTCTTGATTACATGTGAAGCATGCCAAGCTAGTATTGTGTGTAGTGAAAGATTCCTGTGATGATTTATATAACATAAAAATAAAATATTTCTCATAAAAGTCTCGGGTGTTACATTCTACCCCCCTTAAAATGAATTTCGCCCTCGAAATTCGTCACTTTGTAACAAACAGATGAGGATACCTCTCCCTCATTATATCCTCAAGCTCCCATGTAGCTTATTCTAATTGGTGGTTCCTCCATAAAACTTTCACCAAGCGAGTGTTCTTGTTCCGTAGGACTTTTTCACTATGATCGAGAATCTCTACCGGTTGTTCTTCATAAGAAAGATCTTTCTCCAACGGTACAACTTCTGAGCTTAGTACATGTGAAGGATCAGGTATGTACTTTCTCAGGAGATATACATGGAACACATCGTGAACTTGATAGAGATTCGGTGGAAGCACCAATCGGTAAGCTACCTTCCCAACATGATCTAGTATTTCTAAAGGACCGATATACCTAGGGCTCATCTTTCCCTTCTTTCTAAATCTCATTACTCTCTTCAAGGAGATATTCCTAAGAAAACTTTATCACCCACTTCAAACTCTAGGTCTTTTCTTTAGTTATCAGCATAACTTTTTTGTCGACTCTGAGCTTCTCTTATGTTTTGTTGGATATATCTGACCTTTTCTGCCATCTCATCAACAAGATCAGGTCCTAATAGCTTTATTTCCCCAACTTCATCCCAGAATGTTGGAGTCCTACATTCCTTTCCATAGAGAGATTTATAAGGATCCATCTGAATACTGGATTGAAACCTATTATTATAAGAAAATTCTATAAAAGGTAGGTTTTGATCTCAACCACCTTTGGAATCCATAGAGCAAGCTCTCAACATATCTTCTAGATTTTGAATTGTCCTCTCAGACTGACCATCTATCTGAGGATGATAAGTAGTGCTGAAACTCAACTATGTATCCGGAGTATGCTGAAGACTTCGATAGAAATTTGAGGTAAACCTCATATCCTGATCCGATATAATAGAATGTGTTACTCCATGCAATCTTACCACTTCCTTCACATATATCCGGGAAAGATGATCCAGAGAGAAATCGTCTCTAATATAGATGAAGTGTTCTAACCTTCTAAGATGATCAACTATGAACCAGATAGCATTATTGCCTTTGGATGTTTTAGGAAGTCTAGTGACAAAGTCCATAGTGATGTTTTCCCATTTCCATTCAGGTATGGGTAATGGTTGTAACATCCCCTTAGACTTCTGTCTCTCAGCTTTAACTTGCTGAAAAACCAAGCATCGAGAGACATATTCAACAACATCTCTTTTCATGCCATCCCACCAGAAGTACTCTTTCAGGTCCCTAAACATCTTCGTTCTTCCATGATGAATAGATAATGAAGAACTATGAGCCTCATCTAGAAGCTCCTTCTTTATTTCGGGGATGAGAGGAACACAAACCTGATTCTTGAACTTTATTATCCCATCACAATCAAGGTTGAATTCAGGAACATTTCTCACCTTCTTTTGTAACTCTACATCTTCTTTTTGTGCCTCGTTAATCATCACATGTATAGATGGTTGAACATTAATTTGAGAAAGATACGATTTTCCCCCTTTCATTATAATTCCAAGATCCATCCTTTGTAAATCCATAAATATTGGATCTTTTGTGATCCTCATCATGGATAAGCTAGCATGGTCTTGTCGACTTAATGCATCTTCCACCTTGTTTGCTTTCCCAGGGTGGTAATGAATTAAGTAGTCGTAATCCTTAATCAGCTCCAACCATATTCTTTGGCGCATATTCAGCTCCTTTTGTGTGAAAATATACTTTAAACTTTTATGATCAGTATAAATGTCACACCTTTATCCATAAAGATACTGCCTCCAAATCTTTAATGCAATGATTACCACAGCTAACTCTAAATCATGAGTTGGGTAATTTTGCTCATGGATTTTCAAATGTCGTGAGGAATAAGCTATCACCATATCATTTTGCATAAGAACACACCCTAACACCTTCTTGGATGCATCACTATAAATCACAAACCTTTCTCCACTCCAAGGAAGTGTGAGTACAGGTGCACTGGATAACCTTCTTTTCAACTCATTGAAATTCTCTTCACATTCCTCCGTCCAAACAAACATAACTCCTTTCCGATTCAACTTGGTGAGTGGATTAGATAATCGTGAAGCATATTTCACAAAACGTCGATAATATCCAGCCAAACCAAGAAAGCTTCAGATATCAGTTACTTTTGTTGGTCTCGACCATCTTTTGATAACCTCTGTTTTTGCTGGATCGATAGATATCCCCTCTTTTGAGATCATGTGACCCAAAAATGCAACTTTTTGAATCCAAAATTCACACTTGGTAAATTTGGCATAAAGATTCTCTTTTCTCAGGGTCTTTAATATAATTCTCAAGTGATCTTCATGTTCTTCCTTTCTATTTGAATAGAAAATAATATCATCTATAAAGACTACCACAAACTGATGAAGATAGTCTCTAAAGACTCTATTCATCACATCAATGAAGATAGCAGGGGCATTATTAAGACCAAATGGAATCAATATAAATTCATAGTGTCCATTCCTTGTACGGAAAGTCATCTTTGGTATATCCACCCTTTTGACCGTTAATTGATGATACCCTGAACGAAGATCAATCCTGGAAAAGCATTGAGCTCCGCATAGTTTTTCAAATAAGTAATCAATGCATGGGAGAGGATATTTTTCTTGATAGTGATCTTGTTAAGTTCTCGATAATCAATGTAGAGTCTCATTGATCCATCTTTCTTCTTAACGAACAGAACATGTGCTCCCCAAGGTGACGCACTAGGGAGTATGAATCCCTTATCAAGATTCTCTTGGAGTTTCTTCTTCAATTCCTGCAACTCAATTGGGGACATTCTATAAGGTGTCTTTGAAATAGGCAAAGCACCCGGTACGAGTGATATTGAAAACTCAACTTCCCGATTTGGTGGAAGACCCGACAATTCCTCTGGAAAGACATCATCAAACTCCCGTACAATGGGAATATTCTTAATTGTGAGTTTCTCTCCAACAATTTGAGATAAATAACCCTCATTTAGTGGAATCAAGACCCATAAGATGGAAGATATTTCCACTTGAAGGTTATGTTCATCCTTGCATCGATAGATGATCATAGATTGATCTGGAATATGAAATGTGACTTCCCTTATTTGGAAATTGATATGAGGTCCATATAGAGAAAGACAATCCTTGCCATGAATCACATCAAATTCCACTATAGGAAGGATCACAAGATTTGTAGGAAGCTCTTTCCCACAAACTTCAATCGGATAATAATTATAAACTTTTGATGCGACTATTGTGCCATTAGGGGTTGTCACAACTAACTCAACATCTAATTGTTGAGGTAATACGATGATACCCTTAGAAAATTATTCAAAAATAAAATAGTGGGTGGATCCAGAATCAAATAAAACATTTGCTACTTTATAGTGGATGGTAAGTGTACCTTTCACCACTTCATTATCATACTCCACATCGCTGATAGAAATTGCATGTGACTTTCCTTTGTCTTTAGCCTTAAGAGTTTTTTTATGTCGATCATCATCAACAAGCCTTGGATTAGGGAATTTATTGGAATTATGCCCCATTTCCTTGCACTTGTAACATTGAAGTGTAGGAGGTGCACTATATGTAGTCTTTCCTTTGTTCGCATCACTAGATATCTTCTTCCCATCAATGTGGCATTCAAATGCCTGATGACCTTCCTTTACACATTTGAAACATTTACTTGTCCCTTTAAGACAACTCCCTCCATGTTTCTTTCCACACTTTCAGCATAAAGGAAAACTCATCTTCTTTTTAGTGAGCTCTTTATATTTTCCATTGAATTCCATTTTCCTCTTCTTATCAAACCCATATGACTGATGGGTTACTCTAGTCTCCATATCAACCTTGAGAGCACATCGAACAATTTCCTTGTAGCTATTGAAGTCCCTTATGGATAACACCCTTCGAAGACTTGGTTTTAATCCACTAAAGAATCGATCGATCTTACTCTCAGGTTGGATAATAATTCTGGAATCATACCTTGCAGGTCTTGTAAAATTTTCTTCGTAGGTACCAACAGATTCATCATCCTTTTTCTTCATTTCAAGAAACTACTTCTCCATCTTTGTTCGAAGAATACGAGGGAAATACTTATTGAAAAATAAGTTCATGAACTCGTCCCATTCCATGGACTCAATTTCATCTCTTTGCCTTGTATTCTTGATAAGTTTCCACCATTGATCATCATCTCCTTCCAAATGATACACTGCTAAGATGAAATTATCATGTTTAGAACATTGAAGAACAGAAAATATCTTTGCAGTAGTACTGATCCATTTTTCAGCAACTAATGGATCAGTAGACCCGCTGAATGAAGGTGGACACTGCCTCATGAAGGATTCAATAGAATGTTGCTCCTTCCTTTGATAGTTTGGAAGTCCTTCATGATTCATATCTTGAGAAAGTTGTGTGAGAATGGCTACAAGATTTTTCATTCCAGCTCCCGTAACATTTGGTTGCTCAGGGGGACAATCATTGCATTGCCCGTCGCATTCTGCATTAAAATGGTTCCTTCAGGTTCCAGCCATTGACTAAAACTAAGAAGAATAGTTTGAGCAACACTAATTATTATAGGAAAACCACATAATCAAGAATAAAATTTTAAACTTAAGGTCTTATCGTAGGTTATTCATGTCCATTTCTAAAACACTAATATTGTGTTCTATGCTTAGACATATCCTTTGGGTTCTTACTAAGGCTTTCAAATCCTAGTTTCCAAAGGATGACTATAACCTCCCTCTGATACCAACTATAACGACACATACTTTACATACATTGTTAATTCTTCAAAGTTAAATTACACTTATTACAACATATAACAAGACAATGAAAGGACCATATAGGTATAGTGTCTTTAGAAACTGGGAAATATAAACAATTGGTTAATAAAATCTTCTACGTTGTCTCCCATTTATTCCATCATATTTAGAGTCCCTTTTGTCATATCCTACTTAATAACCTTCTTCTTGACCTGGGGAAAGAAAAAATACAAAAGGTGAGCTCAAATTCTTAGTGAGGGTAAACAAAAGAAATGTCAATCACATCATATTCATAAGAACATAACATTTTGGAAATCTTAACCAGCAAAAGAGATCATAATTTCATAACATGGGATAAACCAAAGTAGTGAAATGTAATACCAATTATCATAACATAAGAAATAAAACTTTGGGTCATACACACATAATCATAGAGAATCATTTCTTAATAGTCAAGACTCATAGCCAAGACTATGTTAGTGGACAAAGTCCATTTCTAAACTGAGTTCGCTCCTCGTTTCAGTCATGTTTCACTGAACCGGATTAACCTGCCATTCCATCCATGCCTATATCATGAGATATAAATCATTACCCAATGCATTGGAGGGAGATATAGGTCCCACCCATCTCATAATGATACCATTCTTATGTGTGCCACAAAATTCAAAATCATACATCATTGCAGAACCCATGTAATAAAAATGGGATTCTTAAACATCGTGACATCAGAAAACAATTCATATAAGATAAATGAATTCATAAAAATAATTCCATCACAAAATAATCAAATAAATGTAATAATAGTGATAGAAACAGAACCCTGTATTATCTAACATGGAAAATAATTTTGATAAAACACTTGAACTCCATTCTTGAGGAAAATATCCTTTCTACTTCAAAAACATTTTTCCTTTCTTAACATGTCATACATTTTTAGAATAAAAGGAGTTGATTAAAAATAAACTTGAAACCTTGTAAAGGATTCTTCATGGAAATAATGTTCTAAAATCCATCAGGCCGTATAAGTTAAAAAAACATTCTTCTCGTACTTTGGCAGGAAAAGTCGAAAAGTACCTCGTACGAAAAACGAAAAAAGTTTCCTTTCATATCTTTTACTAAAAACTCACCGAGTAAAATTGGACTTAACCAATTGTATGGGGATAGAAATAACATTACATATTGAAGAAACATGGATTTAGATGATAAATATTCCCTAATAAATACCGAATAATAAAAAATATCAAATAAAAATTGAGATTGTGAGATTTTCCCTAACATTAGGTCTGAATTGATTCGTAAGTGTCTGGACCTCTTGTATAATGATTTAAATAATGTCATTGACTTATTCCAGAACCATAAATATTTTTATGATATCATATATGGTCATATTCTTAGCTTCTTATTAGTAATATTTCATTGTTACTTATTATTCGGGTGATTATTGCTTTTTGTTCTTATGCGTGTTTTGTCGAATAAATTCTTATTCTTATTTTTAGGTTATAGATACCTCATTTCCAGAATGGTATTAGTGTAATATATATCATATTAATTAATTCAATTCATTTATATAATCATTATGCAATGAATATCATGTAGAACAAGTCACATCACATCGTGGAGACGGTATTCCGTACGTACACACGAGCGATGATATCGTTCCCATGATGGTGGAATTATATTGGAGTGTATTTATACTATTTCATAATCAATATCACTTTAAAATAATCATATATAGTTATTATTTAGACCATTATACTCATCCAAGTAAGGTGGTGGTGGAAAATAGATTACACCACAGCGTGGATACGGTATTCCGTACGTACGCACACGCGGTGATTTCGTTTTCCGTAGGATGGATAGATGGTGAAATAGGGTTGTTTCATACTTATAATAACATATAAGTATATGGGTGATACTTATGTTGTTACATCATAATGAAACAAATAAAGAAGAAGAAGTGGAAGAAGAAATAAAGTTGAAAGAATCGGTAACAGACATTACCTCTTCTTTGAAGAGCCTCTTTGAGACCTCCTATTAGGGCACTAAAATTGGTCATTGAAGAAGACCAGGACCTCTAGAATGTTTCTAGGGAAGTGGAGAAGAGAATTCAGCAGTGTTTGGCCGATCTTGAAGGCTCAATGTGGTGTGATGAGGGGAAGAAGGAGGTGCCCTTTTATAAGAGATGAGAGGGGCACCTCTGGAAAAACTAAAAATATTATTTTATTATAAAGTCATATTCGGTTTTTAATAGCTCTAAATTGATTTATTACTAATCTAAGGTGGGTATGGGTCGAAAGCCTCTCATAAAATAAAATTTAGGAAAGTTTAGGTATCTATTTTAACCTTATCATTTAGATTTAACTTTAAGTTAGATAATTTAACTATTACCGTGTCTTCTTGTTTTCTTACACTATAAGGTTAATAAACTTACTATAACAAGCCAAAATAACCCCAAATTGTTTATTATTAATATATATAACCTTATATAAGTCATTTTTCCTAACCTTATATTTTTAGGAATAAAAGAACAATTAATAATATAATATTTATTTTAAAAAACTATTTTATGTCAATTTTGACACTATTTGGTAATTGATTTTTGTGAAAGTCATAATAGAAATATTAGTTCTAAAAATGTTAATTAAAGCAATAATAACATGTAATATTAATATATGAAATTAATTTAATTCAAAACAAGTCTCAAAGTAAATTTATTTGGGTATTTATAACATAAATTATGTCAATATTTCATTAATAATATAATTACTGCATCATCATTGTGTTATAAATAAATTAAATTATTTAAAGTATAAAAATTACAAATAAAATACCATTATTTAGGAAATACAATTATCTTTATAATTAATATTTATAGTCGAATTTATCTTATGTATAACCCTATATTAAAAATGATTTACTTATTAAACATTGATTTTAACTATTTTAACCCTTCTTTAAATAAATTAATATTAAATGTCCTAATCTAATAGAAGAGGGGCTAAATGATAATATTTTATTCATAAGGTTGTTTTTGGTCGAATTACACTTATCCAATAGAATTAGGACATGTTCTATGGTAATAATAATATCATTTTTACCCTCAATTACCCTATTTACTTTTAACTGTGGGAAAAAAAAGTAAAACGTTTCTATTCACCAAAAAAATATTTTCACCTCATTGAACCACATTTTAGTCCTTGATATTAACCGTGTCTCTTGGATTTTAAAAATTCCACTCACAGAAGCGGTAAAATTATGTTTTATGTGAATTTGGAAATTCTTCTAGGAGGTGGATAAAAGACGGTGAAAAGTTCAATAAAATTTTTATATATCTAAAATTATTATAAAATGATTCCAATGAATTGCATTAAACTTATATAGGTATTATGTATCAATTTTGACCTAAAATAAATTTAAATAAAATAAATAATTATTTAAATAAAAATTCGGTTTTTAAATAGTAACAGAGTGTTTTCACTATTCATCAAAAATTGAAAGTTTTCAGAAAAATACCATAATTTCACCCTAGGATAATTTCGATATTACAAATCCAAAAATGGGGTCCATTTTGAAAAATAAAATTAAAAAAATTTCAAAAAGTGGGTATTACTATTCATAACGGCTAGTTTTAATAATATTTTAATAGCATATCGTTGTTTAGTGAAACTTAGAATTGCGTATGATGCAAGCTATCAAGGAAGGTCGCGATTGCGTGTAATGAAATACAAGCTAGTGTTGTGTGTAGTGAAAGATTACTTTGCTGATTTATATAACATAAAAACAAAATATTTCTCATAAAATTCTCGGGTGTTACGCACATAGTCAATAACATGGTTAAAAACTACACGGCGTGTACATATAGTACACAGAATGTACTTATGAAAAGTAATTTGCTTCCAGAACTGATGAACACATGGCATGTGTTCATAACACCACACACCGTGTTTTCTTGGTTTCCAGATATTAAGCCTTTGAAACTTCTCTGAAACCTCCAAAACCTTAAAATTTTGTTCGAGGCATGCCAAAATATGATCCGTGAGAGCCCATACTCTACACAAATCAATCTCTTTCATCTTTATTAATATCATTCCTTAATATAATTCAATTAAAGTTCAAACATGATCCATCAAATTCCAATCCTAGATGACCCATAACACCTCAGGGACCAAAGGTTGTCATCCATCCAAATGGAACATTACATTTAACAATACCCAATCAAAATAGTATGTATTATACCATGGAATCTATCATAACATCATGCATATCTATCAAATAATCTATCAAAATAGTATGCAATTCAGTAATTCTCTCCAAATGGCATGACAAAAAATATTGGATTGTGATTTCTGGCAAGTGCCTATATGATGTGTGGGATAGAATACCCTCACCTCAAATAGTTGCAATAGATATAGGACCAAAATGAATTCAATCATAACAACACAAAACAACTTAATCACCCAATGATGAAATCAAATCAATTGTAACAATTGCCAAAGTAGAAAAAAATTAAATATTCGAGGTAACGTGGGTTTTTCCTATACATGGGTAAGCTACTCGCACACACAACTTATTAAAAACTACCCATTTCTTTATATCCCATTATATTGGCTCAAAATATCAAGGAAAATCAGAAAAGAAACCTACTCTGATACTACTTTGTAACCTCTTGGATCCCAGTGCCACCCAAAGGTGCCCTGAACCCTGTTGGTCACAAAACCTCAAGCGTATTCCATAAACACCAGATGTCGCTTACTAGAAATGAGTTACAAGGTGTGATCATGGGGAAAAAATTCCATCATTGACAAATTATACATAGTGGAAAGCATATTGTAAAAAATTGTGGAACCATTAATACCATACAACAAGAGTAAACCGCGTAAGAATGATAGTAATAAAACTGGTGCATGCTCTTGGTTTTTGGTGGTGCACGTTGGTTAAGGGACGGCGGTGACGGTGATGATGAGATGGTTTTGATTTTGGTTGATGCGGTTTGTGGTGGTGGTCACCGAAATCATAACTACGGTGTTGTGTTGTGCTGATGGAGATTATGTGTTGACAGGACATGACTTCTTCGATGCAATCGATGCCCCTCGGCCTGTTCACAGGTTTTGCGGGATTTGTCGTGGTCTTGGTATCCTTTGAATTTTGAAACAGGTGCGTACTCACAGTTTTGGCGCGATGACGGTGTTTTATTTTAATTTTTGAAATTTGATTTCTGTAATGGGTTGGGTTTTGTGAGGTTGTGATTTGATGTTGCAAGTAATGTTTTTGTAGGCTCCCACATTGCCTCAAAGTGGGTTTTCAATGAAATAAATAAAAAATGGATTTGGATTTTAATGATGCGTGTCACATGTGTCTAGGTAAGCATCCAAGAAAGTCACAATTCTAGAAATACAATATTTAAACCACAATACAGAAAAGAATGTAAATTCGAATAGCATCGCAAGCCTTCGTATGGTCACATGCTCTCCAGCTCCAAAAAAATAAAGTACTTGATAAAGACGGGAGCTATCCCTTATCTATACCTACAAACATATAATCTGTTTGGGTCCCAAAACATGACCCAAATAGGATGTGAGACAAATCCTAGTAGGAAACCACCAAAATATCTATGCCTAACTATCAGTGAAGATATATATAGGTAATATGCAGAAATGAAGTGATAAACAAGGAATTACTCAAAAGTAAACAATCCTACAATTTTCAATTACATTCATTCATATTTATTATTAAATCTATTGAATCATTTAAACCTTGGGATCTATAATAAGCTATGTATTCCCTTTTTATATAATCAAATAGGTGTCTTTGAAGGCTATATAAACAATAATGTAAGAGAAAGTCCAAGATTGTGCTTTGGATTGGCAGACCCATCACAATCATTCAAGTATTCAATAATTTCCATTTTGGAAAGTTCTCACGGTATAATCCACCATTTTCTTAAATAACATCAATCATTTATTAATGACCCTCTGGGTAGCTCTCATAGTCTAACCCCTTTGGTCTAATATATCACTAATCATTTAAAAATAACCACTTGAGCAACTCTTACGGTCAATAGCCATTGGTCAACATAGAATCAATAAATTATAAATGACCACCTGGGTAGCTCTCATGGTCTAACACCCCAGGTTGATAACCACTTGGAAGATATCATATTCAATACCCCTGTTCAACGTAACAATTAAACATACATAAACGACCCTACCTTGGGAATCTCTCACAATAAAATTCCCATCAGTCAGACTTCCACAATGCATATCACAAGTATTTCATAAAATCAATCAAACACCATCATAATCAACCATGGCATGGAAAACATGGAAATAATAATTGGAATCCAATACCAAATGGCCATAAACAATCAAACAGGGGATTCACACCCATGTGGTGTACCATAATAAGGTACCTAACCTTACGCATAAGCAGAAACCCTTTAACAATCAATCAAACCAAATAAGGTATTAAACATGGTTATGTTCCAAATTCGGAAATACACTAATCATGGGTATGTGGCACTTTTAGAATATATAATCCAAGATAATAAAAAAAAGGCCCAAACCACCTACCATGATATCAAAAAAATTATCTAATAGAACATCATCCATTGAATTGGCCTAAAACAATGCATATCTAGAAAAAGGTGAAAACTTTCACACATGAATTACTCATAAGAGAGGAATAATCTATAAGAAAGGCTCTAGAGGAATCGAGAACTCACAAATGGGATCCCAACACACCTAATGGCGTCTCAAATTGAGGTGGGATAGAGAATCAGGGGTCCGACCTTCTTTCGTTATTCACGATCACTCATGTACAAGACACATAAAGAAGAAGTCGATTCTAGACATTAGATGTGGCCCCTCTCCGATATATCAAATAAAAAGAAAACTACATAGTATTTTAATTAAATTTACATACCGTGTAATAGACTTAATCAGCCCCGACATAAGTGGTATTCCAGGTCATCACACGACCATATACTCGACCGTTACATTGCCAGTACATAGATGTACGTGGAAACAAGGTATATGACGTGTACTCATAAGTACACGACATTTACTTATAAAATCCCATTTTCTTCCATTTTCTTCAAAAAAAACTTGAAATAAAGATCCATACCTAAAAAATAAGATCTTGGTTCTTTCAAATGAACCCCTTTTAAAATAGTGTCCAGGGTGAAGGTTATTTAATAATTCTAGATTACATTAATTGTAGTAATTTTGTATATTAAATAGTAGTTAAATTCTAGTAAAAAAATTATTTTACATATAAAGACTTTTAATTTTTTAAAAAATAAATCGAAATGTTTTTAGTTGAATCTAAAAGCATTGGGGGGTGAAACTCATTTTGTTCTTACCCAAGAACAATGGAATTGAAGACCCTAACACTATTGGCCTTTAAAACTGATCATTTTTTTATAATCTATATTCCCATGAAGACTCACCTCCATCATTCTAAATATCACTATCCCTTTTAAGCAATTGGTTTTTTAAAATATGGATAGTTTATATCCAACCACCACCATTATTCTACCTACCATAATCATATTCAAGTGACTTTCCTTTTTTTTCATTATCTTAACTACCATCATACATAATGGTTCCTAAGACATCTAATTCTACATAGTACTTTACAAACTATAGAAATCCCCCTTATACCTTTGGATTTTTAATTTGGATTCTTATTTAAACCCTTGGATACTTTTATTCTATAAAAAACAACAATAATAAAAAAAAATAAAAAAAAATTATTTGGTGAATGTAATACCACTAAGTAAACACATACACACCTACTAGGTTCATAACATGTTTTATCAAACCCCTTCAAATTTTGATCCATGCACCATATATATCCTTGAATTAAATTACCCCGAAACATTATTTTTACGTAGCCCAAAAATAATGGGAATATTTAATGATGATAAATTATTTCTATCTTGTTTTTTACCACTATATTTTTCATGTAAAGTATTCATCTATATAATCCCCTCCCCATTTCACTTCACCTACCTAGAACATATTGTTACCCTTTGAAGAAAATTCCAACACATTCCATGTTTTATCTTTTTGACACCCCAGCATATTGTTTTACAAAATATAAACATACATACAATCCCCTTAAACATTTAAGCCTTCATTGAAGAACCCTATCACTCTTTGTTGACGCTCCTTTCATCACAGAATCTAAAAATCGGAAAATGGGAATATCTGAGATTAAAGTGATTCAACCTTTGAAGAAAACATCAAAAATCGATAAAGGCATGAACAAAGGATCAACAGCAACTGCACCACGCAAGTTATATCACTGTCGCGCAAGTCCACTTGCGCGACGCCCTTGATCGCGCAAGTGACTTGCGCGACCTAAGTGATAACCGCCCGGTAACCGCCCAGGGTCTTCTCCTGCCTATAAATAGACCCTATGGGCCCCCCATTCGAGAGGATTTTTTTTTCCAAAAACTCGGATTGAAGCTCCCAACGCCCAAGTCTCTTCTCAAAGCTTCCGGAACACTTCTAAGGTAATTTTTTACCTAGAACGGAAGATCTAAAGAGAAGGAGGAATGCCTAAGTGTTGAAACTCATCAACACTTGCGCGCCTGAGTGGCCAGCACTTAAGGGAACTGGTCATACTTGTGTGCCGCCTTATTCCTTCAATATAACTTGCGCGTCCCTTTTCTGAGAGAACCTCAAGGGGATTCTAAAGGCTTTAAAAAAAGTCGCTCAAGTATTTTAATACTGGTTGAAAATCGCGCAAGTACCCACATGTCGCGCGAGTATACTTGCGCGACCAATACTTGCACGCCCATGCAGGACTTGCGCGCCATTCAAGACTTGCGAGCCCCTACCTTTTTGGGTGCCCATCTTGCCCATTTTACCCCTCTTAAGCCATTTCACTTTTCCTATTCAAGAGTTAGTCTTCAAGACACTCTTCAAAGCCATTTATGGCATGATTTCTTGATTTTATTTCCTTATTTGAAAGGAATTATGTGGAATATCTCTCAAAACATAGTGATTTATACATCTTTATGTCACCAAAGATTGAGAGTTCATTCATTCAACCTCATCCTTTAAGATGAGAGAATCCTTAACCTGGGTCTCCTTTTTATGAATAATCCCCAGTTATAAGTGTTTTAATATGGGCATCTTCCTCAAGAGTAAGCCCCAAATTCTTAAAGTTCCCAAATCTGGGCATCCTCCTCAGGAGTAAGCTCCAAACCTTAATTCCTTAACTTGGGCATCCTCCTCAGGAGTAAGCCCCAAACCTTAATTCCTTAACTTGGGCATCCTTCTCAGGAGTAAGCCCCAAACCTTAATTCCTTAACTTGGGCATCCTCCTCAGGAGTAAGCCCCAAAACTTAATTCCTTAACTTGGGCATCCTCCTCAAGAGTAAGCCCCAATCATAATCCTTTAATCTGGTCATCCTTCTTAGGAGTAAGCCCCAAGTCCTCTAAATATGGGCATCCTTCTTAGGAGTAAGCCCCAAGTCCCTTAATTTGGGCATCCTCCTCAGGAGTAAGTCCCAGTTATAATCTTGGGCTTCCTTTTCAGGAGTAAAACCCAATCATATGTCCCCTCCTAACTTGGGCATCTTCCTTAGGAGTAAGCCCCAAGATTAGAGTATTTAAAATCTCCCTGAAGCACATATACCTTTATGGACCCTGTTTATGGATTTTCTCCCTAAAAGTGAATCCTAAACCTTCATCTATCTGGGAAATCATACATACATAAGCCCCAAACCATTTCTTATGATTGCATCTTTCATGGCACAATTGTCTATGTTTTTACCAATACCTCTTGTTTCTCACACCGAGCATGACTCACGTGAGCATAGAGTGTAAAAGTAATTATGAAATCCTTCTTTGAGCCATCAATCAGAAACGGCATACTCCCTTACTCGAACTACGTGGGTTCTGATTCCTTTCCCAAAACAAAGGATACGTAGGTAGCCCATTTGCGGGTTCTATCCCAACTCTGAAATAATTCATGTCCTTCTGAATGACAATAAACTTCAAGTGCCCCACTGAGTGGCTTTAAAACCAGCCTGGTCATCATAATGACGAAGAGACTTTTATAAATGTTTTGAAGGATGCCATTGACCAAGAATCTCTAAATAGATACAGATGATTCTCTATTGATGAAGAACCTAGAATACATATAAAAGATTCTCTAAATTTCTTACATATTTAATCATTGATTGTTAAAACTAAAGGAAATATCACTTTATACTTGGTAACGTAATAAGGATTCATTAACATAACTGAAATCTATAAAGAGTGTCCCAGAGTAGACAATAATTCCCCTCAAAAAGGTGTGATGAGTCCGACCTCCCATCCTCTCGACCAAAGCAAATTCCTAAGCCTCATCAGTCCACAAGCTAATTAGCGCCTACCTTTGGAAAGTAGGTCCAAACAGATGTGGAATCATTGGATGTTTCCGGTTCTACGAACAAACCCGTTAGAAACCGATCGGAACTTTTGAATCTCTCATCCAGGAGGTCATCCCCGAATTCCGAGCGAAACAAAAATGGTGAACCCGACGTGAATCCTTAACCAAGTTAAAGTGATGTTTTTCTTATTTGTTAGGCCCCTTGGGCCAAAAA
The DNA here is from genome assembly GCA_963277665.1 of Viscum album. Classification (NCBI taxonomy): domain Eukaryota; kingdom Viridiplantae; phylum Streptophyta; class Magnoliopsida; order Santalales; family Viscaceae; genus Viscum; species Viscum album. The sequence goes on from OY728135.1 coordinate 1,892,260,173, forward strand.
ATCAATCATTGACATGTGCTCATCCAAAAGATGCAGTGGACAGATTCATCTTGATTATGCCTGTTATATGGAACAGGCACTCTTTTCTCAAGATCTTCTGCAAAATGGATTTTCTTAAATTCGCCCCTGTGAATACTGCTGCTGTGAACACCTCTACTGTGAGGTCTACTGCTGTGAAAACCAATGCTGCTACTCCTGCTGGAACGTCGTCCGCTCTGAGGATAACATCACTAACTCAGCGTCTTCAACACTGGGTTTCTAATGCACTGGTTAAGGAGTACCTTCGCAACGGTACTATCCCAACTATGGAGGCTGCTCGTCAAGCCCTCCAAGTTAACAACTCTACCTGGTCATCTGGAAAATGGTGGCCAGTGATCAAGAAGCAGGAGGTGCTGACTACCGTCTCCAACTGTTTCGGGTCGTTATCCCCGGAACACAATTTCCATTCACTCCCTTACTCTGAGGAAGTGAATGAGCAGGTCCCGCAGGGCCTTAATTCAAAAAGACAGGAGTCCTTCCCGAGGGCTCCCATCAACAATCGCCACCAGACTCGTGCGGTAGTGCGCCCTCAACATGATGAGGGTACCGACTCCAGGCATTCAGCTCAGGTTCCTCGAACCCGAGCAGGCAAGATGAACCGCCAGAGACGGAATCTGGTTAACAATGGGCAGGTTGTCATCCCTGCCATCTCCGGAGAAGTCCACCAACCTAAATTGGTGGAAAATAACGAGCAGGCTCAATCACCTGTCCGTTTTAATTCCGATGTCCAGTAGACTCATCTGGCAGCATCACGCTAATCCCGCCAGGCAAATCCGGCAGAGTACTATAGGCAGGAACATACACCTGCTTATACATCACCAGTTAGTCAGAAGGCTCGCCTGACTACATATGATGGATTCCACCAACCTAACTTGGTGGAAAATAATGAACAGGCACACACACCTATCCGTTTTAATTCCACTGTCCAGCAGACTCGTCTGGCAGCATCACGCCAATCCCACCAGGCAAATCCGACGGAGTACTATAGGCAGGAACATGCACCTGCTTATGCATCATCAATTAGTCAGCAGGCTCGCCTGACTACATATGATGGATTCCACCAACCTAACTTGGTGGAAAATAACGAATAGGCACACACACCTGCCCGTTTTAAATCCGTTGTCCAGCAGACTCGTCTGGCAGCATCAAGCCAATCCCGCCAGGCAATTCTGGCGGAGTACTATAGGCAGGAACATACACCTGCTTATACATCACCAGTTAGTCAGTAGGCTCGTCTGACTACATATGATGGATCTTGTCAACCGCGTTTGGCGAATTGTAATCAGTAGGCACATACACCTACTAAAACTAATCAAGCTTACCAACAGTCTCGCTTGGTAGCGCACGGAGAAGTCAGTCGGAAATCCCCGACGACAAACAGGAGGCAGACTCAACTCTCTGCCTCCACACTTGAGTACTGTCAGGATTCACTGACAGGAAAAGGAGGACAGGAGCAGGCACATACACCTAATCCAAACCTGGAATGGACGTATATTCCCATTCCGGCGGCTGAAGTCACCAAACATATTTTGTCAATGGTGAAAAAGCAGAAGCAAGTTCCTGCTCATATTCTGGATGCTTTCCAGGATATCATAACAACTTCAGAATCATCTCAGGGACAAACACATAAATCTATCCCTAGTAGTGGAGTGACACATCAACGATTCACTCCGGAACAAACACACACATTTTTTCCAGTCCAAGAGGGTCATGGGGCATACTTACCCATATCATACGGACAACCAAGTCAGGAACATACACCTGATTTGAGTGGAGATCATCAGCCTAACCTGACCATCTTTCCTGATCCGGCACATACACCTGCTCAGATTAACCACTTTCTTCAACAAGTGGTTTCTAAAGCGAGTAAGAAGGCATCTAAGGAAAAGATCTACCCAGTACAGTCAGGAGATCAAAGGCCAATCTGCAACAAGGCCTTTCTCGATGCTGGAGTTCTTGAATCCCTCAGACATTTATCTGTCGGAATTCAAGATTCAACTCCCTCAGTTCCCAATAACGGGAACATTAATTTTGAAGGTCTTCAACAGACACTTCCTCATGAAGTCTTTCTTCATGAAAATTCGGTCAATCTTGAAGTTTCTTCTTCAGATGAGAGCCACAGGAACCCTCTGTGTGGTTAAAAGACCAAGGAGCAAGAGATCTCATATTTTGCTGTAACCCATTATGGTGGTCCTCCCCATGATGATGAATTTCTCTACGAAAGTCTTCTCCGTAGTAGTGATTCACATTGCTTGGAAAATACTCCAGTGGACTATGTAGTGCCGAGAAATCCCTCTTATCTTGAGGCACTTGCAAATGCGAAACCAGTCATGTCTGATGCTTTATCACTAACAAGTGAAATACTTTCTAAATCAGAAGATAGCCCAGGGTGTAGGACATTCTCCGTACCACCCCTAAGTCATGCATCTTCTAGTTTGATCAATGATCTCTCTACCAATCTTGTTGAATCTGATGAAGCAACAAGGAAACACCAACTCTGGTCAAAACAGGTAGAAGAATCATCATTTAATGATAAAGAGGAAATGATGAACATGAGGAAAAAACTAGCAAAAGGTGAGGTACCAGTCATGTTTTGGCCTTTGGCTGACTCCCTGTACGACATTCCAAAGATGTTGACGGATGATGGAATCCATGATATTCATCTCAACATATGGAAAACTCTTTGTAAATTTAAGAAGAAGGTATTATATTATGATGAATATGAAAATCATCTTAAGATAATAGAAGGGCTACAACGTCAGATTGATTTTGCATCTCTATCAGTCTCTCGGTATCCGAAGGCTGAAAAGCAACAGAGAACCCTTCAAATTTCATGCCTTGGCGCACTAAGAAAATTGCGTCAGTTAATTTCCAAAGCTCCATCTTGTGTTCATATTAGAGGATGGGGTGTTCACGGAGCACTACATTTAATAGTGCTTTCCAGTCAACAAAGCCTGCCGAAAATGGTCTCATGCAATGTTATTGCCCATGGCCGGCCACAGTCGATGGGCTTTGTTCATAATCAAAAGCTTTCTCAAGAACAGGCTTCAACTAGTTCCTCTCAAAATCAAGCATATAGAGAACAAGTTGTTGAATTTCTCCTACATCAAGCAGGCAAGAATATTGCACAAGCCTCTCATATGGAGAAAACACGTCATCAAATGACAGAAGTTTCAGAAACCATCCAACGGTCTGTTGAAACAGGTGATAAAAGTGGATACAGGTTAATGCATCCAGCTAATTTCTGAACTAAGGTTCGCAAGATCAAGAGAGATTTTAAGAAGATCTCAGACATAGCATGTCAAGAGACACCCCAACTTGTCAGACTGGGGACTTCTTTAACCCAACCCTTAGAGTCAACAAATGGGATTCGAGAAGTTGAGCGGAATCAGCAGGAACATCCCCAGTTCACAAGACTGGGGACTCTTTCAAATCATCAATCCCCTCCTCAGAGAATATCTGTCTTTTCTCGATTGGGGAAGAAGCCCCAAGAGGAACGAAGTGAAAAATTATCAGGAGATTCACTCCAAATTATAGCTCGTCAAGAAGTTCCTAGAAGATTGAATCAACAAAAGGCAATGTCTCGTCAAAGACATGAAAGAAGACAATATCACAGAAATGTTGATAAAAGAGATGTGATGCATTATGCATCAATCAATGTCATCAATGCCGTTTTTTCTAATCCACCGGAGGAGACTCACTCAGGGGACTCAGATGAAGAGCGTCCTACTCAAGAAAACGTACGTACCGATACAAATGAAGAAGGTGTGCATACACGAAGTCAAAGGATTACTCAGAACCTAGGTAATCCACTTCCCTCTCTCCAAAAGGTATCTAACAAAGGGAAGGGAAAGAATCAGGTTACATATCCTTCCTCTAGATAAGGTCAGTCGCTCTCATTAGAGAAAAGGTTTGCACAACAGGAGGAAGAAATGAAAGAATTAAGAAGAATGAATGCAGAACTACTTCAGAGTAGTCTTATTCTTAAGAATGCTGAAGTTCGACAGCCGAAGGAATTTGTTGTAGTTACTGAGATGGATCAAGAATATCCTCCTTTATCTGTACACCCTCAGAGGTCTAGTCCCGTGGGTCAAGTGCAACAACGGTTGGCAGTGCTACCATCAGTTGCAGCACCAACCACCACGTTTGTCCAAGCTCCATTCATTGCACCTACCCAATACCAAGTTCAACCTGATGTTTCTCAAAAGTTAATAACTACTATTGAGTCATTAACAGCTCGGTTAGAAAATATGGAAGGGAAAAGAGCGCAAGTTCAACCTGAAAAGAAAGTTTACCCTGAATGGGTAGATTCAATTTCTCCTCCATCCAATTTTGGAAACCCTGTTTTCCCTACTTTCAATGGATCAGGCGACCCGGAACAACATTTGACGCATTACGTGTCTTGTTGTGATCCTATGATGGGAACTCCAGAGCAGCAAGAAGCAGTGAAACTCAGATGCTTCGTGCGAACCTTGCAAGGACCAGATTTTGTCTGGTATACAAGCTTGCAATCCCGGTCAATCATCGGATGGGAGGATCTTCGTCAAAAATTCCTTCTTCAGTTCAGCTCAACTTTGCCAAAAACGAAAGTTTTCGATCTTACAAACTGCAAGCAAAGGGAGAATGAAAGATTCTCTGATTTCATTGCTCACTGGAAGGGATTAACGTATTCCCTGAGTTTAGCACTCCCTCAGGAGGAGCTGTTGCCAATCTGTGTGGCAAATTTGCGTGACGAATTACGCACGCCATTGATCCCTGTGAAATACAAAGGAGTGTTTCGAGACCTTACTTCAATCGCTCAACAGATTGAAGATTCCCTTATAAAGGATAAGGTTAAATCTCGTATAATTCCATCAGCTCCAGGAAGAAGAATGTGTAAAGCAGAAACTGGTACAGTTATGCTTAAACAAGCACCTGTACCTATTTCTACTTCGAAACCTTCATCTTCTCGAAGGACTCCACCTCATGAACTCCAACAACAAAGGCCGTTTCGTCCAAATGATCAAAGAGATCAACGACAAAAACAATTTGAGGATATGAAGAGTAAAACATACTCTTTCCGAAGTGAGCAAGTTCCTGGTTACTTCATTTCAGCTCTGGAAAATAATTTGGTTCAATTACCAGTGCCCAAAAGGCCAAACAAGGAAGGAGATGAAGACCGTCCCAATTATTGTCCCTTTCATCAAATGTTGGGGCATCCCATACAGGAGTGTTTTGTCTTTAAAGACCTCCTGCAAAATATGGTCGACTTGGGACAAGTAAAATTGAAGGGTTCTTCAGCTCATGTAGCGTATGTTACCGCTACAGATCCAGAGGAAGGAGGCGAGTGGCAGGAAGCCAAAAGCAAAACTACGCAAAAATATGATGATTGGATGGTCAGAAAGACAATCAATCGGACCCATGCCATTTTGTGAACACAATTGAAGAAGCCAATTGTGTCTCCTACAAAATCTGCAGTGAAGCCTCCATCAAAAGACAAATCCTCAAAAGGGCAGCGCAATTCAAAGAAGAAAGAGGAATCATAAGAAGATGAGTATGTATCAAAGCCTAAATTGTCTTTGACTCTGGCAGATTTCATGCCATATACTTCAAAGCCACGGGAACCTCCCCACCAAACAGCACATCCTAAATAGGCTAACCAGGCAGAGTCTTTATCAGACGAAGAATTAATCTTTGGTTCTGTTAATATGATTCAATTAACAGATCCATATTCCAGTCTGGATGAGCCTGAATTCCCTGTATCAAGTAAGGGAATCCAAGGAAGTTTTAGAGGTTCAGGATACAGGGGAAGACGTGGATCTTTCCGAAGCCACTATTCCAATTCTACCCCTGCTAGCACTGTGTATGCAGCAGAAACTCGTGGTAGATCCCTTTAGCGAGATCAAAAAGAACAAGAAAGTTCTTCTTCCAATAGTCAACTCAGTCTTGGCACAGTTATTTTGGAAGACCGATTGAAAATTCCATCTTCTTTATCTCAGAAAGTAAATGGATCTAATCGGTCTAATCTTCCAAAACCAAGGATTTTTCCAACTTCTATCCCAATACAAGATGCATCAGCTTCCAAAGCATCTGCTTCTAAGGTACCTGCTAAACCACATATTCCTATTGGGAAACGCAGACCTTTAGATCAAAAGTATGATATATTGAAACACTTGGCCCAAAGTACCAGCCAAGTTATCAATTTTTGATGCTTTGAATCTGTCAAAAGATCTTCGGGAAGAACTCATCGATGATTTGTCAAGTCCTCGGGAGTTTGAAGCTGAAATTGCTGCAGCTGAATTCTATCACATAGAGAATAATCCTGCAGAATTCCATGCAGTGATATCTTTTACTGATAAAGATGAAGATGATGTTGTTCATGGGCACATAAAACCTTTGTACTTATCTGGCAAAGTCAATGGTGTAGATATCCGAAGAGCTTTCATTGAAAATGGTTCAGGAGTCAACCTCATGCCCATTCGTACACTTCGTCGATTGGGCCTCACGGAATCTGATTTATCTCCTTCTACCATGATTTTACAAGGATATGATAAATATGAACAAGAACCACTGGGCGAAGTTACACTCAGAACTCAGTTTGGAGATCTTGTATCCAATTCGGATTTCATGATTGTTGATCAAGACTCAGCTTTCAACGTCTTGCTTAGAAGACCCTGGCTACATCAGCATGCGGCTATCCCTTCATCATACCATCAATGTCTCAAATACTGTTTCAATGGTCAAGTTAGAACATTGTATGGTGATAAGACCCCGTTCAAAACATGTGAGTCTCAGTACATTGAGGCGGAATTTTATCACATGAAGGGAAGAGAAAAATCTACAATAAAGGAAGTTACCAAAGTTAATGCGCCATATGGTTTGGAGAAAATTCCAATAAATCCATTTACACATGTGAGTACAGATTATGTGTTACCTATCAGTCAAATTGACAAAATAGGCCCAAATCAAAATACTATTATGGAAAGATCCATAATGTCAATTACAGCAATTGAGCCAGACAACATGGGAGAAATTGGTAACCTACCAAATAGTGATGAAAGCATAAGTGGTGACGTTTTCATTTCATCTGCTGAAGTCCAACAAGTATATACTTCGCTAATCAGGCCAGAAGAAGTTATAGCAACACCATAGGTGAATAATGATGTCGATTCTCAATCCATCATCTCCTCTTTATTTCCCAAAGAAGGCCCTTTATCATCAATAGGGTCGGAAATGGAAGCTTCTTCTTCAAAATGTGAAAATTTTGACATCTCTTATGATCATGAGAATTTTGTTTTTTCATCTACTATTCAAGTAGAAACAGAAGAAATAACACATGATGAAGAGGAAGAGGAAGATCTTAGAGATTCTCCTCTAGCATTTGAAGAGGGTATCTCTACTACTGTGGATGAACTCAGAGTAGTAAATCTGGGTACAGAGAAAGATCCACGCCCCACATTAATTAGTGCAGCCATGACCCTTGAAGAGAAAGAGATGTATATTTCTTTTCTAAAGAAAAATAAAGATATTTTTGCTTGGAATTATACAGAAATTCCTGGGCTTGATCCTGATGTTTCTACTCATAATTTGGGTTTACCAAAAGAACATCGAGGATTTAAGCAAGCCGCGAGAAGAACACACCCAACTTATGCTTCCAAAATTGAAGCTGAAGTGGATAAGCTAATCAAATCTAACTTCGTCAGAGAAGTTCAGCATCCCAAGTGGTTGGCTAATATTGTCCCTGTAAAGAAGAAGAACGGACAAATTAGGGTTTGCATCGATTTCAGAGATCTTAATCGGTATTGTCCTAAAGACGATTTCCCAGTTCCGATTACAGAACTCTTAATTGATGAAATGGATGGATATGAAGTACTTTCCTTCATGGATGGATATTCTGGATATAATCATATCCGAATGGCCCCAGAAGATGAGGAATCTACAGCCTTCAGAGCCCCTCAAGGTGTGTTTTGATACCGGGTGATGCCCTTTGGTTTAAAGAATGCAGGTGCAACATATCAACGCTCCATGCATCGTATCTTCAAACCTTTCTTAAGGAAGTTTGTTGAGTGCTATGTGGATGATTTGGTAGTTAAATAAAAACAAAGTTCTAATCACTTGGCTGATTTGGAAGTCATATTCCACAAGCTTCGACAACATAATTTGAAGATGAACCCCTTAAAATGTGCTTTTGGGGTAACCTCAGGAAAATTCCTCGGCTTTGTTGTACGCCATCGTGGTATTGAAGTCGATCCTGAGAAGACCAAATCAATCCTTGGAATGTCACCTCCTCATAATTTGAAAGAATTAAGAGGACTTCAAGGACACTTAGCCTATATTCGGCGTTTTATCTCCAATTTGGTAGGCCAAAGTTTACCCTTTACCAAATTATTGAAGAAAGGAGTCACTTACCAGTGGACTGAAGAATGTCAAGAAGCATTTGATGTTCTCAAGAAATACCTCTTGAGTCCACCAGTACTCATGCCACCTGTTGAAGGTAGACCACTTATCCTCTATGTGACAGCTCTAGAGCGATCATTGGGTGCCTTTCTCGCTCAAAAGAATGATGCTGGGAATGAAAATTGCCTCTACTATCTCAGTAGAACTATGCTTGAAGCAGAAAACCGGTATTCAAGTATTGAAAAGTGCTTCCTGGAATTAATCTTTGCAGTTCAGAAATTGAGACACTACCTGCAACATCACAAGGTCCAATTGGTATCTCGCAATAATCCGCTCAAATTCATCCTTAGTCGTCCAATGCTTACAGGACGTCTAGAAAGGTGGGCAGTTATTTTGCAGCAATTTGACATTCAGTATGTGTCTCAAAAGGAAATTAAAGGCCAAGCTCTGGATGATTTTCTGGCTGAACATCCTTCAGTGGAAGACACGTCTTCAGATATTGAACTCCCTGATGATGAAGTTTTCCCTATTCAAGAGAATCCTCAAACATGGGAAATGTATTTTGATGGTGCTTCCAGAAGTCCAACAGGGAGGAAAATGGAAAATCCTAAATTCAACAAAGTTGGCATAGGAATTGTGCTCATTTCTCCAGATAAGGTAGTGTTACCTTATTCCTTTTTATTGTGCGAAGGTGGTACCAATAATGAAGCTGAATATCAAGCTCTCATTACAGGCTTGGAGTTAGCGCTTCAAGCACAAGTGAATCACTTAAAGGTGAAAGGTGATTCAGACCTGGTAATCAAACAAGTCAATGGGGATTATGCCATCAGAAAAGAAGAATTAATCCCATTGTATGATTACTTCAGAGAGTTAATGGCGGAATTCCCTTCAGAACCGACATTTTCTTATGTCCCAAGATCACAAAATGATCAAGTTGATGCACTGGCTAATATAGCCACAGCTCTAGCAGATCCAAATCGGGACGAGACAACCATCAGTATTGCCCACCGTCGTGCAATTTCACCTTATGTTCAATCCAGAACAGAGGAAATTAATGAAATTAGTCCCATTTTTGAACCGTATGGTCATACTACAGGATGGATGTCACCTATCAGGGAATACCTTCAAAATGGAACACTTCCACCTGATAGAGTCGAGAAAGAACAAATCCGGCGACGTGTGGTCAATTTTACTCTTTATGATGGCCCAAACCACCTAGAGAAAATTCTCTACAAACGTGGTTTTGATGGAGTTCTCTTCAGATGAATTGATGGTGAAGAGACAATGGATGTCATAAAAGAAGTGCATGCATGAGTCTGTGGTGCCCACCAGTCTGGACATAGACTGTCTGATCAAATTCTAAGGCTTGGATACTTTTGGCCTTCAATGATACAAGATTGTGTTAATTTCACAAAGAAGTGTCATTCATTCCAAGTATATTCCAACTTCATTCATCAACCTCCAGAGTTGCTTCATACAGCTAAATACTCGTGGCCATTTTCCACAAGGGGAATGGATGTGGTGGGACTTTACCCTTCAGCTACGGCCAAGCAGTTTAAGTACATTCTTACTGCTACTGATTTCTTTTCCAAATGGGCAGAGGCAGTACCTCTCAAAGAAGTCAGTTCTAAATGCATTGTTAGCTTCATCAAGTCTAACATCATTACTAGATTTGGTGTCCCCCATACCATATTAACGGATAACGGTGCCAACTTCTGTTCTTCTGAGGTGAAGAAATTGTATCAAGAATACAACATTAAATCCAACCATTCATCTTGGTATCATGCGGTGGCCAATGGCCAAATAGAATCCTTTAATAAGACTCTTTCAAATATACTGCAAAAGATGGTGGATAAAGATAAGAGGTCATGGCCTGATAAACTCTTTCATGCTTTATGGGCTTATCGGACCACCACCCTCAATGCAACGCAGTCAACTCCATATTCGTTGGTATATGGAACAGAAGCAGTCTTGACAATTGAAGTTCAATTGCCCTCACTCAGAGTATCCATTTGTGATCAGTTATCTACAGATGAGCAATCCCAAAAGTGATTGAATGAATTGGAACGGTTAGATGAGAAAAGACTGTGCACTTTGCACCACTTGGAAATCTATCAGAATCGAATAGCACGAGCTTTCAACAAAAAAGTTCGTCTTCGTTCATTCAATCAGGGAGAATTGGTATTAGTTCTCAGAACTCCAATGATACCATGAAAGAAACCTCCCAAGCTTGAGCCAAAATGGGAAGGACCTTATTCAATACATAAGGTCTACTCCAATGGAGCTTATTCATTAATCTCAATGGATGGAGAACTCATCACGACTCCAACCAATGCTAGATTTATGAATAAATATTTTGTATAAACACAAAATATGGTCCCCAGAACCAAGACTCTTACAATTGGTTCATACATCAATGGTCCAGTACGACCTTAAACTGCAACAACGTCCATCATGACGTTAAACTGTAGGAAAGTCCCTTACGTCCGGAAAGACATTAAACTACATAAGCACTTAAAAGTCTAGTATGAAATTAAACTTCACCATTCACGGTCCATGCATATGACCTTAAACTATTCGCACTTTCATCCAACATGACGTTAAACTGTAGAAAAGAAGATGTCCCCGCAACATGACACTAAACTGTGCAGCACCATTTTGTCCTTGCTATATGACATTAAACTATACATCAATGGTCCAGTAAGACCTTAAACTGCAATTTCGTCCAACATGACGTTAAACTGTGAAAAAGTTTGCTAAACCGTCCAGCATGACCTTAAACTGCATCATCCCTGGTCCATGCATATGACCATAAACTATTTTCAAATCCCTTATGTCCAGCAAGACGTTAAACTGTGACGTCCTAACTACATGACGCTAAACTGTATAAAAGTACCTCACGTCCAGAAAGACGTTAAACTATATAATCATCAAAGGTCCAGCATGACATTAAACTGCACCATCCATGGTCCATTCATATGACCTTAAACTATTCACACTTTCGTCCAACATGACATAAATGGTGTGTTATTTTGTCCTTACTACATGACATTAAACTGCACAGTCCCCCTTTCGTCCAATATGACGTTAAACTGTTTAATCCCCATCGTCCTAACTACATGACGCTAAACTGTACAGAAAATCCTTGATATGTCCTACATGACATTAAACTGTATCTTGTTCCTGCTACATGACACTAAACTGTGCATCACCAATAGTCCTAACTGCAAGACTTTAAACTGCATAGTCCCTTTATATGTCCTACATGGCATTAAACTGTGCATCGTTAAGGTTGTTGTTACCTCTTGTTTCTCACACCGTGTATGACTCACGTGAGCTTAGAGCGAACATCAATCATAACACTCCCTTTGGGCCACTAACCATGTGTAAGTCCCAAAAACATTTTAATTAGATCGTTTTCCCCAAGAAAAACTTGATAATTAATTCATTCTTTAATTGAACTACACAGACTTTGATCCTTGCCCTCCAGGCTGGGTATGTAGGCAACCTCCCAGGGTTCAAGCCCGAAAATAATCTCTTCACATCGGTTCACCACCATCTCATATGATGTTGATTCGTGAAACCGCACCTAGAATCAATATCTTTACATTGATTCACTTTCGTCCTTGTTATATGACGTTAAACTATACAACACTTTTGTCCGGTACAACAATAAACTACAATATTCTTTGATTTCCTCATTTGAGAGAGAACTATTATTGACATTGATTTTTTCAATCATGTTTCATTTCAAAAGACTACGTGCATACATGGCAATGCCTAATCTTTTTATCCTAGGTTAAACCATCATTGCACTGAAGTCCCCTTTCACCCTTCACATGTACGAACCAAATTTGTACAAAGGGTAGCTCTAGAACTACGTGGACTTGATTCCCATCCTTATGGGATACGTAGGAACGTTCGAGTATCCCGCGAATCCAGTCCCAAGTCTTTTGGGCCTAACCCCAAATTTCACTTTCAGTCCCTTGGCTGAAAAGTCCTCATGAAAACACACACTGTGTATTCATTATTATGGTCCGAACTCTATGACCCTAAACTAAGATCTCTCATATTTTCGTCCTGCATGACGTTACACTGCATTTCAAGAAATACGTATGGCTTGATTCTCATTCTTATGAGATACATAGTGAAGTACAAAATTTCAATTCAGGACCCAGCCACAACATAATTATGGTTATCATTGACCTATGTATCTCTATATACATTAGACAATACCCATATTTATGTGTTATAATCCTAACCTTAAATATTTTAAGATCTTCATAACCCTTCTCATGACTTCTAGTCACAAAAATGTCAAACTTCTGAGAATTCTTTTGCCTGACTATGCAGCATGTGCCCATAGGTGGCCTTGCATAAACAGTCCACATAACAGACTTGTTAGCCAAAAGATACTATTTTATTTAACTATGCAGCCAATGCCCTTAGGTGGCCCTGCATAATTTAACCCCCTAACGGGTTTGTTAAATGATGGTAACTTCATTCTTGGGAAGAATGCCTCTTTTGTCCTTATTTGTCTTAAACGACAGTATGTAGGGATCCGCAAAAAAATAGCCATCCTTAACATATTTGTCCCATATCCTTTTTCATGATCTGAATGTATTCAAGTCTATTGTTTATTCTTCTTCCCTACGTTTGGGTCAGACCTTCGTAGGAGTGATATTCATCCAGTTCTTCAATAATCTTGTCTGAAAATATCTTCTCTATATTCAAGTACCTCTTTCCATACAAAAAACTCTATACTTTAGAAAATTTGAATCTCCATAAACTTTCACTAGCTTTTAGCACTAGGAAAGTAAATTTCTGGGAGTTCTTTTGCCTGACTATGCAGCACGTTCCCATAGGTGGCCTTGCATAAACAGTCCACATAACAGACTTGTTAGCCGAAAGATGCTATTTATTTAACCATGCAGCCAATGCCCTTAGGTGGCCCTGCATATTTCAACCCCCTAACAGGTTTTGTTAAATAATAGAAACTTCATTCTTGGAAACTACTTCTTCTAATGCCTTTTAGATCTTTTTCATAGCATTCCTCAGATTCAAATATTCTTAAGCCATAGTTTACATTTTTTCCCTCATACTTGAGTATGGTAGTATGTTTTCAGATGAACTTTCAAGGAATTGTGTCAATTCTAATCCATTTCGGTCAAAGCTATTTTGACCTTAAACATTAGCCTTTGTATGTCCGACATGCATGACTTTAAACTGCCAAATTTCTTGTTTTTCTTTTCACCTCAGAGTCAAATCCTCTTTTCTCTCTAGATCCAACTCTGAGGGGGGACTTTTGTTGATGCTCCTTTCGTCACAGAATCTAAAAATCGGAAAAGGGGAATATCTGAGCTTAAAGTGATTCAACCTTTGAAGAAAACATCAAAAATTGACAAAGGCATGAAAAAGGATCAATAGCAACTGCACCGCGCAAGTTATATCACTGTCGTACAAGTCCACTTGCGCGACGCCCTTGATCGCGCAAGTGACTTGCGCGACCTAAGTGATAACCGCCCGGTGACCGCCCAGGTTCTTCTCCTGCCTATAAATAGACCCTATGAGCCCCCCATTCGAGAGGATTTTTTTTCCAGAAACTCGGATTGAAGCTCCCAACGCCCAAGTCTCTTCTCAAAGCTTCCAGAACACTTATAAGGTACTTTTTTACCTAGAACGGAAGATCTAAAGAGAAGGAGGAAGGCCTAAGTGTTGAAACTCATCATCACTTGCGCGCCTGAGTGGCCAGCACTTAAGGGAACTGGTCATACTTGTGCGCCGCCTTATTCCTTCAATATAACTTGCGCGTCCCTTTTCTGAGAGAACCTCAAGGGGATTCTAAAGGCTTTAAAAAAAGTCGCTCAAGTATTTTAATACTGGTTGAAAATCGCGCAAGTACCCCACATGTCGCGCGAGTATACTAGCGCGACCAATACTTGTGCGCCCACGCAAGACTTGCGCGCCTTTCAAGACTTGCACGCCCCTACCTTTTTGGGTGCCCATCTTGCCCATTTTACCCCTCTTAAGCCATTTCACTTTTCCTATTCAAGAGTTAGTCTTCAAGATACTCTTCAAAGCCATTTATGGCATGATTTTTTGATTTGTTTTCCTTATTTGAAAGGAATTCTGTGGAATATCTCTCAAAACATAGTGATTTATACATCTTTATGTCACCAAATATTGAGAGTTCATTCATTCAACCTCATCCTTTAAGATGAGAGAATCCTTAACCTGGGTCTCCTTTTAAGGAATAATCCCCAATTATAAGTCCTTTAATCTGGGCATCTTCCTCAAGAGTAAGCCCCAAATTCTTAAAGTTCCCAAATCCGGGCATCCTCCTCAAGAGTAAGCTCCAAGCCTTAATTCCTTAACTTGGGCATCCTCCTCAAGAGTAAGCCCCAAACCTTGATTCCTTAACTTGGGCATCCTCCTCAGGAGTAAGCCCCAAACCTTCATTCCTTAACTTGGGCATCATCCTCAAGAGTAAGCCCCAAACCTTAATTCCTTAACTTGGGAATCCTCCTCAGGAGTAAGCCCCAATCATAATCCTTTAATCTGGGCATCCTTCTTAGGAGTAAGCCCCTAGTCCTCTAAATATGGGAATCCTTCTTAGGAGTAAGCCCCAAGTCCCTTAATTTGGGCGTCCTCCTCAGGAGTAAGTCCCAGTTATAATCTTGGGCTTCCTTTTCAGGAGTAAACCTCAATCATAAGTCCCCTCCTAACGTGGGCATCCTCCTTAGGAGTAATCCCCAAGATTAGAGTATTAAAATCTCCATGAACTACATATACCTTTATGGACCCTGTTCATGGATTTTCTCCCTAAAAGTGAATCCTAAACCTTCATCTATCTGGGCAATCATACATACATAATCCCCAAACCATTTCTTATGATTGCATCTTTCATGGCACAATTGTCTAAGTTTTTACCAATACCTCTTGTTTCTCACACCGAGCATGACTCACGTGATCTTAGAGTGTAAATGTAATTATGACATACTTCTTTGAGCCATCAATCATAAACGCCGTACTCCCTTACTCGAACTACGTGGGTTCTGATTCCTTTCCCAAAACAAAGGATACGTTGGTAGCCCATTTGCGGGTTCGATCCCAACTCTGAAATAATTCATGTCCTTCTGAATGACAATAAACTTCAAGTGCCCCACTGAGTGGCTTTAAAACCAGCCTGGTCATCATAATGACCAAGAGAATTTTATAAATGTTTTGAAGGATGCCATTGGCCAAGAATCTCTAAATAGATACAGATGATTCTCTGTTGATGAAGAACCTCGAATACATATAAAAGATTCTCTAAATTTCTTACATATTTAATCATTGATTGATAAAACTAAAGGAAATCTCACTTTATACTTGGTAATGTAATAAGGATTCACGAACATAACTTAAATCTATAAAGAGAGTCCTGGAGTAGACAATAATTCCCCTCAAAAAGGTGTGATGAGTTCGACCTCCCATCCTCTCGACCAATGCAAATTCCTAAGCCTCATCATTCCACAAGATAATGAGCGCCTACCTTTGGAAAGTAGGTCCAAACGGATGTGGAATCATTGGATGATTCCAGTTCTACTAACAAACCCATTAGAAACCGATCGGAACGTTTGAATCTCCCATCCAGGAGGTCATCCCCGAATTCCAAGCGAAACACTCTTCCTTTATGTGCATTCCCCATTTCACATGAAACAAACCTAAAAAATAACATATTTACTCCCATAAGTCCATTTTTGACACATCCTCAATTATTTGATTCAAACTAGATGTCCCCACAATAAGCCAACATTAGTGATGAACAACAATCCACTAATCCAAAAAACCAACATTCATCCACTATTTATGTCATTTGTTAATTAGTAAGAATGATATTTTTTGTTATAATAATAAATAATAATATTAATTACAAACGATATAGAGGATGAGTTTGGAAAACCCAAAGCATTACCCCTAAAAAATTTATTAAAAAAATAATGCACATTGGGATAAGGGAAAATAAGGATTACAAAAGGAAATAAATGATCCCAAATTCCAAAAAAGAAAAAAATTACCCAAAATATATGACCACCATAGACAAAAAAACATTATATTTCAGAAAAAAAATATTTACTTCTAGAAATGGATATTATAATCAGGTTAAATAATCAGTAGATAGATTATCTTTGAATCATTATTAGAACATAATTAATTATTTCATATACATGAGTATAAAATTTATAAAGGAAACATCATTATTTTATAATATTAAGAAATAATTTTTAAAATATAAAACTAAATTTTAAAAAATAAATAATGTAAATGATAAAAATAACTACATTAAAAAATATCTAAACAATTTACAACATCTGTCAAACTAATCCCTATATAAAAAACACAAAATCTATAGATCTATTATTTTAATGTTTCCTCCCATAACTATTTGTAATCCCTCTATCATGTTGAAGTAAGGGTATCACAAATGCATTATGGTGTATATTCCAAAACTGAGAGGATCATATATTGACCCATTTAACATGATTGTTTGTTATATATTATAAAAATATCATATAGATTTATGTCCAGTTTCTGAAATTATTATTAATATAAATAATAATTTATTTTATGTCACTTACTAACTTAGAAGGGTGCATATTTATAAAGAAATGAATTGAATGTTTTTTATAAATTTGGTAGGGATACTATATGAAATATGTCACCCCTCATTTAGGGAATGTGTTATGTCATTCTTATTAAACAATGTGGCATGATTGTGTTATATTTTAAATACATATACAAGAAAGGTTTAGATATTAACATTTTATTGGTAGGTGTGAAGAGGAAATTCTGTAATTTAAATCTATATGGGAGGAAATGTGGATTTATTCTATAGTTTAGTAGAATGTAGAATAATAAATTATGAACACTATGGTTTAAGCTCTCCCTATAAGAACTATGGTTTATGATTGATTTATTTTTCATCTCGTAAGGTAAAATGAGCTTACTTGGTTTTAAGGACTCTAAGAAAAAAAATTAAAGATCATATTTCAGTATTTAATTGTTCATGGAGGAAAATTATTTAGAAAGTGGTAGAATATTCCATGATATTAGGGTTTGTTCCATCAAAGGGTTTCTTTTTATAATCATCTGTAATGAATAAAAAACTATATTGTTAAATTTCAAAGTTTAAATCCATATGATATGGTATGGAAATCGAAGGAAATATATATAAAATTTAGGACTGATATTGAAATTACAATAAATAGTTCAAATCTAAATAAGTAGGGATAATGCATTTCCTTTTATTTTTTTGTGATGAGGACCAATGTTCAACCATTTAAGATTACCCAACATTGACCAATAATGTTTCATTTAAGGTCATTTAACAAGTTCCAATTTTGTTCCTTTAAGTTCATATAATTATTATTAATTTATATTTTTGTTAAAAGACATGTGAGTATAAATTCACAGTGAAATATTATTAGGAATAACATGGGGTTGGGAATTTCACATGAGCAAAAAAGGAACTACACATTGGTAGATGAACATAGTAAAGGTGTGAGGATTACACTAAGTAGGAATCCTAGTAATATTTACTTATACCAAATAACCAAACTAGTATATATTATTGGGAGTATTTAAATGGTTTCTTGAAGATAAAATATCATTATTATCAAGGAGGTATATAATTGACCATGCCTTGGGGATCCATAGTCAGATGAGGAACACCATAGTGAAGATCTTATAAAAATATGACTATTAACAAAGGGGGTATATGATTGTATAATGTATAAAAATATTTTATTTATAATTATGGAATGAGAATAATATAGGATATAAGTTGGGTGGAACCCTTTTATTGAAGAAATGAATTGAGTGATATATAACCTTCAATGGTTCTAAAGATACATGGATGAAATGAAGGGCGGTCTCTAAGGTTGGTGACTAGGTTGAGAGTAAATAATTTGGTGATAAATGAGGGATAATTGACATTATCTTTTAGGGGATGGAACTAAATGATGTGGAACTATTATGGTTGGAGGGGGAATTCATGTAAACTGTTTTCATACTATGACTAAATAAGTTAATTAGATATGGAGTTGTTATGAACTGAGGGGAGATCATGGAGACTTGAAATTATTTTATTATAATGAGAAGGTAATAAAGAAGTGGAAATGTTTAATATGTTGTTTTCTATTGTAAATATATAAATCATATTAAAACATATATAAGATATTTTTTATAATGTGTGTTACATTTAGTTATAGATTTTGAAAGTGAAAAAAGATGATTAGAGTTATTTTGGATGTTTCTATAGTTGATTATAATAGAAATTTAATTTTTTGAGACTTTTATGGATCAGATTTTTATATTTAGATTTGATGAAAATCAAAAAAGGCATAAAAATTACTGAATGCACAAGGTTTTTATCCAAAAGAGATGAAAATTCATTAAAGTCATGAACCACTTGAGATATGTATGTTTTTTATTTAAAAGATGTGAAGAGTTATAATACATAAAAAAAATACTCTGATACATATGTTTTTATTCAATATATACGTTTTTCATATCTATATATAGAATTTTTTTAATATCATTCGTATATAATTCAATAGGTTTTTACAAGAAATAAATAAAATTTCGATGATACATATGATTTACAGAAGGATTTTTAATATATTATATAAAACACAATGAATTGGAAAATTCATTAGCACAATATGTTATTTGTATATTTTTTAAATATATTATGTGATAAATAATACATTTGGAGACTATATATATTTTATGAGAGTTTTTAACTTTTCTCACTTTTTCAACAATCATGTTTCAAAATCTAATAAAAAGTAGGAATGTATGATTTTATTTTTGTTATTTTAATATTTATAGTTTATGAATTCACCAATATTTAAAAAGGTGATTTTCAAAAGAATTATCCTCAAATAATTAAAATATTAATATAGATTTTTTTTAAAATTAGGCAATGCTGAAGTTGATTTATCATGGTATAAATATCAAATATGGAGTTTGGGATTCAACATGTTGGATAAAAGGGTTCAACCTGGGTAAGTATTTGTGTGGTCCAAACATTAAATTGAGGGGATAAAATAAGTTCTTTACACTATGAATATAAAACATGAGATTTAATTTTGGGACTCTTCAAATAGTGAAATATGGTTCACAATATGAAGAACTTTATTTGTTTAGGAAGTAATATTAAGTTTCAATTTTGTTAAGGAAAATAAGTTAAATGTGCTATAATACATGACATCACACTATGAGTAATCCCTACGTCCACCTTGATAGTACTTCCACTATATAAGAAATATATAGAATAAGGGATGTTGAAGAACAAATTTAGGAACATTTTTTTGGAATTTGAATTTGAAACTAAAATTAAAAAACAAAGTTATTTTTGTGTGAGAAAAAAACAATGATCTTTATTAATTACCATATGTGTGTGGTGAATAGAAAAATAAAAAATATATTTTCATGTGTTTTTTATAGGTGAGAATAATAAATAATATTATTCAACAAATAGAAAAGAAGAAGAAAAATATACTTTTTATCAGGAAATTAGCATAGGAAGAAGAAAAAACAAAAAAACTCTATGTACTCTAATTCGTATGTTTACAATGTTATTGATTTAAAATATATTTAATGTGTCTGTTGATATGGGAGTATTATAAATTGTTTGAATAAATTTTTGTATCCTGAGTAAAGGATAAACCTTTCTTAATTATATTCAATATGAATAAAATTTTAGACTATATGATCTCAAGTGAATCCAGATCATTCTATGGACTAGACACTCATATTTTGAAGTGAACCATGTAAATATTTTATGCCTACTATATGTGTTCATTTCAATTTATGTTATAGACCTCTTATATTCACATTAAAATGTGATAATGTTTTTTTCATGAAGAAACAAATAAATTAACTGCAATCACAGATTCATTCACCCCCTCAGTGATTTCCCATTGATCACGAGGGTCATTTTCAATTAGTATTAAGGAATGGTTCCCTTTAGAGATAATTAGATATTTGAGGTTTTAATATAAATTGTTACTCTGTATTAGGTTTTTTTCATTAATTTTTTCTATATAGAAGAAAAATATTAATTCAATGAAGAAAAATGAGATTCTGACTTTCAATGAAAGAATTTATATATAGAAATATATGATGCTTCAATATTTATTATCAACTTGTTTGGATGTAACAGAGGCTGTAATAGTTGGTATTACCCCCTTGATGTATGTGATGATATTTTAGTAGAAGATATAATGAACTTAGAGAACAATGGATTTTCATGGACTATCATACCATAATTTCCTTCATAGAAGATGTTTCTCATGGTTATGTGGATCAATATTATAAAAGGTATATGAGGTAAGTTAGAAAATATGTGTAGAGGTAATGAAATGGTGATGCAAGATAAACTGTAATTATTTGGTTAAATTTTTAGGACCTAAAAACTATAGAAGATGAAAAAATAGATTTCTTATTCATTAAATTTAATGAAATTTTTATTACTATTAGAGTTTTTAGTGAACATTTGAAGTATATAATGGTTTTTGAGAACATTCTTCACTTTTGGGAAAACAATTTGATATAAAATCTTCAGCAATTAAAAAAATGAATTTGGGACACTTCTTTATAATGTATGATAGAGCATTGTTATTTCATATGAGATGTGGGAGGTAAGTGTCTTAAAAAAGGGTAAAGTAGGGAAAAAATTATTTTGAATCCTTAAGATAATATATTTGTTTGAAAGAATCAATTTAATACGAATAAGATTCTTATTGAGAATGACATTTCAAAGAAAAATCTATCAAAATAATTCCATTCAATTCAAGAAGTATAATTATAAGAAAATGATAGTTCATATGAAAGATATGTCTCGAATGTTTTGGGTATGGTACTATTGGACATTTTGTTTCAAACTGTCCAAATTTTAAAGAGGAAATAGTTTTTTAAGATGAGGATGATTGGTAAAAGATATATTTTAAGAATAAAAAAATCTAATAAATAATAGTTTTCATCAAAAGGTAAGGTTAATAATTTATATGTATATATAAAAAGAAATTTTTATTCAAATTTTGATGATTAAGGGAGTATTGATATTGATTAGGAAGTTGAAAACTTAGCAATGTTAATGAAAAACTACTAATTTATCAAGTTAATTTGTAATAATTTATAACTAATGAATGTGTTGATGTTGTAAATAAATAAGACTCATAGATGTATTTTATCTTGAATAAAGAACATAAGTAATTTATTTTAATGATATCAAAGTTGGATAAGTTGATAAAAAATTCAAATAAATATAATCAATCTTCAAGAAAAAAAATACATTTATCATTTTGTAAAATAGTCAAGGATAATAAAGGATATTAATGACTTGGAAAGTATCTAATAAAAAATGAATTAGAAAAGTTGCATAGAATAATGGTTTAAAATGAAGAAGGTGGAGATTTAGATAGTACAATTAAATTTGAACAAAACAAAAAGGGAATTGGACATGTATAAACTCAAATTTTAGAATTTAATTCAAGAAGTTGGTGCACATCGAAAGAAGAAGGATATTAAAGACATTGAATATTCATAGAATGACCACACTCAATTTAAAAAGTAAAATAACACTCAAAGGGTGATAAAAATTATTTATGTGCTGGTAGAAGGTTTAAGTTGAAGTCACGGGTGGAGAAAATCATGTTGGTGGAAAAAAAATATTCTCAGCAAATTGAAAATTCTGGGAACATTGAATTGAAGATAAAAATTTATAAAAATGGTTATTCAAAAGAGGGAATAAATAAGTTCAGATAAAAAAAATAAAGTATTGGGATTTTATAAAAAAATAATAAAAAAGGGTTCCATAATTCCTGATGAAAATACTGAAAAAACATGTGTCAACATCTGGGAATCGATCTATTTTCAATGCTAAATATGAATTTTATTGAAATTTTCCGAATTATGGAGGATTTAGACACATGATAAAGTTTTTATTGTTTAATTACTAATATTATTATGAAATTAGAATGGTTGGGATGAAATTTTATAGGGCGATTCAACCCACTTAAAAGAGTATAGTTAAGAAAATAACTGAAAATTATAAACTATAGGTTGAGAATATATTTCCACAATTAGAAGTTTTTTGTGGAAGATATGAATAGAAAAGTCACTTTTTAGATGATTTTATCAAAATCCTGTAATCCCAATTGAGTATAAATTGTATCACTCAAAAGTCTTAGAATAAGAATGGAAATAAGAATGAAAAGAATTTTATTGATGATGTTTCAATTAAAAAATCTAAAATGAAATACCCATGAATTCTATAAAGTGTATTATATTCTTATATGATATAATATTTAAATCTTTTTAATTATGTTAAAAAGTGTATGGAAGGATTTATGACCAATGTAAATTATTGGCCCCATAAAATAAAAGGAGTTAGATTAGGAATTATAATAAAGGACATGTTAATGTTAAAGAGAAAATTTTATGTTCATGGATAGAAAAGAAATCTATTAAGTGTTTCTAAACTATGTGATGAAGGAGGTAAAGTTTTTTTTAAGAAGTACATGCACATAGTTAAGAGTTTTAAATGTGGATGTGTATTAATAAAATTATAACTAATGAGTGGAAACAAATTCCATATCATTGGTGATGAAAATTAACTTTACATATAATTAAAATAAGAGAAGAAATTATAGTATCAATGGATTGGTCATGTTGAACAATAGAAAATGAGAAATCTTGCCTAATCAAATCATTTTTTTGATGTACTTATGGGTACGTTCCCAGTCAGGATAATTATATCACTGAGAGGGGGAGGGGATGAATCAGTGATATTTTTTTATATATTTCCTTAGAAAATGAAACAACCTTTTAATCCTATTAAATATTACATTCCCTTCAGAAAAAAATTCAAACACACATCTATAGTAACAAAATAATTTTCAAGATTCACAATTGAATAAGAATTGATATGGCCTTGGTATGGTTTGGAAATGATCTAATACCACACAATCCACTAGAAAATAATCCTTTTATATGGAATACAATGAGTGTGATATGACCTTCAGTCATGTAGGACTGTGAAAAAAATCATATAGTGTGTGTGCTATTTCTAGTAAAAATGATGTAATACAAAGATTTTATATCAGAAAATGATATGATAGTACATTATCATCTTTAAATTATATAAACAGTCAAATAAATTCTTCACATTATTTCCTAGAAGCTGTTAAGAACTCCCAGGAATATTTTATTAATCTCAGTCTAATTTCAGAGTATGATTCTTCTCAGCTTGATTGTTCCCAGTCTGATTTCTCAATATGATAATATTTCTCTACCCAATGCCGTTGAAGAAATATTTAACACTTTCTACTTATTTACTGAAATTCCAATATGATAGTCCTACACAATACGATAATATGATGAGTATGATAATCATCTTAATATAATGACCAAATATATATGTCGTAATCTTGTATCATATCCTTTCTCTTCTATCCGACATGAATTCATCATGAAAAAAAATTAAAACCACTTCCACTCTCTATAATTTCATCAGCACTCCTCCTTCTCTCTGTATTTCATGAAAAGTAAATTATTTTGAAAATTGCAATGTTATTTTTCCTTTTTTACTCAAACCAAATGTTCTTTGGGTGGGATTCTTGAAAACATTCATGCTCAACAAAATTACTCGAATTTTTATATTTCCTTGAATTTTGGATGCGTCTTGAATTATTCAACTCTTCTCATTTCTTCTTGATACTTCTCAAATATTCAAAAAATGTTAGGTCTCTATTGTATTTCATCAAAAATACTAGTTTGATTCCAATTTCCCATTTGGATTTTCACAAAATGACATCTTTATTGTGATGCTCTATACCAGGTGCATAGATGAAGAAATATACACTATTCTGATTTCCCAATAAAATTTCTACATTACGATGATTTATACCAACAAATCAAAATAAATATATTATTCTAAATTCAAGATCCCCATTTAAAAACACATCAAAAAATATATAAGTAAGATTGTTCTTCTTAAATGCATTCATCGGTTACAAATAAATCTTCCCTTGATGGTTACAATGACATACTAAATATGATTGACCGATGTGAGTAGGTTCAATAGGTTCAAATTTAGTAACATAATTCTCTTATAAATATGATACTAATGAATTTTCTACATGAAAATTCATGCTTTTTTGAAGACGATAGTATACCGAATACGATGGATATGTATTTGAAAACTTCAACTTCAAAAAATTCATTCACAAACTTCTTCTCGCATCATAACATCCTTTATGACTTTGAATACATTGAAGATCTACTTTAGAATTAATCAAATTTACATGGAATGTATTGCAAAATTCCATACTTACCAATATCTTCTTACTTTAACGAGTAAGTATTATAACTTCCTAGTCTTCCAGCCCCACCTTTCTTTCCAGATCATCTAAAATAGGATTGACCTAAATATAATTGTCCTGAAAATGATTAGCATGATTATAATTAGAATAAATATGATTAGGAGAAACTCTTTCACTTCCCCTTTCATTCATCAAGCTTGAATCATATGTTTTATATAATAATTATGATTTATGAGAACAAAAAAAATCAAAAAAGTATTTGTTTTTGTTTAAATTATATCCATGTAGACTCAGAATCGCCTCCATTATGATCTCATCATCTAGTTCAGACTCGTGGTGAGTTCAATTATGATTTTTATCTAGAAAGCAACTTCCCAATATAACGAAATTTCCAAACAGTTGTGAGTTAGATTTTCTTTAATATTGTGGTTAGTACAATTTTCCCAAAAAAAATTAAGTGAGGGTATTTATTTTCTTTATTAAATTTCTTTCCAACAACTTCATTAGGAAAAAAAGATAACACCTGAATATGATCAACCTTATTTACTTAGTCCTAACAATCTCCAACTTTGGATTTTGTTTTCAAACAAGATTAATAAATCATTAAACATTATATCCTTAATATATCTATTACTTTTCAAAAATTCTAAGTCTATGTGTCCTAAATAAATGTAGAAAAAAAGAATTATTCAAAGAAAAAACTTGTTGTCCAAAGGTAGTAGTCACAAAACCTCTTTAACTTTTCTTCACAACATTCTTCGTCAGCTCTATCCACTTAATCAACTTCACTGGAATAATTGTTTTTTGTTTCCTACAACCACACCAACAAACGGTTAGAATAATTTACACACATACAATTATGGATTCACATATTACCCACAACCCCCCCCCCCCAATTTACATGCTTCTACAAAGATAGATTTATGAAAAAATTACCCCCTTTAAAAAACAATCTATAGGAAAGATGATATAGGGGACAAAAAAATACCTAAACCTTGATGATAAAGTGGTTGGAAACCCATATTCAACCTGAATTTATTAAAAGGATCATTTGGTAATGGTTTTGTTAAAATGTGAGGAACTTGTTTGGATGTTAGAATATATTCCAGATTCAATTCATTCTTCTCCACGTGATGTTTGATAAATGGATATTTGATATGAATATGTTTTAAACTAAATTATTGAAAAATATTTTTGGAGAGATTGATTTCACTTGGATTATCACAACCCATGAGAAAGGGTAACTTTACTTTAATAAGTAGATCTTCTATCTAAGTCTTCATCCACATAAGTCAGGCACCGACTTGAGTAGCGGAAACATACTCACCCTCAACCGTATTGAGAGTTACTGAATTTTGTTTCGTTGTATACTAACAAAGACAAATTTCCACAGAAAGAAAACCCCACCTAATGTGGATATTCTATAATCAACATTTCCTTCCCAATTAGTATCTGAATACATAAAAAAATCAATTCTTGTTGAGCTATTATATCTAATTGTGATTTTTTTTTGTTCCTTTGAGGTTTATAAGAATTATTTTTCTTGTAAGTAATTTTTATTATTTATATTCACTATGATATATTGAACATAAGCTAAACACATAATAAATGTCGGGTCTTGAGGAAGTCAAATAAAAAAAACTTCTAATAATCTTCAAAAAAAATATCTGATTAACTTTTGTGTCTTATTTATCTATAGAAAGCTTTTTTCGTGCTTAAATCAGTGTGGAAAAAATTTGTTTTTATATAAAAACCTTTTAAGATGTTACTAAGCATAATTTTATGGAGAAATACAAATGTTTTTTCTCTTTTTTTGAATTTTTAACTGAAGAAAGTATTTGATTCCCCCAAACATGGACATCTTAATCAACATTTTCATTTCTTTAGAAAATCATTCACTATATCATTCATCATTACCACAAAATATAATGTCAAAAACATAAAAAATTATGATAAGGGAATAATCAATAATATATTTTATGTGAAGCTTACTATCAACTATTCCTTTCTTAACATTCAACATCCTTAAGTATACAATTTGGAATACCATTCCCTCAGATCTTATTTCTGCCCACAAAAGTCATTATTCAAAATTTATACATAACTTTCATCTTTTACAACAACAAATCCACAAGGTTTTTCAATGTAATATTCCTCATCAATATCCCCATTGATAAATTCATATGTTGGATCCATTTGAATGATTTTGAAACTTCATTGTGTAGAAATAGTAATAGAAATTATGACAGTTTCTAATCATGCAACTCGAAGAAGATTCATAAACATCAACACCTTTAATTTTTGTGTAACCATTACATAATAATCTAGCCTTTTATTATCACATTACATTATTCATTCAGCTTGTTCCAAAAAACAACTTTTTACCTATAATATTTTTTATTTGGATTTAATATGAGTTCCCATATATCATTCTTTTATATTTGATACATCTCTTTATTCATGGATTGAACTCGTTCAGGATACTAAAAATATTCTTTCACATAAGTCAGCGAACATTTTTAATACAAGTATGTGTAATG
Organism: Viscum album; assembly: GCA_963277665.1. Lineage (NCBI taxonomy): Eukaryota > Viridiplantae > Streptophyta > Magnoliopsida > Santalales > Viscaceae > Viscum > Viscum album. Next base: position 1,892,287,501 of record OY728135.1, read on the forward strand.
TCATTTGTTATTCTTCAGGTTTGAACCATTTGAGGTTTCTCTCCAATAATATTCGGAGCATTCACATACTTCCACAACCTAGGATGATATTTTCGACATTCATCCTCATCACTAGAAATATTTTTGTCTGATTCTACTTTTTCTTGAGTAGGATTACAATTACATGTATCCTTATAAAAAAAAATTAATAAAAATTTTATATTCATGTTCAACATACTTATCTACATGACCATATTTGTAATTCCTATGTTTTTAATAACTTTAACATCAAAAAAAACAAAAAATATTACCATTTACTTTTGATAAATATATATACTCTTCTTTATAGAGCATATTTAAAAAAATCATTCTTCACTTTTCTGCTCAATCGTTCAAAGGCTTCCACCTTTAGTATTTATAATGCATGGAATCCCAAAAACACTTAGGTTCTTTAAGTTTGGATATTAATAATAAAAAAAATAATATGGAGTAATATGTGATTTTTTTATAATAGAATCATTGGTTTTGAATATAATCAATTGTACTCACAGCTTGCCTCCAATAGTGATGAGAACGACCATGTTTAAGTAACACAGTTCTCCCCATTTCCACCAAACATCTAATTCTTCCTCCAACAAAATTATTTTTTTAGGAATTTATGAAGAACTATAGTCATGAATAATTAAATTTTCCAAAAGATAGATTACTAATTATTCATTATTATACTCACCACCATTATTTGTTCTCAACTTCTTCACTGAATAATCGTATTATTTCTCCTCTTTCCTCTTGAACCTTTTAAACATTTTTAGAGAATCTTATTTATGTTTCATATACATGACACAAGTAATGTGAGAAAAATCGTCAATAAATGTGATGAATTAATTATCCCCATTGGTTTATTTTTTTCTAATCGGCCCACATATATTTGAATAAATAATTTCCACGAGTTGTTTTGAAGAAATTTCAACATTATTGTGCACAAAATTTGTTATATTTTCTTTCTAAATAATAGTGGAACGCAAATATATTAGAAAATCATGAATTCCTCGAACACTATGTCAAATTGATAACATTGTCATGTTTCTTTTACACATGTGTCCTAGCCTTTAATGCTAAAATTCATTTTCCTCATACATTCTCATGTAACAATAGTTTTGTATTTAACATACATGAAATATGTTTCATTTCATACACTGGCCTCTTGTAAGTATCTTTCCATCTTCCTCAATTTTAAAAAAACCATGTATTTCTTAAAGATAACTTTTTTACTCTCATAAAAATGTTTTTAATCAATTAGATGGTTGTGTTTTATCCCATAAACATTTAAATCTTTCTTGATTTTTATCTTTTATTTCCTAATGATGGCTGATCCAACTCCTTTTATTGTTAAGGTATCATCATTTCCAAATTCCATGATTCATTCTTTAAATTATTTCGAATTCATCAACAACATTAAATCTCATTTAATATTTTAAGAACACCCATTATCAATAATTCATGGTCGTTCTCCTTCTAGAGCTTTCAGAGTAGTTTTAAAAACAAGTGCCTTTCCTTCTTCATTTTCATTCATCACTTTTGGTTTTTGAGAATTTATAAAAAACTTTTGTTATGCCTATCAAAAACAATACATCCTTTTTTAAGGTGTCTAGGGTGTTCACATCCTTAAAAATGGTTTCCAATAGTGGGAACATATTTCCAACTTTCACAATGACCATCTCAAATTTCTTACAAACATTCTTCTCAGACTTCTTCTTTTGAGAAGATTAACTCCCACTCAGTCTTTTCCTTCCATAGCCTAAGGAATAATAGAATTGTTTTTGGTTAAACTAACAAACAATTTCTATATTTACAAATCCACCAAAATACTATCATAATCCATAGAAAGAGTATTTTCTTTTGAAATTTCCATACTAACTGAAGTTGTGAACATGTTTCTTAGAAATATTCTAGTATTTATTATATAAACCACAAACATTTCTGTTATCAATCAGAATATTATTTTTTTTCTCTTATCTATATAAAAAGCATAAGTACTAGAATTATTTATGTATTTATCATGTTTATAAACATTTGTGGATTTCATATTTTGAGATACTTTAGAATTATCAACCGTGTTTGTCTGGGCCACAAACATAACTTTAACAAATATTTTTTAATAAACACTTCCAACATTATTCTCAAACTATAAAGGTAAATTTTTTTGGCCCCTCATAGGTTTCTCCTTACAAGAAATTTTACTAACTTTAGAGGTACAATTTTTGAAAAATACATTTATCTCTTCATCTTTAGAATGTTTTTGTTGGACAATTTAAAACTCTTCTTCTTTTTTATTAATCATAAATTCTATATGTTCATTAAGATTATTTTCTTCTTCAAGAGGTTTATTTAAGTCCCTATTTTATTTAACCAGCTTAGAATTATAATCCGAAGGATCTTTTGGGTTTTTTATGAGGAAATTTCAATTTTCAACGTCAAAATTTCTTTCTCTTTCTTTCTGATAATTCTCATTCGTTCTTTAAATTCATCATTCAGATGATATTCTAATCAAGTCTCTTCTTCTTCAAACTACTGCTTTAGAGTTCATCATCATTCACATTTTAAATAAATTTATTCTCACAGACATATTCATCGTTTTTTTATAATTTAACACCATTGAATTCTAATTATTCATTTTTAGATAAGAAAATTCTTCTTTTTGATTTGATGAAATTTTTATCTTTCACTCTTTAAAAATATTTATCTTTGTCACCATATTTTATTTATGATGTTCTTGGAATTATTTATACTTCATCACTACCATCTTCTTTATTTCTATGAGGAAAATTAGTCAAAAATTTCCAAAAGACTCCACATTAAAATAATTATAATTGAATTTTAAATTTCTTTTTACCTAAAACTGTTCTCACATTTTTAGAATACAAGGATAAAAGATCATCATAATTTTTTTACATAACTTATTTTCAAAATCAGAATCATTGGCTTTGACTTCAATAATAATTTTTTTGACTTCTCTTTGTTAGAAGACTTGAAATACATTTCTCTATCATCTTTTGTTTGAATTTTCATATCATTCTCCCTTTACATGTCATAAGTGATGAGATTTCTATTCAAATTATCTAGAGATAATGTTTCGAGAAATATATGTTACAATGATAAATTTTAACATTAAACTTGTTTGAAAGGATTATCAAAATATTTTCAACAACTATAGAATATTAGAACTTTTCTCCAATACATCTGATAGTGATGAAAATATCATATACCCTGGTAAAGAAGTCCCCAAAAGATTCATTCTCACCAATTTTTTAATCTTCATACTTCAACCTCTAGATTTTTAATTATTCCTTATTCACTTTTGTATTTCATTCGTATACATTTTTCATCACATTCCACATACCTTTGGCTATAGAAAAACATTTCACACTTATAAATTCACTTTCAAGAAGTGATGATAGTAAATCATTCTTATCCCTTCATTCATTATCAAGATTCTTCTTATCAATAGATGTAAGGGAATCATTTAAAATAATAGGAGGCAATCCATCTCCTACAGCTTCAAGAACATCGTAACCAATAGATATAAGATAAGACCATATTATATATTTCCACATATAAATGTTCATTCCATAATAGACTGGGATAACTTTACTGTTCACAATGTTATAATTCTCCATCAACTTCTCTTCAAAACATCAGTAAAGAAAAATGAATGGAACCTTGGATTTAATATCAGATGTATGTTCCCAGTCAGGATAATTGTATCACCGAGAGGGGGAGGGGTGAATTAGTGATATATTCTATTACATGTTTCTATAGAAAATGAAACAACATCCACATCCTTCTAAAGATTACATTCCCTACTCAAAAAAAATTCAAACACATATCCACATGAACACATGAATTTACCAGGTTCATTATTCAATAAGAATAGGTAAGTCCTGGATATATTTTGGAAATGATCCAATTATACACAATAAAAATGAAAATAATATTTTCAGGAGTAAAAAGATTATGATATTCCATTTCATCGTGGCATAACTATGTACAAAATATATTAGTGCATGTGATCCTTATAGAATAATGGATGTAAAATAATGTTTTTGTAAGAAAACGTGTTACATTTCCTCTTTATCAAATTTCCCAAATATAATAATTCATAGTAGTTAATCACTTTATTACCTAGAAGCTGGTAAGAACTTCTTGTACATTTCTATAAAAATAATTCTGATTATTCTCAGTCTGATTATTCCCATTCTGATTGCTCAATATGATATTATATCTCGGAATAACACAATTGAGACAATTCTGAATAATTTTTTCTTCAGTTTAGAGATTCCAATAAGACAATCCTACCCAATATGAAAACCAAATAAATACAATAATTATATAAATATTATGATTAGATGAATTTGTTGCAATCATTTATCTTCATCTTTCTTTTATGTCTGACATGACCTTTTTAAGAAAAACAATCTGGAAACCACTTATTCACTATAGAATTTCTTGAGGGATCCCCTTTCTATCCACCTATCATGAATAATACATCAGTCTGAAAATTTCAATATAATTTTCACCTTTTATACACACCACAATTTTGGTTTGTGTAGGATTATTGAAAACAATCTCACTCAACCAAATTATGAGAATTTCCATGTTTCTTTGAATTTTTTTGGAATATTCACATTGTCACCTCCTCTTGTTTGTTATCGATCCTTCTCAACTTTTTTTAAAAAAAATCAATTATCTTATGACTTTCTTCACAAAAACCTATCTTATTTTAATTTACTGTTACTATTTTCTCATAGCAATATCTTTATTACGATTCTCTGTACCCATTGTATATTTGAAGAAATAGAAAATATTCTGATTTCCATATTTGATTTTTTTTAATTACGATACTCTATACCAATAGATGAAAACAAAAATCTTCTGTAAAGACCCAGATTTTTTCATGTAATTATTTTAAATATATAGAAATATTAGGAGTCCATTAAAATTTATGGCGCGTGATTCTGAGACCCAGTGTTCTTGGAATTAATTAGAGAACTTTTTCCTGGTACGTTTAGTGAATGCAAGAGTTGAGTTTTGTTACATTTGAACTGATGCTCAGAATTGAAATCTGAGGACACCGTTGAACTTGTAGCACTGATATTTTCTTAAGGAGACCTTCACCTCGAACTCAGTAGGTCAATGGTGGAAGATAGTTTTTTTGGATTTTCATTGGGGCAGAAAAATAAAATAAATAACTTTTTATTTTTCTTTCTTGAAACCTCAATTTGGAATTTTAGGGGTGGGGACCACCTGAAGTCCCCAATAATGGGAGGAAACCCTTAGAATTCCCCCAATAAATTTAATTAATAAAACTAAATCAATTAAATTTGTATCCTCACCTCTCATGTTGGGGGATTGTTGGCAGAGAGGAGAATTGGGAGAGCCTTTGGAAGAGAATCCTCCAGTAGAGAACCTCCTTCAATGAAGAACAAACCTCCGATGAGGATGACACATGAGCTCAGATCAAGAGTGTGTTTCCGAAGTGATGAACATTGACATATTCATCTTCTTCCTTGCACCAACTCCAACGAGAAAATGAGGTAGGGGGTTTATTTTGAGATATGATAATTATATTTTTGTTGATAATTCATATTCTCAATTCTCCATGATGATGGCCAAACAAACACAGCCATCAATCCACCAAAATACCATGATCTTTTTTATTTTTTCATTATGCATTATTCGTGCGTTCTTCAATGAAAAATAATTAAACACGCTAAAAACACAATGTTTTGTTGAGCACGACATATGGATGCGGAGATATCGACATGGGGATCTTGAATATGCGATCCCCATATTATTTTTGAGCATAGAATAGAGCTGCGGTGACCTACGAAAGTGGAGGGTGGCCGGCAACAGGATGGTCGTGGTTCAAGCAGGCGGTAGAGGAGGATGGCGGCCAGCACACCAGCCTGCTATGTGGAACCAAGGCACCATGTGTCTGCGCCGCAAGTAGTAGAGGAAGTCGTGACCCGTCGGCCACATTGGAGAAGGGTTCAGTGACCAACACACCGACTGGCTGTGTGGAGGCACGACAGTGTATGTCTACACCGTTGGTAGAGGAGAGGGACGCGACTGCTTAGCCGTAGTGGTTCACCCTGAGGGCAGTCGGCACCTGGCCGGCCACGGGAGGACAGTGGCGCTATTTCGCCATTGGGAGGAGAGCTGGTCAGTCTTCCTGTCAGTCATTTCATGTCACGAGGGAATACTCTGGTGGGTCCCACAATCCAGTAGGCGGCGCCACTTGAGGATGTCGGGTTGGCCGAAGCCGAATGGTCCGATGGACTATTTGGAATACCGGGGGGTGCCTCCCCTGGTGCGGATAGTGTGGGGCCCGCCACGACATACCACACCCAGCTGAGCGGACCGTACCCAGCTGGGCAGACCACACCCAGCCGAGTGGGCCGTGACAAATGGGCCACACCACCCCCTTTGTGGTCTGGACCCAAACCGGGTCGGGTCAGCCCAGCCGGGTTGGACCGGACCCGGGCCCATCTAGACCAAGATACACCATTTTGGCCATATCTTGAGAACCGTGTGTCCATTTGATGAACCATCTACGTCACTCGGATCCTTAGATCCAGATGGACGTTTTGGTGTACTCTACTATAGTTTTGGATAATGTTGGAGTATGACCGGGTTGGATCGAACCCGAATCCAACCGAGCCCTCGGAACTGAAACGATAATAACTTACAGACCGCGCGTCCAATTGACACACCGTCTATTGAGTTGGGACCCTTATGATGTGGTGGTCCTTTGAGATACTTATTCATGGGAATTCGTGGATTTTGAAGTATTGACTGATGGATTGGGGAGTTAATCCTCCAAGAATCGAGCATGCTAAGTTTCGGAACCATGTGGTTGGTTGTACATGATGAATCTCTAGATCATGTGTGGGTCATCTTTAGATCCTGTGTGGGTCTGTGATCAGAAATTCTGTGTGGGTTAGAATATGCCAATCCCGTGTGGTTCATCTCCAGATCCTATGTAGGTCATTTTCAGATCCCATGTGGGTCATCTTTGATCCTGTATGGGTCAGCCGTAGATCTTCTCGACGATGTAAGACAATATTGCAATACAGTTAATCACCAATACTTTTATACATATTTTATACATGGTGTGAGATGTGGCTTTACCTTTGTGGTACACTTCTGTGTGGTGATACCATTGTGGCATTCTTCTGTGTGGCCTTACCTTTGTGGCACTTTCCTTCGTGGTGTTACATGTGTTGTACTTCTATCTTTGTGGTGTTACTTGTGTGGTACTTCAACCTTCGTGTTTTTAACTTTTTGGTATTCTTCCCTCATGTGTGAGATGAGTATATATTTACAAAATAGTTATATGTATTGGAATATACCTAAGTAGTGTTGATGACTATTTCTTTATGATTTAATATTGAGGACTTTATTTGTGGTTTATCCTTTGTGGATTCTGGGGGACCTTCGGGGATATCAGGGTCCCTACTAAGTATTGTTATACTCACCCCTGAACGGGCTACGTCCGCACCTTGTTGTGTCTTGTGCAGAGGACATACAACATTAATCGAGGCTGATGGTTGTAGGAATGGAGGCTTCTCGGAGGTGGACTATTAGACGAGACGTACCACAGAGACGACCATATGAGAGTTGTACCTGCCCTTCATGTATGATCCTTGGCAGGTGTTCAGAGTAGTTTTTTCTAGATTTACTTGTACTTTCCAGTTAGGCTTGTATTATGGCCCCTTAACTTACTATACATACCCTTTTTACTATATAGATTACTTGGTGTTTGTGTCCTGTTGTGTGCTTGATTTTTGCGAGTTTATAGGTTTAAAGGCAATGCCTTCCTAGTTTTAGAGATATACCATTCTGGTGCTAGTCCCCAGCCCCATGCCTATGGAAGGCGGGCAAGGGGTAGTCAGAACACGGGCCCCAGGGGATAGGTCGTGACAAAATGGTATCATAGGAGTCAGTTTATCGAAGAACTTGGACTCAGATCTTTTAATAGGCAATAGTGTTATGTGTTATGATTGTGGTTTTCAGTTTGGGGAATCCAGTGTTGGTGTGGCAGCCGACGTATCCATACACCAGGACCCTGACATCTGATTTTTGACCGAGTGCACAAAAACATTGATTTCATGTGTGTTTTTGTAATGTTTTATTTGAGATCAATTTGATTCAGCTCACCATGTATAACATAATGACCATGGAACACCTATTTATTTTCAGGATTCCTCCACGCAGACAGCCAAAAAGGGTTCCAATTAGAGTACATGATGATAGCCCACCAAGCGATGAGGGTTCGGTGTAGGTCCCCCTATTGGCAGCTGTACCATTGGGTGATGTACTAGCAGCACCACTACCCGTTGGGAAGTTGATGCCACTAGCCCCATAAACAGATGGTGCACACCACTTGAGTGTGTTGCATGAGTTTCAGTACCAGAGGCCATCAAGGTTTTGTGGCGGGACAGATCCATAAGTGGATAAGGACTGGTTGGAGGTTGTGGTTAGATTTTTTCAACTGGTAGGGACACCAGGTGATCTCATGGTGATCCTTGACACCCATCTTCTTCTGGATGCAGTGGGAAGATGGTGGATCTTGCGGCTCCAGGTTCACGACAAGGTCACTCCCATCTGGGTGGAATTCGAGACCCTTTTTAGGGAAGAGTTCATCCCAGCGACATTACGCTCTGTGCATATACATGAGCTTCTCCACTTGAAGCAGGGTAGCATAAATGTGGCTTTGTATTCATCGAGTTTAACTGAACTTTCATTCTACTCCACTTACATAGTTTATAACCCTTTCTTCAGGGACAAGACCTTTGAGCAAGTGCTCAGATGGGAGATTAGAACTTTTATGGTTTCTATCAGCATCCCGACGTAGGTGGGGCTGTTAGAGCAAGCACTCTTAGTGGATAGTTTCATTACTGAGTTGTCAACAGTAGAGAGACCCACCACTCGACGTCACGTAGTGAAGTAATCTATAGCTATTAGTAGACAGATGACACCAAGGTTCAAGAGAACCAGAACTACATGTGGATGGATGCAGGACACATGGTCAATTGTGCAAGGCTCTAGAGACTGTGCATGACAAGCGAGGAGTAGGCGTGTTACTTGTGCAGCGGGTAGGATCACATGGATCGCAACTTCCCAACCCAACGTACGGAAGATCAAGTGACGGTAAAAGGACCGCCAAGGTAGAGGTGGAGGTTTGATCAAGGAGGTCTGCAGGTAGGAGGTGGATGTGGAAGAGGATCTTTCCATGCAGCAGGCGGTTGGCGGCAATAAGAGGTACTACCGCCACCACCACCAGGTGGTCCACCCCAACCACAGGGAGTGGTTGGGAAGATAAGAGCTCAGCTCCAGGTAGCTGAGGCCTATAAACACGCCACTTTGGAGATTATTCGAGGTACGATCTGTGTCTACTCCACCTTTTTTGTAGTACTTATTGACACAGGTTCCAGTCACTTTTTTTTCCATGTCCTTCGTTCGGATCTCAGAGATTCTGGTGGATCCATTGGCTTGATCCTTACAGCTAGAGATTCATACGGGAGAGGATTCGATGATTACACACTGTTTTCGGTAGTGGGATCTTACTTTATGAAATGAGATCTTCAGCTGGGATATTATATTAGAAGCGTTGAGGACTTATGATGTCAACTTGGGTATGGATTGGTTATCTATAGTCCATGCTCAGATCGAATATATTAGGCAAAAAGTGGGGTGTGTCCGTAAGGATAGGACCAGGTTTTCCTTCACCGGTGAGAAGGGAACCTTCGCAGCACTTGACAGAATTACTCAGATGAGGGTTCAGCGATCACACATCAGTTTTTTAGCCTTACCCTTTGGGTAGTTGATGTTGAGAGTCTGAGATATCCTATTGGTGGACCAGTACGCTAATGATTTCCCTAATGATGTTCCAGGTATACGTCCTCACAGAGAGGTGGACTTATATCGGCTTGTACCCTATAAAAACACTGATATCTACACCATCATATCAGATGTCTCTTGTGGATATTTGGGAGAGGCGAGTATAGATGGAGGACTTCCAGAGAAAGGGGTTCATTAGGCCCAGTGTTTCACCTTGGGTTTCCCATATTGTTTTTGTCAAGAAGGAAGATTGGAGTTTGAGACAATGTGCGTATTATCAGTGCCTAAACCAGGTGATCGTGAAGAAAAAGTACCCACTCATGAGGATTGAAGATCTCTTTGATCAACTGAAGGGAGCATGGTGGTTTTGGACGATAGACCTCAGATCAGGATTTCAAAAGCTCAGGGTGCGAGATGAGGATGTGTAGAAGACGACATTCAGATGTTGGTATGACCACTATGTGTTATTGTTTATTCCATTAGGTGTGACCAATGATACAACAGTGTTCATGGGACTCATTAATAGGATCTTCCAGCCATACCCCAATTTCTTTGTGGTAGTCTTCATCGACAACATCCTAATATAATAAGCTACGAAGGAGGAACATGTCTGTCATCTGCAGATAGTTCTGGACACACTTAGAGAAATCCAGATTTATAGTATGCTCTCGAATTGATAGTTCTGGATATGAGAGGTCCACTTTCTGGGACACATCATCTCGAAGGTTGGATTTTTGGTGGATCCAGTCAAGATTGAGGTTGTGCTTTCTTGGGAGCCACCCAGGAGTGTGATGGAGGTGCAGAGTTTCTTGGGTTTGAATATTTACTATCGGAGGTTTGTGCTTGACTTTTCCAGAGTTGTGTCACCCTTATCAGTATTGAAAAAGAAGGGGAAACCCTTTGTGTCATCGGAAATATTCCAACGGGGTTTCTATGAGCTGAGTTAGAGACTAACGAGTGCCCCTATCTTGAGGCTATTAGATGAGGGTATTGGGTGCATAGTCTACTGCGACACATCAGGAACCAGTCTATGATGTGTCCAGATTTCGGAATGAGCAGTGACCGTGTATGTTTCTCGACATTTGAGACAACATTAGAAGAACTAATCTACCTAGGACCTAGATTTATCTGTAGTGGTCTTCGCCTAGAAGATGTGGTGACATTACTTGTCAGGCGAATGTTTTATAGTTCACTCTGATCACATGAGTCTCGGGAATATCTTCTCTCAGAAGGACCTGAACATGAGACAATGGAATTGGCTTGAGTTCCCCCAATGACATTGACTTCAAGATATTCTATACTCCTAAAAAGTGGAATGTAGTAGTAGATGCACTCAGTAGGAAATCTGGTATACAATTGCTGAGTGGGGTGATGAAGTAGCTAGCCGATTTTCAGATATCCTATATTGATCGAGATGGAGAAGCTTATCTTCAGTCTTTGATAGTCACTCCCCCACTACTTCAGTGTGTTAGGGAGGCACATCTTGGATACACTAACTGCGAGGCTCGACATTCATAGATATCCACAGAACATACACCTAACTAAGTTTCTAATGGTGGGGAGCATGTCATCCTCTTTCGAGGCTGTACTAAGGTACCTATGGTGCTACGAGAGGAAGTGTCGAGGGAGTTCCATACATCCCATCTAGAAGTACATCCAAGATTGGAGAAGTTGTACCAGAACCATCAGTGTCTATACCAGTGGCCGGGAATGAAGAAAGAAGTGGGTGAGTATCAGGTTCTAGCCGACTTAGTTTGGTAACTAGAGGTTCCAGAGTGGAAGTGGGATGCAATTTCTATGGACTTTGTGGTAGGAATTCCACACCCCTAGGGGTCATGACTCAATCTGGGTGATCATTGACCAACTCACCAAGTCGGCACACTTCCTAATTATCAGAGAGTATGGACCAGTGGAGGGATTGGGACACCTCTATGTGCATGAGATTTTGCGGCTCAATGGGGTGCCATCTATGATTGTCACAGACCATGATGCACATTTTACATCCCAGCTATGGAAGGGGTTGTAGGAGGCATTCAAGATATAACTTCGGTTGAGCACCAGCTTCCATCCTTAGATGGATGGTCAGAAAGATCTGACTATTCAGAACCTCGAGGATAGGTTGCATGCTTGCGTCCTATATTTTGCCCATAGTTGGGAGGATTAATTGCCCTTGGTGTAGTTCATGTACAACAACATCTATCACTCCACCATCAATATGGCACCATTCGGGGCTTTGTATGTTCAGCCTTATAGATCATCTATGTGCTGGAATGACCATGGGGAGTCATCACTCATGGGACTGGAGATGGTATGGGCTACCACAGAAAAGGTGCAGGTCATCCAAGAGCAGATGGAGACTACATAGAGTAGGCATAAGTCATATACTGAAAGGAGACAGAGAACTCTTTAGTTTGAGGATGGTGACCATGTATTCCTATGGGTCTCACCTTGATGAGGTTGACGGAGATTTGGACAGGGCACCATGTTATATCTGAAGTTCATCGGACCCTTTCAGGTCCTTAGAAGAGTTGGTGATATGGCATACCACTTACCTCTTCCCCCATAGTTGCACCAGGTGCATGAAATTTTCCACGTATCTCAGATGAGGAGATACGTACATGATCCTTCACACATCATTGACTGGGGTGAGCTGGACATCAATGATGGGGAGACATTTTCAGAGGTTCCAGTGGAGATTGAGGATCGACAAAAGTGGGTCCTTCATAGGTGGTCGATACCTCTTGTGCACAAATGATGGCCTCACGGGATCCTCCAAGAGGGCACATGGGAGCGGGGAACATAGATTCTTGCTCAGTACCCCCACTTGTTTCCATAGTTTGTGTTGTGGATTTTGGGGATGCAAAGCCCTAAGGTGGGGAGAATGTAAAGACCTAGATTTTTCTATGTAATTATTTAAAAATATATGGATATATTACATGTTTTTGAAAATTTATGGTGCATGATTTTGAGGCCCAGTATTCTCAGAATGAATTTCAGAACATTTTTTGAGTACGTTTAGTGAACGAGTGAGCGACATTTTGTAACTTTTCAACTGGTGCTCGGAATTGAAATCTGAGGACACTATTGAACACACAACACCGATATTTGTGCAAGGAGACCTTCACCTCAACCGAAGTAGGTCGATGGTGGAAGATAGTTTTTTGGATTTTTGTGGGAGAAGAAAAATAAAATAAAAAACATTTTTATTTTTCATTGTTGAAACCTCCATTTTGAATTATAGTGATGGGGACCACCTGAACTCCCCTTTAATGTAAGGAAACCCTTAGAATTCCACCAATTAATTCGCCAACATTTATTAAATTAATAAACTTAACTCAATTAATGTTGTCTCCTCACCACTAGTGGTGGGGGATTTTTGGAAAAGAGGAGAATTGGGAGAGCCTTTGGAAGATCATCCTCAAACGAAGAACCTCCTCCAACGAAGAATGATCCTCTGATAAGGATGATGCGTGATCTCGGATCGGGAGCATATTGTCGGAGCAATGAATTCCAACGTCTTCATCTTCTTCCTCATGCCCACTCCAAAGAGCGAACGAGGTAGGAGGTTTATTTTGAGATATGATATTTTTTTTTGATTCTTCATATTCTTGATTCTCAATGACGATGGCCAAAAAAACATGGCCATTGATCTGCCAAAATACCATGATCTTTTCTATTTTTTATTCGTACATTCTTCGGGCATTGTTCAACGCAAAATAATAAATCATTCTAAAAATAAAATGTTTTGCTGAGCATGACATATGGACGTCAAGATATCAACTCAAGGATCACGAATATGCGGTTGTCATATTTTTTTAAGGCTTAGAAAGAAGTTGTAGTAACCAGCAGAAGAGGAGCGTGGCCTGCAACCAGTTGGTTGTGGTTTGAGTAGGGGGAAGGGGAGGATGGCTTCCGACACGATGGAAGGCTATGTGGAACTGAGGCGGCGCACGTCCTCTCCGCAGGTAGTGGAGGAGGCTACGGCCCGTTATCCCTGGAGATGAAGGGGATGGCGGCCGACATGTTGGTCGACCGCAAGGAGGCAGGGCGGGCGCGAGTCCGTGTCACCGGTAGAGTAGAGGGGTCGTCGATACTTAGCAACAGCGGTGGACACATAAGGTGGCTGACACCCAACCGGCCTTGGAAGGACATCAGTGTCATCGCGCCACTTAGAGGAGAGTCATCTGGTCTTCCAGCTGGCCCTGTCATGCAGAGAGGGACCCCTAATGTGGGTCCCACAAGCCAACCGGTGGCGCCACATGGTGCCAATGGTTTGATCGAAGTCGAACAGTCTAATAGACCGTTCAGAATACCGGGGGGCGCCTCCTCCTGGTGCGGCTAGGGCGGGCCCCGCCACAGCGGGCTACACCCTGCCGGGAAGACCGAAACCAGCCGGGCGGACTACACCCAGCTGAGCAGGCTGCGCCTGTCGCAGCCCAGCCCATCCATGTTGGACACATACCAGGTCGGGTCGGCTCATGCTGGGTCGGGTCGGGTCAGTCGAACCGGGTCAGACCGGACCCGGGCCCATCTGGACCCAAATATGCCTTTTTTGCAATATCATGAGTATCGTGCATCTATTTGATGAACCATCTACAACACCGAGATCCTTGGATTGAGACGAACCTTTTGGTATACTCACTTGAGTTTTGGATAATGTTGATGTACGACTAGGTTGGATTGAACCTGAAAACAACCAGACCCTCAGAAGAGAAAGCATAATAACTTACAGACCAACCGTCTAATTGACGCTCCGTCTATTGCGTTGGTACCCTTATGATGTGGAGGAACATTGAGATACCTTTTCATGGATATTTTTGGAAGTTGAAGTATTGACCGATGGCTTGAGGAGAGGAACCTCCCAGAATCGAGCATGCTTAGTGCGAGAACCCTGTTGCTGGCTGTACTTGAAGAATCTCCGGATCTTGTGTGGGTAATCTGTGTATCTAGTGTGGGTTAGCACTCAGTGATCCTATGTGGTTTAGTGCATACCTATCTTATGTGGGTCATCTCTAGATCCTGTGTGGGTCATTTTCAGATCCTTTGTGGGTCATCTTTGATCCTGTGTGGGTCAACAACAGAGTTTCTGGATAAATTAAGATGATCTTGCAATACAACTAATCAACTATACTTCCGTACATAAGTTATACCTATTGTGAGATGAGTCTTTACCTTTGTGGTACACTTCTGTGTGGTGATACCATCATGGTATTCTTCTGTGTGGCATTACCTTTTTCATACTAACCTTTTTGGTGTTACCTGTGTGGTACTTCTATCTACGTGGTGTAACTTGTGTGGTACTTCTACCTTCTTGGGGTTTCCTCTGTGTTATTCTTCCCTCACGCATGAGATGAGTACATATTTTTGACCTAGGTATATGTATGATAATATACCTAAGAAGTGTTGATGATTATTGCTTCCCGATTTGAGATTGATGTCTTGCTTTGTGCTTTATCCTTTGTGGAATCTGGGAGACCTTCGGGGGTATCGGGGGCCCTACTTAGTATTTTTATACTCACCCCTACACAGTCTATGCCCATACCTTGATCTATCCTGTGAAGATGATAGAAAACATCGATCTAGGTTGAGGGTGTCGGGATTGGAGGCTGTTCGGAGGTGGACTATTAGACGAGACATAATGCAGAGATGATTGTACGAGAGATTTACCTACCGTTTAGGTAGGATATTTGGTAGGTGTTCATGTGAGTTGTTTCTAGTTTTACTTGAATTTTCCAGTTGGGAATTTATTATGTCCCCTTTACTTACTGTGCACACCATGTTTACTATATAGTATACTTTGTGCTTGTGTCTTATTGTGTGCTTTGTTTGTGTGAGTTTACAGGTTTAAAGGCAATGTATTCCCAATTTTAGGGATATGCCTTTCCAGTTCTAGTCTCCATCCTATGGCCTTTGGAATGTGGGTTTGGGGTAGTCATGACACGGGCCCCAGGGGATAGGTCGTGAAATCTTCTTCTAACACCATGATCCCACTTTGAAAACAAATCCAAAAATATCTAAGTGATATTGTTCATTTTAGATGCATTCACCAGTCCCAAAAAAATATTTCCCTCATGAATACAATGACATACTAAATATAATGGGACAGTGTGAGAAGGTTTGAATTCAACAACTCCTTTCTGTTATAAATATGATACTAATGAATTTTTTTGCAAAAAAAATTATCCATTTGATGAATATGATGGTATAACAAATACTATGGATCAATATTTAGAAACCTCTGCTTCATTAAAAAACATCTACTTGAATCATGACATCCTTTATGAATTTCAATACATTGAAGATCAGATTTAGCATTGTTTGAATTTACCAGGAAGTTATTGAAACTTACCATCATTTCCAGTATCTTATCACTTTCATTAGTAAGTATTATAACATCCTACTCTTACAATACCACCTTTATTTCCTTCTCTTCATGAATACGACTTCCCTGAATATAATATGCCTAAATATGATTGGCATGAATATGGTTAGACTGAATACGATTGACCCTAACTATTTCACTCCTCCTTTCTTTAATCATCACATTTAAATTGTAGCCATACATTCTCTCGTTCCCCCATTATGATATCTTCCCCCATTATAGAATGAAGGTGAATCTGATGATAGTTGTTATCTAAAAACAACTTCTCATTACGATGGACTTTCTCAACCATTGTGAGTACGATTTTCTTGAATACTATGGTGAGTCCAATTTTCCCCAAAAAAATGTGCTCATTTATTTTATTTATAAACTTCCTTTTCTTCTGAAGCATCATTGAAAAGAAAGAAAACACCTGAATATGATCAACCTTACCTTCTTGTTCCTAACACTATGCTTTACATTAGGTGAAATTATCTGTCATTTACATATCTGTACGGAAATATTCATAATTATCCACACAATAAAGGATAGATTCAACCATCTCACTAATTAAATATTATCCATTCATACAGTTTTGGTCATATGTTGATAAAATAAATAAGTGGAGACAATTATTTTATTTGAATTATTATAAAATTTACTCATATCACTTGTAATATATTTATGGTGCACATGTTTGAGGCTTAAAAAGTTTCTAACATTTCAAAAGTTTTTCTAAGAAGTGTGTTTATCAATTAAAACATTCAGGATAGAAAATATTGAAGAATATACTCATTTAGTATTTAATTAATATATTTAGAATCATGATATTTACCTAAAAATTAGTTAACTTTACACACAACAAAAATACAGTTACTAAATTGATGAGTAGAAGTTTTATATAGATGGCTTGTGCCGTATTGATCGTTAATTATATATCTTGGTATTTCATGAGAAAAGAATTTGGTGAAGTAGTTCATATAGAAAACATTTATTTTTACAATCAAAACATAGATATGTCATTGTCTAAGATTTAATATAAGATGTATCATTTTTTAAATATTTAAAGTTATTTTTCATCACTAGTTTAATCAATGTAAAAGGTGAAAATCATGGGAAATTTTAATAGAGAGTATTGATGGTATCATCTTAGGTCATCCTTTATATGGAATATAATATGAATGATACAGTAAATGGAAAGGGAATATTTTTTCATAAATTATATAATGGTTATAGAGAACTCAAATAAAGAAAACACACATCATGATGAATGTTCCATAAGTGATGATTAAACTATTTATAATGAAGAATAGTAACCTAATATCTAATCCCAAGATGATAAAGGTGGAGGTTGTTTAAAATATCCTTACCAAACATGGATAATAGGTTCATAGTAGAAGTACTCTAAGGATAATAATGCAAGCCTCACTATTTTCACATGTCTAATGAAGATATGTGATTGAGGAATTAGGGACTCAATTGTGTGTTGATACTATGAATGAATAATTAGATCATACAAATAATAATGAAACTCTGGAATGGGTAAAGAATCCTATAAAGAAGAATGTTTTTAGAAGAAAGTGGGTGTTTTAAAACAAAAAAAATTAAATTTGATAAATTTTAAGAAACCTGGAAAGACATGTGTACTAATTGTTCTAATATATTATATGCATTTATTTTGATAATACATTCACAATGGTTATAATACTAGAGATATTAGGATATTTATTTTTATCTGAAACCAAAAACAATACAAAATTTTCTAAATAGATGTGATGTCTACCTTCCACAATAGAGAGTTGGAAGAGGATGTGTATATTGAGAAAACCAGTTTTTTCCTTCATAGAAGATCTGAAAGTAATGTTTCTAGGATAATGAATACTCTAAATTGGTTTAAAATAAAAACAAAGAGAATGGAATTTGATGTTATATACTTTCATTAAAATATCAAATTTTAATAATGGAAGAGTGGATAATAAAGTCAACATTAATGTTGGTAAATTGGTATCAATTATTTTTAATATCTTGGTATACGATATCATTTTTCATAGAAATAGAGAAGGTATTTGTGAAAGTTTTTCATTGTAAATTAATATATATATTTTTATATTTTCATCGTTAGATAAATAAGATACTTTTTTCTATTACAAACTTCTAAAGAGAATGCTCATATTTTTCTTTCCCAAGGGTAATATTTTTGAGAACATCTAAAGGATTTTTGCATAATGGATTCAATGTTTTTTTCTAGTCCAATTTCAATGGGAAATTAATTTTCAAAGGATGTGAGATGAAAATAATTTGACCCATGAGAATATAGAGAGATTATTGGTAGTTTTTTTATACTTTACTACTTCATGATATGTTATTTTTCATACTCTCACTTTATATACCAGATAATCAATTACACCAATAGAGTCTTATTTTATTATCATAAATTTTATTCTGAGTTAAATAAATGGTATACTTAACTATGTGTTGAATAAAAGTTTTTTATAAAACTTGATTTGTTTCGATATACACATGCCGATTCGGATGTAAATGTTGTTGATCAATGATCAACACCTTATGGAGTTGTATTTTTCTGTGAAAGGTGAGTGTATTGGAATTGAAAGAAAAAAAATCATGTTGACCATGAGTATTTCTGAATCTTAATATGTGGATACCACTCAAGATATTACCTAATTTATGGGGAGAATAACTCAATTGGAATATATTATGCTGGAAGTGAATTTTCCATATTTTGTGAGTTGTGATAGTTAGAGTGCTGTCAATTTATGATGAAATAAAATTCATCGTTATCGATCAAAGAACATTGATATAAAATATCATATCCAAAAAATATTATAGTGGAGAATCTGTTGAATTCAGGATTTATTCTTATAATGGAGAAAAAAGGAGATAATTTAAAAAATCCACTACCAACAAATATAATTCAAATATCATTGTTGATTAGGGTAGTTCAACATCGATCCTATCAATGATATGGTTTGGTGAATTCATCCCCTATATCAGTTTTTATTTACATTATTACTATAAAGAGAGAGAATACACTATAATATATTTATGTATATTCATTTATTTATTTATGTAATATATTTTAAAACTGGGAGAAAAATATTTTTTACAGAACCCAAATATTTATGTTTCACATAATGGGGGAGAGATCAATTATTTAGCAGGATAATGTATTTAGAGAGAGTTGGTAAAAGGGGTAAGCTATGGGCTGATCATGTGGGTGTATGAGTTATTTTTTATGAACTGTGAACTATTCAAACTGATTTTTTATGATCATGAATATACAAAATTATTATTCATAGGTTTTATCCATTGTTTTTAAAAAGTATATGATAATTTGGTATATATCCTTAGTAGGTTCCATGTAGTTTCATGGGATATAAAGAAAATAATATAAGTTATTGTTTATTTTCAACATGATTTTATTATTATTATTATTATTTCCTACACTGAGATAACTCATAGAATCGTAGAAATATTGAATGATTATTCATCGGTAAGTATAATGAGTTTGAAAGTGATTTATGTTCAATGGGTTCCAAAAAATTCCATAGGGGGAGATTTTTTGGAGCATGGTTAAATAATTTATTGATATATGAAGTTCAGGTGACTATGGGGGTAACATTGAGACATAAGAAAAGTTTTTTTGTGATTTGAAGCAAAAGAATAATTGGATACATTTATTATGTTCTATCTTTTTCAATTTAAAAATAATCTTAAAACATATATAAAATAATCTTCATTATAAGATAAAAAGTCTTTTCAATAGTTTGGATGTGATTGGAATATGATTGGAGGTGGTTTAGTTATTTCTTGAGTAAAGAAAAATAGAATATAATTTTTTTATTATGTTTTTAATGAATATGGTTTTTTATATTATGATGTGATGAAAAAAATTCCATAAACCTTAATCATTTTATGATGTTTTTATCATGAACAGTTGAAATTTTTGAAATGGAATGAACCGAATATGATATGTAAATTTTGTATTTAGAATATAAGAATAATTAATAGTGGGAAAAATGTACTTTGATATATGAATTTTTATTCTGAATATATGTTTTTTCATAGAAATATAGTGGATATGAAAAATTTACCAAGTCTATAATACATAAGGTTTTAGAAAAAACATATCATTTTGATGATATTTGTGATTTTTACAAGGATTCAGAAAATGTTCTCCAAAACACCAAGAATTAGAAAATTCATCAATAGAAGATGTGATATGTATGTTTGGTTATATTATTTGATACATAAAATATTTTTGAGGATGCATCTATTTTCTTATTTTTTTTAAAAATAATGTGTAATACAATAAGGAAAAGGTATCACATAATTTTTTCTTTATTTAAGATTTAAGGTTTCTCATTTAACCAGAATTTAATAGAGTGTTTTTAGATGAATTATCTTTTGAAAAATAAAGGTGAATATATTAGTCTTTTTGAAATTAGATGATGTTTAAGCTGATCTATTATAGTTTAAATATCAAAAATGTTTTTTGTTGATTATTATAGAGGAAAAGGTTCATGTAGTATAAATGTTTTTTTATTATACAGTGGAAAAGATGAAGTTACTTGCACTATGATGGGAAACTATGAAAGATAAAGTATATGTTATTCAAATGGATATATTTGGTTTATGCTATATAGATGTTTTATGTGTGGAAAAAGAAGACGTTGTTTCGATTTATTTAAGGAAAACTAGTTAATAATTCCACAATACATGAATTTGTGTGATAATTTATTACTTAGTCCACCAGGGAAATTGATTTAGTTGATAATGAATATTGATGAAGAACAAGAAAATTTATATAAGTGCATAAAGATGAGTTCTTCATTTGAATTAGAATTTTAAATTCAAATTTGAATATGAATATTTTGTTGTGTGTGAGATAAAATTATGGATATTCCATTATTATTATATCTATGATTTGGTTATCAAAACAAAAAATATATTTTCAACTGTAGAGTATATCAGGGAATAATAATAGAGATTATTCAATAGAGATAAAAGATAATTAAAAAGAGAGATACTGCAATGAGAGTAATAGAATAATAAAAAGATACAATGAAATAATAAAGTAATAGAAATCCAATTAAGTGGTAAACACTCTTGTTTTTTTTAAAATATATTTGACATCTCTGTCTATATAGAGAACTATATATATTTTGGAGACATTTATTTTTCATGAGTAAAGGATAAAACCTAATACATTGTATTACACATTACGAAACATGTAGAATGTTCTATATCAGATAAATCTTGAGTATGTTAAGGACTACTTACGCCTTTTGAGTATAAAACTGTGTAAATATAACATTCTTACAATTTGTGTTCATTAAACTATGTTTGATAGTGATATTATATTCACTTTAAAAGGTGATAAATGATTTCTGAACAATAAAATTAAATAATAATTTTTTTCATTAATTATTCACTCTACTCTTTGGTTTCCTACTGGTCTAGAGGGTCCTTCTCAAAATTAAAGGGATTGACCTAACTAAGTGTCATGGGATATAGTAAATTCCATAGAAATACAAGGTTTTAATGCACAATCTCATCATTCTAAAATATAAACAGAGCTAGTGGAACCATATGGCCTTAAGGGAGACTCCCCGTATGCCAGAGGCTGGTGAATAGTGATGAGATTCTATAGATCACTTTAAATAGACTATACTATCATTATAAAAATAAATAGATGAATTGTAAAAAACCAAGACAGAATCCCAAAACTAAATGTCATAGTATGAAAATAGAATTATAGTTAAAAGAAAACTATAATAGGATAAACATACACCCAAGTTATTAAAAATTAAAATAAAAGTTAAGCCTTATATGTAATAACAGATTTCCCACTAAACATATCATATACCACTAAAAAACAAAAATAATTTAAAGATCCCACTAAAATTCCAAACCTCTTCTCAATCTGGTCTCCAGGACCTTATAGAAACTCTTACCCAACCCTTAGATATAATGTCTTCACATAAACTATGGTGCATGTGTGGGGGTGTAGGAAATCAATATTAGTAGGGAACAACCAATAGAGATTGTAACAAATACCATAATATAAAAATTTATATATGAAAAAAATAAATAAATTGTGAGCAATCAACATCAATATAAATCTATTTGATCTTCATGTTTTAACTAGGATACAATCACACATAATGTCACCAACTTTAAAAAATTCAGTAAACATGCCAAAGGTATAATCCAGATAAAGGGCCTAAATCATTGTCATACCCTATACTTATTGATAAGGAACTGACCCTGAACCATCCCTTAGAGTACCCATCAATTTCATGGAGGAACCTTCAATGGGTTATCCCCTAATGTGACCAACAGTATTATGAAGGCCCCAACTCTTAGCTACCCCCTTCAGTAACAACCCTTTTCATGGTGGACTCATCTCTTGAGCACCCCATAAATTAACTAAATATATCATGAAGGACAAAATATAATAAAAATCACTTCCATGTGAAACAAAATTATGTGTTTAATACCACCTCACTAAAAGCTTTTACAATAACTTGGACAAGATAATTAAAAATAACAAAAAAAGTCACATAGAGCCTTATTCCTAAATCTCATTAAGTTTCCATCACTCTTTTTTCATACCATATCTTAAAAAAATACCTGTACCTAACCATTCTAAACATGGCCCCATAAACTGAAATAATAATACCATCACTCATCACACCACAAAGAGTATATCTTCATATACTAACTAAATAATAAATCATCTAAGATGAACTGATTAGTATTCCCATTATGTTGATGGAAAACCATTCTACTCAACTCTTAATACCTAACCCATGTACTTACCATGTGATATCACAACCCATTTCAATCATCAATAATATAATTATAATATCCCAGTTCATATTCAATCTTGTCACTAAGGAACCTTCCCAAATCCCATTTTCTTTCTAAACCAACACACGACACCAACCTAATATTCAAAAACTAGGGAGAATTAAAAAATCGACCCATTTATTAATTGACAATATCAAGTTCCTTTCCAAAAATATTCAATGGATTTTAACTACATGAATGAATTTTCCAAAACCAATAATCCTTCAAAGGATTCACCCACTAATCCAAATCCTTGATACCAACTACATCTATACCGAGGATATAAAATAACTATTATACCCCAATTTACTAACCATAACTTATGGATACCTTATGTAGTAACTATTCCTGATCACTGTTTTATCATTATAACTAAATTAATCCCCTAACCAGGATACAAAAAAACTTATAGGGATTTTCCCACATGAAATTATATTTGAGCTACCTTTTTAATTGAGGTTCCATATTCTCTCACAAGATACCCAACGAGGTATTGTCCCTCTAGATCCATAAAACTAGACAATAGGAATCCATACTAGGATATTAATATTATATTACAATCCTTACGACCCATATGATGGTTTATAATTCAAATCAATAACCCAATTCCCCTAAGAACAAGGTCGGCTCATGACCTAAAAACCACTGGTATCATTGAATTTCCTGCTACATCAAAGAAGTACCCTCACAGTCTAAGTAAAAATTTTGGAATTCATCTACGAAAATTTGAGCCACACTGACATGAGTCCCCAAGATACCACAAACTATTATGTATAAAAAATCACAAGGTTAAATATTATAGTGGACAACTACCGTGTTAGCAGAGTTATGGTTCTTTAGCCACAACCATCTGACATTACCTCAAGTCCACACCCAGCTTCGACATTCTTATTATATCTTATTAAAATTGAAACATAAATTAAATTAATTATAGAAATGCATAATTTATCTTAAAATCCAATTCAGGGAGGTATAACCCAAAGAATATCATTAAGTGACATAATAATAAAAAAACCATAATTGAAAATGTGTAAGATGTCCAAGGAATTTCTCAGAAACCCTTATAAACTAAATTCCTATCATTCATAACTCACTCAACCACTAAATTAATCTAATTATACTAAATTTCATAAATAAATTTTAAACATCAATTAAATTATTAAAATTAGTTTTTAGAAAAATGTTAACAATTTTTACTAGACACCTCTAGCCATTATAAGTAAAAGACCAATCATTCTGGATGATTCTACAAACATATGGTGAAATTATCATCAAATTATTAATCCAACATTAGAAAAATCAATTGGAAATCTTGGAAAAGAAAATTTATTGAAATGTAGGAGAAATATTCCTTGATTTTTTTAGAAATCCACCATTGAAACCACACTTAATTTATAGGGATTCATGGGAGTAGAATAGAGGGGAAGAACCAAAAAAACGGACCACCCCATTGTCCCTCGAATACAAAAATATAAATGGGGTTTGACTAAGAAATTATAGTCATGACATTATTTTTTAAAAACATCATGAACATATTAGGAACTCGATGGCCAAAAGAAGATTCCACCTAGATTAGAACACCCTTAGGTGCCTAGTACAATTCCATTGATTACATGGTCATGGATGAATGAATATTAGAACTACCAAGCCCTCACTAAGTACATAGTCTATCATCACTAGGTTCCCTATAGGGTTTACTACACAAGGTAGTAAAACCACCTTGTCTCGTTCTTTTCCCAAATTTATGAAACTTCTACATACTCCCTAAACATGTCTAAAAAATTACTTTATTCATTCCCAACCATCAATGATTCAACACAAAATATAAACTTCATGATCCATTGATATACAATAATAAGAAATTTATATTTCCACAGGATCCACCGACGCATAATGATGTTATCCATTAAAAATTCCCCACTATAGAGATTTTTATCCCTAAGAGGTATATAAAATAATCTATTCAACTCCAGTATATCATTTGGAATGCAATATATTTTCTCATTTACAAGTCTAGAGTAGATAAAACCATACCTCCCATGAACAAAACCAGATAAAACTAGTTTTTTTTCTAAGAATTGAGGTTCCAAAATATCACATGAGTTGATTGTTCTAAAAAAAATTCACTAGATTTCAATCCCACTCCAAAACACCTGATAATATTTAGAATGTACCAACCCACCCTTAACTAGTTAACATACCTAGAAATATAATGAAGTTTTCCCCTTAATACTATATTTCTCAGCCTAATCATGATGACTTAATATATAATACATTGAAAAAATAATTTTCTACTTATACTCAAGTTAAATACCGACTCTTGGTGTGACATGCTAAAATAATTATAAATTCCAAAACTCATCATAGTAGACAAATAACTATTAATATACTCCAACAATAATTATATCTCAGTTAATTCTGTGAATTCTACACTGGGCTAATCACCTGATAGATTGACTCATTTTTATCACCCCAAATGGATTCGAAATTTTGTATTTATTGAGGAACCAAATCTAATTACTATGATTGTACACTATAATTGTGGGTTTTAGGTTAACCAATATCCAAATATTTCCATTTACCCATGTAACTTTAATCTCATGGGTCGCACTTTAATGTGATAAATAATATTCTCCCACCAATAAGAGTATCCTTATCATATTTTTATAAATTCAATCCATTTTATTTTTAATCCCCTTATCTATTAGTTACTAAAGGTATTTCCATGATTAGTCAAACTAACTTATTTTCTAGAATTTAATAGAATCTCCAAATTACCCCAATTTTTGTTCACTTGAATCATAATCCTAAAAATTCCATAATTTCTTGATATGGAGATCATACCCATAAATACTCAATGGTATACTCCCTGATATAGGTCTTTCCCTATCACTTATCTCTTAGAATTGTGTGGATCAAGTCCCAATATTACCTTCTCATTATCTATCTTTATGTGTTATCATTCTATCCCAGATAAGTCTTATTAAGACACACACTTGGTTTTATGGTATATATCATGATACTTGGAGCTATCACTGATCAATAAATTCAATGATCCATTACAATAATACCTGAGTATCAGTTGATATATCCGAAAACAAGGGACATAATCATCGCCTCATAAATCTATCCCAATTGTTTTTATATAGAGACCCTAGATTTGGACACATATTATTATTATTTTCAAGCATAAATAGACTTAAAATTACAAGACAGGGATCATAACGTATAGTGTCTTTGGAAGACTAAGTTCATAATAAACCATTATGAAATAATATTTTATTTAATCTTGATAATGAACTCCAAACATCCATTGGGAACCTGTAACTACATAGGATAACCTTGGGAATACATAAACAAAAGAGATGAGATAAAAAGACCAGTAAAGAAATTAGTATAGGAACATAGCACGTGGGATAGAAATCATAACATGATTACATAAAAGGCAGGGAAAATTAACACAAATAAGTAATAATAACTTGTCTAACATTGGAACATATAATCATGTAATCTTTGGAAATTGGGAACAACATATAACATGATATAAACATTGTTAGGTTTCGGGGCCTACAGTTGAAGCCGACGGGTCGAGCATTTTAAAATTTTCCTCAGAAGATTGACGATACTTGTTGACACTGACGATCTGAGCCTTAAAGAGGTCTAAGGATCCTGCATAAATTATAAGGAGCAGAAAATAAAAAATGAGAATGTACATGTTCCAAATCTGATTCCATGGTTGACTGCAACTCATCGATGGTGATCACCTCTTGAAATATCTATAGCAGGATCCCTCAAGATTGTCCACACTCTCCATAAAACTCCATGGGAGCATCGATCGTTGAATTTTGGGTACTAGCGCGGATATCAGATGATGATTTCAATGTCCTGATGATCACCGCATCGAGAAGCCTTCTATGCATGAGGGAGATCTAGATCCGAGATTCATGGATCAAGAGATTCTCTCTCTAGAGAGTGAGAGGAGAGAGTGTCTATGGATTTCACTCCATGAAATGAGTGAATAGTGAATTTCACACCTTAAGAGAAAGCCTCCTCTTATATTTATAGTGGAGTAGAGAAATACTCGGTTGGGTACCCCAGCCCCTGTTTATTTCAACATCCACTAAATAAATAATTTTGACGAACTAAACTGCGCTAATATTATTTACTATTTTATCACATACTTGTAATATATATAAAATATATTACGTGAAAAAACTCAAGACATTTAACTTGAATCACCGTCCCACTTAATATTAAATGATCCTTGAATATTAAAACAATATTCATTTGATTAAAATTTTCCCATATTTACAAAACCTATAAATTCATTAAAATAATTTAATCCCAATTATTCATAAATTTAATAATAATTAATTTATTTAATTCCACAGTGATCGATAACTTGGAAAGTACTTGGACACAATGGCGGGGCCCACTATGTCTATATAAATATTCAACTGAATATGGAAGATTCTTGAATACGCTATTTTGTGTGACCCTCTAGGCCCTTATCTCAATAAGAGTGAATAAAATCCACAGACCAAGTGCGGATTCTAGCAACCCATCATGGCCCCTAAAGAGATAAGGATAGTCATAACAAAGACTACCATCCTATGAATACTGATTGTGTATTATAATCTCTTTGTCATTAAATATCTCATAAAGCAGGATGCACTCTTGTGTCATCGTACTTATATTGCTTTATTATTTATTGATCTATCTTGATAGATTTACCTTTGTATTGCTTTGGAAAAGACATATAAAGGAAACACCATCATGATCAGCTAGTCCTAAGATATATAACTTCCTAAACCTGTAAGTGAAAAATCTTTTCTTGACCATACATCTAATGTCATACCACCAATGATGCACCCAACACAAGCTACCTCACCACGATTTCAGTACCCTGGTTTTCACCTTGCATCAATGTATGTAATCAGATGGTATACATTGGTAATGATCTTATGCCAAGAGACCAATACACATATACGTAGATAGGAATGACCAATGACACCCAAAACATGTTGTGCTCCTATTGGAGGGTTTGTCCTCATGATCTCACTACAAGAGATCACCACATGTGAACTTCATGAGAAGAAGCCTCAATGCTTATTATCCCCCAACACATGATGGTCAAAAATCTACTATGTCCAGTTAGTAATATGTATCTAGACAATAGGACATGTATTTAAGATTAATTTCAAAGTATCTTGAGGTTCTCATTATAACGTGGGATCTGCTATAACCTCTTGACATGACAATCAACCTTTGGACATTACCATTATAATAGTTGATGCAGAAAAGTATACACTATAATATCAAGATGACATCATGTATAACCAACTATACAAATGATATGGTAATCAAATGTATTGTATAGTTAGTTCTAGGGCACCCACAATTTCAACACTCCCACTTGAACTGGAGACAACTTGCTAGCCAAACATGTTAGCTATCCACATAATAAAAATCATGATTCTGGTGAGTAATGGCTTCAACTACTGGGCCTGCAACATTTTTGCTTCCTGGTATATCTGTTATATTCTACGTCATCTCCTTGAGTAAAACTTCTCAAGATAAGGTATCACCAAGTATATCACTTTTTTCCATTTTCATAACATGACAACTTGGCTAGTAAGAATATCATAATTTACCTTATGAAAATACTTTTCTCACTAGGTGTGAATCCATGAACTAGATCAAATCATTGCGATTGATAACTACTTATTGACTACATTATAAGCTACAACATACTCGGTATTTGTAGGTATGGCTACCACTAGATTTTATGAGATGGACTCACTCATCACATTTTCCTAACTACGATACTAGATCAAATTGATCTAAGTATTACTAGTTTGTGTCCCACAAACAAATATGTATACCATCTTCTCTATATACCAGATATATATCATTTATACATACTGAAGTAAAAGATGATTGTTTTAACTAAATAACATGCAGTTCTCTAAGAAATAATTAATGTCTACCTACTATAAAGTATATCATGACAATATCAATGATAGTACATGTTATGGAATTTGAGATTGATCCATCACTGAAGCGTATAGAACTCAAATCACAACTTTAATCTATTCTCATGTTCCTAATATGTCAACCTAGAGAGATTAAGCTATGTGACATTGGAAATAATTCTAATCTTGAATTATTTCAACTTGAATTTTTCAATACAATGTGACTTTACGTATAATTGACTAGGTCCAAGAAAATGTTCGATCTACGTTAGTAGATCATATTCCCTAGAACTTAGGTTGTTACTTTAAGTCAATAATTGGAGAATCACTTCTAATATGATCTTATCCAACTGTAAGATGAATATCTATTTTCCATATGTTGCCGAACATAATTCACTTGGAAAACATTAATGCTCCCACTAACCCTTGGTAGACACAAGGAAAAGATTCATTTACAATGAATGCTCAAATATCTCGTTGCTTACTTTAATCTAGAACTGGATTTCAGTAATTTTCAGCCTTCATTGGAATTTGATGGTGTCCTCAGCCCTTTCTGGTTGCATCGTATAGACACCATCCACAAAATATGATCTTGACATCCAAAGACCAATTTAATGATCTTGGAAGTTAGATGTGACAAGTAATATTCTAATGGATTTAGGCGTAATGACTTTGTATAACCAATCGATCCTTATTGGTACCAGGCTTGTACCATAGATGTATCATTTCATTTGAATACCCTCTATAGTATTCAATTTATAATCCCCATTCAAATTTGATATTTGTAATCCATTATTGAATTTTAATTGATCTTTTTAATGTAAGGTAATTTTCATATACTACTTACTAGTAAGATTTACTATTCTTAATGAATAATTTATCACTGGAAATAGTGAATATAAAACCATCACCTTGGTTTCATTCTTCCTATGCAGTATGTGTCACTAGAACTTGTATCTTCCACATGAACTTGTGAAACTTGTTCCTATGTCATCCATTTGTGCATCTTAAGCTTTAACTAAGTCTATTTCAATCTTGCTATCACTATCTCTAATAGAGATGTGCAACCTTATATAGAAATATAGTCTAATACTTTACTACATATTTTCTATCTTAAGGATTTATGTAATATCCTAGGCAAATTTTAGGATATTTACTTAGATGCACCATGTGTTTAGCTTGATACATGTTTGTTTATTTTTCCCTTAACAAATGATTTGCATCCTAAACACGGGTTCTATGACATAATGGATTTTCATCATACTATAACTCGTATTATGTCCATTATTTATTTGAGTTAGCATATTGGTTATGTGTTTACGCTGTTATTTTCTAAGCACATTTGAAATATAATGGATGTTACTGTAGGTTGTAACATTGATACTGCTTACATCATAACTTCCATGTATAAAATGTGCATTTAGAAATTTCTCCATGCTACATTTTGTTTATCAATATTAATATATAAGAATTTATCATCGATCCATCTTATTCTCATCAATATGGTGATTTAGATAAGGTAACATGAATTTAGGAATTGCTTTGCGCTACATTATCATGATCGATGAATGGTCTGTAAAGATATTCATCAGCATGCCAATATGAAGCAACTCATATCTTCCAACCATTCATATAATTCACAATTACATTACTTAATATCTAAAACTAATCTTATTAAGTATCTTTACCTCTATATTTCCTTGGAATAGTTCACACTCTCTTGTTAAACTAGCCTCGGAAGCTTTGTGGCATACCTTTATTTCTAAAGGTTTTCTTTGTGTAAACTAATGATGTCAATAATAAAAAAGGTGATTATCTGTGCAAAGCCTATATACCATACTGTGTATATTTTTTATTTCCACTTTTAATTTTACTTGACAAAGAATGATATTTCCACAACTAGGTAGGTCTTACATTTTATATTCATCTTTTATTGCCTTTGATTCAAGTAGCAGTGAACTATTTATTGAGTATGTTACCATAATAAACATTCATTCCAAAACATGGAATAAGGTCTCATATTTTCCAAACGGGCGCATGAGATAAATGGTTTTGGTTATACTCAATAACTTGTTTAATTTGAATCATTCACTAGGCAATTTGATGTTATGTGTTTCTCACCACTGACTTAGGAATCACCCTTTCTCAGCTGCTTGGAGAAGACACTTTACTTCTTGTAATGTTTATATACATACATGGTTACTATATTTAAATACACATATTTTATTGGAATATTGTATTCAATACCCCATAATTGTGTTAGAAACATTAATTTATTTGATGAATATAGTTGAGAGAGAAGCGGGTACTTGCTTATGCAATTCAGTTCATTGCATTTTTAAAAATCCAAAAATTTATTACAATTATGTGATGGAAATAACATCCTGCTAAATAACCAACCACTTTTTATTTGAAAGACATAACCATGATGACTTTGGAATAACTTTCTATAGGCCTTTTCACCTAGTTATTCAATTTTTTCTCTATAATAATAAAAGATGGCGTTATCTACAATATTCTTATTACATGGAGAATGTTTCCTTAAAGGTAATGAAGTGCTTACTCTATACTGTTCGTTTATACCCTTAAAACAAAACTAGAGTAATTTGGTGTAAAAGGAATAAGAATGGGATGACATTAAAGATTGTGAATTGTCCTTCACTTTACAAAAACCGAGTGCAACCATCGCATTCAAACCATACATCAATTTATCCTCAAAAGGATCTTAGAGATGCGACTACATGTAAAATCATCTATGTCATGATGTAACACCCACAACTAACTTCAGAATTTTATGATTTATGATAGAACAATCATATGCTTGATTCGTGAGTCTCCTGTAAGCAGTTTTACACCCTCACTTACTGAGGTGGCTTAATGGGTTGGGATACAAGCACATTGAATTTTCTATATCGTAGTAATGTGTGCGAGCACCTATAATACACTTTGGAAATTCGTGATTAGTTTAGACATTAACTTAGTCTAATACTAATCATAGTTTAATTGTGTTATTTCTTGTCATTCTTTATAAATTAACGTTATCATATTGTACTTTTAATATTGATTACCAAATGGGACATTATTGATTAATTTAATAATTAAATGTATCCCACTAATTATTTGAATTCTAGGAACCCTCTATACAAGAATTAGAATACTCTAGAGTATTCTAGTGGAAAGGATCCCTAAACCTCCCTCTTAGTCTACAAGATATGGATATGCCACTACTTAGAGGGTCCAAGGTAGGGTTTTGGCTGGCCAACTACATTAACTCACAATTCCTTGATCTGTTGAGTGAAGTCCCAACTTCAAAAATCATCATTGATTTACTCATCACATGGCTCTAAAATTACAACAAGATAGCTATAGATATTTCTTTGCTACAATTTTAGTTAATTCAACCAACCACCCTAATAAGAACTCCCCGATAGTAAGAGGCACCCTCATCTATGACATGACTAGCACCTCGAACACTCGGTTTTGTTCAAACTTGAATAATGGAAGGTTGTTGTGAATTAATATTTTCTTTGAGGGTTTTTTTGGTTTCTCTCGACTAATGTAATCCATTTCTATTAAACTTTTCCATCTATGTTGTTGTGCTCACAACTGAACTTTAATAGAAAAACGAACACTGTTTCATTGTTCATTTTATTATCTATTATTTTATGTATTTTTTCCACTATTCTAAAATGCATAAAATAATAAATTATTGCATAATGGAAACAACTACCTAACTGGTCCGGAGCATCTAAATGACCTAAGGGAATCATACTTGAGTTGAGTGCTTGACTCTTGATGCAGGTTGCACTATCATGTATGTCGACTGGTCTTATGGAGTATCACCACATCTTGGAGGGGTCGATGTCACGTCTTGGAGTACCGCCTCATCTTGTAAGAATCCACATATTGTCTTGCACCATATTTCACCGCCTCATGTTAGTGGGGTCTATGTCACTCGCCATATTCATCCGAAGTACAATAATACTCGCACGCAGGTAAGGGGAATTGGTCGGATAAATGTACATCGTGTAAAAACTGGGCGTGCTGGCCCTTATACATTTTCACTGAAAATAAAGATGATGGGTAGAATATCTATTTAATTAATTACAATCATTAAACACAAATAAAGTAATTAATTAAATAAAATAAACATACATGGATCGATGCTCAAGACCAGTAGATGGGTAAATGATGCGTGACAAAATTAAACTACATTAAATAATTATGAGGGTTTATTTAATTAAATTTAATGAATTAATAAATTCAAATAATTTGATTAATCATCCATCCTCTAATTAATTTAATTTTAATGCCAAAATTAAATTAATTTAACATAATTCAATTTAATAATGAAATTGAATTAATTTTTCATCTGAGTATTAAAATAACTATCAAAATTTAATTTTAACTAATTTAATTTAGATAGAAATATTAAATTAATTAAATTAATTTATTTCGATTTATTTAAGTGATAATTTTCTGAAATGTTATTGCTTGGCCTGTGTGGGTCTAGCTGAACCTGCGCTGGACCCTAACAGGTCGTGCAAGTGCCAAACAGGGCTGAATCGATCCGCCCAAACCCATTTCCGGTTGGGTCGGTCTTCCCGAACCATTTCATGGAGAAATTTGTTTGGAAGAAACACTTGTAGAAAAAATTAATACCTCTCATGTCTTGGTCGAGGGTGACGGTGAGGCCCGGAGCTCCTGCACCTGATCCAAAGGTGGTGATCAGCCGAATTATTCCAACGATGAGTGTAGTGGAGCTCAACTGACAATGGTGAAGGCTAGACGGTGTGGCAATGACCACTTCTGTCTAGTGAATGGGTGGCCGGAGGTGTGCCTGCAGTACCGGGGAGCTGTTGGTCGGACGAGATCCGACTGTGGCCTGGTTTCAGAAATAAGCGACTGCAGGATGCAACAAGGGAGGTGGCACGG
The DNA here is from genome assembly GCA_963277665.1 of Viscum album. NCBI lineage: Eukaryota > Viridiplantae > Streptophyta > Magnoliopsida > Santalales > Viscaceae > Viscum > Viscum album. The sequence goes on from OY728135.1 coordinate 1,892,321,527, forward strand.
AGCAGGGTACATGGGTGGTCAGGGAAGGTGAAGCCTTTTTTTGGAGCAGGCCAAAGTCGGAGGGGATCTGCAGTGGCCTTCTGCGGAGGTGAAACTGGCTCGGAGGTGGCCCATGGGGTGCCAGCTTGCTGGTTCGTTGTGGACGACAGGAGAGGGCGGCGTCCGGTGAAACATAGCTTTGAGCGAGGTTGGATGGCCGGACAGTGCTCCGGTGGTGGCCAGGCGTTGCGTTTGGTTTTCATGATGGTATAGTGTGGCACGACATCTCGGTACAGTGTGGAGGAAGGGGATGGTGAGGTTATCTACAAGCCACTACAGGAAGGTCGAGACGGCGAGGGGGGCGGTTCCCCGTGATGCGATGTGTTGACCGCGGCGTCTCCGATGTGGGAGGGAGATGGGCCGACGATGGGCTTGGAAGCTAGGGAGTCTGCCAAACCCCCTTTTTCCTTTTGTCTTTGCTTTTCCACACACCTGAACCCCCTTTTTTGATTTAAGTCTTTCTTCCATCCGCCCAAACCCCATACGCAGTTTCCTTTTTTTTATTTTTAAGAAGTTATTTTTAAGTCTCTTCCACCTCTTGTTTTTTTATAAGTCAACTCACCTTATTTCTTTAAAATCCTACTTATAAATTTTAATTAATAATAATAAAATTATTATAATAAAATAATAATTTATTATTATATTATAATAATAAGAAAACAAATATTATTATAATAATAAAATATTATTCAAATTACTAAATTGTAAAAATTTATAATTTGAAAAATTTTAATAAATCATTATGAAAATTACTAAATTTTAAAAAGTTATAATTTAAACATTTCTAATTATATCCGATGAACCGATCTAAATTTGATCGATTCTTTAGAATAACTAAAACTTAATACCCATGTTCAATAATGCAAATTCAATCCAATCCGAAAATTTAAAATGGCCATAACATGAACATTAAAGATCAGATAGATGCACGGTTTGAACCGATTAGACTGGTTTTCAACCCTCTACATAATTTTATTGAAAATTTAATTTTCTAGGCTCAGAAAATCTATGTGATCCCTATGATACCACTGTTAGGTTCCAAGGTGCACAACGAAAGCCGGTGGGCCAAGAATTTTAAAACTTTCATTGTTGTATTGACAATACATGTCGACACTGACAATCTAAGCCCAGGAGGGGTCTGAGGATCCCATCTAAATTATATAGAGCACAAAATAAAAAATGAAAACATACCCATTTAAAATCTGAATATGTGGTCGAATACAACTCATCGATGGCGAATGTTGCTTGAAGGATCCATAACAGGATCCCTCTAGATCGTCCACACGTGCTCCAAAAACCTTCAAGAGCGTTGATCGTTGAATTCCAATTGCGAGCACAATGATATGACAATGCTTTCAACGTATCAGCGATCACTACATCGAGAAGCCTTTGATGCATGAGAGAGATCCTGATCTGAGCTTCATGGATCGAGGGACTCCCTTTATAGAGAGCAGTAGGAGAGAGAGTATTTGGATTTCACTCCATGAAATTATTTAATAGTGAGTTTCACACTATAAGAAATATCCTCCTCCTATATTTTTAGTGGATTTGAGAAATAGCTGATTGGGTTCCCCAACCCCAGTTTATTTCAACGTCCACTAAATAAATAATTTTGATGAACTAAACTGTGCCAAAATTATTTATTTTTTTATCACATAATTTTAATATATATAAAATATATCACGTGATAAAGCTTGAGCCATTTACCTCAACTCACTATCCCACTTAATATTAAACCATCCTTGAATACTAAAATAATATTTGTTCGATTAATATTATCTTGTATTTACTAAAATTTTAAATACATTATTTAAATTCAATCCCAATTATTCATAACATGAATAATAATGAATTTTTTTAATTCATCGATGATTGATAACTTGGACAACACTCAGACCCCATGATGGGGCCCACTATGTCCATATACCTATTCAACTGAATAGGGTAAATTCTTGAATACGATATTTTGTGTGACCCTCTAAGCCCTTATCTCAATACCAGTGAATAAAATCCACAGACCAAGAGCGGGGTCTAGCAACCCATCATGGCACCTAAAGTGGTAAGGATAGTCATAGAAACCACTACCACTCTAAGAACACTGATTTTGCACTATAATCTATCTTTCATTAAATATATCATAAAGCAGGACACACTCTTGTGTCATCGTCCATATCTTGCATTATTTTTTGTTGATATATCCGGATAGATTTTCCTTTATACTACTTTGGCTAAAGACTTATGAAGAAAACATCATCATGATCAACCAGGCCTGAGATATACAACATCCTAAACATGGAAGCGACAAATCCTTTATTTACCATTCAACCAATGTCATGCCACCAACGATGCACCCAACACAAGCTACCTCCCCACGATTTTAGTACCATGGTTTTCATCTTGAATTAATGTATTTAAACAAATGGTATACATTGGTAATGATCTCAAGTCAAGAGATCAATACACATGTAACGACCCAAAGTTTCAGTAATGGAAAATCCCTCTTGATCCAGTTAAATGTCTCTTTATGAAAAATGTTTTTATAAGATGTCAACTTCTTTGGTTTTATATTAAGAATTGTGACTGTTGTTAATATAGTCGTTGAATAGTGATCACATGATTAGTATAAATATAAGGATTTAACGAACACAATTTTACTCAGACAAAGGAAGTGATGGCCTCATCCAGTAAAATTTCCCCATACGAAGCCCATTTGTCGGAGATCAGAAAAGATGTGGCGTCTTTGGGCTTCACCCTTGACCAAGCCCAAGATGAGATTCATTTTGTCAAGCTCGAACGGGACCGTCTACAGGAAAAGTGGAAGTTGATAGAGATTACCACTCGAGCGATGTTATCCGAGCCCCCGCAAGAGTCTGTCACCATTACACACCTTACCCTTAGGTCCTATGCGGCTGTTTTAAGGGGTTATGTAACAAATAAGTAGCACTATGTTCATGTACATTATTTTTTTGTACATAATAATGAATATAATTTCTAGTCATTTTTTGATACATTGTAAATAGATTTTAAAGTACAAATGGTATTTTTAGTTATTATTTAATTAAGAAATCTATTTTATTAAATTAAGGTATTTTTCAATTAAATAATATTTTTATAAAATAATAATATTATTAATAAATTAATTTTTATTAAAAATAAATGATCTTATAATTTTATGAATGCAATTACATTTTTTATTAAGGTTTGAATGCCATTTCTGTCAAAACCCGTGAATTTTTGATAAATGTCGGTTTTTATTTAAAAAGTAAAAATTCACATTTTTAAAAAAATATTTACATAAAATAAATGTTATTTTTGGAATCATGACGTCGAAATTTTCCAACGGTGAATTTTTCATAATTTTCTGAGATAGTCAATTTTTTGGGTACAAATTAAATACCATTTAAATATATAATGTGTTTTATGACATCATAATGAACCAATGGTTTTGTAATAAAATACCATAATCCTTATGTTCGACCAATATATGTTTTATCATTAAAATAATGAGGTTTTGGGTTTATGTGACTTACTTTTCAAAGCATTAATGAACCCCTCAAGACATATTCAACACTTTGCCTTTTTAAATTAATTTCCATGGGAGTGTGACTCACCTCCACATAAGAAACCCTAATATTTTAATAAGTTAGGACTTGGGCCTTATAAAATATTGTTTTCCTCTTTCCTTTTCCAGAAACCATGGGATGGTTTGTGTTTTGGATTAGTTTAATATAAGGGGTCCCAAACCTAAATAATAAAGAATTCTCTCACCTTTCCTATATAAACCCACCCAAGCTCCCACTTCCTCCTCACTAAAATCCTTTGGAGTTCGTCCAAACTCTTCCCTACTCTCTCTAGAATCCTCCCATGGTGCCCCAAGCTCCCAATAATCCTCTCACAAGCCTCTCTCTAGCCTTTGGAAGCACACTTCCAAGTAAGGGTTTTTTCTTCCTTTCTCATTTTTGTCAATTTTCATCAAGTTGTATTGCCCTTTTAATTTAAATTATGAATTTTGGGATATGGTTTCGCACCTCCCCCATACTGCCCTCTTATTGTTTGAATGATGGGAGACCCCTTTCTCTCTCATTAAATGCCTCCCATGTACACCTGTTACTATGCCGAAATTCCGAAAGGAACATCTCTCTCTTCTTTTATATTCAAGCAATACTTTTGTATCATGAATCTAAATTCCTTTTCAATTTTTGGGAAATGTATCTATATGACCTCCTTACTATCCATTAAATGTAAATATAATGAGGAACCCCTCTATCTCTCATCAACAATTTTTATGAATTCTTATGTCACGCCGTTATGCTGCTGAAATCGCACCGATTTTCTGAGCCAGTGTCATTGTGTAGTGAATACCATGCACATTTCTCCATCCAGGGTATTCAACTTTATGCACATGTAATTATTGATTATAAAGTTTCATGTATGAATTCCACATTCCTTTATCGTGGAATAAATGATTATGTTTTATGAATCCATGTTTTATGATCCATGTGGCACACTTATGCATAAAATGAAATTTTTAAGAAGGGTGCAACATTATAGCGCTCCAATGCATTGGGTAAAGTATAGTATCATGATACGTCATTTGCAATGAGTGTTTAATCATGCTAATTCAAGTGCAACGAGGGTTTACTCGTGCTTCATGTGCAATGAGGGTTTACTCATGCTCCATGTGCAATGAGCCTTGGCTCATGCTAATTCAATGTTAAGTGTTGTTTCCACATTTCCATGTTATGATTATCATGCTTTATCATAGCTTTATTTTCATGTTTCTTTTACGCTGAATTGATATTCCTATTGTCTAACATGTATTTTACTCCTCATGTTATTCCATGTATACTCCCTTACTGGGCTATATAGCTCACCCTTTTCTTATGCATGTCCTCAGGTTATCCCATGAAATGCTAAGTACGAGGGAATGTAGTGGTCATGTAAGGAAGTTTTCAATAAAGATGTTTTATTTCATGTTTTAAGTTTTTATGTAATTATCCTAAGCCCCAATGACACTAAAGAGCTCGATATTCTTTGTTGTATCAAGTGAATTTTTATGTAATGAATCATGTTTAAGTTGTAATAAAAAGCAGGGTTGTCATAAGACATGTCCATTGACAGGAATGACCAATGACTCCCAAGACATGTGGTGTTCCTATTGGTGGGTCTATCCTCACGATCTCACTACTAGATATCACCACGTGCGAACATCATGAGAAAAATCCTCAATGATTATGATACCCCATAGCCTGATAATCAAACATCTACTGTGTATAGTCAGTAAGATGTATCTAGGCTATAGAACATATATTTAAGATTAATGTCATAGTATCTTGAGGTTCTCATTATATCCTAGGATCTTATATAACCTCTTGACATGACAATCAATCTTTGGACATTACAATTATAATAGTGGATGAATAGAAGTTTACACTATAATAGAAAGGCCCCTCTTGAACTTAATTTCTTCCACCACCGCTCCCTCTTGTCTCTGATGGCCTAGGTCATAATCGAACCACTGCCTCCCCTCCCTATCCCATCCTGGCCCTGGTGGAGGGAGGTCCTTCCTTCCCCTTTTCTACTCTCTACACTTTCTCATTTTCCCCTTTCACTGACCTGACTACCCTCCCCATCTTTCCCCCAATCGAAGTCTTCCCTATAGTCTGGTCGCTCGAGCATGGAGTACAATCAGTATCGGTTTTTTCCCTGGAGTTCACCAGAGCTTCGACGATGTTGGATATATCTTTGGTTTCTCACTTCATGGAGCATATCCCCTCCATAGACACCTTCGACAGATATGTGTTATCTTCTTTTAAGTTTCATGATCGTGCTATTTTAGGGATTCTGGATTCGAGGCACATTCTGATCCAGTTCGTGAATGAAAATGATCTCTTCTATACCTTGGCTCATGCTCCCTGTTTTCTTCCAGGTTTTTATTTTTCTCTCTTTTGGTGGTGGTTTTATTTTCATCTATAGCGTGCCTCTCCTATTATGGAAATTTTTATTTCTCTTCCTTGTCTCCATTTTCCTTTTCTAAATCCAGTGGTTCTTCGTTTGATCGGAAATATGGTGGGGCGTTTTCTCTGCATGGATTTTCGCACTCATGCTATTTGTCATCCAGTTTCCCTGAGGATTTATGTTGAAGTTGATGTATCCAAGAACCAGCTAGATTCCATCTTCATCGAGGTTGAAGGAGAATTAAATTGGTACCAGAAGGTATGTTATGAATCATGGGTTCCTTTCGGTTCGTTTTAAAAAAGTCTTGGTCATGATTCTAGTAGATGCCGGCGTGCTTTGGGATAGGATCATCCTTTTTGGGTTTTCGTGAAGGATGGTCCCAATAACATGATCCCTTTTTTTTCGTGTATTTCTCCTAAAGTGGATTACTAGGGTATTGGGGAGGTGATATTTTCTACTACCACCCATAAAGAAATGAGACCGAGGTTTTCAGAGCTGAGGGTTGAGGATGTTTTTAGTCATTTAAGGCAGGATTTAGGTATTAACCCTTAACCAAGGTTGGTCAAAGGAAGCTCAGGGGAGGTTGATGGGGTGATGGTGGGCCCATGGTACCCTCCCACATATTAAAATTTGGTGAGACCCATTTTCAATTCTCCTTAAGAGGTTATAGACCCAGGATCAGGTAAGGACAGCCTTTCCAGTTTTCTGGGGGTTCTTACTGACCAGGGGTTGGTGTGAGTAAAGTTTATAGCCCCTTCCCTATTAAGAATATATTGTCAAGAGAACAAGTCCTTGGGGAGGGCTTGAAGCCTCCCTCTTCAGTTCGAATAGGTATAGTTGGATTTGCTGGTGGCTCTAAGAACTGTTTTATAGTGCTGAGTGTTGATGACCCTCCTCAATTTGAAGAAGTGACTTTGGAGGAGGATAGGCATGTAGGTCTCCATACTTTACAAGGAAAGTCCTATTTTATAGCAGAAGATAATGAGTTTTCCTCAAAACCCTGGTCACCAGAGCCCAAGAAAGCGTAAATTGAGGAAGAGTACAGGTAAGAACACCCTTGTGGATTCAGATGGGTTTATCTAGCATAGTCGAGGACTAAGTAGATGAAAAGACTACTCAACCTTACCTAGTTTTCTTGTTATAAGGTTATCTAGTAAAGGAAACGTCCCTCAAAAGAGTATGGATGTTTCTGCTAACATCCCAAAGATTAAGGAGGAAATTGAATCATACATCATCGAGGAGACTCTCATGAATTCTATTGATGAAATGCTAGAGGAATAATTCCAGATCAATATTTCAGAGGAGGATGTACATAGATTTTTTGAAATACCACTATATGTTGATTTTAGTGAATACCAATCCTCTTGGATTAAAAAATAGAATATAATTTTGATACACGGTTTCAACGAGGGAAAAATAAGTCTAGAGCAGCATGTGCAGACTTGGGATAGGATGGCATCCCACATCGAGGATCTCATTAAGGACAAAACTGATATAGAGGCATCCTCCATCAAAAGGGGTCTAGTCATGGTAAAGGATTATAATCACTTTAATTTGTTCTGGAATGACCTGACTATTTCTTATGAGGTTTGACTTTTCTTATATTCTAAACCTGTTAGTTTCCCACATTTTCCTTGAAAGTGCTTTCTAAAATAATAAAAAATATTTATTGGCCAAGTAATAGTATGATGAAATCTTGTATAACTAACTATACACATTATATTGTAATAAATAGTATTGTATAGTTGGGTCTAGGGAACCCCCTATTTCAACAAACACAAGTCAAGGATAACTACCAAGACATGGTGGACAATGTCCCATAAAGGAATCAAGTTCACTATTTGTCAATATATGATGTCTCAGGAAACTAAAAATTAACCAATGCATTGGATTGATATCTATAAAAACCAATCATAAAATCTTTCCAAATATTGTTTTCATATAAATAATCACACATAATAAACGATACATAAACATAAGGGTTACCCATGAAAATAAGTAGGTATCATAACATATAAAAAGGAATATAAAAAGGGAATATCACAATGGATTCCATGATAGGATGGATTTAAATCATACATGTACATTATTAATTGAATACAATCATATATCAAGATATTTCATGTAAAATAGAACTAAAAACATGTAAAAAGTGTGTTTAGGAGATTTTATAAATAAAACATTTTAGTACGGTTTAAAGGAAAAGTTATAAGATTCATTAAAATGGAAAAGGAATAATTGTTTTTATAAAACTATAATTTAAAAAAGATATATTTTCCTGATAAAATGAGTGAATTTTGTAAAATAATAGCGGCATCAAACAGATTATGTAGTGCACTTGAAAATGGGTAAAAATCAAGAATTTCCCTTCAACCGGGTTTTCTTTTCAGGTTTCTTTGAGAAGGGAACCTTATTAAAACATGTATTACCCCATAAAATAAGTATGGTATGATCTGAATGTATATTTTTTAAACTTATAAACATAATTTATAAGAATTTACTAAAAATTAATATGAGTTATGTTTGAATAATTGAGAAAAATGTATCCCGAAGGAAATATGGAGGTTCAGAAATGATCACCTACCTTTTGTCTTAAACGGTTCTACACTTGATCTTAATGTCGTGAATAATAAAATTTTATTCAATAATTAATAATTACATAACCTTTTATATATTTAATTGATTCAATATAATTTTTTATCATCATTTATGGCCTTTTTGATGAGTTATAGTGTTCAATTTAATCGTTTGACAGTGCTCGTTTTCTTAGTTTTCATAATCGGTTTGCTTGTATAAGAGTATGGAAGTTCATGGAAAATGGAAATTAAAATATAGAATCAAAATATTAATTTATTAATCATCCTAATTATTGTTAAAAGATCATATAAGTAATTTTTTTTGTTTTGGTGGTAGTATGAATCTCTAAATAAGTTGTTAATAGTAATATTTTGGATTATTTTGGGCATATTTCGCTCAAAAAAATTGTTTTTTGATTTATTGTTTAAAATAATTTTAATATAATGATTAATAAATATTATATAGGATTTAATAAATATATAATAACATTTTTTGACCATAAAAATTGTTTTATGACCCATCTTGAAGTCCTTAATGGAAAATAGTAATTTTTCTTTCTTGGTGGAGATTAATTAACACCTCAAGAATGATGATTTAATTTTTAGAATAAAATTTAGAGGATAGGGGTTTAATGATGGATTATTAAATTAACATTATATAATTCTAGTATATGTGAGGTATAGTAGTTATCATACCATTTAGATGATAGGATGTGCGGATAGACTAAGAAAATAAATCGAAAAAAAAATTAAAATTAAAGGAAAGAGGAATTTACCTCTTGAATTTATCCTCCTTAAAACCCTCCTTAGGGAAAAAGATTTGGTATTTCTATGAGACCACATTCTTCTATAAGTGGGAGAGAATTTTGGGAAGATTATTGGGTAGAATGTTTTCAAGTCTCAATGCTTTTAATGTGTGAGGAGAAGAGGTGGCGAGGGGTGATATTTATATTGGAGGAGGGGGTGTTTTCTCATTATTTTATTGATTAGTTTATTATTTTGTCAAATAATTGAAATAGTGTTGATTATTGAGACTAAATATGGTAATTAGATCATGATATTTTGACTCAACAGTTCTTAGATCATCAATGACTCATGAAATAGTGTATTTAACTTATAACATATTTAAACCATAAAAACCCATTTTTTAATATTCACCAAATGTTCAAGTATTTTATAAAAAAAAAATTCACCCTAAATTTATTTAAAAATGTATAATTATAAAATTATATTCATTTTATGAAATAAATTTTCTAAATAAGATAAATTTAATTTATAATTAAAATCATCACTTACTTGAAAAATACAGATTTTAAAAGTATAACTGATTTTATAACACTTTGGATAATTAAATAAAGTCTTATAAAATTATATTAAAATAAAAAAAACAAAATATTAAATTATGAATTCATTTTATGAAAATAAATTTTCTTCAAAGCAAATAAATTAATCACAAAATTGTAATTAAAAATTTATGACTTATAAAATTCCAAAACATAATTAATATTTTTTAAAACATTTATTTACTTAAACTATGATATGATTATAGAATATTTTGATTTATAGGATACATAGTTTTATTTATACGTTAATAGGTAAGGTTAAAATTTATGTTTGTTGGTTTAATATTTATAAGGTTCATATTACTATTCTAAAGGTCATGTTACTATTTCATCGGTAAAGGTTCCTTAACATCATAGAATACTTATTTTTTCATTCATTATTAATTTATATAGTTAATATTGTGTTCTTAATGTGATTTTATTTTATTTTTACTATATAACATAATTTTAAGAAGGTAATTTCCATTGATAAGATTTATTGGTCCTTACATGTTATGAATCCACACTTCCCCATGTAATTCATAGAATTCTTTATGTGTCCCATTCCACTAATAATGGAATCACCTTCCCATTTCACCATTTAAATATTTTGAGTAATTGTTCCTCTTATATCCTCAAAAATACCACAAATTATATAATACTTAAAATTTATTGATAACCACATCATACTAGCCTCTCATGACCCATCTCCCTGATTTTGGGGAACTATGTGTTTCCATAACTACATTTCCATCCAATTACCTCTTCAGGGTTTCCAAAACCAACATTTTCTAAAAAAATTCCAATCTATAGACAACCACACACTCTTATGACCATGTGTGAAGCCAATATTAATTTCTACTAGATGACATGAATTCACCATTTAAGAAAATTGAACTTCATATTATTGGTTTATGACAAGATAGAAACTAAAAACCAGTACCATAATATCTATTTTGTATTATCAATTTTTCATAACAATCATGTATAAAACCTCAAAATACCTAACTTCTCTAATAAATTTGGATTTATTTAATTCCATTTCATTATTTTGAGGCATACACACCCATTTCATTAATCGTGAATCCATTATATATCCTCAGATTTCACATACTGTACTTCATAACTTCACTCCACTTTATGAAGACTATTAATTTACAAATTAAACATCATGACCTCACCTAACCAATGAGTTTTTCTAATGATATAAAAATATATCAAACATTAAATCATCACATGTCATATGTTCTTATTTCTATCACATCCCATATTACACTAACTCACCCATCATCCTGGCTAATGAGGACAAGTCAATTCCACTATATATACAGTCATGATCCAATACCCTATTAATTTACACAATATAAATTATTATACAACAAACAGAATCATTATATAGTGATTCATACAAGATTATAACCACGAATCAATGATAAGAACATTAAAATTTATCAATACATCAATAATAATAGAAAAATATAAAACTGAAATACTATAACCTTTGTAATTTTTAAATTTCATTTTATCAATGCTAATGAACTAAAATTGTGGTTACCATACCATGATCTAGAGGTTTTCTATATATATATAACAATTCCCTAAAAACATAACAATTAAAAACAAATTCTTTGATACTCTTTTGCAATATCCATCTCATCCCTCTCAAACAACGACTATGTTAGTGGTGCCACATGACCTCATTTTTATATATCTTTTTTTTCCAGAGTATACCAAACTAGTGGATATAGTAGATGGATCAAATTGGGGAGACTATAATAATAGCATAAGAATTAATTCAAGACATTTAAAAAATTAGCACAGTATCACAGAACTAAATATCAGAGAATTTATTCCAAATTACACCCAAAAGAAAACAACAATAGGATAAAAATATAACCATTCTATAATAAATTAATAATGATGTTATACATCACATTTATTACAATATCAACCACTAGAACAAAAATATTTTAATAAAATATGGAATAAAATACCCTAATACACCCAACCACAACTTTTATCATCTTCTTAATACTATCTCCATACCCGATTAGAAACTCTTCTCAATCCTCTAAGTGAACTATGCTTAAATATGCATATCAAAAATAAGGTCAGTAGGCCCCAAAGGTGAGCATGAATGGTGTTCCAAATAAATATCTATTGGTAACCACCAATGTATCCCTTAATAATTTTATGATATAGTAGTGTATGTGTGAGAAATATAAATAAATCTGTATTACACAACATCCATGAAAATATGTCGAGCCATCATACACTAACCTAGAAACTATGATACCAGAATTTACCTGGTTTGTCTAATTATAGTAAATGAGTACAAGAAAAAATATTGATGGTGGAACCAACTCGTAGATATTCTCCAGAGGAATAGAATTATGATGTAGAAAATGGCCCGAGGGTATCCCGTAGAGTAATTATCCATGTCATAAAGGATCTGAATCATTGTCACCCTCTAGTGTAACCAACCAAGTAATATAGGAACCAACTATGGGCCATCCCTTAGAGTAACTGATCAAGTTTATAGGACCCCATTATTAGTCATACCCAAGAGCAACTAATTATATCATAGAGGACCCAACTCCTAGTCCTTCCCTATAGTAACTAATCATATGATGAAGGACCCTACTATTGGTTTTCCAATGGAAATTCATGTGATTACCCAACTGTGACATACCTACAAATTATATCAATGCAGTTAATTATACATTTCAAAAAATTATTAAATCCTAACCCAAAAGTTAAAGGTTTAGTGTTTTTTGAGATTATCTTTATAAATTTACTTATTTTGGAAAACAATGTACATTTCTTCCATATATGCATCACACTTGACTCCCTTATATAAATACCATATTTTATATTCTTCTTTATAACTAGGGGAATGTAAAAATAAGAAAATGGTTTGCTAAGAGGCTTAGTTACGAGTAAAACATATGATATATCAATAAAGACAACTAAAAAAACATAATAAAAATCATAAGTGAGTATAAGTTAAACATGTGGGTATGAGAAAACAGTCAAGGTATATGGAAATAGGTAAATAAAACCCAATGAAATATGAAATATAAAATATAACTATGAATAATAGAATTATGATTTTTGGAATAGAATAAGAAATAAGGTATAAGAATATTTCACAAAAATATGCCTTGAAAGATATATCCTATGTCGTGGATCATTGTGTAGACCACCATCACAAAGTTTATGAGCTTGTATTATGTGACCATTATAATTATTATTGTCTATGATATTTGTTTCAAGAAAATGAGAGAAGCTATGGAATATAGGTTGGGAAAATATTGAATTTTGTTTGATAAGTTCAAATATAAAAAACATTTAGTTGAAAAAATTCAGATACATTATGATGGAGTCTCAAACATTTCATCCGACACAAAAAATGAATGATTCTAATTTATAAGGGTTGGACTGATCTGGTTAAAAAAGAATGCTGGTTGTATGAACATCCTTTTAAGTCAACATAAATATCATTTCTGAGGTTTTTCTGGATCATATAGTATAGTTGATTTAAAAATGATCAAGTAATAGCTTCATAAAGATGATTACATGGACTTCACAAGGATGAAGTTTTATTATATATAGATTATCAAAGAATTTATAATATCATACTCAAGTATACAAATTTTTTAGACATTTCATAAAAATAATCATTGTTATACCCAAGGATTAATACTTGTAGATTATAGAGAAATTTTTTGGGATGAATGTATTAGTTATATGAATTATTTTTTTAAAAGGGATTCAACCCAAATACTACTAAATCCATTCTTTAGAAAAATTTTATTCTAGAAAAATGAATAATCTATGATTGAATCACTGTGAAGAAAAAGCTCAAACATGAAAAATTTATAATGGGGGGAGATCTAATGTGAAGTAAAGTCTACCAATGATGAACCGTATATATTAAATTTAGAATATAAATGGGGTGATGACAATTTGTTATTAATTTTCTAAATCACATGATAATGATGTTGTGAAATATGTTGATTTTTCAAATGTATTGATTATCAATATGTTGAGATATTAAGTGGTTTTTTAAAGTGAAAAACTCATTCATTTCACAATAAGGTTAATGAAACAGAGAGTCTATACTGGACTAGTGAAATTAAAAGGAAACGAAAACTGGGTATTTTTGGGTTTAATTGACACATTTTTTTTGATAACATTCCAATGAATTTACAATCATATATTTTTCTATGTGATATATTTATATATATTAGGTAGTAAATAATAAAAGATATTTTTTGTAATTTAATTATTAAACATGGGTAACTGATTTTGGTGGCAGCTTTTAGTGACAGATGTATCAAATATAATGGGTATTAATATAATGGTATTACTATTGGAATTTTTTAAGAGACTCAATACATAAAATACTAAAATTTTTGGTATATTTGAAATTGATGAAAATTAATATAAAAACATGTAATGAAAAGTTCAGTAAAAAGAGAAAATATAATGGCTAAAAATAAGGAAGAAAATGATGTTGATATAGAGAAGAATCCTAAATATGAGAAGGTATATAAAAAAGAAGAAGAAAAATTTAGAAGAGATCCTAAATCCATTGAGGAGTGTAATATTAAAAATATATTCCATAGGATTTCATTACTTAGATAAATAGAAACAAATACTTAGAGGATCTTTATATAGTTGACAAGAGTAGTCCGATAGTTTTTATCGCTTACTTTTCAGAGAGAATTTTTGGTCTATATTTCATGAATAAGTGAGAAAGGCTTGTAAGTTATATTACCTATTATATCAAATAGGAGTAGCACTCAAAAATATTTAAAGTAACCTACTTTGATATAAGGTATTTATTATGTGGAATTAATTTTATTCATTTTATATTTCCGGATATAGGAGGTAGTGCATATTATATAAAGTGTGAGTTCTATAATGATCATGACCCAACCACATATAATTAATAGAAATATTCTAGTTTAAAATCTATGAACCTTGATATAAATCAGATTTAGTTGGAGTAGTATCTCACATTAAGGGTAAACCATGTAAAAATTAGCATGTCCCTTGTTCTATTATATTATTAGTATTATTTATATATGGTAATAAGTAAATATCTAAGAGAGATTAGTAGATCTTAATCTAGTTTTAGAGTTTAATTTATATACAAAAAAAGAAATTATAAAACTATTAAAGACACCAATTCACCCCCTCTCAGTGTAGTTATTTGATATAATAGCACTATCAATTGGTATCAAAGGTGATGGTTCCCTATGTTAAATTCTATCCATGTTTTGAAATATTTTTAGTATAAATTCATTCAATAATATAATATTAGTTATTTTTTTAGATATAAATTCCATGTATAAAAAAATAGAGTATTATCATATAAGTTTCCTTTGAGCATAGAAGTTGTTGATACAACAATATAGATATTTCTATCCCAAAAAAGTTGTAAGGAAATTTAATTTATTGATAAAATGAACCACAAATTTGATGGAAAATCCATAAATTCCATTTTTATATCCCTTTATAAAAAAGGGTTTATAGAAGTCTTCAGTCTCAAAAATACTAATAAAATATGAAATAAAAATTAAAATATTTGAGAAAGAAATTTTGAAGTTATAAAAATAACATGATATATTTTAGGAATTGTTTTTAAGATATAAATATGGATGAGGAAGAATCCATTAATAAATACTTCACTTATTCTGATGAGATTGTGAGAAAAAAATAGGCTTTTGTGAAAAGATCAATGATTTTATTACTATAATGAATCTTATGAGGAACTTCCTAGACTATTTTAATACAAATATTAATTATATAGAAGATAGTTTGGATTTTTATCATCAAGGTCTAAAAAATATCCCCATTACTTATGAAATGAGAAAAAAGCTACATTTTTAAAGATAGTGAAAAATGAAATTGATTTTGAATCTATGAGAAATATAAAATTGAAGGAATAATAACCTAAAGAATCTAGTGATTCTAATTATTGTTATTTAAAGGATAAATATTATAAGAGGGTAAAGCCCCCAATCTTTAAAAATTTTAGGAAGGGAAAAGGAAAATTCAAAGGTAAGATGTTGCTGAAATGTTTGAAGTGTGGAGGAATTGGACAGTTTTCCATATAATATATTAGAAATATGGATATTAATTATGAATTTAATAAATATTATTAAAATATTTATAATATTAATTAGAGAAAATATCTGAATCACTGAATAAAATAAGATATAACAACAAGATGTTTCAACGAAAGAAGAGAAGGAGTTTAATGAGTAGAAAAGATTATGAAGAAATTTTATCTTGTATAAAATTCAAGGATGGTTGTTGACACCATGAAATGTGTTCCATGAATATTTCTAAAAAACTGTTGATTTGAACCTCACATATACCCCAAATAATGAGCTAATGTATAAATACATCTTTTACTCTATAAGAAGGAATAGATTGGAATTCCTTATTCCATGATACTTAACGCCATCAATGAGGATCAAAATGTTCACCATGAAGCTATGCATTTTTAATGGGGATCAATGATGGTAGTGAAGGGACAAGTCATAATGGCATGGACTATATCTTGAGGATGATCTAGATTAGGGGTTCTGCGGTACAACCCCCACTGTAAGGAGTATCTTGATTGGACAACTCCCCCAAATCACCCTAAGCATGATATCCCCTACGCCTAAGATCTATGCACCACCCAATTACACAAAAATATACCTTCACCCAAGGTCCCATAATTTCAAATAAATAGGCCCATGAGGTCTTCATTTGGATGGAAATATTTTCCTGACGGCCAATTGCTGCTCAAATTACCCTAGTGCTTCACTAAAGTCCTCTGAATCCTTTTAGGTTGCTTTTTAACACCAAAAGAGGTAGGAATTAAATGGGAATGGTGGAACCTATGTCCTTCTATGGTTTAAAATAAAACAAAATTCATGAAAGGAATTTTTCAAACCCCTAATTAATGAATACTTGTGTGAGGTTCCCTTATTTAATCAATAACATGGGTGGATTACCCACGAGAAAAAATATGGAGACCTTTGAAGTCCTGAGAAAGGTCTCTACCAAGTTTAGTAGCCTAGGTGGTCTATTTCCCATGGTGTTATCTGTTCGCATAGACCTAACTGCATGGAAGACCCCCTTCTTGATTCTACGATACACAATGTACCATATAGCATTTTGTGATCCATCCAATGGTCAATCTTCAAATCCATTCATGGCTAAACCTATCTTCCTTTGGATCCCTTTCCAGAGAGGAATCATTTTGAGACCTATACATAAACCTCCTAATAAAAAAACTGTAGGGAAAGGCCCATCAGTGTGTCTCCAATTTGTATTTCTTTTTCTACAGTTAGAGGCCTCCCACACTTTTCCTACTAGAGGCTTAGGTTTCTCATGATGTCTTTAGATTATCATATCTATACTCATATAAACCCTTACACCTGGGATAGTGTTGGGAAGTTCCTGGTCCAGGGAATTAGAGATTGCACCATGTCAAACCCATATTATCACAAATACATAGAGCCTTCGGTTCCTAGAATGGATGGTAAGGATCACAGTTTATTTTCTATTCAACATGGAATGAGATCATCCTCCTAGTGTAGAACCAATTTCCGGGAATCCATCAAGGTGTAAGGCCTTAGCCTTTCCCGTGAGAGTATTCAATCCTTCTCCTCTCCACCTCCACATAATTCACCTTTACTATTTCTTTAAATTGGACTCTCATCCAATACAATTATAAGAGAGGTAAGTGTTTTAGATCTAGCCTATTCTTCTGTTGCCCTGCCCTCTTCTTCTACAACCTTAGCCTCTTCCGCCAGCAAAGGAGGAAAAGTGTTTGGTTGTCAAATCTTACACTTCCTCTTGTTTCTCTCACTGAGCATAAATCACACGGGATTAGAGGATATTTATGATCATGACACCCACAAAATTCACCTAAAGGACTTAACTATGAGAACTCTTATTTTTTCATTACATGGGATACATAAGATTCCTACCTATGGTGTGAGATCACTTGGAATCCTCCTCAGAAGTAAGCCCCAAATACTAATTCCCATAATTTGAGAACCCTCTTTAGGGGTAAGCCCCAAATTAGGACCCCAAATTACCATGAGTTAGAATATATCTCTCGGATTCTTTTTCTCTAGAGTACCTATCCTTTTACACTCACCATTCCTTGATTTTAAGCACAATTAAACATCAAATTACAATCTAAGGATCATAAAGTCTAGGGTCATGGAAGACTAGGAACCTAAAACTTAAAACATGGGACTAAATAAAAAATTTATGTATTTAAAATTTATTATGAGATCCTAAAATCCTTTGAGCCTTTATATCAACATATGTTAACTTTGGGATTACATGAACAATGGGATGAGCTAAAAAACAGTAAGAGACTAAACATTACAATAAATCTTATCACATGGGATAGAAGGCAACCATAATGATGTAAAAATCCATGTTTCATGATTAAAAATAATGAAAAATAACATGGGATAATATAATCATGGATTCATAGTGATGTGACATTAACATAAAACATGACTTTAGAATGATTCAATGCTCGTTGCACATAAAGGATCATGAGTAAAACTTATTGCACATAGATTAGCATGAGTTGAGGCTACCACTAAGATAGTACCACATAACAACTCATGCGAATAAAAATTACCCATTGAATTGGAACACTATATGGGTTCACCCATAATTAAATGTACATGAATATGATTTGAAAACAAAGAACAACATATAAGTAACCAAACATAAACCTAAGGGTTACCCATTGAATGAATTGGGTATCATAATCAAGTCAAAAGCATAATAAATGAGTGTATTTTAACTGTTCCCATGAAATAAATGAATTAAATTATACATGGACATTAGTAAATAAATATTTTCATATATTAGGATATTTTATGCCAAATATATGGGAAAATAATGTTTAAGAAACTTTATAAATAAAACATTCTAGCATTGTTTAAGGGAAAACATTCATGATTATTTAAAATTAAAAAGGCATAACTATTTTTATAAAATCAAAATTTAACCAAAGTTAAATATTATTGATTAAATTGGTGCTTTTATAAAAATAATGGTTTCGTAAAATAGATTATGGAGAATAATTGAAGATGGTTAGAATTCAGTAAGTTCCCTTAAATTGGGATTACTTATCTAGAATAATTTAGTAGGGAATCTTTTAAAAACATGTATATCCCTAAAAATATGGGTGAATGTGTACTTATAAATGAATTATTTAAATATAAAATAAATTTATAAGTAGTACATAAAAATAAAATATAATTTCATTTGGGTAAAAATAGGGGAAGGGTAACCCCAATGAATAATAGAGGTTCAGGTAGAATCTCTTACCTTATGTCCGAAACGATACTGCACTTGATCTAAATGTCTTGAATATTAAAATTAGAATCATTAATTAATAATAACAATAAGCTTTTATAAATTTTTTTTATTTGGTTTAATTTTAATATATTTATTTAGTTCCCTTTTTGTGGGTTAGGAAATTCAATTTCATCGCTCGGAAGTGTGAGTTTCCTTAGTTTTCATGTTCCTTTTACTTGTATATGTGTATCGAAAATTATGTAGAATTAGTATAGTTTTCCAAAAATGAATGTATATGTTACTAATGAACTTATAGAATATTTAAATACCATTTTTTTCCATAAGTGAGTATGATTCCTTAGATAAATCATTAATGATAATTTTTTTAGTTAATTTAGTGTTTTTTGATCACAATGAACTCATCTTGTTTTATAAAATATTATAATGTATAAAACATTATTCTAGAACATTAAATATATTATAATAAATATAATATAATATTTTTTAATAATAAATTTATTTTCATTCCCATCCTTGAAAGTAAAATTTAAATATGAAAGCACATCATCCCCAAAGGTGGTAGATTGGAACCTCATGGATGATGTTTTCATTCTTATAAAAACATAGAGGAGAAAATATTTAATGAAAAATTATTCCATAAAAATGATAAAATTATAGTATATATGAGGTACTAGAATTTTCATGCCACTTGTACATGGTGATGTTATGAGGATAGAATAAAAGAATGGAACTTGAAAATGAAATTTTAATAAAATGAAAGAGAGTTTTACCTCTTGATTTATTCTTTAGAACCTTCTTAGGGAATTGGTTTTGGTATTTTTTTAGAGAAAATGTTCATAAACATAGGTGGAGGTTTGAGAATAATATTGGTTATAATATAGACAAGGCTCAACACTTGAGTGGTGTGAGGTGAAGAGGTGGTGAGGTGTATTTATAGTGGAAGGGGGTGTTTTGCCATTATTTTATTCAATATTTTATTATTTTTTTCAATAAAATAAATAGTGACGATTCGTGAGACTAAATATAGTATTTTGTGCATGTGAATTTCAAAAAATGGTCACTTAAATAATCCATGAGTCAATCATTACTCAAAAATTCATTTATTAATATATACTATTAATTACCATATTTCACTATTAAAAAAAATCATATATTGTAGAAAAATCACAAAAATTCACCTGAGACATTGATTGATGTGTAGAAATCAAAAAATGAACTCCATTTTTTAATAAATATTTTTCTATATATGTTAAATTTAATTTTTATTTAAACTCATTATTTTCCTGGAAAATAAAAATTTTAAAAATAAAATTTCTTTTCTAACACTTAGAAAAATTTATTAAGGTCGCATAAAATTTTCTTATAATCACAATACATAAAAAAATAATTTATGAATATATTTTATGAAAATAAATTTTCTTTTAAATTATTAAATTACTCATAGAATTGTAATAAAATATTAATAACTTATAAAAATACTAACACTTAATTTATATTTTTTTAAATATTTATTTAATCATACTATGATATAATTATATCATATTGTCACTTATAGGATGGATAAATATTATTTATACATCTATTGGCGAGGTTACAATTCAATTGGCTGGTTAACTATTCATAAGAGTCACATTACTATTCCAAAGTTTATGTTACTATGACATCAATGTAGGTTCCTTAACTTCTAGAAATGCTTCTTATTTCATCCATTTATCATTTATAAAGCTATTATTGTGTTTTATATGTGTTTATAACATATGACATATTAATAAGGGAATTTCTATATATATAAATTTGGGTCATTACATTCATCCCCCCTTATGAAATTTATCCCTCAAAATTTCGTTTTACATTCAATGTTAAAAACAGGTGTTGGTACTTTTCTTTCATAGATTTACATGGTTCCTATGTCGCCTCTTAAAACTTATTGTTCCACATATATACATTTACCAGGTGACTAATCATATTGAGTAGAAAATTATATCTACGATCCAATATCATCAATGACTAGTAATATTATGAATGATCATTCTCAAACTGTACCACCTCTGTAGTCATTAAATGTGAAGGATCTGGTATATAATTCATCAATAATGATACATGGAATACAACATGTACTTGAGAAATAATTGGTAGAAGCTATAGTCAATAGGCCACATATCCTAAATGATCAAGGAATAGAAGGTTCTAATGTACCTAGGGCATAGCTTCCCTTTCTTATCGAATCCCATTATCCTATTCCATAGAGATATGTGAAGTAATACAACATATATGACTATAAACTCATGTTTCTGTTTATGATTGTATGCATAACTCTTCTGTCGAATTTTCCATTCCTTGATGTGCTACTGAATGGTTTTCACCTTCTCCACAATTTATGTGACCATTTTAGGTCCTCGTATCGTATGTTCACTAAGAACATCCCATCATGTTGGTATTCTACACCGTTTCCCATAAAGGGCTTCATATAGAGCCATTTAGGTGCTTCATTGGAAAAAATTGTTGTATAATAATTTTAACATTGAAAGATATTGGTCCCATCCTCCCTTTAAGTCCATAGAACACACTCTCAACATGTATTCTAGTTTCTGGATAGTCCACTCAGATTGGACATTAGTTTGAGGATGATAAGCCATACTGAAGTCCATCTCAGTGATTAGAGAATGTTGGAGACTTTTCTATAAATTAGAGGTGAATCTCAGATCTCGGTCAGATACAATATATATCGGTACTCCATGTAGCCTAAAAATGTCTTTGATGTATATCCATTAAAGTTGATCCGGGGAAAAGTCCTCTCGAATTGAGATAAAGTGAGCTATCTTTGTAAAACGATCTACAATAACCAATATAGCAGTGTTTCCTCTGGTTATTTTTAGATGGCTAGTGACAGCGTCCCAAGTGATGTTTTTTTTATTTCCAGGCTTATATGTGTAATGGTTTTATAATCACTTTATAATTTTTCTTTTCTGATATCACTTGCTGACATACTAAGCACATTGATGTATATTCAATGATCTCCATTTTCATATTGTCCCATCAAATGTTCTCCCTGATACATATTTGTTCTCTATTAGGGAATATTTATGGTTGAGCTCTGTGTGTCATTCATAAACTCATTATTTATCTCTTGATTGAATGGTACACATTGACTTGACACAAATCCGAAAAATCTATCCTCATTGATCTTCAACTCATAGGAATTCCTATTCTTGAGAGCTTCCATATTTTTTTGAATTTAAACATAATTTCATTGAGTATTATTTATTTTATCTATCGAGGATGGTTTAGAAATCATTTGAGAAAGGATTAATGATGTTACTCCCTTACCGATTACCATGTCTATCCTTTGTTAGTCTAAAACTATATGACCCTTATCAATTCTCATCAATGATAAACATGACGGATACTTTCCACTTAGATAATCGACCACCATATTTTCCTTACCCGAATGGTAGTATATTGGGAATTCGTAATCCACGATGAGTTAAAACCATATTTTCTGGTTCATATTATTCTCCATGTATATGAATATAGATTTGAGACTCTTGTGATCAATAGATTTATCACACTTCTCTAAATATAGATAATTCCACAATATTTTCAACACAAAGATCACAACTACTAACCCCAATTCATGCGTAGGATAGTTTTTGTCATGAATTTTTTACTACCTTGAGGCGTATACTATCAAACTATCATTTTTCATCAGTATGCAGCATAATACTTTCATTAAAGCATTGTAGTATACCAAAAATAGTTCTCCAATTTTTGGGAGTGGGAGTATTGTTGTAATGATAATAATCATTTTGAGCCTGATAATGATTTCCTCACATTTTCTATTCCAGAAAAAATTCACTCCCTTCCATGTCATCTTTGTTATTGGGTTTTACAAACATGATTACTTCTTCAAAAAACAGTTATAATACCCACCTAGACAAATAAATATATAGATCTCCATTATAGATGCGGGTCTGGTCCACTCTTCAATTACTTTTGTCTTGGAAGGTTCCGCAGATATTCCTCTACGGGTGATTTCATTCCCCGTGAATGAAATATCCTCCATCCATAACCCTCATTTAATGTACATGGAATAAGGTGTCCATTTACCTATGCCTTCAACATAGTATTCAAATTCTCATCATGTTCCTCCATGTTCATGTAGTATATCAAAATTTCATCGATAAAGGCTACCGAAAATTTGTCCAAATACACTCTAAAGACATTATTCATTAAATAAATTAGAAGTTATGGAGAATCAGTGATTCAAAATGGAATTATTATGAACTAAAAGTGACCATAACTCATTAGGAAGGAAATATGGGAATATATTCCTTCCTCACCATTAATTGGTGATATCATGACTGAAGGTCCATCTTAGAGAAATATGTGGCCCTACACAGCTGATCAAATAATTTATCTATCTATGATAGGGGATACATATTTGTTATCATGATTTTAATGATATCACAATAATTAATGTTGAGGCACATTGATCTATCATTCTTCTTAATGAAGAGGACTAGTGTACCATATTGTGAAGCAGTCGAACATATAAAACCCTTGTCTAGATTCTCTAATAAATTCTTCTTTATCTATTTTAGTTCAACGATGGATATAATAAAAGGTGTCTTTTATATAGGTTTAGATCGTGGAAAAAGATCAATTGATAACTCAACATGTCTGTCAGGAGGAAGGCTAGGAAATTATTTAGTTAATAAATTAGTGTAATCCATCACAATGGGAATATCTTTGATCATGATCATCTATTTTTTCTTAATAATTTGAGCGATATATGATTTCTCATAAGGCAAAAATATCCACAGTTGAGATGATAGTTCTTAAGGAGATTAATCTTCCTCCTTACACATATAAAAAATTAATGGATGTTTTGATATGTGAATAGTGATATACCTTTCCTAATAGTAGATGTTGGATTTGTATAAAGATATACAATCTATTACTAAATTAGAATAAAACTCTACTAGGGTATGTAAGAAAATATTTTATTGGATGCTCAATCCACAAACATTAATTGGGGTTGAGTTATGTAAATTGGATGTAAAAATTTCCCCATTAGCTATTCTTATGGATAACTCAATCTCCATATTTTTAGGTGGTGTTTGAAAAGCTATAATAAACATGAAAGATATGAAATAATTTTTATAACTAGAATCAAATCATATGTTCTCTATTCGTGTATGAATAATCAGTGTACCAACCACCACATAATTTTCTGGTTCCACATTAGCAGTAGTGGTAGAATTAGCTTGTCCTTGTTTCCTTGGAGTTTGATGTTGATTGCTTTTGAAAATCCTAGACTTTGGGAACTGGTTTTCAAAACTACCATGTTCTTTATTGTTCAAACATTTACCTACTATCAAATAACTGATATTAACCTTCATTTCTTCTTCCATGTTAGAGGAATTGTTCATATCCCTAAGGAATTTCTTATCCATATTCCCCATTCCTACACATTTTAAGCATTCCATCATCCACTTTAGATAGTTCCCATGATGCTTCTTCCCACAATTTTGAAACACGGGATATTAATCCCTTTTTCCATCATGAGATTTATTTACTAATCTAACCATATTAGACTCTATTTTCAGCATTATTTTCATCAATTTTATGATACCATTGAGAGTCTTTGATCCCTATTTCAACCTTGAGGGAAAAATAGGAAATCTTTTAATAACCATGGAAGTCTCGAATCACCAATTCTTTTTGAAGACTGACATTTAGTCTTCTAATAAAGAGATCCACCTTTATTTTAGTGTTCATGACAAAGCCATAGGTGTATCTCTAAATCCTTCTAAATTGTGCTTCATAAACCCTAAAAGACTAATATTCCATCTTGTTAATTCAAAAGAATTATCATTCCATCATTAGATGAAGGGTTTAGGGAAAATATTTATTGAATGTTTTTTCTTAAATTTTTACAAATAAATGAAATAAATTTTTTCCTTGGAATTCTTATTTTTTATCATTATCCACCACTGATAAGCTTACCCATCAAAATGATAGAATGACAACACAAATTTCTCTTCTTCTGAGAACTAGAGGAAAGAGAATATCTTTTTAGAGGACTTAATACATTATTCCTTGAGGAGGGGATAGAAATATCAACTAAACATGGTAGGCCTTTTCATCATGAATGATTTTATGGAAACATTATATTTCATTAGATAAGGATGGTTTTCTATACAATTCATGTTATTATTCAAAACATGATCCATTTAAGAATGTGTTGTCATGATGTTTTGAGCACCTATTCCCATCATAGTTGGAATTTCATTATGGTAGTCATCACATTCCCTATCACAGTTATTTTTGGAACGTGTACCTATATTTCCCTCCATTATTTAAAAAAAGTTCAATTAGGGGGCTTGAATACATAGCTAATAAGCATAAAAAGGAAACATCAAACATTAAAGGATAAAATATTAATAGAAACTCATATCCTAACATGTGATTCCCTATGTTTCAATCTAGGATATCCATGATCTTTTTCCTAACATATATTGTTATGTGAATTTTATTTTCTCTATCAATAATGTTTTTTAATGAGATTATAAATTTACCAAATCATATCACCCATAAGTGTCAAACCAGGTGCACAGTAAGGCCCATTGTCGTGTACCAGGTTACCCTGAGTAAGGCTCAGAACACCTTGTTGTAGATGTCACTCCTAGGTACATCTATGTCAGAATGACATCCACTTATAGTATCTAAATATGGATGTATTTTATTGGACAATCACTTACTCTATACTAACAAAAATTTATGGGTGTTTTCTCATATTTTTGTGTATTTCATAGTGTTCGTACTAAAGTGATATATTCCTAGTCTCTAACAATTACTAATCTTTTCCTATAATACGAACTATAGTAAACCTAACATTTTGACCCATCATACATGATTTTAAGCATAATTAAACATCAAATTGAATGAAAATGATCATAAAGTCTCGTGTCATGGAAGACTACGTACAAAAATCGAAAAACACTGGAATAATTAAAAAATTTATTTATTTAAAATCTGTTATAATATCTTAACATACTTTGGTCCCTTACATATTCATATAATAAAATGGGGATAATATTAATAAAGGGATAATATAAAAACCAAATAAGGGAATAAATATTAAAATAAATCTTAAAACATGGGTTAGAATGTATAACATAACGAAATAAAAAGAAATTAAACATGATTAAAAATAAGGAATAATTTAATGGGATCATATAATAATTCATTAATTATAATTCAGTAGCATCATAATACATTACATTAGCATGATTCGAGGATTTTTGGACATAGAGGATCATGAGTCAAAGAACATTACACATTGTGGAGCACGAGTCAAGGCTACCACCAAGACTATTGTACTTAACATCTCATGAGACTAAAAATTACCCAATGCAATAGAGAAATATATAGGTGCACCAATCATAACATGTTCATTAATATTATTTCCACATAAAGAACCATACATAAGTAATCAAACATAAACCTAAGGGTTCCCATAGAAATAATTGGGTATCATAATCATATAAAAAGCATAATAAATGAGCTATCAAAAATGTTTCCATGATAGAAAGGAATTATATAATACATGGAAATTTATAAATAAATATAGAAATATATCTGCATAAGTGATGTAAAATTGATGTGAAAAGAGTGTTTAAGAAATAATAGAAACAAAAAGAAATTGTAAGGTTTAAGGGAAAACATTCAAGATTCATTAAAATGGAAAAGACATACTTTTTTGTACAAAACCAAAATTGAACTAAGGTATGTTTTCATGATAAAAGGAATTATTTTATAAAACTAATGGTGGCTTAAAAAATATTATGTAGAACACTTGATGATGGTTAATAATTCGGGAAGTTCATTTAAATCTGTCTTGCTTATCAAGAATAATTTATTTTGCAATCTTTTAAAAAGATATATATCCTAGGAAAGAAGGAAGAATGGGTCTTGATACATGATTTTGGAAAATAGAAATAGAATTTAAAATTTGTACACAAAAAAAAAGATAATTTCATTCGGGTAAAAATAGAGGAAGAGTAACCCGAAAGAATAATGGTGGTTTAGGTAGAATCCCTTACCTTATACCGAAAATGATTATGAAATCGATCTTAATGTCTTGAATAGTAAAATGAGATTCATTAATGTAACACCCTTGGATTTTATGAAAAATATTCTTTTCATTAATGTCTTGTGTTGTACTCTACACAAAAAGGAGCTTTCACAACACGCATCCTTGACTTGCCTTGCATTACACACAATCACGACCTTCCTCGATAGAGTGTGTAGTACGCAATACCGAGTTTCACTAAACAACGATATGCTATTAAAATATTATTAAAACTAGCTGTTATGAATAGTAATAACCACTTTTTGAAATTTTGTAAATTTTATTTTTTAAAATGCACTTCATTTTTGGATTTGAAATATCAAAATTAGCTTAGGGTAAAATTTTGGTACTTTTCGGATAACTTTCATATTCTGATGAATAGTGAAAATTACTAAATTTAAATTAAAAACAACTTTTTTAATAGAAATAATTAATAGTGATAAATTATTAATTTGAGTGGTTTTAAAGTATATTTAGAATATATTTTTACAATTTAATATAATTTTGGTCATTGGATGTAATTTCACATTTAAACCAGTAATAAACAAGTGTCAATCTTTTGATAGTTATTATCTCTTAAAAACATGCTATTTGTTTTGACGACATGAACTAATCTTTAAATTAATTAATACAACTGATATGTTCTGAATTTGGTAAAATAGACATCATTTTTGAATTCTTAATATCAAATATATCTTAGGCCTGATGTTTGGTATTTTTCTGGAAACTTTCATTTTTTTTATGAGTAGTGAAACCACTAAGTGGTAGTTAAAAAATTGAATTTTTCATAAAACTTAATTTTACCACTTCTGTGAGTGGAATTTAGAAAATACGAGAGACACGGTAAATATAAAGGACTAAAATGTGGTTCAATGAGATGAAAATAATTTTTGGTGAATAGTAACTTTTTACTTTTTTTACCACTGTTAAAAGTAAATAGGGTAATTAAGGGTAAAAATTATATTATTATTACCCTAAAACGTGTCCTAATTCTATTGGAAAAATTTAATTCGACCAAAAACAACCTTAGGAATAAAATATGACCATTTATGCCCACCTGGATTAGATTAGGACATTTATTATTAATTTATTTAAAGAAGGGTTAAAATAGTTAAAATCAAAGTTCAATAAGTAAATCATTTTTAATATGGGGTTAGACATAAGATAAATTCGACTATAAATATTTATTAGAAAGCTAAAAATATTTCCTACATAATAGTATTTTATTTGTAATTTTTACACATTAAATTATTTAATTTATGAATGACACAACGATGATGCAGTAATTATCTTATTAATGAAATATTGACATAATTGATGTTATAAATACCCAAATAAATGCCATTTGAGACTTTTTATGAATTAAAATAATTTTCTAGGTTAATATGACATGTTAGGATTGATTTAATTAACTTTTGTCGAAGTAATCATTCTGTTATGAGTTTCAAAAAAATCAACTATTGAATAGTGTCAAAATTGACATAAAATAGTTTGTAAAAAAAATATTATATTATTAATTGTCATATTATTCCTAAAAATCTAAGGTTCGTCCAAATGACTTAGATATGGTTATTTATATTAATAAAACACAACTTGGGGGTCTCTTGGATGTATATGGTATGTTTATTAACTATAAAATATAAAAATACAATGTGACATGTTAAATGTCAATCTAATTAACTAAGAGTTAAAAATAAAAGATAAGGTTAATATAATGAACTAAACTTGTCTAAATTCTATTTGATGAGAGTATTTTGACCCATCCCCACCTTATCTTCGAAATAACTCAATTTGGATCTATTTAAAACCGAACTTGACTTTATAATAAAATAATATTTTTAGTTATTCCAAAGGTTCCCCCCTCCTCCCTCATAAAAGGGCACCTCCTCCCTCTCTTCCTCACACCACTTTGAGCCTTCATGCTCGGAAAAACCCTGAAAAATTCTCTTCTCCACTTCCCTAGAAACATCCAAGAGGTCCTAGTATTCTTCAAAGACCAATTTTAGTTCCCTAAGAGGAGGACTCAAAGAGGCGCTTCAAAGAAGAGGTAATTTTCGTTACCGATTCCTTCACCTTTATTTCTTCTTCCACTTATTCATTTTAGGTTGTTTCATTATGAAGTAATAACATCAGTATCACTAATATACTGATATGTTATTATAAGTATAAAACAACCCTATTTCACCATCTATCCATCCTACATAAAATGAAATCACCGCGCATGTGTACGTACGGAATACCGTCTCCACGCCGTGGGGTAATCTATTTTCCACCATCACCTTACTTGGATGGGTATAATGGTGTAAATAATGACTATATATGATTATTGTAAAGCTATAATTATTCTTAAATAGTATACATACACTCCAATACAATTCCACGATCACAGGAATGATATCATCGCTTGTGCGTACGTACGGACTACCGTCTCCACGAACGCGATGAGATTCATTTTCCATGATTAACCATTAAAGAATGATTATAAAGTATATATAATGAATAATAATGAAATATATGTAATAATAATGTTACTGTATTTATTTATATATATATTTCATCTATTTAATTTCATTCAACTCAATAAGGAAACGAAAACAGCATTCATGCGTACGTACGGTCAACCATCTCCATGAACGGTGTATTTCTTTCCATTTATAGATATATTATATATATGTATATTATGAATATATATTATATATAAATCATGTTTTATATTCTGGAATTAATTAATTATGATCTAAGTAATCATATGAATAATTACAAGTCAAAAAACGGACGACAAATGAAACGATTTTACCCAAAACCCTCTTTAACATGGAATTTACAAAATAACGGGTAATATAAAGTCATAAGTGAACCATATATGATATCATAAAAATTAATATGATTTTTTAATAAGTCAATGACATTATTTAAATCATTATACAGGAGGTTCAGACCCTTACGAAGCAAATTGGACCTATGGTAATGGAAAATATCACTATCTCATTTTTTATCTGAGATTGTTTATACTTTGAAATTTACTGGGGTGTATTTTATCATCCACATACATGTTTCCTCAATATGTAATATTATTTCCATCCACCTACAAATTTCTAAATCCAATTTCACTCTTCGGTGAGTTTTTAGTAAAGGATATTAAAGGAATCTTTTGTCGTTTTTTGTACGAGGTACTTTTTGAATTTTCTGAGAAAAGTATGAAGAATGTTTTTTTAACATATACGGCATGAATGGATTTTTAAAACATTATTTCCAAGAAGCTTAATTTAAAAGTTTTTAAGTTTATTTTTAATCAACTTCTTTTAGTTTAGAATTGTATGACATGTTAAGAAAGGAAAAGTGTTTTTGAAGCAGAAAGGATATTTTCCTCAAGAATGGAGTTCAAGTGTTTTATCAAAATTATTTTCCATCTAAGATAATAAAGGGTTCTATTTCTATCCCTATTATTACATTTATTTGATTATGTTGTGATGGAATTATATTTATGAATTCCTTTATCTTATATGAATTGTTTTATGATGTCACGATGTTTAAGATTCCCATTTTTATTACATGGGTTATGCTATGATGTATGGTTTATGATTTTGTGGCACACATAAGAATGGTATCTTTATGAGATGGGTGGGACCTATATATCCCTACAATGCATTGGGTAAAGATTTTATATCTCATGAGATAGACATGGCTGGAACGGTAGGTTATACCGGTTTAGTGAAACAGGACTGAAACGAGGAGTGAACTCGGTTCAGAAAGGGAATTTGTCCACTAAAATAGTCTTGGAAATGAGTCTTGACTAATAAGAAATGATTCTCTATTATTATGTGTGTATGCCACAAAGTTTCATGTTTTAAGTTATGATTATTGGGATTACATTTCACTACTATGATTTATCCGATGTTATGAAATTATGATCTCTTTTGCAGGTTAAGATTTCCAAAAGATATGTTATTATGAATATGACGTGATTGATATTTCTTTTGTTTACCCTTACTTAGCATTTGATCTCACCCTTTTATGTTTTCTTTTCCCCAGGACATAAAGAAAGGATTTAGGTTTAAAAAAAAGAAGATCTTTATGGGAGATGTTGAACATCTTTCACAACGATTAGAAGATTATATTCTGAGTTTCCAAAGACACTAAACTATTACGGTCCTTGCGTGTGTGTTTTTGTTATGTACTAAGTGTTCCGAAAAAGTAATGTAATGTCTATGTACGTTAAGATTCGGGTCTCTACAGTTGGTATCAGAGGAAAGGCTTAGTCAACCTTTGGAAACTAGGATGCGATAACTTTAGTGAGATCCCTAGAGATATTTCTAAGGTATGTATAGGGATGTACCTAAGGTTAAGTATAAGTATAGGTTATAGTCCTAGAATTACGCTAACGATCATATAATTAAACCTAAGATGTTATAAATTGAATGTACTCCCCCTTTATTATTTTGTTTTCCCTAGCATTATTTTTGCCTCTCACACTATTATTTTTGGGTTTTAGACGATGGCTGGAACCCAAAGGAACCGTGTTGATCAATGAAATGGAAAATGCAATGATTGTCCTCCTGAACAAACAAATGTTATGGGAGATGGAGTGAAAAATCTTATTGCTATACTTACACAAGCTATGAATCATTCTGGACTTCCAAAAGAGAAGAGATGGGAACAATATTCTATTGAGTCCTTCATGAGGCAATATCCACCTTCTTTCAGTGGGTCTTCTGATCCACTTGTTGCTGAACAATGGATCAGTACCACTGAAATGATATTTTTAGTTCTTCAATGTTCTGAACATGATAAAGTAATCTTAGTAGTATATAGTTTGGAAGGTGAAGCTGATCAATGGTGGAATCTTATCAAGAATACGAGGCAAAGAGATGAAATTGTGTCCATGGAATGGGAAGAGTTCCAGAACTTATTTTTCAATAAGTACTTCCCTCGTATTATTCAAACAAAGATGAAGAAGGAGTTTCTTGAACTAAAGCAAAAGGATTATGGATCTGTTGGTGTATACGAAGTGAATTTTACAAGGCTTGCAAGGTATGCATCTGGCTTTATCATCCAACCTGAAAGTAAAGTTGATCGATTCTTCAGTGGATTAAAACCAAATCTTCGAAGGGAATTAGCTATAAGAGACTTCAGTAGCTATGACAAAATTGTGTGTTGTGCTATCAAGGTAGAAATGGAAGTTGGTGTTACTTATCCATCTCATAGTTTTGACAAGAAACGAAAGATGGAGTTCAAGGAGAAATCTCAGAATAATGGTGAAAAAAAAGATGAATGTTTCCTTATGCTCAAAGTGTGGAAAGAAGCATGGTGGAGATTGTCTTAAAGGGACTAGAAAATGTTTTAAGTGTGGAAAATAAGGTCATCGAGAATCTGAGTGTCGAAGTAATGGAAAAAGGGTTTCTAATGATGTGAATAAAGAAAAGACTGCAGAGAACGCACCATCAACACTTTAATGCTTCAGGTGCAAGGAAATGGGGCATTATGCTAATCAATGCCCAAATCCAAGGGTTAATGATGATCGACATGAGCAACCACTTAAGGCAAGGTACCAAGGGAAGTCACATGCGATCACCATTGGCGATGTTGAATATGACAACGATGTGATGGAATGATTAAGTGTTTATGTAATGGGATTCCAAAATAATGTTGTATATAATATCGCGGAATATTGGAATATTTATGTATTGGTCTATTGTGGTTTTCAATAATTTTATGGTACCGGTAACCATGGAAAGTGATTGAGATATTTTTGGAAAAAAATATGATATGCGCATAATGAAGGGAAAACGAGAAAATGAAACATTCGATAGTATTCATGAGCTTATGATTGATATAAGGACTAAGTGATATCATGGTTTGAGTATATAGAATTTTGACGATTTTTGTATGTGGAAAGTGTTAACTTTTAACTACATTCATGTTTTCACTAAGGTTCAATGGGTATTCAAGGGAGTACATGATTAAGGACTTTGAATGTTTGGAATGTGACCAACAAGACATATCTTATGATATATGGGGACCAACGATGGTATTAAATCTCTGGTAATCTTTTTCACTATATTATGAGAGTGGACTGCAGTATTATGGATAAGCCTAAAGATTGGAATGGATTATGTTGGACATAAGTTAGTATTGTTTAAGGATAGAAGTTTTTTTCGATATTATTGATGGGATGTTATAGTAATATAGTTTTAGAAAGAGGAAAACCTGCAGGACGGGCGACAACCCATCGCGTCGGACAAGGCCGTGGGAATCGAACCCACAACCGATGTGCGACTGGCCTTTATCGCCTACCACTGGCCTACAGGAAGTCCCTGTTTAGTAGAAACTAGTTTTATTATATTAAGCAGTATGATATATGAAGTATAAGTCCATTTTAGGAACCATATATCATTAATCTCACTATAGATGGACTTATGTATT
Source organism: Viscum album (assembly GCA_963277665.1). NCBI lineage: Eukaryota > Viridiplantae > Streptophyta > Magnoliopsida > Santalales > Viscaceae > Viscum > Viscum album. Next base: position 1,892,355,345 of record OY728135.1, read on the forward strand.
TTTTGATAACTTTTCTAACCTTTTGTTTGAGACAGATGGAATGACCCATCATTCTATCACATGATCTGCCAACACATCACGAATGACAAATTCAACTTCATTTCCTTAAGAGATGAAGTGTAAATTTTCCAAAGAACAACCAACGGTGAGACTATACCGAAATCATGAAAGTATTTATTCTAATTCCAATTTCATCAACTTTAAGGAAATGATCTTGAAAACCAAAAATGTTGTCCTAGTGCTCTTATATCTGATAAATTAGATGGTACCTTAGATCGTCACAAATTTATGGCTTTGTGATTGCTGGATTTTCCATAGCCATGTTTTCTACCACTCTCCATCAGAACATGATGGTTAGATTTCTCTTCCATATCCATATTTTCACATATGTGGAAACCCAGTGATTAGTTTATTTGGGTAACCATTACATTTCATACTTTTGTTTTAAAGAATGGTTTTGGTATTCCTTTTTACGATGTGGGTTTCTATTAAAAAACCTTCAAGTAGTAAACCATTTATAACCCCGACGAATTTTGAGGGCGAAATTCATTTTAAGGGGGGTAGAATGTAACACCCCAAGATTTTATGAAAAATATTCTTTTCATTAATGTCTTGTGTTGTACGCTACACCAAAAGGAGCTTTCACAACACGCATCCTTGACTTGCATTGCATTACACGCAATCACGACCTTCCTCGATAGCGTGTGTAGTACTCAATACTGAGTTTCACTAAACAATGATATGCTATTAAAATATTATTAAAACTAGCCATTATGAATAATAATAACCACTTTTTGAAATTTTGTAAATTTTTATTTTCAAAATGGACTTCATTTGTGGATTTGGAATATCGAAATTAGCTTAGGGTGAAATTTTGGTACTTTTCGGATAACTTTCATATTCTGAGGAATAGTGAAATTTACTAAATTTTAATTAAAAAGAACTTTTTTAATAGATATAATTAATAGTGATAAATTATTAATTTGAGTGGTTTTAAAGTATATTTAGATTATATTTTTACAATTTAATACAATGTTGGTCATTGGATGTAATTTCACATTCAAACCAGTTATAAACAAGTGTCAATCTTTTGATAGTTATTATCTCTTAAAAACACGCTATTTGTTTTGACGATGGGAACTAATTTTTAAATTAATTAATACAACTAATATGTTCTGAATTTGGTAAAACAGACATCATTTTTTAATTATTAATATCAAATATATCTTAGGCCTATTTTTTGGTATTTTTCTGGAAACTTTCATTTTTTGATGAATAGTGAAACCACTAAGTGGTAGTTAAAAAACTGAATTTTTCATAAAACTTAATTTTACCGCTTCTGTGAGTGAAATTTCAAAAATCCGAGAGACACGGATAATATCAAGGACTAAAATTTGGTTCAATGAGATGAAAATAAATTTTGGTGAATAGTAACTTTTTACTTTTTTTACCACAGTTAAAATTAAATAGGGTAATTAAGGGTAAAAATGATATTATTATTACCCTAAAACATGTCCTAATTCTATTGGACAAGTGTAATTCGACCAAAAACAACCTTAGGAATAAAATATGACCATTTAGGCCCACTTGGATTAGATTAGGACATTTATTATTAATTTATTTAAAGAATGGTTAAAATAGTTAAAATCAAAGTTTAATAAGTAAATCATTTTTAATATGGGGTTATACATAAGATAAATTCGACTATTAATATTCATTAGAAATCTAAAAATATTTCTTACATAATTGTATTTTATTTTTAATTTTTAGACATTAAATAATTTAATTTATTTATGACACGACGATGATGCAGTAATTATCTTATTAATGAAATATTGACATAATTGATGTTATAAATACCCAAATAAATGTAATTTGAGCCTTTTTCTGAATTAAAATAATTTTATAGGTTAATATGACATGTTAGGATTTATTTAATTAACTTTGGTCGATGTCATCATTCTGTTATGAGTTTCAAAAAAATCAACTATTGAATAGTGTCAAAATTGACATAAAATAGTTTTTAAAACAAATATCATATTATTAATTGTTATATTATTCCTAAAAATCTAAGGTTCAGTAAAATTACTTAGATAAGGTTATTTATATTTATAAAACACAACTTGGGGGTCGCTTGGATGTATATGGTAAGTTTATTAACTATATAATATAAAAATACAAAGTGACATGGTAAATGTCAATCTAATTAGCTAAGAGTTAAAACTAAAAGATAAGGTTAATATAATGACCTAAACTTGTATAAATTATATTGGATGAGAGGTTTTAGACCCATCCCCACCTTATCTTTTAAATAACTCAATTTGTATCTATTTAAAACCGAACTTGACTTTATTATAAAATAATATTTTTAGTTATTCCAAAGGTGCCCCTCTCCTCCCTTATAAAAGGGCACCTCCTCCCTCTCTTCCTCACACCACTTTGAGCCTTCATTCTCGGACAACCCCTGCCAAATTCTCATCTCCACTTCCCTAGAAACAACCTAGAGGTCCTGGGATTCTTGAAAGACTAATTTTAGTTCCCTAAGAGGAGGACTCAAAGAGGCGCTTCAAAGAAGAGGTAATTTTTGTTACCGATTCTTTCACCTTTATTTCTTCTTCCACTTCTTCTTTTTAGGTTTTTTCATTATTAAGTAATAACATCAGTATCACTCATATACTGATATGTTATTATAAGTATGAAACAACCCTATTTCACCATCTATCCATCCTACGGAAAACAAAATCACCGCACGTGCGTACGTACGGAATACCGTCTCCACACCGTGGTGTAATCTATTTTCCACCATCACCTTACTTTGATGGGTATAATGGTGTAAATAATGACTATATATGATTATGGTAAAGTGATAATGATTCTTAAATAGTATACATACACTCCAATACAATTCCATGATCTCGAGAATGATATCATCGCTCGTGCGTATGTACGGACTACCGTCTCCACGAACGCGATGAGAATCATTTTCCATGATTAACCATTCAAGAATGATTATAAAGTATATATAATGAATAATAATGAAATATATGTAATAATAATTCTACTGGATTTATGTATATATATATATGTCATCTATTTAATTTCATTCAACTCAATAAGGAAACGAAAACAACGTTCATGTGTACGTACGGCCAACCGTCTCCATGAACGGTGTATTTCTTTCCATTTATCGATATATTATATATATGTATATTATGAATATATATTATATATAAATCATGTTTTATATTCTCGAATTAAGTAATTATGATCTAAGTAATCATATGAATAATTACAAGTCAAAACTAGGATGACAAATGAAACGATTTTACTCAAAACGCTCTTTAACATGGAATTTACAGAAGAACGGGTAATATAAAGTCATAAGTGAACCATATATGATATCATAACAATTAATATGATTATTTAATAAGTCAATGACATTATTTGAATCATTATACAATAGGTTCAGACACTTACGAAGCAAATCGGGCATAAGGTAAGGGAAAATATCACGATCTCATTTTTTATCTGAGATTGTTTATACTTTGAAATTTACTGGGGTGTATTTTATCATCCACATCCATGTTTCCACAATATGTAATATTATTTACATCCACCTAAAATTGTTTAAATCCAATTTTACCCTTCGGTGAGTTTTTAGTTAAGGATATGAAAGGAATCTTTTGTCGTTTTTCGTACGAGGTACTTTTTGAATTTTCCAAAAAAAGTATGAAGAATGTTTTTTTAACTTATACGACATGAATGGATTTTTAAAACATTATTGCCAAGAATCTTACTTTACAAGTTTTCAAGTTTATTTTTAATCAACTTCTTTTAGTTTAGAATTGTATTACATGTTAAGAAAGGAAAAGTGTTTTTGAAGCAGAAAGGATATTTTCCTCAAGAATGGAGTTCAAGTGTTTTATCAAAATTATTTTCCATCTAAGATAATAAAGGGTTCTAATCCTATCCTTATTATTACATTTATTTGATTATGTTGTGATGGAATTTTATTTATGAATTCCTTTATCTTATATGAATTGTTTTATGATGTCATGATGTTTAAGATTCCCATTTTTATTACATGGGTTATGCTATGATGTATGGTTTATGATTTTGTGGCACACATAAGAATGGTATCTTTATGAGATGGGTGGGACCTATATCTCCCTCCAAAGAATTGGGTAAAGATTTTATATCTCATGAGAAATACATGGCTGGAATGGTAGGTTATACCGTTTTAGTGAAATAGGACTGAAACGAGGAGTGAACTCGGTTCAGAAAGGGACTTTGTCCACTAAGATAGTCTTGGCAATGAGTCTTGACTAATAAGAAATGATACTCTATGATTATGTGTGTATGCCAAAAAGTTTCATGTTTTATGTTATGATTATTGGGATTACATTTCACTACTATGATTTATCCCATGTTATAAAATTATGATCTCTTTTGCAGGTTAAGATTTCCAGAAGATATGTTCTTATGAATATGATGTGATTGATATTTCTTTTGTTTACCCTTACTGAGCATTTGAGCTCACCCTTTTATGTTTTCTTTTCCCCAGGTCATAAATAAAGTATTTAGGTTTAAATAAAAGAAGATCTTTATGGGATATATTGAAGATCTTTCACCACGATTAGAAGATTATATTCTGAGTTTCCAAAACACTAAACTATTACGGCCCTTGCATGTGTGTTTTTGTTATGTACTAAGTATTCCGCAAAAGTAATGTAATGTCTATGTACGTTAAGCTTCGGGTCTCTACAATTAATTAATAATTACAAAAACAATTATAGATTTATTTGTTTTGGTATAATTTTATTGAGTTAATTTGTTTCAATTTTGGTGGTTTATGAAATTCAATTTCATTACACGGAAGGGTTAGATTTCTTTTTGTTCATGATCGGTTAACTTGTGTATCTATATGAAAGATTATGTAGAATGAGTATTATTTTCCATAAATGAACATAAAAGTTATTAATAAAATTATATAATATTAAAATACAATTTATTTCTATAAGTGAGGAGTATTCATTAGATAAATCATTAATGATAATCATTTATATTAATTTCGCATTTTCTGATCACACCAAACTCATCTTGTTAAATATATTATTATCATGTGTAAAAAATTATCCCAGAACATTATATAATATATAATACACATACTCTAATCTGGTTCAACCATAAAATTGGTTTCATGACCATCCTTGAATGTGAAATTTAAAGATGAACGCACATCATCCCCAAAGGTGGTAAATCAGCTCCTCACAGATGATGTTTTCATTATAAAAATGATTTATGGGAAGAGATTTAATGAATTATTTTTCCCTAAAAATGATAAAATAATAGTATATATTATATACTATAGTTTTAATTCAACTTGGAAATGTTTATGTAAGGTGTAGAGAAGAAAAAAAGAACTTAAAAAGGAAATTCGATGAAAATGGAAGAGGGTTTTACCTCTTCATTCATTCTTCTTGGGAACCTCCTTAGGGGATTGGTTACAGAATTTTTTTATTAAAAAAATATCATCAATTTGGGGTAGAGTTTTAGGAAGATTGTGGGGGTAGAATATATAAAAGGAATAAGCCTTGAGAGGTGCGGGGAGAAGAGGTTGTGAGGGGTGGTATTCCGAGTGGAGGAGGGGTGTTTTCTCATTATTTAATTATTTTGATCTAGATAATAAATAGTGCTTATTCATGAGACTAAATACTATAATTTTTTCCTGTGAATTCGAAAACAATAGTAACGTACAAAATCCATGACTCAATAATGACTCAAAAATTTAATTATTTACATATACTGTAAATTACCATATTTCACTATTCATAAAAAATCATGTATTTTAGAAAAATCCCAAAAAATTACAATAGAAAATTTTTGATGTGTAGAAATAAAAAATAAACATCATTTAATGAAAATAATTTTCTAAATTTGATAAATATAATTTTTATTTAAAATTATTATTTACTTTTAAGATTTAAATTTTAAAATTAAAACTTCTTTTATAAAAATTTAAAAAATGTATTATGGTCTCATTAAATTATATTATAATCATAAATAATCAAAAAAATAATTTATGAATAAATTTGATGCAAATAAATTTACATTTAATTTATTAAATGAGTCAAAAAATTGTAATTAATATATTTATGACTTATAAAAATAATAAAAATTAATTAATAATTTTAAAAATATTTATTTACATATACTATGATTTAATTATATCATATTTTCACTTATAATATAGATCAATTTTATTTATACTTCTATTGGTGAGGTTAATTTTCAATTATCTAGTTCACAATTCATAAGGGTCACATTACTATTTGAAAGGCCAAGTTATTATTTCATTAGTGTAGGTCCATTAACTTTTAAAAATGAATCTTATTTAATTAATTAATCATTTATAAATCATGTATTGGGTTTTATATGTGTTTATACAATATGAAAAAATTATAAGAAGGGAATTTATATAGATAAATATTTGTTTCATTGTATTTTTATAGTGAATACTTTTCTGGAATAATCCCAAACATGATCCTCTCAAAGCACCTCACTCCCTTGTGAGACTTATCGAACTACTTGGGCTTTGATTCCCATCCAAATGGGATGCATGGGATGCCTCCTTGAGGTTAAAAAAACTCTTAAATAAACCCTGTTCTTTTTTTTAACATCCCAAACAAGGTCTATTTCAAATTGGAAACTCATATCCCTTACAAGTTCCTCAGGTTGTTTCGGCATAAGTCCCACACTAAACTTTTACTAAGAACCATCCGCTTAGACGTCCTAGAGACATGATGTTAAACTGTTTGGTGGATTATTTATCAAGTGTCCTTAAAAGTTATGATGTGTCCCATTAAGCAGTACTGATCTATGGGGGTTCAAATTCCTTTCACAAGGATACATAGGAAGCCCATTTATGGTTTTGATCCCAATATCCAATAATTTTCATCTTCCTAGATGATGATAAATTTCATAGTGACCTTTTGTTACCAGGATGAAAAATAACTCTAGATTGCCATAATGCATGGATAAAAACCATCATCATCATAATAATGACCAAGGAATATAAAAATAGTATATTAGAGGATCCCATCAATGGAGAACCTCAGATATATACATATATCTCTATTGATGAAGAACCTAAAATACATAAAGATAATTCGAATATCTATACATGCTAATAATTGATTGACAATCTTGGGTTGACCCGTATCATTCATGGGAGTTAATGAAAGATTTATGAGCATATCATAAATCTATAATAGAGTCCCAGAGTAGGCAAAAATTTCCCTCAAAAGGGTGACATGATTCCGAACTCCCATCCTCTCAACTAATGTGAGTTCTTAAGCATCATTGGTAAAAATACCTAACTATCACATGCCTTCTGAATGTAGGTCCCTATGGATATTGAACCATTGGATGTTTCTAGTTCTACGAATGAACCCATTAGAAACCTTTCGAAAATAGAAAACCATCAGGGGACACAAAATCTTAGGGAAATAATGATACATAACAAAATTTTACAACTTTACAGCACATGTGGTGAGGTTTAAATCCAACATAATTAGTAAATTGGAAGGCGATGAAGAAGAATATATAGGTAAAATGAATAGATCTGAATTACATTCATATCTTGAGAAGAATACAAAGATCCTAAAACAAATTACAGTTATAAACATGGTTGATGGTAAGAATATTTTGTAAAATGAGGTGTTTTAAAAATGGAAATTTAGCTTATTGAATAACTTATAAAGTCTATGTTATAATATCTAGTGAAGGAAAAGATCAAAGATAACATAAATAATATACATTGTTTAATGGAGAATAAATTACCATGATGGAATGAAAACATATTATAACTGAACAAGAGTTAAAAGGATGAAATAATATTTCAAAAATATATTAAAATCACATTTTAATCATCTATAACAACTAAGATTTCTAGTACAAAAAATTATGTGAAAATTGTATCCAAAATTTCAAGAAAGGTTGAATCTGTTTTTTCTAATAGTGTAAGCCAAAACTCCAAATATTGTCAATATTATTTTAGAAAACATGATGAGAAACACTTTATAGTATCCATGTTTATGATAAGAGAGTAATAGAAATAAACCTCCTAGAAGAACAATATAGACCAAAGTAGATATAGATATAAAAAGTATGAATTTGAAATTTAGTATTTCGTATAGATCTATAATCGTAAAAATGATTTACATCTAATGGATACAATTAGTAATATCAAATTTCATGCACAAATAATATACATTCTAGTAAAAAATTTCTCTATATAAAATAATACACTTATTAGAGGGGATATCTAATGTCAATAAATATGAATCTAACAAAATCCATAATGTTGTGAATGAAATCATCTCAAGTTATCTTACTCAAAATTGGTTTCAATGTTTGAATGAAGTTTAAGGAAAATTTGAGATCCCATGTCATTATAATAAGAATAAAAAGATAAATATCATTGGATATCTATCATATATATTTTTTTAAAAAGTTTAAAAGAATAATTGTGAATATAACTCTACGATAGTGACATTTATGGTAAGAAATAGATAACAACCATGGGTCCTTAAGAGCCGGCATTCTCCATACATTAATAAAGACATGAAATTCTTGTCTAAAATATAATATCATAAAAGAACAGAAGTCAAATTCAACAGTGATAACCTCTTGAGAATCAAAGATTTTGGACCAATATATATTGATCCAAAAAGACTAAAATCTAAAAATGTGTTATTTTTGGAAGGTCTAAAGCATAATTTACCATGATCCAACGAATAATTTGATAATGGAAATGATGTTTTTCTCAAAATAACTCATGCATCATCAAAATAATCAATGATGAAATAATTATTACAAGATTTGAGAATATAAGTTTATACTTGTTTCAAATTAGTGATATATAAAACTCATGTTAATTGAGTGAAAAAACGAAAAAAAATATATTTCATAAAATACTTGTCTATATAGGACAAATAACACGAGTATGATTTCCAAACATGAAGTGGTGAGAGGCCAACCTGAACTCAAAAGGGGAAGAAAAGTTTTTGGTGAAAAATTCCAAAAGGGGAATACAGTGCGAGAGATACAAAAAATTTGGATATATACTACACTAGACTATTATAACTCATATATTCAAATATGTGTTGCCTTGTGAGAAATATTTCAACCATGTATGGTCATTAATTCATTACATTCATTGAATAATACACCCTGATGACTAATATTATCATTATAAATCCTAAATGAGAGACTAATAATATGTTTAAAATCTTTAGGAGACAACTAATGAATTATATTGGTATCTATAAAAAGAAGGTAAGGTTTGAAAATGAAAAATATTTTATATGTAAGGATCTTGAGAGGTACCTAGAAAATCATGGTATAAATCCTCAATATGGAACACCAAAAATTCCCCAAAAAAATTGTGTATATTAGATGAAAAATAAAATCATTAAGTACAAGGCAATAAGAAATCCATCAAAAATTAAATTTCAATATTAATTTATAAGGAATTTATTTTTGTTTCTAAGCATGGTCACAATAGATTCTTATTAAAACTCAAGACAAAAAATACACCATATAAAATGTTTTATAATGAAAAACACTTTCAAATACATAAAAGTATATTTAATGCCTTTCTACATGAAATTAAATAACAAATATCACTAATTGTTTAAATAAACTTAAGAATAATGGATTTCAGTGGAATTTTGTTATAATGGTTATGGCTTAAAATGATGGATAAAAAACCAACATAGGATAGTATATTTTTCATATGTAAGAATAATAATTAAAAGTCTGAAATACATGTATTAATTGATCTTAGAGATGAAATTTTTGGGGATACATATATGAATATTTATGAAAATTGGGTTGTTTAGAAAACTAGAAATAAGTAGGTTCTGGTTGATATTAATTTTGATGTGACCAACGACTAATTAAGAAGCATAAAAATTTAGGCAAATGCATCATATGTTTAAGAATCATAAATATTTTTTTAATATTATTTTCTAACATGATAAAATAATGAAAACTAGAAGGATTTTAATACTTGAGAACAAAACTACTCTTCTATCTCATGTTGAACTTCAAACTATTTTTTAGGCTACATATATAAAAGAATAGTCTACTTCAATGAAAGTATAACTTGATAGAATTGATAATAAATCCACATGGGGGATACTTACATGAAATGAAAATAAAAACAAAATTGGTGCAAAGTGGTTTTTTAAAAATCAACTAAATAAGAAATTTCAATTCATAAGGAACCATGAAAGGATAGTTATAGAGGGGTATTCAACTATGTAAGGAGATAAATTTAAAGAAAACTTTACACTTGTTTTAATACTAGTGATCATAAGGATATTATTGGTAGTTGTAGATCCTAAAAATTATAAAATTTACTAAATGAGTGTGAATCCCGCCTTTCTTAATGGTGTCATAGAAGAAGTGTTTTTTATAGAACCACCTGAGGATTTAATCCACAAGACTGGTCGTAGAATTGTATAAAATCATAAGAAATAATTACATATCTTAATGTAGGACTTTATATCATTTTATTATATTATTGATGGATTCTAAAAAATCATGTATTTTTTAAAAAGAAAAATTTGATATTAATATCTATGTGATGGATCTATCCACAAATATTGTTATAGTCCTAGTATATATGGATAACATTATTTTTGAATGTGGTAAATAGAATAGTGATAAATAATTTTATATGAAAATCAAGATGTGTTGGGGGATGTCTATATTGGGACAAATTTCATATTTTCCATTGTTACAAACTATACAAAGAGATGATTATATTACATTATCCAAAGAAAAATAATATTATAAAATTTTAAAGAGGTTTAGAATAGAGGGATTAAAAAGTATTTCTACTCTTATAACTATTAGTAATAAATATAAAAAATATGGTACTAGAAATTATGTGAATTAAAATTAAAATAGAAAAATCATTGGCAGCCTTCTATACTTGGAAACATTTAGACCTAACATAATATTTTTGTTACACTATGTGGAATATTTAATGTTATATGAAATAAACTCACATATTGAAATCCAATAGAATCCCAATATACATTATAAATTTTGTTAACTTTATATTTTTGTATATAACTACTTTATATTTGACTTTACAATTCTTTATCGATGCTAAATGGGTAGGGTAATATATTGATATAAAGTCCACATAAGGTGGCACATTCATTCTTTTTAAATGTTGTGTGGTATAGAATAGTCAGAAGAAAAACACAATATCATTTAGAATAGTTGAATCATAATATATAGAAACATCAAATTATTATACTAATATTATATATATACAAGTTAAACATACTTATTTGAGACTTGTAGTTGAGAATACACACTATTTTGATTATGAAAATTTATGTTCTATAAATATTTCCAAGAATCTGGTTTAACATTCTTGATTAAATCTATCAATAATTGATATCATTTTATCAATGAATAGGTGGGATATGGTGATGTGAAGCTTGATTTTTTTAGTTCCAAGGATAATGTTATAGATTCTTTTACCAAATCATTTTCAATGGAAACGTTATTAATCTTAAGGTTAAAACTTCACATACCACTTCCCCCTATCACTTAAAAATGTGTGAAAGTGACCCACATTAATATTTGGATTACATATTAATTTGGGAGAAAAAATTGACTCAACTTTACAATTTTTTCAAAGGGGTAGATGATTTTAAATGAACGGGTGTTTAATTATTTTTTTTATCTTCAGCCATGGTTATTATAAAAATGGGATATGTTGTGATGAGTTGAAGGATAATAAAAGAAAAAATCATTTGAATTACTTGGGCATAATTTCTCATCATTTTTGAATGAGATAATATTAAATAATGAATTTATCTTATATTGTGGTGTTAGAAACTTATCATTGTAGAACACCATTTATTTAAGGATTCTCATGGGGTTTGATCAATTATGAATAGATCTAAGAAGATTAGGGAAAGGATGAAATTGGGGTTAAAAAAATAAAAATTGGGAGTTTGAAGTGACCTTCTTAATTTAGGATGGTTATTTTATTAATTTCCAAACCCTTTGCATAATCTACATAAAATGGGATAGAATATGTTTGGAGTGTTTTTGAGAAGATCATAGATATCTAAAATTTAGTTGGAAGATGTTCTGTGAGTTTATATAATTTTCAAGAAATTGGTTTATGTTAAAAAAATAGAAAAGTATGATTTTATAAGGGTTAGAATAATATATATAATCATGAATATAGGTTGCATAAAAATATTTTTAATTCTATATAAACATAATTATTTTTTGTTACAAGGGATAAATTTATGTAGTTTATTGAAAAAAGAAAAAGTCACAAAATAATAAATATGACTACATAGACTTCATAAGTATGAAGTCGTACTATGTATGGATTATCAAAACATTCGTGTGGGTCATCGTCAGGTAAATAAAAATTGTTGGCAATTATGTAATCATGATACTTATGCAGTGTAAGGATAAATGCTTTGATAAATCTAAAAAATATTGTATATGAAAATATTAGTTACCAATGATGATTTTTTAAAAGTAATTAGAACAGGTGATGCTAAATTCATTCATAGATGTTTAAAAATCCCAATTAAATTTTCATTCATGAAAATTAAATAACATATAATTGACTCATCATAATGAACAAGAAAATTTATGAGAACATTTTAATGAGGGAGAACTAAAGTAATGATGATTTTTCCAATATAGAAACTCTATATATTAAATATGGAATGAAAAAGAGATGATGCAAAGTTGTTCTTCAGATCCTAAATTATAAAATCATCAAGATGTGACTGAAGTTATAGTTTTAAATACCAGAATTATAAATTGGTTGATATATTAAGTGGTGTTTTGTAGTGAATAAATTATTCATTTCAAAATCTTGTATATGAATCTTAGTTTAAAGAATGAACCTGTGAAATTAAAAGGAAACTATTGGAGGATTCAAAAATACATTATGTTGAGTTTTTTCAAAATTATTTATAAGTTTCAATTTTCACAATATAATTTTTTATTAACAAGAAATAAATAATAATGGTAATTCATGTTATTTTAAAGAGTATATACGGGTGACTGTTCCACATGAAATGGTTTGGTGAGAGATACAAAAAAAATTATTGAGTTTAATATAAGAATATGATCATGATATATTATATTTAGAGAATCAATACAAGAAATAATACTATTTTTTGTATATTGAAAATTCATGGAAATAAATAAAAATACCTATATATAACTTTAAATTATATAGAGATAGAAATAATATTGAGACTAGAAAAGAATGAAGAAAAATGTATCAATATAGATAAGACACTTGTGTGTGTAGAGCACTAGAAAAAAAAAAGAATTTGTGGGAGCAGTTCCTGCATCCATTGATGATTAGGATCTAAAAATATATATTTTCTTAAAGTTATAATGCTGAGAAGAAGATAAGAAAATACTTGGTATCAAAGTTGAAGGTTCCCCCTATTAGATTCACTCTTTTTATAGAATGATGGATAATCAAAATTATACCAATAACAAGGGAGTGTATACATTTGATGAAAAAAATTCCCATATATGGAAATATATAATGCTCCTATAATTCTTGTCATTGGGTTTTGAAGTTATTGATATAAATACATATGGATATCCACCTATACCTAGGGGTGAAAAATTCCATTTGTTGATAAACAGAACCTTGAGATTGATGGAAAGGCCAATAATTCAGTTATTATATCCCTTTATAAAGAAGTGTTTGTAGAAGTGAATGGATGAAAAAATGATAATGAAATATAATAAAAAATAAAAAATAGTTTTGAAGAAAATATTAATGTCAACAAAGAAAATATATCAATTTTTAATAATAGGTTTTAATATATAAATATAGTTAAGGAAGAATCTATTGATGACTACTTCAATTGAGTGAATGATATAGTGAGAAACATAAGATGATCTTTGTGAAAACTAGATGATGTTATAATTTTAAAGAAACATTTAAGAAAAATTATGGACTATTTTGATCTAAAAATTTCTTCTCTAAAAGGCATAGAGGATATTTCTATTGATGATCTAAAACCATCCTAATTTATTATTAAATGAGAATAATACATGCATCTAAAAGGAAGGTGAAAGATGAAATGAATTTTAAATACCTGATAAATATAAAGTTAAAGGAAGAATAACCTAAATCATCTAATTATTCTTAAGATAATGATGATGATAATAGTAAATCTTAAAAGAGTTTAATTTACCTTATTTATAAAAATTCTAGGAAGGGGAAAGATAAAAAATCTTTTATTTATTTCTATTATGTTTTTTCATTTTAGATAAGTTATTCCTCATATTAATATTGTAAAAATATTTTTTGTTGGATTTGAACCACCTCCAGATATTCACCACCATGTCACTGGCATGTTGAACCACAACCATGTCAAGATAATAAAAAATCATAAAAAAGGACTATATGGCCCATGTCTTAACTCTATGGTAATATCTCGAACACTTAGTGTTTTCTATATTCTATCACATGAACAAGTCATAATCACTCCAAAGAAGGACCTATTTACTGAAATCATAATCATATCACTCGTCTCACCACATAGAGAATCTATGCATATACCTACTAGATCATTGATCATAATAGATGAAATGATCATCTATCCCACATCCAACTTGGAAATCTGTTCCTTTCAGTTCCTAAGATCTAATCCATGTCCTTAGTGAGTAAAATCGACCTATTACTATCACTATTAAAAAGATAACAATCCTCCAGATCATACCCTATCCTATAGCATCCCGCCTTTTTATAACATAACTTATCATTACATTTTACACAACCGAGGATCTTTAAGGTTTAGTGTCTTAGAAACCAGGAACTTATTACATGAGAAAAAACATTCTTCTTAAACACTTGAATGAATTCTTCATTTGTTTATCCTAATATCATTACAACATCTCATAACCTAGGATCATACATCAAAGGAAAGGGTGAGAAAAAGGCCCAGTAAGGGAAATAAGGGAAACATTTTACAAAAGAACTTGGGATACATCAAAAGTCATGAAAAATAACTTTAAGGCATGAGAAAGAGACCATGAGGCATATCATAATAAAAATAACGTGTTTCATAACTTGAATATGTGGATAGAACATTTAACATAGACAATCATTTCCGTATCACAAAGGTCCATCCCCAAGGTGTCATTAAAAATTACCAAGTTTATTCACCAACGTATCAATCAAAATGGTCATCACTAGAGATTAAGTATTTACCCAAAGCATTGGAGCGCTATCAAGGAGCACCCTTAAATTTTATTTTATTATCATGTGAGATACATATATCATCATCAATAATTTCATAAACAACCCATATAGCATAAAACAAATGGGTTTCATTTCATATTCATCACATTTTAAAAACTGCTTTAAAGACATGATCTTTATGTCACTTTAAACCTAAAAAAGGAAAGAGGGTTTCGTGTATGTAAATCCTAGAATTTAAAATAGAAAATTTTGATATATATTTGAATAACCTTATATAAGAACGATCTTTGAGTATTCACTTAATAAAATAAAAGAATTTTATAAAAAGAGAGGGACATTTTGAGATGGAAATTTGGCAGCATAATAGCTATGTTGTAGGGTTTTAGAAATCATTGAAAAGAGAGGGGACATGGGTCATACACTCATAAATGATACATAAAACAGTATGGGGGCAGAATATAAAGGATTTAAGAACATGGTAATGAAATTTGAAATATATACCATACGAAATGAAGAACATGAAAGGAAGTTAAAAACAAGATTTCTCTTATGAAAATTCGGCAGCATAACGACATCACTTAAACTTTAAAAAAATGAATTGATGAGATAAAATAGGGTCTCTCATCATATGAACATAAAATATCAGTATGATAGATGTAGAGATCATACCCCATCATAATAAAAATGAACTTGAAAGACTTGACAAGAAAATAGAACTTGAAAATGAGAAGGGTGAAAGAATCGGTTACAAAACTTTTGGCTGCCTAACAGCGCCACTTAAACATTCATAAAACGAAATGATGAGAGTAATAGGGGATCTGTCATCATATGAAAATTAAAAGGGAAGTAATAGTAATATAAAAGAACATTCTCCAACATAAGAACATGGAGAATAAAAGAAATGACTTAAAACAGAGTATTTGAAAAGAAAGAGAGAGGTTGGATCCCTTACCTTAAAATGTATATATTAAAACTCGATGTTCGGGACCTTGAGGGCTTGGGGGAACCTTGGGAGGACTCCTTGGGAGGTAAAAAGACCATAGATTCGTTGGGGGAGAGTTGGGAGTGAAAAACAGAGGAAAAGGTGGGTATTTATAGGGAAAGTGAGGGGACATGGCATTAATGGCCAAGGGACACCTCATTGGTGGTACTGGAAAAACCATGGGCTTGCCCATGGTATTTTCCCATGTATTGGCCACTTGGGACACCTAATACCTTATCATACTATTCATAAGTCGACCATATTGATTACATACTTAATTCATCATTTAATGATGTCATTAAACACCTATAACTTAAAAATTGTATTTTCACTATTCATCGAAAATTCAACTTTCTCGGAACAATCCCAAAATTTCAATATAACCAAATATCAATGCTATGATTTAAAAAATGAAAAACATTTTATAAAAATAATTTTATAAATATTTTGAATTTAATTTTTAAATAAATACACTTTTCACCGAAAATTCTTTTTTCAGAACAATCCCCAAAAATTACATTAATATAATATCAATGCTCTGAGTTCAAAAATGAAAACCATTTTATAAAAATAATTTTCTAAATATTTTTAATTTAATTTTTAATTAAAAAACACTATTCACCCGAAAAAACTAATACTTGACTAATAATTAATGAAATAGTTATTTACCTATTTTATTGAATCACATTACTTAATCAAGGTGCCTAGATTATATTAATACTTTATTTAAGTGAGATTTCTAGTCCTTTTGGTCATATTACTAATCCTAAGCATAAAATCACTATTCATAATTTACTATTCATCAAAAATTAAGTTGATCTTATTAGACTCTAAATTTCGTACTGAACATAATTGTAGAAGACCATTTTTTGAGAATCATTACACATAATTAGTTATCCAACGTTTACATAAATATTTTTAAATATACTTTTTCTAGAATTCATCAAAAATATGCATATTATATTTATCTGGACATTTGAAAATTTTCAAACTTCATCACAAGAAGAAATCACAATTTTTATTTAAATCAAAGGATTGCACAAGGCTATTATGGTCTCGTTACATAGCCCCTTATAATAGCAGCATAGGACCTAAGAGTAAGGTGTGCTAGGGTGATAGAATCTTGGGGTGGCTCGGCCAACATTACACGAGTAGTAATTTCTATCAGTTTGAACTTCTCGCAAAGGCGATTCCGTACTAGCTTCACATGATGAAGTTTGGATTGGGTTTGGTCCAGAGCAAAGCCCAGTGGTGCTACCTCCTTCCCAAGTTCCATTAGATGTGCTTCGATTGGCCTGAGACTACTGGGTGAGGCCATTAAATCTTCTTTCTATATTAATTAACCAGGATCACTTTTGTTTATAGATAGTAATAAAAACGTTTAGTTTCCAACGATCATATTGACCAAAAATCAAATAACAGTCGGAACCCAATGGTCTCATTTTAATTATACTCATGTTATCAAATGAAACAATGTTGTTGAGTATAAAATAAAATAACACACAAAATTAGGAAACAAGATTTATTCAAAATTTCAGGTTGTTACAATCTTCCCCCCTTAAGAAATTGCATCCCCGCAATTTTTAAAATTGGAATTGGAAATTTCATTGAAAGTCCCACATCAGAAAAAGAGTCAGTAACACTATTACTTTAAAATAAAGAAATAGAAGTACAATGGTCACTCGAGTTAACCCATGCTAGGATTCCATGTAGGAAAACATGGATATGGAAGAAAAAACAAAGGGTCATGTTCTAAGGGAGAGTGATAGATAACATGATTAGGAGAAAGTTAACCATAAGAAAATCACAAACTTATGATGTGTGTAAATGGTCTTTGATTACCCAGTATGAAAATTAAACCAACAATGTTACTGTTTTACGTTCCTTTTAATAATATTGAGGAATTCATTTACTACATAGAATAAAAAAATACGGAATTATACCTACCTTCAAGTAGAGTTTCATCCTTTAATAAGTTTCTACCAAACTAATCTTTTCTACAAACGATGAGCATTCCAAAACACTTGGTGTCATCAAAACACAAGAATAATCTTCTAGAGACTCACATAATCCACAAAAGATTAACTATTTTTTTCTTCCATCTTTAAACATTATCCCAAAAAACGGAAAGGGTAAGATAAAACAACTCTTCCAAAATAAAGAACCTCATAGGAAGGGAAACTACTTTTAAATCTTCAAAATTCCACGGTACTACCCAAATTTCATCATAGACCAATCCATAAATAACTATCCTTAAAATTCCTCAAAATAAACCAAACTAAGATTGAAACCCAAATACAAGAAGGATTTGATAACAAAGTCTTCCAAAATAAACATTGTCATTCATCTCCAAACAACATCAACCACTCCTAACATCTTATAACAAAAGTAACTAAACTAAACATATTTTCCCCAAGATAGGTTAATAATTTCCATAAGTAACCTATATTTCCATAATTTCACCTTAAATTTGTCGATCCTTCAAAATATAAGTCAACCTTTATTCCTAAAATAAAATACCGTAGTAATCTATTTACCTCGATCAAATAGGGTTCCCAAAATAGTGAACGTCTTCCAAAATAATAATCTTTAAATCCCCTAATGAACTTTATCAGATGAACATCCTTGAGACTTGATCTTCTTTTTCCTTGATGAATTTGGTCACTAAACTAGGCACAAATTATTAATTGTGATTTTTGATAGCTGGTTTGGCATAATCACAATATGTTCAAGTTGATCTCTCATAATCTCTGTCATATTAATAGGGAAATAATCACATTTCCTATCACATTGGTTTTTGGGACATGTTCTTCTAATTCCCGCCACTAACTAAGAAAAGAAATTATAATTAGGGGGCTTAAATACTTAGCCACTAATCATGAAAAATGAAACATAAAGCATAGAAGGATAAACTTGTAAAAGAGAAGTATACCCTAACTTGTGATCCCCTAGGTTCCAATCTAGGTTATCCATGATCATATATTCTTATGTGAATATTTATTTTATTTTATCTTTGTCCCTTTAATAATGGTTCATACTAAGCTTATGAATTTACCAAAGCATATCCCATGGGAGTGTCGTAACCAAGAGTGCAGCAAGACCCGTTGTCGTGTACCAGTTCCCGTTTGAGTCTAGCTCAAAGTGGTGTTTTCAAGTATTACCCCTATGTACATCTGTTCCAGAGCCACCTCTACCTGCTCGTATCCAGACAGGGATGTATTTCCTTGGCAACCCCTTACTCAATACTCACCAAAATACCAGGAAGATTTTCTATATTTAAACATTTCTATAGGGTTCTTCCTAAAGTTTTCAAATCCTAATTTCCACAAATAACTAAACCATCCTTTGATACCAACTATAGCACCCCACCTTTTTATAGCATAACTTTACATTACATTTTACACAACCAAGGATCTTTAAGGTTTAGTGTCTTGGAAACTAGGAACTTATCACATGAGAAAAAAAAATTCTTCTTAAACACTTGAAAGGCTTCTTCATTTGTTCATCCTAATTTCATTATATCATCTCATAACCCGGGAGAATACATCAAAGGAAAGGGTGAGAAAAAGTCCCTGTAAGGGAAACATGGGAAATATTTTACATGAGAACTTGGGATACATCAAAATTCATGAAAAATAACATGAAGGAATGAGAAAGAGATCATGAGGCATATCATAATAAAAATAACGTTTTTCATAAGATGAATATGTGGCTACAACATTAAACATAGACAATCATTTACATTTCACCATGGTCCATCCCCAAATTGTCATTAAAAATTACCAAGGTTATTCACTAAGGTATCAGTCAAAATGGTCATCTCTAGAGATTAAGTACTTACCCAATGCATTAGAGCGCTATCAGAGAACACCATTAAATTTTCCTTTATTATCATGTGATACACATATATCATCATCAATAATTTCATAAAAACCCATATAGAATAAAATAAATGGGTTTCATTTCATAGTCATCACATTTTAAAAACTGCCTTAAAGACGTGATCATTATGTCACTTTAAACCCATGAAAATGGAACGCGGGTTTCATGTATGTAAATCAAAGAATTTAAAATAGAAAATTTTGATATATATGTGAATAAACCTATATTAGAAAGAGCTTTGGGTATTCACTTAATAAAATAAAACAATTTGAGAAAAAGAGAGGGACATTTTGAGACGGAAATTCGGCAGCATAACAGATATGTTGTAGGGTTTTAGAAAACATTGAAAAGAGAGGGGACATAGGTCACCCACTAATAAATGATACATAAAACATTAGGGGGACAGAATGTAAAGGATTTAAGAACATGGTAATGAAATTTTAAAGATATACCATATGAAATGAAGAACATGAAAGGAAGATAAAAACAAGATTTCTCTTATGAAAATTCGGCAGCATAACGACGTCACTTAAACTTCAAAAAAATGAATTGACGAGATAAAATAGGGTCTCTAATCAAATGAAAATAAAATATCAGTATGATAGATATATATATCATACCCCAACATAATAAAAAGGAACTTGAGAGACTTGACAAGAAAATAGAACTTGAAAATGAGAAGGGTGAAAGAATCCGTTACAAAAATTTCGGCAGCCTAACGACACCACTTAAACATTCATAAAACGAAATGATGAGAGTAAGAGGGGATATCTCATCATATGAACATGAAAAGGGAAGTACTAGGAATATAAAAAACATCCTCCAACATAAAAACATGGAGAATATAAGAAATGACTTAAAAGAGAGTATTTGAAAAGAAAGAGAGAGGTTGGATCCCTTACCTTAAAACGTATCTCTTAAAACTCGATGGTCGGGACCTTAAGGGCATGGGGGCACCTTGGGAGGACTCGCTGAAAGGTAATGAGACCAGATATTCATTGGGGGAGAGTTGGGAGTAAAAACCAAAGGAGGAAAGGGTGGGTATTTATAAGGAAAGTGAGGGGACAAGGCATTAATGGCCAAGGGACACCTCATTGGTGGTATTGGAAAAACCATGGGCTTTCCCATGGTATTGGCCACTTGGGACACCTCATAACTTATATTACTATTCATAATTTGACCATATTGATTACATACTTAATACATCATTCAATGATGTCATTAAACACCTGTAACTTAAAAACTGTATTTTCACTATTCATCAAAAATGCAACTTTCTTAGAAAAATACCAAAATTTCACTTTAACCAAATATCAATGATTTGATTTCAAAAATGAAAACCATTTTATAAAAATAATTTTCTAAATATTTTTAATTTAATTTTTACATAAACAAAATTCACCGAAAATTCATTTTTTTCAGAAAAATCCCCAAAAATTACCTTAATATAATATCGATACTCTGAGTTAAAAAATGAAAACCATTTTATAAAAATAATTTTCTAAATATTTTTAATTTAATTTTTAATTAAAAAACACTATTCACCCGAAAAAACTAATACTTAACTAATAATTAATGAAACAGTTATTTAGCTATTTTATTGAATCACATTACTTAATCAAGGTTCCTAGATTATATTAATACTTCCTATAAGTGAGATTACTTATCCATTTATTCATATTACGAATCCTAAGCATAAAATCACTATTCATAATTTAATATTCACCAAATAATAAGTTGATCTTATTAGACTCTAAATTTCATAATGAACATAATTGTAGAAGACCATTTTTTGAAAATCATTACACATAATTAGTTATCTAAGGTTTAAATAAATATTTTCAAATATCATTTTTCTAGAATTCATCAAAAATATGCATACTATATTTATCCAGACATTTGAAAATTCACAAACTTCATCACAAGAAGAAATCACAATTTTTATTTAAATCAAATGATTGCACAAGGATGTTATGGTCTCGTTACATAGCCCTTTATAACACCATCATAGGACCTAAGAGTAAGGTGTGTTAGGGTGATATAATCTTGCGGTGGCTCGGCCAACATTGCACGAGTAGTAATTTCTATCAGTTTGAACTTCTCACAAAGGCAATTCTGTTCTAGCTTCACACGATGAAGTTCGGCTTGGGTTTGGTCCAGAATAATGCCCAATGGTGCTACCTCCTTCCCAAGTTCTGTTAGATGGGCTTCGATTGGCCCGAGACTACTGGATGAGGCCATCAAATCTTCTTTCTATATTAATTAACCAAGATCACTTGTATTTAGAGACAGTAATCGAAACATTTAGTTTCCAGCGGTAATATTGACCAACGATCAAATAACAGTCAAAACCCAACTGTCTCATTTTAATTACACTCATGTTATCAAATGAAACATTTTTGTTGAGTATAAAATAAAATAACACACAAAATTAGTAAACAAGATTTATTCAAAATTTCAGGTCGTTACATATCCAGTCTCAAGAGACCCACCCAATTCTTACTTTTCTACCTAACTAGACCCTACCACTTATAGTGGTCACACACTAGGGAGTAGTCCAAAATCAAATTATTAACTAATGTGCATTGGGAAGTCCCTTACTGAAATAACTCTTCAGATTACCAGTATATTGGGGAACATAAAAAATTAGAAAAGTATCCAATGCATGAACCTTTTTTCTAATGCATGTATACTAGCCACATACCTCCTAAGGAGAGGTTATAACCATGAAATACCATTTTCACAACCACCTCAGAGTGTTAACTGAAGGAAGAACCATTATTAAACAATTTTTGTATTATAAAATCTAAAGGAATGGTCATACTAGGCAATATAAAACCCTATAGGTACAATCAAACCATTTTTTATGTGTGTTTTTAATTTTTTTTAAAGCGGGATTTGGTTGGGGATATTTTTTAAAATGAGTCTAGAGAAGAGTGAACCTCGTTTAGTCTTCTTCCTCACCTAGAAGTATTAACGGGTTTCATACTTCCTTCCGAAATCTTCAGAAGGAAGAGTTAATGTCGTTCACTCCTCCTTCAGATTTGTAAATTAATAAATATTATTATATATATAATAATAGATATTTAAATAAATATTAAAATAAATATTAATTAAAAGTAAAAAATAAATAAAATTTAATAAATACTAATTAAATATAATGAAACATTAATAAAAGACTCATTAATATTAATAAAATATAAGTAATAATTAATAAAATATATTTAAATATTGAAAAATATTAATTAAAGTTAAATAAATATTCATAACTATTGATAATATAAATAAATATAAATAAATATTGATTAAATATTAAATAAATATTCATAAATAATAATTCAATTTTAATTAATATTTAACAAATGTAAATAAATGTTAACAAATATTAATTAATTATTCACAAATATTAATTAATTATTAATCAATTATGAAAAATATTAATAAATACTAAAAAATATGAATAATTACTAGTAAATATTAACAAATCCTAATAAATATAAAATAAATATTCCTAAATATTGATGAAATTTTAATCAAATATTCATAAAAAAGTTATAAAATTTAATTAGTCATTCATAAAAACAAATAAATATTAATTAGATATCAATAAATTCCAATAAATATCTATATACATAAATAATTTTTAATAGAATTTAATTAATAATTCCTAGATACAAATAAATTACCAACACATATTAATAATTGGTAATTAAATAATTTTCAATATTTATAAATATTAATTAAACATTAATAAATATTTAAAATCATTAAATAAATATTAATAAATAATAATTCATATAAATTAAAAATAATACATATTAAATAAAAAATTATAAATATTAACTAAACATCATTAAAATTTAATAAATATTAATAAATAAAATTTATGTATTAAGTAGTTATTATTTAATACGACTAAATATTAATTATATATTCATGAATTTTCATAATTATTAATAAATATTACTAAATGTTAATAAATATTCATAAATATAAATATTAACTTATATAAAATAATGGTAATTAAATAATTTTCAATATTAATAAATAATAATTAAACATTAATATATATTTAAAAGCATTAAAAATTATTAATAAATATTAATGCATATATATTAGAATTAATACATATTGAATAAAAATTTATAAAAATTAATTAAATATCATTAAAATTAAATAAATATTAATAAATAAATATATGTATTAAGTAATTATTATTAAATATGACTAAATATCAATTATATATTCATGAATTTTCATAAATATTAATAAATATTACTAAATGTTAATAAATATTCATAAATATTAATATTTACTTATATAAAAAATGTTAATTAATATTTATGAATATTTATTTAATATGTAACTCTTATTTATTATTATTTATTAATAATTACTAATATTTATTAACATTTATTTTATTTTTATTTACACTGATTAATATTTAATCAATATTTATATTCTTAATAAAAGAGAGATTGACCTTCAACCTATTAAAAACAACTATTTAAACTTATGAATATTTATTTCATATTTATTAGTATTTAATTATTATTTATTAATATTCAAGGATATTTTTTAATATTTATTTGTTATTATTAATGTTTTAAATTTTTTTATTAATATTTATAAATTTTAATAAATGTTAAAAATATTTTGTTGTTATTTATTAATATTTGCTTGTATTTTATTTTTATAGATTGATATTTGTTGATATTTATGGGTATTTATGAGTAATTATGAATATTTAATAAATTTTAGTTAGTTTTCATGAAATTTTAATTGAAATTCATTGACAGGTATTTATTATTTATTCATATTTTTTAATAATTAATTATATTTATGAATATTTATGAATATTTATTAATATTTCATAATATTTTTTTTATATATTAATATTTATTTATTATTTATGAATTTTTTTGAATATTTACTATAATTTAATTAATATTTGGAAATAATTAATTGAAATTAATTAATATTTTATTAATATTTAATATTTACATTCATTCTTTATATTCATTAATATTGATTAATATTTAGTTATTATTTAGGAATATTTTTTAAATATTTGATAAATATATATTAAATTTTATTTTTATTATCAATATTTATGAATACTTATTTAATGTCTATTAATATTTATTAATATTTATAAATATTAAATTAATATTTATTGATATTTTTTAATATTCATGTTATTAAAATTAAAATAAACTTATATTTAATTAGTTTTTATTAACATTTAATTTAATTTGGTTTAATTTTTAAATATTTATTTTAATATGTATCTGGATATATATATATATATTCTAATATTCATTATTAAAAAATAACCTGGCGGAAGAGCGAACAACGTTCACTATACCTTCACATTATTCTAATAGGAAACATGAATTGTATCACCTCAACATTCCACAATATGTTTCTCTTTGATTAATTCAATGGTTTTCATTGTACGTAACTTCGAGTTCTAGCACACCATGACCAATCAACTAGCCGTTAAAAAAGATGTTATGAATAGTAATAACCAATTTTTCAAATTTTTATAATTTTTATAATTTTATTTTTCAAATTGGACTTCATTTTTGGATTCAGAATATCAAAATTAGCTTTGGATGATATTTTGGTATATTTCTGAAATCTTTCAATTTTTGATGAATAGTGAAAACACTGCGTTATTATTTGAAACCAAATTTTTTTTAAAATAATTGTTTTTAAATTTAATTTTATTTTAAATTCAAAATAGATACACAATACCAATATTAGTCAGTTGAAATTCATTAGAGTCATTTTATAATAAGATTAGATATATAAATTCTAATTGAAATTTTTAACGTCTTTAACCTACTTTCATGGCACATTAATAAATTTGCAAAAAACGTAATTTTACCACTTCTATGAATTGAATTTCAAAAATATGATAGACATGGTTGTCATCAGTAAGTAAAATTTTTTTCAATAGGATGAAAATAATTTAGGAAAAAATATGATCATTTTTGAACCACGTGGATTAGATTCTGATATAAAATATATTTTATTTAAATACGAGTTAAAAGTGTTGAATTAAAATTTTGATAACTAAATCATTATAAATATAGGGTTATACATAATATAAAATCATCTATAAATATTAATTAGAAAGTTGAAAATATTTTTTACATCATGGTCATTTATTTATTATTTTTTTACATTATATAATTAAATTTATTTATTACATAGCGATGATGCAGTAAGTACATTATTAATGAAAGACTGAAATAATTAATATTATAAATATTAAAATTAATGTAAATTGAATTTTTTGATGACAGGATCAAATTTTATTGGTGAATATAACTTGTTAGGGATCATTCTATGTATTTTTTTTAAGTAATCAAGTTTTTATGACTTTTACAAAAACCAAATACTAAATAGTGTCAAAATTGAAAGAAACGAGTTTTTAAAACAATTATTATTTTATTAAATGATTTAATATTCTTAAAATTCTATGATTTGTCCAAATTGTTTAATAAGGTTATATATGTCATTAAACATCTAGTTGACGTTTACTTGGAATTTTATAGTATGTTTATTAACCATGTAATATAAAAATACAAGAAGGCATTGTAAATGTTAAACTATTTAACTAAGAGTTAAATCTAATAGATATGGTTAATATGGTGACCCAAACATTTCTAAAACCTACTGGTTGAGAATATTTAGATCCATACCCACCTTATCCTTCAAATAAATCCATTTGGTTCTATTAGAAACCGAAAATAATTTTATAATAAATTTATACTTCAAGCTTGTAAGAACTTGGTTCTCATTTTTGAGGTACGAGTTTCTTCTTTTCTCTTTTCCTTAAGTGTTTTTGAGGAAATATGGGAAATGGGGTAAAATCCCAAATTTTGTAAGTACACGCCGTGTACTTTTCAACACACTGTGTACTTTTTTCCGTGTGTGATGAGTACACAGGGTGTGTAGCCATGTCGGCGACGAAGGGTGTAAAGACGGATTACACGCCTTGTAGTGGTCCCTTACACGTCATGTAGTCAGTCGAAAAGCGAATAGTAAGGCGGTGGCCAGCTGTGCGATAGAACACGCCGTGTACTCAAGGAGACACATTGTGTAGTCATGTCGGTATATTCACAGTGCCACTCTAGCGGGAAACCGCCAAAGGAACAGTTAAAAAATGGGAAGTACACGCCATGTACTTGGAAATACACGCCGAATACTTTTTTTTCTCTTAAAATGGGCAGTAGCCTCCCCTGTTCATAGAGAAGGCTTATAATCAGATGGGAGCTCAGGAGGGGATGATCGGACCTTCAAGGATCTCTAGATCGAGCGTTGGAAATCCATTTCCGCCTCGAACAATCCTGTTGCAACTGCACAGGTAAGCCCTCTCATCTCTTGGCTTAATTCTTTCCAATTTATCCTCTAATGGAAGTTATTTAAGTTTAAGCGAATATTCTTCTACTTAAGATTTACATCGTTCTTAGGCATTTCTGGAATCGAAGTTCATGTATATCGTTTGTTGGCTTTTGAGGTTGGTGGCTTGGTGTTTATTTTCCAACTATCGTGCATTTTTGTGTGTTTTTGAGCTACGAATCCATATTTGGGGTGTCGTGTGGCTAAGGCCATGTCTATTTTAAATACCTAGAATAATATAGGTAACTAAATGTGATATTAAAATACTGTTTGGGATAGCTTCTTGGATCCAAGACCACCCTGGGGGTGCGTTCCTCGGTTTAGCCGTTTAGCTAGGATACCCGAGGGTATACCTTTAATGTAATGATTGTATAATTGAATTGAGAGGAATTTCTTATTACTACTTGTTTACATGTTGGGCTTGGCCCGGTTACCTGTTTAGATAGAGAAAGATTTTTGATTAGCCTGTGGGCACTATACTATTGAGCCTGTGGGAAACTTCTTCTGTGCCATTGGGCAGTTGATTCTGTGCCTTTAAGAGACACTTCTTACGCCTATGGGCAATATCCGTATGCCTGTGGGAAGATTCATGTGTTGGTTTCTATTTACACGAGGGTAGGAGTTTACGTGTCTAAGGACATTTGTTGTTTACATAGAACATTCACTGTTGTGATATTTTAAATAAATGATTAAATGGATATTAAAATGGAAATATAACAGGTTTTGTTAGTTACTTTCAGTACTGCTTACTTTATTTCATTTTTACTATTGCACATTGTTATTGCATCCTTTCACATAGTTGGGCACGGGAAATTGGTGGGTGCCTACTGGTAATCTATTTCTCACACCCTGTTTGGGTCATGCTTTTCGGCCCAAACAGATTACGTTTCTACAGGTGTGGATAGTGGAAAGAGTCCCTATACAGGTACTTGATTGTTGCTGTGGTGTAGGAGACCATGGGACCGAGCATTGGCTCGTGATACTGCTGGCTGTTCTATTTTTCTTTTCTGTAATTGTACTTCGGTTGTATTGTATTGCAGTGTAACATGTTCTTCCTATTTTATAAGAATAGTGACAAGCTGCATCTTCACATATATATGACCGCTGGGTTCACTTTTTGTTATTAGTTATCCATTTTAGTTATATATATTGTTGCTACTTCCACTATTTTTGTATGTTTTATTCTTTCCGCAGCGCTACACTTTGAAAAATGAGGGAATAGTTTCCCCACTATCAGACCTGGGTCCTCACCGCTAGTCGGCAGCCTCTGGCGTTTGGGGAAACACGCTTGAGCTCATGTGGTGAACCGGGTTCGGGGCACCCATTGCGTGGCACCCAGATCCAGGACGTTACAAAGTGGTATTAGAGGTGGTTCTTTTCTTTGACATACTATTTAGAGCCTTAGTTAGGGATATGAAAGAAATGGTAGTTGGTAATAAGTTGTGCCCAGGCGTAGCTAACCCGTGTACAGGGAAAAGCCGGTCTACCTCATATTTTTTCTATTGTTCTGATTTTGCAAATTTTACAGTTGATTTGATTTCACCGTTGGGTGATGCACTTGAGATTGTTCTATTTATATATTATCTATGGGTTCTTTTAGTTGCAACCCAATGAGATGAGGTTATTCCATCTCATGCATCATTTTGGCACATGCTAGGAATCACATTCCATGCATACTTCCATGCCATGTAGGTGCATTAGAATTTTCATGTTGTTGTGATAGTTGTTGTGCTAGAAAAGCATGCTGTTTTGATTGTTGCTTGATAAATACCTGCTATGTTATAGGGTATTGTTGTATAAGATTGTTGAAATAATGGACACCAATATTTGGTTTTTGGGGAGTATGGGCCCCCATTGACCGGAATTTAGTGGATCATCAACTGTTTATTTTTTTATAACACAGATAAGATTTCAAACATTGATTCGTGGGGAGTATGGGACCTCACAGATTGGAATTTGACACTTAGGTGTTGTTTTGAAGTGTTTCCTAGGTTCCGGGGAAGTTTTTGACACATACTGTCCGGAATGCCCAGTATACACACCGTGTAGTACCTTTGAACAAGCCCTGTATGTTCTTCTATTCGGGAAGAAAGTAAAACTTTTTAAGTACACGTCGTGTACCCTAAGTACACACCGTGTAGCCGCTTCCCGTGTCAGAGACTGTGTGGGTGGGGACACAGGAAAGGGATATGTTTGGGGAAAACACGTCGTGTACCATATGTACACGCCGTGTAGGGTTGACCCAGAGACCCGACCGTGTAACTAACAAACACGGGCTGGTGTAATATTTTCTTGAACACGCCGTGTCTATGAAGAACACGTCATGTAGTGTGACCTGGGATCCGGCCATCTAAATAAACAACATGGGTCAGTGTAATCCTTTCGTACACACACCATGTGTATATAGAACACACCGTGTAGTGTGATCCATGAGTCCGGCCATGTAACTAACAACACGGGTTGGTGGAGCTCGTCTGGTACATGCCGTGTACCTATGGGACACACCGTGTAGTCTTGACCAGTGACAGACCCTGTGGTTTTAGCCATGTGGATGGGGAAACAGGGTGGTGTACACACCGTGTGTGGGTGTAACACGCTGTGTAGTATCAAGCCGAGTAGTCGGCCGTGTCACAAACAACACGGGCAGTTGGAAATTTCACCATACACGTCGTGTAGATTATATTCACACCATGTAGTTTTGTTCAACGGGAGCCGTGTGGCTTAGCCATGTAGAAGGACCCGAGCAAGGGAGAAGGAGTCTGCTACACGCTGTGTAATCCTTATACATGTCGTGTAATCTTGTTTTTCAAATCTTGAAATGTCTTTTTCCTCTTGTTCCCTTTGTGGTTCCATCGCTTTCAATCTTGGTAATCTTAAATCTAAGGCGTGTTTTGACCTTGTAGTGTCATGTCGCCGAGATGACCACGCGTTGTTCACCAGGAGAGCGGCAACGATTATACTCCAGAGATGGTGGGCCATGGGCTACCAGTGGACCCTCCAGCAGATCCAGATGTGGCGCCAGTTGTTATATCGGACACAAGTGCAGATGCGCAGTTCTGTGAAGGCTTTATGCGGTTCATGCAGACCTTTTAGGGAGCATCGCAGGCTACCACATCTATGGTTGAGCTGACTCATAAATTTCAGCAAGAGCATTCGCCTACATTCTCAGGGGATGGCGGACCATAGGCTGCAGTGTCTTGGCTGGGGTCTATGCAGAATATTTTCGAGCACCTTGAGACGCCTCCAGGGTGGAGGGTCAAGCTCATGATGTATATGCTATGTGATTCTTCCAAGAGGTGGTGGGATGTTACCACCCAGTCAGATTATCAAAGAGACATGGCGTGGGAATATTTTCAGGTAGTCTTCTATGAATTATTCTTTCCAGAGATGCTGAGGGTAGATAGAGCTCGAGAGTTCATGAATCTGCAGTAGGGAACTATGTCAGTGATGGATTATTCTGTTCGCTTTACCGAGCTTCAGCATTTTTCACCCGTTATGGTGGGTGATGGGATGTTGAGGGCCAGGCGCTTCGAGGATGGTATTCGGTATGACATCCGATCACTGGTGAATGTTTTCAGGTTGTCTATTGTACATGATATTTTGAACTAGGCACTGATTACAGAGAGGAGCCTGCGGGAAGCTAGTGGTGAGGGCCAAGGCGGTTCTGCACCATTTTCTGGTACTATTTCTACTATTAAGTGGAAGAGACAGATGGACTTCTCTCAGAGTGTCAGTACCATCTAGAATAATTCTTCAGGTGGCAAGTTCATGTGCTACTAGTGTAATAGAGAGGGGAACAAGAGGCCACAGTGTCCATGAGACCCAGTGGAGTGCCGAGCTTCCGGCAGGATGGTTCATCTGCAGCGCTTTTGCAGGGAATTCCCACCAATGGCTAGTGAAAGGGGTTCTGTGTAGACTCCGCATGTGGGAGCAGGACCAGTAGCTTCTCACCAGTCTGGGAACTAGAATAGGTCAGGGCGTGCAGGTAGATATGGTGGTCATGGTCGTGGAATCTAGACACCAGGATCTCAGAGGCAACAGGGCGGGACAACTTAGGGTAGCCAGGTTGTGTCGCAGGGCCGCGACAGTGGGCAGGCATATGTAGTGCAATAGACCCAACAGGAGCAGGAACTGAGACCTTCTACAGTCAGAGGTACTATTCTAGTAGATTCTGTTTTATCTTCAGTACATTTCGATACGGGTGCTACACATAGTTTCATATCTATACCCATTGTGGGGAGCCTTGGGATCTGTGTTTCTACTTCTTCTGATATCATGATTCTAGACACTCCGTTGGGGAATAGAACGGTTGGTGTGTGTCAGTGAAAGGAGTTCCCCCTTGAGGTTTGTGGGTGTCACTTTCTTTGGGACCTCTATGTCTTAGAGATGAAAACTTATGACGTCATTCTCGAGATAGACTGGTTGGTTCCCTTTCAAGCCTTTGTAGATTTCTATTGTCACAGGGTGAGTTTCACGTCACCAGAGGGAGAACAGTTTCTATATAAGGGAGAATGAGATGTTAAGGTGAGTCAAGCTGGGCCAGAGCATCATGGGCAAGGTGGAGTCATAGCCCAGATTGCTAGATTATATGTGGATGATCATGGGACTTGTCAGACGGATTTCCCTCCAGTGGTTGATCATTTCAGGGATGTCTTCTGGGACAACTTTTCAGGTATTCTTCTGGAGCATGAGGTGGATTTCTCTATTGAGATTGTGCCAGGAGTAGCACTGGTGTCCGTTTATCCTTATAGTATGGCTACACTAGAGTTGCAAGAGCTCAAAAGGCAGTTAGAGGAGTTACAAGAAAAGGGTTTTATCCGTCCCAATACTTCTCTATGGGGTTTTCTAGTCCTTTTTGAGAAGAAGGAGGACGGTACCCTCAGACTCTGTGTGGATTATCGAAAGCTGAACCAGTTGACGGTTAAGAACCGATATCCCTTGACGAGGATTGATGATATTTTTGATTAACTTCGTGGGGCACGAATGTTCTCAAAGATTGAATTGAGGTTAGGATATCATCAGCTGCGCGTGAGACCATCAGATATACTTCTTACAGCATTTCAGAGTAGATATGGTATGTACGAGTACTTGGTTATGTCATTCGGACTCACGAACGCACCGGCGGTTGTCATGGCTCTGATTAATCGTGTGTTCCATCCTTATCTAGATTCTTCTATGGTAGTATTCGTGGAAGGCATGTTAGTGTACTCTCACACTCGACACGACCATTCCACCCATCTAGAGATCATATTGAGTACACTAAGAGAGAATCAACTGTATGCTAAGCTCTCAAAGTGCCACTTTTGGATGGACCAGATTCACTTCCTGGGTCATATCATCTCAGAGGTAGGAGTTGTCATGGACCTAGAGAAGGTGAGAGCAGTAGTTTACTAGGATCATCCTAAGACCATGTTTGAGATATGGAGTTTCTTAGGGTTGGATGGTTACTACATATGCTTTATACAAGACTTCTCCCACTTAGCAGCACCGTTGATGGGTCTGACTAAGAAGGGTGTGATGTTTGTTTGGTCGAAAGCTTGCGAGATAGCCTTTCAGGACTTGAAGGGAAGGTTGACATCAGCACCAGTAATGATACTCCCATAGCATGGGAAGAGCTATACAGTTTACTGTGATGCATCAGGTATTGGGATGGGAGCAGTGTTGATGCAGGGTGGTCGAGTCATTGCATAAGGGTCTTGGCAATTGAGGCCACATGAGAGGAATTACCCGACGCATGATCTCAAGTTGGCTGCAATTGTGAATGAGTTGCACTGTTGGAGACATTATCAATTGGGAGAGAATTTTGTGGTGTTCACGGATCACAAAAGTCTCAAATACATCTTTACTCAGCGTGACTTGAACCTGAGGCAACGAAGGTGGGTTGAGTACCTACAGTCCTTCGATTTTGAGCTTGCCTACACCCCTGGTAAGGGTAATGCAGTAGCTAATTCACTGAGCATAAAGACTCAGGGACAGGTTGTGCAGGAGGCCAATGATGAGTGGAAACTCATGGATTTGTTCTCTAAGATGAATTTGGAGATGCATGACAGTCAGGGGCAGACTTATCTTTCGTCTTTATGTGTGAATTTTACCCTCCTGGATAGAGTGAGGATGAGATAGCTATCTGATCCAGAAGGCCTAGTTCTACGGGAGTCGGTGGCATGTGAGGACCCTCCTCCGGGGTGGACGATAAGAGATGATGAGGTTCTGCATTTCCATGGATGAGTATGGGTTCCAGGGGATATACGCGAGTACCTGATGCGGTAGTTTCATGCTTCAACTTGGGCAGTTCATCCCGGGGTTACCAAGATGTACCGTGACTTTTGGCGTCAGTACTGGAGGCCGAGTATGAAGAGAGAGATAGTTGGTATTGTTACGAGGTGTTCCACCTGTCAGTAGGTGAAGGCAGAATGTAAGAGGCCAGCAGTTACCCATCCCAGAGTGGAAATGGGATGATGTCGTGATGGATTTCGTGACTGGATTACCGAGATCACCTCAAGGAAATGATGTCATGTGGGTTGTTGTGGACACACTCACGAAGGTAGCTCACTTTTTTCCGATTAAGGAGACCTTCAGAGTTGACGAACTCAAGAATTTGTATATCCGAGAGATCGTACATCATCATGGGGTTCCTCATTCTATTGTTTCAGATAGGGAAGCCCACTTTATGTCTCGTTTCTGGAATATTTTTTAGAGGGCACTGGGAACACAGGTTCTTCTGAGCACGACTTACCACCCTCAGACAGATGGCCAGTCAGAGCGTACGATACAGGTGATTGAGGACATGTTGAGTGAATGCGTCCTATACTTTGGGGGCTCTTGGGTGAAGCACATACCCCTAGTCTAGTTTTCCTGAAATAACATTTTTTAGGAAACTATCGTGATGGTACCATATGATGCTTTATATGGTAGTCTATGTCGATAACCTTTGTGTTGGTTAGAGGCAGGTGAGGCATCTTTACTGGGACCATGTCTCGTACAGGAGACTTCTGAACAGGTCTGGTTGATTCAGAAACATATGGCTAATGCACAGTCTCTTCAGAAGTATTATGTTGATCGTTGTAGATGACCATTGGATTTCGTAGTCGGGGATCCGGTTTACTTGCGTGTTTCTACGAGGCTGGGACACAGAGGGATCAGGAGATAGGGTAAAATTTCACCGAGGTATGTGGGGCCATTTGAGATTCTGGAGAGAGATGGGGTGGTTGCCTATCGGTTGCAGCTACCACAGAGGTATCAGGCCATGCACGATGTCTTCCATGTATCTCAGTTGCACTGCTATCATTTAGACCTGTCTCACATCCTTCATCCCGAGGAGGTTCAGCTTAATATGGAAGCGTCCTTTGAGGAGAATCAGATTCGTATCGTTGACAGGAGCACGAAGGTTCTCCGAGGTCAGTAAGTTACTCTCGTAAGGGTGTTGTGGCAGCATGGATGAGTGCAAGACAAAACCTTGGAGCGGGAGACCAACGTACATGCTCAGTGACGGGAGTTATTCACAGATATATCTTCACCACCCTTGGAAGGGAAATTCGGGGACGAATTGCTTTAAGCGGGGAAGTTTGTAAGAACCCGGTTCTTAGTTTTGAGGTACAAGTTTATTCATTTATCTTTTCCTTAAGTGTTTTCTAGAAAATATGGAAAATGGGGGAAAATCCCAAATTTTGGAAGTACACGTCATGTACTTTTGGCCGTGTGGGATGAGTACACAGGTTGTTTAGCCATGTCGGCGATGAAGGGTGTAAATATCGACTACACACCGTGTAGTGGTCCCTTACACGCCGTGTAGTCAGTCGGCGAGCGAATAGAAAGGCGTTGGCCAGCTATGCGACAGAACATGCCATGTACTCAAGGAGACACAATGTGTAGTCATGTTGGAAGATGAAAAGTGCCACGTTGGCAGTAAACCGCAAGAGGAACAGTCAAAAAATGGGAATTACACGCTATGTACTTGGAAATACACGCTGTGTACTTTGTTTTTTTGCTTAAAATGGTCAGTAGCCTCCCCTGTTCATAGGGAAGGCTTAGAATCAGAGAGGTTCTCGGGATGGGATGGTCGGACCTTCAAGGATCTCTAGATTGATGGTCTGAAATCCGTTTCCTCCTCGGATGATCTCGTTGGAACCGCGTGGGTAAGCCCTCTCATATCCTGGCGTAGCTCTTGCCAATTCTTCCTCTAATAGAAGTTATTTAAGTTTAAGCAAGTTTTATTCTACATCAAATCTATGTCGTTCTTGGGCGTTTCTGGAATCGACGTTAACGTATATCATTTGTTGGCTTTTGCGGTAGGTGGCTTGGTTTTTATTTTCCAACTGTCATGCGTTTTTGTGTGTTTTTGAGCTACAAACCCATATTTGGGGTGTTGTGAGGCTGAGGCCATGGATATTTTAAATTCCTAGATTCATATAGGTAATTAAATGTGATATTAAAATGATGTTTGGGATCGCTGCTTGGATCCAAGACCACCCTAGTGGTGCGTTCCTCTATTTAGCTGTTTGGCCACGATACCCGAGGGTATACCTTTAATGTAATGATTGATAATTTCCTTCAGAGGAATTGCTTGTTATTACTTGTTTACGTGTTGGGTTTGGCCTGGTTACCTATTTAGCATGAGGTCATATTTATGATTACCCTGTGGGTACTGTACTATTGAGCCTGTGGGAAACTTCTTTTGTGCTTGTGGGCAATTTATTCTGTGCCTATGGGTGACACTTCTTACGCCTGTGGGAAATATTCGTATGCCTGTGGTCAGATTCATGTGTTGGTTTCACTTTACCCAAGGGTAGGAGTTTACGTGTCTGAGGAAATTGGCTGTTTACTTAGAATATTTACTGTGGTGATATTTTAAATAAATTACTAAATGGATATTAAAATGGAAATATAACTGGTAAAGTTAGTTACTTTCAGTACTGCTTACTTTATTGCATTTTTACTACTGCACACTTTTGTTTCATTCTTTTACATAGTCGGGCACGGGCCTTTGGTGGGTGCCTACTGGGAATTTATTTCTCACACCATGTTTGGGTAATGATTTTTGGTCCAAAAAGATTACGTTTCTACAGGTGTGGATAGGGGAAAGAGTCCCTATACAGGTACTTGATTGCTACTGGGGTGTAGGAGAGCATGGGACCGAGCATTGGCTCGCGATGTCGCTGGCTGTTCTGTTTTTCTTTTTTTGTACTTGTACATCAGTTGTATTGTATTGTAGTGTAACATGTTCTAGCTATTTTATAAGAATAGTGACATGCTACATCTTCACATATATATGACCGTTGGGTTCTCTTTTTGTTATCAGTTATCTATTTCAATTATATATATTGTTGCTGTTTCCGCTACTGTTGTATGTTTTATTCTTTCCGTTGCGCTACACTTTGACAAATGAGGGCATAGTTTCCCCACTATCAGACCTGGGCCCTCGCTTCTAGTTGGAATCCTCTAGCGTTTGGGGAAATGCGCTTGAGGTCACATGGAGAAACAGGTTTGGAGCACCTGTTGCATGGCACCCAGATCCAGGACGTTACAAAGCTTTTCCTTAAGTGCCCCTCACATCTCTTATAAAAGGGAACCTCACCTTCTCTTAAATTCACACCTCCCAATCC
The DNA here is from genome assembly GCA_963277665.1 of Viscum album. Lineage (NCBI taxonomy): Eukaryota > Viridiplantae > Streptophyta > Magnoliopsida > Santalales > Viscaceae > Viscum > Viscum album. Next base: position 1,892,392,519 of record OY728135.1, read on the forward strand.
ATTTTTCCTAGCCAAATACTATTTCAATATCCTCTAAAGTACCCTCAATTCATCATAGAGTCCTTAAATTGATCAGAAATTCAATCTAAGGAGCCCTTTTGTTCAAATCAAAAGGAATCACATAAAGAAGAGTTAATTATTTCATCACCTCTTTCAAAGTTATTTTCTTCTTCCAATTCCTCTTTATATGTTGTTTATATTCCAAAATGTTAACTCCAGTACCTTATGAACACTAAAATGTTATTATAAATATGGTTCAACCATATTCATTATTCTATCCATCCTATGAATGACAATGTCACCATACGTGCGTACGTACGACTTACCGTCTCCATGTAATGGTGTAGTATGTTATTAAACCCATAATTATTTGGATGAGTATAATAATGAATATAATTGATTTAAATAATAAATATAACATGTTAATTATTCTGTATATATAATATACCATCCAAATACATATTATTTCACCATCAATAGACTGATATTGTTGCTCGTGTGTACGTACGTCTTACCGTCTTCACGACGTGATGCGATTTAATTCCACATAGTAACCATTCAAAAATAATTTTCATTTGATGATTAAATATAATGTTTATGAACTTAATATTATTCTGGATATGAATCAAATATATCTTATCCATAGTATACATGACTTACGTAACAAAACCTATAATGAGAAACAAATCTGTTAACACCGGAAACTATGTTACCACTGAAATATAATTAACAAAGAAATTTTAGAAGATCATATATGATATCATATTTATGTATATGGGTATTTTATAATTTAATAAAAATTATTTAACCATTATGCAAGAGGTTATGATACCCCCGACTTAGGAAAAGTACAATGTAAGGATTAATTTTACATTCTCTTTAGTATCCATGGTTGTTTATATATAAATATCTATTGGGACCTCTTTATCATTCACATACGTTTTTATTAAAAATTTATTTCAAAACAATTTTTACTATTTCCTAGAAAATGGTTTAAAGTCATTTTTAACCTTGTTTTACTTTTTATAAAATAATTTATAAGGAATATTTCCTTTTTTTCAAACAAGGTACATTATGACCTTTTCGACCAATTAATGAAAGAATTTTTTTTAACTTATACGGTGGGTACAACCATTTTATGGTGTTATAACACCTTCTAAGATTCCATAACAACATTATAAGAATATTTTCAATATAATTGTTTTTTTAATTTTAAATGATTTCAAAGTAGAAAGATATATTTCACTCAAATAGTTTTCAGATTGATTTCATCTATGTCAACATCCTTTGTTGGATTTTACACTTGTTTGATGTATCTTCATTATGATATGATCTTCTATAATGTATTGAAGGTTTTGTGATATGTTTGACTATGGATGTTCTATTTTTATACCATTCATGTTTTATGGTTAAACTATTCACATTTGGTATGCTATTTGTAATACGAATGTTTGTGTTTTGTTTCAATATTTTAATAAGAGGAATGAATTGGACGTAGTAGGTGACAGGTGGGGCCTGATATAGCCCCTCAATACATTGATATCTCTAATGAGACAAATTAGTGTCTTGGAATAGGGCCTTTATTTTTATTTTTACTCTTGGAATGATGCCCAAACTATGTGGTTATGGTGTCCGCCATTATGCATTCCATCATTATAAGATTAGCTATTAATATTACATGTGATTGTATATCTAGTAGAATATCCACGTGAATAATTAAATGAAATTATTTTATCTATCATTACCATATTATACTGAATTTTAGGTTTAAAAGTCTTTTGATTTAGTCTTATACATTTACTTAAATTTTTATGCTTATTTATGATAGTTTCTGCTATATTGTTATCCTTACTAGGAATCTGAGCTTACCCCTTTCTTATGTTTTCTTTTTCCCAGGATGCGAAGAAATATATTATGATTGAACTATAGGAATAAGATATGGTATAGGAGTGTTTTAAAAGGGGACACAATTTTGTTTTTTTATTTTATAATGTAATGTAAAACTCATGTATGTATCTAGTACTTCCACGGCTACTAAATTGATTAGTCATTCAGAACATGATCTCTTTATTTCATGATAAAGTTATGTAATAATGCACTAACTCTGGGTAACTAGGTTTGGGGAATTATAGTTGGTATCAATGGATGATTAGTATAAACTTGAAAACTAGATTTAGAAAAATTCTGATTAGAGAACATTACCCTAAGATAGACTTTATGGATTAATATATAAAAACATCCAACATTTTGGAAATATAGATATTATGTGGTTTTTCCAAGAAATAAATCCTTGTATGGATACTAAAAGTAGATGTGGTTCTGGAACAGATTTACCAAGGAGTAAAAACACTAATAAGGAGTTTCGGGATGACCTGGGCTATCCTAGTGCACAACAACGATACTTACTACACACCAAGTTTGAAACTACCAGGGGATATGCTTAAGATAATTCACATTTTTTACAAAAAATTATGAAGTATTTATGAGTAAATAAATACCCAATGAAATCATTTTTATGATTACGGATTATATGAATAAATAGTTCAATTTATATTAATTATTTTACAAGTTTTGAATTATTTATTGTGATTCATAAACTATTCTAGTGTATGTCATTGTTTAAAAATGGCACCTAGTATAAGGAATTGAAACCATATCAACAAACTTAATTTATATAGGGATTTCCCTCCTACTCAATATAATTATAGTGGATATGGTGATGCAACTGGTGCTGAATAGCTTATAACCATACTAGGAAAAATCACTCTTTTTTTGAATAATAACCTAACCTGTATAGAGAACCCTGATCCATAACATGGGAGATGACTGTTTGACCGCTTAATCAGGAAACATTAACCAACATTTAATGGGATTAAAAATCCATTTTTAGCTGAGCAATGTATATGTTCCTTAGAGAAAATATTTCATGCTTTGGAGAGTAGTGAAAGGGAAAAAGATTTCATGACAGTTTATTGCCTTAGAGGAGATGCATATCAAAGGTGGTAATTAATTAAAAACACAAATAAGGATGAAGAATTATAAAATATGAAATAGAGGGAGTTTAAAGAGCTTTTATTTGAAAAATAATTTCCTTCTAAACATCGATCGGATATTGAAAGTCAATTTTTGAGTTTGAGGCAAAATGAGGATGGGAATGTTGCAAAGTATGAGGATAACTTTACATGGTTAGCAAGACATGTTGTAGATTGTATATGTAACCCACGTAATAAGATTGGTTGATTCTTTGATGGGTTAAAACCATTTCTCCATCGAGAATTATTCTCAAAATCCTTCTAATCGTAGGAAGATATTGTCTCATGTGCTATCAAAACAGAAACGAAATTCTCTAAGTCTTATGAATTTAATGTGAAGAAGTAGATGAAGATATTTTCTGAAAAATCTGGAAAAGGAAATAAGGGGAAGAATGGGAAATTTGAAATTCCATCCTACTTTAATTTTTGGGAAGAAACATCCTGGTAAATTCCAAAAGGGGATTGTAATTTGTTACAAGTGTGGAGAAAAAGAGCACCAAGCTTGTGAATACAAGGAGAAGAAAGAGGTTTTCAATGTTGAATGCTACAATTTTAATGAAATAGGGTATTATGAAAATGAATGTCCTAAGCATCAAGTAAACTTACCTCATAAATGTTTAAGGGAGGTTGGCCAATCTTATATGATCACTACTACTGAATTTGAAGTTATTAATGATGTGGTGGAAGGTACTTTAATCGTTTCCTCAAAATTAATTGATGCTTTATTTGTTCTAGATCATCTCATTATTTCATATCTTTCCAATTCTACAGGAAAATTAGATATCTTTAATTTGACTTAACAAGGGAGTTGTGAGTCGAAACTCTTAAGGGATGTATCAAAGAAAACAATTTTTTTTCAATCAGTTACCATTATGAAATATAAACATGTTCAATCGGATGATCTAATTATCATACCCAGTATTAAATTTGATATAATCCTTGGGATGGATTGGATTTTGGTCCATGATATGAAAATTTATTTTAATAAGAAGGTGGTTACAATTTTTGATGATGATAAGGAATCCCTTATCTTAAGAGAAGAAATATCACCATATGTTTCTCATTTAGATCCACCCCTAGTAGCTGTTCTAAATTCAATTATTGGGGAGGAAGGGACTGAAATAATTATGGATGAGGAACGAAATTTTCATATATAATATGTACTTATTGTGCAAGAATATATTTATGTGTTTCAATATAATTTACCTAGACATCCTCTAGAACGAGAAATTGATCTTTCCATTAACTTAATTCCAGGTTCATGGCCTATATCGAAGACCCCTTATAGAATAATCACTATGGAATTAGTGGAACTAAAGAAACATCTAGATGAATTGAGTAATAAAGGATTTATACTCCCCAGAGATTCTTTGTGGGGATCCATTGTTCTTTTTATTAAGAATAATGATGGAATTATGAGGTTGTTCATTGATTATAGGGAGATCAATGCTATAATAATAACGAACATGTATCCCATAACTCTCATTGATAATTTAGTTGATCAAATTATTGGGCCTCAATATTTTTCAAAGATTGAAATTTGATCTAGATATAATTGGTTGTGTGTGATGAAGGAAGACATTTTGAAGAAAAATTTTTGAATCAGGTATAGGAATTATGAGTTTATAGTAATGCCTTTTGGATAGACTAATGTGCCCTATGTTTTCATGGATCTAATGAATAGTTTTTTCACGGAAAATCTTGATTAATTTGTAGTGGTATTTATTGATGATATCTTGGTATAATCCAAAATCTATAAGGATCATAAAAATCACTTGCACACTATTCTGAAAACCCTTAGATGAAATTACTTGTATGGGAAGTTTAGCAAGGATGAAGTTTGGCATCAAGAAATTTCTTTTCTTGGCCATATTGTATCTAAGGATGAAATCTCTATTGATCCTTCAAAGACTGGGGAAATTCAAGAATAGCCAGCACCATGGACTATAACTATGGTATGTAGTTTTATTGGATTAGCTGGTTACTATTGTCATTTCATCTAGAATTTTGCTCGATTGAATATCTCATTAACTAAGCTCACACATAAAGGGGTTACATTTTTTTGAAAAAAGAGTTTGAAGTATGTTTTGATTAATTGAACAGAAGATTAGTCAATTGTCCTATCTTGACTCTACCATCCAGGAATTATGAGGTTTTTATTTATAGTGATTAATAAAAGAAAGGACATAGTTTTGTACTTATGCATAATGACAGAGTTATTTCCTTTACATCACGACTCCTAAAAATTCTTGATAAAACAATCCCACAAATGATCTGGAGTTAGTAGCTGTTATATTTTCTTGGAAGATATGGAAACACTATTTCTATTATGAAAAATGTGAGATATATAGTGATCATAATATTTTGAAGTATATTTTCTCACAGAAAGAACTCAACATGAGGAAAAGGTGTTGTCTTGAACTAATCTAGGATTATGATTGTACTATACACTACAACCTAGGGAAGGAAAATAAGGCGGCAGATGCTTTGATAAAAAAGGATCCTGGAGTTCTGAACAAGATGATAGTTGATAGTGATCTTATGCTCAAGGATATGGTAAATATGGATATGGGAATAATCATTAAAGGTGAAACATCTATAATTTTTTAAATGGTTTTCAAAACATGTTTATTACAAAGGATAAAAAGTTATCAGAGTAATGATGAGGAGTTTCAAAAGAAAATGAAATCTGAGACTGATGGGATATTGATTGAATTAATATATGAAGATGGAATTTCGAAATTTGGGTGGAGGATTTGTGTTCCCGACAAACCTGATATAAAAAGGGAATTGTCAGATGATGCTCATAGCTCTAATTTCTCAGTACACCATGGTAGCTCTAAGATGTATATATATTTGAAGGAACATTTTTGGTGGGACAACATGAAGAGGGAAATTACTGATTATGTGTCAAGATATATGGTTTTTCAATAAGTGAATGATAGAATACAACATCCTAGAGGAGTTATGAAACCTCTTCCCATACTTGAGTTGAAATGGGATAATATTATGATGAACATTTTCATGTGGCTACCAAGTACTCCTAGAAGTAATGATGCAATATGGAGAAATGTTAATCATCTTAAGAAGATAATGCACTATCATTCCATAAGGGAATATTTAACACTTGAATGTTTAGCAAGACTATATATTAATGAAGTTACAAGACTTCATGGCGCACTCCTATCGATTGTTTTTTATTGCGATCCTCATTTTCCATCAATATTTAGGAGAAATATTCAGAAATACCAAGATAATGAACTTTGTTTGAGCAGTGCCTTCCACCCTCAAACTGATGGACAATCAGAACAGACTATTAAAACCATAGAAGATGTTTTTAGATAATTCTCATGTGACTTTCAGGGTATGTGGGATCAGTATTTACCTCTGGTATAATTTTCCTATAGAAATAGCTCCCGTTCAAGCAATCGGCTGGCACCAAATGAATCATTATATAGAAAGAGATGTCGCACACCAACATATTGGGATGATATTGTTGAAATAAAACTCGTAGGCCTAGAACATATTGAGGAAATGATGGAAAATTTGAATATTATCCAAACCTACATCCAACCAGCTCAATGTTGGAAAAACATCTATGTCGATAACAAAAGGAACAATGAGGAATTTTAAGTAGGAGATCATGTTTTCAGGTAGGTGTCTCCATGGATGGGTGTTATAGGATTCAATATGAAGGGTAAATTGAGTCCTAGGTATATCAGACCATTTGTAATTCTAGAACTAATTGGAGTTGTAGCTTACTGGTTGGAAATGCCACCAAGTATCTCCAAAGTTCATTATGTGCTCCCCATATCACTATTGAGAAAAAACAAGCCCGACCCAACCCTTGTACTCAACTATGAAGAAATAAAACTGGAAATATATTTATCTTATTGTGAAAATCCTATCAAGATTCTTGATACCATAGAAAAAATTTTGAGAAACTAGAAAACTCGTTTGGTAAAAGATCATTGGAGAAACTATAAAATGGAAGAGGCAACATGGGAAACTACGAAATTTTTGATGAAGAACCTCCTGAATCTTTTTATGTAGTAGTATTATATAAATTTTGAGAATGAAATTATTTGAAGGAGGAAAGAATGTAACACCCCAAGCTTCCACAATACGTTTCTCTTTGAATAATAAAATATCATGGGTTGTACGCAACTTTGAGTACCATCACACCACGACCAATCAAACTTTCCATTTAAAAAGTAGTTATGAATAATAACACCCATGTTTTAAAATTTTATAAATTTTATTTTCAATGTTGACTTCATTTTGTCATTCAAAATAACAAAATTAGATTAGGGTGATTTTTTGGTATTTTTCTGAAAACTATCAATTTTGGATGAATAGTGAAAAACACTGCGTTATTGTTTAAAACCAAATTTTTATATAAATTGTTATTTTTAAATTTAGTTTCATTAATGAATAAATATATACACAATACATATATTAATTCAATGTTATTAATTAGAGTCATTTTATAATAATATTGGATATATAAAATTTTATTGATTTTTTTAACGCCTTTTACCAACCTTATAGGAACATTTGCAAATTTGCATAAAACATAATTTTCCCACATTAGTGAATTGAATATGAAAACACTGAGAGACATGGTTAATATCAGTATGTAAAATTTGGTTCAATAAGATGAAAATAATTTTGAGTTAAGAATTACTTTTGAATTTTATTTACCACTATTAAAAGTAAATTGGGTGATTAAATGTAAAACTATTATTATAATTACCCCAACACATGTCCTAATTTTGTTGTACAAGTTTTTTCTACAAAAATAATCCATAGTACAAAAATATGATCCTTTCTGATCCACATGGATTAGATTATGACATTTATTACAGTTTATTTAAGGAAAAGTTAAAAGTGATAAATTCAAAGTTTGATAACTAATCCTTTTTTAATGTAGGGTTATACATAAGATAAATTCAACTATAAATATTCATTAGAAAGATAAAAATAGTTACCCCATCATATTATTTTATTTATAATTTTTAGACATTATATAATTAAATTTATTTATGATACAATGATGATGCAGTAATTAGATTATTAATGAATGATTTAAATATTTGTTATTATAAATATTAAAATAAATGTAAATTAAAAATTTTGATTCCATAAAAGAATTTTATAGGGGAATATGACATTTTTTTATTCTTCAATGTATTTTTTTGGATTAATTATGTTTTAATTACTTTCAAAAAACCAATTACTAAATAGTTTCAAAATAGACATAAATGAGTTTTAAAAAAATTACTATTTTATTAAATGACATAATATTGCTAAAAATATATGATTCGAAAAAAGGACTTAGATAAGGACAGATATGTAATTAAATAAAAAAATGATTTTCTCTTGTCTTTTTATGGTGAGTTTATTAATCATGTAATATAAAAATAAAAGAAAACGTGGTAAATGTTAAACTATTTAACTAAGAGTCAAATCTAAAATATAAGGTTAATATGGTGACCTAAACTTGCCTAAAACCTATTTATTGAGAATATTTCCACCCATTCCCACCTTATCCTTGAAATAAATCTTTTTACAGCTACTATAAATCGAAAATAATTTTATAATAAATTAATATTTCAATCTTTTCCTTTTATGATCATAACCTCTCTTATAAAATGGAACCTCACCTTCTCTTAAATTCACACCTCCAATGAAATTTGGATCAGAAAACCCCATCTAAACTTTACTCCCAAATACCCTAAATTTATCATATAATAATTAATTTTATCATAAATCCAACCTAATGATCACTTTTGTTCAAATAATAAGGAAGCACCCAAAGAAGAGGTACTTATTTAATCACCTCTTTCAAAATTCTTTTCTTCTTCCTATTCCTATTTCTTTGTTTCTTCCATACCAAAATAAAAAATCCACTACCATTTACATAATGTGAAGTTATTATAAATATGATACAACCAAATTCATTATTTTACACATCATATGAATGATATAGTGACCATACGTGCATACGTACGGCTAACCATCTCCACATCATGGTGTAGTTTTTTATTCAACAATCCATTATTTGGATGGGAATAATAATGAGTATAATTGATATAAATAATAAATATAACATTTTAATGATTTGGTATATATAATTTACCATCCAACTACATAATATTTCACCATTAATAGAATGATATAGTAGCTCGTGTGTACGTACGACTTACCATCTCCATAAGATGACGAGATATCATCCCCCATCGTAAAAATTCATGAATACTTTTCATTTTATGATTAAAAATAATTTTCCAAAACTTTATATCATTCCTGATATGAATAAAATACATCTTATCCATAACAAACCTGACTTATGTAACAATGCATATTATGAAAAATGAATCATTTAACACCGGAAACAACATTACTACTGAAATATTATTAACAAGGCAATATTAGAGGATCATATATGATATCATATTGATGTATGTGGTTCTTTTAAAATTTATTATCAATTATTTAAACATTATATTTGAGGTTAACGTTCCCTCAACTAAGGAAACATACAAGGTAAGGGTTAATTTTTCAATCTCTTTATTATCCAAGATTATTTATTCGTAAGTATCTACTAGTACTTCATTATCATCCACATCTGAGTTTCATAAAAATGTATTTGAAAAAGTTTTTTACTACTTCCTATACTATGGATTGATGTCATTTATACCCTTGTTTTACTTTTTATAAAATTCATTGATAGTAATCATTCCATCGTTTTCCAAACAAGGTACTTTATGACCTTTTCGAAAAATTAAGGGAAGAATACATTTTTTTAACTTATACGGCGGGTGCAACCATTTTTCACCACTATAACAGATTCAAGGCTTCCCTTACAAGCCTATAAAAATATTCCCAAAATAAATTTTTTCTTTAATTTTAATTGATTTCAAGGTATATGGATATATTTTTATCAATTAGTTTTTGGATTGATTTCATCTATGTCAACATCCTTTATTGGATTTTACGCTTGTTTGAAGTTGATTCATTATGATACAATCTTCCGTATTATATTGAAGGATTTTTTATATGTTTTATTGTGGATATTCTATTTTTATACCATTCGTGGTTTATGGTTAAAATATTAACATTTTGTATACAAGTTTTTATATGATTGATTATGTTTTGTTTCAACCTTTTCATAAGAGGAATGCATTGGACATAGTAAGTGAAGGGTTGGGCCCGCTATAGACCCTCGATGCACTGGTAGGTCTCCTTAGACAAACAAGTGTCTTGGAACAAGGACTTGACAATATTTTTATTTTTAGTCTTTGCACGAGGCCTTGACGATTTGGTTACAATTTCTAGCTTTATACATTCCATAATTTTGAGATTAGCTATTGATATTACATTTGATTGTTCGTGTAGTAGAATATCTATGTGAATAATTAAATGGAATTATTTGATTTATATTTTATATATTATGCTGAATTTTATGTTTAAATGTCTTGAGTTTTAGCCTTATACATTTCATTAAATGTTTATGCACATTTATGATAGTTTCCAGTATATTTTTATCCTTACTATGCATCTAAGCTCACCCCTTCCTTGTGTTTTATTTCTACCAAGACGCAATGAAGTATATTATGATTGACCCATAGAAATATTCCAAGGGATATGAGTTTGTTCAAAGGATACACAATGTTGTTTTTTTATTTCATAATGAAAACTTATCTATGTATCCAGTACTTCCAAGGCTACTAAACCGATATGTATTTGAGGACATTATCTATTGTGATCATGCCAATGTTATGTAATAATGAACTGATTTTGTGTAAATAGGGGTGGGGAATTACATGAACTATTTTCACGCTTCCTAACGTGGGAAGAAGAGTGAACGAGATTCACTCTTCTGCTAACCCATTTTTTAAAATATCATTAACTCTTTCCCTTTTTCTAAACAAATTATTTAAAATCCAATTTTAAAAAATGATACGTATTTTCCTACTCCAAAATTTTCTAAATCACCATCTACCCCTTTATGGGATGTTCCTTTTTCTCTCACATGGAACCAGTGATGTTTAAGCCCTCTAAACCCCTTACACTGGCCTATATTAATCCATGATAGACTACACATATTCATTTTCTAGTCTTAATACTTATCAAGGAGTACATTATTCAAATATATAACCCAATCCCCTTAGAAAAAAGATCACTATGAAATCTAAAGACCACCAATATAGGTGAATTTGACCATTTTACCACAAATCCCTTCTCTGTCCAACTTGAAATTTAGGAACACCTTACTTTCAATTAAAGAAAACCAAAACTAATCCCCCATTAAAGAACTCACTATCTCACATATAATGAATATTGTAAAATATTATAGGGTCCAACTTCCTTGTTAATATAGTTGTTCTTTATTAATCATGTTCATCGAACCTTGCCCAAGTCTATACTGAGAACCCCCATGCTACTAAGGTTTAACCTCAAAATAAAATCCATCATTCAATTAATTATAAAAAATTTATAATTAATTTTCAATTTCTATTCAAGGAGGTATAACCTTAGGAATCTAATTTTGTGGAATGGCGACACCAAAACCATGACCAACAATGTGTAATAGGGCCAATGAATATAAATGAAACCCCCACAAATGAAAACCTTTTCATTCAACACAAGATCTATTCCTAAATTTAATTAAATTTCACAAAAACTCACAATTAAATTATCTAGATAAAATTCTTTAATAAAAATATAGCACAATCACAGGCTCTAACTTTTCAGGGACTCCATTGACAACTTCATGCCGAAGCCCCATCATTTAGAATTATTCCACAAAGATGAGGTGGAATACTCATCCAATACCGAATCCACAACTTTACATATCAAAGGGAGATCAATGTAAAGAGTGACAATGGGATGTGGACGAGGACCATTATAAAAAATATTTACATACCACCACCGAAACCACCTCTAATCTAGCGGGATTTGAGGGAGGATACATTAGGTGAGGAGTTGACCAAACGTCTCCCCCATTAGGTTCCTATTAAAATTAAATTAGGTTTTTAGTGTCCTCAATATATATGTGAAATGTTTTCTCTCACCCCATGGTTCCTCTTCCATTAGTACCATGTAACTAGTGGAATATGTTACACTTGACAGCAACATCACCATGTGATAATAATTTCAAATATTTCCAAAACTCCTCTCAAATCCCCATTTTTTTGAAATCATTCCCCTATTTATTCCTAATCACCAATGATTCAATAAAAAACTCACTTAATTTACATCCAACAAATTAACATCCCATCAGATCCACAAAAATTTAACGCTGCAGGTTAATAAAATAGTAATATGTGTCAGTTCGGTGATACTTCTATAGACTAAATGGGGGTATAGTTCTAATAACCTTTACATAGAATTCTTTAAAATATTCACTACGAGGTTCCCTTTACCCTTGTCTATTTTATTACCTTAGTGAAGTGTTCTTTCACAAAAGAATTATTTGTAAAATCTTTGGATGTCTAAAATTCACCTGTTTTCCATATCTTTCCATGGATTTGGATTTTGAAATCCCCTATAGGTGTTCATAGAGATTGTTATTTTTGGGCATGTGTTGTTTCAATAATAATATATAGATCCTATTGATTTTGATGCTCAAAAATACCATTATAACTATGGAAATTTCTTTAAGTAAACTATAGAAAATTAATATCCATTGGATTTTTTTTTAGAATTATATTCAAGACATTGATTCATGGAGAATATTTAATGAAATATTCTGAAACGTGTTAAGAATGCATTAAAAAAACACTATTAATAACCTCTATTTGTAAACATAATGTAGGGAATCAACCCTACTTATGGGATAGTCCATATGAATCGTATAACTTATGCTGTTGAGAAATGTATAGTTAATTTACCCTATATTTGGATAGAACCTTACATTTGAGAAAATGAAAATTTTGGATAAGGAACCCAATGTTGGTATGGAACACTCTATTTGGGGAAACAAACATATGGTACATCTACCCTATGATTTTACACGACCGCACATTTCCATAATTATGTTTGGTGTTTTTAGTCATATTAAACAACCCTATGTTTGATTATTTAGTGATAGAGTTTTAAATCCGTGATATAATCCAATATTCATGCAAGGGTCTCGATGAAAATAAATATCAATTCACAATGTTTTACGATCGATTCAAAGAATTGTATTCAATGGAGTAAATCATCCCTATTTCTAAGGGATGTTACGAATATCTTGAGTGATTTAAATTTAATTATTTAAATATTTAAATCTACATTATTGGATTTGATCAAATAAAATAATGAGGTATGTTCTATATATATATGGCCAGAGTATTTTTTTCTGAAATTCAACTGATATTCGAATTCATATTTTGTGAATATCTTTTGAATATATAACTAGTACAAAGATCAAGTGACTTTAATTTTTCTAAATCCTATACTTTGAAGATATACACATTTCAACCTCATTCACCTATGTAACTGCTGATGTTTTTTTGTTTCTATTCTTATTGAAGATCATTTGCAACCAAGGTCTCTTCAAATATAAATTTTACTTGTATAATCTCATATTTAAAGAACAATATCCCTATTCTTTTAGTTTTTGTTGCAATTGTGATCACGAACCTGTGACTTTAATAAAATATTCCTTCTTGATTTATTAGATTTTTTTCTATTTGAACTTAGTCGTAGATGAGTTTCAGCTTCTCAGACTAAGCTGTCGAGAAACTGGTTCATATAAGAGAACCGAAAGTCTCTAAAAATTCTTATTGTAAGGTTTCAACTTCATTAACTTAGTTATTGTTTAAAAGTCTTGTGATAAGAGGACCTTTCTAGTAAAATAATCATACTCATAGAGAGAGCATTGGTAGAGTGGACTAGAGGATCTTTATACCTAGAACCACTATAAAAATTGATGTGTTGATCTATTCTATTTATCCACTGCCAAAATTAAATTCAGAAGAGAATGTTGTATATCTGTATAAATAGAAAAAATGTCTAAAATACTAAATCTATCAAGATTATTGAAAAGAAACAATTCAACACCTCTTATGTATCATTTCATTTTGTGAACCAAAAATTTCATTCACAGGTGATATTTTGTGAAAATATCTAACATGCTAAAAATTATTAGGTCTACACAATGAAAGATGAAAATGTCTGATCCAACAGATGGTATGTCTATGTTTCATGATCCATATTTCAATGGTGATAACTATAGATTCTATAAATCTCGAATGATCTTCTATCTAAAAAATCATGGACTAAAATTTATTTTAATATCATCACTTCTTATGTAATTCATTAGAAAAAAGAAACTATGGGATGCTGCCAAAGAAGTAGAGTATGAAATCAACTCAAAAGAAATGTATGCTATCATTTGAGGACTGCGTCCTGATAAATTTAATCAAGAACCACAACGTCATACCACTTATGAAATTTGGTAGACAGTATCTTTTGTGTTTGATGTAATTGTTAACAAAATAAAATTTAGGTATCCTACTATAAAACTAATGTCTGACACCTTGAAACTCTATGTGGGAGAAATAATCACCCAATTTAAAGGAATATTGACATAAATATGCAATTATGTTACTGATTTGGGGGATCCAATTACACAATATAATCAATCACTAAAAGTACTCAGAGTAATTACCTATAATAGAATGGAATATCTATATAAATTTGACAACCATCTCCCATAAATGAAATTTGACTACGAAAGAACTGATTGGAAACTTAATAATGTATGAAGAACAAATGAATGTTGAAACTAGAGAATATAAGATAGTGAAAAGGTAAAACACTGCACTTAACGTTACATCTTTGAAGCTTGATAAAAAATAAAGAAAGTATATGTAAATCTAAAAAGATTTAGACTACAGAGATATTGATATAGAGTTAGATTAGTTAGCCAGGAAATTATGCATATTCTATAAGAATTAGTGAGGCTTTAAAAAATACTTAAAAAAGATGATAATAGATCCAAAGATGTAAGATCCAATAAATGAAAATAGATTGTACATATTAGAATAGATTTCCTCTAGTAAAAACAATATAGAATAAATATGGAAAAGAAAAACCAAAACAAAACAGACTATGAACTTAAAGGGGAAAGAGCTATGAAAACTACATTGAGTGTTTCTGAAGACTCCAACATCTCTTCCAAATCTGATTCAAAAAAGAGCCACAAAATCTCAAAGAAAACATGTTCTTTATAGATAAATAATAAAATGAGTTACATACCTATTACTCTTATACTTATGACTCTAATAGTTTCTCAAATATAAAAAATTCTTCCTACTGCTCCATGTTTGAAGAAAAATATGATTCTCTTGTAAAAAATCATAAACCATTAAAAAATATCCACAATTTTGTTTTAAATTATATAAATAAAATTCTAAAAAAACATCATGAATTGATAAAAAATGTAATAAATCTATATCAAATTTTACATTTCATGAAACTAAAATATATGAAATATTAAATGAATTAGAATCTTTAAAAAGTGAGGCAAGTATTTTAACCAATGGATAAAAATATCTAATTGAGATTCTTCTTAAATTTTTATTAAAACATAAAAATAAGGAATAGCAATCATGGGATAAAAATAAATTGTGTACACAAATTATTTTGTGACCATTTCTAAAAATGATACCTTATTATACCAGGGAATAAAAGAACACTATTGTAAAAACATTTACATAAAAAATCCTCAGATAAATGTAATAAAATTGGATTTCATTTCTAAAAATATGTTTGAATATAGTAATATTAATCTTGGTATAATAAATAAAATCTGGATTCCAATATGGCCGCTGTCATAGTTTGAACCAATGAAATATGGGTAACAAAACAATAATGTGGTTTAATACTTTGTAGGTAAAAGACCATAGGAACAAAAATTAAATATTGTATATGAAAAGTGGATACTCAAGGAATATGATTGGAGACTCTTCATGTTACCATACACTAGAAAAATGGATGGAGGCATAGTCAACATTGGGGAAAATTCAAATGGAAAGAATATTAGAGTTGGATATGTTAGAGATCCAAAATCAATCTTAATAAATAATTTATTTTATGTACAACGGCCTCGTAAGAATTTATTGACACTACAATGCTGGTTTTTATTTTGATTTCTCTAAAAAAATTATTCAATTTTAAAATATAAACTATTATATTTAGAGAACCTAGATCTGAAAATGATTATACTTCGAACCTTAATTATTTATGAAAAATAGTTAATAGCTTAACTATTGAGAAACATTAGTCATGGATCTTGCATAAGATACATTGAACAATTAATAATTTTTATTTTCTTAAATTCACTATGAAATAATTATTTTCTCATTTTAATAGTTTTATATTTTATAATGATAGATTTTGTGATGAATTCCAAATCATAAAAAACATAAATCATATTTTAAAAATATTATAAAAGATTATACATATAAACCACTAGAAATTATCCATGTGGTTTTTTTGGAAATCATGGTTAGTAAGTTTTTCTATAAAACTATATGTTTCTATTTTCGTTGATTAATTATCAAGATTTTATTTAGTTTATTTTTTAAAACTTATAAGGGTTGTATTCACCATTTTTTTATTCTTTTTAAAAATTGATAAAAAAAATCTAAAACAATTTCATTAAGAATTGACCACGGTGGAGAATTTTAGAAACAAGAATTTAATTAATTTTTATCAAATATTGGTATTAAACACTCATTCTCTTCACCAAGAACTCCTCAAGATAATGGGATTGATTAATGAAGAGACAAAACTAATCAAGAAAAGAAAATGACTATATGGAATGAATATAGTATTCATATATATTTATAGGAAGAAAGTATAAAAATAGATTTCTATTTTATGAATATAGTTTAAATAAAACCAATTATTAAAATCAAACCATACGAATGCTAGAATAACAGAAAACCAAAAGTAATGTACTTTTATGTATTTGGATGAAAGTTGTATATCTTGAATACTAAGGAAAGCCTTAGTAAATTTGAACTCAAGGATGTTGAAGAAATATTTCTAGGATATTATTATATTTTTAAATCCTATATATTGTATAATAAAAATTTTATGACTTTTGAAGAATCATTTCATGTGATGTTTCATGAAAATGACCCTTTTAAAAAATGGAAAGGTCAAACGTATGATATTAATGAATATTTTCCCAATATTAGGCTTGAAACATCTCAAAAGTGTTTTGAAAACAAAATAAATGAAATTCAGTCTATTCCAAAATAATATGAAATAGAAAATCAAGAAAGTGTCTTAAAAATATCATATACATCCTTAATGGATAATTTATTATAAATTATAATATGAAAAATAGATACATGAGTAAAAAAATAGAATAAATGTAGGAGACTTAGGTGAATTTTATACATTTTTATCATAATTAGAACCAAAGTCTATTGAATAATAATTAAATGATTAAAATTGGTTAATAGATATGCAATAATAACCTAATAAATTTAGTGGAAATAAATGTTTGGGGATTAATTGACATTCCAAACAATTATCCAATAATAGGAACCAAATGGATCTTTAGAAATAAATATGATGATAATGGGATAATTACCATAAACAAATCTATACTAGTAGAAAAAGTATATAACTATGAATAAAGGATATATTATAATGAAACCATTTACACTTATTCCTATATTAGATTAAATTATAATCCTTCCATGTTGTGTATCTCATATGAATTTTAAATAATATTAGACGGAAGTAAAATATTCCTTGCTAAATGGATATTTAATGAAGGAAGATTATGATAAACAATAACCAGGTTCTAAAACCCCTTATCTACCAAATTATTTTTTTAAACATACCAAATGTCTTTATAGCCTTAAACAAGAACCTGAAGCTTTGTATTAAATATTATGCGGATTTTTATTGGAAAATGAACTTTTTGTGGGATTGGAAGATCCTAATATTTTTAAGAACACCATTTATCTAATATATTATTATTTTAATTTTATGTTGATGATGTTATCTTCGTATCAACAAATAATAATATTTTTAATGATTTTTCAAATCATATACCAAAAGAATTAGAAAATAATATGATGTGATATTTAAATTTCTTCTTAAGATTTCAAATTTATCAAAAATATTGTGGAAATGTTTAAAATCAAGAGAAATATAATATGAATGTATCGAAAAAGTTTGGACATGAAAACAATAAGACATATAAAACACAGACGTATTGTAATGAAAAATTTGATTTGCCTAAAGCCAGAAAACTAGTTGAAAAAATGTTAAACAATGGTATGATTGGATGTTTACTATATATTACTTCTAGCAAGCCATATAATATGATT
The DNA here is from genome assembly GCA_963277665.1 of Viscum album. Taxonomy (NCBI): domain Eukaryota; kingdom Viridiplantae; phylum Streptophyta; class Magnoliopsida; order Santalales; family Viscaceae; genus Viscum; species Viscum album. The sequence goes on from OY728135.1 coordinate 1,892,410,904, forward strand.
TCTATATTATTATGTTCCAGCTTTCAGTCAAACCCAAAATAATCCCATTTTACTCCTATTAAAATAATTTTTATTTATTTAAAAGGTACTATTTTTTCATCTCTATTTTAACAAAAAAACTTATTATTTTAATTTAATTTCATATTTTGATGCTGACTTTGGAGGATATATATTAGATATAAAAACAACATTTGGAAAATTTCACTTTTTAGGGAAATATTTATTTCATTGTAGAGTAAGAAAAAACATTCAGTTGTTCTATCAAAACTGAGACAAAATATATATCTAATGGCAGTTTCTGTGTATAAGGGTTGTGGATGAAATACAGCTTACTGTATTTTGGAATATTTTTTAATAATATACCTATTTTTGTGATAAAACGAGTAAAATTAATATTTCCAAAAAATCAGTTAGTCAATAAGGAACCATGGATATTGATGTAAGGAATAATTTTCTAAGAGATCATGTTCTTAAAAAGGATATATCTTTATAATTTTTTAATATTGAATATCAACATGTTGATATTTTCACTAAACCACTTCCTACTACAAGTTCTGATTTTAATAAGGGTGAGTCAGGAATACATAATTTTTAATAAATTATTTTTTTAATTTATTTCAATAATTTCTCTGTTAATTTTTTTATTTTATTCATTTATTATTAATTTATTTTTGGATAGAATAAAAAAATGATTTATTTTTATTTTTGAATAAAAGTGTATTTTTTTAAAATAAATAATTAATGATTACAATATATAATCATCTCAAGATAACAAAATGTATCACTAAAACCATCATAAATAATCCATCCCCTCTATGTAATATTATTTACCATATGATTTCAACCCATTTCACCTTCTAGATATCTCATATTCTTTCGAAACATCTAAATCTAAAACCTCAAAATATCATAATCTTAGAAATGTTAATGATAGAAGTAGGAAAGAAGAGGGAAATGAAGAAGCACATATTCTAAAGAAATATTTTTTATGGAATGTTAGTAGATTTTTAATGGATCAATCAAAAAAATTATTCTTATTAAGAAAGTTATATCTTTTTTTTGACTAGATTCTATTTTTGTTAAAGGAAAATGTATGTTTATTTTTGATACTGATGTAAAATAGTTCTTCAAAAATTCTTAGTACATTCTTGGTGACTCATAGTATGTCATTGTATTAAAGATATATCAGGAATATTTTTCAGTATATATAGTTGAAATGGAAAAACACTTTATGTGTCCCCATGCAGGTTTTTTTTCATTTTTATCTTCTTTCAATATGAAATAAAAAACATAAATTATAGGATATTTTGTATTTTCACTTCGGCTCCACCCAGATAAGAATTGTTTTATCAATGATCTTAATGATGACCAAAATGTACTGGTCAGGTTTATTCAATAATCTATAATTCCAAGAACAGCTGAACTTTATATGATTATTTATCCAGACATGTATATAATTTTTTTTATGATGATTGATATCCAGATCAATTTTGCAAGGTACATGCTAAGGAACATGTACTACTACTTCCAAGTGGAGGAAAATTTGTATTTATATCTTTATGGAAGGTTAATATCAATACTTCTACATCAAAAGGGTCTAATTAGAGGTTTTTTTGATACATTATGAATATCATCACAGAAAAATTATCAATGTAGGAAATCTATGGAAAATAGTTTACTTCTCGAGTATAGTACAAGAAAGACTATTATGTATTGGTATAGAAGACCAAAAAAGAACTTGTTCTGGTGATCATAGGGGAAAAAGAACTGTTGGATTGGCTACTATGATCCAAATTTAGGCGAGGAATTTACATAATTAAGAATTTATTATGGAACTCCAAAAAAGAGAGGCTAAATTAGGTATAATGTCTCTAAACCAAACTCTGTAAGTGAAGATCCTCCATCTATTGAATAAAATGTAGAAAAAATAAATGACGAGTCCCTTATTATAAGGTCAAGTAATGGGGATGAACCTGTATTTTAGGAAACATAAATTTATGAACCAGTGTTAGGAGTTACTTCAACTTATGTAGTTTCCCCTTTAGAAAATAAAACTATTTACAGAGAGGAGTAGGAGGTTCTGAATCAAGATTAAAATCAAAATCAATAAGCTCTTATTGATGAACAAGTCCAAGAAACTTCTCAAGGAGCTAAGAAAGATCAACATGTAGTGGAAAGTACTAAAAGGTATGTCCAAAATATATCAATTTTAATTACAGATGATTCCCAAGAAAAGGAGACATTTGAACCTACTAAGTTAACATAGGTTCATGAAGTTGAATTTTCTTCCTATAGTTAGACCAGTAGAGAAAAATCATTATCTATGGTTGAAAGAGGCCAATTATCTCAATTTCATGAAGTAGAATATTTTAATTCCTTATATAATAATATTGAAGGATTTATTAATCAATTAAAAAGGTTACGGGAATTCAATTCATGTTTGAAGAATGAATTGGAGGATGTGAGGAAATATTTGAATGATTTATGATTTACAAGTGTTCCAAGAGATGAATTTTAATCTGTTTAGACTCAAATCCCAAATAATAGAAAAACATTAATCTCCAAAAGATATTTTGATGCTTTTCAAAGATAAATGACATATTACATTGGAAAATTGAAAAAAATATGTTTCCAAAGTTGGTTTCAATGATTTAGAATGGTAATTGGGAAGTTAGTTTGAATCAATAAAGGGTAGTTCCATTCAATACAAACATTCTAATTCTATACCATTAACTTCACTAATATTTAATGAGAAGATGCTGTGAAATTAATACAGTGATGGATGATATGAATGATTGGATTCAATCACTTCAATGTTACAATGATCCCTAAATGTTCTATTAGATAATTAGGGATAATTCTTTTAAAAATCTATCTGCAAGTGAACAACGAATAAGACTGATACTCAATCGGTTAAGTGATAATTTCACTCAGTTTCTTCAATTTGAAGAAAATATACATAACTTTTAGAAAGTCAATCTGATTGGACATTTAAAAGCGGGTAAGGAATCAAGAACTTTGATAATTCATTTGGAAAATAAACATTCAGAAATTTTCAAGGGCAGATAGAAAAGTAGAATGAAGTTTCAGGATTTATTAGAACCAAAAAACACTTCTAAACCAACCCTTTCACAATCAGCCAATTATTAGTTTTAAAACTCTCTCTGCTAAATATTTCTACTTTAATTCTGAAATATCTTTTTTTTATTAATTTTTTTTATTACTCTACTTATTTTTTATTTTTATTATTTCTATTCATTTCTGCTGATAGAAAAAATGTCTCATTTTTATACAAAGTGGAATATAAAATACATTTATTATTGTATTCTATACTTAATGTGTTCTTATATATTTTATTTTAATTTATTTTTGATATCTAAAAAGGATGAAAAAATGGGAAATATAAAATTTTGGTTTATATTATTCAATCACATTTTCTGTAATCAATTCATTAAAATTATACTATGAAATGTTAATTTTCAATCATCAAATTTATTATTTAAATAATTATATCTTTATTGTCTATAAATCCTATATTTACTATAATTTATTTTATGGGTTTTGTGATTATTAAAAATGGGTAGGTTTTTGGGAATATATGTTCTCAACAATACTCTATAAAGCTTATTTTTTTATTCTCACAAATACCGTAGTTTTTTTCTTAATTAAATCCCATTAAGTAAATTTTAGGAAATTAATATTTGTTCAAATATTCATAATAGAATTATATTCAATGATTTTATCCATGAGTAATATTTGATAAAATATTCTGAAATGTGTTTAGAACACATTCTCGAATCATTTTTCAAACCCAATGTGTGCAAATGTAACATTAAGAATCAACCCCATGTTCGAAAAAATGAGTATAGATTATTTACCCTAAATTGTTGAGAAATTTATGGTTTAACTACCCTATATTTGGATGGATTGTTTTTTTTGAAAAAAATGTAATGTATGGATAAATAACCCTAAATTGGTATGGAACTCAATGTTTGAGGAAAAAACATATGGTAAATCAAATCTACTTCTGTATTAAACATGTACTTTTTCAACCCTACGTTTGGTGTTCTGTTTTTATATAAAGGAACCCTATGTTTGACTATTCAATGATGGAGTTTTAAGTCAATGATATTATCTATGATTTATGTAATGGTTTCAATGGAAATAAATATCAATTCAAATATATTTTATGACTGATTCAAAGACTCATTTTCCACAGATTAAATCATTTTTATTTCAAAAGTATGTTATAACTCTATTGAATGATTTAAATTGAATGATTGCGATCTATTGGGTGACATTCATGGATCTTCTCAACCGAACTAATGAGGTATGTTATATATAATTATGGATAGATTATTTTTTCTAAAAGAGACATGATATAAAACTACATATTTTGTAAATATATTTTTTATACAAAATTCATACAATGATCAAGTGACTGTTATTTTATGAAGAGAATACACTTTTATGATATACATATTTCATCCTCAATTAACTATATTACTAATAATATTTATTTATGTTTATTATTATTAAAGAACATTAAAAAAAGGATATCTTAAATTTTATTCATTCATAAATACTTTCATCTTTGAAGTATAAGATCTGAAATCTATGAATTGATACTGTAACTGTGGTAAAGAACCTATAATTTCAATCAAATAAAACTCTTTTGATTAATTAGATTTTAGACTACACAAACTTAGTTTTATATGATAATTAGTTGCTTGTACTAAGTTGTGGTGAAACTGTTTCCTTGTAAATGAACAAGAAGGCTCAATAATGATTTATTGTAAGGTGTCAATTTCTTTCACTTAGTTTTTGGTTTAATGTATTAAGATTAGAGTATCATTCCAGGGAAAATAACCAAGTTCATAGAGAGAGAATTAGTGGAGTGGAATAGGGGATCTTATTTCCTCGAACCACTATAAAAATTGTTTTGTTCTTCTTTACTGTTTACCCACAGCTCAAATGAATTACAAAATGGTACACTATGTATCTTCAAAAATATCAAAGAAAGATAAAATCCAGAACCATTCAAAATTATGTAACATACACAATTCAATCCCCTCTTGTATATCTTTTTATTATTACATCCCAATACTAATCACTAATATTAGAGATTTTATCAACCTCTTTAGTTTTATCTAATATTAATTTATCTCATTTTTCTTTAATATTGAAGATTGAGGGTTTATATATTGGTAAAACTATCTTGGTCTCACAACCATTATCATGGTGCAGGAATTAAACCACAAATTGGGTGTGTTTACTCTGTATGATATAGGGTACACGGTCAACTTGAATTAGTGTGTGTGATCAACATTATGTTTGGTTCATAATTATCATTCACTAAGGCATGTGTTAACCCTTCATAATTTGATAAACTCATTTATAATAAGTATAAAATTAAATAGATATAATTTTTATTAAACTATTTATTTTATCTATATGATATGTAATATAAAAGCTAATAAAATGATTTACCATTTTGATATTGGGTATTCCTGTAACCTTTTTCACAATGATAAAATATATCCAAAATATGATAAAAATTCAGCATAAGATTTTACCAACCATTACATAAATAATAGATGGAATCCATAGTCTAAAATTGATAAGATTATCTCAAAATGAGGTATATGGATTGGAAAATGATTATAAAGAATATCCATTTCTGTACATGTGCGAAATTACATGATATATGGATAACCCATTTCTGGCTTCCTCGTGGAGTGAGTTGCTCTTTCATTTTGACATTATCCAAATGAGTATCATATAATTTTCTTCATAGAAAAGTGAACATCACATTTTTAATTCCAACATCCATTAAAATATATAATTAGTAATTTTAAATGGAAAAGTTATATCTTATATCATTATTAACCGGCATGACACTATAAAACAAGTTTAATCCTTCTCTGAATCCATTCTGATTGTCCATGAGATGATTTTATTTCTATTCTAATTCCTCAACCAAATATTAAAAATGAATTCAATTCTAACATATTCTAACACAATTCATATTTGGGACTAGAAAAAATTGAATCATTCCATTTTGAGATCAAGGAATGTGTTCTTAAAGAACATATAAAAAATCCTCATAAAATAGGTGGAAATATGATGTTAACTAGAATAAAAAACTAAAAATGAACCATCATAACTAATAGGAAGTCTAAGTATATAATTCCTTAAAAAATATATAGTAAATTCAATCCAAAAATTATCCTAAAAATATAATTTATCACACCTAATAACATATATGATTTACCAACGATTCAACTCATAATCAATATAGGTACCATGAAAGTGAATAAGTGAATCTTTTATATTTCCCCTATAGTTAAAAAACACACCACGACAACCTGAAATCCCAATATAGAAAAAAACCATTTAAATGAAATAATTCATGAAAACATATATACACACATAGAAAAGTTAGTAAATATAGTAAATAAATTCATATATAAATATATTTTACACACACACAATAATGTAACTGATAAAAAATAAGATTTAGTAATTAATATTATTTATTTTTGAAAACATTTCCATAACTTGGAGAGAAAACCATCGACCTTCGGATGCTCCTCTTCTTCCGGTGATGATTGCGGCTCATGCGTCGAACCCTCCCCCCTTAGCATTGCTGAATCTTACCTTGGTGGTGAGGTTCAAGCACAGAAGGCCTTCAGTTGATGATTTCGACCGATTTGTCTTCGGCGCTTGGGATCTTCAGGAACAAGCGGTGGTGGAATTGCTGGACAGTAAGAAAATTTTGATTAGGTTTGAATCGGAGGCAGATTTTGTTCAAGCTTGGGAAAGGGATCCATGCAACTTCAATGGATCTCGCTTCATGCTCCTGCGTTGGTTATTCAATCTCCATATGAACTGGGATCTGCCTTCCATAGAAGTTTGGGTAAGCTTCCCTAAACTCCCCTTACTATTTCAAAATCTGTCGATTATTAGAATGTTGGGTAATATGGTTGGTAGATACCTTTGTTCTGATAGCCGTACCGAGGTAGTTTTCCATGCGGTAAACCATCCAGTGTGTGTTTAAATGGATTCATCCCACATTCCCTTTTATTTCATTTATATCACGGTTGTCAAGGAGTACCATTGCAAGCAGAGGGTTGTGTATGAGAACTGGACTAACTTCTGTGGTTCTTGCAAGCATTTGGGTCACCTAGTTGAGTTTTGTCAAGGTTTACCTCATTCCCATTCGAGGATGGATCGTTGTAGTGGTAAGGATACCATTGTGAGCATTGAGGAGGGTTCAGGAAGCAAGGCACTGGACAAGTGTGTGAAGGGGGTCCCTGCTCAGACTTCTGGAGGACCGGCTGTTTGAGGGAGCGGCTCTCAGCTGGCTGTTTCAGCTGGGGAGGACTCTGCACCTGGATCTCGGAAGGTTTCTTTTGATGAGGGAGTAATATATGGGTCTACGTTCACTATCATGTTTTAGGATAAGGAGAAGAATGTTGGGCGAGTTGTTTCATTGGAATTAGAACAGGTTGGAGATGTTCAAGGATCTAACATTGTAGAGGTGTCTAACAGGGATAGGGATAAGGTTACTAAATGTCTTGATTATATGGAAAGACCTTTTGTGTCCATAAGTAACATGTTTTAAGGGCTTGTTGAGGACAAGTTACTTGAGTGCTGGGAGGAGGAGGTCTTTGCAGGAGATGATGGTGAGGCAAAGGCCTTGGGAGAACTGCAGGTTGTTTGCATGGAGCAGGATCCTATTTCAGGTTTTGTAGAAGCCACAAATAATGTTGAAGGAATCACCTCTTGTTGGAAGGTGCTGACTAGAGACTGGGATGTGGAACTAGACAGAATGGCTTTGTTCCTTTTATTCAAGCCGATCATGTGAAGGAAGGCCTTGGTGGCGATAATTCCCTGGAGGGTCCTATATCTGAGGGTAAGGGGATGGATCCAAACTCTATGGCTGAGGAAGTCTCACCTCGGGAGGACAGTAGGTCACACTTGTCAGATGATATCTCTAATTATCAGGGGCCAAGACATAATTTGGAGTGCACTGGGTCTCCTTTAAGGGAGCAGGACGGGGAAGGAAGGGGGATGTCCAGGGGAGGAAAGGAAAACTTGAGTCCTCCTTGCAACCGCTCATTTAGTGAAATCGTCCAAAGTGGGACTCAGAAGCTATCTGCTGGTGGGAAATCTTTATCTGAAACGCTGGGAAGGAGACCAAGGAACAATTATTCCTTTCTTCCACGGCCGATACAGACTATTTCTTCCTCTAAACAGAATGGTGGAGTTGTTCTTGCGGTCAAGAAGGGCAGCGGAGTTAAGAAGGCATCCCCAGATATGCTTGTTCTTGATAATCTTTGGAATCGATTACAAAGTGAATGTTTTTGGAGACATCCAGAGTGGGAATCGGCTATTGGGGAATAAGAATCCTTCTTGGGATATGGCGATGACTATGGTTACTATGATATGTAGCTCTTTGTTTCCCTTCTTTTTGTTGTTTCTGTTTTCTTGACTTTCTTTTGCGTTGGATGTGGGGATCCAAGCACCCTTAAACTGGCTTTAGTAAATGAAAAAAATGATTTTATGTAATTAATATATATTTATATTTTGTGTTCACATATATTTCAACCATAAAAAAATAAATCACTATACTAAACTATTTTTCAATCATCATTCTTTGAGGATATATTTAATATTATATCATTAATTTTCTTATTAATATATACTTAATAATTTAATATAAACATGAGGTGTTAAAAATTAATCTAAGATCTGTGACAACCGGGCCCCAGTGACAGCACAGACACCCCGCCTTAACATGGCTGTCGGGTCCTGGCCTACCAGTTGCCCCGCAGACACGTGGGGCCCACCCCAGGGTCCACCCACATGCTTGAATGAGTCATATGACTAATGACATTCCCCATAGTCCAACACATGTCCTTTCCAGTGTGTTTTGTCCTCACTCACACACACCCTGAGAAACTTCCCAGAGGGTCACCCATCCTGATCACTACTCCAAGCCAAGCACGCTTAACTGTGGAGTTCTAATCAGACAGGCTCCTGAAAAGGAAGGTGCACCTTGTTGACATGAGTCATATCATTTAGTCATTTAAACATTTATCATTTGGGGATGTTACAATCACCCCCCCCCCCCCTTTGGAGCACAACACCCTCGTTGTGGGCCCTACATCTCAACCCAGACAGTGCACCGCACTTAAGGTTGGGTACCACCTTTGATACCAAATGTGACAACCGGGCCCCGGTGACAGCACAGACACCCCGCCTTAACATGGCCGTCGGGTCCTGGCCTACCAGGTACCCCCAGTTTCCACCGCAGACACGTGGGGCCCACCCCAGGGTCCACCCATGTGCCTGAACGGGTCATATGACTAATGACAGTCCCCACATGCCAACACTTTTCCTTTCTAGTGTGCTTTGTCCTCACTCACACACACCCTGAGAAACTTCCCAGAGGGTCACCTGTCCTTATCACTACTCCAAGCCAAGCACGCTTAACTATGGAGTTCTAATCAGACAGGCTCCCAAAAAGGAAGGTGCACCTTTTTGACATGAGTCATATCATTTAGTCATTTAACCATTTATCATTTGGGGATTTTACAAGATCATTGTATAATTTTTTGTGTCTATAATTTTTCATGATATTAATATATTTTTTAGATTCTACAATGCACATAAAATGTTGTATTTATGTGTTATTTAACCCTATTGGGTCATAATTAGCTGATGATCATTATACTAAATTTTAACATCAATCTGATTTTCCACTATTTTAATCCTTTAATTAATGTTTTCAAGTTAAAAAGGATTTAATTATAAAAATTGATTTATAAAAAATTATGAAATACATGAAAATAGTTTCATAAGTGGTTTATTACAATCATTCATAAATTAATTGATAAACATTCTCCTGAATTTCCATGGTAGTTTAAACCCATTTTCACAATTTTGGATGTTCAATGAATCTTTGGTGTTTAAAAAAGAGATATAATTATTAAAATGAACCTTATATCTTAACTAGAACATTTCACACTATATTAATATATGAGTTTTCCTATAATCAATAAATAAATCGATAATTTATTTCTTAATGTTCAAGAAAATAAGATATTATTTTCACAATTTTGTTCATTTAATGCATTCATTGATGTAAAAAAAGGTCACAATTATAAAAAGTACACATGATATCATTCTAATAATACTAAATTTCAGAGTGATTTTCCTTTAATTAATTCAATTCAGGGATTAATCAATTATTATTTCCTTGAATTTTCATGACCACAAAAGCATGTTTTCTCACTATTTATTATTTGATGCATATTTGAGATATAAAATTTTATTTATTTCAAAATAATTTTTTGTATGAAAAATAAAATATTAGATACCTCATTCATATAGTAAATCAAATTTGTAATCCCCGAGTAACTTTTTTATGATGACCACTAAATGTATCAAATGTGTAATAATATATTTTTATTTATTATAACATTAAAATTTATAATATTGTTATATATATATATATATATATAATTTTATTATTATGATGATAACACCTACATGTGAAAAATAGGGGAATGTTCCTACATCAAAAACATACCCATAACCTATATTAATTCCTTCATAATTGCACATCCCTCATAAAAATGTATTTATAAACGCATCATCTAATCATCCATTTATCTGGGTATTATCCATATCATGACATTAATATTATTTTATATATTATTCCTTATAGATCTAAATATACACATTTCATTTTCAACTAATACTATAAAATTTTTAAAAACCATTCCATCAGTTAATGTATATTTTTATTTATCATTTATTATAACTCACCGAGAAATATCATCTCAATGAGTGGAATTATGTCACTTCTACTATAGAAGTTGTGTCAAATCATCCAAAAACTTCTCATATGTAATATAAAGAACAAATTAATTAAAAAATTAGGAATACTTACCACAATAATATAATATTATGTTTTATAAAATAAAATCTTATTATTATAACAACAAAAATATTAGTATTAGTAGCTCTGTAAGTCATCAGCAAAATTTGATCAATGGGTTGAGCTTCAAGGAAATAAGTATATGGAGAACATAATCTATATATTCATATGAATGTAATTAAATAACATATAAAACAATTTATTAAAAATAAATTTATAAAACATATCATGTTAGATCATGGGAACATTTTATGTTATATGTCTATAGGGAGTTCCCACTTATGAGTATTTATGAAAATGGTGATCTAACATAACATAATTTAAATGTACATATTTATAATACATATAATATTTTAAATAATATTTCAAATATTTAAACCAATCATTCTAATCAGTACCATCTCACTAAACCAATATAAAACAAATTCATCGCACTAACAGAAACATGGCCTAGGAACCTATATATAGATCCAAATACCCCCTCTAAATCCAACCATTCTAATCAATCTATATATTTTTATTCATGGAAATTAACATCAAAAAATACTAATTAATATGTTATATAAAATTAATTAATTTAAAATGTAATTGGTTATAATAATTTATAATGTTAATAAAAATTTTTAAGAGGTCATCTTTCCAGAATATCACTTCAAATTCAATCCATCACGACTTAAGGTAAAAAAGTACAATAATTTATTGTAAAGGATAATCTATAAGGGTTTCATATCCCCGGTCCCATCTATAAAACTTGTTGACTTTCCCCTACTAAAATTATATGAAAAGTATCATTAAATCACCCATTTATTTGAGAACTAAAATTTAATACAAAAACCCCTTTACCAAAACCTTCATGTATGTTAAAATAATAATTAGATGATTATAAATAGTCATTCATAATATTATACAAATATATGAATTGTTTTATTTAAGTGAAATATAATGATAAAATAATTCACATATACATGAAGTCATATGTTATATGACCACTTGATGTTGTGGTGGGTAGAACCTCCTCCAGTGGGGTTTGATAAGATATGATGTGTTGTGACATATATATACATAAACATAAAATAATGTAAATGATTAAAAAAATTATAAGTACACAAAATTTTTATTAAAAAATTTAATTACTTAAAAAATATAAAGGATAAATAAATTCTCATGTAACCATACATTGATCATGAAAATTTGCGGCATCAATTTCATCCATTTACATAACCTATGAAATATCTTATTCTCATGAATCTATAATATTTTAGTTAGGATTTTTCAAAGGTGATATTGTCATATTAGTATCATCTTTTAAAAAAACAATAACCTTTTAGACATTTTATCTAAAATATTTTTTTATATATCAAATGAAAAAATTAAAATATAATCATGATATTATGAAGAAACCAATTTGAAGGGTTGATTTCTTACTATATTATCTCTATATAATATATTTTTGATGATTTACATTTTAAAAAAGAACTATTAAATTTATTCCAAAAAATGTATTAACTAACCTAATTTAAAAAATATAAATTTTAGCCCATGAATACATATAAATTTTATGATTCTTTTCAATTGATCAAAATAATAATATATATTAATTAATGGAAAACTAACAATAATATTTTTCAAATATTGATTCTCATCAATATACTTGATGTGAAACTGAAATCCATTAACATTTATGTCCTTATAAATTCATTTCTTAAAAAAATTACTATCAACTTGTTAGTTTAATTTTACAAAACATCCATTATTACCCAAATCCTAAAAATTATAGACCAAAAATTTTACACAAATCAATGGAATAAAATGGTGTTGAAATAAGTCACCAATATAGTTTAATAAAAATATAAAAACAAACACCCATATATATATGCACACATATGTCTTGAAACACTAATTAAATTTTTTGGAATGATATATTTGAATTTAATAATCAATTGAAAGTGGAATTTTCAATTTTTGCCAAATTATGTGTATTTTATAGTGTAATGAATTAACGTTAAATAAAAACATGTGCATACAAACAAAAAATAAAACATTTCACAAGTATGACCTAGAATACACTTACTATATCTATTTCATAACTAATGGTGTATTGAAAAATACATATCGATGAGATAGATCCTACTAATCATCTTTTATATCAAATAGTAATCCCTATCAAATGGGTAAATCATTAATATAAGAGGTATTATCTAATTTTATTTTATCAACACATGATTAAGAAAATAAATTGTCTAATTATTCATCAAATAAGCCATATCTATAGACTATTCTATAAGAGATTTATTATGCACATATAATTTCAATGTATTTATGTGTCAATCAATGGGACACACCCACCTAAATTAGATGGGGACACCAACCTTGACTTTATAAGTATAAAAATGGTCAATTTGACCATTAAATTTTAAAAGAAATGTTTAAATACTATATATAAAATACATAATGTTAGAAAAATTCTATTTTTCATTTTTTATAATCACTCATGTGTTAATTTATTAAATAGAGTTATCTGATGAATTTTAAAATCTTAATCAACAAATTTAAATCTTTGGGAGAAAAATAATAATTAATTGTTATTTGAGATAACTATTGAAGTAAAAAATTATTGTCATGAATTTTTGAACATTTTAATGCATTTCCTTCCATATTATTTTTTATTGAAATATTTAAATATAAATTTTCATGTACCTTGGTTATCTTTAAAATTTTAGGAAAATCCCTTTATCAATTTTGATCATTTTTAGTTGTGCTGAAAGAATGTATGCTTATTTTTATCACTTAATTATAAGAGTAATGGTTTTATCAGACGAATTTATAGAAGGAAACATCCTTCATACACATTGTCTTTTGATTTTCCCTTCACAACCAAAATGGTTCACATTATAATAGAACAAACATTTTTTTTCGAAATTTATAACATATAAATTTTGACTTTAATGTTATATTTTTTATATAAAATTAAATATCATTTGTATCTTTTAGTTAAATCTTCATTATTTCTTTTTAGTATGAATATAATTGAAGAAAGGCTTCAATATAACAACCCTTCTTTTTATTACACATTAATACATGATTATTTATATAAGATTTCACTTAATACAACCAGGATTATTGATAATTGTAGTCTATATGGGAATTAAATACATTTCATAAAAAATAAAATAATGAATACAACATCTTTATTAAATATTTTAACATACTCAAAATACTACTTCGAACTTAAAATCAAATGGGATAACTTGGGGAGATATATAAGAATTGGGTGAGACATAATTCTCAATAAGGGAATAAACATTGAATAAGTGATAAATGTTATAAAATATGAATATTATTGTGGAATAATAGGAACATGAATAATATGGTATTATATAACATGATAATCATAACATGGGGAATTTGGAAACAACATAAAGCATTGAATTATAATGATATGCTACAGTTAATCCCACCATGTCATCATTATGAAAATGTACCATTAAAGAAACAGGTTCACTCACTTTCCCAACATGACATATCAGGATACTAAACATTACCCAATTCATTTTAGTGTTTTCTGGGAACACCCATCATATTCATTTCATTATCATGGCTAAGTGTTCCACATAGATCTTGCAACATGTATTACTTAATGATCATAATTTATTCCATGATAACGAAATGTGTAATACATAAATGTAATACACAATCAATAAGTATATGTGCATAAATGTGGATACCATTTATAGAAAAATGGGCATGGTATTCAGTACACAATTGTTCTGGCATGGACAATCATAGTGAAATTTTAGTACCATAAAAATGTTACATAAAAATTCATAAAAGGAATTTATGAGAGTAAATGGACATATAAAAAATTTAAATCAATTATAATTTCATGGATATATAGAGTAACATATCCCATGATAAGTAAATTAAGATAAAATACATAAGGTAAAGAAGATACTTGAATAAGGAGGAGAAAGGAAAAGATCCCTTATGAAATTTCAACATTCTAATAGGTGTTTATAAAGGATAATGGGAGAATTAATAAGAGTGAAAAGGTGGATCTCATCATTTATATCTTAAATGTACACTAAGGGAGATATATAAGATCATATACCTGTAAAATAATATCTAATTTAATGGACATAACATAAAAGGAGTTGTTGAATGAAAATGAGAAGAGAGAAAACACACACAAAATTTCATCAGAGTTACGACTTAGGTGAACATCAAAATGAGAGGGAATAAATTATACCTAATTAAAATAAAATCAATTTTATAGTATGGTAAATATTTATAACTAAATTACAACCTAAAAATTTGCAATTAAAAAGGAAAATTACAAATAAGGTGTTTTAATTGAAAGAAGGTGAGGATACTAGATTAGAGTGTGTGACTTCATAAGCTTGGGAGGGGATTCACAGATCTTGAGATTGACTTGGGATGAATATATAGAGTGGATGGAAGAGTATGGTCATAATATATTATGTTTTAGTGAAAATAAAAGGAAGGTTGGGTTGGTTTATATAGGAAAATATGGCGATTTCATTATTATATAGGTTTTGGAATCTACATAATGAAATATCTAAAACCATAATCCATACCATGGGTATTCCCATGGTTTCTACCAAAAGGGAGAAATTATCATTATTTTAAAAGTAAAAATTCCAAAATTATTAGAATAATTCCTATGATTATGTGGAGGCGAGGAACACTCTTAAATAATGGATTTTAAAACCTTATAATATATTATAAGTTTTGGTGGATGCTAAATGGACTCAAAAAATAAATAAAATAAACATAAAATAAAATTATTTTAAATATAAAACATATATCTAGTCTTGGATCCCATTTATAGTAATTATTACATAACTTTTGGTTCATTATGATTTCATTAAACCCAAAGTATATTTATACAATATTTAATTTCTCCCTGAAAATTTGACTGTCTTGGAAAATTATGGCAAATTAACCATTGGATAATTTCAACTTTATAATGAAAAAAGTAAAAATTATATTATAAAAATATTTAACTAAATAGTTTATTTTTCACTTTTAATATAAAGTCTTTATTTATTATAAATTATGTTATTTTTTGACAATAACAATTTTTGAACCGTTATAAAAATCATATTTGACTTCATAAAAATTATATGATCATTTATACATGATATAAATTATTTTTTAATATTAATATATTATTTATTTTAAAAATCCATTAATTCATAAAATAATTTATTTTATTTGAATATGGACCAAGAATACAATTTCTTCTTTATTATTTCAAAATAAAAAAACATTTAAAAATTAACAATAATAGAATAAAAATATATTCATTATTATATAGAAAAGTATATATTCATATTTCTAGGGCCTTGATACATATATCCTTAATACACCATCAAAACCCCTAAGAGTGAGTTCCAAGATGGTGGTTCATTCTTGGGGTGGTTCAGCGAACATGGTTTGGGTTGTGATCTCAATTATCTTGAACTTCTCCCATAAAAAGATTTACTAATGATTATGTTTCTGGATATCCTCTTTGGATTAGTCAAGGTAATTTCCTTGAAATTATATCATCCACAAAAGATTTGATAAATGGTCTTTATAGGGTACAATCCTACTGGTTAAGGCCATCGATTCTTATATCTATGTGAATTGTATTATTTAAAACCATTTATTTATACTAATCACGTAATCAGTATTCAATGACTATATTATCAATGATAATTATTATTAAAAATATTTTAAATCCAATTGTATAATATAAAAAAATAAGTTCCATTGAATTCTATAACCATATTTCAAGATGAGAGATTTAAATAAATAAAAAAGGGGAATTTTGTTCATAATAGTTCAGGCTGTAATAATATTCCCTCTTATGAAATTTTACCCTATATATTTCCATTTCCCACACTAAAACAAATGTGTTTAACTTTTCTTCATCGCCTCATATGTTTCTTATAATACCTCTTCAATCTTTTGGTTTCATTACAACATTTTTACAATGTGAATTTTTTTATTCAACAGAAACTTTTCTCTATGATCTAAGAACTCCATTGAACTCTCCACATAGGAAAGTTCATTATCTAATGGTTCCACCTATAGATTGAGTAAATTTTATGGTTCTAGTATGTACTTACTCAAGAGGGATACATTTAATACATCAAAAGTTAGGCCTTGTTGACAATTATCAACATATTTATTCTATCAGAAATGATCAGCCTTGATGTGTTGATGAATAATCTTAACCATTTCCACAATTTCATATACCATTTATAGACTTAAATGTTTTCATTCCCCAAATACATCACAACTAGAAGGTGTTTTGTACCTCTCCCAAAAAGGAATTCATAGGAAGCCATTTGGATTCTTTAGTGGAACCAATTTTTGTATGTGAAATCGACCAGAGGAAGATGTTGATCCAAACCTCCTATAAATTCCATAGAATAAGCTACCAATATGTCGTTTAGTGTATGAATAGTCCACTCATTTTGGAGATCAGTTTGAGGATGATAGTCCGTACTGATGTTCAGCTCAGTTTTTAGAGCACGTTGGAGTCTATTCTAGAACCTGTAGGTGAATATCAAAACACAATTAGATTCAATCAATAGTGGTACTCCATGATTCCTTACCACTTCACTAATGTATATCCATGCATGTTGATCCAATGATAAGTCCTCTCAAATTTTAATAAAGTGAGATGTATTTTGAAGATGATCCATAACAACCCATAAATAATTGTTTCCCCTAGATGTATTGGGAAGTCCGGTGACAAAGTCAATGGTGATTTTCACCCATTTTCATATTAGTATGGGTAATGGTTTTATCATCCCCTTATACTTCTACCATTCTTCATTTAATCACTAGAATACCAGGAATGTTGATGTATATTTAGTTATTTTTTTATTGTCCCAACAATGGGGCACACAAAGATATTGATATATCTTTTTTTTCTTCTTTAGTGAAAAGAGAATGTTGATCCATATGAATTATCAAACCGTTCCTACCATAATTCAAGATTTTATGGAACACATAGTCTTGATCCAAATCTCGCAATTAGTTCTTCATAAATTTAAAAATATGAGTTCTTCCCCTATCTCATAGATTCTACATTCATCTAAATATCCACATCATCTCATTGAGAATATTTTAGACTTTTCAAAAGATATGGTTGAGTATTAATTTGTGAAAGGATTGATCTTTTTCCTTCCTTTATGATTCCCATGCCCAACCTTTATATGTCTAAGAATATTTTATCCTTCTCAATTCTAATCATTGATAAATATGCACGATCCTTCCCACTTAGAGCATCCACCACTTTATTTTCATTACTAGGATTGTAATTGATTGAGGAATCCTAGTCCTTGATCATCTCTAGCTATCTTCATTGATTCATAATAAGATCTTTCTATGTGAATATATACTTGAGGATTTATATATATATATATATATCATAGTTCTCCTCATAGAGATAATGACACTAGATTTTCAATGTAATGATTATTACTACCAACTCCAAATCATGTGTTTGATATTTTTACTCATGGAATTTCAATTACAATGAAGTATAGGCTATGAATTTTTTTTTATGCATTAACACACAACCCAATACCTTCTTCAAAGATTCTATGAATAATACAAAAATTTCTCCACCTTTAGGTAGTTTGAGAACATTCAACATGATGATACAAATTTTTAAATCAAGGAATCTCTATTTGAATTTATAATTCCATGAAAACATGACTCTATTCTAAGAAATCTTGGTAAGAGTGTTTCATAATTACAATAAATTTCTCAGAAATCGGTGATAATACCCATATAACCTAATAAAACTACTGATATCTATCACATATATTGGCCTCTACCATCCTTTAATTCCTTTCATCTTTTAAGGGTTTAAGGATATCCCATTTCTTGTGATTATATTCCCCAAGAATGATATTTTATTCAAACAAACTCACATTTTCGGTACTTGGAATAAATCTTCACCTTTTTAGGGTCCTTATCATAGTTCTCATATGCTTCTTTTGATTGTCCATTCTTTTGAAGTATATTAGAATATTATTTATAAATACTAATACAAATATGGTTGGTAATATATAAAAACTATTCATCGAGTCCATGAAGATATATAGAGAATTAATGAGTCAGAATGGCATCACAATGAACTCATAGTGACCATACCTTGTATGAAAACTAGTCTTGGTTATATATTTATTCTTCAGCCTTACATGATATTATCCTGGCCGAAGATCCACCTTAAATAATTAATTTAATCCACATATCTCATCAAAAAATTCATAAATTTGAGGTAGAAGATAATTTTTATTTATTTGGATCTTGTTGAGCTCACTATAAACAATGGGAAGGTGATTTGGCCCACCCTTATTCTTAATGAAGAGGAATGATGTACCCCATGGTGAAGCACGTTGTCATATGAACCACTTATCCAGATTTTCTTGTATTTACTTATTCTTCTCTTCATGTTTCACAAGAACCATTCAATACAATGTATTGGATAATGAAAAGTCCCCAGGTGTATGATTGATTGAAAATTCAACCTCTTAGATCTGAGGAAAACCCAGAAATTCCTCGTGAAACACATCAACATATTCCCTCACAACAATAGTTTTTTATTTGATAGTTCTTTCCTTAGAATAAATCATTTGGTCTAGATATTCTTTTTTATAGGTTAATAATATCCATGCTTGAGATGTTGGTGACAAAGAAGATTCTATATCCTCCTTAAACTTGTAAAAAATCAGTGGTCGATTCACAATACCGAGAGTGATTTCCTTCTCATAGAAATTTATGTTGCCTCTATATATGAAAAGTCAATCAATGACTATAATTTCATCAAATTCCACTGATGGCGGTATGAAAAGGTTCTATTGGATTTTCATCCTCCAATCTTTGGCATGGTTGGAGTTATATAATTGGTATGTAATAATTTTATGATTTTTATTTTCACTAATATATATATATACATGATTTATGTTGGTGTTTAATTATTTTTACTATATTTTTGTGATGTAAATGAATACATAGAATAAGAATAAAAAAGAAAATTTAGTATCCTTGAATGAATAACTAGCATAGCTACTAACAATTCATTGCTGGGATACACCTCCGGTGTTGTGATAGAAAAAGATATCCCTTGCTACGTTGGAGGTTGTTAGTTGTCTTTGAAATCCATTGTCTTAGGGAATTGGTTTGTAAAGAGACATGGTTCCTAGTACTTCATGTAATTAACAATGTAATGAGGGTTTACTGGAGCATTTTATTCCTCCAACGCATTAGTGGAGTTCTTATATTGGAAATTTCTTACTTGGTGCCCTTCCTTCACACACCTAAAGAATTTACTTGACCCCCTTATTCAATTTCTAGAGTTTATATTCCTATACCTTTGATAAGTGAGATGTTGATATTTCTTGGAACTATTTGATTTCTCTATCAGACTTCCCGAATTAAATTCTACTTTATGTTTCTTATCCCCTTGATACGCTTGAGATTCACCGATCTCCATTTCAATATTGAGGGAACATCAGAAAATTTCCTCATAGTTATGAAAATCATGGATCATTATGGATTTTTATAGACTAGGTTTTAGCCCATAAAGAATTTTTCAACCTTGAATTCGGGGTTAATAAAAAATATGGAGGCATATCATGAAAGTCTTATAATTCTTTCCCTATATGCATCAATATATTATTAATATTTTTTCTTTATGGAAAGGAAATTCCTTTACATTTTAAGTTACAGAGTTTGAGGGAAATATTTATCAAAAAAATATTTTTTAGAATTAATTCCACTCATTCACTTTGATCTCTTCCTCATGACTTATATTCATGACCAAGGACCACCACTGATCTACTTGTCCCTCTATATGATAAATATCCGATATAATATTATCTTGCTCAAAACATTGAAGTATAGATATTATCTTCTCAATGAAGTTGATACATTGTTACGCTATTATAGTATTAGATGATTCATTGAAAATATGAGGCCTTTGTCGCATGAAGCTCT
This sequence comes from Viscum album, assembly GCA_963277665.1. Classification (NCBI taxonomy): domain Eukaryota; kingdom Viridiplantae; phylum Streptophyta; class Magnoliopsida; order Santalales; family Viscaceae; genus Viscum; species Viscum album. Next base: position 1,892,431,878 of record OY728135.1, read on the forward strand.
TGATTGCTAATTATTCACTCTAAGGTGGGGGGGGGGGGTTGGGTGATCTTATTTATCTAGCTTTACATTTAGAAATTTAGTCAGTTGAGATAGTATCATCATAATGATTGTGACTCAATATCCCATCGGGTTGGGCATCTCATTGGGGCAGTCATCACATTGACCATCACATCGATTGTTTACCCAATTCCCACTATTTTCTATCATTAGATATTATTAATGGAAAATTAGGGATGATTAATTTTAAACTATGAAACACATAATAGGGAATATAATAACATTAAAGGGATAACTTATAAATTACATTTATTTCCTTAACATATGAATTTATAGGCTTTAATCTATTGTATCCCTGATCTATTTCATAAAATATATTATTAAGCGATATTTTTATTCCTCAAATAATTTTTTTGTCAATATATTATGAATTTATCAAATAAAATCCCCCAGGACTGTCATACTAGATACAGATTTAGGACCATTTTGGTGTATCAGGTTACCCCGAGTTAGGCTCGAAGGACATTCTCTAAGTTGTTACTCCAAGGTAAATCCATGCTAGAACCATTTTTACTTATAGTATCGAGATATGTATTTTTTATTGATAAACCAATTACTCTATATTAACTATATTTTATGGAAGTTTTCATATAATTACTCTAATCCCTAACACTTTATCTGTAGTTTTCTAAACCCAATCGAAAAAATAACTAAAAATTTCCTTTGATACCGACTATAAAAACCTTTCTCTTTATTTCACATTAATACTTGATTTATTACATAAGAATACACATAATGCAACCCAGAATATAGATAATCTGATTTTATATTTTAATTAGATACATTATAAAACAACATAAATAATAGAATACAACATCCTTAATAAAAAATTATTCAAGACGCTCCAAATACTGCTTTGAACATAAAATTTCATTGGATAACATGGGGGAATACATAAGAAAGGGGTGAGATATAAACCATGGTAAGGGAACATGAATAATAATTCATAATATATCATGGTTATAATAACATGGGAAATGTGGAAAGAACTGAAAATACAAAATCATAAACTTAGTTCAAGGCTAAACCATCCAAGACATCATGGTTGAAAAAGTCATATAAAGGAATTGGGTTCACTAACTATCCCAACATGATATATCCGGACACTAAACATTACCCAATGCATTGGAGAACTATTTGGGAACACCTATCATATTCATTTAATTCTAATGCTTCGGTGTGCCACACTGATCATACAACATGAATTCATTAATAATTATAATTTATTCCATGATCAAGGAATATGGAATAAATACCTGTAATTACCCAATAAATAAGTATATGTTACTAAAGTGGAATAAAATTCATAGAAAAATGGGTATGTTATTCACTATACAAATGATTATTTAAGGAAACCCATGGTGAAATTTCGGTAGCGTAACGAAATTACATATAAATTCATAAAAGGGATCGATGAGAGAGAAAGGGTCTCTCATATTTGGTTAAGAATTTTTAAAATATTTGGGATATGAAATAACATATCCAATAATAAGTAAATGAATATTAAAGACATATGGTAAAAAAATATACTTCAATAAAGAGGATAAATGAAAAGATTCCTTATGAAAGTTCGGCATTGTAATAGGTGTACGTAAAGGATCATGGGAGGTTTAATAAGAGTGATAAGGGGGATCTATTAATTTGTAACATAAATGGAATTTAAGGGGAATATTTAATATTGTATCTCAATAAGATATGTTGTAATTTACTAGACATAATAGAAAAGGAGTTCTTGAATGGAAATGAGAAGAGAGAAATCCAAAAAGGAATTTTGGCATAGTAATGATTTAGGTGAAGATAAAATAAAGAAATAATAAATGTCCCTAAAGTAAAATAACATCCATTGGATATTAGGGTGTGTATATAAATTAATAACATCATAAAATTTTAAATTAAGAAAACAAATTCCAAATAATGTTTCTAAATTGAAAGTATGAGAGGAAGGTTATGATCCCTTACTTGAGTGTGTAACTTCAAAAGCTTGATATGGGATTCATGAGAGCTTGGGGGTACCTTGGGAGGATAGTAGAGATTTATGTAAAGATTATAGTAGTGTTAAAATGAATTTTTTAAGACAAACGGGAGATTAGAAGAGTTTATATAGGGAAAGAGGGGGATTTTTTATTATTTATGTTTTGGATTTTACATACAAAATATCCAAAACCACAACAAATCCCATAATTATTTCCCATGGTTTCTAGAAAAATGGATAATTTCTCATTAATTTATATGTTCATAGGCTCAAATTATTAAAATAATTCCCTTGTGTTTGTGGAGGTGAGTCACACTCTTAAATAAAAGATTTTTAACCCTTAAAATGTATTTTATGTTTTGGAGGATTCAATATGGCTTTAAAAAATAAATAAAATAAACTTAAAATCACATTATTTTATAGGGGAAACATATATTTGGTCATATATCTCATTTATAGTAATTATTAAATCAGTTTTGGGTCATTATGATGTCATGAAACTTAAAGTATATTTATATGATTTTTAATTTCTACCAGAAAACACGACTCTCTTAGAAAAGTAATAAAAAAATCACCATTGGATAATTTTGAAATTATAATTGAAAAAATAATATTCATTTTATCTAAATAAAATTTCTTATTATGTTAATATTTACTTTTAAAATAAAATATACATTTTTTGGAAGTTATGGGTTTTATGGACAATAACTATTTTCGATCACGTATAAAAATTTCATTCGACTTCATAAAAATTATATGAAAATTTATATATGATAAAAATTCATTAATAATATAAAAAAATTATTTTTTTTAAAATAAATTTATTCATAATTTCATTAATAGAATTTTAACATTAAAAAAACACATAATTTTTTCTTTATTTTATTATAATAAAAATCATTTATAAAATAACAATGTTAGGATGAATATATAATAATTATCCTATATAGAAAAAGTACATATTCATATTTATAGTGTCTCAATAAATATCCCATTAATAAACTGGTAATATACCTAAGATTATGTTGTGTGATGGTGAGAATTTCATGGGGAGGCTTGGCAATCATATTGTGGGACATGATCTCGATGAGCTTGCACCTATTTTGTAAACATTTTTCACATACTTAATTTGTTGGATCTCATCTTGGGCATGGTCAAAGGAAAAGACAAGAAATGTTATATTCATCAGAGTCTCTGATTAATGGAATTTATAGGGTATGATCCTACTAGTTGAGGCCATCACTTACATTTTCTGTGTTAATTGGAATTTTTAAAACTGTATATTTATACTAATCACATAATAATTGTTCGACAACTATACTCTGAACAGTAATGATTGTTAACTATCATTTAAATCCAATAGTATATAATAGAAAAACAAGGCATGTGTTTTCTATAACCATATTTCATGATCCTATATTTAAATAAATAAAAAAATTATTTGTAATAGTGCGGGTCATTACATCCATCAAATCCCAAAAAATCATACATTGTCAAAATTTTCAATTACACAAATTGCGATAAAAGCATAACTTGAAACATGTTTTTTAGTATTTGGATATGTTACATTGACCCATCAGGTAAAACTATATATCATATTACCTTTTGTAGTAAATTTATAATGAATCTATCATAGATTTATGTCAACTTTTTATAGTGATTAAATTATATTTATTTTACCTTTTTTGCAATGTAGAGGAGAAAATTCCCCTTTTATACTCTAACCAAATAAATTCCCATATATTGCGAAAAAAGTAATTATAAATAACCATGAATACCATATTCTAAACATTTAATTATTAACTATTCCAAAATATATCACACATTAGAAAAAAAAATCATAAATTTTATCAATCAACAATTGTATGTAAATTTTTTTTATCTCGAAGTACTTTTATTCGACCAATAATATTAAAAAAAATTAGAAATGTTTTTTTACATATACATGGGGGAATATTTTATAGTAATATTTCATTTCACCTGATATGAGAATGATGGGTGAATTAAGAATACATATTTTACCATTTTGTTTACCATTTACAGGTTATCCACCCTCAATATCAAAACCCATGTTATATATTAGAATAGTAATTGATTTAATTTTGATTCAAAACACACATAAAACAAAATTAATGTAGTAAAGTAAAAAAAGAAACAAAAATAAGTTATTTTTATAAGATTCTTCTTTAACATGGGTGACTACATACCTATATTGATCAGGTCTAGTCTGAGTCATATATTCTCCACTAATATCAATTATTTATACATGTGGTGTGGGGATATATTATCATATTCTTAATAGAAATATTCCAAATTCTCTTGTATACCCAAACATTTATTAAAATATTATATTTTCCCACTCTTTTTACATAAATTATTTGAACATTCTGAAGAATATCGTTAATATAAACTCATTGTAATTTTATCTAAATGACTGGATATTATTTATCAATAGATTATTTCACCTCTTATGGATATTATTTTTGAATACATGAAAATTAATAACTATAAATTACTGTGAAACTTGATCATATATAATATCGAAGTTATTGGTCTTCCTCAACTCTCAAGCTTATTTTAATATTTAAAACCCAACAACTCCGAATTTATTTAGAGTCCTTAATGAAACAGATGAATAAAAGGATTATTAGTTGGTCTCTCCCTCAGCACCACCTCACTTTCTTCTTCCACATCAGCTTTATATTTTTTAATATGATAAAATTGGTATTCTATTCCGAATATGATCTTGTTCTTCTTCATCTTTGACAACCATGGAGTCATTATTATATAATTTTTTATTAGAAGCTCAATAAATCACCCAAATGTTTTCTCTATATTATTATATATTTATTTATTCATTCATAGAATGACACAAACTTATTTTCTATATTTAGAATATAAAAAATACCTCAAATTCTTTATGTTCCGATTCTCATCAATAATTATTTAGCTATATATTGTGGGATTAATCCCATGATTACTAGAATATTCTATTTTCATAAACACCTTTCCTTACTATTTTTCTAAGAATATCCATTTTTTCATTTTAATATCATTTAGTCCTATAAAAATTAATTATCCATTCAAATTTTGAAGACATATATAAATTATTATACTAAAAATAATCCCAAAAATTAAAAAATTAATTAGGTTTCATATCTCTTAAAAAATTTAGTAAATTTCATTTAATTGTGGGTATTATCATAGAAGTTTTTGGTACAATCCCAAATTCGTATAATAAGAACTGGATTGTATTTTTTTCTCAGATTGATTTATAATGTTATAGTGTACTCAATACCTATCATGAGCCACTATTTCATTAAATTACTTTGATATTTAATAATTTCAAGAACATTTCATGGATTATATAGTGTAATTTTTAGAATAATTTATTCTGTAATGTCTCCATCTTTAAAAATCTCACAATTTTTCAAAGTGTAAAAATGTACATAAGATATAAAAATTATAATCTATAAAAGTGTGATAAAATTTATTTTATGTATTATTTGAAAAAACCTTATATGTGTATTAATATTTTGATACCAATAAATATTTATTCTTCTCTAACAAAATATTATGTAATGTACTGAAAATATCATGCATATTTTGATAAAATAATTGACTAAACCAAAATTTCTCTTCCTTGAGAAACTATTTTACACAGGATATAAAATAAATTACATAGCATTGTAAGGTTTTTAGCATTATTGATTTTTTAACAAGGCATAGTGATAGTTATCATCATTTATGACTATAAAAACATAATTTCTAAACATTTATTTAGATTTGATGATTTATCATTATTTTTTATCAAAAAGAGTTAGGACAAGAGTACTAAAAAATTCTTATCAATTAATTTTGTTATTATTATTTTATTTTTTTTGAGGGAAAGTGATAAAAATGATATTTGATTTTTGGTTTTATGAAATTAAAACATTTGGAAAATAATAAAAAACAAATTTTTTTTAATAAAAGTATATGGTCCTTGGTTAAATTCTAAAGGGTTTTATCATCATTTATATGTGTATGAAATCACTTAATTCCCAAATATTTTTGTATTAAATTTAGTTACCTATCCTATATAATTTATTTATGCATGAGTGTACTAATATACTTAAGGATTAACCAATAGAATATCATCTCAGTTTTCCATCTTGGTGGGTGTGAATGAATATTCCTCAATTGAGTCATTAAACCTTCTAACACACCCCTCAGTTTCCACAAAATATTTTTCCCCTCAAAACTCAGTACTCTAATAATATAAATTTTGATTCAAATGTTGGGAGGTATTAAACCTTAAATATATTGAAGAATATAGAATAAATGATGGAGAATGGTGTTGTGATCACCTCATCTAGTATTCACTAACATTTCCACACAAGAATATGTGCAATAAGATTAGAATTTAACTAAAAAAATAATTATTCATACTAGGATTCCTATATGACCACTCGAAATGGGTTATTTCATCATAAAAATGAATCATAAAGGTCATCGGTACATCAAATGTGTTAATAAAAAAATAATCTGGGAGAAGATAAAGAACGCAACATAGAACGAATGAAAAATAACTTAATTAACATTAAAGATAAAAAAAATTACACAAATAAAATTTAAATAAGGATATGTCCAAATCCAAGGTCTTGAGTCTTATCCACTCCTTAAAACATTCCATTCCAATCAAGGAGAGATTTATAAGAATCAAGTTCTCCTTCTTTTTACTCATGGAATTTAGTGAAAATTAACAAGCTCCCTTATTCTATGGATGGTTTCCTCATGTATCAATTTAGGTTACATAATTGTTGATATAGGTATATCAAACAATCTATTTGGCTCAAATTTCCTTCCCATGATCACAATATCCTTTTAAAACTAAATTAATGTCACATTAAACTCATCAAAAAACTCTTATCTATTTTGATAGAACTGAGAAATAAATGTTTTATTTTATTTTATACTACTATATTTTGGGTACATTAATATTTTAATTCCACATGACCATTGAATCCACTTATTTTGAAAAGTCTAAAAATGTTACATTGGAGATGTTCTAGGAATAATTATCTTATCCATCCTATAATTATTGGTAAATATGTTACATATCATTCTTTTACATCTGATTCATCATTTTTGGAAAATTACAATATATTATGAACGAAATGAGTTCTTAAAAAATATCACTTGTATCATATACTCCCCATAAAAAGTTTAACATAATTCATTCCCTCGGATAATTTATAATATGTATAAATTTAGTAGAATATCAAAAACTAAGATATACTAATTGACTCTACCAATCTCCACAACAATTTGTGTACCACCATTTGCCATAGATTTTTTTATCTTTTATCCATGGAGCTTAAAAACATAATTGATCTTCAATATCCCTATAAACATGAGACACAATACTACTAAAATTTTGGTACAAATGGATAGTTGAGCTTCAAAAGTGATATATATATTTTTTACTTTCAAAAACTATTTCATGTGCACCATAGATAATTTTCACACTTCATAATCATAATATGTCACTTATTACTATTATAACATAGAAAATGTTACAGAATTGGACTACAAGAGATTGCCTTTCAAAATTTCGATCCAAATATATTAAAAATATATAAATCATGAAACATTATATTCATAATATAGGCTTAATCCAAAAATATATTATAACTGAATTAAATAAAATGAAAATAAGCATTAAAATACTATTATAAATTTAATTTTAGAGTTAAAAAATCAATTTATGTAATTTTAATTAATTCCAAAATGATAAAAAACTAAAAATCATAGATTAAATCCACTTAAAAATTCAATTGTAGAGTAAAATAAGTTAAAAAATGATCTAATTTCCTAGATTTTATACAATTTATGGGGTTAATTACCATTTAAAACATATTAAAATTTCAAAATTCATAGATCTCCTCACTAACCCGCACATACGTTAGTGCACTATAAAATAATAAAATTAATTGAAATATAATAATATAATAATTCATAATTGTTAGAACTAATACCAGAAAAGAATAAAATAAAATATTATTCCATTACTAAAAATTTCATTCCTTATCTATGATTCTATTCCACTTTATATTTCATTTTATGTCAATGTTCATGTTCACGAATTTTAAATTGAGAATAATTTAGTGTAATTATGATTTTAACAAGAGAAGCATTAAAAAATATTTTTTTCCCTATGTTCCTTACACCAAAGATCAATTTTATGTTTCTTTGGTACTTAACAAATGATATTATTAAAACTCAAACTCATCTTGAACATATGGATTCAATATTACCCACACCAAAAACAATTCATTTTTGAAAATTTTGGAATACATTGTTTTTTATTTTTTAAATTCATAGAATCTATTAAGTACTTATTTATTATACAAAGGAATTTATTTATTACTCACACACATTGTGACTAATTTTTATATAACATCATTTTGGATATAAACTGTCCATTTAATCAAGTTTTAAAGGATTTATATGAATGTATTATTAGTAGTATCCATAATATAGTTTTTAAAAAAATTTAATGTTACCTACGATCTTGTTGAAAATTCTAATTTCCTCAAGTTGTGATTTTTATTCCACTATATTATTCTGTATTTCAATTGTTTTCCAATTTTAAAAACAAAATTTCTTTATTGTATTGGTAAAAATAACCTAGTAATAAACTTAACTAAGAAATTTTAGAAACAATGTAATCTTGAAGACCTGAATGGTATTGTTCACTTGGAGGCATAGATTTTAAGATAAACTTTCCTATAATTAAAACAATAAAAAAAATATTTCATAAAGAATTTATTAAATAGAATACTAAAAATAATATAAATTATTCATAAATATTTCCAAATATGTTTTAATTTCCCCCCACACTTATTTAATATTTTAAAATTAATTCCAAAAAATGAATAAAATATAGTTTGGTTAAACATATATAAAATGCTAAAAACAACATATTTATTATGGATAGATAGATTTCATTTAATTATATTTTTGTTCCCTGAAGCTTCTTCATATCTGAAATTATAAAATAGAAACAAAATCAATTGAATTTTATCAAAGAATATAGAAAATGGAAAATAGAAATACTGTAAGTGAATGATTCCTTCATTATCATTCAAAAGAGGGATTTTATTTTTACTATAAATATTTGGAAATATTTTCAATCTTTTGATTTTTGATTGGGGGTTTGGTTTCTTGGATAGAAATCATCAGATTCTCTTAATATTATAGAACTTCTCTTTGAACATCATTTTAAGGTCATCTTTGACAGGTTCCTCCATGTCCACCCTATGACATGTGTAGTGTATCTATTCAAAATGGGGTTGAAGGTTAAAATATGAGGCCTCATATTCTATAAAATTCACACTTAAACAACCCATAAATTCATACAGTTCTTCAACCACTAAATAAAGGACTTATTGTACATTCTAGACCAGTGTGTTCATATCACCATATATATTTGGTGAAAGTAGAATCAGGTCCAACAAATGTGGTTGTCCTAGTGTTGTGGTTGATTTAGTCTCTTCTATTATTTCAAGATACCTAAGAAAAGTAGAATAATTAGTGAAATATTTAATAAAACTATCAAAATAGTCTTCACATAACTCCTCTTCAATGAAATCAGTACTCAGATATAGTTTTGGAAATTAATTTTATTCCTATTAAACTTCTAACACAATATTTTATTAGAATATTAAACCTTTGTGAGACCCAAATATGTTACTCTATGACTTTTAATTTTGAAAAATAAATTGAATCTCTTTGATATATTACTTTTCACAAAAGAAAAAAATTAAATGATTTGTAACATGTTATTATTTTAAAACAACCCTTATCTCTTAAACATTGTAATATATAGAATCAATTATACTACATAAATAATTAAAATATGGTTTTATCATGTTTTTAAAATATATTCATCGGTTATCAATTTATTTGAAATGAAAATAAAATCTAATTGAACCTAAAGGATGTGTCTTTGTAAAAAAACTATTTTTATGCATATAATGATATTTTATATTTATAAATTAAGTTCATTACTATTATCTAATTTTTAAAATAATATATTAATATGAATCTTTTAATTTATCTAATAGGGATTATAATTTTAAGATAATCATACATTAAATATTTCGCATAAAAAGCTATACTTTTCTATAAAAAAAATTTCCACATTTTATGGTGTACCTTTCATTAATGAAAATTTTGGAACCATTATAAATTTAGTTTTATAAAATGAAATTAATTTCTGAAATCATAATTTTAATAATACATTGGACAAATTTTTCTTTATTTTTTCACATGTTTCAAAATTTTGGTTAATAGTGAAAATACAGTATTTTATTTGAAAAGGGAATTTTCATCTAATTTTTTTATATAGTTAAATTATATATTAAATTTATTTAAAATACAATTTAGTTCATTAATACATCAATAAATATAATTTGGTTCATTGTAATCAACTTCACGTAGAAATTGTGTAACACCCCGCCCCTACCTCATTGGCTTGAGGAGGCAGTGAGGGGTACTTTGCCTTAAGTGACATTCCCAAGGTGCCAAAGGCTGGCAATAAATGTCGAGGGATTCAAGAAAAAATTAGGGAATGATTTTCCCTTAATAAAAAACCAACCAAACCATCCACCATCAATCATTATATGATGCATGTCAACCAAAACATTCAAGCATGTATTCCTAAAGGACAACCAAGTTGTTACACAATAGAACCCAAAACCAGTACAACTAGACATGTCCAACCAACATTAGAGTACAATGCGGAAACGAAACACCCAAACACCACAATCCATGACACCACCACAGCTCCACACTAATCTCCAAGCTCCAAACTCCACCATGACATCACAATGCTCCACTAAAGGAGGGAGATTCCTTACCTTTTCCCACATCATGGTACATGACATCTACAAAGACACAACAATACCAAAGAAGGGGGTGAGTACTAAAACTCAGTAGGTTTTACCCAAATGACTTCCATAAACACGCCACTAGGATAAAACCATTAACACATTTATATAAAAAATTTGTATAAAATAATCACAAGTAAAACACATTCCATATGACAAACATTCCCTTACCTTTCCATCATACCCAAACCCAGCAACCAAGGGAAATCTAAACAAACATACCACACGTCATAACATCATCTCACATTATCACCAAAATTTTAATCTTGCAAATCAATTCACAACATAACAACCAAACATCCAAACAATGGAGTTTCTGTCCAACCCGGTCACCCATTCACACCTAGTGGCTCTTCCCATCCACTTATCCTTTGACGGTGGAACATTTGTCCAATATCCATCCCCTTTTTAGAGTGTTACTTATCGACACTTCCACACAACATTCAAAACAATCCAATGCCAAGAATATAACCCACCAAGTCCACAATCACATGCAATCAACCAATTCCAATGCATATCAATCCACTTCAATAAATCACACATTTATTGAAAACCATTATCCATGCCAAACAAAATTTCAATAAAACAAACCTTTTATTGAAAACCATTTCCATCAATAATTTTTAAAAATCAACCATAGTATCCCATATTAAAATCTCCATTTTAAAATCCACAATAATAGCATTTCACCACAAATCCCTCTTTTCCCCAAAAATCCCCAAAACATCACCCAATAGATTTATAACCAAATTTTCACGTCAAACACAATTAATTTCATGAACAAAAAATTAATTAAAAGAAAAACCATTAGTTATAACCAAGGATAGTCGAGAGAGAAGCCACCTACCTTTAGGGTTCCTGAGAAATCAACCCACAAGCCACCGCACCTCAAATCTGGTGAACGCGCCACTGAAACCTCCCTAGATCCTTTTTACGTAACATCCACAAGATTTAAATTTAACATCCATGAAAACCACAATACTATATATACACACAATAATTTTAGATCTAGAAAAACACAAAATAGATGGATGTAGATCTAGAGGAAACACAAGAGAAACAAGAGGAGAGACTTACCCAGGATAAACCACCTTTAAAACACCTTGAAACCCCTTTGAAACGCTTTCAAATCGAGTGGGAGAGAACCCTTAACCCCTGAGAACCCAAAATCTTGAGTGAGGCTCATGTGGGAGGAAGATTGGAGTGAAATGGATTAAGCCTGAGGGAGCCTGGAACTTATTACCTTATTTTTATGTGTCTCCTCAGTTAGCCCGCACGGTTTGGAAAACTGTGCGCTAACCGTGCGCATGCTACTGCCTCGGGAGCAAGGGTCTGCACGGTTTCCTCGAATAGTTTGGAAAACCGTGCATAGTCTGTGTGAATCCCACTGTCTCCCTTGAACTATTTCATGGGGAATCTTTATGGTTTCCACTAACCGTGCTCAAACCGTGCACCCCTTTAAAAGACTCCAAAAACATCCAAAACCATTCCAAACTCTCCCAACCACTTCCCAACTCATCCCATGCACTCTTAACACATAAAAATTCATAAAAAAGGCCACATACCTTAAACCAGGGGTGCTACATTCTCCCCACCATTGGACTTTCCATCCTCAGAAAGTAGTTAACCCTCCCTTTGCCGAAAGATCTTGGACCACTGCTCGACCATCTCTTTCTCCCGCTCCCAAGTCTCCTCTTGAATCTGACCATGTTTCCACAAAACACAAACTAAACCAATGATTTTAATATTCTATACTTTCTCTTTCCTATCCACAACCCATACTGGGACGTGCACCAACGAAGCATTTGGTTCTAGCTCAACATGATCCCATCGAATCACATTACCATGATCCGGCTGATACTTTTTCAACTGCGACACATGAAACATATTGTGCACCGCACAGAACCTAGTTGGAAAATCCAAACAATAATCCACCTCACCAACCTGCTCAAGAATCTCAAAAGGCCTAATATACCTTAGAGATAACATTACCTACTTCCCAAACCGACGATGTCCCAACCTAGGAGAGATCCTCAATAACACATGATCACTCACCTTGAATGACAAAGGTTGTCGACGATGATCCGCATATGATTTCTAACGACTATGACCTGTATCCATTCTATTCCTGATCAACTTTATCTTCTCTGTTGTCTCTTGGACATGTCTCGGTCCAACCATCGAGGACTCACTCATTTCCACCCAACATAGTGAAGAACGACATGGCTGCCCATACAATGCTTCAAACGGAGCCATCTTAATGGATGCCTGATAACTGTTATTGTATGAGAACTCAACCAAAAAAACATTCTCCTCACACGAGCCACCAAAATCCATGAAACAAGCTTGCAACATATCCTCTAGAGTTTGTATCGTCCTCTCGGATTGACCATCCATCTGAGGGTGATACACCATACTTATCTTCAACTGTGTCCCTAGGGATTGCTGCAAGGATTTCTAGAAACGAGATGTAAATATCAGATCTCTGTCTGATACAATAGAAATTGGAACACCATGCCTCTTTACCACCTCCCGGATATAGATTTTAGACAGATCCTCCACCATATGAGATTCACAAATCTGGATGAAATGGGACGACTTCATTACTTGATCCACTATCACCCAGATGGCATCGTGCTTTCTGGCCATTATTGGGAGACCTGTGAAAAAATACATCCCTATATGCTCCCACTTCCAAAAAAAGGATTGGTAAAGACTGCAACATTCCTACTGGCCTCTGATGCTCTACCTGGACCTACTTAAAAGTCAAGCATCTCAAAACAAACTCATCCATGCTTGTTTTCATACCAGCCCACCAGAACATCAATTTCAACACTTTAAACATTTTATGAGTTCTAGGATGAACAACCCACCTCGAATGATGATATGCCTTGAGAAGATCCTCTTGAAAAACAACTGGTACAACCATCCAATTCTGAAAAAAAAAATTGAATCTCCATTCAGTTGCCAAACCTCAATGGTCTCCCCACCATTGAGTCTCAACCCCATGGTCACACACTCAAAAGCAGATACCTGTTACTTTCTAACTTGGCCAACCATGTCAGGAATCAACAAAAACAGAAAGAATACCGCTCTATCGCCCTAGTCCTCACATTCCAACCACATATTAGCTATAACAAACATCAACTGCCACTGGTATGATGTCTGTTTCACCACATGAGCATATGATTTTATACTTAATGAATCTACCACCGAAGTTCCCTTACCCGGTGTGTACATCAAGTCAAAATCAAACAACTGAAGATATTCCATCCATATCCTTTGCCTAAAGTTCAAATACCTTTGTCGGAAAATGTGTTTCAACCTTTTATGATCTGTATATACCATGAATTTATCACCGAAGGGAAAATGATGCCACAATTTCAAAGCATGGACAAATTCTGCCAACTCCAAATCATGAGTTGGGTATTTCTTCTCATGCACTCTCAACTGTCGTGAGTCGTATGCAACCACATGATTACCTTTTATGAGAACACACCCCAAATGTGATCTCGTGCATCGCAATACACCACATACCCTTTTCCTGATTTGGGAAAACCAAGATTGGTGCTGATGTAAGATGACCCTTTAGCTCTTCGAAATACTGCTGACACTGTTCATTCCATTAGAATGGAACATTCATTCTTGTCAAAGTTTTCATCGGGGAAGCCAAATGTGAAAAATCATGAAAAAAATGCCTATAATACCTAGCTAGACCAAGATAACTCCATATCTCAAACACATTATTTTGCAGTTTCCATGAGATAACATCCTCTGTCTTCTCCGGATCCACTGAAACACCCCTTTCAGAAATTAGATGTCCAAGAAAATGAACTTCTTGTATCCAAAATACACACTTTGACAATTTGGCATACAACCGATGATCCCTCAAGATCCCCAGCACTGTATCCAAGTACTGCTCATGCTCCACCCTTGTCTTTGAATACACCAGAATATCTTCTAAAAACCCCACCACAAATGAATCTAGATATCTCTAAAATATCTGATTCATCAATTCCATAAACACCACTGGAGCATTTGATAGACCAACGGGTGTAACCACATATTGATAATGGCCATATCTACTTTTGAAATCTATTTTAGGAATATCATCTTTCGACACCCACAATTGATGATATTCCGAACTCAGGTCAATCTTAGAGAACCACTGGGGTCCCCTTAACTGGTGGAACAAATCATCTATTCATGGAAGTGGATATATATTCTTTATCATAACTTGGTTAAGTCTATGATAATCAACATATAAACTCAATGTTCCATCCACCTTTTTCAAAAACAACACAGGCACTGCCCATGAAGACATTCTATGCCGAATAAACCCTTTGTTTTCTAACTCTTCCAACTGCATTTTTAATTCCCGCAATTCAGATGGTGTCATCCGATAAGATGGAAGTGAGATAGGATTGGTCCCCGAAAGGAGATCAATCATAAACACCACTTCTCTTAATAGAGGTAACCTAGAGAATTCTTCTGGAAAAACATCCATGAACTGATCCACCGCTGCCGAAGGAAAACTCTTCTCAACACCCTTTAACGATTCCAATGACAAAACCACCAACTAATACGATAACGTACCCACTACTGGTGGCAAAAAACCAGTTTCACCCTTCCATTCATGATTATCACCTCTAAAGAGATGTCTAATCCCATCATGTGTCGTAAAAGCCATTGTTCGTGCATCACAATCGATGTGGGCCTTAAAATCCACCACCCAATCCATTCCCAAGATTACATCATACCCATCCATCTCAAGCATTGAACAATTCCACACTATCTCAACCTCGCCGACAACGATTCAACATTCCCTACACAAGAAGGCTTGACACTCTCTTCAACACAGAGGAGTTTGAAGTCTCAATACTGAGGGAATCATTTCTACCGTTAATCCCAGAAAATCAACCACACGTGCAGAAATAAAGAGTGTGAAGCACCCATATCAAACCGCACTTGCATCAAGGTAGAATTTAGAATAATAGTACCTCTCACCGTGAATGGTCCTAACTGATCATCCACCACAACCTTCTCAGCTCCAAACACATGTTTTCTTGCCACACTCTGCTCTTTATTTCTCTGTTGAAGCGTCGTGGTATTCCAAGAATCACCATGACCCACTTTACTCTACTAGCGAGGGGTGTGCTTATGTCCCCGTCCCATCAAAGAATACGATGACTGCGATCCCTAAGGAATGTCACACACACCTGACCTTAGAGAATTCCAACAATAACGCTGCAGATTCCCCATCTTCTTACAATTATGACCTACTTAAAGTTGTGTCGTACAACATCGCTTTATGTGGCTCGTAGAACCACACTAAAAACATCTCATATTACTCTGGGGATTCAGAGGAAGATTTACTGATCCTACCGTCAAATTATATTCCACATTCCTGCCCTGGGAATAAGTGTCCCTCCTTCTCTTGAACCCAGCGTTAGAGTTACCACTATTCCCCATGGGTACCACCATGTTTCCTCCACCTGGAGCACCCAACAAATCCCGCTCATCCACTAAGGCTCTATTCACCATCTCTGTGTAATCATCTATACACATCACCACTATCTTTTAACAGATTTCTTGCCTTAACCCTGCTTCAATGATCCATGCCTTCAATGATGTGCTACCCACTACCTCATGTGTAAATCGCACTAAGTTCATAAACTTAACTCCATACTCCGTCATAGACATAAGATCTTGCTTCAAACTGAAGAAATAAGTCATATGTTGAATTCTGATCGTATGTGGGTAGAATTTTTTATTAAACAATTACTCAAAGCCTTCCTATATCATACCTTGGTTTATCCCTACTTGGACTACCAACTCCCACCACTTAAGGGAATGATCTTCCAACATATATGTGGCCAACTTCACTTTTAACTCTACTTCTGTTCCCAAGAACATGAAGATCTTGTTCATTTTATTCAACCATGCTTATGCCCTCTCTAGCTCTGAATCACCCCTGAAGATGGGTGGATTCTGCTTTTGAAACTGAACCACATGATCCACATGCCTTGGTTCATCCATTTTGTTTCCACATTCCACATCTTGGAAAGCTTACACTATGCTTTGATCTAGTTTCTGGTTCACTTGAGGCTCAGGTGATACCACATTCTCAGCATCCTCCACTAGTTGGTCTCTAGGACGCCTACCCAGTGCCATTTCTATAAACAGAAAACAAACAAACATGATTCTCACTTCTGTAGACATCACGAAATCCCATTTCAAAACACATTACACAACACTTTCACAACAAGGCTTTCCAGAAGATCCCATTTCCCATGTTTTACCATTTTTAAAATCATACCATTTTCAAAATATAAAATTTATTCACATTACAGTTTCACATAGAAACCGTTTCTCAGTTCATCCCATAGATCTCTATACCCCAATAAAATATGCATCCTAGTGGGAAGTCATTTCTACCATGCATGACATGCTCATCTCATTGGATACACCCATTCATGCCATGCTCATCTCATTGGCCTTAAGCGAAGTTCTCAAGGCACCAAAGGATGGTAATAAATGCCGAGGGCTTTGAGAACAAATTGGGGAATTATTTTCCCTTAAGAAAAAACCAACCAAACCATCCACAATCAATAACTATATGATTCATGTCAACCAAAACATTCAAGCATGTATTCCCAAAGGACAACCAAGTTGTTCCACAATAGAACCCAAAACCATTACAACTAGACATGTCCAACCAACATCAGAGTATAATGCGAAAACGTAACAACCAAACACCACAAGCCATGGAACCACCATAGCTCCACACTAAGCTCCAAGCTCCAAGATCCATCATGACATCACAATGCTCCACTAAAGGAGGGAGATTCCTTAACTTTTCCCATGTCATGGTACACGACATCCACAAAGACACCACAGTGCCAAAGTAGGGGTTGAGTACTAAAACTCAGTTGGTTTTCTCCAAATAACTTCCCTACACACGCCACTAGGATAAAACCATTATCAAATTTATATAAAACAATTTATATAAAATAATCACATGTAAAAATTATTCCATTGGCCAAACATGCCCTTACCATGCCATCATACCCAAACCCAGCAACCAAGGGAAATCCGAACAAACATACCACAATTCATAATATCATCTCACATTAGCACTAAAATTTCCATCTTTAAAAGTAATGCACAAAAAAACAAAAAAACAACCAAACGGTGGAGCTTCCGTCCAACCCGTCACCCATTCAAACCTATTGGATCTTCCTGTCCACTTATCCTTTGATGGTGGCCCTTCCGTCCACTATCCATCCCCTTTTTAGAGTGGTACTTATTTCTACTTCCACACAACATTCAAAACAAGCCAATGCCAAGCATATAACCCTCCTAGGTCACAACCACATGCAATCAACCAATTCCATTTCATATCAATCCACATCAATAAATCACCCATTTATTGAAAACCATTTTCCATGCCAAACAACATTTCAATAAAAAACCCTTTTTTAAAACCATTTCCATCAATCATTTTCACAAATCAACTATAGCATCCCATTTTAAAATCTCCATTTTAATATCGACAACAATAGAATTTCACCACAAAACCCTATTTTTCCCAAAAATCCCCAAAACAACACCCAATGGATTTCTAACCAATTTCCAACATCAAACACAATTTATTTCAAGAAAAAAAATTAGTTGTAACCAAAACAACTAGCTCTAACCATGTGGAGTCGAGAGAGAATCCACCTACCTTTAGGGTTCCCGAGAAATCAACCCCAAACCACTGCACCTTAAATCCGAAGAACTCACCACTGAAAACTCTCTAGATCCCATTTCTATAACATACACAAACCTTAATATTAATATCAAAGGAAAAAACAACCCCAGATCTACACAAAACAAGTGTAGATATAGAAAACTACGAAAGAGAGGGATATAGATCTAGAGGAAAACACAAGAAAAACAAGAGGAGAGACTTACCCAGGAGAAACCACCTTCAGAATGCCTTGAAACACCTTTGAATCGCTTACAAATCGAGTTGGAGAGCACAATTAACCCCTGAGAACCCAAAATCCGGAGTGAGGCTCGAGTGGGAGGAATATTGATGTGAAATAGGTTAAGCCCGAGGGATCCTGGAACTTATAAACTTATTTTTAAGTGGTCGCACGGTTAGCCAGCACGGTTTGGAAAACTGTGCGCTAACCGTGCGCACTCTACTGCCTCGGGAGCAAGGGTCCACACAGTTTCCTCGCACGGTTTGGAAAAATATGCGTAGGCTATGCGAAGCCTACTCTCTCCATTGCACGGTTTCCTAGGTAATCCACATAGTTTCCACCAACCATGCTCAGATCGTGAACCCCTTTAAAAGCCTCAAAAAAACATCCAAAACCATTCCAAACTCTCCCAACCTCTTCCCAACTCATCCCATTCACTTTAAACACATAAAAATTCATAAAAAAACCCACATACCTCAAACTGGGGGTGCAACAAATTATATATAAAAAATTTCAAACATTTAAACTTTTCACTTTTAAAAAATCTATTTTTCATTGTGTTTGTGGGGGGTAATTTTAAATATAATTTTAAAAATTATTTAAATTGAATTTGGTAAAATCTATTTAAAATTTATAATAAAATTTTAAAAATTATGTAGTAAGTTAAATTTCATTTTTAGGTATAAAAAAGTTCAGTGTTAAAAATATTATTTACCACAGTATATATAAAATAGTTATAAGGGTTAAAATTAAATGGTAAAAGCATAGTATACCAAAAACATACAAAATTAAATTTTTGGATACTGTTTTAGTGTAAAATACAAATATTAAAAAATATTAATTCCCAAAAAAATCATGTAAATTAATTCCACCTAAATGTGGCTGGATTTAAATTTAAAATATTAATTATTTTAATCACATAAATCCAACTCTCCTCAGGAATAAATAACAACCCTGAACACCCCATCTCAACCCACAAGACTTTTAGCCCCTCAAATATCTTCTAATACCACTAATAGTTACCCTAAAAATTCTCATGTGCTTTTGGTATCACCAAAAGAAAAAATATGTTGTCCTCAAGGGTCTGTCAAGGTGGTGACATTCAAGAGGTAACTTTCTCAAAACCCCTCTCTTATTTTCCATTCTTATTCTACTCTATCATCATCTCTTTAATCCATGAAGGAATAATAATTATAGAATATTATAAATCAATTTAATTATATGTTTAAAAATTAATATATTATATCCATCCCATTCATAAAACCATATTATTCAATGAATGGAAACTATTTTCCAAATTATGCAGAATAATTACCTCCCTAAATAACGATTTTGTTCATTTTCCATTACATATCGAAATTATAATAATGGTAAACTAATATTGTAATAGTAATATTATAACCTATTTATCTTTATATAACTGACATTTATACATTATGTTGAATAAATCAAAACTAGTTTTTCATGGTCTGAAAAAATCTCTAAATTAAACTAATCAATTATCATTAACATTTTATCAAATGTTTCACCATAATGTATGAAATAAAAATGATAAATGGGAATAATTAAAGTAATTTTATTTAATTCATTCAATTTTATTACACGTTTGGGGTTTTATTTCCATTCAACCTGAAAATAATTAATCATTCCCAAATAAACTGAATTGAAAATTGAGAAACGAACTCACTAGAAAAAATGAAAATCATGAAATATTATTGTAAAATGAGTGGTAAGATATTATAAAAATACCATATAAGTTATTATAAATATAAATATGGGTATTTAATGAACTAATAACATTATCTATACCATTATACATTATTTTTTTGTACGCAAAACAAAAGGGATGTGTTAGGTAAGGGTTTGTCATCTAACTTTTTCATCTGTGAGATATGTGCCTTATTCACAACTTACTCCTTGTGTGTGGTTTATACATGGAAAATTGATATATAATATCATAAATATAATTATCTTAATTTTATTCAACATATAATTTGATAATTATTAACTTTATGGGACATATTATTTGACTGATTACAAAGTTTTTAGGGAATTCTTAACTCAATTTCCATTCATTAGGTTAAATTATTATTTCCTTCATTATCTAATTCAATGATTATGCATAAAATGAAATTTTATTATCATAATATTTATTTAAAATTGTTTTATGTGGATATAAATTGAATAAATATAATCAATTTATTTGATTAATACTCACTTCAATGATATGATTTTTAATGGGGTTTTTAGTCTCCCATATATTTATGCGAGTCTTTTACCATATTCACCAATATATTGTTTAGTGTGGTTTATATAGTACACATGAATATAATATCTTATCCTTATCTTTATATTTATGGGTATTTATATATCAATTTTATGATATATCTTTCATGGGATTTATGTTTCAAAAGTTACCAAATTAGCAAGGTAAGTTTGTCTGAATTTGCCTTCTTTGAAGAACATGTTGTGTTATGAACCTATATTACTTTTTGAGGTTTATATAATTTGCTTTGAAATGTTTTATCATGAATTTTATTTTATTTATGATATTATATGTTTCATATAATTATATTCTCTCTTTGATCAAAAATTTGTTTTATTCAAAAATCAAGTTTTCTAAAATTGTTTTCAATTTTTAATTGATCTTTTAGGTGTTTTAAAATAAAATAGTTTCAAAGATGTTTTAAAATTATTATTAAAATATTACTTTTTATGTATTCAAGGTTTTTATCAATGAACTAGTGTTCAATTATGTTTAATGATTTTAAAAGTTTTTTTTCAAAATATAAATGATATTGTCCTTAATAATATTTCTAAATTACTTTCCATCAAAGATATCATTATTTGATGTTACTTATGATTTATTTGGAGAAAATATTGAAGGTTAATATCCTTGTTGTTTTTATGGATGGTTTATAATTATTATAAAATTTTTTCTTAATCCTATATCTTTTCTATGAGTAATTGTATATGTAATATTTATGAAAATAATATATTTACTTGGGTTCAAATGCAATGATTGATTTATGATTTTGTGGAACACCTATGTATAATTTTCATTTTGTGATGGATGGGATAAATTTACCACTCTAATGGATTTGATAATGATGGATAACTAATGAGTATATATGTTATAAGTAAAACAGATTACATGTTTACAATTTCATGCACTAATCTGATTACATGTTCATAATGTTACCTGTCAACCTAATTACATGTTCACAATTTTATGCATGAACCATATTACATGGTGAAAATGTAATTCATGAACATGAAAAAAATTTCACAATGATATGTGTGGACGTGTTTTCATGTCCATAAGTATAAATGATGGCATATTTTCATGTCCTTAAATTACCGAGTGAACCTGTCTCTGTTTAAACATGTTCACAATGTTAATATTCCATGTTTATGTGAATTTATTCTTTTATGATTCATGTCTTATGATTTTGAGGATTTATTTATGATTATGATATTTGATATGTTGGTTACTCATTTAAAATGTTATGATCATGTTCACATACCCCTATTCTTATGTAATGCTTATGTATATCCCGTTTTTACACTTACTAAGCATCTGAGTTCACCGTTCTTATTTTTTATTTTCCCCAGTTTATGATTAATGAAGTTAGGTGATCTATTTATAGAAGGATTTTTCATGGATGATATTGATGACCTCTTGTCAATTTTGGGTATAGTGGGAGATAATGTTTATCTTTATAAGAGAGTTACTTATTAACCCATGTTTTTAACAGTTTTTTATAATTCAATAAAAGTGGAAACCTAAATGACCCCTGGGTATGTCTATGATCAAATATTTCCATTCTATGTTATATGTTTTTTTTGGAAAATATTGGGTCACATTTATATGTATCAATGTTAGGAATTAAATGATTATGTTTTGTTATCAAATTTAGATGTGCGGATTCGAGGATATTATAGTTTGTATCAGAAAAGAGTTAAGATTAAATTGTAGATCAAGATGTTTTATTTTATATAACTTTCAATAGTATGGATATCATCATGGTTTTATAAATTTCTTGAATGATCCTAAGTTCAGTGTCTTAGAAACCACTTTTTTTGCTTCGAGAAATGAAATTTAATGATGACTTATGGTATTTATGGAGGGATTCATTTTTTGAGGTAATTATGGGTTATTACATTTTGGGATGAAAAATGAAAGCTATGAGATAGATTTTGATTTAAATGAATAATAGGGTTATTTTTTTAGAGTAATTTTTACAATAATTGATTTTTTGTGGAATATAATAATATAGTTTATGGAAAATTAAAACCTGGATGTTGGGTGACAATACGTCACATATGGAAAGTCTGTAGGAACTAAGTAAATAATATGTTGTTTATATTTGATATGTTTTTTCATTTGAGATAAGTTATTAAACATATTCATATGGTTAAAATATTTGGTGTTGGATTTGAACCACTTCAATATGATTACCACCACATCAATGGCATGCTAAACCATAACCATTTTAGGATAATAAAAAATCATAAAAAAGGACTACATAGCATACATCTTAGATCAATGATAATATCTTTATCTATTGGTGTATCTTATATTATAGAACATGAATTGGTCCTAGTATTTCCAAAAAAGGTTCAATTTAGTCAAATCATAATCACATCACTCATCACACCACATAGAGAATATATTAATATACCTACTAGATCATCGATCATATAAGATGAACCAGTCATCTATCCAACAACATACTTGGAAAACTATTCCTTTAAGTTCCTATGATCTAATCCATGTCCTTATTGAGTAAACTCAACCCGTTAATATCATTATTGAGAAGATTTCAATCCCCACATCATACCCAATACAGATTCAACAGACCTACCCAATTCTCAATTTCAATCCTAACTAGCTCCTACCACCCTTATAGTGGCCCTACACAATGGATTAGTCAAAAATCAGCTTACACACTAAAGCGCATTGGGTAGTCCCTTATCGAAATAACTCCTTAGATTACCAATAGATTGAGGAGCATACTGAAATTAGTAAAGTATCCAAGGAATGAACCTCTTACCTAAAGCCTTTATACTAGCCACATACCTCTTAAGGAGAGTTTATAGTCATGATATACCATTTTGACAACCACCTATAAGGGTTACCACATGGTAGAACCGTTATCAACAAATTTTTTATTTTAAAATCTAATGGAAAGCTCATACTAGGATATATTAAACACTATAGGTACTGTCAGACCATTTTAAGGATTTTTTTAAATTTATTTAAAAATGTATTGGGTTGGGTATATTTTTAAAAATGAGTCTGGAGAAGAGTGAACCCCATTCACTATTTTACCCTCAATAAGAACTGTGAATGCGGTTCATTCTTCATTTGGAAAATTTTCTAAAGAAAGAGTGAACGTCGTTCAGACTTTCTTCAGATTTTTTAAAATAATAAATATTACTATATGTATATAAATAGATATCTAATTAAATATGAAAATATATATCAATTAAAAATAAAAAAAATTAATTAAATATTAATAAATACTAATTAAATATAAGTAAATATTAATGAAGGATTCATCAATGTTAATAAAATATAAATAAAGATTTATTTAATATTTATAAATATTGAAAAATATTAATTAGAATTTAAAAAATATTCATAATGATGGATTATATAAATTAATATTATTAAATATTAATTAAATATTAAATTCAAATTCCAAATTAATAATTAAATATTGATTAAAATTAAAAAAATTAAATAACTATTAAAAAATTCCAATTAATTGTTCACAAATAATAATAAAATTTTAATTAATATTAAACAATATTTATAAATACTAAAAAATAGTAACAAATACATGAAAATATTTACAAATCATAATAAATATTAAATAAATATTCATAAATATTGATGAAATATTTGTCAAATATTGATAAAAGGTAATAAAAATTAATCATTCATTCAGAAATATTAATTAGATATCAATAAATTCTAATAAATATCAATATATAGAAAATTATTAATAAAAATTAATTAAAAATTCTTAAATATAAATAAATTACTAACACATATTAATAAATTCTAATTAAATAGTTTTCAATATTTACATATATTAATTAAACATTCATAAATATCTAAAAGTATTAAATGAATATTAAATAAATATTAATGTGTGTTAATTAATATTAATACATATTAACTAAAAATTAATAAATATTAACTAAATATAATTAAATTTAAATACAATTTAACAAATAAAAAATATTTATTAAATAATTGTTATGAAATAAAAATAAATATAAATTAAATATTTAAAAATATTCATAAATATTACTAAATATTACTAAATGTTAATAAATATTCATAAATATTTATGTTTACTTGTATATAATAATGTTAACTAATATTTATGAATATTTATTTAATGGATAACTCTTATTTAATATTATTTATTAATAATTATTAACATTTATTAATATTTATTTAACATTTATTAATATTTAATGAATATTTATTTATATTTAGTAATATTTAATCTATATTTATATTTTTAATAAAAGAGGGATTGACCCTCAACCTGTTTAAAACAACTGTCGAAATTTATTAATATTTATTTGATATTTATTAATATTTAATTGTAACACCCCAAGCTTCTATGGTACGTTTCCCTTTGAACAATGCAATATATTGCATTGTACGCAACTTCGAGATTCAAATACATCGCGACCAATCAAACTAGCCATTATGAATAGTAATACCCACTTTTTGAAAATATATCAATTTTACCTTTCAAAATGGACTTCATTTTTGGGTTCAAAATATCTAAATTATTTTAAGGTAAATTTTTGGAATTTTTATGAAAACATTCAGTTTTTTGATGAATAGTGAAAAGTAATAAATTTTAATTAAAAACAACTTTTTTAATCAAAATAATTTATAGTGGTAAATTATACTATTGAGTTGTTTTTAAGTATAATTAGATTATATTTTTACCATTTAATCCAATGTTGGTCATTGGATGTAATTTCGCATTTAAACTAGACATAAAAGGGTGTCAGTCTTCTGATAGTTATTATTTCTTAACAACACGCTTTTTGTTTTAAAAACAGGAATTAATTTGAAATTAATATCTTTCGCTTCTGTGTTTTGAATTTAGAAAAATGGATTCTATATTTGGAATCAGGAGGTCCAAATTGTGTAAATAGGTAGAGTTTTTTAGACATTTGGAATATTTACTTCATTAAATTTTTCATTTACCGTGGTTGAAGGGGTAAATCGAGTAAATAAGGTTAAAAAATAATATTATAATAATATTCAATTACCCTAACACATGTCTTAACCCTATTTTCTGATACATGTACAACCGTAGATATCATTGGGTCAATTTTGGGACCCCATGGAGCCACATGGAAGTGATAATGACATCATATATTAGATAATTTAATGTAGAGACAAAAATAACAAAAGAAAATATCTTTTAGTAAAAAAAATTTATATGAGGTTATATAATTTCTATATTCTACTATAAATATT
Source organism: Viscum album (assembly GCA_963277665.1). Taxonomy (NCBI): domain Eukaryota; kingdom Viridiplantae; phylum Streptophyta; class Magnoliopsida; order Santalales; family Viscaceae; genus Viscum; species Viscum album. Next base: position 1,892,458,341 of record OY728135.1, read on the forward strand.
CAATAAAAATATAAAATTATTTCCTACCTCAGTATATTTTATTTATAATTTTTAGACATAATATAAATAAATTTATTTATGATACAATAATGATACAATATTTTCCTTATTAATGAATGAATCCAATAAATGGTATTATAAATTTTAAAATAAATATAATTTGAAAATTTTGATGCCATAGAAGAATTTTCTAGGTCAATGTGAAATTTTAGTATTTATTAGTTGAATTTTGTTTCAGTAATAATGCTATTATGAATTTAGAAAAAACAAAATACCAAATAGTGTCAAAATTGACATAAAAGAGTTTTTAAAAAAAATATTATATTATTAATTAATATTCTATTTCTAAAAAATCAATGGTTTGGACAAAAAAACTTATATAATTATAGGTTTATCATTAATGAATCACTTGGGGTTTTCTTGGAAGTATATGGTAGGTTTATTAACAATATAATATAAAAATACAAAGAGACATGGTGAATTTCAAACTATTTATCTAAGAGTTAAATCTAAAATATACGGTTAATATAGTGACTTAACCTATCTAAAACCTACTGGTTGAGTGGGTTTTGACCAATAATCCCTTAGCCTATAAAAAATCAATTTTTGAGACATTATAAACCGAAAATTATATTATTATAAAATAATATTTCCATCTTTTCCTAAGATGGCCCTTACCCCTCTTATAAAAGGGCACTCCACCATCTCTCTAATTCACACCTTCAAATCCATTTGGCTCTGCCAAAACCTACCCAAATACTCGCTAAAATTTCCTCCCTTCATCATAGAGGCCTTTCTTTAGTATGAAAGCGATCCTATATTTCCCATTTGATCAAATCCAAAGGAAGAACCCGAAGTAGAGGTAAATATTTCAACACCTCTTTGAAGTTCCATTCTTCTCCCACTTCCCCTTTATTTGTTTTTTCCATTATAAAATAATAAATTCATTATCTTCTATATACTGTGATTTTATTTTAAATATTTTCTAATCATATTCAATATTCTATCCATCTTTTGAATGACATGTCACCATACGTGCATACATACGACTTACCGTCTCCATGTCATGGTGTAATTGTTATTCAATACAATATTATTTGGATGGGTATAAAAATGTTGTGTAATTTATTTAAATAACAAATAAAAGAAGATAATTATTCTATATATATGATATACCGTCCAATTATATATTTTTTTAATATCAAAATAATTATATTGTCGCTCATGCATACGTACGGATTACTGTCTCCACGAACACGATGAGATTCATTCCCCATCGTATCCATTCGAGACTAATTTTTATTTGATGATTAAAAATAATGTTTAAAGACTTAATATCATTATTTATATGAATAATATACATCCTATCCAAAACAAACATTACTTACATAACAGAGCAAATAAAGGAAAACGAATCAGTTAACACCCGAAACGACGATAATGCAAAAATATTATTAACCAAGCAATATTAGTAGATCATATATAATAACATATTAATGTATATAGTTATTGAATAATTTAATAAAAACTATTTAACCATAATAAAAGAGTTTAAACTATCCTTAACCAAGGAAAAGTACATGTTAATGGTTAAATCTACAATCTTTTTATTATCCGAGGTTGTTTTTACGTAATTATCTTCTGGGACCTCTTTATCATCCACATCCATGCTTCTTAAAAATGTAATTCAAAACATTTTAAATATTTACTAGACAATGGTTTAAAGTAATTTATGCCATTATTTGACCTTATATGTTCTAAAAGGAATCTTTCTTTCGTTTTCCAACCAAGGAACTTTATGACCTTTTCGATAAAATTAAGGTATGAATGTTTTTTTACATATACGGCGTGTGCGGATATTTTCCACCACTATAACATCGTCAAATATTCCCTTAAAATCTTATAAGAATATTTTGAAAATCAATTTTTTCTTTATAATTATGTGACTCTTAAATGATTTCAAAATAGAAAGAGATATTTCTCTAAAAAGGTTTTGATTTCGTCTATGTCAACATCATTTGATGGATTTTATGTTTATTTGATGTTGATTTATTATGATACAAAATTTCCATATTGTATTGAAGGTTTTGTGATATGTTTGACTATGGATGTTATATTTTATACCATTCATGGTTTATGGTTAAAGTATTGACATTTTGTATACTAGTTTTAATACGAATGTTTATGTTATATTTCAACCTTTTTATATGAGGAATGTATTGGACTTAGTAAGTGATTGGTGGAGCCCGCTATAGCTCCTCGAGGCATCAATAGGTATCATGAGACAACTATACGTGGAATTGTCTGAGGCCTTTCCCGATTTTATATATGGTTTTGGCCGAGGACTTAATCATTTTTAGACCTCTTGGTCGAGGCCTTGACAAAATGTTTCAGAATTTCTGACATTATACATTCCCTCATTATGAAAATAATATTGATGGTTCATGTGGTCACTCAAATAGTTGAATACCCATGAATATGTTTTATTATGGTATTATTTACTCAGCTCATACTCCTTACATAAAAGTATTAATGTTTATTATTGGTAAATGCATGCAGTTTCAATTATTCATCATGCTTAATATTTATGTTATCTTCTGTTGTATTGTTTACCCTTATTAATTGTTTGAGCTCAAATATTTCTTATGTTTCATTTTCCCATGATATGAAGAAGTTTGTTATGAGTGACTTTCAGGCATAATCTTGGAGGCTTGGAGGTTTTTAATGGAATAAATTCATGTTGTATTTCTTTTCAAGTTGTAAAGTTGAACTTATGTATGAATCTTGTTTTCAATAATACTAAATTGATCGGTCTTTTTAGACATGATTTCCTTGTGATCATGCCAATGTTATGTAACAATGTGCTGACACTAGGTAACTAGGGCCGGGGCATTATAGTTGGTATTAGAGAAAGATTAGTACATACCTTGGAAACTAGATTTAGATAAAATCTAATTAGAGCACATAGCCCTAAGATAGTCTTTTAGGATTGGTATAGAAGAACTTCCTGGAATTTTGGTATTGTAGTGATTTTGTGAGTTTTCCAAGAAATACATCCTTGTCTAGATATGAGCAGGTAGGGGCGGCTCTGGCACCGTTGTACCTAGGGGTAAAATCCAAAAACACCGCATTGATCTAGACTCGAATGGGAATGTAAATAGCTCCTAGTGGAAGGAATATAAACTGTATCAATGCACGCACTCCATGTAGGGATTTTCCTCCTGTTCAATATAATTATAGTGGATCTGATGATACAATTGATTCTGATCATCTTATCACCATACTGGGAAAACTCACACAAGTAATGAATAATAACTTTACTCATATAGAGTACCCTGATCGACAACGTAGAGGATCAATGTCAGACCGCTTCATGAGGAAACAACCACCAACATTAAATGGGGGTACAAATCCATTAGCAGCTGAGCAATGGATAAATTCCTTAGAGAAAATATTCCATGCCTTGGGGAGTAGTGAAAGGGAAAAAGTTTTAATGTTAGTTTATCGCCTCACTGGAGATGTTGATCAATGGTGGTCATTGATTCAATACACAAAGGATGATTATGAAGTATCAAATATGGAATGGAGGGAGTATAAAGAAATTTTGTTATAAAATTACTTTCCTCATGATCATCGAGCATATATGGAAGGACAATTTCTGAGTCTAAGGAAAAAGGAGGATGAGAATGTTGCAAAGTATGAAGCTGACTTTACAAGGTTATCAAGGCATGCTGCAGATTATATATGTAACCCAAGAAGTATTATTGACCATTTATTTGAGGGGTTAAAACCATTTCTTTATCGAGCATTATTATCACAATCCTTCTCATCATACAAAGATATTGTCTCATGTGCTATTGAGACAGAAAAGGAATCCTCTAAGTCTTATGACTTTAAAGAAAAGTAAGAGAATAAGAGATCTAATGAACACTATGGGAAAGGAAATAAGGAAACAGGGAAGAGGGGAAGAATTAAATTTCCACCCTGTGATAATTGTGGAAAGAAGCCCCCTGGTTCCTGTCTAAAAGGAAAAAGATTATGCTACAAATTTGGACAGAAATACCATCTCGCTTGTGATTGTAAGGGAATGAAAGATGCTACCAATGTTCAATGCTACAATTTCAGGGAGATGGGACATTATGAAAATGAATGTCCTAAGCACGAGGGAAACATATCTCAGAAAAGGCCAAGGGATCAAGGAAAATCTTATGTGATCACTACTACTGAGGTTGAAGCCCCAAAAGTCATGGTGGAATGTAATTTAATTGTTTCCTCAAGTTTATCCAATGACTTATTTAATTATGGATCATCACATTTTTTTATATCTTGCTAGTTTACTAGGAAAATTAGATATTTCCAATTTGATTTAACAAGGGAGTTGTTAGAAAAAAACTCCTAAGGGAAGTATCATTGCTACAAAGTTTGGTGAATTAGTTCGCATTAGGGCATATAAATGTTCTTTATCTGCTTATATAATCTTCACACCCATGATTGAATTTGATATAATCATTGTTATGGATTTGCATTCAGAGCATGATGAAAAAAATTATTGTATGAAGAAGGAGGATACTATTTTTTATGATGATGATAAAGAACACCTTATCTTTATAGCAGAATTGTCACCACCTAATTCTTATCTAGATCCACCTCCAGTAGCACAACTAAAGTCAATTATTTGGGAGGAAGAGAATGAAATAACCGTGGGTGAGGAAAAGAATGTTGAAATAGAGGATGTACTTATTGTTCAAGAGTATGTTGATGTATTTCCAGAGGATTTACCAGGACATCCACCAGAATGAGAAATTGAGTTTTCCATTGATTTAATTCCTGGTTCAAGGCTCATATTGAAGACCCCTTATAGAATGGATACTGTGTTATTAATCGATCCAAAGAAACAACTAGAGGAATTGAGTAATAAAGTATTTATTCTCCCTAGTGTTTCTCCATAGGGAGCCCCAATTTTTTTGTTAAGAAGAAAGATGGATATATGAGGTTATGCATAGACTAGAGGGAGATCAATGCTATATCAATAGAGAACATGTATACCCTACCTTGCATTGATGATTTATTTGACCAGATTCATGGATCTCAATACTTTTCAAAGAATTACCTTTGATCTGTATATCATCAGTTATGTGTGAAGAAGGAAGACATTACGAAAACAGCATTTCGAACCAGGTATGGGCATTACAAGTTTACAGTAATTCCTTTTGGATTGACTAATGCACCCTCTGTCTTCATGGATCTAATGAATAGAGTTTTCAAGGAATATTATGATGACTTTGTAGTGGTATTTATTGATGATATCTTGTTATCCTACAAAAGATATGAAGATCATGAAAATCACTTGCACATCATTCGAGAGACTCTTAGAAGACATGAATTATATGGGAAGTTTAGCAAGTGTGAATTCTGGCTTCAAGAGATTTCTTTTCTTGGCCATATTTTCTCTAATAATGGTATCTTTGTTGATCCTTCTAAGACAAGTGAAATCCATGAATTTCCAACACTGATGAGTATAACTGAGGTATGCAGTTTTATTGGTTTAGAAGGTTATTATTAGGGATTCGTCCATAATTTTTCTCGATTGGATAACCCATTAACCAAGATTACACGTAAAGGGGTTAAATTTGTTTGGAAAAAAGAGTGTGAAGAATATTTTAATGAACTGAGGAGAAGATTAGTCAATGTTCCTATATTGAATCTACCAACAGGGAATGATGGGTTTGTTATTTATAGTGATGCTTCAATGAAAGGACTTGGTTTTGTCCTTATGCAGAATAATATGGTTATTTCCTATGCATCACGAACACTAAAAATTCATGAGAAAAAATATTATACCCATGATCTTGAGTTAGCAGCTGTAATATTTTCTTTGAGGATATGGAGACATTATCTCTATGGTAAAAATTGTGAGATATAAACAGATCACAAGAGTTTGAAGTATATTTTCTCATAAAAAGAACTCAACATGAGGAAATGACAGTGGTTTGAACTACTCAAGGATTATGATTTCCTGATACACTACAACCCTGGGAAGGAAAATAAGGTGGTAGATTCTTTAAGCAGAAAAGATCATGGAGTTTTGAACAAGATGAGAGTTTAAAGGGATCCAATTCTCATGGATCTAGTACATATGGATATGGGATTAACCATGGAAGTTGGATCATCAATATTTTTTCAAATGGTTGTCAAACCATCTTTATTAGAAAGGATAAAATGTTATCAAGTTGATGATGAGGAATTTTAAAAGAAGATTAAAACTGTGAATGATGGGAGATTGAGTGACTTTTTTTATGAAGATCGAATTTTTTAAATTGGGAAAAGACTTTGTGTTCCTGATATACCTGATCTAAAAAGGGAATTGTTGGATGATGGTACAGTTCCAATTTCTCTATACTCCCAAGTAGCACCAAGATGTATAGGGATTTGAAAGAACATTTTTTGTGGGACAACATGAAGAGGGAGATTGTTGATTTTGTGTCAAGATGTATGGTTTGTCACCAAGTGAAAGCTAGAAGGCAACAGCCTGGAGGAGTTATGAAACCTCTTCCCATACCTAAGTGGAAATGTGATAATATTACAATCGACGTTTTCATGGGACTACCAAATACTCCTAGAAGGAACAATGCAATATGGGTCATTGTTGATCGTATTACCAAATCAGCACATTTTCATGATATAAGAGAGGATTTAACACTTGAATGTCTAGCCAGACTATATATTAATGAAGTTGTGAGACTTCATGGAGTACCCCTATTGATTATTTCTGATCTCAATCCATGTTTTACATCATGATTTTGGAAAAGTATTTAGAAAACCCTCGATACTGAACTTCATTTCATCACTGCCTACCACTCCCAAACTGATGGAAAATTAGAACAGACTGTTCAATTGATAGAAGACATGATCAAATCATGCTCACTTGACTTTCAAGGTACGCGGATCAATATTTACCTATGGTATAATTTTCCTATAATAATATCTTCCATTCTAATATTCATATGGCACCATATAAAGCGTTAAATAGAAAGAGATGTCGCACACCAACCTGTTGGAATGATGTTGGTGAAAGAAAACTTGTAGGCCTAGAACTTGTGAAGGAAACAATTAAAAAGGTAAAGGTAATCCAAACCCACATCAAAGCAGCTCAAAGTTGGCAGAAGAGCTATGCCGATAACCGAAGGAAGGATTTAGAATTTCAGGTAGGAGACCATGTTTTATTGAAGGTATCTGCATGGAAGGGTGTTATATGTTTTATTAAGAAGGTAAAATTATGTTCTAGGTACATCAGACCTTTCGAAATTCTAGAATGAATTAGGGCTATAGCTTACCGGTTGGCAATGTCGCCAAGTCTCTCCAAATTCACGATGTGTTCCACGTATCACTGTTGAGAAAATTCATTCCTGATCCAACGAATGTACTCACCTATGAAGAATTAGAGCTGGAACCTGATATGTCATGTTGTGAAGATCATGTCAAGGTTCTTGATATAAGATAACAAGTGATGAGAAACCAGAAAACTCGTCTGGGGTAAGAGTTATATGGAGAAACCATAAGATGGAAGAGGAAACGTGGGAACCCGATGAACTTATGATGAAGAACCAACTGAGTCTATTTATGCAGTAATATTCTATAAATTTTTAGGAGGAAATTATTTGAAGGATGGGGGAATGTAACACCCCATGCTTCTGTGGTACGTTTCCCTTTGAATAATGCAATAGCATGCGTGGTACGAAATTTCAAGATTCTAACAAAGCACGACAAGTCAAACTAGCCGTTATGAATAGTAATACCCACTTTTTGAAATTTTACCAATTTTATCATTCAAAATGGACTTAAATTTTGGGTTTGAAATATAGAAATTATGTTAGGGTGAATTTTTTATATTTTTCTGAAGACATTCAGTTTTTGATGAATAGTGAAAAAATACTAAATTTCAATTAAAAACAACTTTTAACATCAAAATAATTTATAGTGCTAAATAATACTATTGGGTGTTTTTTAGTATAATTAGATTATTTTTTTACAATTTAATCCAATATTCATCATTATATGTAATTTCACATTTAAAGTGGAAATAAGCAAGTGTCAATCTTTTGATAGTTATTATTTCTTAAAAACACGCATTGTTGATTTGTCAACGAGAATTAATTTTAAATTAACTTCTGTAACTTATATGTTTTGAATTTAGAAAAATGGATTCCATATTTGGAATCAGGAGTTCTAAATTGTGTAAATTGGTAACTTTTATTTTTAGACATTAGGAATATTTTTTCAGTAAAATTTTTATTTACCGTGGTCAAAGGGGTAAATCCCATAAATATGGTTAAAAAATAATATTATAATAATATTAAATTACCCTAACACATGTCCTAACCCTATTAGATAATACATGTTCAACCATGGGCATCGTTGGGTCAATTTTGGGACCCCATGGAGCCACTTGGAAGTGATAATGACATAATATATTAAATAATTTAATGTAGAGACAAAAATAACAAAAGCCAATATCTTTTAGTAAAACAATTTTATTATGATGTTATATAATTGATATATTTGAATATAAAAAGTAATTAGAAAGATAAAAATATTTCCTACCTCAGGATATTTTATTTATAATTTCTAGACATAAAATAAATATATTTATTTACAACTCAATGATGATGAAATATTTTACTTATTAATGAAAGAATCAAATAAATGGTATTATAGATGTTAAAATCAATAGAATTTGAATGTTTTGATGCCATCCACTAATTTTAGAGGTTAATGTGACATTTTAGGAATTATTGGATGATTTTTGTGATGTAATAATGCTATTATGAATTTAGCAAAAACAAAATACCAAATAGTGTCAAAATTGACATAAAAGTGTTTTTAAAAAATATATTATATTATTAATTGTTATTCTATTCCTAAAAATCTATGGTTCAGAAAAAAGACTTATATAATTATAGGTGTATTATTAATGAACCCCTTGGTTTTCTCTAGGAAGTATATAGTATGTTTATTAAGCATATAATATGATAATTCAAAGAGACATGTTAAATGTCAAACTATTTAACTAAGAGTTGAATCTAAAAGATAAGGTTAATGTAGTGACCCAAACCTATATAACACATATTGGGTGAGTATTTTTCGACCCATACCCACCTTATACTTTAAATAATCCATTTTCATTCATTATAATCCTAAAATTATTTTATTATAAAATAATATTTCGAGCTTTTCCTAAGGGGTCCCTCACCCCTATTATAAAAGGGCACTCCACATTCTCTCTAATTAACACCTTAAAAGAAATTTGGATCAGCAAAACCCTGCTCAATTAACCTCTAAACATCCCTCCCTTCATCCTAAAGGCCTTAATTTAGTCATAAATCTAACCTAAAGAGCCACTTTGATCAAATCAAAAGGAAGAACCTGAAGAAGAGGTAAATATTTTATCACCTCTTTTAAGATCCTTTATCCTTCCACTTCCGCTTTCTTTGTTGTTTCCATTCTAAAATAATAACTCAATTATCGTCTATATACGTTGATGTTATTATAAATATTGTAAAACCATATTCATTATTCTATCCATCTTTTGAATGACATGTCACAATAAGTGCGTACGTACAACTTACCGTCTCCACGTCGTGGTGTAATTGTTATTCAATACATTATTATTTGGATGGGTATAATAATGATGTGTAATTAATGTAAATAATAAATATAACATGATAATTATTCTTGTATATATTATATACTATCCAATTACATATTATTTTAATATCAAATGAAAGATATTGTCGCTCGTGCGTACGTACAGATTACGTTTTTCCACGAACACGATGAGATACATTCCCCATCATATCCATTCAAGAATAATTTTCATTTGATGATTAAAAATAATGTTTAAATACATAAGATCATTATTAATATGAAAAAGATACATCCTATCCATAAAAAACATTACTTACGTAACAAATCATATAAAGGAAAACAAATCAGTTAACACTTGAAACAACGATAATACAAAAATATTGTTTAGAAATCAATATTAGTATATCATATATGATATCATATTAATGTATATAGTTATTGAATAATTTAATAACAATTATTTCACCATTATATAGGAGTTTAACCTACCCTCGACCAAGGAAAAGTACAAGGTAAGTGTTAATTATACAATCTCTTTATTATCTGAGGATGTTTTTACGTAAGTATCTACTGGGACCTCTTTATCATCCACATCCATGATTCTTAAAAATGTATTTCAAAACATTTTTAATATTTAATAGAAAATGGGTTAAATTCATTTATACCCTTATTAGACATTATATGTCTATAAAATAATCTTTCCGTCATTTTCCAAATAAGGTACTTTTTGACCTTTTCGACAAAATTAAGGTAAGAATGTTTTTTAACTTATACGGTGGGTGTGGCTATTTTCCACCATTATAACATCATCAATTCTTCCCTTAAAATCTTATTAGAATATTATCAAAATAAATTTTTTCTTTATAATTATGTGAATCTTAAATTATTTCAAAATAAAAGAGATATTTCTCTAAAAAAATGTTTTGATTTCATCTATGTCGACAACCTTTATGGATTTTAAGTTTATTTGATGTCGATTTATTATGATACAAAAAATCCATATTTTATTGAAGTTTTTGTGATATGTTTGACTGTGGATGTGATATTTTTATACCATTCATGTTTTATGGTTAATGTATTGACATTTTGTATGCTAGTTTTAATACCAATGTTTATGTTATATTTCATCCTTTTCATAAGAGGAATGCATTGGACTTAGTAAGTGACGGGTGGAGCCTGCTATATATCCTTGATGCATCAGGAGGTCTCATGAGACAACTAGACATGAAATTGGCAGAGGCCTTTCCCAATTTGATATATGGTTTCGGTCGAGGCCTTAATCATTTTTAGACTTCTTGGCCGAGGCCTTGAAAAAATGTTTCATAATGTCCCGCATTATACATTCTCTCATTATGAAAATAATATTAATGGTTCATGTGGTCATTCGACTAGTAGAATACCAATTATTATGTTTTAGTATGTCATTATTTACTCATCTCACATTCCTTCCATAAAAGTATTCAAGTTTATTATTGGTAAAGGCATGTGGTTTCAATTATTCATCATGCTTAATATTTATGTTATCTTCCGTTGTATTGCTTACCCTTACTATGAACTTGAGCTCATCCCTTTATTTTGTTTCATTTTCCCAGGATATGAAGAAGTTAGTTATGAGTGACTTGCAGTCATAATCTAGGAGTCTTGGATGTTTCTATTTGAATAAATTCGTGTTATATTTCTTTTCATGTTATAAAGTAGAACTTATGTATGAATCTTGTTTTTAATAATACTAAAATGATCGGTCTTTCGAGGCATGATTTCTTTCTGATCATGCTAATGATATGTAATAGTTCACTGACTCTGGGTAACTATGGTGTGAGCGTAACATTAATTATTATCTGTTAATATTCATAAATATTTATTTTTTATTATTAATTGTTATTAATTTTTTATTAATATTTATAAATTTTCATAAATGTTGACAAATATTTTGTTGTTATTTATTAATATTTTAATTTATTTTATTAATAATGATTAATATTTATTACTAATTAATGGTATTTATGAGTATTTATGATTTTTAGGATTTATAGTAGTCTTTTTTGGCTTGTGATACATGCGTGTTGTACTCTTCTTTTATTTTAATTAATGGTCAGAGGCATCCCTTTGACTGAGATTTTCTGATATTTAATCAATATTTATTAATATTTATTTGTATTATCAATATTTATGAATATTTATTTATTTTTTATTAATATGTTTATAATTTTTTTAAATATTCAATTAATCTTTATTGATATTTTATTAATATTGATGGTTTTCAATTAATATTTATTTATATTTAATTAGTTTTTATTAATATTTAATTAATTTTTAATACTTTTTTAATATTAATTTTAATATGTAACTATATATCTATTTATAAATATTTTTTAATATTTATTATTAAAATAATAATCTGTAGGAAGAGTGAACGATGTTCACTTTTGCTTCAGATTATTCCCATATGAAGCGTGAACCTCATTCATGCTTCCTGACGTGGGAAGAAGAGTGAACAAGGTTCATTCTTCTCGTGACCCATTTTAAAAAATAGTACAAACTCTATACATTTTTCTATTTTTTTAAAGAAACCATTTAAAAAAAATTTACGTAGTGTCCTGCTCAAAAATTTACTCAATCACTATCTACCCCTTTAAGGGAGGTTCATTGTTCTCTCACAAGGAACCATGGAATTTTAATCCCTATAAAACACTGACACCGTCCTATATAAATCCATCATAGTATACTCATAATCATTTTCAAGTCTTAATACCGATCAAGGAGTTCATTATTCATGTATATAACCCAATCCCCTTTGAAAAAAGATCCCTGGGAAATCCAAAAACCACCAAATTTGGTGAATTTCACACTTTAACCACAAAGCCCTTCTTTGTCCAACATAATATTTAGGAACACCCTACTTCCAATTCAACCCCCCAAAACTATTCCCCCATTAAATAACTCACTATCTCTCGTACAATGAATATTATGAAATATTTTTCGGACCACTTTCCTTGTTAATATAGCCATTGTCAATTAATATTGTCCATCCAACCTACCTCAAATCTACACTGAGCAACCCCATGTTACTAAGATTCCATCTCAAAATAAAATCTTTCATTAAATTAATTATAAAAAATTATAATTAATTTAAATTATAAATTCAATGAGGCATAACCTTAATAATATAATTTAGTGGAAGGATGGCACAAAAATCTTGACTAACAATATGTAATAGGCCCATTGCATGTCAATGACACCCTCACAAATGAAAACCCTTTCATTCATCACATGATGTATTCCTAAAATTAATTCAATGTAACTAAAACTCATAAATAAATTTTCTAAATAATATTACATAATAAAAATACTAAATTATCACATACTCATACTATTCATGGACTCCTTTCACAACTTAATACTACAGCCCCATCATTTAGGATTATTCCTCCTTGCTCTGGTGGAATATTCATCAAATACCAAATCCACAACAGTACTTATAAAAGGGAGATCAATGTAAATGGTTATAATGGGATGTTGGTGAGTTCCATTGTTTAAAAATATTTACATACCACCACCAAAACCACCCTAAATCTAGGGGGATTTGGGGGAGAAAAAATTAGGGGAGAAGTTGACCAAATGTAGCTCCCCAATAGGTGCCTATTAAACTTCCATTAGGTTTTTAAATGGATTCCACACCACATGGTTCCTCTTCCATCAGTACCATATACCTAGTGGAATCCGGTATACATGATAGCAACATCACCATGTAATGGTAATTTCATAAATATCTAAAACTCCTCCTAGAACATCATTTTTTTGAATTCATTCTCCTATTTATTCCCAACCACCAATGATTCAATAAAAAAATTTAACCCACATAATTTCCATCCTCAAAATTCATATCCCATCAGATCCACTAAGATTTAATACTATAGGTTAATAAAATATTAATATGTGTGTGTTTGTGAAACATCCATAGATGTAATGGGGGATTAATTCTAATACCCTTTACATAGAAAACCTTTAAATATTCATTATATGGTTCCCTTTACCATGGTCTATTTTATGACCTAAGAGATGTATTTATTAAAATTTTAATTATTCATAGAATATACAGATGTCTCAAATTCACCAATTTTCCATATCTACCCATGGGTTTTGATTTATAAATCACTGATAGGTGTTCATAGAGCTTGTAATTGTTGGGAATGTATTGTATCAAAAATAATATATAAATATTGTTGATTTTGATGCCCACCAATACCATTTTGTGTTTTACTAAGAAAATTACATTATGTAAATTAATGGAAATTTATATTCATTGAAATATTTATTTTATAATTATATTCAAGACTTTGATACATGGATAGTCTTCGATAAATTATTCTGAAACATGTTTAGAATGTATTCTCAAAACACTATTCATACCCTACATGTGCAAGAATAATGTAGGGAATCAACCTTATGTCTAGAACAACACATATGAATTATATAACCTATACTATTGAGAAATGTATGGTTAATTTAACCTATATATGGATAGAACCTTACATTTGAGAAAATAGAAAGTATAGATAAGGAACCCAATGTTGGTATGGAATACTCCATTTGAGGAAACAAATATATCGTACATCTACCCAATGGATGTATTCAACTGTACATTTCTAACCCTATGTTTTGTGTATTTATTTATATTAAAGAACCCTACATTTGATTATTCAATGACAGATTTTTAAATCTGTGATATTATCTGTGATTTGTGTAACAATCGCGATGTAAATAAATGTCGATTCAATGCTATTTTACAACAATTTAAAAGACTATTATTTAGTGGATTAAATCTTCCATATTTCTTAGGGATGTTACGAATCTCTTAAGTGACCTAAATTCAATGATGTCAATCGATAAGGATACATTATTAGATCTGAAAAAACGAAAGAATGTTTTTGTTTGTATATATATGTCCAAATAATTTTTTTTCAAAATACATAAAATATATAAATTCATATTTTGTTGATATCTTATGAATATATAACTGATAAAAAGATCAAGAGACTGTTAATTTTATTAGAAGACATAATTTAAAGATATAACCATTTCAACATCATTCAGTTGTGTAACTACTAATATTTGTTTCTATTCATATTGAAGATCATTCACAACCTGGGTCTCTTTAAATCTATTTTTTATTTTAATAATTTCATCTTTTAAGAATAATATCCATATTATATTAGTTTTTTTTAATTCTTATCATTAAATTTTCATTTCAATAAAATCAACCTTTTTGATTTAATGGAGTTTTAGATATTCAAACTCAATTGAAGATGTGTATATGGTTCTAGGACTAATATTTTGAGAAATTGGTTCCCTATAAAAGAAAAAAAGCATCTATAAAACCTTATTGTTAGGTTTCAACTGCTTGCAGTGAAATATTGTTTAAAAGTCCTAAGATAAGGGGACCATTCCAGTGAAAATCACCATACTCATAGAGAGAGAATTGGTGGAGTGGTCTAGGGGATATTTTTACCCTTAACCACTATAAAAACTACTATGTTATTCTTTACTACTTATCCACTACTAAAATTACTTATAGAAGAGAATGTTGCGTATCTACATAAAGAGAAAATATGGAAAAATACTGAATCTATCAAGATTATTAAAAAGAAAAAATTTCCCCCATATTAAGTATCTTTTCATTTTGGACCCAACAATTTGTTTCAAAGGTGATATTTTGTGAGAAATATCTATCATCCTCAAAATTATAAGTTCTATGCAATGAAAGATGAAAATTTTCGATACAACAAAAGGTATATCTGTAACTCCCCGACCCTAGTTATCTAGAGTTGGTGCATTATTACATAACATTGGCATGATCACAAGAAAATTAAAATCTCTAAATACCGATTGGTTTAGTATCCTTGGAAACACTATATATATTCATAATGTTTTACATTACATCATAATGTGAAAAACTACTACAACAACATATTGTCTCCATAGTCCACACTATTATCCCCTCATAATATCCCTGCAGGTCATTCATAATTTACTTCTTCACATCTTGGAAAAAATAAAAACATAGAAAAGGGGTGAGCTCAAATGACCAGTAAAGATAACAATATAGAGGAAACTTTCACAAATAAGAATAAACATTTTAGGCAATGTATAACTAAAACAAAAGCCTTTTAAACATGAACTTCAACATAGTATGGAAAAAATAAAATGAAATAACTCCATTTACTTATTCACATGGATATTCTACTAATCGAATAATCACATGCAATATCAATAACCACTTTCATAATGATGGAATTCATAATTCAAAAATATCATAACCACATAGACAAGGCCTCGTGCCAAGACTACAAATAATATTTTTTCAAGGCCTTGTGTCAAGACACTAGTTTGTCTCATGAGACCTACCGATGCATCGAGGAGCTATAGCGGGCTCCACCTGTCACTTACTAAGTCCAATGCATTCCCATATGAAAATGTTTAAACGTAACATAAACATTTGTATTAAAACTAGCATATGAAATGTCAATAGTTTCTCCATAAACCATGAATGGTATAAAAATAACACATCCACAGTAAAACATATCACAAAACCTTCAATACAATAGAAAAGTTTGTATCATAATAAATCAACTTCAAATAAGCTAAAAATCCATCAAACGATGATGACATAGATGAAAATCAAAACTATTTGAGAGAAATATCTCTTTTCTCGAAATCATTGAAAAGTCACACATTTATAAAGGAAGTAATTTAAAAGAGGTTTTTGAATCAAAGTGTCCCATACCACTTTGAAACTTTTGAAAATAAATATCATTTCAAAATATTCATGTCCATATAAATAAATCCTTAAAATCATTTTGAAAACATGGACATTAATTAAAAATATTTAGAAAGATAAATCTTTAAAACATTTAAAATTGTGATCTTGATAAAGATTACCTTTCACAAATTCTTAAAATATTCATTTTGAAATCATTTAAAAGTCACATAATTATAAAATAAAACATTTACTTTGAAAATATTATTATAAGATTCTAAGGGAAGCTTTGACAATTTTATAACGGTGGTAAATAGCCGCACCCACCGTATAAGTTAAAAAAAGACATTCTTACCTTAAATTTGTCAAAAAGGTTAAAAGTGCCTTGTTTGGAAAACGAGGGAAAGATTCCTTTCAAAACACATAAGGGTATAAATGACTTTAACCCATTGTCTAGTAAATAGTAAAAATGTTTTTAAATACATTTTTAAGGAACATGAATGTGGATGATAAAGAGATCCTAGTAGATAATTGCGTATAAACAACCTCAGATAATGAAGAGATTGTGAAATAAACCCTTACCTTGTACTTTTCCTTGGTTGATGGTAGGTTAACCTCCTGTATAATGGTGAAATAATTGCTATTAAATTATACAAGAATCATATATATTAATATGATATCATATATGATCTTTTAACATTTCTTTGTTAATAATATATTACTATTATCATCGTTTCGGGTGTTAACTTACTCGTTTTCTTTAATATGTTTTGTAACGTAAGCCATGTTTGTAATGGTTAGGTTGTATCTTTTTCATATGAATAATGATATCATGTCCTTAAACATTATTTTTAAATCATAAAATGATAATTATACTTGAATGGATATGATGGAGAATGAATCTCATCGCGTTCGTGGAGACGGTAGTCCGTACGTACGCACGAGCGAAAATATCATTCTTTTGATATTAAAATAATATATAATTGGATGGTATATCATATATAAATAATCATTATCAAGTTATATTTATTATTTAAATGAATTAAAAATCATTATTATACCCATTCAAATAATAATATATTGAATAACAATTACACCATGACGTGGAGAAGGTAAGTCGTACGTACGCACGTATGGTGACATGTTATTCAAAGGGTGGATAGAATACTGAATATGGTTGTACCATAATTATAAGAACATCAAAGTATATATAAGATACTAGATTTATTATTTTTGAATGGTAACAACAACGAATGAAGAAGTGGAAGAAGAAAAGAACTTGAAAAAGGGTGGTGAAATCATTACCTCTTCTTCGGGTTCTTCCTTTTGATTTGATCAAAAGGGATCCTTATGTTGGCTTTCTATTAAAAATAAGACCTCTAGGTTGTAGTGAGGGAAGTTTGGAGAGTATTTGGGCAGATTTTGGCCGAACCAAAAGGCTTTGAAGGTTTTAAGTAATGAGAAGGGGGAGTTTCCTTTTATAAGAGGGGTGAGGGGACCTTTGGAAAATCTAAACATATTAAATTATAATAAATTCATATTCGGATTATAATGGCTCAAAAGTTGATTATTAAAAGTTTAATGTGGGTATAGGTCGAAAACCATTCAACCAATAGAATTTAGATAGGTTTGGGTCACTATATTAACCTTATCTTTTAGTTTTAACTCTTAGTTAATTAGTTTGACATTTACCAGGTCACTTTGTATTTTTATATTATATAGTTAATAAACTTACTATATACATCCAAGAGACCCCCAAGTGGTCCATTAATGATATAAATATCATGATATAAGTCTCTTGGCCGAACCTTAGATTTTTAGGAATTTAATATCAATTAATAATATAATATTTGTTTTAAAAACTCTTTTATGTCAATTTTGACACTATCCAACAGTTGATTTTTGTGAAACTTATAACAGAATTATTACTTAGAACAAAGTAAATTAAATCAATCCTAATATGTCATATTATCCTATAAAATTAGTTTAATTCATTAAAAGTCTCAAATTATATTTATTTGGGTATTTAAAATATCAATTATTTTAATTTTTCACTATTATGGTAATTACTGCATCATCATTGTGTCATAGATAAATTAAATTATTTAATTTTTAAAAATTATAAATAAAATATAATTAGGTATTAAATACTTCTATCTTTCTAATTAATAATTACAATCGAAATTATCTTACATATAGCCCTATATTAAAAATGTTTTAGTAAATAAACTTTGATTTTAACTCTTTTAACTCTTCTTTGAATTAAATAATAATAAATGTCCTAATCTAATCCAAGTGGACCTAAATGATAATATTTTATTCCTAAGGTTGTTTGAGGTCGATATAAACTTGTACAATAGAATTAGGACATGTGGTAGGGTAATATTAATGTCATTTTTACCCTTAATTACCCTATTTACTTTTAACCGTGGTAAATAAAAGTAAAAAGTTACTATTCACCACAAGTTATTTTCATCTCATTGAACCACATTTTACTTCCTGATATTAACCGTGTCTCTCGGATTTTCAAAATTCCATTCACAGAAGCAGTAAAATTAAGTTTTATGAAAAATTCAGTTTTTTAACTACCACTTAGTAGTTTCACTATTCATCAAAAATTGAAGTTTTTCAGAACAATGCCAAAATTTCACCCTAAGCTATAATTGATATTCCGAATTCAAAAATGATTTCTATTTTATGAAATTCCAAACATATAAGTTTCATTAATTAATTTTATAATTAATTCCCGCTATCACAACAAATAGCGTGTTTTTAAGAAATAAAATATACCAAAAGATTGACAATTTTTTAGATCCAGTTTCAAAGTGAAATTAATTCTAATGAACACCACTGGATAAAATGGTGAAAATATATTCTAATTTTACTTTAAAACCACTCAATAATATTTTTTATCAATATAAATTATTTTGATTGAAAAAATTGTTTTTAAGTAAAATTTAGTAATTTTTACTATTCATCAAAATATTAAAGTTATCCGAAAAGTACCAAAATTTCACCCTAGGCTAATTTTGATATTCCGAATCCAAAAATGAATTACATTTTGAGAGATAGAATTTATAAAATTTCAAAAAGTAGGTATTACTATTCATAACGGCTAGTTTGGTAAGTCATGGTGCGCTTTAACTCGGTGTTGCGTGTAGTGCAAGTTATTGAATTATTTTGAAGAAATAAAACAATATGAAATCTTGGGGTGTTACATTCTCCCCTCCTTCAATAAATTGCGTCCTCACAATTTGAAATTGTTATTTAAAAATAAAAGGTTGAAAACAAAAAATATCTTTGTGGGAAAACACACATCGGAAATTGGGTTACTAAAATTTAATCTTAATATGAGGAAAAGAGAAATGAAAGGGTCACCACAAAATTATGATCTCGATTATGAGAACATTGGTGGAAATTAGAGAAATATAATTGGAGGAAAAACGTAAATATTTATAGGTAGTGATTGAGGTCATCAATCACAAACAAGTTTAAAATTGAGGTCCTTAAATTCATCAATCTATGATGATTTGAAATACCATCGGTTCAACAAAACATAGGGTATTAGGAAAACACATTTTTGGTTTTAGGATTACTTAAAGTATAAGAATTAATTTCTTCATATAATAAGAGAAGAAGAAAAAATATATTCTTGACAAGTAGAGTTCCATCCTTTAACTAATTTCTACCACAAACTCATCTTTCACTCTAAAAGATAATAGAACATAAAAATAATATTCTTTTTATCCTATTCGTATAGGTTTAAAAAAATGAATTTATAATTCATCTAGCAGAACCATTAAAAAATGACATTTTTCAATCTAGGACATCACGTGGGTCAGTGGTAGGTGATACACCCTTATCGCCCTTCGGTTGTGGGTTCAAGTCTTGCGGCCTTGCCGGACGCGACGGGTTACCGCCCGACCTCTGGGTTGTCCTTTTAGGGAAATCCAAAATAATCCAAACTAGAACTATCCAAAATACTTCAGTCCAAAATTTATAAGGAAGGTAAACACAATAAAGATCCTTTTTTCCATGTAATAACATGTGAACACCTTCATCATGTATTCTTTTAAAACACTGCAACATCCTGAATTACCATAAAACCTTATTGATTAAATTCATGATCCCTTATTCCTTATGGAATAATAGATATAATCCTTCAATCCAAAAATGTTTTAAACCCCAAAAATGATAGAATATAAAAATCATTAATCAGTTTCAAGGTAGTCAAGAATATCCAATATTATTTATCCAAATCAATCATGTATTTTTCCAAAATCACTACCTCGGTATCAGAACTATATTATGGATTATCATTCTCTCAACCATATATTTTCCAATAATTTATCCTGCTATTGAGTCAATTTTCTTTGTTCCACACAATCTCAAGTCCTTAATGAAATAGTACTGTAGTACAATCCTTATATACTCCATA
The DNA here is from genome assembly GCA_963277665.1 of Viscum album. Classification (NCBI taxonomy): domain Eukaryota; kingdom Viridiplantae; phylum Streptophyta; class Magnoliopsida; order Santalales; family Viscaceae; genus Viscum; species Viscum album. Next base: position 1,892,479,181 of record OY728135.1, read on the forward strand.
ATTATTATAACAAGTACATTGTTGATACAACACTCAATTGACATAATCAACATAAGAACTCTAATCATTCCTCTTTATCTATGGTAGTATCATAACTTGATTATTATCCAATAGCATCATTTGCGGCATAGTCTAATATCTGGGACATAGGTTCGCGTAGTGTCCAAACTCCTTGAAAATGAATCATTGTACATTTGAAACCATTTTCTTACCCTTTCAGTTACGTACTTTGTGCCATTTTCCTCCACGCTTATAACAAACTCCCATTCCTTTCAGAAAAGTTCCAGGGTGTTTCTTCCCACAGTTATCACATATGGGAAAATTATTCTTTTCCATCTTCAATTTATCCATGATTCTCCTATCCATCCTTTTCTTCTCTTTCTTCCCTTCAAAGCCATAGGACTCAGTAAACTCTTTACTTATCTTATCAACACATGATATTATTTCTTCCTATGATGATAATACATGGGAGACTATTTCTCTTATAAATTCTGGATTAAGAACATGAAAGATATGATCCTTCTTTCTCTTTGGATCATGTGCATTGCTGGAGTTCTCATTCCTTCTACTGGGCGCCATTTCTAAACAATGGAATACACTAGATTAGTTTATGAATAACAATACCTAATCCCAAACATGTAAAACACATAACATAAATTAAATAGTTTATGTATATAATCCATAATCATAAAAATGTCCCCTTTGAGGATGTATATACTCATAAACCCTTCATAATGGTTTGTAAAGAAAATGAGAATTATCCTAACAATATCCCCCGGGAGTGTCGTAACCAAGAGTGCAGCAAGGCCCGTTGTCGTGCACTAGTTCTCGTTCGAGTCTAGCTCAAAGCGGTGTTTTAGGGTTTTACCCCTAGGTACATCTATGCCAGAGCCGCCTCTACTTGCTCGTATCCAGACAGGGATGTATTGCTCGGAAAACTCACAAAATCTCTACAATACCAAAATTCTAGGAAGTTCTTCTATACTAATCCTCAAAGTCCATCTTAGGTCTATGTGCTCTAATTAGAGTTTATCTAAATCTAGCTTCCAAGGTTGGTACTAAACTTCCTCTAATACCAACTGTAACGCCCCGACCCCAGTTACCCAGAGTCGGTGAATTATTACATAACATTGGCATGATCACAAGAAAGATAAAATCTCGAAAGACCGATTGGTTTAGTATCCTTGGAAACACTAGATATATTCATAAAGTTTTACATTACATAATAAAGTGAAAAACTACTACAACAACATATTGTCCCCATAGTCCACACTATTATCCCCTCATAATATCTCTGCAGGTCATTCATAATTTACTTCTTCACATCCTGGTAAAAATAAAACATAGAAAAGGGGTGAGCTCAAATTCCCAGTAAGGATAACAATATATCAGAAACTTTTATAAATAATAATAAACATTTAAGGCAATGTATAACTAAAAAAATCCTTTTAAACTTGAACTTCAACATAGTATGGAAAAAATAAAATGAAATAACGCCATTTACTTATTCACATGGATATTATACTAATCGAATAATCACATGAAATATCAATTACCACTTTCATAATGATGGAATGCATAATTCCAGACTATCATAACCACATAGCCAAGGCCTCGTGCCAAGACTACAAATAATATTTTGTCAAGGCCTTGTGCCAAGACACTAGTTTGTCTCATGAGACCTACCGATGCATCGAGGATGTAGAGACCCGAAGCCTGACGTACATGGAAATTACCTTACTTTTGCGGAATACTTAGTACATAACAAAAACACACACACAAGGATCGTAATAGTTTAGTGTCTTTGGAAACTCGGAACGTAATCTTCTAATCGTGGTGAAAGATCTTCAATATCTCCCATAAAGATCTTCCCTTTTTTTACCTAAAACCTTTCTTTATATCCTGGGGAAAAGAAAAAATAAAAGGGTGAGCTCAAATGCTCAGTAAGGGTAAACAAAAGAGAAATCAATCACATCATATTCATAAGAACATAACTTTTGGAAATCTTAACCTGCAAAAGAGAGCATAATTTCATAACATGGGATAAATCATAGTAGTGAAATGTAATCACAATAATCATAACCTAAAACATGAAACTTTGTGGCATTCACACATAATCATAGATAATCATTTCTTGTTAGTCAAGACTCATTGCCAAGACTATCTTAGTGGACAAAGTCCCTTTCTGAATCGAGTAACCCTCGTTTCAGTCCTGTTTCACTGAACCGGTATAACCTACCATTCCAGCCCTGTCTATCTCATGAGATATAAAATCTTTACCCAATGCATTGGAGGGAGATATAGGTCCCACCCATCTCATAATGATACCATTCTTATGTGTGCCACAAAATCATAAATCATACATCATTTCATAACCCATGTAATACAAATGGGAATCTTAAACATCATGACATCATAAATCAATTCATATAAGATAAAGGAATTCATAAAAATAATTCCATCACAACATGATCAAATCAATGTAATAATAGGGATAAAAACAGAACCCTTTATTATCTTAGATGGAAAATAATTTTGATAAAACACTTGAACTCCATTCTTGAGGAAAATATCCTTTCTTCTTCAAAAAACATTTTTCCTTTCGTAACATGTCATACGAATTTAAAATAAAAGAAGTTGATTAAAAATAAACTTGAAAAAATGTAAAGGAAGCTTCTTGGAAATAATGTTTTAAAAATCCATTCATGCCGTATAAGTTAAAAAAACATTCTTCTCGTACTTTTGTTGGAAAAGTTAAAAAAGTACCTCGTACGAAAAATGACAAAAGATTCCTTTCATATCTTTTACTAAAAACACACCGAAGGGTAAAATAGGATTTAAACAATTTTAGGTGAATGAAAATAATATTACATATTGAGGAAACATGGATGTGGATGATAAAATACACCCCAGTAAATACCAAAGTATAAACAATCTCGGATAAAAATCAAATTGTGATATTTCCCTTACCTTAGGTCCGATTTGCTTCGTATGTGTCCGAACCGCCTGTATAATGATTTAAATAATTTCATTGACTTATTAAAGAATCATATTCATTGTTATGATATCATATATGGCTCACTTATGACTTTATATTACCCGTTCTTTTGTAAATTCCATGTTAAAGAAGCGTTTTGGGTAAAATCGTTTCATTTATCGTAGGTGTTTTGACTTGTTGTTCTTGACATTATTATTACTTATATCATGATTTACTTACTTCCAGAATATAAAATATGATTTATATATCATATATATTCAGTATATATATATATATAATAGATAGATAAATGAAATGAAAAACACCGTTCATGGAGACGGTAGTCCGTACGTACGCATGAACGCTGTTTTCCTTTCCTTATTGTCTTGAATGGAAGTAAGTAGATGACATACATATACATACATACATAAATCCAGTATCTTTATAATTTCATATATTTAATTATTATTTCTTATATATACTTTTTAATCATTCTTAAATGCTTAACCTGGAGAATGAATCTCATCGCGTCGTGGAGACGGTATTCCGTACGTACGCACGAGCGATGATATCGTTCTCATGTTCATGGAATTGTGTTGAAGTGTATGTATACTATTTCAGTATCAATATCACTTTATAATAATCATATATAGTTACTAATTACACCTTTATACCCATCCAATTAAGGTGGTGGCGGAAAATAGATTACACCACGGCGTGGAGACGGTATTCTGTACGTACGCACGTGCGGTGATTTCCTTTCTCCGTAGGATGGATAGAAGGTTAATTAGAGTTGTTTCATATTTATAATAACATATCAGTATATAATAAATACTGATGTTATTAATTTATCATGAAACAACTAAAGAAGAAGAAGTTGAAGAAGAAAGAAATTGAAAAGATCGGTAATGGATATTACCTCTTCTTTGGAACGCCTCTTTGAATCCTCCACTTAGGGAACTAAGATTGGTCTTTGAAGAAGACCAGGACCTCTAGGATTATTCTATGGAAGTGGAGAGGAGAAAATGTCAGGGGTTGGCTGAGCTTGAGTGCTCAAATTGGTGTGAGGAGGAGGGGGAGGAGGTGCCCTTTTATAAGGGAGGAGAGGGGCACCTTAGGAATATCTCAAAATATTATTTTATATTAAAGTCAAAATCGGTTTATAATGGTTCCAAAGGGTCTTATTTCTAAGCTAAAGTGGGGATGGGTCGAAATCCTATCAACCAATAGGATTTAGACAAGTTTAGGGTATTATTTTAACTTTATCAATTAGATTTTACTCTAAGTTAAATAATTTAACTTTTACCGTGTCTTTTTTTTCTTTCACTATATGGTTAATACACTTACTATAACATGCCAAACGAACCCCAAATTGTTTATTATTAATATATATATCCTTATCTAAGTCATTAGGACGAACCTTAGATTTTAAGAATAAAATAACAATTAATAATATAATATTTTCTTTAAAAACTATTTTTTGTCAATTTTGACACTATTTGATATCTGATTTTTGTGAAAATCATAACAGAATTATATGTTCGATCCAAGTTTATTTAATTAACACTAATATATCATAGTAACCTAGAAAATTAGTGGAATTCATAAAAAGTCTCAAATTACATTTAATTTGGTGTTTATAACATCAATTATGTCAATATTTCATTAATAAGATAATTTCTTCATCATCTTTGTGTCATAAATAAATTAAATTATTTGATGTCTAAAAATTACAAATAAAATACCATCATGTGGGAAATCTTTTTATATTTCTAATGAATATTTACAATAGAATTTATCTTATGTACAACCCTATATTAAAAATGTTTTAGTAAATATACTTTAATTTTAACTCTTTTAACTCTTCTTTGAATTAAATAATAATAAATGTCCTAATCTAATCCAAGTGGCCCTAAATGATAATATTTTACACTTAAGGTTGTTTTTGGTCTATATACACTTGTCCAATAGAATTAGAACATGTGTTAGGGTAATATTTATATCATTCTTACCCTTAATTACCCTATTTACTTTTAACCGTGGTAAATAAAAGTAAAAAGTTACTATTCACCAAAAATTATTTTCATCTCATTGAACCACATTTTACTTACTGACATCAACCGTGTCTCTCGGATTTTTGAAATTCCACTCACAGAAGCGGTAAAATTATGTTTTATAAAAAAATTCAGTTTTTTTAACTACCACTTAGTAGTTTCACTATTCATCAAAAATTGATGTTTTTCAGAACAATGCCAAAATTTCATCCTAAGCTATATTTTATATTCTGAATTCAAAAATAAAGTCTATTTTACCAAATTCATAACATAGAGGTTTCATTAATTATTTTTATAATTAAATCCCGCTGTTAAAACAAATAGCGTGTTTTTAAGAAACAATATCTATCAAAAGATTGACACTTGATTATGTGTGGTTTAAATGTGAAATTACAACCAATGACCAACATTGTATTAAATTGTAAAAATATATTCTAAATATACTTTAAAACCACTCAAATTAATAATTTATCACTATTAATTATTTCAATTAAAAAAGTTGTTTTTAATTATAATTTAGTAATTTTCACTATTCATCAGAATATGAAAGTTATCCGAAAAGTACCAAAATTTCACCTTAGGCTAAATTCGATACTCTGAATCCAAAAATGAAGTCCATTTTGAGAGCTAAATTTTTGAAAATTTAAAAAGTGGTTATTACTATTCATAACGACTAGTTTTAATAATATTTTAATAGCATATCGTTGTTTCGTGAAACTCAGTATTGCGTACTACACACGCTATCGAGGATGGTTGTGATTGCGTGTAATGCAAGGCAAGTTAATGATGTGTGTTGTGCAAGCTCCTTTTGGTGTAGCGTACAACACAAGACATTAATAAAATTAAAAAGAATATTTTTCATAAAATCTCGGGCTGTTACATTCTACCCCCCTTAAAATGAATTTCTCCCTCGAAATTCGTCGGGGTTATAAATGGTTTACTATTCTAAAGTTTATTTAATAGAAACCCACATCGTAAAAAGGAATATCAAAACCAATCTTTAAAAAAAGTATGAAACGTAACGGTTACCCAAATAAACTAATCACTGGGTTTCCACATAGGTGAAAATATGGATATGGAAGAAAAATCTAACCATCATGTTCTGATGGGGAGTGGTAGAGAACATGGCTATGGAAAAGACAGCAATCACAAAGCCATAAATTTGTGACGATCTAAGGTACCATCTGATTCATCAGATATAAGATCACTATGACAACATTTTTGGTTTTCAAGATCGTTTCCCTAAAGTTGAAGAATTTGAATTAGAATAAATACTTACTTTATTTTGGTACAATATCACTGTTGTTCATGCCTTGAACAATTTCCACTTCATCTCTTAAATAAATGAAGTTGAATTTGTTATTCGTGAAGTGTTAGCAGATCATGTGATAGAATGATGGGTCATTCCATCTATCTCAAACAAAATGTTAGCAAAAGTTATTAATCATATATGGTTCCTAAAATGGACTTATACTTCATATATCATACTGCTTAATATAAAAAAAACTAGTTTCTACTAAACAGGGACTTCCTGTAGGCCTGTGGTAGGCGATAAAGGCCAGTCGCACTTCGGTTGTGGGTTTGATTCCCACAGCCTTGTCCGACGCGATGGGTTGTCACTCGTTCTGCAGGTTTTCCTTTTTCTAAAACTATATTACTATAACATCCCATCAATAATATCGAAAAAAAACTTCTATCCTTAAACAATACTAACTTATGTCCAACATAATCCATTCCAATCTTTAGGCTTATCCATAATACTGCAGTCCACTCTCATAACATAGTGAAAACGATTACCAGATATTTAATACCATAGTTGATCCCCATATATCATAAGATATGTTTTGTTGGTCACATTCCAAACATTCAAAGGCCTTAATCATGTATTCTCTTGAATACCCATCGAACCTTAGTGAAAACATGAATGCAGTTAAAATTTTAACACTTTCCACATACCAAAATCCTCAGAATTTTATATACTCAAACCATGATATCACTTAGTCCTTATATCAATCATGAGCTCATGAATACTGTCAAATATTTAATTTTCTCATTTTCCCTTCATTATGCGCATATCATTCTTTTTCCAAAAATATCTCAATCACTTTCCATGGTTACTGGTACCATAAAATTATTGAAAACCATAATATACCAATACATAAATATTCCAATACTTTATGATACAACATTATTTTGGAATCCCATTACATACACACTTAATTATTCCACCACATCGTTATCATATTCAACATCGCCAATAGTGATCGCATGTGACTTCCCTTTGTCCTTTTCCTTAAGTGATTGCTCATGTTGATCATCACTAACCCTTGGATTAGGGCATTTATTGGCATAATGTCCCATTTCCTTGCACTTGAAGCATTGGAGTGTTGGTGGTGCATTCTCTGCAGTGTTTGCTTTGTTCACATCATTAGAAACCCTTTTTCCATTACTTCGACACTCAGCTACTCGATGAACTTATTTTCCACACTTAAAACATTTTCTAGTCCCTTTAAGACAATCTCCACCATGCTTCTTTCCACACTTTGAGCATAAGGAAACATTCATTTTCTTTTCACCATTATTCTGAGATTTCTCCTTGAACTCCATCTTTCGTTTCTTTTCAAAACCATAAGATGGATATGTAACACCAACTTCCATTTCTACCTTGATAGCACAACGCACAATTTCTTCATAGCTACTGAAGTCTCTTATAGCTAATGCCCTTCGAAGACTTGGTTTTAAGCCACTGAAAAATCGATCAACTTTACTTTCAGGTTGGATGATAATGCCAGATGCATACCTTGCAAGTCTTGTAAAATTTGCTTCATATATACCAACAGATTCATCATCCTTTTTCTTTAGTTCAAGAAACTCCTTCTCCATCTTTGTTCGAAGAATACGAGGGAAGTACTTACTGAAAAACAAGTTTTTGAACTCGTCCCATTCCATGGACTCAATTTCATCTCTTTGCCTCGTATTCTTGATAAGATTCCACCATTGATCAGCTTCACCTTCCATACGATATACTACTAAGATGACTTTATCATGCTCAGAACATTGAATAACTGAAAATATCTTTTCAGTGGTACTGATCCATTGTTCAGCAACAAATGGATCAGAAGACCAACTGAAAGAAGGTGGACTTTGCCTCATGAAGGACTCAATAGAATATTGTTCCCTTCTCTAATCATTTGGAAGTCCAGAATGATTCATAGCTTGTGTAAGTATAGCAATAAGATTTTGCACTCCATCTCCCATAACATTTGTTTGTTCAGGAGGGCAATCATTGCATTGTCCATTGCATTGATCAACATGGTTCTTTCGGGTTCCAGCCATCGTTTAAAACCCAAAAAGAATAGTGTGAGAGGCAAAAATCATGCTAGGGAAAACAACATAATAAAGGGGGAGTACCTTCAATATCTAACATCTTAGGTTTAATTCTATGATCGTTAGCATAATTCTAGTACTATAACCTATACGTATACTTAACCTTAGGGATATCCCTAGACATACCTTAGAAATATCTCTAGGGATCTCACTAAAGTTCTCGCATCCTAGTTTCCAAAGGTTGACTAAACCTTTCCTCTGATACCAACTGTAGAGACCCGAATCCTGACGTACATGGAAATTACATTACTTTTGTGGAATACTTAGTACATAACAAAAACACACACACAAGGATCGTAATAGTTTAGTGTCTTTGGAAACTCGGAACGTAATCTTCTAATCGTGGTGAAAGATCTTCAATATCTCTCATAAATATCTTCCCTTTTTTTTACCTAAAACCTTTCTTTATATCCGAGGGAAAAGAAAAAATAAAATGGTGAGCTCAAATGCTCAGTAAGGGTAAACAAAAGAGAAATCAATCACATCATATTCATAAGAACATAACTTTTGGAAATCTTAACCTGCAAAAGAGATCATAATTTCATAACATGGGATAAATCATAGTAGTGAAATGTAATCACAATAATCATAACCTAAAACATGAAACTTTTTGGCATTCACACATAATCATAGAGAATCATTTCTTGTTAGTCAAGACTCATTGCCAGGACTATCTTAGTGGACAAAGTCCCTTTCTGAATCGAGTAACCCTCGTTTCAGTCCTGTTTCACTGAACCGGTATAACCTACCGTTCCAGCCCTGTCTATCTCATGAGATATAAAATCTTTACCCAATGCATTGGAGGGAGATATAGCTCCCACCCACCTCATAATGATACCATTCTTATGTGTGCCACAAAATCATAAATCATACATCATTTCATAACCCATGTAATACAAATGGGAATCTTAAACATCACGACATCATAAATCAATTCATATAGGATAAAGGAATTCATAAAAATAATTCCATCACAACATGATCAAATCAATGTAATAATAGGGATAAAAACATAACCCTTTATTATCTTAGATGGAAAATAATTTTGATAAAACACTTGAACTCCATTCTTGAGGAAAATATCCTTTCTTCTTCAAAAAACATTTTTCCATTCATAACATGTCATACGACTTTAAAATAAAAGAAGTTGATTAAAAATAAACTTGAAAAAATGTAAAGGAAGCTTCTTGGAAATAATGTTTTAAAAATCCATTCATGCCGTATAAGTTAAAAAAAACATTCTTCTCGTACTTTTGTCGGAAAAGTTAATAAAGTACCTCGTACGAAAAACGACAAAAGATTCATTTCATATCTTTTACTAAAAACACACCGAAGGGTAAAATAGGATTTAAACAATTGTAGGTGAATGAAAATAATATTACATATTGAGGAAACATGGATGTTGATGATAAAATACACCCCAGTAAATACCAAAGTATAAACAATCTCGGATAAAAATGAGATTGTCATATTTCCCTTACCTTAGGTCCGATTTGCTTCGTATGTGTCCGAACCTCCTGTATAATGATTTAAATAATGTCATTGACTTATTACAGAATCATATTCATTGTTATGATATCATATATGGTTCACTTATGACTTTATATTACATGTTCTTTTGTAAATTCCATGTTAAAGAAGCGTTTTGGGTAAAATCGTTTCATTTATCGTAGGTGTTTTGACTTGTTGTTCTTGACATTATTATTACTTATATCTTGATTTACTTACTTCCAGAATATAAAATATGATTTATATATCATATATATTCAGTATATATATATATAATAGATAGATAAATGAAATGAAAAACACCGTTCATGGAGACGGTAGTCCGTACGTACGGATGAACGCTGTTTTCCTTTCCTTATTGTCTTGAATGGAAGTAAGTAGATGACATACATATACATACATACATAAATCCAGTAGCTTTATAATGTCATATATTTCATTATTATTTCTTATATATACTTTTTAATCATTCTTAAATGTTTAACATGGAGAATGAATCTCATCGCGTCGTGGAGACGGTATTCCGTACGTACGCACGAGCGATGATATCGTTCCCATGGTCGTGGAATTGTGTTGAAGTGTATGTATACTATTTCAGTATCAATATCACTTTATAATAATCATATATAGTTACTCATTACACCTTTATACCCATCCAATTAAGGTGGTGGCGGAAAATAGATTACACCACGGCGTGGAGACGGTATTCCGTACGTACGCACGCGCGGTGATTTCCTTTCTCCGTAGGATGGATAGAAGGTTAATTAGAGTTCTTTCATATTTATAATAACATATCATTATATAAGAAATACTGATGTTATTAATTTATCATGAAACAACTAAAGAAGAAGAAGTTGAAGAAGAAAGAAATTGAAAAGATCGGTAATGGATATTACCTCTTCTTTGGAACGCCTCTTTGAATCCTCCACTTAGGGAACTAAGATTGGTCTTTGAAGAAGACCAGGACCTATAGGATTATTCTAGGGAAGTGGAGAGGAGAAAATGGCAGGGGTTGGCCGAGCTTGAGTGCTCGAATTGGTGTGAGGAGGAGGGGGAGGAGGTGCCCTTTTATAAGGGAGGAGAGGGGCACCTTAGGAATATCTCAAAATATTATTTTATATTAAAGTCAAAATCGGTTTATAATGGTTCCAAAGGGTCTTATTTCGAAGCTAAAGTGGGGATGGGTCGAAATCCTATCAACCAATAGGATTTAGACAAGTTTAGGGTATTATGTTAACCTTATCAATTAGATTTAACTCTAAGTTAAATAATTTAACTTTTACCGTGTCTTTTTGTTTTCTTTCACTATATGGTTAATACACTTACTATAATATGCCAAACGAACCCCAAATTGTTTATTATTAATATATATATCCTTATCTAAGTCATTAGGACTAACTTTAGATTTTTAAGAATAAAATAACAATTAATAATATAATATTTTCTTTAAAAACTATTTTGTGTCAATTTTGACACTATTTGATATATGATTTTTTTGAAAATCATAACAGAATTATATGTTCAAACCAAGTTTATAAAATCAACACTAATATATCATAGTAACCTATAAAATTAGTGGAATTCATAAAAAGTCTCAAATTACATTTATTTTGGTGTTTATAACATCAATTATGTCAATATTTCATTAATAAGATAATTTCTGCATCATCTTTGTGTCATAAATAAATTAAATTATTTGATGTCTAAAAATTACAAATAAAATACCATCATGTGGGAAATCTTTTTATCTTTCTAATGAATATTTAAAATCTAATATATCTTATGTACAACCCTATATTAAAAATTCTTTAGTAAATATACTTTGATTTTAACTCATTTAACTCTTCTTTGAATTAAATAACAATAAATGTCCTAATCTAATCCAAGTGGGCCTAAATGATAATATTTTACACTTAATGTTGTTTTTGGTCGAGATACACTTGTCCAATAGAATTAGGACATGTGTTAGGGTAATATTTATATCATTCTTACACTTAATTACCCTATTTACTTTTAACCGTGGTAAATAAAAGTAAAAAGTTACTATTCACCAAAAATTATTTTCATCTCATTGAACCACATTTTACTTAATGACATCAACCCTGTCTCTCGGATTTTTGAAATTCCACTCACAGAAGTGGTAAAATTAAGTTTTATAAAAAAATTCAGTTTTTTTAACTACCACTTAGTAGTTTCACTATTCATCAAAAATCGATGTTTTTCAGAACAATGCCAAAATTTCATCCTAAGATATATTTTATATTCTGAATTCAAAAATAAATTCTATTTTACAAAATTCATAACATAGAAGTTTCATTAATTATTTTTATAATTAAATCCCGCTGTTAAAACAAATAGCGTGTTTTTAAGAAACAATATCTATCAAAAGATTGACACTTGATTATGTCTGGTTTAAATGTGAAATTACAACCAATGACCAACATTGTATTAAATTGTAAAAATATATTCTAAATATACTTTAAAACCACTCAAATTAATAATTTATCACTATTAATTATTTCGATTAAAAAAGTTGTTTTTAATTATAATTTAGTAATTTTCACTATTCATCAGAATATGAAAGTTATCCGAAAAGTACCAAAATTTCACCTTAGGCTAAATTCGATACTCTGAATCCAAAAATGAAGTCTATTTTGAGAGCTAAATTTTCTAAAATTTAAAAAGTGGTTATTACTATTCATAACGGCTAGTTTTAATAATATTTTAATAGCATATCGTTGTTTCGTGAAACTCAGTATTGCGTACTACACACGCTATCGAGGAAGGTTGCGATTGCGTGTAATGCAAGGCAAGTCAATGATGCGTGTTGTGAAAGCTCCTTTTGGTGTAGCGTACAACACAAGACATTAATAAAATTAAAAAGAATATTTTTCATAAAATCTCGGGCTGTTACAGAGGAGCTATAGCGGGCTCCACCCGTCACTTACTAATTCCAATGCATTCCCATATGAAAAGCTTTAAATGTAACATAAACATTCGTACTAAAACTAGCATACGAAATGTCAATACATTCTCCATAAACCATGAATGGTATAAAAATAACACATCCATAGTAAAACATATCACAAAACCTTCAATACAATACAAAAGTTTGTATCATAATAAATCAACTTCAAATAAGCTAAAAATCCATCAAATGATGTTGACATAGATGAAAATAAAAACTATTTGAGAGAAATATCTCTTTTCTCGAAATCATTGAAAAGTCACACATTTATAAAGGAAGTAATTTAAAAGAGGTTTTTGAATCAAAGTGTCCCATACCACTTTGAAACTTTTGAAAAGAAATATCATTTCAAAACATTCATGTCCATATAAATAAATCCTTAAAATCTTTTTGAAAACATGTACATTAATTAAAAAGATTTAGAAAGATAAAGCTTTAAAACATTTAAAATTATGATCTTGATAAAGAGTACCTTTCACAAATTATTAAAATATTCATTTTAAAATCATTTAAAAGTCACATAATTAGAAAATAAAACATTTACTTTGAAAATATTCTTATAAGATTCTAAGGGAAGCTTTGACGATTTTATAACGGTGGTAAATAGCCTCACCCGTCGTATAAGTTAAAAAAATTCATTCTTACCTTAAATTTGTCGAAATGGTTAAAAGTGCCTTGTTTGGAAAACAACAGAAATATTCCTTTCAAAACATAAGGGTATAAATGACTTTAACCCATTTTCTAGTAAATAGTAAAAATGTTTTTAAATACATTTTTAAGGAACATGGATGTGGATGATAAAGAGATCCCAGTAGATAATTGCGTATAAACAACCTCGGATAATGAAGAGATTGTGAAATAAACCCTTACCTTGTACTTTTTCTTGGTTGAGGGTAGGTTAACCTCCTGTATTATGGTGAAATAATTGTTATTAAATTATACAATAATCATATATATTAATACGATATCATATATTGTCTTTTAACATTTCTTTGTTAATAATATCTTAGTATTATCGTCGTTTCAGGTGTTAACTTACTCATTTTATTTTATATGTTTTGTTACGTAATACATGTTTGTAATGGTTAGGTTGTATCTCTTTCATATCCATAATGATATCGAGTCCTTAAAAATTATTTTTAATTCATAAAATGATAATTATACTTGAATGGATATGATGGAGAATGAATCTCATCGCGTTCTTGGAGACGGTAGTCCGTACGTACGCACGAGAGAAAATATCATTCTTTTGATATTAAATAATATATAATTGGATGGTATATCATATATACAGAATAATTATCATGTTATATTTATTATTTACTTGAATTAAAAATCATTATTATACCCATTAAAATAATAATATATTGAATAACAATTACACCACGACGAGGAGACGGTAAGCCGTACGTACGCACGTATGGTGACATGTTATTCAAAGGGTGGATAGAATAATAAATATGGTTGTACCATAATTATAATAACATAACAGTATATATAAGATACTGGAGTTATTATTTTAGAATGGTAACAACAAAGAATGAATAAGTGGAAGAAGAAAAGAACTTGAAAAAGGGTGGTTAAATCCTTACCTCTTCTTCGGGTTCTTCCTTTTGATTTGATCAAAAGGGATCCTTAGGTTGGCTTTCTGATCACACTAAGACCTCTAGTTTGTATTGAGGGAAGTTGGGAGAGTATTTGGGAAGATTTTTGCCGAACCAAAATGATTTTAAGGTGTTAAGTAATGAGAAGGGGGAGTTCCCTTTTATAAGAGGGGTGAGGGGCACCTTTGGAAAAGCAAAAAATATTAATTTATAATAAATTAATATTCGGTTTCTAATGGCTCCAAAGTTTATTATTCAAAGGTTAAGGTGGGTATAGGTCGAAAACCATTCAACCAATAGAATTTATACAGGTTTGGGTCACTATATTAACCTTATCTTTTAGTTTTAACTCTTAGTTAATTAGTTTGACATTTACCATGTAACTTTGTATTTTTATATTATATAGTTAATAAACTTACTATATACATCCAAGGGACCCCCAAGTGGTCCATTAAGGATATAAATATCATTATATATGTCTCTTGGCCGAACCTTAGATTTTTATGAATTTAATATCAATTAATAATATAATATTTATTTTAAAAACTCTTTTATGTCAATTTTGACACTATTCAATAGTTGATTTTTTTGAACCTTATAACAGAATTATTACATCAAAAAAAGTCAATTAAATCAATCCTAATATGTCATATTATCCTAAAAAATTAGTTTAATTCATTAAAAGTCTCAAATTATATTTATTTGGGTATTTATAATATCAATTATTTTAATTTCTCACTATTATGGTAATTACTGTATCATCATTGTGTCATAGATAAATTAACGTATTTAATGTCTAAAAATTATAAATAAAATATCATTAGGTAGGAAATATTTTTATATTTCTAATGAATATTTACAATCGAATTTATCTTATGTATAGCCCTATATTAAAAATGTTTTAGTAAATAAACTTTGATTTTAACTCTTTTAACTCTTCTTTGAATTAAATAATAATAAATGTCCTAATCTAATCCAAGTGGACCTAAATGATAATATTTTATTCCTAAGGTTGTTTTTGGACGAGATACACTTGTCCAATAAAATTATGACATGTTTTAGGGTAATATTAATATCATTTTTACCCTTATTACCCTATTTACTTTTAACCGTGGTAAATAAAAGTAAAAAATTACTATTCACCAAAAATTATTTTCATCTCATTGAACAAAATTTTACTTCTTGATATTAACCGTGTCTCTCGGATTTTCGAAATTCCATTCAAAGAAGCGGTAAAATTACGTTTTATGAAAAATTCAGTTTTTTAACTACCACATAGTAGTTTCACTATTCATCAAAAATTAAAGTTTTTCAGAACAATGCCAAAATTTCACCCTAAGCTATAATTGATATTACAAATTCAAAAATGATGTATATTTTAAAAAATTCCAAACATATAAGTTGCATTAATTAATTTTTTAATTAATTCTCGTTGTCACAACAAATAGCGTGTTTTTAAGAAATAAAATATACCAAACGATTGACAATTGTTTAGGTCCAATTTCAAAGTGAAATTAATTATAATGAACACCATTGGATAAAATGGTAAAAATATATTCTAATTGTACTTTAAAACCACTCAATAATATAATTTATCACTATAAATTATTTTGATTAAAAAAGTTGTTTTTAAGTAAAATTTAGTAATTTTCACTATTCATCAAAATATTAAAGTTATCTGAAAAGTACCAAAATTTTACCCTAGGCTAATTTTGATATTCCGAATCCAAAAATGAAGTCCATTTTGAGAGATAGAATATATAAAATTTCAAAAAATAGTTATTACTATTCATAACAGCTAGTTTGGTAAGTCATGGTGCGCTTTAACTCGGTGTTGCGTGTAGTGCAAGTTATTGAATTATTTTGAAGAAATAACACACTATGAAATCTTGGAGTGTTACAATATCTATTATTCGCGATCCATATTACAATGATGATAATTATGGATGGTAAAATTCTCTAATTATCATCTATCTAAAATATCATGTATTTAAATTTATATGAATATCATCACTCCTTACGTAATTCACGAGAAATAAGAATCATAGAATTGCGCAAAATAAGAAGTGTATGAAATCAACTCAATATAAATGCATACGATAATTTTTGGTCATGGTCCTGAAGAATTTAACGAAGTATCACAATGTCATACAACTTATAAAATGTGGAATACAATTGATTTTTTGTTTGAAGGAATTGATAACATCATAAAATTAAGGTATGATACTGTATAGAAAAATAAGGATTCCGAGGCGAAGACGGTGCAACCCTGGCAATTCTCTGGATCGAGCGGTGACAACGGCAACTACGCCGGAATTTCCCCCTTTGGGGGGAAGGTAGATTCGTCGATCAGTGAGAGACCATGTGTTTTCCGACCATTCTTAAACCATTATTCCTCCATCCTTTCCCGAAAGTCTCTTTGAGTCCCAAAGCTTCCAATCTGATCGATGGGTGCCCTAATCTTCAACTTTCAACTTAGGAGTTTTTAGAATCTTCAGCGCTTCTGAATCTTACTTTGATTGCACGGTTTAGAAATATACAACCTTCTGTTGATGCATTCAACATGTTCATCTTTGGTTCGTGGGACCTCCAGGAAAGAGCGATTGTCGTCTTTCTTGACAGGAATCACATGATGATTCAGTTTGAATTTGAAGAAGATCTCATTACAGCTTGGTCGAGGGCTCCACACAACTTCAACGGATGTCGTTTCCTTCTCTTTCACTGGTCCTTTGATTTTTACATGAAGTGCGACTAGCTATCGGCGACGGTCTCAGTACGCCTCCCTAATACGTCGCTTCCCTTCCAGAACCCTTCTATTATTGGAATGATTGATAATCTCATAGGAAGGTATTTGTGCTTTTATTGTCGAACTGATGTTCTGTTCCATTTGTTTAATCCCCGGATTTGTGTTTAAATGGATGCCTCTCGGCAGCCTTCTGACTATGTGTGGATTACAGTTGGGGAAGAGTACAGATGCATAAAATAGGTGATTTACGAGAATTGGATGGATTTTTTTTCTTCTTGTCACCGTTTGGGTCATGGAGTGGAGTTTTTCCGTAGGAGTTCACCCTTGAAGGCTCGTCTACATGATCTCAGCCGAATGGAGGGAGAAACAAGGGGAAGGGTATCCGAGTTTGGTATGAGTGTTGGGCATGATCAGAAGGAGCCTAGACCTGATAGCCGAGGTGAGGGCTCTCATCTTTCAAGTGTGGCCCGTCAGCCGGTTGATGTTAGCAAGGTGACATTTGAGGAGGTTTTTGCTATTTTCCCTGAGGAGAGGGAATCAGAAGGGTAATGAAAGGAGGCTCAGACTCCAGTGGTGGATGGAAAATTGGTTGAGGTAGGTATGGTGTTGGCGGAGGACCATCAGGCTGCTGAGGCTTATAAAGATAGGCTGATTGCTGGAGTGGGGTCTGTTTTGGTGCAGGCAGTGGGGGAGGCGGGTAACAAGCCCTCTTTGAAGGATTCCGGTATAGGGGAGGCTAGAGGCTTTAATCCATCGGCTATACCTTTTGTTACTGTATCCAACAGGTTTGAATGCCTTGGTAGTGATACATTTGAACCTGTTTTAAGTATTGTTTTCGTAGATGGGGATAATGGTGTGGGGGCACCTATAAAGAAGATTTGTGCTGGGAATCTGGGACAGAAGGAGTTCATTCAGGATATGGATAATTATATCGAAGGGGCTAGGCCTCTTTTCCCAATTGAAAGTAAGGCTTCAGCCAAAGAAAGGAGGGGTAAAAACAAGTGCAACGATAATAAAGGGAAGGATTCCTTGTACAAGGCTTTGGAAGAAGCTCCGACTGAAGATATGTGTCTCCCTATATTGGAGATCAGCACCCCGGATCAGAGGTCGGGTAATAACACTGAATGCCCAGTTTTTGTTGGGAGGGAACATTGTAGTAAAGGAAAGGAGAATTCAGGGGGAGTGAAAGAATTTGTGAGTGGCCCTGTCGGCCTTTCGTTCAGTGATATTGTTAAGAGTGGGAATCAGAGAATAGATGTAGGTGAAGGACCTTTGTCTACACCATCAAGAAGAAGATTGAGGAAGGATTACTCTCACCTTTCGCCACCGATGCGGACTAGATCCGCCTCTAAGCGGAGTGGTGAGGTGGTTCTTGCCTTGAAAAAAGGTATAGTGGTCAAATATGCTTCATCTGAGCTTCCAGCTCTATAGAAGCATAGAATCCAGGTTCAAAGTGAAAATTTTTGGAGGCACCCAGAGTGGGAATCGGCTATGGGAGAAGAATAATCCTCCATGGGTTTTGGAGATGATTATGGCTATTATGATGTGTAATTTTGTGATATTCTATGTCGTTTTAGGTTCTTCCTTCTTGTTTGCAGTTATGGTTGTATATTGGGGTACCGGTCCCCTATAAACTGGCTTTTTAAATGAAAAAAAAACGATTTGTGCGCGCTACTATAAAACTAAAGTTTTAAACATTGAGAATGTACGCAGAAGAATGAATCACCCAAATGAAATGAAGATAGACTTAAATAATAAACATTTTTGCTGCATTGGGGGATCCAATTACACAATTTGATCAAGAACTAAAAAAATTAGAGTAATTCCCTCAAAATATAATGGAATATCTGTAGAAATTCAACAATCATCTCTAATAAAAAAATTTAACAATGAATGAACTGATTGAAACCATGATTATGTATAAAGAACAAATGAATATTGATGATATAGATTATATGATAGTGAAAAGGTAAAATACTGAATTTAACATTAAATATTAGAATCTTGAAAGGAAATAAAGATAATATATAAAAATCGCTAAAGATTCAGACTTCTTATATTTGGATATGGAATTTTCCTAGATAGATAAGTATTTTAGAACTCTATAAAAACAATAGATTATTCAAAAAATACATCATAATAGATGATAAAGTAACCAAATAAGAATGAACCCATGAATGAAAATTGATGTTTCATTTTAAAATATATTTCCCATTGTAAAAATAATAGGGAATAAATTTGGGAAAGAAAAACCAAAAGAAAACTGATTATGTGCAAAAAGGGGAAATAGTTATGAAACCTACATTGAGTTTTTCTAAATACTCCATCATCTCTTCCTAATCTGATTTTGAAAAGAGACAAAAAATATCAACAAAATATTTTCTTTATGTCTAAGTATGAAAGTGAGTTAAAAACATATTACTCTTCTTCTTTTGATTCTGATAGTTTCTTAAAAAGATAAGATGCTTCCTACAGCTCGATGCTTAATGAATATTATGATTCTCTCGTAAAAATCATAATTAATTAAAAAATATGCACAATGTTTCTTAAAATTAAATAAATTCAATTCTAAAATAACATCTAGAATTGATAGAAAAATTTTATAAATCTACATCAAACTATAAAATTCATGAATCTAAAATAAATAAACTATAGGATGAATTAGTATCTTTAAAAGGTGTTGTAAGTATTTTATCCAAAGGAAAAAAATATCTAAGTGAGATTCTTGGAAATTTTTTATTAAAAGGTAAAAATATGGAATACTAATAAAGGGATAAAAATAAATGTTATACAAAATTTATTTGGTGCCCATTTCTAAAAATTATACCTTCTTATACTATATAATAAAGGAAGACAATTCTAATAACTTTTACATAATAAATCCTTAGATAAATGGAATAAAATAGTCTTTCATTTCTAAAAATAT
Organism: Viscum album; assembly: GCA_963277665.1. Lineage (NCBI taxonomy): Eukaryota > Viridiplantae > Streptophyta > Magnoliopsida > Santalales > Viscaceae > Viscum > Viscum album. The sequence goes on from OY728135.1 coordinate 1,892,499,352, forward strand.
CTTTTAATATGGTAATATAAATTTTGGTATAATAAGGAAAATGTAGATTCCAAGGTGTTTACTGCCATAGTTGGAAGCAAAACAATATAGGTACCAAAATTACCATGTGGTTATAAACTTCTGTAGGTAAAATTCCATAGGAAAAAAATGAAATATGCAATATGAAAAGTTACTACTCAAGGAATATGAGTGGAGACTCTTCCAATTTCCAAAAACTGGAAAAAATAGAAGGAGGTATAGTGACCATTGGAGAAAATTCAAAAGGAAAGAATGTTGGAGTTGGATCGGTTAGATTTCCAATATCAACCTCAAACAATAATTTATTGTATGTACAAGGGTTGAAGAACAACCTCAAATGTATTTCTTGACATTGATATGATGGTTTTTATGTTTATTTCTCTAAAAAATTCATATTCGATTTTCAAAGATAAACTACTTAAATTTAGAGTACCCAAAACTAAAAACATTTATACTTTGGACCATAATTCCTTGTTTAAAAAAGTGAATTGTTTAACTAATCAGAAAAATTAGTCATGGATATTGTATAAGATACTTTGACACTATAATATATTTTATTTTCATAAATTCTCTAAGAAATAATTATGTTTTGATTTTTATAGTCCTAAATTTGATAATTATTAATTTTTTGATTCATGCCAAATCTTCAAAAAATTTAAATCTTCCTTCAAATAAATTATCACAGCTTCTACATTTAAACCCCTAAAAATTATCCATATAGATTTTTTAGAAAATTAAGGGCATTAAGTTTGGATTTAAAAGTATATGTTTATTTTATAGTTGACTGTTTCTCCATATTTACTTGGCTTTATTATCTAAAATTAATTAAGGATATATTCATAGTGTTTGGAAGCTTTGTAAAAAAAATTCCAAACAAAAAAAATATTTTAAAATAATTTCATTAGGTACTGATCATAGTGGAGAATTTGATAAAAAATTATTTAATTAATTTTTATCAAATATTAGTATTAAACACTCCTTCTCTTCCCCAAGAAAACCTCAACAGAATGAGATTGATGAAATAAGAGTCAAAACTTTTAATGAAATGACAAGGATTATATTGAATGAATAGAGTATTCATTCCTATTTCTAGGATGAAGTTATAAAAATAGATTACTATTTTATGAATATTGTTTTAGTAAGACCAATTATTAAAAATACACCCTATGAATGCTAGAATAATATAAAACATAATGTAAATAACATTAATCAATTTGGATTAAAGGTATAGATCTTGAATACTAAGTAGAACCTTAGTAAAATTTATTCAAAGGCTGATGGAGGTATATTTCTAGGATATTATTATATTTATAAATTCTATATATTATATAATAAAAATTCTAGGATTTTTGAAGAATCAGTTCATGTGAAGTTAAATGAAAATGACTCTTTAAGAAAAATATAGGATGTAACAGATGATATTATAGAATTTTTTTCTATTATAATGATTGAAACAATTGATAATTATTATAAAAATAAAATAAATGAAGTTTAGTCTAGTCCAAAATAACATGGAATAGAAGCAACATAAATTGTCTTATATTGATAGTATATATCCTTAAAATATCAATTGTTAAAAACTATAATAGGAAATATAGATACATTAGTATGAATTAGAAGAAATATAGGCAACTTAGCTGAATTTTAAACATTTTTATCATAATTAGATACTATTTCAATTGAAGAAGCATTAAATGATTAAAATTGGTTAATAGATATACAAGAATATCATAATCAATTTAGTAGAAATAAAAGTTTTTGGATTATTAGATAGACCAAAAAATTATCCAATATTAGAAACCAAAGGTATATTTAGAAATAAATAGGATCGATTACTGTATCATTACCAAAAAAAATATAGACTAGTAGAAAAAGGATACAACCAAGAATAGGGGAAATATTATAATGAAACCATTTAACATATAGATATATTAGAGGAAATTATAATACTTATATGTTATGTATCTCATATAAATTTTAAATTATATTATATTGATAAAAAATCTTCCTTTCTAAATGGATATTTAGCAATGGAATATTATAATAAACAACCACTAGGTTTTGAAAACCCTAATCTACCAAATTCTGTTATTAATCATACGAAATCTCTTTATAGAATTAAACAAGAACCTAGAGCATGGTATGTTATACTCAACTCATTTTTATTAGAAAATGAACATTCCGTGGGATTGAAATACCCTACAATTTTTAAGAAAACTATTTATCTAATATATAATTTGTTTAAATTTATGATTATTATGTTATTTTTAGATCAAAAATTCAAAACATTTTTAATGATTTTACAAATCTTATTCCAAAAAAAATGTAAATGAGTATGATGGTAGAATTGAATTTCTTCTTAGGATTTCAAATTTATCATAAAGATTATAGAAATGTTTTAAATCAAGGTAAATATATTATAGATTTATTGAAAAAGTTTTGACTATAAAAAAATAGGTCATATAAAACACAAATGTGTTCTAATGATAAATTTGATTTGGATAAAGCTAGAAAACTAGTTGAAAAAATGTTATATAGAGGTATGATTGGATATTTACTATATATTTCTGCTATTATGACATACATTATTTTTCTATATTTTTATGCTCTAGATTTCGATTAACCCCAATATAATAAAATTTTATTACTAATAGATAATTTTTAAATATTTAAGAGGTACTATTTTTCAATCTCCACTTTACCAAAAACTTCTTATATTAATTTACTTTCATATTTAGATGTTGACTTTGGAGGATATAGATTAGATAGAAAAGTAAAATTAAGAAAATATCACTTTTTAATGAAATATTTATTTAATATTAGAGTATGAAAAAACATTCAGTTGTTCTATCGATAACCGAGGCAGAATATATACCTAATGGTAGTTTTTTTGCACAAGTTCTTTTGATCAAACACGCCGTATTATATTTTGGACTTAATTTTAATAATATACCTATTTTCTATTATAATACACGTAAAATTAATATTTCTAAAAAAACAATATATCTTTCAAGAACCAAGAATATTGATATAAGGAATCATTTTCTAGGAGATCAATTTCTTAAAAAGAATATATCCTTATAATTTTTAAATACTGAATATTAACTTGAAGATATTTTTACTAAACCAATCCCCACAGCTAGTTCTGATTAATTAAGGGGTATTTAATAATATTAAATTTATAATAAATGGATTTTTTTTTGTATTTTATTTTTAATTTTTTTTATTCCTTTATTATTAATTTATTTTTGGATAGAATAAAAATAAAGGATTTATTTCGATTTTTGAAAATTAATATATTTTTAAAATAATTAATTAATGATTACACTTTGTAATCGGCTTGAGATACTAGACTGTGTCACCCAAACCATTAGAAAAACTGTTCCACTCTATGTTCTCTTATTTACCCTATGATTTCAAACCATTTCACCTTCCAGATCTCATATCCTATTTTGAAACCCTTGAATCTGTATCCTTAAATCATCATATTCTTAGAAATGTCAATGATAGAAGTAGGTGACTAGAGAGGAAGGTAGAAGCACATATACTAAAAAATGAATTTTTATGGAAAGTTAATATATTTTTGAATGGAAAAATCAAAAAATTATTCTTCCAATGAATGATTTAGCATTTTATGGACTAGATAATTTTTTTGTTAGAGGAAAAACTCTTTTTATATTTGATATAGAAGTAAACTAGTGCTTCAAAAATTCTCCGTACATTTTTTGTGACTCATAGTATGTCATTGTATCAATTATATATCATGCGTATTTATCAATATATTTTGTGGAAATAGAAAAAGTTTTAATAGTTCCCCATGAATGGGTTTTTCATTTTCATCTTGAATCAATAGAAAATCAAAATCATAAATAATTGGATATTATTTCTTTTTTTACTTCGAATCCAGCTAGATAATATTTTTATTGTTAAATATATTAACATGTACTGAAAGGTACAATTCATGTTAATGAAATTATTTATAATTCCATGAACTGCTGAACATGAGAAGATTATTTATCCAGACTTGTATATAATGTTTTGGATGATGAGTGATATCATGATCAATTTACCATGGTTCATTATATAGTAAAAGCACCACTACTTCATAGAGGATGAAAAAATGTATTTTTATCATTGTGGAAGGTTGATATTAATACTTCTACATCAAAAGGGTATAATTAGATGTTTTATGATACATTCAAAATATAATCACAAAAAATTCTCAACATAGGAACTCTATATAAAATATTTTATTGCTGGAGTATAGTACAAGAAATCTGTTGCTTATTGGTATAGAATTCCAAAAATTAACTAGTTTTGGTCCTCATGGGGAAAAAAGAATTGTGGGATCGGTTTTTGTAATCCAAATTCAATGAGGGAATTCATATAATGATGAATTGATGATGGAACTCCACAAAAGAGAGGCTGAATCATGTACAACATCTCTAAAACAAACTCATCAAGTGATGAACCTCCATCTATTGAATAAATTTTGGAAATAATAGATGATGGGTCCATTATTATCAGGTTATCAAATGGGGATAAACCTACATTTTAGGAAAATGAAAATTATGGAACTAATATTAGTGGTTTCTTCAGCTGATGTGGTTTCCCCTCTAGTAAATCAACCAGCTTACTAAGAAGAGAAAGATGTTCTTACTCATGAAAAAGAATCAAAATGATCAAGATCATACTGATAAAAATGACCATGAAATTGCTCAAGATGATGAGAAAGATCCACATGAAGTGGATTATACAAAAAGGTCAGTCCAAAAGAAATCATTTTAAATTATAGTTGATTCCCTGAAAAATAAACATTTGGACCTATTGAGTTAATAGAGGTTCATGATGTTGAATTTTCTTCTAATAGTGAGATTAGTAAAGAAAAATAATTCTCCATGTTTGAAAGAGGCCAACCATATCAAATTCCTGAAGCATAATATTCTGATTCCTTAAGTAATCAAATTGAAGGATTTATTAATCAATAAAACATGTGCTGAGAAGTCAATTCAGGTTTGTAAAATGTATTGGTGGCTAAAAGGAAATATTTGAAAGATTAAGAATTTAAACAATTCCATGAGACTAATTTTAATCTATTTAGACTCAACACGATAATCATAGTGAAAATATAATCTCTAGATGATATTTTGATTCTTTTTAGAGAGAAATGATACATTATTTGTAAAATCCAAAAAAAAAATATTTCCAAAATAGATTTCAATGACATAAAATTGTATTTGGGAAGTCGGTTTGAATCAATAAATGTATCTGTCATTCAATCCAAACCTTTTACTTCTACACCCCTAACATCACCAGATTTAGTGAGAATATTTTATGAAATTACTAAAGTGATGGCTGATATAAATGACATGATTAAATCAATTCAATGTAATAATGAGTATTTAAATGTGATTCTAGATAATCATTGAGATATTTTCAAAAAATGTCACCTCATGTAAACCGCAATGAAGACTGATTCTCAATCAGTTAGTGATATGCTCACTCGGTTTCTTCAAACCGTGGAGAATCTGCATAGATTTTTGGAAGCCAATATGATTGGAACTATAAATGAGGGCAAGGAATCAAGAATTATGATAAGGCATTTGGCTGATAACATATAAGAAATTTTCAATGAATGATGGGAAATTTGAAAGAAGTTTCGCGATTTAATAGAACCAGAAACCACTTTTGAAATGGCCCTTTCACAATCATCTTGTCCTAAGTTTTAAATCACTCTCAAACAAATATTTCTACATGTAATCATAAATATCATCTTTTAATAAAAAATATTATTTTTATTACTCTACTTATTTACTATTATTATTATTTCTATTCATTTCAATTGACAGAAAAAATGTCTCATTTTTCTAAAAACTATAATATAACCTTTATTTATAGTTTTATGATACATTGATTTTGTTCTTATATATTTTAATGTACTTTATTTTTGATATCTAAAAAGGATAATAAAATGGATAAATATAACATTCTTGTTTATATTAATTAATCACAAGTTTCTGTAATCCATTAAACAAAATAATACTACGAAATGTTAATTTTCAAATATCAAATGTATTCTTTGAAAAATTATTTCATTCTTGTGTACAACTCCTATATTTCTTATAAATTATTTTATGGATTTTCTGATTATAAAAAAATTGAGATATTGTTAGGAATCTATTCCCTCAATAATACTTTATAAAACTTAATTTTTTTGATTCTCAAAAATATCCTTGTCTTTTTTCCTAATGAAGTTACATTAAGTGAAATTTAGAAAATTAATATTCATTGAAAAGTTTATACTGGAATTATATTCAAGGATTTCATCCATGAGTAATATTCGATAAAATATACTAAAATGTGTTTAGAACACATTGTGGAATCATTTTTCGTTACCAATATGTGTAAACATAACATAAGGAATATACCCTATGTTCTTAAAAATGAGAATCAATAATCTACCCTATACTATTGAGAAATTTACAGTTTATCTACCCTATATTTGGATGGAACATTATATTTGAGAAAATGGAATGTATGGATAAATAACCCTATATTGGTATGGAACTCAATATTCTAAAGAAAAAAACATATGGCACATCAAATATACTTTTCTACTCTTCCATACATTTTCAACCCTACGTTTGGTGTTTTGTTTTCATATAAAGGAAGCTTACATTTGAATATTCAATGATAGAGTTGTAAATCTATGATTTTATTTGAGATTTATGAAATGGTTTCAATTCAAAAAAAATATAAATCCAAATCTATTTTATGACTGATTCAATGACTCATATTCAATAGAGTAAATAGTTCGTATTTCAAAGGGATGTTACGACTCTATTGAATGATTATATTAGATGAATGAGTTCTATTAGGTGATATTCTTGGATATTATCAACTAAAATAATGATGTATGGTCTATATAGATATGGGTAGAGTATTTTGGCTAAAATACACTTGATATATGAGTGTATATTTTGTAAATATATTTTGTATATAGAACTACTGCAAATATCAAGTGACTGTTATTTTCTGAAGAGGATACACTTTTATGGTATAAATATTTCATCCTCCATCAACTATGACACTAATGTTATTTATTTATTGTTATTATTATTGAAGATCACTCAAAACCAGGATATCTTCAATTTATTCATACTTTAATAATTTCATCTTTGAAGATGAAGATATGTATTCTGAGTGTTTCTACTGTAACTATGATCAAGAACTGATAATTTCAGTAAAATCAAACTATTTGGATTTATAATATATTTTACAATACAAAACTCTATTTTAAATGAGTTATAGCTTCTTGGGATATGATATGGAGAAACCAGTTCCCTGTAATTGAACCATAAGGCTCTGTATATCCTTATTTTTTGGTGTCAGTTGCCTTTATTTTGTTTTTTTAAAGGTCTTATGATTAGAGTACCTTTCAAGTTAAAATCACCATCCTCATAGTGAGATAATTGGTGGAGTTGACTAGGAAATCTTAGTTCCCAAAACAACTACAAAAACGTTTCTGTTCTTCTATACTATTTATCTACAGCTCAAATTAATTACAGAAGAGAACACTGCATATATTCTTAAATTACAAAGACATATAAAATTTAGTATATTTAAAAATTATGTAATAGACACAATTCAATCCCCTCATATGTATCTTTTCAATATTCTATCCCAATAATAATCACTAATCCTAGAGGATTTTTCAATATCTTTAGTTTTATCTGTTATTAATTTATCTCCTTTTTGTTGAATATTAAAGATTTAGGGTGTATATATTTGGAAAAATATATTAGTCTCACAACCATTATCATGGTTTAGGGATTAAACAATAAAGAGGGTGTTTTTACTCAGATAAACATTGAGTACATGGTCATCCGGAAGTAGGGTGTGTGCTCAACTTTATGTTTGGTTCATAATTATCCTTCACTTTGGCATGTATTGGACGTTCATAATTTGATAAAAAAAATTATAACAAGTATAAAATCAAATGGATATACTTTGGATTAAAATATATATTTTAAATCCATGATATGTAATATAAAAGCTAACAAAATTATTTAACACTTGGATATTGGGCATAACGATAGCCTTTTTTACAAGGCTAAAATATTCCCAAAATATTATAAAAAATTCATCTGTAGATTTTACCAACAATTACTTCAATAATTGATAGAATCCATAGTCGACCACAAATATGGTTCTCTCCCAACCAGGTCTATGGATTGGAAATATTTTATAAACAATATCTAGTTCTGTACAAGTGATAAATTACATGATACATGGATAACCCATTTTTGGCTTCCTCATGGAGTAAGTTACTCCTTCATTTTGACATTATCCATGTGAGGATCATATAATGGTCTTCAAGGAAAATTGAAAACCACATTTTTAGTGCCAATATCCATTAAAATATATAAATTTTAATTTAAATGAAAAAGTTATATCATATATCATTATTAAGAGAAATGACACTATAAAACAAGTTTAATCCTTCTCTAAAGACATTCCAATTTTTAATCAAAAAGGTTTATTTATATTATAACACCTCAACCACATTTTTACCATGAATTAAATTCCATCATATTCATAAACAAATCACATTTTTTGGGACTATATAAATTTTAATAATTCATTTTCCATATCAAAGAATGCCTTCCTAATTACCTTAAAAACTAAAATAATCATAAAATTTTGTGAAATATGATGTGAACTAGAATAAAAAACTATAAATTAATAATTATAACTATGGATGAAATATAAGTATGAAATTAATTAAAAAATGATATATGAACATCAATTGAACTAAATTTTAATGACTACATCACATGTTTAAGAAACAAATCTATATTTTCCACTATATTCATAATGAATTAATAAATAAATTATAAAAAATTGATTATTTGACCAAAAACACTAGTAAAAAAAATTACGCATAAAGTGAATATCATCCACATGAAAAATGAGACGCAATAACATAATAAAAGAAAATTGTTAGTTTATCTCACATAATTCATCAGAGTAATTAGCAACGAAATCAAGGATTTAATTTTTTATTAAAGAAATATATGAGGTGCTCAAAGGAAGATAAAAAGGAAAGAATATCCTCCCGAAATAATATTTCATAAACTCACACAATAGAATAATAATAATATGATTAATATAATTTTAATAAATTAAAATGGAAATAAAAATTGAGTTATAAATGAACACACAACATTCATTTTCTTAATAAATTGATGTTTATAGATTAGTTTTACAAGTTTGGGTGTTAGATAAATCCTTTAATTTTGGAGATGAAAATAAATTTATTTATATTGAATAATTAAATACCAATATAATCTCCCATAAATTATAAATTTTTTATAGAGTTGGAAACATGATTCCCTTATATATATATATAAACTCAAACTTTTTTTATGTTCTTGGGGGTACAATTTCATTTAAACACACACACACACCACACACATAGGCTAGAAAGGTAGACCATAGCCCCCCAAGGGATAACATACCCATAAAGAAACATCATAAGACCTTTATTTGATCTTATTAACTATATATACTGATTCATTATAAATCCAAATATTATCCTAACTAAATAATATATCATGCCTTATAACATATAATAAGTCCCAAAGATTCAACTCATAATCAATATAGGTACCATGAAAGTGAAGAAGTGAATCTTTTATAATGCCCCTAGAGTTAAAAAACACACAACTACAACATGAAAGACCCAATGTAACCATAATAGATCTATATAAATTAAATAATTCATACAAACATATGCACACACATAGAAAATACTATAAATATAGTAAATAAATACATATATAAATATATTTGTACACACACAATAATGTAATAGATTGAACATAAGATTTAGTAACTAATTTATATGTGTATTTTATTTGAATATATATATTTTTAACATATGGAAATAAATATTTTTACTGAAATATTTTTCAATCTTCTTACTATGAGGAAATATTTAATTTTATTTCATTTATTGTTTTTATTAATATACATTTAATAATATAATATATATTTGAGGCACTAAAAATTAATATCCGATCAATGTATAAATTTATTATTATATATAATTTTTCATAATAGTATTATAATTTTTAGATCATTCAATTAATATAAAATGTTTTATTTATGTGTTATTTATTTCTATTGCTTCAAAATTAGCTGATTATCACTGAACCTGTCGCGAAAACTCCGGATTCTCTTTCAAGTTTCCGCACATGAACTCATGCACTTCATTTAGACTTCCTAAAACAAGGCTATGTATGAGTCTTGGCCTTTCTATGTTGTATCTTCCATGTATTATATTCTAAAAATTGTATGGATGTGAGAGGCCTGAATGGTATGTTTTGTGCGAATTCATTTCACGGTCTCTTGATTCTCAATTGTGATGGGGTCAATGGTAAGTTTTCCCCCCTAATTGGGTTCTGGAGGGTTTTTGGAAGGCCCCATTTCCTACATTGATTAAAATTAATTCCAATGGTGCTTCAAGGGAGAATTTGGGCCCTTTAGGCTTTGGTGCAGTATTCATGGATCATCAGGGTTATGTTCTTGGGTGACTTTTTGGATTATGTGGTAATGTATCCGATCTCGAAGATGAAATGCATGGGGTTATTTTTGCAGTAGAACAAGCTTAGCAGAGGGGATGGAATATGATCGGGCTTGATTATGATTCTACAACTATTGTTCTTTCCATTCAGTTATGTTCTTCAGATGTTTAAACCTTCTCCTTTCAAAGGAGAATATAGTTACTCATTCTTATAGAGAGGAAAATTTGATGGTAGATAGTATTGATTACAAAGGTGTGAATGATGATGCTTATCACTCGGAGGATAAAGTTGCAGGTGATCTTCTTCCTATTATTATGAGGGATTTATATAAATTGTCTTCTTTGAGACTTGTGTATGTTATTTATCAATAAATAGGTGTTTCTTTTCTATGCAAGATCTTATCCTACTATTAAAAAAGATAATTTTCTCTCACAATTCTAAAAACAGACATCATATCATTCTAAAAATACTAAATGATTGAGTGATGTTCCTTTAATTCATACTATTTATTAAGTAATCAATTATTATTTCACTAAATTTTCATGACAACACAAGCATGTTTTCTCACTTTTTATTATTTGATGCCTATTTGAAAAATAAAAAATAATTTTAACAATTTAATAATAAATATTAATATTAAAAATAAAATATTAAATCCATCATCCATATAGGAAATCATATTCTTAGTCACCAACTATCTTTTTAATGACGACCACTAAATGTATCTAGGGTGTAAAAAATATATATTCATATACTATAACATTAAAAATTAAATTAATTAAATATAAATATATATATATATATATATTAATTCTATGATGATATAACCAGCATGTGAACAATAGTAGAATGTTCCTACATAAAACAATTTTCGATAACCTATAGGTATTCCTTCATACGTGGAAATCCCTCTTAAAAATTTATTTATAAATACATCACATAATCATCCATTTCCCTGGGTATTAACTATATCAAGACATCAATCATAGTTTATATATGAGTCCTCAGAGCTCTAAATATACACACTTAATTTTCCCTTAGAACTATAGAATGTTGAATAACCATTCCATAGGTTAATATATATTTATATCTACCATGGATTATAACTCACTGAAAAATATCATCTCTATGAGTAGAAATATGTCCCTAATACTATGAAAGTTGTGTCAAATCATCCAAAAAATTCTTTTATGTAATATATAGAAGATATTAATTAAAAATTCTGCATAATTACCATAAAAAAATAATATTAGGTTTTTTAAAAGAAAATATAATTATTATAACAAGAATAATATCAGTATTAGTAGCTCGGTAAGTCATTATCAACATTTGATAAATGGGATGACCTTATATGAATAATTTTATATAGAGAAGATTATTTATATATTCGCATGAATGTAATTAAGGAAAATATAAACCAATGGATTAAAAATATTTTGAAAAAATATATCATGTTAGATATTTAGAACATTTTATGTTATATATCTATGAGATGTTTACACTTATGAGTTGTTATGTGAATGATGATCTTACAAAACAGAATTTAAATATACATATTTATAATACATATAATGTTTTAAATAATATTTTAAATACTTAAATCAATCATTCTAATGAATACCATATCACTTAACAAATATAAAACAATGTCATGGAACTCACTGATGCATATCCTGGGAACATTTATCTAGATCCAAATACCCCCTCTTAATCCAACCATTATAATCATTCTACATATTTTTATACATGGAAACTAACATCTACAGAAACTCATTAATAAAATATATTAAATTAAAATATTAAAACTTTAATTGGTTATAATAATTTATAAAGTGAATACAAAATTTCATGTGTTCATCTTACCAAAATGCCAATTAAAATTCCATCCATCATGACTTAATATATGGAAGTAAAATAATTCATTGTTAAAGATAATCTATTAGAGTTTTATGTGACCTGTTATATCTATAAAACATGTTGACATTCCCCTAGTACAATCAGATGACATGGATCATCAAATCATACATTTATCTGAGAACTAGAATTTTATACTAAAAAAACATTACTAAAACCTCCATGTATGTTAAAAGAAGAATTGGATAATTATAAATTGTAGTTCGTAATTTTATAAAAATATAGGAATTGTTTTATTTAAATAAAATATATTGATAATATAATTCAAATATACATGAAGTCATGTATACTATGACCCCTTGATGTTGTGGTGGATAGAACATCTCTAAGTGGGGATTGAAAAGATATGATGTGTTGTGACATATATATTCATAAATGTATAAAAATGTCAATGAGTAAAAAAATAATAAGTACTTAATATTTTTTTTTAAATTAAGGTTATAAAAAATAAAAAAGATAAATAAATTTACCAATAACCACCATTCATTGATCTTGAAAATTTAATGCATTTATTTCATCCATTTCCTCAACCTATTAAATATCATCATTTCATGTATCTATAGTATTTTTGTAAATTTTTGGGAGAGATGGTAATATTAGTATCACTTTATCTAGTTAAAAACAATCATGTTCTATAAATTTTACTTAAAATATATTACAAAGGATCAAATGAAAAAATAACAATACAATCATGCTATACTTATAAAACTAATATGAAGGGTTCATTACATACTATATTATCTCTATATAATAGATTTTTTTAATTTTACTTTTTAAACTAGAACTTATTAACTTTAATCAAAAAACATTATTGAATAACATAATTTAAAAATATAAATTTTATCCAATGAATATATTGAAATTTAATTATTCCTTTTAATTGATCATATTAATAATCTATTTTAATTAATGGAAAACTAACAACACTATTTTTCACTTATTGATCTACATCAATATATCAGATGGGAAGACAAAATCCATTGAAATTTATATCCTTATAAATTTATGTTGTAATGAATTTAATATCAACTAGATAGTTTAATTTTCAAGGACATGCATGATTACCCAATCCCTATAAATTATAGGCAATTTTTTTATCGAATTCAATGGAATTAAATGGTTGAGAAATAAATCACCAATATATTTTAATAAAAGTTAAAGAACACAAACCGATATATATTTTCACACATATGTCTTTAAATACTCACAAAATGTGTTGGAATGGTATTTTTTAATTTAATAATCCTTAGCCTGTGGAATGTCAAATTTAAACCTAATTATGTGTATCTTACAATGAACAACAATTTATGTTTAATAAAAACATGTGTATTACAAAAAAACACTAAAAATATCACATGTATGACTAATAATACACATACTATATCTATTTTATAACTAATGGAGTATTGAAAAATAAATATCAATAATATAGATCCTACTAAAAATCTTATATCTCATATAGTATTCCTTCTATTATGGGTAAATAATTAATAAAAGTAGGATTACCTAACATTATTTTATCAACAAATTATTAAAAAAATTAATTATATAATTAATTCATCAAATAACCCGTAACCATATACTAATCTAGAAGATATTTATTATACCCATATAGTTTCAATGTATTTAGGTATCAATCATTGGGGCACACCCACCTAAATTGAAGGGGAAAACTGACAAGGAATTCATAAGTATTCTATATGGTCAATTAGACCTTGAATTTGTAAAATAAATTTTTAAATACTATATCTAAAGAACATAATGTTAGAAAAAACATATTTTTCATATTATTATAATCCCCCATGTGTTAATTTCTTGAATAGAGTTATTTAAAGATGTTTAAATGCATAATCAATAAGTTAAAAGCATTGGGAGGAAAATAATTATTAATTGTGATTGGATATAAATATGGAAGTTAAAAGTTATTACCAGGAATTGTTTAACATTTTAGTTCCTTTTCTTACATTCTTGTGTAATAAAATATTTAAAAATCAATTATTATGTACCTTGGTTGTCTTTAAAATAATAAAAACCCTTTATCAATTTTAATCATCTTTTGTTGTGTTAAAGAATGTATGCTTATTTTCATCACCTAACTATAAGTGTAATGGTTTTATCAGACCAATTTATCAAAGGAACCAACTTTTCCAGACATTGTCTTTTGATTTCCACATAACAACCAAAATGGGTCACATTATATAAGAAAAATACATTCTTTCAACATCTATGACATATAAATTATGACTTAAAATGTTATATTATTTGTATATAAAATTAATGATGTTTTTAATCTTTTAGTTAAAACTTAATTGTTTATTTTTAGTATGAATAGAATAGAATAATTGTTTCATTATGACAACCCTACTATTTATTACGCACTAATACATTATTTTTTACATAAGTTTATAGTTAACACAACCTGGATGATTGAGAATTCTAGTGTATTTGGGAAGTACATAAATTACATAAAAACATAAAATATGGATTACAATATATTTTTTAAAATATTTTTAACATACTCAAAATAATCCATCGAACTTAAAATGTATGGGATAACCTGGGGAAATACAAAAGAAAGGGATGATATATAATTATTATAAAAGTAATAAACATAGAATTAGTTATATATGTTAGAAAATAGGCATATCAATGAGTAATAATAGTAACATGAATAATTAGGCATTATATAACATGATAATCATAACATTGTAAATGTGGAAACAACATAAAACATTGAATCATAATCATCTGCTTAGGATAATACCACCAAGACATCACTGTGAAAAAGTAACATAAAGGAATCATGTACACTCACTTTCCCAACATTAGATATCCGGATACTAAACAGTACCAAATTCATTTTAATGATATATGGGCACACCCATTATATTCATTTCATTATCATGCTGAGGAGTTCCACTTAGATCATAAAACATGTATTCATTAATCATCAAAATTTATTCTATGATAAATAAATGTGTAATATATAAATTTAATCCTAAATAAAAAATTATATGATCATAAAATTGGATACATTTGACAGAAAAATGTTCATGGTTTTCACAACACAATTTTTTTGGCTTGGAAAATCACATGTAAATTTCGGTAGCATATCGACGTTAGTGAAAAATTCATAAAATAGATTTATGAGAGTCAAGGGTTATATAATAAATTTAAATCAATTATAATTTAATGGGGACATGGATTATCAAATCCCATCATAATTAAATGAATATAAAATATATAAGGTTAAGATCATACTTGAATACAGTGGAGAAGGGAAAAGATCCCTTATGAAATTTCGGCATTCTAATGGGTGTTCATAATGTATAATGGAAACCTTAATAAGAGTGAAAAGGTGGATATAATCATTAATAAATTAAATTTATAGTAATGTGGATATATAAGAAAATATCCCAATAAGTTAAAATGGAATTTAATAGACATAACATAAAAGGATTTATTGAATGGAAATGAGTAGAGAGAAATCCCATACATAATTTCCTCATAGTAATAGATTAAATGAAAATAAAAATGAGTGGGAGTAAATTCTCCATAATTCAAATAAAATAAATTTTAAACTATGGGGAATATTTATAAATAAATTACATCATAAAAATTGCAATTAAGAAGGCAAATTACAAAGAAGGTGCTTGAATTTAAAAAAAGAGAGGAATATGAGGATACATTACTTGAGTGTGTTACTTAACTTTCTTGGGAGGGGATTCATGAAAGATTGGGGGATATATAAGAGGAATTTAAAGAGTTTAGGTAATATTATTGTCATTTTATAATTATTTTTAGTGAAGAAAAAAGGGATATTGGGTGCGTTTATATAGGAAAATAGGGCGATTTCTTTATTCTATAGGTTTGGAATCTACAAATTGAAATATATAAATCCACAAACCATCCCATGGTTTTCCCATGGTTTATATATTATCAATATTAAAAAAAATTCCAAATTTATTAAAATAAATCTCTTGGTTTTGTGGAGGTGATTCACACTCTTAATGAAAGGATTTTAAAACATTAAAATATATTATACGTTTTGGAGGATTCAAAATGAATTTAAAAAATAATTAAAATAATATTAAAATAAATTTATTTTAAATATAAAACAAATATCTGGTCATGGATTCCATTAATTGTAATTATTACATCACTTTTGAGTAATTATGTTGTCATAACAGTCAAAGTATATTTATACGATATTTAATTTTTACCCAAAAATTTGATTATCGTAGAAAACTTTGAAAATTTCACCATAGGGAAATTTCAAGACTATAATTAAATAAGTAGTTATAATTTTAACTAAATAATTATTTAAATATTTTAATTTTCACTTTTAATAAAAAATACAAATTTATTAAAAATTTTGGTTTTTTGACAATAACAATTTTTAAACCCTTATAAAAATTATATTTTACTTCATAAAAATTAAATTATCATTTATATATGAAAAAACTTATTTAATAATATTAAAATATTATTTATTTTCAAAATCCATTAATTTATTAAATCATTTATTTAATTTTAATATGAACCAAAAATGTAATTTGTGCTCTATTGTATGAAAATAAAATACATTTACAAAGTAACAATAAGAGGATGAAAATATATTCATTATTATAAAAAAAAAATACATATTCATATTTATAGGTTCTTGATAAATATCTCTTTAATAAACTAATAAGAACCCTAACAGTATGATGTGTGATGGTGGGATTTTCATGTAGCGGTTCAACAAACATGGTTTGGGCAGTGATCTCGATTAGCTTGAACTTCTCCCATAAATAGTTCCACTCATGCTTAAGTTGTTGGACATCTGCTTGGGATTTGTCATGGTAAAATACTTTAAATGATATCATTATCATAAGATCTGATAAATGGACTTAATAGGGTGCAATCCTACTTGTTGAGGACATCACTTCCTTTATATGTGTCACTTGTATTAGTTAAAACCATATATTTATACTAATCACATAATCATTATTCAATGACTATATTATCAAAAATAATGATTCTTAATGGTATTTTAAAACAAATATGATATAATAAAAAACAATATGTTCCTGTGTTTTATAACCATATTTCTTGATGAGACATTTAAATAAATCAAAAGGGGAATTTTATTTATAAGATTCTTAGTCATTACAATATTCCCCCTTAATAAGTTTCACCCTAAAATTTGTTATTCTGCACACTAAAACAGACAAGTTTACCTATTCTTCATCACCTCCTATGGTTCTTATATTTATTCTACAATATTTTAGTTTTACTACAACACTTTGACAAAACAAATTGTCTTATTTAATATAACATTTTCTCTATGATCAAATATATTCACTGGATGCTCATAATAGTAAAGGTCATTCTCCAACGATACCACCTATATATTGAGTAAATTTGATGGGTCTATTATGTACTTAATCAAGAGGGATACATTGAATACATCATGTACTTGAGATAGGTTTAGTGGGAGTGCTTGTCAATAGTCCACCACTCTGATGTAATAAGGGATCTCAAAGGGGATGATGTATCTTAGACTGATCTTTCCATTATTCTCAAATATCAACACATTCTTACATGGTGATATGAAGATAAATACAATGTCCTCAACCTAAAAATTTAGGTCTTGTTGAAAATTAACAACAAATATTTTCTATATTGTCCCAAAATTTCCGACTATTTTAATAAATTATATAGAATTATTATGTGACCAAGAACTAAGATGCCATGTGATTTTGAGGCCCAGGGTGTCCAGAATGTAATTTTGAACTTATTTTAACATAAGTTCAGTAAAAATGAGAGTAGGGTTTTTTAAAACATTGGAACTGATGCTCGGATCAAAAATCTTAGGGCATCATTGAACTCGAAACGTCGAGATTCACCTAGAAAAGACATAACATTGACCGGAAAGGGTCAGACATAAAAGTTAATTTTTAGAGTTTTCAAAATATTATAAAATAACATAGAAAAAGTTATTTTATTTTCATTCGCACCATTGAGTGGCAGACAAAGACACTATAATGCGGCAATGAGGTGACGAAAAGTTGTATTAAATGAAGATCATTAAAGGCTTATTGTGTAAGCGTAACGATGCAGCATCGTAGTGTAACATAAACCCTGGGACATATTTCGTTTATTTAAACTAATGTGTTGTAGAGTTATGAATAAACCCTTGGGATTACTTGATGAACCTAAGAAAAAAATTACTCTCCAATGAAGAACGATGAACATGGATAAAAACACCAACGATATATGGATCAATGAAGATGACACAGATCTCATCCATCTTTAGCAATGAATCCATAAATCCATATAGGGGTTGTGCTTTGACTGTGATTATTGTTCATTCCTTGTTCCTCATTCTAAAATAATAAATGCGGATCAACCCACAAACACGATGATCCACATATTGTGTTATCTTGCAGGAGGATTGTTAAATTCAGGGACGTGAATGGCGATGTTAATTCATATATTGAAGTCTAAATCCACCCATTGATTATACCCCTCTAACACGGAGGGAATGCACCAACATGAACAGGGCCCAAATTCTTCCTCCACACATATTGTTTTGTGTTATTCATGGTTGAAATTCTCGAAATAGTGGAAAGGTGAGTTTGAGGTTGTTTTAGTGAATCTGGCATCCCTACGGACATGTAGGCACAGACGGTTCGAGAAACAGACCACCAAATAAACTTATGGTGTGTCGAGAGTAGAAGATACAGGTGAAGAGTGGTGGAACACCCATCGGCATGCCATGAGAGAAGAGAGTTGTGACCAACTAGCCTTGGCGGTGTGAAGTTCAGTGCCGATCGGTGCCGAGTGGAGGGTCTGCCCATGTCCAGGCCGCTCGGGTGCATTGGAGGAACGCGTTTCATCGACCGCGGGCAGGTGAAACGGGTGGCCGCCTACCAACCATGCTAGATGAAATATATGTGGTAGAGTCGCATCCTACTAGACTGAGCTGGTTCACTACGCAGACATATCACATTGATAGGAGACAGCAGATAACATTGTCGGGTGATTAATGGAATGCAGTTGAGCCATGTCCAAGAGGGAGAAGCCAACTTGACTTAGCGGGTTGGGTTTCTTTGAGCATTCTATAATCATCTCATCAGGTTGGACACACGCCATTGTTCCATACCCACATAATCGGACTGGGCCAAAACCACGGTCTGATAGGCCCACGACCCAGTGAACCGGACCTAGGCCGGGCCAGGTCTGGTTCGGGTCGGTGGACCCGGGTTGGGTCGGACTAGACCTGGATTCAACTGGTCCCTTTTTGAAAAAACACCAATAGCATGAAGACTATCCATCCGATTAATGGTTCATATATGGAACAAGGCCCCTTGGAATGAGGCATGTGTTTTGAGATACTCTACACGAGTTTTGGCGGAGGTTGGCTTACGACTGCGTTGGATCAGACTTGATTCCAATCATGTCATTTTTTCAAGAACAACCATATATTACATATCAGGCATCTGTTCGACGTTCCATATGTTGTATTGGGATCCTAACAATGAGTATGTACTTTGGGTTATTCATTGTGATAATTCATTGTTGTGGAGGTACAACCAAGGGATTGAGGAGAAGATCCTCCTGGAATCAAGCGTGCTAAGTGCAGGAATCATGTGGCTGGATTTGATGTGAAGAATGAGAGTGTCCCTTTTTGGATTTGAAATGGATCAACCATTCATGTATTAGAATAAGAGAGTCCTTTTCTGGATAATCATAAGAGTGACCCTTTGTGGATCAGCATAACTGCGACCCTTCGTTGATCAACAATAATGTGACCCATTATGGGGCAGCCATAGAGAGACCCTTCTTGGATCAGCAAAAGAGAGACCCTTCATGGTTCAATTGTAAAGTGACCATTCTTGGATTATTCTGAGAGCCTCTAAAAGAATAAAATGATCATTCTTTATGAATAATCATCTTTACTTCTATACTTAAGTTTTACCTGGTGTGAGTTGTATCTTTTGATTTATTCTTTATGTTGAGATCTTTATTGTGGTAATTACTTTTGGGATTTCTAAGAAACCTTCGAGGGCCTATGGGTCCTTAATAAGTATTTTTATATTCACCGCTGCACAGGATTCACTCACACATATTGTGTCGTGTGCGGATGAAGGACAAATTTGATTGGGACATTGGGGAGCTGGGCCTAAGTGGTGCTCGTAGGTGGATTGATAGATGTGTTGTGTCATAGTGACATCTGACAATGATATATACATAAACTTTAGGTAGGATTATTGGAGAATGTCCTCTAGATTTTTTACTTCTTTTGTTGTACTCTCCTTTCAGTTGGGCTTGTATTACGGAGCCTTTAATTTTAGTTTACACCTTTTTCTCTCAGTGGTTATACTTTGTGGTGGTTGTAAAATTTCCTTTCCACTGTGGTTTTATTTGTGTAGTGTACCATGTATATGTGAGCACAGGTTTAAAAGAAATACCTACCATTTTTGGGATATTCCTTTCTAGTTCTTGTCACCAGCCCCTGGCCTATGGAAGGTGGGATTGGTGTAGTCACAGAATGGTCACCAAGGGATGGGTCATGAAAAAGTGGAATCTGAGGGTGGTCGGTTCTACCATAACAACTAAGAGTCTATATTTTTAATTGAGGAAATATTGTTAAGTTTATTTAGTTTGGATTTTATTATGAGTTGTCTAGTGTTATTACGGAAACCGACGTATCCATACACCAAGACCATGAATTCTATTTTCTGACACATTACATGAAATCACTAGTTTCATGTGTTTTGGAAAAAAAAATCTCTTGTTCTCTATTGAGTCAGCCCACTAGGTAAAACTTATTGACCAAGGCACATATTTGTCCCTATAGGATGTCTCCACTAATAAAGCCAGTCAAGATTCTTGTTAGGGATCCTGACGATGACCAATAAAGCGATGAGGCATTGGTGCATGGACCACATAAAATGATAGCACCATTAGGTGGTGTACCAACAACAACAGCACCCATACAATGGTAGTTGCTACGAGCCCCACCAGTGGACAGTTCCGGATAAATGATTTCACTTCATGAGTTTCAGATATAGAGACCTTAGAGGTTTTGAGGATATACAAATCCTCAGGCAATTAAGGATTGGCTGGAGGTTGTTATGCGAGTTTCTTTTGCCTGGTGGAGACACCTACATACGAGATGGTGGTCCTAGCCACCAGACTTTTTCAGGGAACGAAAGGGAGATGGTGGAACTTGATACTACATACACATGAGGAGGAATACCATGAATGATTGTAATTGAAGAGACAATTTAGAGAAGAGTTCGTACAAGTGACACTACACTCAGTGCGTATTTAGGAGAAACTGCCCCTACAACAGGGCATCCTGACTATGGCCCAGTACTCGGTGAGGTTTACCAACCTCTCCCACTACTCTACTGACATGGTACGAGACCCTTTCTTCAGGGCCCAGACCTTTGAGCAGGGACTCTGATTAGAGATCAGGATGTCAATAATTTTTCTAAGTTTCCTGACGCAGTCTAGAGTGCTAGAGTGACCTCTACTGGTGCAGAGCATCCTAGCTGAGAAAGCACCAATGGTGGGAGAAACCATATGATGACAGGTGGTCGAGTCATCTAAATCAGGCAGTAGGCAGATGATGTAGAGGCCAAAATATTCCAGACCTTCTATAGGATGACCCCGTAACACAGGGTTGGTGGTGTAGAGATCACGAGGCAGAGGAGGTCAGCGGAGGCCTATAGTTTGTTAATCCTGTGGTAGGTAGGGAAACATTTCTCGAGACTACCTAACCTACTGTATAGACATTTAGCATTGGTCGAGGTACCACCAAGGTAGAGGCGGTGGTTAGAGCTAGGATTTCTATAGGGAATCAGATATGGCAGGGGAGCAGGCTAAGCGATAGACGATGAGTGACAATTCGTGGTATGACCTCCACCACCCCAAGTGGTCCTCCATGAGAATAGGGAGCCAGAAGAAAGGGGAGAGGGAAACTTTAAGGGATGAATACCTACGACCATGGAGATCTAGAGATGATTAGAGGTACAATGTTTGTCTTCTCCACCTTAGCTAATGTTCTTATAGACAGAGGTTCCATTAATTATTTCTTTTCCACATACCTCATTCGTGGTTCAAAGATTCATGTGGATCCATTGGCTCAATCATTACGATTAGAGACTCCTACGGGAGGGTATTTTATGAATACAAACTTATGCTGGAAGATTAATCTCACTCTATTAGGCAAGAGCATCAGTTGGGATCTCCTGGTAACTGTGTCGAGGACTTACGATGACATCTTGGGTATGGACCGGGTATCTATAGTTCATTCTCAGATCAACTATTTTAGGCACTAGGTACAATTTCTCCATGAGGATGAAACCATGTTCTACTTTACCTATGAAAAGGGAACCTTTGAAGCACCAGATGGAATTTCTTGGAGTAGGGTGCAGCGGACCACTCACTAGTTGGCTAGCCTCACCCTTATTTTGTTGGACATAAGGAGTCTGAGATTTCCTATTGTGGTGGATGAATATGAGGATGTCTTTCCTTAGGATTTTCTGGGACTACCTTCCCTCGCTGATATAGAATAATGCATCAATAGGAACCCAAGAAGACACTGATATCCACACTGGTATATCAGATGGATCCTGATGAGCATTGTGAGTTAAGGATGTAGCTGGAGGACTTTCCAAAGAAGGGCTTCTTGTGACCTAGCATTTCACCATGGGCTGCCCCAGTTTTAGTTTCTAAGAAAGAAGATAAGAGATTGAGGCTATGCATGGACTTATGTTTCCTAAAGTAGGTGATTATGAAGAACAAGTATCCACTACATAGGATTGATGACCTCTTCGATCTTCTGGAGGGAGTGAGGCAGTTCTCAAAGATAGAACATAGATCAGGCTATCATTATCTTTAGGTACGGGATAAAGACATTCCAAAGACAGCCATTAGGTACTATTATGGCCTCTATGAGTTCTTGGTGATGCACTTTGGTGTAACTGATACCCCGACATTGTTCATGAGACTCATGAACATGATCTTATAGCCTTACCTCAACCGTTTTGTGATAGTCATCATTGATGAATTCTTGGTGTACTCGTCATCAAAGGAGGAGCATCCTACACACATACGGATAGGCCTGGATACACTCCAAGAGCACCAGCTTAATGGTAAAGTCTCTAAGTGCATGTATTAGATTCATGAGGTCCACTTTTTGGGATATGTCCCTATAGAGGATAGAGTTGCGTTGTATCTAGAAAAGATAGAGGTAGTGCTCACTTGGGAGCCACCTATGAGTGTGATAGAGGTGTGGAGTTTCCTGTGGGTGGGTAGATACAATTAAAGGTTCGTACTCAACTTTCCCTGAGTAGAATCACCGATTTTACCTTTAAAAAAGAAGGGAAAACCATTTGTATGGGTGGAGAAGTGCCAGTAGAGTTTCCAGGAGCTGGGATGAAGACTAAAAAGTGCTCCCATCTTGAGACTACCAAAAGAGGTCATTGGGTATTTAGTCTTCTATGATGAATCAGAGGTTGGAATGGGTTGTGTCCTGATGCAGGAGTTTGCAGTGATCACCTATGTATCACGGAAGTTGAGGTAACCTTAGCAGAACTACGTGACCCTTGACCAAGAGTTAGCAGTAGTGGTATTTTCCTTGAAGATATGGTAGCACTGCTTGATGTATGAATAATTTACTATCTACTTTGAAAAAAAGAGTCTTATATATATATTCACACATAAGGACCTAAACTTGAGATAGTGGTGAAGGATAGAGTTCCCCTAGGACTATGAATTTGAGATATTCTACACTCCTGGGAAGGGGAACGTGGTGGTAGATGCACTCAGCAGGAGGTTTAGTATACAACTACTGACTGAGGTGATATAGAAACTAGCCGCAATGTAGATATCCTACCTAGATGATGATGGGTAACTTATCCTCTAGTATATGACTGCCATTCCCCCACTCCTTCAGCAAGTTAGGGAGGTACTAGTTGTTGATGTTGACAGTGAGACACAACGAGCTCAGATATCCTTAGGATGGTCACCTAATGTTTTTTCTATAGGTAGAGAGCATGTCATCCTTTTCAAAGGACGCAATATGGTACCAATGACATCATGGGAGTAGTTGTTGAGAGAGATCCATACATCCCCTTTGGCGGTAAATCCTTGTGTGGAAAAGATGTACCAAGACCTCAGACATCAATACTACTATCCAGGGAAGAAGAAAGTGGTGGTAGAGTTCGTTTCATGATCCCTCACTTGTAAGAAAGTTAAGGCTGAGCCTCAGGTCCCAAGAGGCTTGGAACAAACACTTGAGGTATCAAAATGGAAGTGGGATGTTATCTTCATGGACTTCAATACAGATTTACCATGCATGTCTAGGGGCCCCAATTTTATCCGGGTGATCATTGATTGATTCATCAAGTTATCTCACATCCTACCCATTGAAGAGAAGGGATTGACAAAGGGATTGATATGCCTCTATGTCTAGGAGATAGTGCAGCTTCATAGGGAGCCTTCAACGATCATCTCAGATCATGATGCACGCATTACATCTTAGTTGTGGAAGGGGTTATAGGTGGAGGTTTGGACTCAACTGTGCTTGAGAAAATCTTTTCACCCCCAGATAGATGGTCAGATGGAGTAGACCATTTAGAACCTATAGGATATGATTCATTCTTTCATCATTAATTTACATCTCATATGGGAGTACCACCTTCCATTAGTGGAGTTTTCATACAACACCATATATCACTCCACCATTGGCATGGCACTGTTTGAGGCCTTGTACGTGAGGCCTTACATATCACCTCTATACTAGAAAGACCAAGGGGAGTTATCACTCTTGAGTGCAGAGTTGGTACGGGATACCACTGGGAAGGTGAAGATCATACAAGAGTTGATGAGGACTGTATTGATTAGATAGAAGTTTTATGCTGATAAGAGATAGATACCCCAGGAGTTCTAAGAGGGATACCATATTTTCCTTCGGGTCTCACCCAGACGGGAATTGCATAGATTTTGGCCGGGGCCAGAAGCTATCTCTAAGGTTCATCAGACCATTATAGATTCACAGTAGAGTTTAATAGGTGGTGTACCACCTAGCTCTTCCCTTATAGATGAAATGGGTGCATGTTGTTTTTCACATGTCATAGGTGAAGAGGTACATGCATGATCAATCTCACATCATCGATTGGGGCGAGATGGAAATTTACGATGATGTGACATTTTTGGATTTCTTGTTGGAGATAGAGGATCAACAAGGGAGGGTCCTTCAATGATGATCGATTCCTCTGGTGTTGATTTAGTGGAATCATGTTAACCTCCAAGACAGCACATTGGAGTGGGAGGATCATATTCATGCTCAGTACCACCATTTGTTTTATTATACTTGGTTTCAGATTTTGTGGACATAAAGACCTAAAGTGGGGAGAATGTAATTCCCCATTATTTTAGTGTATTTTTTTAAAATTATATAGAATTATTATTAGACCAGTTGGTGAGATAAAACATTATTTCAAGGCACGGGGTGCCCTTAATTTAATTTTGAACTTATTTTAAAGTACATTCTGTATACATGGGAGCATGTCTTTATAACTTCTGAACCGATGATTTGATCAAAAATCTGAGGGCATTGTTGATCATGGAACACAAAAATTCACCTAGAAGGGACTTAACTTCGATCAGAAAGTGTTGGTGGACAATGTTAATTTTTGGACATTTCGGAAAATAATAAAATAACATATAAAAAGTTATTTTATTTTCTTTTGCACCGTTGAGCGGCAGATGATGGCGCTATGGTGTGGAAAAGAGGTAATGATGAGGTTCATTAAATGAGGATCATTAATGGATCATTGTCTAAGTATAACTATTACACTATCTGGTAAATGAAACAATGTAATGATGGAACGTCTCATCATAATAAAAACACTACGACATGTTTATTTTTTTAAATTAACCCATTAGAGAGAAGAGAACTAAAACTAGAGGATTATTTGGAAATCATTGGACATAAATTCCCCTCCAATGAAGAATGAAGAACATGACAATGAATTCCAATGATTCATGGATCAATGATTATGATGCGAACTCACCCATTATCTGCAGAGGATCCATTAATCCGGGTAGGGTTTATACTTTCTTTTTGGTTGTTTTTATTTACCCATTTTCATTCTAAAACAATAAATTTGGATAAACCCACGAACCGGATGATCCATGGATCGTCTGTTTTTGTGAGAGTTGTGTCAAATTCAGGGACTTGAATGGAGGGGTAGATTCATGTGTTGAAATCCCAAACCACCCTTTTAAAATAAACCTCTAATGCGGAAGGTGATGGCTGACATGAAAAATGTCTGAGTCTCTCTTCCAGTTATTCTCTTGTGTGTTCATCGTGTATGAAACACTCAAATTGGTGGAAAGGAGAGTTTGAGTTCGTATTATTTAATGTGGTAGACCTATGGACCCATAGGCGCAAATATTTTCAGAAACAGACCACCATATCAACTCTGG
This sequence comes from Viscum album, assembly GCA_963277665.1. Taxonomy (NCBI): domain Eukaryota; kingdom Viridiplantae; phylum Streptophyta; class Magnoliopsida; order Santalales; family Viscaceae; genus Viscum; species Viscum album. Next base: position 1,892,526,366 of record OY728135.1, read on the forward strand.
TGGCCCATATAAGCAATTGTCGCAGCGCCGATGGTGGCTACGGGAAGTGGGAGGCGTCGCGCCCATCGATAGTGTGAAGTGCGGTGCTGACTAGCACTATGTGGAGGTGAGGCCCATGTTCGGGCCGCTCAGGTGCACTAGAGGCATGCGGTCAGTCATCTGTGTGTGGGTTGAACGGTCAACTGCCTACCGGCTGTGCTGGATGAAACGGATGTGGCAGAGCTGAACCTGACCAGACTGAGTCAATCTACTATGTGGACCAGCCAAAATTAGAGGTGGAGCCAGCTAGAACCACCATGTGACAAACCTGACACAGTTGAGCCGTGTCCCTCCGGGAGAAGCCCACCCACCTCAGTGGCCTGGGTTGCTATGAGTGGGCCAGACCCACCTAAAAGGATGGACCCACCCCATCTTGTCATGCCATACCCATGTCCCAATGAGACCCTAACACCTGGAAGTACACCTTTGTTAGGCCGGGTCCGGGTCGGTCTGACCGGGTCAGACCGGACCCGGACCCAACCGTGCACCTTTGAAAAAAACATCAATATCTTGCAAACTGGGCATCTAATTGAAGTGATCCTAATGGAATTTGGACCCTTTCTATAAGGTATTACTTCTAAGATACTCAATATGGGTTTTTTAGGAGGTTGGCGTATGACCGGGTTGGATCAGACTCAAATCCAACCAGGACCTTTTTACAAAAAAATGCCCATATCTTACAGGCAGGGCGTCCATTCAACATACCTTCTATTGCTTTGGGATCCTTACAATGAGACAGTCCTTTGGGTTACTCTATGTGGGACTTTGTGGAGGTTTAGGTATGACTGATGGTTTGAGGAGCATATCATCCCAAAATCAAGTGTTCTAAGTGTGGGAATCTAGTGACTGTCTATGACGTAAAAAATGAGAGCAACCATTTGTGGATCAGCTACTGAGTAACCCTTCGTGGATCAGCATAAGAGAGACCGTTGATGGAACTTCATAAAAGATACCCATCATAGGTAACCATAGGAGTAATCCTTCATGGATCAGATGTAGCACGAACCATCATGGATCATCTGTAGTGAAACAAATCATGGATCAGCAGCAGAGCAACCCTTCGTGGATTAGCAGTAGAGTGACCATTCGTATATCAGTATTAGAGCCTCTCAACAAAATAATATTATCAATCATTACAAATAATCATCTTTACTTCTATTCATATGTTATAACTAGTGCAATTTATGTCTTTTAATTTGTGATTTATTTTGAGATATTGCTTCATGATAATTCCTCTATGGATTTCTGAGAAACCTTCGGGGGTCTCGGGGTCCCTACTAAGTATTTTTATACTCACCCCTGCATGATATTTTCCGACACCTATTGTGTCTTATGACGATGATGGACAACATTGACTGGGACTATTGGGATCCTAGGCTAGACAGTGCTCGGAGGTGGATCAATAGAAATGGTGTGTGGTAGTGACATCCAACAATGAGCTGCACATACCCATTTGATTGGATCCTTGGCAGATGATCTCCAAATTATGTACTTTTTTTCTTTACTTTCTTTTTAGTTGGGCTTGTATTCTGGCCTGTTCAATTTCAGTTTACACCTTTTTCTATCAGTGATGGTACTTTATGGTGGTTGTACTATTTTCTTTCCTTTGTGGTTGGATTTGTGCAGTTTTCCCTATCTGTGTGTGTACATATTAAAAGGGAATCCCATCCCTTTTTGTATATTCCTTTTCGGTGCTAGTCACCATTCCCTGGCCTATGGAATGTGGTCTTGGGGTAGTCAAGATAGGGGCTCCGAAGAATAACTCATGATATCTTATATCATTTCTGAGTAGCCTTGATGTTTTTCTGAAAAGTCTTAACCTTTACACCATTTCATTGACCATTTTAGGCCCAAAAGTTTTCATTCTCCAAATTTATCACAACATGAATGCGTTCTGAACCTCTCCCATAAAGGGTGTCATAGGGAGCCATGTGGATTTTTGAGTGGAAACTATTATTTTATGTTAAATCAACCAGAGGAATATGTTGGTCCAAACCTCCTTTTATGTCCCCATAATATTCTTTAAATATGTCTTCCAATGTCTAAATAGTCCACTCATATTTGAAATTAGTTTGAGGATGATAGTCCATACTGAGGATCATCTTGGTTTTTAAAGAATGTAGGAGTCTCTTCCAGAACTAGTAGGTGAATACCAAATCTTGATCAGATACAATCTATAGTGGTACTCCATGAATCCTTAACACTTCTCTGATGTGTATCCATGCATATTGATCTAATGATATGTCCTCTCGAATTTTTATAAAGTGAGTTGTATTTGTAAGATGACTTATAACACACCGTATAACATTGTTTCTCCTTGATGTATTTGGAACTCCGGCAATAATTTCCATGGTGATTCTCTCTAATTACCATGTTGGTATGGGTAATGATTTTATCATCCCCATAGACTTCTACCTTTATACATTAACTTATTGGAATACCAGTCATGTGGATGTATATTTAGAAATTTCCTTCTTTCTATTTTCCCACCAAGAGTGCAAACAGAGATCTTGATACATCTTTGTTCTTCCTGAGTGAATAGAGAATGTTAAACTATGTGCATCATCCAAGAGTTTCTTTTGTAAATCATGATTTTACGGAACACATAATCTTGACCTAAATATGGAAATTTCTTATTTATAAATTTTATTATATGAGTACATACCTTTCTCTTAGATTATACCTTCATATAAGTTTATAAATCATTTCTTTGAGAATATTTTATCTTTTTCAAAAGAAATGGTTGTTTAATAATTTTGGTAAGGATGGATGATGTTCCTTCTTTTATGATTCCCATTTCCATCCTTTACAGAACTAAGAATATTGTATCCTTACCAATTCTAACTATTTATTAAGATAAAGGATCATTTCCAATTAGAGCATCGACTAATTTATTTTCATTACTATGATGGTAGTGGATTGAGGAATCTCAGTCCATGATCATCTTTATCCGTCTTCATCGGTACATATTAGGATATTTCGGTGTGAATATATTCTTGAGGCTTTTTTGATCCATATATATCTCATAGTTGTTCTCATATGGATAATTTCACCATATTTTCAACGTAAAGATAATTGCTACCAACTTCAGATCTTGTGTGTGATATTTTTTCTCATGAACATTCAATTAACATGAAGCTTAGGTTGTGACATTTTCATTCCATGTTAACACACAACCCAATCCCTTCTTCAAAGAATCTATGAATACTTACAAAAATTTTCAACTTGAGGGTAGTGTGAGAATGGGAATTGTAATGATCCTTCTTTTTAACTCCAGGAAGCAATATTTTCATTAATCATTCCAAGAAAACATGACTCAATTCAATATAATCTTGGTAATAGGGTTTGACAATCATGATAAATTTCCCACAAATCGGTGATAATACATATCCAACCCAATGAAACTATTGATATCTGTCACAGATGTTGGACCCCACCAACTTTCAATTTCATTCATATTTTATGGGTTTAGAGATATCCCATTGATTATGATGATATGCCTCATAAAGAAGACTTTCATCAACCATAATTCTCATTTTCTATACTTGGATTAAATCTTTACCTTTTCTGGGGTCTTTAGAATAGTTCTCATATGCTCTATTTTGATCATCTTTTCATTTATATTGTCTTAGAATATCATCTATAAATACTACAACAAATTTTTAGATTTATATCTAAATACTTTTTTCATCAAGACCATACATATTTGTGGAGAATTAATGAGTTATAATGACATCACTAAGAACTCATAGTGACCATACCTAGTACAAAAAGTGGTCACGGGGATATCTTCTTTTTTCAACCTTAATTGATAATATCATGACTGAAGATCCACCTTAGAGATGTATTGTGATCCACATAGCTGATGAAACATGTCCTCAATCCAAGGCATATGATAATTTTTCTTTATCATGATCTTGTTGAACTCACGATATTCAATGCGAAGGCGTATTGAGCCATCCTTATTCTTGACGAAGAGGACAGGTGCACCCCATATTGAAACACTTGGGCATATGAACCACTTATTCAGATTCAGTTGCAGTTTCTTATTCATCTCATCTAGTTTCACAAGAACCACTCAATACAATGTCTTGGATAATTTAAATTCTCCTGGTATATCCTTGATTGATAATTCATCCTCTTGGATCGGAGGAAAACTAGGAAATTAACCAGAAAACACATCATCATATTCCCTCACAATAGGCATGTCTTATATGATCATTATTTTTATAGAATAAATTATTTGGGCTAGATATTATTTCTCATTGGGTAATAATATCCATTCTTGAGATGTTGATGACAAATAAGATTCATACTCCACTTTGAGCTTGTATAGAATCATGGGTCAATTCACAATATAGAGAGTGATTTTTTTATAGTGTAATTTTATGATGGATCTAAAAATGGAAAGTCAATAAATGGAATGAATTTAATCAAATTCCTCCAAAGGTCATATGGAATGGTTCTTGTGTATGTTCATACCACAATCATTGCATGGGGAGGAGTTATATAATTGGCATACAATAATTTTATCATTTTATGTTTTGACTGATATATCAATTTACATGACTTATGGTGGTGTTTGAATAATTTTACTAAACTTTCATGATATAAAAGAATTCATAGAAACGAAAAAAATGTAAATTTACTATTATTAAATGAATAACTAGTGTATCTATCACCAATTAATTATTGGGATACACCTCATTTGTTGTGATGGAAAAAGATCTCCCTTACTATGTTAGTGGTTGTAAGTTTTATTTGAAAACCCCTATATTAGGGAATTGGTTTGTAAGGTGACATGGTTCCTAGTAGTTGATGTAATTAACAATTTGAAGAGGGTTTACTAGAGCATTCCTTTCCTCCATCACAGTAGTGGGTTTCTCCTATCGATATTTTCTATATTGGTGTCCTTACTTCCCACACCGAAAGAATGTATTTTTTACACTTATTCAATTTCCAAGGTTTTTTTCCTAAACATTAGAGAAGTGGGATATTGAAATTTCTAGGTATTATTCTATTAATGCATCAGACTTGCAGAACTAAATTCTAAATTATTGTTTTTATCCCCAACATACCCTTCAGATTCACCGATCTCAGTTTCAAATTTGAGGAAATATCGAAAACATTCCTCATAGCTATGAATGTCATGGATCACTATGTATTTTCATAGACTATATTTTAGCCCACTGAAGAAGTATTCAACCTCGAGTTTGGGAAAAACGACAAATCTGAATGCATATCATGCAAGTGTTTTGATTTTTTCCCATACGCCTCGATAGATTTTTCATCTTTTTGGCTTAAGGGAAAGGAAATTCCATTCCATTTTTTGTTGGAGAGTTTAAGGGAAATATTTATAAAAAAATATATTTTAGAATTAATTCCACTCAATCACTTTGATCTCTTTCTCATGATTCATAATCTTGATCAAGGACCACCACTGATATACTTCTACCTTTATACAATAAATAGCCAATAGAATATTATCTTGCTCAAAAATTGAAAGATGGAGAATATATTCTCGATGGATTTAATACATTGTTCCACAATTATGGGATTAGTTGATCCAATGAATGTTGGAGGCCTTTTTCTCATAAAGATATTGAATAAATTTTTTTACCTCTTTTGGGTGGGGGTGGATGTGTTGGGTGATTCTCTCGATCTAGGTTCCCAATCAGATCCTGAGTCAGCTGAGAGAGTATCATCATATTTTTTATGATTCCTACTCCCACCACATTGGGAATCTCATCGGGGAAGTCATCACATTTCCCATCACATTAATTTTTTAACCGATTACACCTATTTTTAGTGCTTAGATAGAATTAGGGGAAAATTTGGTATGATTAATTTTAAACTATTAAACACATAAAGAGGAATCCAATGACATTAAAGTGACAACTTATAAATTATATTTATTTCTATAACTTATTAATCTATAGGATTTAATCAATTTTATTCATGATATATTTCCTTGCATATATGATTATGGCAATTTATTTTTATTCACAAAATAATTTTTCATAAACTACTTATGAATTTATCAAATAATATCACTTGGGAGTTTCAAACCAATACACAGTAAGGCTCATTTTTGTGTGTCAGGTTACCCCGAGTTTGGCCCGAAACACCTTGCTGGAGTTGTTACTCAAAGGTAAATCCAGTTTAGAACCTAGTTTACATGTATTATTTAGAAAAAGATGTATTTTCTTGATAAACCAATCACTCTATAATAACAAAAATTTATGTATGTTTTATTATAATTTGTATTATCCACAACACATTTTCTATAGTATTTTAATCCTAATCTAAAAAATAACAAAACATTTCCTTTGATACAAATAATAACAACCATGATCTTTATTGCACATTAATACTTGATTTATTATATAATAATTCACTTAATAAAAACTAGATGATCGATAAGTCTATTGTATTTGTGAATTGGATACATCATATAACAACTTAAATCATGGAACACAACATCTTCATTAAAAAAATTATCTACCATGCTCAAAATACTCCTTCAAACATAATATTGCTTGAGATAACTTGGGGGTATACATAAGCAATGTGTGCACTATAAAGTTCAGTAAGGGAATAAAAATGGAACAAATGATAAATTTTAGATAATATTCACATAAATTAGGAATAAAAAGAACATGAATGATATGGAATGATATAGCATGATTATAATAACATGGTAAATGTGGAAACAACTTAAAACACTAAATCATAAACATAGGTCAAGGATAAACCTGCCATGATATCATAGTGGAAAAGTACCATTAAGTAATAAGGTTAAATAACTATCAGAACATGACTTATCATGATATTAAACATTAACCAACAAATTAGATCACTATTTGGGTGCACCCATCATATTCATTTCATTATAATGCTTTAGTGTGCCACATTGATCATAAAACATGAATTATTTAATCATCATGATTTATTCCATGATCATGTAATGGGGAATACAAACATTGAAGTTCCAAATAAATACATATATTTGAATAAAGTTGAATAAATTTGATAGATAAAGGGTATGGTATTCATTACACAATTATTACAGTATGGAAAACCCTGTTGAAATTTCGGCAGCATAATGACGTTACATAAAAATTCATAAAAGAATAGATGAGAGAGAAATAATATCTCATAATTAGTACATAAATTCTAAAATAAGGGGGATATGTAATAACATATCACATCAGATGGAAATTAATATAAAATACATAAGGTAAAGAGGATACTTTAATAAATAAAAGAATGGAAAAGATCCCATAAGAAATTTCGTCAAGGTAACAAGTGTACAAAAAGGATAATGAGTGTAGAGACCCGAAGCTTGACGTACATGGGCATTACATTACATTTGCGGAATACTTAGTACATAACAAAAACACACACTAAAGGATCGTAATAGTTTAGTGTCTTTGGAAACTCGGAACGTAATCTTCTAATCGTGGTGAAAGTTCTTCAATATCTCCCATAAAGGTCATCCCTTTTTTCTACCTAAAACCTTTCTTTATATCCTGGGGAAAAGAAAACATAAAAGGGTGAGCTCAAATGCTCAGTAAGGGTAAACAAAAGAAAAATCAATCACATCATATACATAGCTTTTGGAAATCTTAACCTGCAAAAGAGCTCATAATATCATAACATGGGATATATCATAGAAGTGAAATGTAATCCCAATAATCATAAATTAAAACATGAAACTTTGTGGCATACACACATAATCATAGAAAATCATTTCTTGTTAGTCAAGACTCAATTCCAAGACTATCTTAGTGGACAAAGTCCCTTTCTGAATCGAGTAACCCTCGTTTCAGTCCGGTTTCACTAAACCGGTATAACCTACCATTTCAGCCATGTCTATCTCATGAGATATAAAATCTTTACCCAATGCATTGGAGGGAGATATAGGTCCCACCCATCTTATAATGAATCCTTTCTTATGTGTGCCACATAATCATAAAACATACATCATCGCATAACACATGTAACAAAAATGGGATTCTTGAAACATCATGACATCATAAATCAATTCATATAAGATAAAGGAATTCATAAACATAATTCCATCACAACATAGTCAAATAAATGTAAAAATATGGATAGAAACAGAACCCTTTATTATCTTATATGGAAAATAATTTTGATAAAACACTTGAATTGAATTCTTGAGGAAAATATCCTTTCTTCTTCAAAATCAATTTCTTTTCACAAAACATCATGCAATTTTAAAAGAAAGATATTTTATTGAAAATAGTCATGAAATCTTTTAGAGGAAGATTCATGAAAATAAGGCTTTATAAAACAGTAGAAATCCGTTCGTGCCGTATAAGTTAAAAAAAACATTCTTCGTACTTTTGTCGGAAAAGTCAAAAAGTACCTCGTACGAAAAACGACAAAAGATTCCTTTCATACGTATTACTAAAAACTCACCGAAGGGTAAAAATGGATTTAAACAATTTTAGGTGGATGGAAATAATATTACATATTGAGTAAACATGGATGTGGATGATAAAATACACCCCAGTAAATACTTACGAATAAACAATCTCGGATAAAAATGAGATTGTGATATTTCCCTTACCTTAGGTCCGACTTGCTTTGTAAGTGTCCGAACCTCCTGTATAATGATTTAAATCATGTTATTGACTTATTACAGAATCATATTCATTGTTATGATATCATATATGGTTCACTTATGACATTATATTACCCGTTCTTTTGTAAATTCCATGTTAAAGAAGCGTTTTGGGTAAAATCGTTTCATTTATCTTAGGTGTTTTGACTTGTTGTTCTTGACATCACTATTACTTATATCATGATTTACTTACTTCCAGAATATAAAATATGATTTATATATCATATATATTCAGTATATATATATATATATAACAGATAGATGAAAAACACCGTTCATGGAGACGGTAGTCCGTACGTACGCATGAACGCTGTTTTACTTTCCTTATTGTCTTGAAATGGAAGTAAGTAGATGACATACATATATATATATATATACATAAATCCAGTAGCTTTATAATGTCATATATTTCATTATTATTTCTTATATATACTTTATAATCATTCTTTAAATGGTTAACATGGAGAATGAATCTCATCGCGTCGTGGAGACGGTAGTCCGTACGTACGCACGAGCGATGATATCATTTCTATAAATATTGAATTGAATTGGAGTGGATTATACAATATATCAGAATCAATATGATGTTGTAATAACTATGTATAGTTATTCTTTACACCATTATACCCATCCATGTAAGGTGGTGGTGGAAAATAGATTACACCACGGCGTGGAGACGGTATTCTGTACGTACGCACACGCGGTTATTTCTTTTTCCGTATGATGGATATATGGTGAAATAGGGTTGTTTCATACTTATAATAACATATCAGTATATGAGTGATACTGATGTTATTACTTTATAATGAAACAACCTAAGAAGAAGAAGTGGAAGAAGAAATAAAGATGAAAGAATTGGTAACGGTAATTACCTCTTCTTTGAAGTGCCTTTTTGAGACCTCCTCTTAGGGCACTAGAATTGGTCTTTGAGGAAGACCAGAACCTCTAGGATGTTTCTAGGGAAGTGGAGAGGAGAAAATGGCAGGGTTTGGCCGAGCTTGAGTGCTCAAATTTGTGTGAGGAGGAGGGGGAGGAGGTGTCCTTTTATAAGGGAGGAGAGGGGCACCTTAGGAATATCTCAAAATATTATTTTATATTAAAGTCAAAATCGGTTTATAATGGTTCCAAAGGGTCTTATTTCGAAGATAATGTGGGGAGGGGTCGAAATCCTATCAACCAATAGAATTTAGACAAGTTTAGGATATTATTTTAACCTTATCAATTAAATTTAACTCTAAGTTAAATAGTTTAACTTTTACCATGTCTTTTTGTTTTCTTTCACTATATGGTTAATAAACTTACTATAACATGCCAAAAGAACCCCAAATTGTTTATTATTAATATATATATATCCTTATCTATGTCATTTGTCCGAACCTTAGATTTTTAGGAATACAATAACAATTAATAATATAATATTTGATTTAAAAACTATTTTGTGTCAATTTTGACACTATTTGATATATGATTTTTGTGAAAGTCATAACAGAATTAAATGTTCGAAAAAAGTTGATTAAATCAACATTAATATATCATAGTAACCTAGAAAATTAGTGGAATTCATAAAAAATCTCAAATTACATTTATTTTGGTGTTTATAACATCAATTATGTCAATGTTTCATTAATAAGATAATTACTGCATCATCGTTGTCTCATAAATAAATTAAATTATTTTATGTATAAAAATTACAAATAAAATACCATAATGTAGGAAATATTTTTAGCTTTCTAATGAATATTTAAAATCGAATTTATCTTATGTATAACCCCATATTAAAAATGATTTACTTATTAAACTTTGATTTTAACTATTTTAACCTTTCTTTAAATAAATTAATAATAAATGTCCTAATCTAATCCATGTGGGCCTAAATGGTCATATTTTATTCCTAAGTTTGTTTTTGGTCGAATTACACTTGTCCAATAGAATTAGGACATGTGTTAGGGTAATAGTAATATCATATTTACCCTTAGTTACCCTATTTACTATTAACCGCGGTAAAAAAGTAAAAAGTTACTATTCACCAAAAAAATTATTTTCATCTCATTGAACCACATTTTAGTCCTTGATATTAACCGTGTCTCTCGAATTTTCGAAATTCCATTCACAGAAGCGGCAAAATTAATTTTTATGAAAAATTCAGTTTTTTTAACTACCACTTAGTAGTTTCACTATTCATCAAAAATTGATGTTTTTCAGAAAAATGCCAAAATTTCATCCTAAGCTATATTTCATATTCCGAATACAAAAATGAAATCTATTTTACCAAATTCATAACATAGAAGTTGCATTAATTAATTTTATAATTAAATCCCGCTGTTAAAATAAATAGCGTGTTTTTAGGAAACAATATATATCAAAAGATTGACACTTGATTATGTCTGGTTTAAATGTGAAATTACAACCAATGACCAACATTGTATTAAATTGTAAAAATATATTCTAAATATACTTTAAAACCACTCAAATTAATAATTTATCACTATTAATTATTTCGATTAAAAAAGTTGTTTTTAATTATAATTTAGTAATTTTTCACTATTCATCAGAATATGAAAGTTATCCGAAAAGTACCAAAATTTCACCTTAGGCTAAATTCGATACTCCGAATCCAAGAATGAAGTTAATTTTGAAAAATAAGATTTACAGAATTTTAAAAAGTGGTTATTACTATTCATAACGGCTAGTTTTAATAATATTTTAATAGCACATCGTTGTTTAGTGAAACTCGGTATTGCGTATTACACACGCTATCGAGGAAGGTCGCGATTGCGTGTAATGCAAGGCAAGACAAGGATGCGTGTTCTGCAAGCTCCTTTTGGTGTAGCGTACAACACAATACATTAATAAAATTAAAAAGAATATTTCTTTATAAAATCTTGGGCTGTTACATTCTACCCCCCTTAAAAGGAATTTCGCCCTCGAAATTCGTCGGGGTTATAAATGGTTTACTATTCGAAAGTTTCTTTAATAGAAACCCACATCGTAAAAAGGAATATCAAAACCAATCTTTAAAAACAAAAGTATGAAACGTAACGGTTACCCAAATAATCTAATCATTGGGTTTCCACATAGGTGAAAATATGGATATGGAAGAGAAATCTAACCATCATGTTCTGATGGAGAGTGGTAGAGAACATGGCTATGGAAAAGCCAGTAATCACAAATCCATAGATTTGTGATGATATAAGGTACCATCTAATTCATCAGGTATAAGATCACTAGGACAACATTTTTGGTTTTCAAGATCATTGCCCCTAAAGTTGGAAATTTGAATTAGAATAAATACTTACTTTATTTTGGTACAATCTCACTGTTGTTCGTGCTTTGAACAATTTCCATTTCATCTCTTAAATAAATGAAGTTGAATTTGTTATTCGTGAAGTGTTAACAGATCATGTGATAGAATGACAGGTCATTCCTTCTGTCTCAAACAAAAGGTTAGCAAAACTTATATACATAAGTCGATCTATAGTGAGATTAATCATATATGGTTCCTAAAATGGACTTATACTTCATATATCATACTGCTTAATATAATAAAACTAGTTTCTACTAAACAGGGACTTCTTGTAGGTCAGTGGTAGGCGATAAAGGCCAGTCGCACTTCGGTTGTGGGTTCGATTCCCACAGCCTTGTCCGAAGCGATGGGCTGTCGCCCGTCCTGCAGGTTGTCCTTTTTCCAAAACTATATTACTATAACATCCCATCAATAATATCGAAAAAAAAATTTCTATCCTTAAACAATACTAACTTACGTCCAACACAATCCATTCCAATCTTTAGGCTTATCCATAATACTGCAGTCCACTCTCATAACATAGTGAAAACAATTACCAGAGATTTAATATCATCGTTGATCCCCATATATCATAATATATGTTTTGTTGGTCACATTCCAAACATTCAAAGTCCTTAATCATGTATACTCTTGAATACCCATTGAACCTTAGTGAAAACTTGAATGCAGTTAAAAGTTAACACTTTACACATACCAAAATCCTCAAAATTATTTATACTCAAACCATGATATCACTTAGTCCTTATATCAATCATGAGCTCATGAATAAAATCAAACATCTCATTATCTTCTTATCCTTTCATTATGCACTTATCATCTACTTTCCAAAATATTTGAATCACTTTTCATAGTTATTGGTACCTTAAAATTATTGAAAACCACAATAGACCAATACTTAAATATTTCAATACACCATAAAAGTACCTCAACAACATTATTCTTGAATACCAAAACACTTCAGTCCATCCACATCAATGATTATCCTGGAATAAGTCCTTCCTTGATTTAGAAGTAACTTTTTAGGTCAGGGCATTGAGTTGGGTAATGACCATGTTCTCCACAAATAAGACATTGAACTCCATAACAGTCTGTCACTCTATGACCCTTTTCTCCACACAGATAACATCGGTCCCTCCATTTGAGGTATTCCTCAAGGTTCTTCTTCCCTTCTTTAGAAATCTCAATCTTCCTTTCTTTATGCTCCTCAACATGCGAACATGCATAATAGTCTATCTTCCTCTTCTTTGAAGAATTAGGCATACCACTAAATTTCACCTTGTTAATCATATATCGCGAGGATTGATTCGGCATAATCACAACATCTTTCTCTCTAGGCATTACACAATTTTGTTGCTCATAGTCACCAATTTGTCCATTGGATTCAATGTTAACTGAATTCCTTTTGGTTCCCTCCATTAACTAAAACACAAAAATAATTTTGTGAGAATCAAAAATCATGCTAGAGAAAACAACATAGTAAAGGGAAAGTATCCTCAATACCTAACTTCTTAGGTTTAATCTAATATCATTACCATAGTTCTAGGAATATATCCTATACGTATACTTATCCTTAGGGACATCCCTAGACATACCTTAGAAATATCTCTAGGAATCTCACTAACGTTTTCGCATCCTAGTTTCCAAAGGTTGACTAAACCTTTCCTCTGATACCAACTGTAGAGACCCGAAGCTTGACGTACATGGACATTACATTACATTTGCGGAATACTTAGTACATAACAAAAACACACACTAAAGGATCGTAATATTTTAGTGTCTTTGGAAACTCGGAACGTAATCTTCTAATCGTGGTGAAAGTTCTTCAATATCTCCCATAAAGGTCATCCCTTTTTTCTACCTAAAACCTTTCTTTATATCCTGGGGAAAAGAAAACATAAAAGGGTGAGCTCAAATGCTCAGTAAGAGTAAAAAAAAGAAAAATCAATCACATCATATACATAGCTTTTGGAAATCTTAACCTGCAAAAGAGCTCATAATATCATAACATGGGATATATCATAGAAGTGAAATGTAATCCCAATAATCATAACTTAAAACATGAAACTTTGTGGCATACACACATAATCATAGAAAATCATTTCTTGTTAGTCAAGACTCAATGCCAAGACTATCTTAGTGGACAAAGTCCCTTTCTGAATCGAGTAACCCTCGTTTCAGTCCTGTTTCACTGAACCGGTATAACCTACCATTTCAGCCATGTCTATCTCATGAGATATAAAATCTTTACCCAATGCATTGGAGGGAGATATAGATCCCACCCATCTTATAATGAATCCTTTATTATGTGTGCCACATAATCATAAAACATACATCATCGCATAACACATGTAACAAAAATGGGATTCTTGAAACATCATGACATCATAAATCAATTCATATAAGATAAATGAATTCATAAACATAATTCCATCACAACATAGTCAAATCAATGTAAAAATATGGATAGAAACAGAACCCTTTATTATCTTATATGGAAAATAATTTTGATAAAACACTTGAATTGAATTCTTGAGGAAAATATCCTTTCTTCTTCAAAATCAATTTCTTTTCAAAAAACATCATGCAATTTTAAAAGAAAGAGATTTTATTGAAAATAGTCATGAAATATTTTAGAGGAAGCTTCATGAAAATAAGGCTTTATAAAACAGTAGTAATCCGTTCGTGCCGTATAAGTTAAAAAAACATTCTTCGTACTTTTGTCGGAAAAGTCAAAAAGTACCTCGTACGAAAAACGACAAAAGATTCCTTTCATACGTATTACTAAAAACTCACCGAAGGGTAAAAATGGATTTAAACAATTTTAGGTGGATGGAAATAATATTACATATTGAGTAAACATGGATGTGGATGATAAAATACACCCCAGTAAATACTTACGAATAAACAATCTCGGATAAAAATGAGATTGTGATATTTCCCTTACCTTAGGTCCGACTTGCTTTGTAAGTGTCCGAACCTCCTGTATAATGATTTAAATCATGTTATTGACTTATTACAGAATCATATTCATTGTTATGATATCATATATTGTTCACTTATGACATTATATTACCCGTTCTTTTGTAAATTCCATGTTAAAGAAGCGTTTTGGGTAAAATCGTTTCATTTATCTTAGGTGTTTTGACTTGTTGTTCTTGACATCACTATTACTTATATCATGATTTACTTACTTCCAGAATATAAAATATGATTTATATATCATATATATTCAGTATATATATATATATATAACAGATAGATGAAAAACACCGTTCATGGAGACGGTAGTCCGTACGTACGCATGAACGATGTTTTACTTTCCTTATTGTCTTGAAATGGAAGTAAGTATATGACATACATATATATATATATACATAAATCCAGTAGCTTTATAATGTCATATATTTCATTATTATTTCTTATATATACTTTATAATCATTCTTTAAATGGTTAACATGGAGAATGAATCTCATCGCGTCGTGGAGACGGTAGTCCGTATGTACGCACGAGCGATGATATCATTTCTATAAATATTGAATTGAATTGGAGTGGATTATACAATATATCAGAATCAATATGATGTTTTAATAACTATGTATAGTTATTCTTTACACCATTATACCCATCCATGTAAGGTGGTGGTGGAAAATAGATTACACCACGGCGTGGAGACGGTATTCCGTACGTACGCACGCGCGGTGATTTCTTTTTCCGTATGATGGATATATGGGGAAATAGGGTTGTTTCATACTTATAATAACATATCAGTATATGAGTGATACTGATGTTATTACTTTATAATGAAACAACCTAAGAAGAATAAGTGGAAGAAGAAATAAAGATGAAAGAATTGGTAACGGTAATTACCTCTTCTTTGAAGTGCCTCTTTGAGACCTCCTCTTAGGGCACTAGAATTGGTCTTTGAGGAAGACCAGAACCTCTAGGATGTTTCTAGGGAAGTGGAGAGGAGAAAATGGCAGGGGTTGGCCGAGCTTGAGTGCTCAAATTTGTGTGAGGAGGAGGGGGAGGAGGTGTCCTTTTATAAGGGAGGAGAGGGGCACCTTAGGAATATCTCAAAATATTATTTTATATTAAAGTCAAAATCGGTTTATAATGGTTCCAAAGGGTCTTATTTTAAAGATAAGGTGGGTAGGGGTCGAAATCCTATCAACCAATAGAATTTAGACAAGTTTAGGATATTATTTTAACCTTATCAATTAAATTTAACTCTAAGTTAAATAGTTTAACTTTTACCATGTCTTTTTGTTTTCTTTCACTATATGGTTAATAAACTTACTATAACATGCCAAACGAACCCCAAATTGTTTATTATTAATATATATATATCCTTATCTATGTCATTTGGCCGAACCTTAGATTTTTAGGAATACAATAACAATTAATAATATAATATTTGATTTAAAAACTATTTTGTGTCAATTTTGACACTATTTGATATATGATTTTTGTGAAAGTCATAACAGAATTAAATGTTCGAACAAAGTTGATTAAATCAACATTAATATATCATAGTAACCTATAAAATTAGTTGAATTCATAAAAAATCTCAAATTACATTTATTTTGGTGTTTATAACATCAATTATGTCAATATTTCATTAATAAGATAATTACTGCATCATCGTTGTGTCATAAATAAATTAAATTATTTTATGTCTAAAAATTACAAATAAAATACCATAATGTAGGAAATCTTTTTAGATTTCTAATGAATATTTACAATCGAATTTATCTTATGTATAACCCCATATTAAAAATTATTTACTTATTAAACTTTGATTTTAACTATTTTAACCTTTCTTTAAATAAATTAATAATAAATGTCCTAATCTAATCCATGTGGGCCTAAATGGTCATATTTTATTCCTAAGTTTGTTTTTGGTCGAATTACACTTTTCCAATAGAATTAGGACATGTGTTAGGGTAATAGTAATATCATATTTACCCTTAGTTACCCTATTTACTATTAACCGCGGTAAAAAAGTAAAAAGTTACTATTCACCAAAAAAATTATTTTCATCTCATTGAACCACATTTTAGTCCTTGATATTAACCGTGTCTCTCGGATTTTCGAAATTCCATTCACAGAAGCGGCAAAATTAAGTTTTATGAAAAATTCAGTTTTTTAACTACCACTTAGTTGTTTCACTATTCATCAAAAATTGATGTTTTTCAGAAAAATGCCAAAATTTCATCCTAAGATATATTTCATATTCCGAATTCAAAAATGAAATCTATTTTACCAAATTCATAACATAGAAGCTGCATTAATTAATTTTATAATTAAATCCCGCTGTTAAAATAAATAGCGTGTTTTTAGGAAACAATATATATCAAAAGATTGACACTTGATTATGTCTGGTTTAAATGTGAAATTACAACCAATGACCAACATTGTATTAAATTGTAAAAATATATTCTAAATATACTTCAAAACCACTCAAATTAATAATTTATCACTATTAATTATTTCGATTAAAAAAGTTGTTTTTAATTATAATTTAGTAATTTTTCACTATTCATCAGAATATGAAAGTTATCCGAAAAGTACCAAAATTTCACCTTAGGCTAAATTCGATACTCCGAATCCAAGAATGAAGTTCATTTTGAAAAATAAGATTTACAGAATTTTAAAAAGTGGTTATTACTATTCATAACGGCTAGTTTTAATAATATTTTAATAGCACATCGTTGTTTAGTGAAACTCGGTATTGCGTATTACACACGCTATCGAGGAAGGTCGCGATTGCGTGTAATGAAAGGAAAGACAAGGATGCGTGTTCTGCAAGCTCCTTTTGGTGTAGCGTACAACACAAGACATTAATAAAATTAAAAAGAATATTTCTTTATAAAATCTTGGGCTGTTACAATGAGAGTCTTAATGTGAGTGAAAAAGGGGATCTAGTCATTTAAAACATATATTTAAAGTAAGGGGAATATATTATTGCATATCCCAGTAAGTGAAAATTGAATTCAATATACGTAACATAAAATGATTCTTGAATAGAAATCAGAAGAGAGAAATCCCTAATAGAATTTTTGCATACTAATGAATTAGGTGAAGATCAAAACACGATAAAATAAATGAACCCTAATGAAATAACGTAAATTGGAAATTTAGTGGTGTTTATAAATAAATTACATCATAAAAAATTGCAATTAAGAAGACACATTCCAAATAAGGTGTCTGAATTGAAAGAATGAGAGGAAGGTGAGGATCGCTTACTTGAGTGTGTGACTTTAGAAGCTTGAGAGGGGCTTCTTGAGAGATTTGGGTTACATTGGAAGGAATATAGAGATTTATATAATGTGTATTGTAGTTATATAAGTACTTTTATTTAAGACAAATGGGAGTATGGGTGGGATTATATAGGAAAAGAGGGGAATTTCTTTATTATTCATGTTTTGGATTTTACATAAAAACATTATCCAAAACCAAAAACACCCCATTATTATTTCCCATGTTTTCTTCAAAAAGAGATCAGTTCTCATTATTTTATATGTCTATGGGCTGAAATTATTAAAATAATTCCTATGAGTATATGGAGGTGATTCACACTCTTATAGAAATGATTTTAAACCCTTAAAATAAATTTTATGTTTTGGAGGATTCAAAATGATTTGAAAAAGAAATAAAATAAACTTAAAATCACTTTATTTTAATGCGTAAACATATATTTTGTCTCATATATCATTTATAGTAATGATTAAATCACTTTTGGGACAATATTATGCTATATAACACAAATTATATTAATATTATTTTCAAATTTTACCAGAAAATTCGACTCTCTTAGAAAATTAGGAAAATAATCCCCATTGGAAAATTTTGACCTTTTAATTCCTAAAAAAATATTCAGTTTATCTAATTAAATTTACTATATTGTTAATATTCTTATTTGGTATAAAATATACCTTTATTAGGATGTGATGGTGCTTTTAGACAATAACAATTTTCAAACCCTTATAAAAATTACATTCGACTTCATAAAAATTATACAATCATTTCTATATGATAAAATTATTTAATAATTTTATAATATTATATTTTTAAAATACCTTAATTCATAATATCATTAATTTAATTTGAATATTAACCAAAAATATAATTTAATTTATTGTATGAAAATAAAATTCATTTTCAATGAAATAATAATAGGATGAATATATATTCATTACTCTATACCGAAAATATATATTCATATTAGTAGGGTCTCAATACACATCCCATTAATAAACTAGAAATACATATATATGATTAAGGTGCGTGGTGGTGAGAATTTCATGGGGTGGTTCAATGAACATGGTTTGGGGCAAGATCTCAACGATCTTGAACTTCTTCCCAAAACATTTTTTCACATGCTTATGTTGTTGGATATCATCTTGGGCTTGGCCAAGGGATAAGACCAGAAATGGTATCACCCTCAGAAGCTCTAATAAATTTTATTTATAGGGTATGATAATTATGGTTGAGGCCATCAATTCATTTATCTGTTTCAATTGTATTAGTTAAAACCCCATATTTTTACTAATCACAAAATCACTATTAAACAACTATACTATTAATGGTAATGACTCTTAACATTCAATTAAATCGAATAGTATATAATAAAACAAAACATGTGTAAGTGTTTTTTATAACCACATTTCATGATCATACATTTAAATAAATTAAAAAGGGTTATTTGTAATAGTGTGGGTCATTATATCCATCAAATCCCAAAAAATCATAAATCGTCTGCATTTTCTCATTTTCAAACTCGGATAAAGTTTTAACTTGAAACATGATTTTTTGTATTGGGATATGTTCCCTTCACCCATAAGGTAAAACGTTAAGACTTATAACTTTGTGTAGTGAATTAATAATGAATATATCAAAGATGTATTCCATCTTTTTATAATGATTGAATTATATTTGTTTAACCTTTTTAGAAATATAGAAGAAAAAATTACCATTTTATACTATAATGTAATAAATTCACGTATATTGTGAAAAAATTAATATATAAATAACAATTAATCCCATATTAAAAAAATTTAATTATCAAATATACAAAAATCTATCACACATTATACAAGAAGCATAAATTTTATCAATTAACAAATTTATATAAGCATATTTAAACTCGAAGTACTTATATTCAATAAATAATATTGAAAAATATTAGAAATGATTCTTTTTTACATATGCACTGGGGAATTTTTTTTATAGAAACAACACCATGTTTCATGTTAATGTTCCTAGTAATGTTTCAATTCACCTGATATGGGACATATGGGTGAATTAAGATGACATATTTTACTAATTGTTTTACCATTTATGAGTTATCCCCTATCAATATCGAAACATTTGTTATCTATTATAATAGTAATAAATCTTATTATGATTCAAAACACACATAAGCCACAATCAAGGTAGTAAATTAATGAAATAAAGAAACATATGTTATTTTTATAAGATTCTTTCTAGATATGGTGGACCACATACCTACTATGATCAGGTCTTGTCTGAGTAATAGATTCTCCCCTGATATCAACTATTAGTACATGTGGTGTGGGGATGTATTATCTTCATCTTAAAATAAATATTCCAAATTATATTATATCTCCATACATGTATTACAATATTATATTGTCCCCCTATGTTAATATAAATTATTTGGACATTCTTAAGATGATTAAAAATATGAACTGGATGTAGTCATATCTAAATGATTGGATATTAATTTTCAATAGAGTATTCTTCCTCCTATGAATATTATTTTTAGTTACATGATAATCGATAACTATAAATTAATGTGAAACTATATTAAATGTAATATATATTTTATTGGTCTTCCTCAACTCTCTAACTTATTGTAATCTTGAAAACCCAAAAACTCTTTATTCGTTGAGAGTCCTTACTGAAATCGATGAATGAAAGGAGTATTGGCTGGTCTCTCCCTAAAATCCAGCTTGTTTTATTCTACCACTTCATCTTGATATTTTTAATTTGAGAAAATGGAATTCTATTTGGAATATCATCGAGTTATTATTCTTCTTCTTCGATACCCAAAGCGGCCTTCTTGTATAATCTTTTATTAGGTGTTCAATAAATTTCCCAACTATTTTCTCTATATTATACTCTTATTTTTTATTCATTTATATAATCACAAAAACAATTTTTTTTATTTAGAATATAAAAAATATCTTTAAATCCTTGGGTTTTGATACTCTTAAATAATTATTTAACTACATAAAGTGGGATTAATCTAATGATTTATAGAATATTTTATTCTCGTAAACACCTTTCATCACTTGTGTTCTAAAAATAACCTTTTTCTCATTTTAGTATCCTTTATTCCAACAAAAATATGTTATCCAATAAATTTGTCAAGAAATATTTACATTCATATATTAAAATAATCCAAATAAATAAAAAAATTAGGTTTCAAATCCCTTAAAAAATATGTATTAACAATTTTTTAATAGTGTGGATTCTCATATCATTTTTTTGTAGAAACCCAAATTCAAAGAATAAGCAATGGATTGTATTTTATTCTAAAATTGATTTATAGTGTTATATTGTACTAAATAATTCTCATTAATCGCTATTTTTTTGAATTACTATGTTTTTTATGAATTTATAGTATAGTTAATGGTTCGTATAATTTAATTTTTAGAATAATTTATTTTGTAAGGTCAACATCTTCAGAAATATCCCATTATTCCAAAGCGTAAAAACATACAGAAGATATAAAAAATATTATGTATCAAATTGTGAGAAAAATTATTTTATATATTATATAAAAATGCATTATATGTGTTTGTAAGGATTTATACTTGGAAATATTTATTCTTCCATAACAAAATATTATATACACTAATGAAAATATCTTACATATTTTGGTAAGATACTTGACTAAACCAAAATTTCTCTTCATTCAGAAAATATTTTAGACATGATATAAAATAAATTACACTCCATTGTAACATTTTTAACTTTATTGATTGTTTAGAAATATGTAGTGATAGTTATCAACATTTAGGACTTTCAGAACATAATTTTGAAAATTTTATTTATAGTGGATGAATTCTTATGAGTATGTCTCCCAAGGAGTTAGGATAATGGTACTAAAAAATACCTATAAATTATTTTTGTTTTTATTGGTTTAAAATTTTTTAGAGAAATAGATAAAAATTATTTTTGGTTTTTGGTTTTATGAAATTAAAATAGAGGTAAAATAACACACACATAAATTCTTAAGAAAAGTAAATGGTTCTAATGTAAATTCCAATAGATCCTATCAACATTTATATGTGTTTTAAATAACCTAATTCAATAATATTTTTTGATTAAATTTATTTAAAATTATTTTCTTATGAATGAGTGTACTAATCACGTGAAGGATTCCTTAATAGAACATCAACACAATTTTCTATCTTGGTGAGGGGGAAAGAACATTATTCAATTAATTCAATGAACCTATTATCACTCCTCACAATTTCCCCAATATATTCTTCCCCTCAAACCACACTACTCCAATAATATAAATTGTGATTCAAATGAAGGGTGGGTTTCAAATCTCAAATATCTTGAAGAGTGTAGGATAAATGTTTGATAATAGATTTGTGATCACTTTTTACACTATTCACTAACACTTCTACACCAGAATCAGAGCTATATGTTTGGAATTTAACTAAAAAAATTCATTATTTTCACTATGATTATTTTATGATAACCCAAAATGGGTTATTTATTCATGATAATGAACATTAAAGGTCATAGTTTCATTAAATTTGTTGCTAAGAAATAATAATCCAAAATAATATAATGAAAACAACATAGAACAAATGAAAATAACTGAATTAGCATTAAAAATAATTAGTTACAAAATCATATATAAATCATGTTAAGGGAAAAGGGAAGGTCTTGAATCTTACATAATCCTTAAAACAATCCATTTAAATCTAGGGGTTATTATAATCTAGTTATCCTTCTTTTTCCCCATATAATTTGGTTATATATATAAAGGTCTTATATTCTATGGATGGTTTCCACATGTCTCAATGTAGGTTACATAATTCTTCATTTGGGTATATCAAATTATCCCCTTGGATCACATTTGATTACCATGATCACTATATCCTTCTTAAACAAAATTAATGTCACATGTAACTCTTCAAACCACTCATCTCTATTTGGATGGAATAGTGAAATGAAGTTTTTATTTTATTTTATAATACTAGATTTTGGGAAAATTCATATTTTAATTCTACATGACCTCTGAGTCCATTGAATTCACACATTCAAAAAAAGTTACATTGGGGAGGTTGTAGAAATAATTATCATACCCATCATCTAATAAGGGGGGAATATGTTACATATCATTCTTTCCCATATAATTCCTCATTTATGAAAAATTATAATATGTCATTATTGTAACCTACTATTAAAAAATACCATATGTATCATATACTCCTAAAAAATGTGTCAACTATTTCCTTCCCTAGTATGATTTATAACATGTATTACTTTAGTTTAATATCAAAAACTCAATTATATTATGTATCTCTACCGAACTCTAAAAAAACATACGAACCACAATTCACCTTATATTATTTATTCATTATCCATGGACCTTAAAAAACATCATGGATCTATTATATCCCAAAATATGTTACACAATACTACTAATAATATGTTACACATGGATAGTTGTGCTTCAAAAATTCTACATATATTTTAAACTTGGAAAAATTATTTCATGTGTACCTTAGATAATTTTCACATGTCACAATATTAATATGTCTTGTATTACTCTTCCCACATAAGAAATGTTTCATATTTAGAGTGAGAGTAATTTTCGTTTGAAATTTCAATCAATAATTTGTTAAATACCTAGAAATCATGAAAGAATATATTACAAATAAAGGATTAATTTAAATGATATTATAATTGAAATAAAAAAATGAAAATATTAATGAAAATATTATTATAAATTTATGTATAGAGTTACAAAATCAATGTATGTATTTTTAAATAATTACAATAATGATAAAAAATTAAAAATCATAGAATAAATCCATTTAAAAATTCAATTCTAAATTTACATAAGTGAAAAAATGATCTGATTTCTAGATTTTAAACTGTTTATAGGATTAATTAACATTTAAAACTTATTAAAATTTGAAAAATAATAGATCTCATCACTAACCCAAACACAAATTAGTTCAATAAAAAAAATACAATGAATTGAAATATAAAAATATATCCATTCTTAATTACAGGAACTAATACCAGAAAAAAATAAAATCAAATATCATTCTATTACTAAAAATTTAATTCATTATCCATGATTCTATCTAACATTACATTTCATTTTACAGAAAATTTCAAGTTCTCAAATTCTAAACTGAGCATAATTTAGTGGAATTATAATTTTAACAAGTGAAACGTCATGAAATTATTTATTCATAGTTTCCCCGCACATAAGATCTATTTTAAGCTTCTTTGATATAGTCCAAATGGTTTTTTTACAAGTAAATATCAACTTTTACATATAGGTTCAATATTACCCTTACCAAAATCCATTCATTTTTGATAATTTGGGATTATATTGTTTTTGACTTAATAAATTTATAGTATAATTTATTTACTTATTCATTATAATAAGTTATTTCTTTATTAATAACACACATAGTTCCTAATGTTCATAGAACATGATGTGGGATATCAAATAACCATTTACTCTAATTTAAAGGGATTTATATGAATGTATTTTGAGTTGGATCCATAATATTTTTTTTCAAAAATAAAATATTACCTTATATCTCGATGAAAAATTTAATTTTGTCAGGTTACAATTTGTATTCCACTTAATTATTATATTTTTCAACAGTTTTTGCATTTTTAAAACAAAATTTCTACATTGTAGTAGTAAAAATCAACCAGTAATCAACTTAAATAAAAAAATTTAAATCCAATGAAATCCTGAAAACTATAATGGTATTTTTCACTTGGAAAAATAGATTTTAAGCTAATTTTTTCTAGTTTGAAAATAATAAAAAATAAAAAAAAACTAAATTTAAAGAATAAATTTACAAAATAAAATCCAAAAAATATTCTAAAGTATTCCTAAATTGTACTAAATAGGTTTTAATTCCCTCCAGACAGTTATTCAATATTTTAAAAATAATCCCAACAAAATAACTAAAATATAGTAGTAGTTCATAATTTATAAAATGTAACACACCATGATTTCATATTACATTATCTCATTAAGGTAATTCAATAGCTTTTGTTACAAGCATCACCGAGTTCGAGTGCACCACGACTTACTAAACTAACCATTCAAAAAGAGGTTATGAATAGTATTAAATTATTTTGGAATCTTATATACACTATACAATTTTAACAACTATATTATGTGTTTCTTAGACATAATATAAGAACAAATTCATTTTTTCCGGATAAAATAAATATTTTTTGAAAAAAAATGCAATTTTATCACTTTTTAATGGAAACCCAATTTTAAAACAAATATTTGACGCTTTAATATATTAAATTTAATGAAATTAAATTCTTCTTTAGAAGAAGGACATAAACATTTTGTTTGGATATATTTTTGGTAATTTTATGATAACTTTCATATTTTGATATATAGTGAAAAATACTATGTTTTAATTGAAAACAACTTTTCAATAAAAATAATTTATTGTGAAAAATTATGATTTAGATTGGTTTGGAAGTATAATTACATTATATTTTTATCATTTAATACAATTTAGGTCATTATAAGTAATTTTACATTTAAATTTTACATCAACACATGTCAATCTTTTGATAGTTTTAACTTTTTTGAAACCCACTTTTTGGTTTTGACAACAGGAATTAATTTTAAATTGATAAATGTAAATTTTTTGTTTTTAATTTGGTAAAATAGACTTCAATTTTGAATTCAGAATATCAAAATTAGCTTATTGTAAATTTTTTGTTTTTTTCTAAAAAATTTCCATTTTGATGAATAGTGAAAACCACTACATTATTATTTAAACCCGAATTTTTATATAAATAATTATTTATTTTATTTAAATTTATTTTAGGTCAAAATATATATATATAATACGTATATAAGTTCAATTTAATTCATGGAGTAATTTTATAATAATATTAGATATATAAAATTCTATTGAACTTTTTAACCTCTTTTACCCACTTTCTAGACACGTTAACAAATTTGCATAAAATTTAATTTTACCACTTCTGTGAGTTGGATTTTATAAATCCAAGAGACACGATTGACATTAGTAAGTAAAATTTTGTTCAATAAGATGAAAATATTTTTTGGTGAATAGTAACTTTTGACTTTTAATTATCACGATTAAAAGTAAATAGGGTAATTAAGTGTAAAAATGATATTATAATTACCCTAAAAAATGTCCTCATTCTTTTGGATTAGTATAATTCTACTAAAAACTATCTTAGGAGTAAAATATGACCCCCTTTGGTCTACTTGGAAAAGATTTGGACATTTATTATTATTTTATTTAAATAAGAGTTAAAAGAGTTAAATTCAAAGTTTAATAACTAAACTATTTTTAATATAGAGTTATAAATAAATAAATTAGACTATAAATATTCATTAGAAATATAACAAAATTTCCTATATAATTGTTTTTTATTTATAATTTTTAGACATTAAATAATTTAATTTATTTATGAAACAATAATGATGCAGTAATTACCTTATTAATGAAAGATTAAAATAATTGATATTATAAGTATACAAATAAATCTAATTTTAGAATTTTGATAAATTACACTAATTTGATAGGTTAATATGACATGTTAGGGTTGATTAAATAATTTTTTTTTCGAAGTAATCATGCTGTTATGAGTTTCTGAAAAACCAAATACAAAATAGTGTCAAAATTGACATAATTGAGTTTTCAAAATTAATATTATATTATTAATTAATATAATATTCATAAAAATCTATGGTTTGGCCAATGGAAATATATAAAGTTATATATATTAATAGTGAACCACATGGGGTTCTATTGTCTGGTTATAATATGATTATTAACAATATAATATAAAACTACAAAGAGACATGGTAAATGTCAAACTATTTAACTAAGAGTTATATCTAAAAGATAAGGTTAATATGATGACCTAAACCGGTTTAAAACCAGTTGGTTAAGATTTTTTCAACCCATACCCACTTTATCCTATGAATAATTCAATTTTGATCCATTAGAAACTGATAATGGTTTTATTTTAAAATAATATTTCAAACATTTCCTGAAGTGACCCTCACATCTCTTATAAAAGGGCACTTCCCCTTCTCTTAATTTCACACCTCCAAAGCCTTTTTTCTAGGCCAAAATCTACCAAAATATACTCAAAACATTCCTTCCTTCATCCTAGAGGCCTTCTGTTGCTCAGAAAATCATCTTACGGAGCCCTTTTGATCAAATCAAAAGGAAGAACCCGAAGAAGAGGTAAATATTTCTTCACCTCATTCAAGTTCTTTTCTTCTTCCACTTTCCCTTTATTTGTTGTTTGCATTATACCATAATAACTCCAGTGAATTCTATATACTGTTATGCTATTATAAAAATTTTACAACCATTTTCATTACTCTATCCATCCTATAAATGACAAAGTCACCATACGTGCATATATATGGATTGTTGTCTCCACGTCATGGTGTAGTTTGTTATTCAAACACTTCATTATTTGTATGGGTATAATAATGAGTATAACTGATATGAATATTAAATATAACATATTAATGATTCAGTATATATGATATATCATCTCATTACATACGATTTCACCATCAATATATTGATATTGTCGCTCGTGTGTACGTACAGATTACTGTCTCCATGACGCGAAGAGATTCATTTCCATGTTCACCATTCAACGATAATTATAATAATATATATCACTAATAAGTATGTAATATATGAAATAATAATTCTACTGCAGATATAAATATATATATATATATATGTAATTACATATATCTTATTCACTTAGTTCCATTCAATACGATATGAAAACAGAAACGATGTTTATGCATACGTGCGGCCTACCGTCTCCATAAACGGCGTTTTCATTTCATATATATGTCTATTATACATATTAATATTCTAAATTTATATGATATATAAATCATATTATATATTCTTGAAGTATTTAAATCATGTTCAAAGTGATGTAATTAAGAGTAACAAGTTAAAACACATATGATAAAGAAACCGATTATTACAAGAAACGTTAATGTAACATGGAAATTATTATTAAATGGGTAGTATAAAGTCATAAATGTATCATGTTTTATATCCTAAATATTAATATGGATCTGGTATAATTTAATAACATACTACAGTCTTTTTAAAGGAGGTTAAACATACCCTCGACTAATGGAAAGTGCAAGGAATGTGTTATTTCCTTAATCTCATTATTATTCCAGATTGTTTAATGGTAAGTATTTACTAGGAAATATTTACAATCCATGTCCATGTTTCATAAAAGAGTCTTCAAAGGGATTATTTTTAAGGGAATATTTTTTTAAAACATCATTTTAAATGTTTTAAATATTAATTCTTCTAAATAATTCTCATTAATTTCCATGTTTTCAAAATGGGTTTTTAAGGTTTTATTTATATGATCATGAATGTTTTTAAAATGTTAATTACATTAAAAAGTTTAAAAGTGGTATGGGACACTTTTATTCAAAAATTTCATTAAATGTCTTCCTTTCTAAATTGTGCGAGTTTTAAACGTTTTCATGAAAAAAGCATAATTCTATCAAAGAGTTTTACAAATCAATCTCATCTATGTCAACATCCTTTGATGGATTTTAAACTTGTTTGAAGTTGATTTATTATGATACAAATATTCCATATTTTATTGATGTTTTTTGATATGTTTGACTGTGGATGTTTTATTTCTATACCATTTATAGTTTATAGATAAATTATTGACATTTTGTATGCTAGTTTGAATACGAATGTTTATGTTATGTTTCAACATTTTCATATAAGGAATGTATTGGACATAGTAAGTGATGGGTTGAGCCTACTATGGAAACTTTATTCATCGGTAGGTCTCATTAGACAATTAGACGTTGAATTTAGTGAGGCCTGACCTAATTTGATATATGGTTTTGGCCAAGTCCTTAATCATTTTTAGAAATTTTGGTCGAGGACTTTAAAAATGTTTCAGAATGTCTGGCATCATACATTCCCTCATTATGAAAATAATATTGATGGTTAATATGGTTATTAGACTAGTAGAATACCAATGACTATGTTTTGTTATGTATTTATTTACTCAACTCAAATTTCTGCCATAAATGCTTCATGTTTATTATTTTTACAGGCATGTGTTTTCAATTATTCACCATGCCTATTGTTTATGTTATCTTCTGATAAATTGTTTACCCTTTCTGAGCATCTATTCTCACCCCTTTCTTATGTGTTATTTTCCCAGGATTTCCAAGAAGTGTATTATAATTGATATGCAATGTTAAGCTAAAAGGGAATAATGGTTTTCTCAAAGAACTATTTATGATGTGTTTAATGTTTGAAATTATAATGTGAAGTTGATATATGTAATATAAATCAAAGAATGGTAAATTGATTGGTCTTTTGGGACATGATTTCCTTGTATCATGCCAATGTATTAAAATAATGCACCAAATCTGGGTAACTGGGGTCAGGGTGTTATATTTGGTATTGAAGGATGTTTATAAATAACTTTGGAAACTATATTTAGAAAAACAATTATTAGAGAACATTACCCTAAGATAGACTTTGATGATTAGTATAGAAGAAAATCCAAGAATTTTGGTAACGTAGAGATTTTGTAAACTTTCCATGAAATACATCCATGTCTCTATACTAGTAGGTAGACGCGGCTCTTGCATAGATGTACCTAGTGGTAAAACCATATAACACTACATTGAGCTAGACTCGAACATGAATTGGGGCGTAAAAATGAGCCTTGTTGCACTATTGATTATGACACTCCCGGTGGATATGCTTAGAATAATTCACATTTTCATTACAAGAAATTGTGAAGGATTTAGAAGTAAATACTTCCTCAAAGAAAAAATTTTATGATTATATATTATATACATAATATTTTCAATTTACCTTAGGTATTTTACAAGTTTGGAATTATGCTTTGTGATTCATAAACCAACCTCATGTATACCATTTTTTAGAAATGATGCCTAGTATAAGGAATTAGAATTCCAGCAATACACATGATCGAATGATTTAGAAGGATTATATATTTCATGGTATTAAACCAATAATTAAAATGGAAATAGTCTCCCACGTATTCTCATCATATTAAGAAATAGTATCATGTGTTAATAAGATAAGTAATGAATTCTCTGAGTCCTATGGCTTTGAAGGGAAGCAAGAGAAGAAAAGGATAGAAGAGAGAAAAGTGGATAAAGGGAAGAGGGGAAATAATGATTTTCCCATATGTGATAACTATGGAAAGAATCACCATGGTAAATGCTTGAAAATAATAGGAGTTTGTTATATGTCTGGAGATAAAGGACACCATGTATGTGATTCCAATGGTAAAAAAAGTTTTCAAATGAACAATGCTTCATCTTCAAGGAGATGGTACACTACGTGAATCAATGTAAAAATCATCAGAGTATACCCCAAATGCGGCTATTGTATAACAATCAAGTTATGATACTACCGAAGATGAAGAGGAATGATTAAGAGTTATTATGTTTTTATTAAATTATTGTTCCATTTGAGTATTGTATTAATGATGTACATGTTATAAGAATTATAGAGTATATAAGGATAGTATGACAGTACTATTTCATTAAGGACTTAAGATTGTGTGGAACCAAGAAAAGCGACTCAATAAGAGGTTAATATTTTGGAAAATATATGGTTGATAGAAAGATAAACCTTAATATGATTATGATACTGAGGTAGTGATTTTGGAATAAGATATTATTGATTTGGATTAATTATATTGGATATTCTTATCTACCTTGAAACAGATTAACGATTTGTATATTCCGTCATTGTTGGAGTTTACAACATTTTTGGATATAAGAAGTATATCCAGTATTCTATAAAGAATAAGGGAGCATGAATGAAATCAATACAGTTACATGATAATTCTGGGTGTTACCATGTTTTAAAAGAATACATGATGAAGGTATTCACATGTTATTACGTGGAAAAAAGGAACTTCATTGTGTTTACCTTCCATTTAAATTTTGGACTGTGAGTTTGGACAGAAGTGTTTTGGATAAGTATAAAGGATGGAATCAATTAATTTTGACATTGAATATTATTGTTAAGGTTAAATAATTTATTGAGAGTATTTTTGGATTATTATAAAAAGGACAACCTAGAGGTCAGGCGACAACCCTTCGCGTCCGGCAAGGATGTGAGACTTGAACCCGCAACCGAACGGTGACAAGGGTGCATCATCTACCACTAGCTATCGTGATGACCTAGCTTGTATAATGTAGTTTTTTTAAATAGTATAAATAATAATAATAAATTCATTATTTTTGGAACCCTATATAGTTAGGATAAATAGAATACATTTGAATTATATTATCTTTTGGAGTGAAAGATGAGTTTGTCGTGGGAATTAGTTGAAGGATGAAACTCTACTTGTGAAGTACATATTTTGTCAACTTATTCTATGAATAAATTAATTCTTAAACATTAGGGAATGAATCTTAAAACAAAAAATGTGTTATGCTAACACCTTATGTTTTGTTGAACTAATGATATTTTACATCATCTTAGATTGATGGCTTTGAGGCCGTCAATTTTACACTTATTTGTGATTGATGACCCCAATTTCTCCATATAATTGTTTAGATTATTTCTCTAATTATGTGTCTCTAATTTCTACTAATGGCCTCATAATCGAGATCATAATTTTGTGGGGACATTTTCATTTCCCTTTAACTTTTATTAAGAGTAAATTATATTAAACCAATTTACGATGTGGGTTTTCCACAAATATATTTTTCTATTTTTAATCATTTATTTTTGAAGAACTATTTCAAATTGTGAGGAAGCGATTCATTGAAGGAGGGGAGAATGTAACACCCCAAGATTTCATAGTATGTTATCTCATTAAAGTAATTCAATAGCTTATGCTACACGCAACACCGAGTTCGAGTGCATCACAACTTACTAAAATAACTGTTTAAAAAGAGGTTATGAATAGTATTAACAGCATCTGCATTCTTATATACCCTATATATTTTTAATATCCATATTATGTGTTTTTTAGACATAATGTAAGAATAAATTCATTTTTTTGGGATAAAATAAGTTTTTTTCAAAAAATGCAATTTTACCGCTTTTTAATGGAGAACCATTTTAAAACCAATATTTAAATATTTTATATATTCGATTTAATGAAAATAAATTCTTTTTAGAAGCAGGGCACAAAAATTTAGTTTGCATAAATTTTTGGTACTTTTCTGATAACTTTCATATTTTGATGAATAGTAAAAAAAACTATCTTTTAATTGAAAACAACTTTTTTAATCGATATAATTTATAGTGATAAATTATTATTTTGAATTTTTTGGAAGTATAATTAGATTATATTATTATAATTTAATACATTTTAGGTCATTATAAGTAATTTCACATTTAAATTTTACATAAACACATGTCAATCTTTTGATAGTTTTCACTTTTTAAAAACTCTTTTTTTGGTTTTGAAAATGGGAATTATTATTAAATTAATATATGAAACATATATTCTTTTAATATGGTAAAATAGACTTCATTTTTGAATTTTGAATATCAAAATTAGCTTAGGGAGAATTTTTGGTATTTTTCTGAAAACATTCAATTTTTGATGAATAGTGAAAACACTTAGTTATTATTTAAAACCAACATTTTATTTAAATAATTATTTATTTTACTCAAATTTATTTTAAGTAAAAATAGATATATAATACCTATATAATTTCAATGTAATTCATTGAAGTCATTTTATAATAAAATTAGATGTATAAAATTCTATTGAACTTTTTAACCTCTTTAACCCACCTTCTAGGAACATTAGCAAATTTGCATAAAAATTAATTTTACCAATTCTGTGAGTTGAATGTCAAAAATCCAAGAGTCATGGTATACATCAGTATGTATAATTGAATTCAACAAGATGAAAATAATTTTGGTGAATAGTAACTTTTGACTTTTATATACCACGGTTAAAAGTAAATAGGGCAATTAATGGTTAAAATTATATTATAGTTACCCTAAAACATGTCTTAATTATATATGATTAGTATAATTATACTAATAAAGCCATAGGAACAAAATATGACCCCTTTTTTTACTTGGATAATATTAGGGTATTTCTTATTATTTTATAGAAAGAATAGTTAAAAGAGTTAAATTCAATGTTTAATAACTAAATAAATGTTAATATAGGGTTATACAAAATATAAATTAGACTATAAATATTTATTATAAATATAACAAAGTCTCCTATATAATTTTATTTTATTTATAATTTTTAAACATTAAATAATTTAATTTATTTACGACGCAATGATGATGTAGTAATTACCCAATTAATGAAAGATTAAAATAATTTATATTATAAATATCCAAATAAGTGTAATTTTGAGACTTTTGATGAATTCCAATAATTTTATAGGATAATATGAAATATTAGGGTTTATTAAATAAATTTTATTTGAAGTAATCATGCTATTATGATTTTCAAAAAACACAAATACTAAATAGTGTCAAAATGCCATAATTTAGTTTTTAAAACAAATATTATATTATTAATTGATATAATATTCCTAAAATCATAAGTATCAGCCAAAGAACATAGATAAGGATTTATATATTATTAATTAACCACATGGGGTTCTCTTGGCTTGTTATAGTTTGATTGTTAACCATTTAATATAAAAATACAAAGAGACATGGTAAATGTCAAACTATTTAACTAAGAGTTAAATCCTAAAGATAAAGTTAATATGATGACCTAAACCTATCTATAACCTATTGGTTGAGGTTTTTTCAACCCATACCCTCATTAGCCTCTAAATAATTAATTTTTAAGCCATTAGAAACCGAAAATGAATTTATTATAAAATAATATTTCAAGCTTTTCCTAAAGTGACTGTCAAATCTATTATAAAAGGGAACTTCTCCTTTGATTAATTTGAGACATCTAAAGGCTTTCGGCTCGGCCAAAACCTACCCAAATATCCTCCAAACATTCATCCCTTAATCCTAGAGGAATTTTATTGTTATAAATCCAACTTAAGGAGTCTTTTTAATCAAATCAACAGGAAGAACCCGAAGAAGAGGTAAATATTGCATCACCTCTTTCAAGTTCTTTTCTTCTTCCACTTACTCTTTCCTTATTGTATCCATTATAAGAAAATAACTCTGGTATATTCTATATACTATTATGTTATTATAAAAATACTAAAACCATTTTCATTACTCTATCCTTCCTATAATTGACAAAGTCACCATACGTGCATACGTACGGATTACCATCTCCACGTCATATTGTAGTCTGTTATTCAGACAATTAATTATTTGAATGGGTATAATAAAGAGTATAATTTAGGTAAATAATAAATATAACGTGTAAATGATTCTTTATATTTGATATACTATCCAATTACATACAATTTCACAATCAATATAATGATATTGTCAGTCGTGCGTACGTACAGATTACCGTCTCCCTGACGGTATGAGATTTATTTCCGCGTTCACCATTCAGTGATGATTATAAAATTATATATCATTTATAAGTATGTAATATATGACATAATAATGCTACATTATATCTATATATATATATATATGTACTTATATATATCTTATTCACTTAGATATATTTAGTACGATATGAAAACGGAAACATCATTTATGCGTACGTATGGCCTACTGTCTCCATAAATGGTGTTTTCAATTTCATATATATGTCTGTTATACCTATTTATATTCCAAATATAAATGATATATAAATCATTTTTTTATTCTAAAAGTATTTAAATCACTATATAAGTGATTCAATAAAGAGTAACAAGTTAAAACATGTACGGTAAAGAAAGCGATTATTACCTGAACTGTTAATTTAACATGGAAATTATTATTAAATGGGTAGTATAAAGTCATAAATGAATCATGTATGATATCATAAATATTAATATGGTTCTTATATAATTTAATAACATACTACGTTCTTTATACAATAGGTTAAATGTACCCTCGACCAAATGAAAGTTCCAGGTAAGGGTTAATTCTTCAATCTCTTTATTATTCGAGATTGTTTATGGGTATGTTTTTACTGGAACATATTTATTATCCATGTCCATGATTAATAAAAGAGTTTTAAAAGGGATTATTTTTAATGGAAAATTTTTTTAAAACATCATTTTAAATTTTTTAAATATTTATTTTTTAAATCATTCTCATTAATGTCCTTGTTTTTAAAATGGTTTTTAAGGATTTATTTATATAGACATGAAGGTTTTTAAAATATTAATTCCATTCAAAAGGTTCAAAGTGGTATGGTACACCTTTATTCAAAAATTTGTTTAAATTTCTTCATTTCTTAATTGTGTGATTTAAAATGTTTACATGAAAAAGGGATATTTCTCTCAGAGAGTTTTACAAATCATTTTCATTTATGTCAACATATTTTGATGGATTTTAAAGTTGTTTGAAGTTGATTTATTATGATACAAATATTCCATATTGTATTGAAGTTTTTGTGATATATTTGACTATGGATGTGCTATTTTTATACTACTCATGGTTTATGGATAAAGTATTGACATTTCATATGCTAGTTTTAATATTAATGTTTATGTTATTTTTCAACCATTTCATATGAAGAACTTATAGGACATAGTACGTGACGGGTGGAGTCTACTATAACAATTCGATGCCTCAGTAGTTCTCATGAGACAATTATATGCGGAATTGGTCTAGGCCTTTCCCAATTTGATATATGGTTTTGGTTGAGGCCTTAATCATTTTTAGACATCTTGGTTGAGGCCTTGAAAAAATGTTTTAGAATGTATGGCATTTTATGTTCCCTCGTTATTAAAATAATATTACTAGTTCATGTGGTTATTCATCTAGTATAATACCCAAGACTATGTTTTATTATGGAATTATTTACTTAACTCATATTTATACCATAAAGTGTGAATTCTTATTATTTGTAAAGGCATGTTTTTTAAATTATTCACCATGCTTATTGTTTATGTTATCTTTCTCAAAAAAAATTACCCTTATTGAGAATCTGAGCTCACCCCTTTCTTATGTTTTATTTTCCCAGGAATTCCAAGAAGTGCATTATGATTGATATGCAAGGTTATGATAAAATGAAATAGTGGTGTTTTAAAAGAACTATATATGTTGTATTTTATGTTTGAATTTGTAATGTGAAGTTGATGTATGAAATCTATTTCCAAGAATACTAAATTGATCGGTCTTTTGGGACATAGTTTCCTTGTATCATGCCAATGTATTAAAATAATTCATCATCTATAGGTAACTAGGGTCGGGGTGTTATAGTTGGTATCAGATTAAGTTTAGAAATAACCTAAGAAACTAGATTTAGAAAAACTCTGATTAGAGAACATTACCCTAAGATAGTCTTTGAGGATTAGTATAGAAGACTATCCTAGAATTATGGTAGCATATAAGATTTTCTGAATTTTCCAAGAAATACATCCCTGTTTGGATATGAGTATGTAGAGCCAGATATGGGATAGATATACCAAGTGGTAAAACCTGCAAACACTGCTTTAAGCTATACTCGAATGGGAACTGGTGCACGACAATGAATCTTTCTACACTCTTGGTTACAACACTCCTAGGGGATATTCTTAGGATAATTCACATTTTAATTACAAGCCATTATGAATGATTTATGAGTAAATACTTCCCTAAAGAAAAAATTTTATTTTTATAGATTATATGTAAAATATTTTCAATTTACGTTAGGTATTTTAGATGTTTGGAATTATGCAGTGTGATTCATAAACTATCCTAGTGTATTCCATTATTTACAAATGGCCCCTAGTAGAAGGAATGACAATTCCAGCAATATGAATGATCAAAATATTAAGAAGGATCATATCATTCAT
Organism: Viscum album; assembly: GCA_963277665.1. Lineage (NCBI taxonomy): Eukaryota > Viridiplantae > Streptophyta > Magnoliopsida > Santalales > Viscaceae > Viscum > Viscum album. The sequence continues at coordinate 1,892,563,549 of OY728135.1, forward strand.
TTTATTAAGACAATAATTAAAATGGAAATAGTCTCCCACGTATTCTCATCATATGAAAAAAAATAGTATCATAAGTTAATAAGATATGTAATGAATTCTATGTGTCTTATGGCTTTGAAGGGAAGTAAGATAAGAAAAAAATGTAAGAGAGAAATTTGGATAAAGTGAAAAAGTAAAAGAATGATTTTTCCATACGTGAAAACTACGGAAAGAATCACTATGGTAAATGTTTGAAGGGAATGGGAGTTTGTTATAAGTGTTGAGAAAAAGGACATGAAGTGTGTGATTTCAAGGGTAAGAAAAATGGTTCAAATGTACAATGATCCATCTGCAAGGAGTTGGGACAGTATGTGAATCAATGTCCAAATCATCAGAGTATACCTCAAATGCTGCTATTGGATAATAATCATGTTATGATACTACAGAAGATGAATAGGAATGATTAATAATTATTATGTTTTTATAAAAGTATTTTTCCATTTGAGAATTGTATTAATGATGTATATATTATTATAAATATAGAGAATATACGGATTTTACTACAATACTATTTCATTAAGGACTTGAGATTGTGTGGAACTAAGAAAAGTGACTCAATTTCAGGTTATATTTTTGGGAAATATATGGTTGAGAGAAAAATAAACCTTAATATGATTCTGATATTTACGCAGTGATTTTGGAATAAGATATAATTGATTTGGATAAATTATATTGGATATTCTTGACTACCTTGAAATAGATTAATGATTTGTGTATTCCATCATTGTTGGAGTTTACAACATTTTTTGATATAAAGAGTATTTCTTGTATTCTATAAGGAATAAAGAAGCATGGATGTAATCAATATAGTTTTATGATAATTCATGGTGTTATCGTGCTTTAAAAGAATACATGATTAAGATATTTACATGTTATTACGTGGAAAAAAGGATCTTAATTGGGTTTACCTTCCTTTTAAATTTTGGAATGTGAGTTTGGACAGAAGTATTTTGGATATGTCTAAAGGTTGGAATTGATTAAGTTTGAAATTGAATACTATTGTTATGGTTAAATTTTTATTGAGATTGTTTTTGGATTGTCATAAAAAGGACAACTCGGAGGTCGGGCGACAACCCGTCGCGTCCGACAAGGCCGCAAGACTTGATCCCGCAACCGAAGGGTGATAAGGGTGCATAACCTACCACTAGCCTACATGAAGCCCTAACTTGTATAATGTAGTTTTTTAAATATTATGAAAAATGAATTATAAATTCATTATTTTTCTAACCCTATATGATTAGGATAAATAGAATACTTTTTAATTATATTATCTTTTGGAGTGAAGGATGATTTTGTTATAGAAATTAGTTGAAGGATGAAACTCTACTTTTTAAGTATATTTTTTTATTCTTATTATATGAATAAATCAATACATAAACTTTATGGAATGTATCTTAAAACCAAAAACGTGTTATCCTAACACCTTATGTTTTGTTGAACCGATGATATTTTACATCATCTTATATTGATGTCATTATGGCCTTCAATTTTACACTTGTTTGTGATTGATGACCTCAGTCTCTCCCTATAAATATTTATGTTTTTTCCTCTAATTATGTGTCTCATAATTTCCACCAATGTTCTCCTAATCGAGATCATAATATGGTGGTGAATTTTTCATTTCCCTTTCCCTCTTATTAAGAGTAAATTTTATTAAACTAATTTCTGATGTGGGTTTTCCACAAATGTATTTTTCTATTTTTAACCATTTATTTTCAAAGAACAATTTCAAATTGCGAGAACACAGTTCATTGAAGGAGGGTAGAATATAACACCCCATGAATTCATAGTACGTTATCTGACTAATGTAATTCAATAGCTTGCGCTACACACAGCACCGAGTTCGAGCGCACAACAACATACTAAACTAACCATTCAAAAAGCGGTTATGAATAGTATTAAATGCATTTGGAATATTATATACTCTATATAATTTTAACATCCATATTATGTGTTTCTTAGACACAATATAAGAACAAATTCATTTTTTTAGGATAAAATAAATATTTTAAAATAAATGTAATTTTACAAATTTTTAATAAAAAAACATTTTTAAAACAAATATTTAAACCTTTTATATTTTAAATTTAATGAAATTAAATTCTTCTTTAGAATCTAGATATAAAAATATAATTAGGATAAATTTTTTGGTACTTTTCTGATAACTTTCAAATTTTGATGAATAGTGAAAAATACTATGTTTTAATTGAAAACTACGTTTTTAATCAAAGTAATTTATAGTGATAAATTATGCATTTGAATTTTTAGGAAGTATAATTATATTATATTTGTATCATTTAATACAATTTAGTCATTATATGTAATTTCACAATTAAATTTGACATAAACATATGTCAATCTTTTGACAGTTTTTACATTTTAAAAAACCGTTTTTTGGTTTTGACAATGGGAATTAATTTTAAATTAATAAATAAAATATCTATGTTATGAATATGGTAAAATAGACTTCATTTTTTAATTCTTAATATCAAAATTATCTTAGGCTGAATTTTGGGTATTTTTCTAAAAACATTCAATTTTTAATGAATAGTGAAAAACACTACGTTATTATTTAAAACCAACTTTTTATTTAAATAATTATTTGTTTTATTTAAACTTTTTTGAAGTTAAAATAGATATATAATACCTATATATGTTCATTTTAATTCATTGGATTGAATTTATAAAAAATTAGATGTGTAATATTCTACTGATCTTTTTAACCTATTTTACCCACCTTCTAGGCACATTAGCAATTTTCCATAAAACATAATTTTACCACTTTTGTGAGTTAAATTTAAGAAATATGAGGGACACGGTTGACATCAGTAAGAAAATTTTGTTCAATAAGATGAAAATAATTTTGTGTGAATAGTAAATTTTGACTTTTATTTCCCACAGTTAAGAGTTAAAAGGGTAATTAATGGTAAGAATGATATTATAATTACCCTAAAACATGTCTTAATACTATTATATTAGTATAATTCGACTAAAACCAACCTTATAAATAAAATATTACCCCCTTTGGTCCACATGGATCAGATTTGGACATTTGTTATAATTTTATTTAAAGAAGAGTTAAAAGAGTTAAACTCAAAGTTTAATAACTAATCCATTTTTAATATAGAGTTATACAAAAGATAAATTTTTCTATAATTATTCATTATAAAGATAAAAAAATTAATACTTAATGTTATTTTATTTATAATTTTTAGACTTTATATAATTTAATTTATTTATGACACATTAATGATGCAGTAATTACATTATTAATGAATGATTTAAATAATTGATATTATAAATAACAAAATAAATGTAATTTGAGACTTTTGATGAATTCCACTAATTTTCTTAGTTAATCTGACATGTTATTGGTGATTAAACTATTTTTTTAGTAGTAATCATGGTTTTATGATTATTTGAAAAACCAAATACTAAATAGTGTCAAAATTGACATAATTGAGTTTTTAAAACAAATATTATATTATTAATTGATATAATATTCTTATAAACCTAAGGTTCGACCAAAAGACTTAGATAAGGTTATATATAATAATAATGATTGAAATGGGGTTCTATTTTCTTATTATAGTATGATTATTAACCATATAATATAAATATACAAAGAGAAATGATAAATGTCAAACTATTTAACTAAGAGTTAAATATAAAAGATAAGGTTAATATGATGACCTAAAACTGTCTAAAACCTATTGGATGAGAGTTTTTAGACCCATCCCCACCATATACACTAAATAATTCATTTTTAGCCATTATAAACCGAAAATTGTTTTATTATAAAATAATATTTCAATCATTTCTTAAACTGACCCTCACCTCTCTTAGAAAAGGGAACTTACCCTTCTCTTAATTTAACACCTACAAATCCTTTTGGATCAGCCAAAACCCACCCAAATATCCTCCCAACATTCCTAAAGTCATATTAGATTCCTTTATTTGATCATAGATCCAACCTAAGGATCCATTTTGATCAAATCAAAAGGAAAAACCCGAAGAAGAGGTAAATATTTCATCACCTCTTTCAAGTTATTTTGTTCTTCCACTTCCTCTTTATCTATTGTTTCCATTATAAGATAATAAATCCATAATATTATATATATTTTGATGTTATTATAAAAATGGTACAACCATTTTCATTACTCTATCCATCCTATAAATGACAATGTCACCATACGTGCGTACGTACGGATTACCGTCTCTACGTCATGGTGTAGTTTGTTATTCCAACACTTCATTATTTTGATGGATATAATAATCAGTATAACTGATGTAAATAATAAATATAACATTTTAATTATTCAATATATATGATATAGCATCCAATTACATACTATTTTACCATAAATATAATGATATTTTCATTCGTGTATACGTACAGATTACCGTCTCCACGACGCGATGAGATCCAATAACACATTCAAGATTCGACAATGATTATAAAAATATATATAATTAATAAGTATGTATTATATTAAATAATTATGTTACTATATATATATATATATATGTATGTATGTATGTATTTATGTATTTACTTACATATATCTTAATCACTTAGTTCCGTTCAATACGATATGAAATCTGAAACTGCATTTATGCATACATATGGCCTACCGTCTCCATAAATGGTGTTTTCCATTTCATATATATGTCTTTTATAAATATTTATATTCTAAATATATATGATATATAAATAATTCTATATATTCTGTAATTTTTTAAATCATGATCTAAGTAAGGAAATCAATATTAACAAGTTAAAACACTTACGATAAAGAAAGCGTTTATTACCCAAAATGTTAATTTAACATAGAAATTTTTATTAAATACGTAGTATAAAGTCATAAATGAATCATGTATGATATCATAAATATTAATTTGGTTCTATAAAAATTTAATAACATACTACGGTATTTATACAGGAGGTTAAACGTACCCTCGACCAAATGAAAGTGCAAGGTATGGGTTAATTCCTCAATCCCATTATCATTCAAGATTGTTTATGGGTAAGTTTTTACTAAGAAATATTTATTATCCATGTATATGTTTTATAAAAGAGTATTCAAGGGGATTATTTTTATGGGACTCTTTTTTTAAAACATCATTTTAAAATTTTTAAATATTTATTCATCTAAATCATTCTCATTAATATCTATGTTTTCAGAATGGTTTTTAAGGAATTATTTATATGGACATGAATGTTTTTAAATTGTTAATTCCATTAAAATGTTTAAATGTGGTAAGGGAAACATTGATTCAAAAATTATTCAACTTTCTTCCTTTCTAAATTGTGTGACTTTTAAATGTTTCCATGAAAAAGGGGTATTTCTCTCAAAGAGTTTTTCAAAATATTTTTATCTATTTCAACATCCTTTGATGGATTTAAAACATGTTTGAAGTTGATTTATTATGATACAAATATTCCATATTGTATTGAAGGTTTTCTGATATTTTTGATTGTGGATGTGTTATTTTTATACCATTCATGGTTTATAGATAAAGTATTGACATTTCGAATGCTAGTTTTAATATGAATGTCTATGTTATGTTTCAACCTTTTAATATGAAGAATGTGTTAGACATAATAAGTGACGGGTGGAGCCCGATATAGATCCTCGATGCCTCGGAAGGACTCATAAGACAATTAGATGTGGAAATGGCCAAGGCCTTTCCCAATTTGAAATATTGTTTTGGCCGAGGCTGTAACAATTTCAGAAGTCTTGGTCGAGGCCTTGAAAAAATGTTCTAGAATTTCATTCATTATACATTCCCTCATTATGAAAATAATATTGATGGTTCATGTTGTTATTCGACTAGTAGAATACCCATGACTATGTTTTATTATATAATTATTTACTCAGCTCATATTTCTTCCATAATGTGTTCATGTTTATTTTTTGTAAAGGCATGTGTTTTCAATTATTCACCATGCCTATTGTTTATTATATATTTTACTAAATTGTTTACCCTTGCTGAGTATCTAAGCTCACCCCTTTCTTTTGTTTTATTGTCCCAGGATTTATAAGAAGTTTATTATGGTTGATATGCAAGGTTAAGATAAAAGGGAATAATGGTGTTCTTAAAGAACCTTTTATGCTACATTTTATGTTTGAATTTGTAATTTGATGTTGATGTATGTAATCTATTTCCAAGACTGATAAACTGACCAGTCTTTCCGGACATGATTTCCTTGTATTGTGCCAATGTATTAAAATTATATACCGACTCGGGGTAACTGGGGTTGGGGTGTTACATAAAAGGAGAAAAGCATGTTTATTATGGATATACAGATTTCATTTAATTCCATTCTTATTCCATAAAACTTCATCCCATTTGAAAACAAATATTAAAAACAAAATCATATGAATTTTATTAAAATATATAGAAAACGGAAAAAATAAAGAGAGTAAGTGAATGTTTCTTCCATTATCATATAAAAGTGGGATTTTATTTTTAATATAAATATTTGGAAATCCTTTCACTCAGCCAATTTTTGATAGTGGGTTTGGTTTCTTTGATATAAATCATCATATTCTCTTCCTCTTATATAACTTCTCTCTTAACATTATTTTAAGGTCACTTTTGACAATGCCCTCTTTGTCCACCCTATGACATGTTTAGTGTATAATTATAAATGGGGTTGTGGGTAAAATATGAGGCCTTATATTCTATAATTTTCATAGTTAGATAGACCATATATTCATATAGTTATTACACACCAAATAAGAGACTTATTATACTTTATAGACAATGGTGTTCATATCACCGTCTAAACTAAACATATTATAAAATATTAATTTCAAGAAAAAATGTGTACATTAATTCCACCTAAATGTGGATGGATTTAAATATAAAATACTCATTATTTTAATCATGAAAACCCACATACTCTCATGTATAAATAACTACCATCACCACCCTATTTCAACACAAAAGAATCGTATATCCTCCAATATCTTCCAAAAATTCTCATAGTTACTCTAAAAATGACCATGTTCTTCTCGTATAACCAAAAGTCCAAACCTAAGGTCCTCTAGGGTCTCTGAAGGTTATGATATTCAATAGGTAACATTATCAAAACCCCTCTCATATTTTCATTTATTATTATAGTCTCTCCTCATATCATTCATCCATCAAGGAATAATAAATAAATAATCTTTAACACAATGAAATTTTATGATTATAAAAGAATATATTATATCCACCCCTTTTATGACATCCTCATAATTAATGAATTGAAACTATTTTCCAAATTACGCTGGTTATTCACCTCTAGGAATATTGATTTTGTTCATTTTCCACTACATACTTTAGCTATATTCAAAAAAAATATTATTATGGTTTATTTATATTATAATAGTTATTTTATAACTTATTTAACTTTCTATATTCAACATATTTACCTTATGTTAAATAAATCAAAACATGTTTTACATTTTTTGAAAAATCTCTAAATTAAACTAAACAATTATCATTAAAAATCTATCAAATGTATCATCATAATGAATAAAATAAAAATGATAAACATTGACATTTAAAGTCTTATAATTTCTTTCATTACATTTTATTACACTTTTGGAGTTTTAGTTACATTCAACATGAACATCAATAATTAAACACTAATAAGCCTATAACTTAAATTGTGAAACGAACTCCCTCGATACAATGAAAATCATGTAATATTATTAATACATGAGTGTTAATATGTAATAAAAATACCATATAAGGAATTATAAATAAAAAAATTATCTTTAATGTAAAAATAACATTATTTAGTCCATTATACATGACGTTGATATACACAAAACTAAAGGGAAGTGTGAGGTAAGGGTTTCTCATCATAATTTTTTCATCTAAGAGATATGTGTCTTATTCACCACTTACTACTTGTGTGTGGTTTATACATGGGGAATTGATATATTATATCATAAATATAATTATATTAATTTTATTCAATGTTTCTTTTGATAATTATTACCTTTATGTGGTACGTGATTTGACTGATTACAATGTGGAAAGGGAATTCATAAATCAATTTCTATTCATTTAGTTAAAATATTATTTCCATGATCATTTAATTCTACAATTTTGAATAATATTAATTTCTATTATCTAATTATTTATTAAAAATTATTTTATGTGGATTTAAAGGGAATAAATATAATCAGATTATTTTATTAATACTCACTTCAAAGATATGATATTTTTAAGGGGATTTTTAATCACACTTATATTTATATGTGTCTTTTACTATATTCACAACTTGTTAATAATTTTGGTGTATACACTACATATGAAAGTAATTTATGATCCTTTTCATTATATTAATGTGTATTTATATATCAATTTTATGATCTATCTTTCAAGGTGTTTTCGTTTCAAATGTTACCAAATCAGTATGTCATGTTTACCTCAATTTTCCTTCTGTGAGGGACATGTTGTGTTATAAACCAATATTATTTTATTTTTTGTTTATGATTCCCTATGAAATGTTTTATCATCAGTCCAATTATATTTATGATATTGTATGTTTCGTGTAATTTTATTCTCTCTTTGAAAGAAAATTTTTTAATATGCAAATATGGTTCACTAAAAATGTTTTCAAAATGTTTTTAAATGACCATTAATGAATTTTCGAAGAAAATAACCTTAGTTATATTTAAAAAAAATCCAAATATTAATTTACATTTCTTTAGTGTTGTTATCAATGAAAAGGGGTTCACTAATGTTTTATGATTTAAAAAGTGTTTTCCTAAATATAATCTATATTATCCTCAATAATATTATAAATTACATTCCATCTAAGATAAAAAAAATATGTAACGTATGATTTATTAGAGAAATTATTCAAGGATTACATCCTAATTATTTTTATGGTTGTTTTATTTTTATTACGTAATATGTTTTTTTAAGCCCATTTATTTCCCATGGGTTATGTTTTGTTGAAATTTTTATGAAAATCATTTCTTTACCTGGACTCAAATGAGATGAATGATATATTCCTTTTTGAATCAAATATGTATAATTTACATTTTGTGATGGGTGGGACTAATTTCTCTGTCCAATGCATTGGGTAATGTTGGATAACTCATGAGTATATAAGTTATATGTGAACCTAATTACCTGTTCATAATGTCATGAAAGAACCTGATTACATGTTCATAATGTAATGTGTGAACCTACATACATGTTAAAAATGTTATTCATGAACCATATTACATGATCACAATTTAATTCAAGAACAAGATAAAATGTTCACAATGTAATTTGGGGACTTGGTTTCAGGTTCATAAATTTATATGAGGGCCAATTTTCATATCCTTAACTTATCGAGTAAACTAGTCTCTATTTTCACATGTTCACAATGTAATAATTTCATGGTTATGCCAATTTATTCTTATATGATTCATGAATTATGAATTTTTATGATTTATTAAAGATTATGATCATTGATATATATGGTACACTTTTCAAATTTTATGATCATGTTCACATACCCTTATTCTTATATTATGATTACATATCTCCTATGCCTACTCTTATTGAGCATCTGAGTTGACCCTTCTTATGTTTTCTTTTCCCCGTGTTATGAGTAATGATGTTAAATGATCTGTTTACAGAAGGATGTCTCATGGATGATATAGATGAATTTTTGAGATATTTGGTTATAGTGGGAGATAATTTTTATGTTTATAATAAAGTTACTTATAAACAAATGTTTTAAAGATATTTCCACTATTCTGTAAAACTCTAAAACTAAAATACCCTTGGGTATGTATTAAATCTAATATTTCCATTCTATGTTATATGTTTTTCTGGAAAAAATTGGGTCATATTTTTAAATATCAATGATATGAATGTAATTTTTATGTTTTTAGAGTCAGATCTAGATGTGTAGATTCTAGGATGTTATAGTTTGTATCAGATAATATTTAAGATAACTTTTAAGATCAAAATTTATTCTTAGGAGTAATGGATAACGCCATGGTTTTATAATTTTAAGATTAATCCTATGTTCAGTGTCTTAGAAACCACTTTTGAGGCTTTGAGATATAAAATTTTATGATTACTAATGGTATTTGTGAAGGGATTCATTTTTGATGTAATTATGGGTTATTATATTTTTAGATTCAAAATGAAACCTGCGAGATAAAATTTGATGTTAATGAATAATAAGGTGAATTTTTAGACTAATTCTCAAATTAATTGAATTTTATAAGGAATATAAAAATATAGTTTATAGAAATGTACATCCTAGAGATGGGTGACATCCTTCCACATCTAGAAAGAATGTTGGAATTGATGAAACCACAAAAGGGTGAGAAGGGTGCATCATCTAACACTAGCCTATGTGATGTCCTAGTGAATTTAAAATTATTTTCTATTATTTAAAATATATGATGAATAAGTGTTAATTTGATTTTAGTAAAATATGTTTTATAGATAACCATTATATTGGAAATAATTTTTTGATTATGTGATTAATGTTATTTTGAAAAATTCCTATAATTTTTGGAACCCTATATGATTAAGATAAAAAAATTATTATGGGATTTTATTTTTGGAGTAAAGTTTGATTTTATATTTTAGAATCATATATGATTTCATGTGTCATTATGGTGAATCAAGTTATTTATGGTAATGGTCAGCATATCTTATAGATTATATGATTTATGATATTATATTTGTGGTATGATATATTAAAATATATTGATGTTATTTTGGGATATATATTAAAAATTTTCTTGAAAAGAATTGTGATCCAATCCTTCTAATTTTTGGGTTTAAATATTAGTATAGAATAGTATTTAGGAATATGAAGGAGTGTTATTTATTAAATGATCTATGTTTAACCATGGATATTTCTATAAAATTTTAGAGATTAAAATAGTTTCCATTATATAATAGTACATTATTTTCAGAAGAGTATATAATTTACAAACCATTTTGGTTTTAGTTGATTTATAAACACAAGAGAAAGAGTTTTTTTTATGTTTAATTATATGTAGAAGTTAATTATAGTGCTTCAGGAATAAAAAAATCATACTCTTTATTTGGAGAATAAGATGAGTTTGTAGAAAAAAATTATTATTGGATGAAATTATAATATTCAATTAAGTATATTTACTCATGTTCATTGATATTGAATTAATGTAGTTTCTCAAAACTATGAAAAGGACATTGAAACAAAATTGTTATTTTAATAATTTTCTTACTAACAAGTTAGTGACCTCTTTAACCCAATACAGATTTATGGTTTTGTGATGGAATAAATTTTTGATGAATATTTACTCTATTATTCTTTGTCAGAGCATAATTGATTTATTTCTCTTCCATTTCTCAGTTGCCACTTCAAAAAAAATGTTATTATAATCAGAATCCTATTTATGGGATGATATTATCCTTTTACTTTCTCTATTTTTAAGAGAAGTTTATTTGACCAATTTTATGATGTGGGATTGGCACCAAGGAAATTTTCAAACTACTATATTTGATTTTAAGAGTGAAATTTAAAATTTCAAGGATTAAATTTCTTTAAATTATTTATCTAATTATGATAATAGATTATCAATTTAATGTTCCACTCATTCTCTCTCAAGTTCATTATGTTTTCCATGTATATGACTCGAGTAAATACATACTTGATCCTTCACAAGTACTAAAATTATAGGTCTTATAGCAAGATAATGATATATATTATAATGAAAAACTTTTAGAGATTCTATATAGTAGAAATAATGTTATATGAATCATGACCACTCACCTAGTTAATATTTTATTGTGAAATGACAAATTTGAGGATGCTAAGTAGGAACCTAAGGATGTGATGCGGAAGAAGTATCACTATCTGTTTATATATGAGTAATGAATTTGGAAAGGGAAATTAATATTAAGGGGATGGAATGTAACACCCCAAGATTTTACTCTATTTTTTCTTTTAAAAAATAAATTTAATATCATTGATATCTTACTTTTTACAAAACAACAAGATTAAACAGACACCAAAATAATTTTATTTTAACACAAACATTATCACCTAGACATAGTAATAGATATAATTAATGAGATGAAATAACTTATGAAAATATATTTTTCATATGTTTATAAAATGAAATAATTGGTTATAAATTAATTTCAAATGAAATTAAAATCCAATTGATCCTAAATAAAGTTTCTTTATAAAAAACTATTTTCATTCTCAAAATCGAATTTAATATTTTTATATTAAATTAATCACTATTAGTTAAAGATATTAATGAAGTTTTTACATAATTTTTTTTAATTCATCTAATATATTTGATAGGATTAATATAAGAATAAATTCTATTTTGTGCATAAAAGATATAATTTTCTAAAAAGAATATTTTCCCACCTTTTTATGGAGCACTTATCTTAAATAATGTTTTTGAAAATTTTATAATTTTATTTTGAAAAAAATACATTATTTTTTAAATAATGAATTAGAATTATATTTAAGTGAATCTGTTAATTTTTTTGATAAGTATAATTTTTTGTTGAATAAGGAAGAATATTTCATTTTATTTTAAAACATCATTTTCATCAAATTTATTTATATAATATAATTATATTTTAAATTGGAATTAGTGTATAATTACTTAAATTATACATCATTAAATAAAATTTAGGTAATTAGAATAAATTTTAAAATGAAATTGGATATAAAAGCATCTGAAACTTTTGAACTTTTCACATTAAAAACGCACTTATTCATTGTGTCTATGAGATTAATTTTAAATCTAATTTTGAAAATTATTTTAATTGAAAATAGTGAATTTGATTAAATATTTAGAATACAATTTTTGAAATTAATTTGTAAGTCCAATTTAATTTTTATGTATTAAATTTTATTCTGGGAAAAACAATTTACCACAATATATGTAAAATAATTTCAGGGGATAAAGTTAAAAGTTAAAAGCATAACATACCAAAACATTACAACATTTAATGGATATTTGAGGTATGTATTGATCCTAACTAGACTCCAAAAATATTTATTTGAATCCAAATCCATATAAATTAATACCACCTAAACGTGTCTGCCTTTAAATATAAAATATCCATTATTTGAATCACTTAAAACCACCTCTATTTAGGTATAAATACCACCCTCACCACCCCATTTAGACCCAAAATCCTTTTAGATACTAAAATCATTACAGAAAACCTATCACCCTCATAATACTGATGTAAATGTTCTATTGGTATCACCAAAAGTCAAAATTAAAGGTCTTATAGGGTTTCTCAAGGAGGTAATATTCAAGAGGTAAATTTTCTCAAACCACTTATCTTATTTTCATTTATTCTTTGACTTTCTCCTTATATATTTCATCAATCATAGAATAATAATTATCGAATCATGTACATAGTTTAATATTATGTTTCTAATGGAATATATTATATCTATTTCTTTTATTACATATTTAAATTTAATGAGATGATATTATTTTCCAAATTATGTCAGTTAAACGCATCTATGATTAATGTTTTTTTTTCATTTTCCATTACTACATTCATTCCTGGTCAGAAAAATATTTTTATATTTAATTTTTTTAATACGTATATTATAAAAACTTTTATGCTAAAGAAAAATATATATATATATATATATAATTATAGATAAAATAAATATAATTTGTTATGGTTGAAAAAATTACCAAATTAAACTAAAAAATTATCATTAACATTTTATCCAATGAACAATCCTATTTTATGACCGAAAAACTATAAAAGGAACAATTTAAATTCCAGGTGTTTAATTAATATTATTTCTTGGCACTTATAGAGTTTTATTTCTATTCAATTTGGAAATCCATAATTATACACAGATAAACCGATCATGAAAATTGTGAAATGAACTCACTTGAAATAATGGAAACCATGAAATATAATTTCTGAATAGGGGGTAAGTTGTTATAAACATTTCACATAAAGTATTATAAATTTAAATATGATTTTATAATTAATTAATAAAATTTATTAAATCATTATACATGAGGTTGAAGTATGAAAAACTAAAGGGAAGTGTGAGGTAATGCGATCTCATATCACTTTTTCATCTGTGAGATATATGCGTTATTTAAAATATTCTCATTGTATGTGGATTACATATTGAAATTTGTTATATAATATTATAAATATAATTATATTACATTCATTCAATGTTTGATTTGATAATTATTACAATTATGTGGCATACTATTTGAATCATTATAAAGTGGTGAGAGAATTCTTAACTCAATTTCAATTCGTTGGGTTACACAATTGTTGCCATGATTATTTAATTCTAAGATTATGTGTTAAATGAATTTTGATTGTATTATATTTTATTTCAAATTATTTTATGTGGATTTACATGGAATAACTATAATTTATTAATTATATTAATACTAACTTCAATAATATGATATTTGTATTGGGATTTGTAGTCTCCCTAATATTTTTGTGAGATATTCTCCATATTCACCACTCATTTTTAAGTGTGGTTTATTCACTGATAATAAATGTAATATAAGAACTTTTTTACTTTTATTTATGGGTATTTAAATATCTATTTTATGATCTCTCTTTCATGTGGTTTATGTTTCAAAAGATACCAAAATTGTAAGGTAATTTTCTCTAAATTTTTCTTCTTCGAGGCACTTATTGTGTTATAAACCTTTATTATTTTATTATATGTATATACTATTGTTTGAAATATTATATCACTAATATAATTATTTTCATGAAGTTATATGTTTCATGTATGTTTATTCTCATTTTAATTAGAATTTTGTTTTTTTTTTCAAAAACTGTGCTCTCTAAAAATATTTTCAATTTATTTTAAAATGATATTTAATGATTTTTATGGGAAAAGTATTTCAAAGATATTTCAAATTGTTTTTTCAAATATTAATTTATATTTTTTAATGGTTATTATCAATGTATAAGGGTTCAATAAATTTTATATGATATAAAAATCATTTTTCAAAATAGAAATAATATTTTCCTTAATAGTCTTCCAAAATTTATTTCCATCTTAGATAAAATTATTTCATGATAGTTAAACTTTTGTTGGTAAAATATTTAAGTATAATATCATAATAATATTTATGGTTGGTTTGTGTTTATTATCTAATTATTTTTCTGAATCATTTTTTTTCAATAAGTTAGGTTATGTTGAAATGTATAAGAAACTTATTCATTTACATGGGATCTGATGTGATGAATAATTTGTGGTTTTTTAGAACACATATGTATAGTTTTAATTTTTTTATGGGTGAGACCGACATATTCCTCTAATGTATTGGAAAATTATAGATAACTAAATAGTATATATGTTATGCATGAACTTGATTACATGTTCACAATTTTATGCAAGAACCTAATTACATGTTCACAATGTTATGCATCAACCTCATTATATATTCACAATTTTATATATGAACCAAATTAAATATCCAAAATTTAATGAGTGTACCATATTACATGCTAAAAATATATCTGTGGACCTATTTGCATCTCTATAAGTTTATATGAGGGCCTGATTTCATTTCATAAATATAACAAGTGATCCAATCTCTATTTACATAGGTTTATAATGTTATAATTCCATGTTTTATGAAAATATATTCTTATATGATACATGTCTTCTGAATTTATATGATTTGTTCAAGATTAAGATTTTTTATATGGTGGGTATTATTTTAAAATATTATGCTCATTTTAGCATACCATATTCTCATGTAATGCATATATATCAACAATGATTACCCTTACTGAGAATTTGAGCTCACCCTTCTTATGTTTTCATTACCTCAGTTTATGAGGAATGATGTCAAATAAATAGTTTATATAAGTTCTTCACATGGATTATGTTTATTACCTATATTGAATGTTCAGAATAGTGGTAGATAATGTTAATCCTTATAATCTAGTCATTTATGAACCAAAGTTACTAAGATTTTTTCTTAATTATCTATACATATAAACCCAAAAAACCCATTTAGTATGTATGAGATACAATATTTCCATTCGACATTTCCTTTTTTGTTGGAATTTTTTTTCACATTTATAAATATCACATTAATGAATGTAATGTTTTTCTATTGTCATTGGATCCACAAGTATGGATTCTGGGCTGTTATATACCATCACTCATATTAGAACCACATAATATTATAAAAGGGTGTAAAAAAATGATAAAGGTTTTGAAATTTAAAAACAACAATGATCATGATGTAAAATGATTCAATAAAATAAAAATGAAATGAACTAAAGGTTTGACATAATCCCCCATGTATTTCATTTTGATGCACTTTCTGTTTATGAAATTCCCCTAAAAATCATTTAAAATTCATTTATAATGGGGTTCTATAGTTATTCCATCAAAGAGGAACCCATCAAGTGTGTCTTCATCATCATCTAAGATAGTCATTATTTGAGGAAAATCTTCTATTGCAGTAAAACCGAGGTTTGATATTAATGCATTGTGAATAAAATAACAAAAAAATGAGTGGAATTTATGGTTATGAAAACCTTTAGTGTTAGTATGTTTTTTCATTATCCCTTTGTGAATTATTTTTGAATGGATGTGGATATTAGTGGGTCTTTCTGATTTTCTTTATAATAGATACCATCCATTCCAATTTTGCCTTACATATGTAGGGAATGCAGTGGGTTGAAAAAATATTCAAATTATATGTATGGTGAGTTATTTAAGAATTTAATAGAAGATAAATAAAATAAAATAGAATCTAATATCTGGTCCACTCCCTATAGTGGGTTGGTTTGTAATACTCTCCCCTGAAGTGCGGTTTGTGGAAATGATTTAGAGTGCTCATATAGTGGGGGTTCATGATTTTTCTCCTCCATCTTAAATATTTAGATATTCATGGGATTTACTTAAGGTTAAGTTTCATAGACAACCTTCTGATTCCCTTTGATTTTTTTCCATAGAATTTTATAAAATAAATGTGACTTTATTATGAAGGTTATTCATTTAATCAATCATTATTATTTGTTCATCATTCTCTTTTTTCACAAATGGGTGAGAATATTGGTTATTATTGTTATTATTCAATATTAGTTTGACTATAATAGTAATATAATGATCCTTTTCAAACTAGTAATGATAATTATTTTCTATCCTAAAATAAATAAACTACACCATTTCCTAAACCAATTAAATATGAAAATAAAGATAGAACAATGAAAAATAAAAAAAAGGACAGAAATAAAAATAGAAATATATATCAAGAAGTAAAGAAGTTAAAAATAATAATTAAAAATTGATGAAATATTTGTGTTTTATCAACTCAAATCATAAAAAAGGACACCATGTTTGATAGATTTCATTATTGGGAGAAATAAAAAAAATAAAATTTATAATCACTAATGTATAGTAAATATTTGACCACTAGTTTACATCTCAAGGATTTATACCTAGTGTATTAACCACTATTTATTATTTATATTTATTTTTGATTGTTCCTAGTATTTTTGAAAGAAAATGATAAATGAAATAAATTTTGTTAATTCTTTCTTGGAAATTAATACAGAGGGGAAGAAGGAGACATGTAAAATTTAAAAAGAAATGTAGATGGTATGTTGGTGAATTAACTTGGGTTATATTATAATATAAATTTTTTCTAAATCACCTCATTTAATATGTAGTATTGATAACATTAATCTACATGTCTCCCACTATTTTCTTATGCTCGAGAGTATTAATATTATCAACTATCCTTAGATAGATGAGATACTCATTTTCCATATGTTGTGAGTCCGAAAGAAAACTATTAAAATGAGTGAATGAATCATATTTTTTAGTTAATGAATAACTTCATTATTTATTTAGATATCAAAATATAATTTATATAATAATTATTTATCTTTGATGTTTTTATTTTTTTTCTTATACATAATGATCTTATTGTATGTGAACTACTAGAGAAGAAAAATTACTTTATGAAAATACGATAATCTGATGACTAATTCTTGATTAAATTATTTTGATTTAGAATAAATATTTTAGAGATTATTTAACTCATCAATATATGAAAAACATGTTGATATTATCAATAGATGAATTAGTTAATTTCAATGTTGTTATAACTGGAAATCTGTCTTATGGAATTCAACCCTTGGATTATGAGACAATGTAAATAATTAATTAAGTCTCACGTAGATCATCATAAGAAATTGAATGGAATGAATTATCATTTGTATAAACAATTTCCAAAGCTAATGTTAATTTTAATGATTTCTAATTTATTATTTATAAAAGGGCTTCTAAGAAACATAGTTTTTTCTTTAAGAACATTAGCTATGATCTTCTATTTTGTGATGTTTTACATGTAAATATATCCGTATTTCCATTTTAAAAATATTTATACCAATACCATGTTATTAAAGGATTATGGTGATTAGAAGATAATGTTATTTTTGTTCTTCTTAATGAGTGATCCCATGTATAGAAATACACTACTCAAGTATTTCTGGTGTGAGTATGTGATCATCTAGTGATAGGTTTAGAAAAGGTCATCCCATAAAAAGAATACATAACAATATATATATATATAATTTAGGATTAATTATTATGGATTTAAAAATGGAGATATCGTGGATTAATTCTATAGTCCTTCATATCGCTTTGGATTAAAAGCACAGTTCTACAAATTATCCCTTTAATGGATTTTTTGGTTTAATAAAAAATAATTCATGTTTTGTTATTTAATTTCCATTTTATTTTTCCATGAATTACTATTATATAAATTATTTAATAATTTTTTAATAATTATAGTTTAAATTTCTATTGTGTTAAATATTTTGTTGTTAATTGAAAACATATCTATCTTTTTATATCTACTATGCTGAAAGGATTAATATAGTGTATATTTCTCTTACATTGATCATTAATATGATTGGTGAAATGAAAAACTGACAAACTTAGTATATGAAGATATTGAATATTATATGGTTTTTAATATTGAAATTCATTCCCTCTTGTATGTTATTTACCTTCACACCCATAAAAACACTTTTCAAACTCCTAACAACCATCGTAGACAATTCTTTGTCTCTAAAGTAATAATGATAATCATATTCCATTATATTTTAATAGAGGGAGACTTAAGATTAAATAGATTTGAGAATATGAAAATAATTATGGACAATTTATTTGCGATTTGATCCCCCACATTTCACTAACACTTCCACACGAGGATCAGATAAATAGGTTTGGAATTTAATGGAATAAATTATAGGTTCCCAAAATAATTCTCCTTGGAAAACCAATAACTGGTTATTTATACATGATAATGAATATTGAAGGTCATAATCATAATAAAGGGGTTGAAAAACATAAATAATCAAGGGAAAAGGAAATAACACAACACAAAATATATGAACATAAACTTGGAATTAACATTGAAAATGATAAAATAACATATACCAATAAAAATCTTGTGAAGGATGAAAGAAGGTTTAAATCTGGTGTACTATATAAAAAATAAATTAAAATATGGAGGGGTAAATATTTATAATCATTTATTTTTACTTATATGTTATTCTATAATTTAACATGATTTAGCAAGCCCCATTCATCAATGGATTGTTTTCATGTGTCACTGATGAGGGTGAAAGTTTCAATAGATGGATATCTTGAATTTTCCTTTTGGATAAAAATTATTTCCAAGAATCACTATTTCCATATTCATTTAGAAGCACTACATGTGTAAGAATTATATATCTCTTCCAAATTTTTCCAACTAGAGAAATGAATTTTTTATTTTATTTTAAACCTTTTCATTTTTTTGAACATTGAAATTTTAATTCCACGTGGACATTGAATCCACTTATTCCATAAAGTCATTTTTTACACATGGGTAATGTAGGGAATAATTATCTTAAGCATCCTTTACTCAAGGATAAATATGATATATGTCAATTATTCCTATTCAACTCATCATTTTTTTAAAGACAAATATGTTTCATATTTTGTTTTTACATAAAAAATATCACATGTATTATCTTCTCCCAGGAAAAATATTTTACATATTATCTTCCATAGGGAAATATATATTATATATGACATAATATGAATTTTTTAAAAATAAAAATATCTTGTATATCTCCCCACCTTGAAAAACTATATATATTCATTTACATTTGTAATGAAATCTATGCATTAACCTTAACCCTTCGAAAATATGACATTCCAACATTATCACTGAATATATATTACCCATCAAGAGTGTCAACTAAAATATATTACTTATCAATTGTAACATAAAAATATTTGATTAATGTCATTTTAATATTAAAAAATGTTATTTATCTTCTTTACATGGAAATATTATTTTATATATCACTTTATTTGTGGATTTCCACTCTTTCTAAGCTCTATATTTATATATTACTCCTCAGCTATAGAAAAAGATATGTATCAGGATTATGATTTCAATTCCTTGGTAAATTTTAATCTTTTATCCTATAGAATCCTAGAAACCATAAAAATGTATATTCTCAATTCATAACAATCCATTGGATACCATAATTTAATTAAATAATGAAATTAAGGATTAAAAATTTAGTTATCAATTTAATTCCATATTTCAAGAAATTAATATGTGGATTTTCCGTTAATTCCAACATGATAAAAATACTAAATTATTTAGATTGAATCTATTTCAAAATTAAATTCCAAAATTACATAACTAAAAAAATTAAATTTATCATGTTTTTTTAATTATGGGGTTATTTTACATTGAAAAATATATTAAAATTTGAAAAATATTGGCTCTCATTAATTATATAATATATTATGCCTAGAATGAAATATTTTATTAATAACTTTCATTTATCGATTATACTAAATCAATTAAAAGAAACACATTACATATATTCTTCGAAGAATATTTAATATAAAAAAATCTTAGTACTTAAATTTTTTTCATTGATCATTATATAATACCCAATGTATCACTTAAGATCCTTTCTATTACTAAATTTCTATAATCACTTCAAAAAAATATGATTCATATGTATAAATTATTTTAAATAAAATGAATGTCCAAACCATAACCACTATTGTGTTTTATGAAAAAAATCATAAACATGGAAGGCCTTTTTGAATTTTACAAGATTTAGACAAGATTTATATAAATTGCACCAAACAACTCAGAACATCTTCAAATCATATTAGGACATACCCAATCACTTCAAATGAACTAAACAAATTTAAATATAATTTAATGTTGTCTAAATATTATTAAACCTCTTCGGATTCAATTATAAAAACATATAGCATATAAATACTATTCTTTAGTATTTACATTAACCTACATTACCTCTTTAATTCAACACCATGTCATCCTTTTCAGTCCTTCATCTATGTGATATTAAAATTTTCATGCGTCATCCCTTTATATCTTCCATAATTGAGGTTTGTGAAATTAAATTTCATAGAACTATTATATATAAGGAAAGATATCCATAATTTTGTCCCTCAAGGTGCTCGACCAAGAGTGCCCATGTCCTAACACTTATTTTTTTTTAGTTTTTTCCATATTTCAAATATATAATTAGATTAAAGGTTTAGTTTTATTTAGATTTTTTAATATTAAAGAATAATTATGAAAAATAAACACAAATATATAGGAATCAAATAGTATAGTCTTATGGTAAATTCCATTATGTTATATAATTATTTATTTATGTTCTAAATCACCTAACTAAAAAAACTATTCAATTTAATTTACTTATAATCTTGTGTTTTCACATGAAAGATAATATTAGTATACATTAGAAACCTAAAATAAATTAGAAACCCATTTTTTCTCCACGGGTGAGTGGACAAGAAAGCCTCCCAAATTGTAGAATCAATATGCTCAAACACCTATCAAGAACCAATCATTATTAATCCTCTCAAACAAAAAAACTCTAATAATATGAAATGTGATTCTAGTGGAGGGAGTTTTTGAAGTTCATCAACAGACGTATGACTCATTAATGGTTGATAATGTAGTTATAATCATATCCCAAACTCCTCTCCATTATTATCACAAAGAATCAATGAAATAGATTTAGGAATTTTATTACAATAATTCAACAATACCAACAATGATTCCCCTTGGATAATCCAAAACATGTTAGAACATCAACATAATGGATCATTAGATCATGAGTAATTTATAGTAGTCTATTAAATATTAATAAATGGGAGATGTAAAGTACAAAAAAATAACATAACAGTAAATTGACATTGAAAAAAAGGAATTTTAGAAAACTAAACACAATCAAGATAATGTATCAAATTACATTCAAATTAATAGAAAGAAAATATTTACAAGCATCACATGGAATTTTCATCCTCATTATTTTGAATGTACTGACTAGTGAGCTCTTATCACATAGAAAACATACAAAACTATAGGCCAAGTGTGATGATCTATTCAGGTAAGATAATCTAAAATATTCTTATCTTAAAAATCACCAATTTATCACTATAATTTTATTTAGTTTGATTAATTATATATAGAATACATGTAGAATATCCTCTTGATATGACCAAAAAATAGGAATGAATTTTGGATTTTATTTTAAGCAATTTACATTTTATAAATATTCAGATTTTAATTCTACTTGGCTTATCTGAAATATCACTAAAACTAATAGATTAAATATGAATCCTCTATTGGAAGATACTATTTTACTTATAATATTTACTATATTTTGAAGAGTAAAATTATTATATGTATCTAGATGCCTCAAAAAACAGCTTACAAAACCTTATACTATTTAGGTAAAATATTATTTATCCCCATTCTTTATAAAAAATATGTTCTATATAACCTGACCAAGGAGAAAATATGTTATGAATATTTCTCTTTAGGTGGAAAATATATTATCTACCACCTCTTGTACATGTAAATTTGTTACATATGGTTTAACATGATCAAAATTTCGATATGTATCACTGTAGTAACTCATAATATTCAATCATATCTCCTATATATCTAAAAAATGAAAGGTAGGAACCATTATTCCTCCAAATATGTTATGTTTGATTTCACAAAGAAAAAATATCTTACTTCTTCATTACATTATAATTTTGTTAGTCTTATCATTTCTAAAATGTTATTTATTCTCTACACCATATTAAAAACTTTTATACATGAATTCTTAAAGGGGGGATTTCCATATTCAAATTCTTCCAAAAGATACACAATTTATTATGAATATAGAATTAATTTAGTATTTATTCATGTTATTCCAATGTTTTTATAAATTTTTAAAATTGTAATTATGATCCGGTAATCAATTTAAAAATTAAATATAAAATTAAATAAATGGTTATGAAATTAATTCCAAAATGAATAATACAATTAAATAAACGACTAAATACATTTGACAACTCCATTACAGAGTAACAATTTTATTAAAAATAAATTAATTTAATCATTTTTAAATAAATTTTAGTGTTAATTTACCCTGACAACTAGATTAAAATACAATAAATATTTAATCTCATCACTCCCACACATATATATTATTGAAATATTTTGAAATATAATGAATTAAATTAAAAAATATATAATCCTACCAAATAACAAATCTTAATTATAAAAAATGATTAAAATTAATTTTTTAATAATTATTGAAAATATAATTCTCCTCAGGGAATTAAATTGACTACTCATTTTATTTTACATAGATTTTCTTTCTTTAGATTTTACAGAAGTCATTAAATGAACAACCCCACTTTATAATTTTTTATTTTCACTTTAAGAACAAATAAAAATGATATTTGTTTCATTCATAGAGCCCATGTGACCTACCATATACTTTTTAGTGTACTATATTCTCTTTTGGTAGAAAATAGTGTGTTACTCAAGAGGAATTCTAACTGGTTTTTTAGGATAAGATATAGTAGAAATTTATTTTTAAAATTTCAAAATTTGAAGAGTAGTTTTTAGTATGTAAATTACACAATATATAAAAATTTAATAACTGATAAAAATGAATTAAGTCACTAAATCCCTAAAAAGTGTACCCCACCCAACTCAATATCCTTGTTTTCTTTAATGTGGGTCCCATTCAAGATAGTATACAATAATGAATAAAACATTCTCTTTTATCTATGTTTTTTTGAATGTTTTCTGGTTCTATTTAAATTTTTTTATATTTAATTTTTTTAATATTTTTCTATGTGTTAGACTGAAAATTTCTTGATAATAATCCCACTTCCAAAAATAAATTCAAGAATGGTTTTAATCAACCTAGAATAGAAGACTCCACCCTAGAATTACCATGTAAACACCCTCTCTCCCACCCTTGTTGAAATCATGACAATAAATGAACATAAGATATGGTTAGGCATGAATAAATATGTATTATTATATAGATTTACTAATAGGTATTTCATGTATTATAATTCTTAATAAGAATCAGATTTCAAGGTGGCCTAAAATAGAGATTAATTGAAAAAATAGATTTTTAATTAAATGATGAACTCTTTAATTAATACAATACACCTGAATATTGTGGTTCAAAATAGAAAAAAATAATAATTTTTTTGTTTCTCAACATGACCTGAGACACTCAATAATGTTATTATAAGGATGAATATTCATGAAAGGTCTGAGAATGTCTCTTATTAATGAGATTGAAAAAAATCGGGATAATAAATTATTGGTATGCGAATTCATTTTTAGTATAATAAAGTATGTTGAATGTTATGAAAATAGTTGGAGAACTCCACCAAATATTATATAAATTCAAAATGTTCAAAATCAATAAAATCCAAAAAACTATAATGACAATTTTAATAGGTAAAATAGCATTAAAGATCAATTTTCAAGCCTAAAAATACACTAAAGATATAAAACAAAAAACAAAAAAAATTCTGAACATATTTAAAAAAAATGACCATAAACTAATCCTAAACATATCATATATTGATTCTAAATAGTCTTAAATTCACCCCACCATAGTTATTTAAAACTTCCCATTTAATGTTATTGAAAATTTCTCAAAATATTTTTATTTTTAAATGGATTTTAAAGGAATAACCCAAACAAGTTATTCTAGATAAAAAGATTTCAATTAATTCCATTTTTATTTACCAATTTTTCCCACTTAAAAATATATATGAAAAATAAAATTAAAAATAAATTTTTGTTGAAATATAATGAAAAGAGAAAAAATAGTGTAAGGGATATTATATTGGGTTATACCTCCCAAGAAGGGATATATTTTGATGGTCCGCAATTGTTAATTCATACAATCACCCCTTTAATAATGTTGGATTATGATTCTATAATTATAACGACCATATATATGTTTATCCCTTTTGATTCACTACTTTATTCTTCCCCCATAGTCCCCTCTGTCAATATAATGTGTTTAAATCACCTAAAAATTGTGACAAAACATATAATGAGTTGATTACAGGATAATGTAGGAGGCCTCAAATTTTTTCCTTCCACTATCCATATAGTCTTTCTCATATTCATGAGTGGGATCTCCATATGACAGCTCCACTATTTCCTCCATATATACAGTTAAATTTTTTATCTTCTTATATAAGTTTATAGATTATGGTGTTGAACTAACCATATCCCTCTTTTCGAAATTTCAAAACCTATCTTATGGAATATTTTTTAAACTCTCCCATATAATATTTATGAAAACTTTCAAAGTAATGTTCATCTAGCTTCCCTTAAACTATTTTAAGCCTTGAATAACCCAGTGAGTTTGTGGAATTTTCTCTAGGTGTTACTTATAAATAATGTTTTCTTTGATAGATTTTTTAGTATATTTCTTCATGTCTATGAACACTCCATCTTTTACCTCAGTAGGTAAGTAGAGTGGTACTTCATTTCCCTCTATAAAAAACTCTTAATCTTCTATTAGGTAAGGAATAAAAAAATCAATAATTTAAAATTGGATTATGATTTAGTTCTTAATCAATATAATCTGGATTAAAAGTATTTAAAGTAAATAATTTCCCTATTTTATTTCATCTATATTTCATGTTTTTTATGAAACACCCATAGGACATCACTTAAAAATAATTTGGAATGTGTTTATTCAATTTTTTCATAAAAAATACCTCAAATGTGTCATTATAAACATTAATGATATGCATAATTTGAGTAGAAATAATTATTAGAGTATATGGGAGGCATGATTTTAATGCAATTAATATTAAATGTGAATAAATCTAGTAAAATATAAGGCCACATACCTTGGAAATTTAATTATGTATATAATTCAATATGTTTGATTCATCATAGAGGTATTCAAGAATATATTTGGTTAGCAGTGGGTGTTTTAGTTTTTCCTCAAAACAAATCACATCCCTAATGACTGTTCTTTATTATATGAAATAATCCATTAGAACATAATATTTATTTAAAAAAATTGTGTTTATTTTTTATTAAATTTTAAAATAAGTAATAAGACTTTAGCCTAAGTTTTATTCAACCCCCTCAAATGGTGTTTATGGAATAATCTAGTAATCATTTGGTGCCTCATGTAATATCTCAATATTTTGTGGGAATGAGTTTTTTCCATGTTCTTCCTAGACCACTTGAATATATTCTTGAGAAAAATATATGGTTTCCTCATATATTTAATGTTGGTGTTATATTTTCTCCATTAGTGTTTAGAGGGTGGTTTATGTCACAATTATCATGTCATTTAAATCTCCCATATTACTTTGTTGAACCTTCACTTTTTGATTTAGTAGTATAGAGTTAATGATAATTCATTGGATCTCCTATGGTGTTGATTATAGTTTACAATAATGGTGTGGGAAAAATGTAATTGAAGTTATATATATTCAAAAATTTAGTACATTTCAAATTTTAACCCATTGGTTTATACCAAATACCCCTCAAGTCACATACCTTATAGTTTCTCCTCATGCTCTTGTGGGAAGAGATACATTTTAGTTTTAATTTTTGTGGTTAGGTGTAATTTTGTGACCTCTGTAGTGATTTTATTTATATATTTAAACTAGGAAAACGTTTGAGTGTCCATTAGATAATGGTCCCAATTTAATTCTCCACAATTTTGGTAAAAATACAAGAAAAAATAAAACAATATGAACAAATGAGGGAATAAAATTAAATAAAAGAAAATATAATAATTTAAAATTGTGAAAAAAATGAGGTCTCATCTCATCTCTCATGAAATAACACCATGTTTTATCATAGATTTCATTAAAAAATGTCAAAATGGAATTTATAAATTTATTAGGTATATGAAAATTTTGATCATTTTTTCAATCAAAGGGCTTGTCCTAGACTACTCACTTTCCTTACACAATTAGTTTTCATTTTTTCTCTTTGTTTGAAAAAAATAAGGAAATGAAATATTTTTCTATGCTTTGAATTTTATAGTTATATTATAATTATTTAAAAAAATATGGAAAGAAAATAAAATGGAAATAATGAAAATTATTTTATGTTCTATCATCATTTATATATGACATAAGTAACTTAAACCAATATGTCGATTCAAAAACATTTAAGAACATATCCTATAATTATTTCCCACGTATTGTAACAGTAATCTTCTCAAGGAAACTAAAAAATTAGCAACCTATTTTTTCTCTTTAGTGATTGATGAAGAACACTTCTCAATTGAGAGAGTGAACTTTCTCACACATATTGAAATAACTTCTCATAATTTATCCCCTCAAACCAAAAAATTCCTATTATATGATGTGATATTTTAATAGAGGGAGGATTTGAATATCAAAAATGGTAATATTTAGTAGTAATGTGGTAGAATGGAATTAAAATATACTCTCAAACTTATCACCCTAACTATCACAAAGAATATCTGAAATGGATTTTGGAAATTAATATAAAAAATTCAAGGGTACCAACTGTGATTCCACTTAAACAACCCACAATGTGTTAGTACTCTAAAATCATGGACAATGAGATCATGGGTACTTTATAATAGTTGGTGAAACACAAAAAAAATCTGTGAATAGAAGAACAAAATATTTAAAAAGAGCTTTAAATTGAATAAAAATTTAACACAATGAATTTCATAAAACTCTAATATATCAAATTTTTGATGAACATAAGTTATTGAATTATTTAAAAATAGAATCAGGAAAATATTTATAAGTATCACATGGTATTATAATCCCCCTAGTTTTTAGTGGTGTGAAATGTGAGCTCCTCCCCCTAGTATGGATTCCTTGCATACACGTTAAAGGTAAAAATATCATATCATATAGCTCATTTAGAATATTATTAGGTAAGAAATAACCCCAAAACTAATTTCTTTAACTTCTTTTTCAGATGGATGAAGGATATATGGAATAATTATATAAGGTCGTCTTAATATTTTTGAATAAGAGTAAAGGATTATTTATTTTATTTTGAGACTTTTCTATTTTTATAATGTTTATACTTTAATTCCACATGACATCTCTCAAATTTCACAAAATATAATTTGTTTTGTATGAATCTTCCGCTAGAGAGGAATATTTTATATATCAACCCCTCTAAAATTTTTATATCTAAAATATGTTATGTATTCGGTGGCCTTATAAAATATGTTTTGCATCATTTTTCTCTTTTTCAAAATCTATATAGATCATATTTACCAATAAAAAATATGCTACATATCGAATGTCAGTGAGAAAATTATATTATATATGTATCTCTTTAAGAAGAAAATGTTTTACACATACCATATTCTCCTCGAAATTTAGTTATATATGATTTAACATTATCAAGATTATGTTCTATATCGGTCTAGTGATTCTAAAGAATCATACATATCATCTATTCTTCAAAAATTTATTTACATATGAACCATAATTCCTCAAAATATATTATATAAGAAATCCTAATGGAAAAATATCTTATTAAGTCCTCCCCTTTGATAATTTTTTACTTTTCCCAAATATAAAATGGTATATATGGTATTTTCCATCTAAAACAATATTACACAAGAACTCATTGGGTTGGGGACATTTCCATATACAAGATCTTCCACAAAAATATGATATTTATGAAAATAAAAGACCTAATTTACTAATTATAAAAGTTATTAAAAATTTATATAAACATTTAAAATCAAAATTATGATCATATTTAAAGTTAAAAATAGAATCAAAAAATAAATTTATTACTTATCAATTTATTCTAAAAAAATAAAAAAAGTAAAAATCCATGAGTAAATGTATCTGAAAATTCCATTATAGATTCAAAAAAGTTCTCAAAATTAATTTATTTATCAGGTTATAAGACAATTTTTGGTTTAAGTATCATTGATAAAAAATAAGTGTTCAAAAAATATTTTCTCTTAATATAATTTATAAAAATAATCCTGGAATAGATTCTCAAAATTTCAGCCTATTTTTTATTCCTTCAATCATATCTCATTAAGTGGATTATTTAGTATCCATGTTTACAAACATAACAAAAATATAGAAGAAAAAATATAATTATAAAATCTATACTTTTAATAATTATATATAAAATAAATATAGTATAATTAGTTTTATAACTATTATATTGAATATATTTATAAACAGAACTTGAAGCTACAAGAATAATTTCCCATTATTTTTGGTAGAAGATATAATCATATTCATTGGGAACTTCGTCCATCTCCCGAATTCAACAAATGACTTATTTTTTTATTTTCTTCCTCATATATTTATTGAAAAAATACAAACAACCAATTCAAGCCTCTTAAGTATAATCCAATTTGGATATTCAATCTCAAATATTTATTTTATTGTCATCATTTATTTCAATTCCAAAATTAAATATTATTTTCACTCTTAAAACCAAAAAAATATAATGGTGTACATGTTTAAAAATACCTCTATCATTTTCTTTTTTCCTCAATGATTTTAAAATGACATCTTTCTCCTTTTCTCTCTCCCTTTATTGGTATTTAATGTCTAAGTCACTTGAGAGAAGAGTGGAAACACATTTTACATAGACATGAGCCATCTTGTAAAAAATATAAACCTATATGGGTAATGATCAATATAGAAAAAAGAGGGATTAATCTAAACATAAAACTTATTTTTAAACTATCCAACATGTTATACTGACATTTTTTTATTGATTTAGGGGTGGTTAAAGAATACTTTCAATGAAATTTTATAAAATTATCTAATATCAACAAAACATCAATAAAGTTGTGTAAAATAATTTCATTCCTATTTAATTTTATCTATCAACTATACAATCACACCCCCTTATTATTAAAAATTGATATAATTGAAAAAAAGGATGACAAATTTGTGATTTTTATACCTCATAAATAGTTTTTAAGATTTTTCTAGAATGATATTTTTATCATGAAATAATAACAGTCTAATAGGATTCTCATTTTTTTCATCCCCACTCAAAATTAAGCATTCTAATAATCTTTATAATGTATATTGTTTATCAAAAATGAACTCATATCATATTCTGATTCCAATTGAAATATTTTATGGAGTCTTAATGTACTCCATTATTGAGGAAATATTATGCTATATTACAATCATAACATTCATTTGTTCTCTATTTTTCATATATCATCATCAATTACCTGTTCAAATTTTCATAATAAAATTAGTTTAGGAATAATACTATTTTTTTCCTTTTCCTCTTGTAGACATAAATAGGGATAAATAATATTTCTTAACCTAAAATTTCTTTCATAGAAACCCTATGTTTTTTAGAAATCTTCATTCTTGATCATAAATTGATTTTCTAAATAAAAACCTCTTTGGGTAGAATGGTTTAATTATTAGTTCATCTTTCTTATTAGAATGAATATTTCTTTTGAAATATATATCAAATGAAGTTCATTTTTTATTCTTACTAAAACCTATTATCCATATATAATTATTTTTTCCATATGGTTAGGTATTATTTTGGCATATTCTTATTCTTCATATTTTTTTGCAATTTTTTCCTTGAAGACCTTTTATCACAAAAATATGAAAGTGTTTGTCCATTTCTTTTCAAAAAATATATATATCTACATATACATTTCATAAAATTGTTTGGAGTGTGACCAAAATAATTACACCTAGAACACTACCTATCGACAGCCTTTGTGTTTTCATTATTTGGAAACATATTAGGTTTTTTTTTGAATGTATTCTTCCAAAAAAATCCACTTATTTATTTATTTTAATGAATTTTCATTGAATTTGGGATTTACTCCTATAGTGTAGATATTAATGGAAATTTTAAGATAGTATATGATGTTGAAATTCCTCTAAAAAATAAGTCTCACTTATTTTTTGGAGTCAAATATTTTTTATAATTCTTCTTTGGTGTTTTTTGTGTAACAATATTCTCCAGTTTGTATACTAAGGTAGACTCATAACCAAGTTTTATTTTTTATTTTTTATATCCTTATCTTATTATAACCAATTTAGTTATACTTGATAAGTTTATACTAGAACTCATCACTAGTGTGATTTTCGTTGTTTTAGTGCTCACATAGTTGTTCAAAAAATCAAAAACTATTCATTGCAGGTAGATTAATTTTATTCTATGGACTTTTATTAAACACAAAAAAGTTTATCTATTAATAAAATCTTTCCCCATATAATCTTATCTTTATGTATTCTAAAAAAATTTATATATTATTTCAACATTCAATATAGTTATGCTCAAACCTCTAAAAATATTGACAATAGAAAACAGTTTTTTTCTTACCTTGAGATGATGCCTGGATTAATATTATTTCGGGTTGTTTATAGGTAGAAACATCATAATATTTAGTTCTTTTTTGGAATCATTAACTTCTTATACTTGTTTATATACACCATTAAAATGTTGGGGGGTCACCCAAAATTATTGTACGCCTTTATTTTCTTATATTTTAAAATTTATCCTAGAATTTCAAATAACCCATCATTAGTAAAAAAATTAAATGGATTGTGTAATACCCTTTTCTATGTTTTTTGGGGGATTGATAAATTTTTTATCTCAAAAAAAAATTTACTCTAAAATTTTTACCTTTTCATGGAAGACATATTTAGATGTATCGATGCAAGACATCTTCTTTTATATAATTAGGAATAGTTTTACTTAGTTTGTTCCATCATTCATAGGGTTTATTCCAATTCAATGAAATTTAAGCTGAGAATGTTCTTCTTATCCTTAACTAAGATCAATTTATCATCCTAATTATTATTTACCCTTCCACATTTGTCTTTATATATCTTATTAATCGCTTATAATAAATTTTTATGATCCTTAAGACTTTTAGATTTTATTTCTTGTAGATAATTATTAAAATACATAAATTCATTAAGTGTGAGAATTATTTTTTAATAACCTTACTAAAAAATATATCACAAACATTCTATTTAAATTAATACTCAATCAATTAAATTCTATCATGTAAAAATGATATATATTATTCCTTATTTTAATTTTTTTTGTGAGAGTGTTACAAATATGTAACAATCTGGAAACTATTTTCTTTTTCATTAGATTATACTCTTATCTATGATTTCTCATCTTGTATCTCCTTGATGTATTATTTTATATATATAGGAACATCAATTGGGACATTCATTAAATAATAATTAACTTTAGAGTAAAAATCACTATGTAATTTATTGTGCATATTTTTTTTATAGTTAGATATTGAATATTCTAGAAGATAATTATGAATATATTTTATAATTTAATTACAATAATAGTTCCCTTTAGAAAGTTATATATACTATTTATACTTCTAATCTTTTCTTATATTTTCCCCCATTTTTCATCCTCATCATTGTGTTCATGTGGAAAACCTCTATTTTTTTATTAACAGAAATGGGAAATTTATTTTCAATATGATGATCTTATAAAATATATTATAATTTTCACTTCATATTAGGTTGATAAAAATAATAGGGAATAAAAAATGGATACAACCATAGGAAACCTTGTTTTCTATAAATTAATTTGAAATACCTTGGAATGTCTTCTATCACCTAACAAGGGAGAAGGTTGAATTTGCGTGACCAATTTTACAAAATTCCTTTTACCTTTCTATATTTATCCCCTGTAAATATAAGAATATAATTTATTTATTAGGATAACAGTGGATCTTATTATAAAACCTAGAATACATAAAATATATTAAATGAAA
Source organism: Viscum album (assembly GCA_963277665.1). Taxonomy (NCBI): domain Eukaryota; kingdom Viridiplantae; phylum Streptophyta; class Magnoliopsida; order Santalales; family Viscaceae; genus Viscum; species Viscum album. Next base: position 1,892,596,753 of record OY728135.1, read on the forward strand.
TAAAGTAAAATAATATAGAAACCCCCAATATTTTTCCAACTTTAACCCCTAATATGTGTGACTACATTCCTTCAGTGGATTTTTCTAGTTCAATTGAAAAATAGTAAACTAATTTCAATTATCAATAAAATTGGTGGGGGAGATATCACTATCAAAGAAAAAAAAATTGTTGAATTCTCATCTATCTCTCGACATGTATTAAGATATTATATTCTCTCTTCATAGTTTATAAAAATTCTCCAAAAAATATGACGGATATCAAAAATTTGAACTGGATGGTACATAATCTAAATTATCTTATCTCATTTCACAATTGGGTTGTTTTAATACCTTTTGATATTTTATACATATTATAGAAAATTTTTCTCAATAAAATATCAATGAACCCAAACTTATATAGGATTTGAGTTACTGGTCTAATGAAACCTTCAAGATTAATTTATTATTAAAAAAATATCATCTCTTTAGTCACTGAGAACCTTCAACATAACAAATGAATAATAACCATGACTTTTGGTCTATCTATCCAGTCCCCCCTACTCTTCTCCATATACATTTTCTTTTTTTGTATTCAAAGAAATCAATTTTCAATTCAAAATGTCATTAAGTTCATTTTCTTCCTCGATACCAAAAATATTATTCTTATTAAATGATTTATCACATTCCTAGTAGATTTCTAAAATATTTTATCTCTATTATTTTCTTTATACTTATTTATTGATAGAATAATAGGAATATATTTTCAATATTTATAATAGATAAAATACTTTCAAATATCTGTTCTATGATTCTCATTAATAATTAGTTAATGAAATCATGTGGGATTTATCCCTTGTTCAAATTTTTTTCCATTTTTATAATTTATTTTCTTAAATTAAAATAAATTTTTTACCCTCTATATGAATTTTATTTATTTATAAAATCCAAATTTTGGTTCAGTGGAAACCTCATGTTCAATCGATACAAACCAAACCACCCAGATTTCAAAATTCAAAATGAAAAAGATCAATCATCCAAAACCACAAACAAAAGAAAAACGCATCTCCACTGAACCAAATCTGGATTTGAAATATCTAGTGGTGATCTACCTCGAGCCACACCCCCTAACTAATAGGCTTTCCATCATTGAATCCACTACAGTGTAGAGAACCACAGGCCATCAATCCAGTACCACTTCAATCAACTATCATAGAGAGAGCTCATATCATAAAAATGCATACATCATCAACATGGAATCATTATATATAAAAATTATGACCACCAACAAAACAATAAATGATCAATACCAAAATCCAAGACAAAAATCAGAACCATCACTAAACAAAAATTAAATAGGTTAATGGATCATAGAGAAAAACTAATAAACAATCACTTATGTCATTGAGAGGAAGCACTAAAAAATCCACAAAACCCAAAAGATATACATTTTTTTTATTTTACCAACTTTAAAAGCCACCATCATTGAAGATTAAGATAACTAGATATTATTTATAGGTGAAAACTAATAGAGGTCATTCAAGGGACATCATTATCATCCAAATGACACATTACCAAATGACTTGGTTACCACCTGTCTAGATATGTCTGGGAGAGGAATAGTGGAAATTGAGTTCAGATTTGGGATTAGAGAAGCTGAGGGATTCCAACATAGACATCTTCCATGAGACTAAAACTAGTAGCCAAAAAAGGGAAAACTGACTCAGGTCATTCTTGGATAATCATCAACAACTAACCCACTTATCCCAAAACAACTTTGTCACCACTGATCTTGATCCAACATGGAGAGTAAAATAGAAAAATGATGTCAGTGTAGGGGTTGAGTGGCCAAGGGATTAAATAAAACATATATTCATCGAGACCATAAAATCATCCATGTAGATCTTTCACCAAGAAAAATTGTAGAACCATGAATGTTGACATAGATCCCATTCACAAAGCACCAACGACAAAGGGAAACTAGAGTGAGGGAGATGTGTCTCAAGGAGAGTAGAAATAGGGGGGATGGGATATGAAGATACAAAGATAAAATAGGTAGGGGAGGGGGAAGGCACTAGAGAGGACCAACAAAATCCACCCCTCCAGATTTCCATTGAAGAGAACACTAAGGTGAGAGTTAGAGGAGACTTAAAATGCTCTTCTCCACTTCTTGTCCTCACTAGTATTATTACAATAACATTTTCTAATTTTAATCTCATTTAATCACTATTAAATTAAATATTCATTAAATGATTCCAAAATTGGAACAATATTCTTCTCAAAATATTCATAATTAATTTTCATTAATTCAATATTCATGTCTATTTAAAAACATGGGGAAATAATTTAATTATGAAGTGTGTTCTCAATGCGTGGTGTGGAAACATATCATGTTTATAAAATGATTTTTATTTTATTTATTAATAGATTTATTCCAAATGTTATATACTTATAAATAGTTTTCTATAATCACAATCCCATTGAAAAAAGGTGAGGTTTAATACAGTAAACAAATTTTCGAGAATCAATTGATCTATTTTCTATAACAATTGTTTCTAAAATTTATCTATCTTTATAAATATCACATTTTTTAAAAGTGTAAAAACATACATCAGATTTAAAAAAAAATGTTACAAATCATAATGCTAGGAAATTTAAGTATATATTCTAAAAATAGTAATTTTTTATATGTAATGGTTTTTACATAGAATAATTTCTTCTTCCCAAGAAAATATCTTACGAACTCTTGAAAATATGTTACATATCTAAAAATGAAAAGTGAATTACCCACATTAACTCTTCCATAAGAAAATATGTTATGCATTACATAAAATATATTATGAAAAAGAACAATGTTTATTAATTTTTATATTTTTAAGTGAACCTTGATAAATATTTTATTTCTAGAATAAAATATATTACAAAACACTTTCTTATTCTAATTCCATTTTGTCAATTTAGACCAATATATTACATATCTTACTAAATAAATATTACCTATACAAGGAAGCTGATTACTTAATGATTTTTTTTTAACTGTAAATAATTTCTTAAATATAAAATAATATCTTTTCCTTTACTTAATTTTAAAACTCAATTTACATAAATATGTTACATATGCATAAAGTATATTATGTACATAGTGATAATAACAATAAGCCACTTATCTAATTTGATAAATTTGTTTACAAGTTTGGTTGCACCCAAATTTACCCCACTGGTAAAAGCGGTCATTGAAGTACAAGTAGGGATCGAATCCACATGGACCGAAGAAGAAACCTTGAGATAATAAAATATTTTGAAGGATTGGCTATAAAGTGGCCAACATTGAGGTAGATTATAATTTGAGAACTAATGATATAATTTAAATAACAAACAAGAAAAATGATGTAAACAAAACAGTTATTGATGATGGGTTGATCTTAGGGTTGATCTTAGGGATTTTCTTAGGGTGGATTGGATGAATTTATTTTCTTAGAAAATTTCATGTCATTAATTCAAGAAATATCCAAACAATGAGATAATTCATCCAAATGATTCACCAATTTATTCCCTACACAATTCCAAGGCCAATCACCAATTCACTTTGAGGATAAATTTAATGAGAACTCAAAGGAAATAGATCGTACTAGCACTCAAAATGTGTCATCGTTAAAGTTGGAAAAGACGAGAAAGAATGTAACTCATCAAATGGAAATCCTAAAATGACAAATAAATTTAAATATTAAGTACATGAAATAAAATTCAATCCCTAACCTTGATACTCTCTTGGATCAAACCTTAAATTTTTAGCCCTCCATTAATGTTATTCTACCAATGGAAGCGGGATATAGACTTATGGGGGCAGAATTGAAGAAGAATAAAATTATTAAAAGAACGAACACTACACCGTTGTGTGATTGAAATCACAAGTGATGGTGTGAATAATTTCACACCATGATTCAACGGTATCAATGTGTGAACAAAATGAAAATAAAAAGTGAAGAAGAAGAAGCAATTTTATTAAAATAATAAACCTGAATGAAAAACATACATGGGAAAACATAACGATGCGATTACAAATTGAAAGAAGAAAATTACAATTGAAAGAAATACAGTGGATGAAATAAAAACATGGATTCAAAGAAAAAGGTTAGATCTCATTCCCTTCACCGTCAGCTCCTTATATAGGCATATTAGGACCCTTAGAGACACCCCACCACAATAAATTCCATCCCCATTAATTTAGAGAGTCAAAAGGAGGGTGAGATAATTAAGGGATTTTGACGTTTCGAAGTTGACCCAGAAATTTCTTCCAGATTTGTCCACCATTTTGACATGTGAATTTTAATTGAAAGAGGACGAATAATAAGCGGTCGTAGAAGACAAATAACTTATTTCCTCTGTCCTCTATCGGATTTCCAAATTTCAGGTTATTTTCCGTAGCCTTTTGGAAGTTATGGTCAAAATGGTGGGATAATTTTATGTGAATTAATGTTGGGCCCACCATTTAAATCTTAACTTCATATCTCTTTATCATCATGAAATCTTCATAATTAGCTCCGTCCATAGTTGAATAAAATGATCCTCATATTTTCCTCTTTCTACTGTAAACATTTGAGCTTCATTGGGCTTGGTTTTTGGGCCCCACATTTGTTTGATGGGCCTTAGGCCCATTATGCTTTCTCCAGAAAATTTCTACATTCAGGCGCAAAAATCTCCATATTCCCTTAGGATTCATCCATTGGACCTAAAAGATAAAATGTTCCAAACAAAGTGATAAATAATATCCCAAAATATAAAATTCAGAAAATGAATATAATGTTGTCCACAAATAGATGAATGATTGGGGCCAAATTTTCATTTTAAACATGAATTGCATTTAAGATTAGAAATGAAGTTATATTTATATAATGCACTAAAAACAATATTTATGGACTTTGAAACAATAAATATTAGCCAATTTTAGTGACTAATCACACCCCTAAACATGATTTTTGCTTGTCCCGAGCAAAATAAATTACAAATATGAAATTCAAATCCCATTTTCCAAAAAAACTTTAATACACATTGCTCACCCAAAGACCTCATACCCAAAAATATTATGAAACCCATAAAAATCATTTAAAACAAGCTAGGTTTATAATAATATCCCAAGCCCAAGCCCATTCCTTTGTTCAAATTCAACGCCACATTTCATCCTATTTTAATTAAGCATGATAAAGTGTTGTCCATTACAAAAGATATGGGGCTCATTTTATTGTTCAAGGGGAAAAAATGGAAGCTCTAGGTGGGAATCACATTAAACCTTAAGATGAGTATCCAATTTTTTTATTTTTATTTTTCTTGTTTTTTTGTTTTTTTGTTTTTTTAACCCCAATAGATATAAAAATACTAACTCTGGGCAAGAAAACTATGGAGTCGCGATCCCCAAGTGTCGGATGCCACACATATTTTTAATTTCATTTTCTATAATAGATATATAAAGACTAACTCTGGGCAAGACAACTATGGAGTCACGATCTCCAAGTGTTGGACGCCACACATTTGGACAAAACATTGCTCTATTTGGTCATTATTTTTTTCATTTTTTTTTGTTTTTTTTGGATACTCAAATTAAACTAAAAGTGACCACAAAATCCTATGTTATAATGAAAGGGACCCAAGAACTCAAATTTACACCCACGGTCTAGTAGATATGCATTGTGGCATTTTTATTAAGAGGATGAAATTGTAAACATTGAAAAATCACATCGGACAATCATACTTTCCAAAAACTATGCTCATGAACTTAAAATTTCATTAAAATCAGAATCAAGGCATACAAATTTATTTGATATCCAATTTCAGAGTTTGAAATGTGTGTTATCATGTTCAAGGTTAATGGAATTTTTCTTTTCATGCATGTTATTATTCAAAAAAAATCATTTTTTATTTCATATCCCCCCAACATAGAATAACATTGTCCCCAGTGTTTAAAGAAAAGAAAAGTTAGATGGGGTGTAGGAGAGGAGTTCAAAGAGGAAATTGAAAATGATAAACATGGAACAAATTCACCTGGTTTTTGAAGTTGAATTTCATGATGCTACAGATTACTCCTTTGATCTCTTGGGGGATGTTGGCACCTCCATGATTGAACATATATCACCCAAAATAGTTCCTGAACCATATAAAGAATAACAAAGCTGACAAAACAAACAACACAATGATTTATTTAATTCCAAGTACCATCATTTTTATGGCTTTCCTAGTTTTTTTATTTTTTTTATTTTAAAAATCAAACTGGTGATACATTCTCTTCTGTATATTTTCTGGGTAAGGTATTGCTTAGGGATCACACCACGTGACACGGATGAATACGGTGCTCCTCTTTCATACCCATCCTTACTCATAAAACAAGAACAGTTCAACAATCTATTTTTTTTAAGTACCTACAAAAAACATAAAATAAAATAAAATAAATTGATGATACATTCTCTTCTTTATATTTTTTGGGTAAGGTATTACTCAGGGATCACACCGTGTGACACGTATGAATACGGTTCTCCCCTTTAATACTCATCCTTACTCATAAAATAGGAATATGTAAACAGCCTATGGTAATTTATTATATTTTTAAAATATCAAAATGATTTATTAATCCTATTTGAAAAATAAATATGATTCCAAAAATATTGGAAACATAAAAACTACGGGTTACCTCCCGTGTAGCGCTTTTTTTAAGGTCGTTAGCCCGACTTGTACCCCCCAACCTTTCCAATTCAAACTTTTAACATTTTAATTAACCCATATTTTTCCACTTCAATAAGATTGATATTGATTATTTTTTTGAAATTTTTTGTGTGTAAAATCCTATTTTCTAAAATGATTGGTAAAATACAAGGAATATCTGAAATGGTTGATCAAGTTGCTTCTATAGTCTTGCCTTAGACACCAAGGATCATTCCTACATTTTTGGTTTCCTGAGATGGATGAATGAAAACTGAAAGGTCTTGTTTGTACCCTATAAAGGGATAATTAAGTGGGGATGAAAGGTTAATAATTTTGAGGTTGGGTTGATTGAATTTTCCTAAAAAATATTGGAAATTTGAAAAATAACTTTCTTCTTCAAAAAATTTAGAAATAATCAGTTCATTTTGAAAATTTGATTCCTTCTGAATATTGTCTAGTTGAATGTCAAGAATGGGTATAGACTCAATGTTTGTGATTTCTCCTAGTGGTTCAATGATTGGTGCTTCTGAAAATTTATTAATGGAGTTATATTCAGGAAACTCAATCCATGATGTCACATTTTCCTCTTTTGAATCCAAGAAATCAATTTCCTCTTGATTTAAAGACCCTTCAGAAACTCCTTGATCCTCTCCAATTATCCCAAAACCTAAGTTTGGTTCTTCAATAAAGGAATTAGGGGTTTGTGTGTTACAAGATTCTTCTATCAATATTGAGGAAGGGATGGTTTGAGTAGGAATGGGGTCCACACAAGTTTTAATGCTTTGTAGTTCTATTCTAAAACTTGATACCTATGAATTCATTTTTTCCATTTGTTCACACAATTGTTCAAGAATTTTTTTAGGATTAGGGTTGATATATGTTTGTACATCATGGACTTCATCATTATTTATCTTTTCAATCATACTTGATAGGTATGGAAATTGATCTTTTAAACATTCAGCGTCTCATTGATTGTACATCTCATCTGGTGTGGTGTATTCAATTAAGGTTTGGTCAATAAAATTCCCTATGTGAGGTGTTTCCCAATATTGATTTCCGAATTGATTACAGCATTGGTTTATGAAGGTTTATTTTGGAGGATAATCTGTTGGAATTGATTGAAAATTAGTTTTGGGATTTTTTTTGGACACACATAAATAGAAAGGGGAAAATAGAAGATAAATTAGGGTGAGAATAAAGAATTTGGGGTGAGAAAAGAAGAAGATGGTCTACGGTACTTACTTGGGTCCCCGGAAATGGCGCCAAAATTTGATTACACCCAAATTTACCGTACTGATAAAATCGGTCGTTGATGTATAAGTAGGGATCGAATCCACAGGGACCGAAGAAGAAACCTTGAGACAATCAAATATGTTGAAGGATTGGCTACGAAGTGGCCAACATTTAGGTATATTTTAATTGGAGAACTAATGATATAATTTAAATAACAGACAAGAAAAATGATGTGAACAAAACAACTGTTGATGATGGGTTGATCTTAGGGTTTTTCTTGGGGTGGATTGGATGAATTTCCTTTCTTAGAAAATTTCATGTCATTAATTCAAGACATATCCAAACATTGAGATAATTATTCCAAATCATTCACCAATTTAATCCCTACACAATTCCAAGTACAATCACCAATTCAATTTTAGGATCACATTAATGAGCACTCAAAGTAAATAGATCGTACTAGAACTCAAAATGTGTCATTGTTAAAGTAGGAAAAGATGAGAAATAATGTAACTCATCAAATGGAAATCCTAAAATGACGAATAGATTTAAATATTAAGTACATGAAATAACATTCAATCCCTAACCATGATACTCCCTTGGATCAACCCTTAAAAGGTTATCACTCTATTGATGTTATTCTGCCAATGGAAGTGGGATGTAGACTTTTGGGGGTGGAATTGAAGAAGAATAAAATTATTAAAAGAACAAACACTCCACCATTGTGTGATTGAAATCACAAGTACTGGTGTGAATAATTTCACACCATGATTCAACGGTATCAATGTGTGAAGAAAAGGAAAATAAAAAGTGAATAAGAAGAAGAAATTTTATTAAAATAATAAACGTGAAATAAAAACTTACATGGGAAAACCTGATGATGCGATTACAAATTGAAAGTAGGAAATTACAATTGAAAGAAATAAAATGGATTAAAGAAAAAAATAGATTCAAAGAAAAATGTTAGATCTAATTTCATTCACCACCAGCTCCTTATATATGCATATTAGGAGCCTTATAGACACCCCACAACAATAAATTCCATCCCCATTAATTTAGAGAGTCAAAAGGAGGGTGAGAAAATTAAGGGATTTTGACGTTTCGAATTTGACCAGTAAATTTCGTCCAGATTCGTCCACCATTTTGACGTGTGAATTTGAAATTGAAGGAGGCCGAATAATCAGCAGTCGTAGAATCCAAATATCTTCAACCATGTGTCCTCTATAAAATTACCAAATTTCAGGTCATTTTCCGCTTCCGTTTGGAAGTTATTGTCGAAATGGTGGGACAATGTTATGTGCATTAATGTCGGGCCCACTATTTAAATCTCAACTTCAGATCCCTTTATCATCATGAAAAATTCAGAATTATCTCCAGCCATAGTTGAATAAAATGATCATAATATTTTTCAATTTCTACTGTAAAAATTTCAGCTTCATTGGGATTGGATATTGGGCCCCACATTTGTTTGATAGGCCTTAGGCCCATTATGCTTTCTCCAGAAACTTTCTGCATTTTGGCGCAAAAATATCCGTCTTCCCTTGGGATTAATACATCGGACCTAAAAGATAAAATGTTCCAAACAAAGTGATCAATAATATCCCAAAATATCAAATTCAGAAAATGAATATAATGTTGTCTAAAAATAGATGAATGATTGGGCCCAAATTTTCATTTTAAACACGAATTGCATTTAAGATTGGAAATGAAGTTCTATTTATATAATGCACTAAAAACAATATTTATGGACTTTGGAACAATGAATATAATGATATTAACAATGAATATTAGCCACTTTTAGTGACTAATACAAGTTATTTCTTTAACAATTTTCATTCTCAAGAATAAAATTCTAGAAACTATGAATAACATATTACAAATTCCTCAATACCTCTTTGGGATTGTCTAATCAATTCAAAACTAACTAAAATAAAATTAAAAAATTTGGAAATTATTATAATAAATATAAAACCTCTTTATTTTTAATTTCTATAACTTGATGTATATAAATATCATTCTAGGATATTTTCATGATCCTCTATTACCTCTTTAAATCATCTTCACATTTGACATACAATACCGTCATCTATGTTATATTAGACATTTTATACAACAACCTTAATGCTTAATAATAATCAAATGTATTCTCAATATTAGTAAGTTTTTTATTTGACTAATCACATCCCTTCATGATTTTCTTTCAGTAATCATCTTCAAAGCCTTCTAATGATTATTTAATGTAGTGATGTCAATAGAAAATCAAAACATATCACAATTCCATAGAACCCATATATATAATTATCATATTATTAGATAATACCATAATTCAATTTAAACACTGAACTTTAAGTAAAAAATAATCATTTTCCATTATTTAGGGATGCACCTTAACTCATCTTCACTGGGATATTCCTCAATCAACCAACATCAACATATAATTTCAACATAAAATGATTTTCCTTCTCATTGTTATATTTTGAATAAATAGACAAACTAATTCATATACCTTACAAACAATCCAATTAGTCCATTTACATGTGTTAGATATCGCATAAACCATTGACATTATTTGTTTTAAAACATATACTACCAAAAATATATATATATATATATATATATATATATATTCTATCTTAATGAATTTTTGTTCCTCTTTGATCAAAACATCTAACTTGACAGTGTCAAATTGGTGAGTTAAGATTTCAATTTCTTAGTTTTTCACAATATGTCATCCCATTTATTTACTAATTTTATATGACATTACTGTTAATACCTCTCTCAATTTTAGTGGAATTTAAAAAAAAATTCTTTATGATGATAAACTTGTCATATTTTAAAACCATACCCGTATTATTTTTATAACTATGAATTACATATGTACTAAACTAGCCAAGAGGATGGCTCCCTTCTCTCCCAGCTCTCCTCCTAATCTAGCTTCACCTAGGGTTTCTTCCTGAAACCCTTCGCTTTGGGGTTGGTGGCGCCCTGTGTGCTTTTGTTCTTCCTCTTTGGTCATATCCCTCATTTTTTTCTCTAGTGAAGGTGCTTCAGATTGCTTCTGTGTTGAATTCTTCCCCTTCTTGGAGGTCTTTTGTTCCCGAAAAGGGTTGTTCACTCTAAAGCATTCTATCTCTCGTTATGTAGCTCTAACATAATTTTCCACTGCAACTCTCTAGGCTGACTATGGAGTGATGGTTCAATGAGGTTTTGTATATTGTGTCTCGATGGTCGACGGTCACAAGGAACTGCCTAGTTCGGATTTCTCTACTTTGAAGTTTTTCTACTTCATCAGTGTTGACGTTGTCTGGAGCCATTAGATGTTCTTACCAATGCCCTGACCTTATGATCTTCTGCTCCACTATAGGCCAAATATGGATAATTGGTTTCAGTGGGGTTTTGGAAGGTGTGGTTCAGTGTCTAGTGTTCTTGGAACACAGCCTTCATCGACTGTTTGGGTTTCTTAATTTTCTTCTTTAAGCCTCCAAAGTTGGTTTGTTTTATTTATGTCAGAAATTGATCTATGTGAAGCTTTTTAGGGGTTGTTCTGATCGGTATTTTTCATTTCTTTCGTCTATGATAGTTTTTTTAGGCGACAATAGGTGCCTATCTCAAAAACATATTGTAGTTTTATTATTATTTTCCTTGTAGTGTGCTTGTTCAGACTTGGATGGTCTCCAGTGTTTTGGTTTTTGGTGGTGTATGATGGAAAAGGGGAGATGGTGTTGATGATGATTATGGATGGTTTTTGGAGATTCTTGTTGTGGTTTGCAGTGGTGGTCATCTATATTGAGACGATGGAGTTTTTTTGTGATGTTGGCGATATCTGTATGATGGTGACGAAGATGAAGATTACATCAATGAAGATTCTGGTGGGTCTTGTCAGTATTGAGATGAGGTGGAGGACAATGGAATGTGTGTTTGAAGCAATAGGTGTGCGACTCATAGAAGGAACTTTAATCGAATTATCACGTGGAAATAGATAGGGGATAATGTTGTTTGAAATTTGAATTTTAATTTTGTGGTCTCTCGAGTATATTTGTTATCTTTCCTTCTGAAATGTAAGGATGCCACTAACCATTGAAACAGTTTATTTGAAAATGGAAAAAATGATTTTGAGGAACTATGGCTTAATAAGTTGTAATTTCACCTAAATAAGCTACAAAAAACACAAGAATCAAGGCTAAAATCATCTTTTATGAATACAGTATATTATTTGGGAGACACATCCATGATATCATATGCGAATCCTTAGTTTTTAGCCTATCTCATCTTGACCATGCCATATATCCCCTTGAGTTATAAATGGGGAAAAGTGTATCCCCTAATGAATGATTCCAATAGGTCATGGTCTGATGAATTTCACCAACCGTATAAAATTGAAAACATTTTTGGAATTACCCTTTTCTATAGAATACAAATAACCACATACACAAAAAACAAAATAAATCATCTCTAATATCATTAAACGAACACATTCTTGAGAATTATTTGACAAAAATTATAAATAGATCACCAACACAAAATAAAATGCAATCATACAACTCGTCATATCAATTTATAGATAATGACATTATTGAATAAACATTACCTAAATAAACTATAAAATTATCATGAAATTATGAAAAATAATAAATGAATGTAGAGGGAGTATGAAATTATACCCAATTGGTTTCATATCCAACCTAATTCGTATTAAGTGAAAATACATAATAAATCATGAATAAGAAATATATATAGACACCCCTATATATATATTATTCTCAATAAAAATACATCACTATATAAAAACGCTATTGTAGGTATTCCATGATACCATCCACATCACAACATTGACATCACCACAACCATGCCACGACATCTTCATCCATATAACCATGTAACCACTCCTTCTATTGACAACTCCAATGAAGGTTTAACTATAATGATAACAAATAAATATCATTTAAGTCCAAATGAAAATAACTACATGATGGTACCATACAACCACAACTATCACAATTATATAGTGGTATAACTATAATGATTACTATTATGGAATACCATATCCTAAAGAATACCAAATCCATCACATCGTATAGACATCAAGAGACACCACATCACTACATCCTGATGATATTAGGGTATAACACATACCTAAAAGAATATACATCAATATTATAAATTTTTCTAACAGATTTTATATCATAAATAAAAAAATATATAAATTAATTAATATATCATATTTCTTCATCAAAAGAAATATATAACCAATTTTTTAAAAAAAATCAAACAACATGTCTCCCCATATACTCTAAAATCCACATATTACTAAGATATATAGCTTAAATTTATAGAGTAAACCAAATTATCCATCCTTTATAACACCACCTCGTAACATCATAACCCTCTACTGCTTCATAGTTTTCACCATTCTATTACAGAATCTTTATTAGGGATCAAAATACCAAGAAACAATATAAATAATTAATGTCCCTATCAAAATACCTCTATATTAATAGAAAAAGAAAACTCAATTATATTTATTTTTTTCATATATCAATAAAATATTATTATATTCTCATTCATAACATTATGCCATACTAATTACATCTTTATTATTACTATAATAAAATATCATTAAATAATTTGGTATTCCATTCTCATTTAATTTCTACTTCCCATAAATATTGTTTAAATTTTATTTTTTTAATATCCATTTGATATAATTAATAGAATCATACCCATGAGCCTGTAAACCAAATTATAAAAGCTTATTATACAAAAATAAAAGTGAAGTTACAATAAAATTCATTTTTAGTGTATAAATATTTAATTTAATTATCATCTATATTTTATATGGATTATTTATGAAAAAAATTATATGACTTACCAATCAAAAAATTACCACCCCTAAAAATAAGTAATGATCGATAAATTTCCACTACTCCATCATAATAAATATTCCAAATATTACACTAATCATTGACCTAATATTTTTTTTCTGACCCACACAAATAAATCAATCAATGGATGTTCAAGATCCTTAAAAATATGTTCCATGTCACACAAAAGTAACCCCATAGATCAAGGGATGTTTCAAATAGTTCACAATACTTTAAATCTAATTTCCTAAAATCCATGTATTTTTCCCCAAAACAAGGTATTTTTTACCAATTAATTTAAGATACGAAAATATTACATGAACCGATTTTATTCTACATAATCTCAAAGAATTTACAAGATTAAATTCACATATATAAAATATTAACCATGACATGTTCATATGAATCATGTTTTATTACACAATATCTTTATAAATATTGAAATGTAACTATTTTACTATTCTTTCCCATATTGAATAACTGTATTCCAAGTACTTAATTAAAATCCTCCATGAATTATTTTACATCCATTAATTGTGATTCTTATGACCTCAATTCTGAAAAATTCACTAAATTACTCTCCAAAACATGATATGTAACAAATAATATTCCCACACAAACAAAAAAATTTAGTAAAGACTATGGAATATTTTCTATGCTATGCTATATTTAATTAAAATCAATATTTATCTCCATTAATCAATAAAAAACATTCCATAAATATTATCTTATAGAGTAAACTAACATTTATTAAAACATTAATCTAGGAATATTTTCACACTACATTGAATTTATCTCCAAACTCAACTTTTCATCTATCACAATATTCTTCAAAACCCCTAAAATTAAAAAATTAAAAATCATATATTTTACTAAACTCAATATTAAATACCTATAAAATATTATTTCCTCAAAAATAAAAATCATATAATTTAAAAAAAATCACCCGAAAATACAAACAATCACAATAAATACCTCGCAAATTATTTACCCCCTTGAAATCTCAACTATAAAATATAAACATAGTATTTATAAATAATAATATTTAATTTTAAATATAAATATAAGCTCTATATAATAGGAAATAGTATCTTAAATAGAATAATTTATTATAATTTCTATTAAAACACATATTCCGAGGTACATTCCCCTAGGAAAAACTAATTTTAAATAAAACAGACCAATATAATTTATTACCCATAAAAAATAATTTTCGAATGATCTTGAATTTCCTCTAGTTTCCCAAAAGCATCAAACCATCAATGATATCATTATCAACCTTTCTAAAAACATAAAAATCACTATTAAGGTACATCCAAAGATGAGATACATGGAAAAAAATCATAAACCGGCTCTTACCAAGATAAAACAAATTAGGTACAACCGTGAAAGCGGCACACACGCAAGGAAGAAAATTACATGTAAATCGCAAGCCCGGGGACTTGACCCCGCGACTTGCCCCTCACCCCCCCCCCCCCCCCCCTAAGACCTTACCACCCCACCACCAACGGTGGGGAAACCAAGATATAATTTACAATATATACACCAATTTAATCACAATATTCAATGCCTTAAAAGGTATAATAACTATCGGGAAAAATTTCTATCTTAACCAAGACTGTGTCATCTATGAAATGGTAAGATTTTCATGAGGTTTTGATTAATGAAATTAATATCTAATAATCTCCTCTTATGAGTTTCATATGATTTTTAGAAACACTAATTTATTTTCATCTTTTCGTGAATATTTTATACATTCTCAATTTTATCTTGTATAAAATTGTATCCAATAATCACCATCTAATTAACATTAACCTAAAAGAAGGGATATTTTTACATTTCTCTATATAATTCCCCAAATAGTGTCATTTCAATATGTGAGTGATAGTTATTTTTATAATGAAATAAAACTAGCGAAAAAATTCCCCCCATGATCCACAAAAATTAAGAATATATTCACTTAATATATCCTCCAATGTTTGAATCATCTATTAATTTTTACCATCGATCTATGTGTGTACTATGGTTCTAAGGAACAACTACATAACAAAGGTATACTATAATCCCTTTCACATATATGATATAAACCCAGGGTCATGGTCAAAAATAATGATAACTGAAACCCCATTAATTTTTGACACTTCTTTATATAAATACTTTCCATGTTTTCCTCTGAGATCAGTTCCCTTGTCAGTATGTGTTGAGTTAAGTTTTTCATTTTATCAACAGAGACCCAAATTGCACCATATGATCTCAATGAAAGATGGATTTAGTCACAAAAACCATTGATACATTTTTACACTCTCACAATATAATATTCAATGATTGTAATAAAACTATTTAAGCTAGATTTTTAAATTTTACCTACTGGAAGGTAATACATCTTAAGAAAAATCTCACCATTGACTTCATTATTCCAGGATATCTATCATGGATCATCCCATATTTTCCCAATTTCACATTACATGGGGAACTACATACCCTTAGTCACACTTCCCCTATACACCATAGTCTTTCAACTAGTGGTTTGGTTCGTAAATTGGGTGAGGAGACTATTACTTCTATAATAATTACCTAATGTCATTCCAAAAACTAATGAAAATCCATCATGACCTGTTTGTATAGTGAATATCCTAAAACACCTTTAGAAAAAAAATGGATTCAAGTGAGACCAAAAATCCAAAATAAAAAGAATAAAAATAGTATATATAACATATTAATACATAATAGAGCCATAGTATAATAAACCTGGAATTATTTGAATAAATAGAGGCACATTAGATAGTGAAAATACAAAATATTATTATAGTAAATAACCTATAACCTGGAATAAATCACGTACTAATCACTTACAATTCATTATCATCCAGAATTTTTTAGACCAAACTCATATACTTCTCCTTCAAATAATTTATCCAAAGAGAAAACTTTATGGTCTACACCCACACATTGAATCCCAAACAATGTACATAGATATGGGTGAGTCTAATGGCCTAATATGAATACATAATTCCCAAAAAATAATTAGGTACTAATATGATAATTTGGTAAATAATTTAATATATATATGTTTTTTAATCATGATCATTCAAAACACACTCCTAGAAAAACAATATAAAATATCTATACAAACATACATGTCAGGTCATCAGATGCTAACCAAGTCACCACAAAACGTTGTCTTAAATTCATCATCCAATAATGGTTGGAGAGTAATCTCATGCCCAAAATATTTAACAATACCCAAAGATGTACGGTTGAGTGTCATATCATGCCTCAACCTTTACCCTCATAATTTGTGTAGGGTCCATACAAGTATCCAAGATAACCACACAAATAGGAGTCTAGACATCATGATCCCAACCCAATCCATGACTGATGAGGGGATATATAATGTTACCTAATCATTCTTTCTCACATAGAATATTTTTTACGGATACGTACCCTACATATTGATACTCATTTAATATATTTCACACAATATGTACTATTATTATCCATTATCACTCAAGAGATTCTATACAAAAATGGGCCATAGTTATCCAGTATCCCTTTTAATATGAAACACAAATCAGAACTTTGTTCGTCACTTCATACCCAAGAGATTCCACACAAATAAATACCCAATTTTTACCCAATCAGGGTAGGGAACACATAATAATCAAGTTTCATGACCATCCCCTCTCACTCAAAGTTGGTTTGAAATATAATATCATAGTAATATTCTATCACATCACAAACCACCAACCTATAATTCTTTATGTGGTCATAGACATCAACCTCAATGAATCACACATATAGAATTAATAAATATTGATCACATAGAAACAAATCTAAACATTCCCATTAATACATTCTATGGTCAATTCATTTCAATGATAGAAATCTTCTACCACTATACTAACTACTCAAGGCTGTCAAAATGAACATAGTAATGAAATAATGCATTAAAAACTATTGGAAAACATCAAGGAATTTAGATGACAAAACACATAGTCACTCAATACTTAACCCAACCTCAATGAACCCCTATAGTCTAAAATTACCAAATAGGATATCTCTTCCTCGCCTCAATGAACTAGACACATTTTGATTAAACCTAATCCAATTACCCACCAAAAGTATCTATGGGGTTAAATAAAAAATTTAAATCTAACCATGGGATTGATACATAAATTTAAAAAATCATTATCCAATACACACACCCATATATCATTAGAAAATTAATTAACACACATAGAAATCACAACTAATAATTGAATAGCAATGAAATAATACATTATATAAGAGGGAACCTGGCTCATAATGTTAAATTGAAAAGAACCAATCTTAACCATGACTGTGTAGGATAATTTGTTTAAAAATTTAAATACTTTTCTTAGGCATATTGAAAATTCATCCCATGTTGTCTTACATACGCTAGGACCTAAGCCTAAATCTTAAAAAACAATATTTAGAAAACCCCATGTATGATTAAAATACAATTTCAAAACTCTTATATTAGGTCACCATATTTATTTTGAAATCATATTTGAATCAACCCTTTTTTAAAATCTCATTTTAGAAAAGATACCCATTTATGATTTGAAGTCAAACTTATTCCACCAATAATTGATAAATAGGTTCACAAAAACACTTTCAAACTATTCATCACCATTGATCTAGTTAGTATGCCATATAGTATATATTGACTATTAATCCAACTTGATATTATCCTAATTGATGGTTAAATATCACAAAATAAATGAAATATAATGATAATAATCATAATAATGGGATATAAATATAAAATCATTTTGTGAAAAAGACACCCCACAATTTTAAGGAAACATAAATCAACCTGATTTAATGAATTTGTAATACATTATACCAATAAACTTTGATTCCAACATAACCTTTATCAAAAATATTCTTCATAAAATTAATAAATTTATCCTTTAAAAACAGACTAAAAAGTTTTGTAAATGCACTAAATTCAATATAAAAAATCATAACATCAAAACCACAATTAACTAGCAAAGTACACCCCCAATGAAAACCGAGACATATTCTCCAACTCCCTGATATTTTAAAAGAACAAAATAATGTTTGGTAGAGTATATAACACACAAAAATATGATTATAAGAGAAAGTATCACTCTGATACTATAAAATATATTTATTTTAAAATAAATTCATTCTCCTTGATAGAATTCTATTAGCACAACAACAGGTTTAAATGAAACATGATACTCTATTAAAATATTATAATTTAAACACGATAATTATAACATAGAAATAAAGATGTTGGGAAAGAATAGGTATAAAAAAACCAAAAATTAAATTGTTTAATCATTTATAAAATAAAATTTAAAAGTTATTTATTGATAAGAAATATATTTAGAATCATTTGAAAGAATAAGAAATGTTTTCTGTAGAAATTCATCTTTCTAAAAGGTAGATTAGTCATGATTTTAATAGATAATTTAAAAATAAATTATTTTTACACTTTTAGATAATTTATTTGAAAAAAATTAATTTTTTTAATATACATGAAAAAACATTCATAGGAATATTTTTTTTGGATTTTTCTAAAAAGATTATTTTTTCATGAATAGGGAAAATACTGATTTTTATTGAAAATTTCTCAATTATTTATATTATCTAAAAGGTTAAATTATATTTAAAATTGTTTTTAAATTAAAATTATTTTTATTATATTAATTTTTTTTATTTTGAATAAATTTAAAATTTATTTATGAAATAATAAATTGTAAAACCATTGAATATTTTTCTTTGGAATCTCATTTTCCAATACTTCTCTAGGTTAAATTTTAAAATCAATTATACCACATCTATGAGTTTAATTTTTAAAAATTGAATCCATATTTATAATTAAAATAAATTATATTATATAATAAGTTAAACATAAATTTGTATCATAATGAATAGTTAAAACATTAAAAATTAATTACTACTGTTAAGGTAAAATTAGGTATATTGTGGTGTTAAACTAAAAAAGATAAGAGTTACAAATGTGACAAAACATCTATATCTCCAATTTTAAGGAAATATTAAAAACTATTATCATAAAATATTTATAATGACTCATTGTTTATTCACTTTTCAATATAAAAACATGTGTATCTCATTTTTGTTTCAAAAATTCAAAGTGTGTCCCCTCCACCACTTATAAAAGGACACCCCTCCTCTCCCATATTCAAACTTAAAAAGAAATTTTATTTTGATAATACTTAAAAAATATTTTTTAAATCACTTCTCAAAACATATATTCCATATTATTATTATAGAACCTTTTTAAGAAAGATTTAGGTATAAATTTAAAGGGGTACTCTGAAGAAGATATAAAAATATTAACATGAGTATTTGTTTTATTTATTTTTAGACATAATTAAAACCATATTAAACTATGATTATATAATAAAACAATATATAATATATAATTTTATATTTTTCATTATAATTTTAGAACCTATATCCATCTCTACTTCCATCAAATAGAGAACAAAAATGCTAATCTATTATATAGCGGATGACCGCATCATGAACTGTTTTAATTCATTTTTCATAAACATCTTTCAAGGATGGATATAATGATATAATTAAAATCTGAAAATTATATTTATGATATTATAATACTTATATAATTATGATATCATATTTTTTTTACATTCCATGTCATGGGGGATAAGATAACGTCGTGTGTGTGTACAAAGGACTACTATCTTGCGAAGCGATATGACTTAGTTTTTCAAACGCTTTACATGGGAGGTAGTAAGGCTTAATTTAATTAAATATATTTGATATTTATTAACTAAACATAATTATGGAAACATAATATCACATCAAACTTATTACCATCAAATCTTTTGGAAAAAAATAATGTCTCTCGTGCATACGTGTATAGTACCTGCTACACACAACAAAGAGAATTGTTTTTCAATATATTTTTACCGTGATGGTAGTAATGATAGATATGATAAATATAATATATAAATATAACATAATTATTATTCCATAAATTTTAATTAATATTTATTTTTCTCCTATTACATTCATCAAAAAAAAATGGAAACCACATTCATATATACGTACGACCTACCATCTCCATGAGCATCGTAACATAATTTCTATTTTTATATTTTATGGATTAATATAAATAAAAATATAATTATTATATTTTATATTTATTTCATTTTTTACATTTTGGATATGATATTACCATGATCAAAGTAAAAGGACCAAATTTCAAAACCAAAACGTATATAAAAAAAATTATCACATGAAATAGTGATTTAAAAAAAGAATTAGCAATAAACATGTTCTAAAAGACTATAAGTAAATAATATATTTTATTAAATATATGAGTATGATTTTATAATATTTTTTCTAATATATATATATATATATATAATATATAGGAGTTACTAAATTGTACAACATAACTCATATTTGAGGTAAGAGTTTATAATATCACTTTTACTTTCATGAGACATATTCCATATTCACCACTTAGTTATTTTGTGTGGTGTATATAAAACCGATTTGATATGTTATATCATGAATATCATTATATTCATAGTATTAAATTTTTCATTTAAATTTTTCCTTTATTTCTAGGGGTTTATGATTAATTTATTTATAGTGTTAATGTTTTATTGTACAGTCTTATCATTTCTCGAGATTGTTTATGATTAAATTTATGTTGATGAAATATAAGGATCTATAAATGAATAAACTAATTAATTTTTTATCCTATAGTTTTTTCATGAACATTTAATGTTTAGTATAGACATTATCTATTTTTTACTTATAATTAATAAAAAAAGTATTTTATGAAAAGACTGTATTATTTCACTTTTTTATCAAAAATAATTTCTCTTCCATATCCATTTTTTCCAAAAATGATTTCAAAATTATTTATAAAATTAAAATAAATTTTTTAAAAGATATTATATAAATTAATGGAATTTTATATGATACTTTAAAAGGATTTTTTATAATTTTTTCTAAAAATGATTATTTTTTGAGTTTTTTAAAAAATTGTGAAGGAAATATTTATTTTAACATACTTGAAATGCACTAAATTTTATTCCATCATGAAAATAATTAATTTTATTGTTTCCTTACATGTTTACATGTTTCTTTTGATGATAAAATATTTCATAATATTCTTTATTTTTTTTAAAGTAATTTTCAATATGAAAAGGATATTTTCCTCAAGAAAGTTTTAATGGAATTATATGTTATTTCATATTAATAAATAACAAAATCATTTATTTTAATTATTCTCTAGTGGGATAAGGTTTGAGTGATATAGTACATTTTATTTATCTTGATGTTTTATAATCAGATTGACTAGAGATGTATTATTTTATTACTATTAACCCTATTACACTAGATGGTTTATGATTATGTTTATTTATTGGGGTTGGTATTAACATTTAGATTAATAGTTTTTCAATATTAATATTTATGTTGATTATGTTTATCCTATTTTATATAGGGAATGTATTATTATTATTAAGTGATGGGTGGGGTGAAAAATTAGACAGACCCTTGATGAATCAGTAGGCATCACGAGACAAATTAGATCAGGTATTTGGCTAAGGCTATACCCATTTATGTAATATGTTTAGTAAAAATAAATTGACTATAAGAAGTAATAGAATGATTCCTTGAATGTATATTAATATTTCGATCATTATTTAATCCTTTATTATGATATTATTCCTTGATTTCCATGTGAACAATTGATCAGTTGTGATATCCATGGATAAAGTTCAAGCTTAAGTGATTATGTTTATGGATTTATTTGATCATAATTTATTCCAACCATATTATGATCAAGTATTGATTGAATTACATGTGTTTCAGTTATTTAAACTATTGAAAAAATACCCTATACCCATGGCTTAGAACTGTGGGTATATCCCTTAAATTAATTGATATGGGTCATATATATAGTTTAAAGAATAGCGGCTGATAGAGCCATCAGTTCAGAGTTATACCCATGGTTTCTATAAAAATATTGGGTATATATTTGAATATTTAGTCATACACATAGTTTTTATAAATCATGGGTATATATCTATACCAAAAGTTCTCCAAAACCATGGGTATAGATTTTATGAGCATAAAATCTATACCCATAGTTTACTGAACCATTGGTATAGCTAGTTTCCCCTATTTGGAAGCAACAACCCTGCCTTCCCATCCTGAACGTGTAAATAATATTAAAACCACAGTTAACATTCAATTCAATAATAATATTATATATTTTATATTAGAATAACTTCTTATAAAAAATTTTAAATCATATGAAATACTATAACATACATATAAATCTATAACCCTAATCAATTCAAGTCATTAAACAACATCCACAAGTTTCAGTACGGCTAAGTCATAAATAAAGGGAATCAATATCTACCCCATTGACAACATACTAATCCACATCACTATTAGCTATATCCTCATCAGCAACAACATCATATGGAGTAATAACAACATTAAAAACATTATCCTCATCACCATCAACACCATTGTTGTCACTAATATCATCTCAACTACCAATATGATCTTCATTTGAATCACTTGGGACATCACTAAAAGATATAATTGATTCCATATATTAATAAATAGTAGTATAATCCTCTAATGATAGTGATTGAATCATAACTAACATAGATTTCCTGAAGTGTTCGGTGATCAATTTACTTATTTCATGTTCCTATGAAGCTACGTTTTCCTCATATGCTTCTGTAAGAGTTATTTATAGTTCGATGGTAAGAGAGTTTTGAGAGGAGAATGATGAGGAACAATACCTAGTGTGGATGATGTTTCTCCTAGGTTGACATCAGACTCTCCCATGGTGCTACTCACCTAATACCTGACTCAAATATTCATTTAGAAAAATGTTTTCATAATCTTTATAATCGAGGGACTCTCCAGTAGATTTTTGAAAAGATATAAAATATATTTAATTATAAATTTTGTATGAATGTTTTATTTATAGATAAAAAAACTTTAAACCTTTTCTTCTATTTATGAATTTACTGTAGTTATATCTGTTTTTTGTATACTCTATAAAAATAAATCTTCTCTTAGAACATTCCCTTAACTACCTAATACCTCATTATGAAAATAGAATTGACTAATATAATACAAAATTAATAAATAATATGAATTTTATATAACTAAAATAAATAAAAAATTTATCTATTGATGAAATCCTTAAAACAATAAAGCGTCTAAATATAAATTTAATTAAAAATTTAATACTAATAGAATAACATAAAAAATACATACAAATTAGCATGATAACCAAGTGTATGAAATGGATTCATCTTTTATGTTCATTTTAGTCCAATTCTATTTGTGTTATGTTATTTTTTTTACATTTTATATACTAATTTTGATAATTTAGTAATTTAATCCCTTTTATAGTTTATGATGTTAGGACCTTAGACCAACTGGCCAATTTTCCACTTGGTCATTATGCCAATTGGACAACTGGACTAGTTTCAATTAGGCTAATTCTCCATTATTCTATCAGGCCTATTGGTCATTAATGAAATTTTCAATTAGGTAATTAGGCCACTAGAACAATTGGATAATTGGCCATTAAAAAATTAGGCAAATTTGAAAATTTTCCATTATTATATTTGTCCTGTAATCATAATACATTTAGGAAAATTGGAAATTAAGTCATTAGGATGTTACAACAATTGGACATCTTTAGGTCATTATTTTAATTGAAAAATTCTCTATTATGTTGTGAGTCTAGTTGTCAAATTGGAAATTAGGCCATTAGGCCATTTTTTCAGTTGGTCTATTGACCATTAGACCATTAGTCCATTGGGACATTAGTCCATTATTTCATTAGGCTAATATAATGTCAGGACATTATGCCTATTTTACATTATTACAATAGTATAATTGTCTATTAGTTTATTAATACAATTCAATATTATAAAATTAGAAAAATTTCACATTATTCTATTTAACCAATGTGCCTATTTTCCAGTGGTCCAATTGGACATCTGGCATCTTGGTCATTAGGCCAATTAGCTAAATAGACATTAGAAAATTAGGCCAATTAGCCATTAGGCTATTAATCCATTGGGAAAATTCTCAAATTGGATTTTAGGAAATTAATTACGTTTTCGAATTAGTACATTAGACCATTAGGTCATTAGACCAATTAGGCTATTCAGCCATTAGTCCATTTGTGGATTGGACCATTAGGCCAATTATGCCCATAATCCAATTAGAAAATTGGCCATTATTTCTTTAGGAAAATAAATCATTAGGCTATAAGTCCAATTGATTAGTTAACCATAGGCTATTTTTCAAATTTTCCATTGGGCTATTAGGATAATCTAATAGTTGGCCACTAGGACCTTAAGCCAATTGGATATTAAGAAATTACTGAAAAATGGAGGAATATAATCAATGAAATTATTATAAAATTTATACATGGTTTTTCTATGATATAACCATATTAAAAATGTCAAATTTTCCATTTTAGTATATTCCTTATATATACAAGTTTTGGACACTTCCATTAAATTTTTAAGTCTCTCAATATCACCACCTTAATCACTTTCTAGTGTTATTGATATAGTTTCCTTATTTCACTTACATAATCTCCCTCTAATGACTATATACAAATGGAAACTGATGAAATATAAAATCCTTCATACCACTTATTTCTTTACATTCATGAATAGTTAAATATTTTCTCATCTATACATTTTGATAGAAAACATAACAGTTTCATTTTAAATATAGAATTTGAAACATATAATATAACTTCTTCTCTTCATGACCATGGTCTTCGAACATAATTATGACATGGAAAATGTTTTAAACCTCCATATATTGCATTCAAAAATTAAAAAAGTAAAAAAATCCAAATTCTTTTCAAACTATATTGAAATATGATCATTATGATACATCCCTATTCTATCCATTATATTACAATAGAAAAATGTATGTTCAAATAATCAATTTAAACCATAATTACAATGATATCAAAATTCAAAGACAAATTAAAATTATCGTGTATAGAAAATTAAAGAACCCTAATAGGAATCCAAATTGAACATAATGCATATGTAAGTGATAATTATCGAATACTCATCCATCCATTTGAAAAAATAAGAAATATAATAAGAGAAAAACCAAGTCATACTCATTGAAATTAAAACAAGGTTAATGAATTTTAATAATTAACAGCTAAGGAATACTTGATGAAAAATGTGTATATCTTATCCCTAGGGGTCTTCTCATTTGGAAACATAATTGACAATAACATTTAGTCCTTAAAGTATTATATTAAATGTTAACATTACTTATATTGTATGACAATAAAGCTTGATGATTTTACATGATGTTTAATTTCAATTTATGAAGTATTTAATTTGGGAATGATCCACCAAGATCAAATAATTAATCCATTCAACCCCACATTATAAAATACATCCATTACTTAACCACTAATTAAAACTCATAACATAGTTAAAGTGTTTCTAGATTGTTTTTAATTAAATTAAATTGGATTGGAAATAAATTGATTACTACTCAATACATGATTAAAGAGTTAAAAAATATTTCTTAACCAAAAACTAGTTTATAATCAGTAGTTAATTAAAATAGTTTAAACTAATGTTTATAAATTTTGTTTCTTAAATAAATAAATTATTATGTAAAAAGTTATCAATTTAAAGCATGTTTCATAAAATTAATCTGATCCAAAAATATTTCTATTCTAAATTATATAATTTTTTCCCTATATTTACCAAAGGGTTATATAAATATTTTTTCATAATAAATGTTCAAAATCAATATATATTGTAAATATAAATATTTAATTATTTAAAATAATAGTTTATAATTAATCTATGTTGAAATGATAATTATTAATTTATGAAACAATATTGAGATGTACTATAAATACGGCATTGAATTCCTAAAGAAAAAAAACGTTATAAATAAATCAATATTCCATATTTACTTATAATAGTACAATCATGTACATCATCATATATTTATCTCTTCTTGGGTTAAAAAATCTAATAAATTGTTTATCCATTTTTTATGATATTTCAAATTAAATTTAAATAATTACATCCCAGAACTCTAGTATAACAAAAAAAAAATCATTATCCCCTGTGGTTAACTTAAATATGATTCTTAACACTGAAATTATATAAACCCCCCTAACAGTTCAATAAAATAATATATTATTTATGTTAAATTCATAAGAATACCTAGGATTGTTTTTATAATAATGAACTAAAAATTTAAAAAGAACTTTTAAGAATATAATAAGATTATTTAATATCTATTAGACTATTAAATAAAAAGTGAAATGATATATGTGATACTAACATTCTCTAGTAGAATCACATGAATAGATAAAAATGAATGCAACAACCAATAGAAGAGAAGAAGTATTCAAAACATAGTTATCTGAGGTCATAGAATAATAGAAACAAAAAAAATCCTTGAATTAGGTGAGAACACTAGAGAATACAACCTCTTATCACTTGGGTGAGGGGATAAGAAAGAACCAGAGAGAAGAAAAGCATGTAGATGAAAAAAAATGCATAAAATAGAGGAATATCACCTACTTATGGGGGACAATGTCTCCTGAGGAAATAAGGGTGGATGCTAAGCTTATAGAAGCTGATTTGATTATTATTTTAAAGAAGAAGTGGATGGGGAACATGATGGTAGATGGTTATTTTAATGAGCTATACGTATGGTTCTTAAAAAACCATTGTTATTTCTCAAGTCGTACTAATGTATTTTTAATACTGTAGGTATAGCTTTGGGCACAACATATATACCCACAGTTTCCCTAATATGTGGGTATATATGCATAATGATAAGTATAGTTTCAAAAAGTGTTACCTTTATATATTTATAATTCTAATTTATTCATGATAGCTAACATTGTACAAAAACCATTACTTAGTATTTGAGATCACCACTTTTTTATGTTTCTATCATCATTGTTCCATGATGTGTATTATGATTGATATACATAGTTATTCTAATGTAAATAATGATGAAATAAAATAAAATATGATGCTATATTTTAAATTTAAAATTTTAAGGTTAGATTCATTTATGTATCTAGTTTTTTCAAGACTTCTAATCTTTTCATTCATTTTGGATGCAATTTCTTATACCCAGTGTTAATGTAATAAATTAAACACCATATCTGGGATACTAGGGTTTGGGTATTTATAGTTTGTATCTGTGAAAGTATAATAGAAACATTTGGACCTAGATATAGAAAAAACATATATTAGAAAAAATAAGCCTCTAATATAATTTGGGGAAAATTATATAAGAATTTCATAATGTTTAGGTGAGAAATATATCATGTGGTGTTTCCTAGAAATACATCCTTCTATTGATACTACAAGTGGACATGGTTCGAGGGAAATATACATAAGGGTAATAATCATAAAAAAATATATTTGGACTTGACTCAAGAATTATCTAATATAAAATGATGTGCTTTACTGTGCATGTAGTTTTTCACTCCTGGATGTATTCATGGAATAATTATTATTTTCTTTTCAAACAATTATGAAAGATTTGAATTTTTAATGACTTCAAAGTATTCTCAATAAAACCATGTTTATTATTAGAAGATTGTCTAGGATTATTTTTTTCAATTTATTTTATTTATTGCACTAGTTGTTGGTCTATGCATTATGTATCATGATGTGATGATATAATCTAGTGTATGTCGTTGTTTATAAATTGAACCTAGAAAAATAAATGAAAACATATCAACACTCGTACTTAATGCTTGGTTTTTACTACCTGGAAAAGCTAATAAAGCCGGATCAAGAAATATAACTGGATATAGTCATACTATAATCATTTTGGGGTACATTTATCAGGTTTTGAGTAATAAAATCCTCCATATAGGTCATCATAATGATCCACCAAGTTTTTAAACGATACTATACAACTTCATCCATCAACAAACTCCATCATTAAATTGGACTAAAAATCCATTTGTAGTTGATCAATGGATAAGTTCCTTAGAGAAGATATTTCTTTTTCTTGGAAGTAATTAAAGATAAAAGGTTTTCCTAAAAATTTATAATAACTAAGATTATCAATATCAATGGTGTCCATTGATTTAAAACAATAAGGATGATGAATAATTAACCAAAATATAATAGAAGGATTTTATGTTACGCTTCTTGGAAAATTATTTTCTTTATTGTAAATGAGTTTATATAATGAGAAAATTATTTAGTATAAGAAAAAAGTAAGATGTAAATTTTTCTATGTATGAAGGGAACTTTAACAAGTTCTCTAGAAATGATATTGACTATGTACACATTCTAAAGATAAATATTTACTATTTATTTGATGGGTTGAAACTAATACATCAAAGGGTACTGGTATCCCCAACATTATCATCATATGAAGATATAGTATCATGTATTATGAAGACAAAGAAATAATTCACTATGTATTATGTATTCGAATGTAAGTAAGAGAATAATTCAAAGGCAAAGAAATGTATAAGGGGAAAACTGTAATAATGATTTTCTTACATATGATTGTTTTGGAAAGAAACACCCTAGTATATTGTTATATTGAATGAGAGTATTATTAAACTAGGGAGAGAAATTCCATCATGCATATGAATTCATGGGTGGGGAAAAAGCCTCCAATGTTTACTGTTTCAACTATAATGATATAGGGAAATAAATAAAATAATTCCCCAAACATCAAGGGAATATACATCAGAAGAATATAATAGATCAAAGTCAATATTAAGATATTAATACAAATAAAGTCAAATTATTATAGAAATCATGTACTTGGATTCAATATTTAAATTTTAGAAGTATATTTTAGTACATTTGATAAAATAATCTTGTAACATTTAAGGATTGTATTATATTAAATTCTATTCATCAATTTGAAAACATTTATTGAATTATATTGATGTCCAAGAAAAGTGATTTGATGAAACAAATTTATTCAGAATATTAATAATATTTTTTAGACTATTATACAAATTATATTTATATTTTTACATAAAATGAACAAAACATATGGTGGGTGAAAACCCTTCACATATGGTAAGGGTTAAGGGATTTAACCCACATCCAATGGGAGATAAGGTTGAGGATCCTACCATTGGACTACATGATGTTCTGGTTAATAATAAATTGTATTTATTTAAAATATTTTATGGATAAATACTGATGAAATTAATTAAGTTGAAACATCAGTGTTAGTATTTAGGTATGTAGATTAATATTTATTAAAGGTCTTGCCACTATTTTTGGAGCATATGATTCATTAATGGCTAATTATAGTGGTTCAAGAATAAAAAATCATCATGGAAATTCATTTCTTTGTGTAATTGAGGAAATTGAAATTGATTTGAGCACAACTAATTGATGAAATGGTAAATAAATGTTTTGGTGTTCTTTATAATAGTAGTAAAATAATACCTCAACTCTAGAAAAATGATCCTGAATCAAAAATGTGATCCTATTACCTTAATACCTGATGAACCAATGGACTTTTTACTCATCATATATTTACATTTTTTTGTTATTAACTTTATCAAGATCATTTAAATTCTTATGATCAATGATCTATATCACTCTCCATAATTAATTATGTTTTTCTTCTATATCCGTTTTATCAAATTCCACCAATGTTATCCCATTTTGAAATGTAGTTACCTGTTATTCTGGATAACCTTCAAAATTTCTTTTCAATCTTATCAAAGGGATAGATTTTTTAAATTTTTTACAATTTTAGTTTCCAACAAATTTATTTTTAAATGATAGACCCTTGATTTATAAGATCAAGATTAAATTATGAGGATGAAATTTGATTAAGGGGGTAGAATATAACACTATAAGAGTTAAAAAGGAAAATTATTTTTGATTGAATATATAATAAAAACAACACGATTAAAAGATAATATGACAACTCAATTCGTTTTGGTATATTTATTTTCAAAACTAATTCAAACACATTGATATATTTTGATGTACGCAATATCTTGTTTAAATGAAACATGATTCTCTATTAAAATATTATTATTTAAAATCACCATTATAAAATATCAGTTAATTTGGTGGGTATGAATTGGAATATCTAAATAATTTATATTATATTTTTTACACATGTCTAAAATATCATATATGTATTTCTATATAAGATAAATAAAATAATAATTATTTGAATGAAAAATAATGTTTCCCAAAAAACATTATTTTTCTAATAAGACATTTAGTAACACTTTGTGCACATAATTTTAAACTAATTTTTACTTGTTTAAAAAAATATTTGAAAAAATAAAGTCAATTTTGGTAATATAAATTTTAAAAATATCTTATGGTGAATTTTTGGATTTTTTATAGAAACATTAATTTTTTATTAATAATAAAAGAATATTGTTTTTTAAACCGCATTTTCTTTTAAATTATAAGTAATGATAAATTTAAATTTAAATTTTTTTTAAAATGAAATGGGTTAAATTATTTTGTAAATATAGTAATTTAGGTCATTGAAATAAATTTTAAATTGAATTATGATATAATAACTTATTAAATTTTGGAATGTTTCTCATTTGAAAACCCATTTTTTTGATGCATCTATGGGATTAATTTCTAATTGATATATACCAATTTTATGAATTGAATTTGAAAAAATGGATTACAAATGGAAACAATAATTGTCTATATTATATAATAAGTTGAACATAATTTTATTTTATAATTAATTGTAAAAATAGGAAAAATTATTTATCATGGTAAAGGTAGAAATGGATTTACTAGGTGGTTAAATTTAGTATACTACGTTTAGAAATGATATAAAACATGTATAATTAATATTTTATGGAACTATTATAACCTCATATCTCAAATTTTATATAATTACCCATTTTCTAGGCTTCTCTCATTGGAAAAAATGGGTAAAATGTTTTCTTTTCAAAAATACCAAGTGTGTCATCTCCCCCGATTATAAAAGGACACTCCTATCCTCCCCTATCCACAATTAAAATTCCATTTTTTGTAAAAAAAAATACCTGAGAAAACAACTTATTTACATACCTCCTCACATCCTAGTGGTGTTAAATTTTAAGAAATACTCATTTTAAGGATTTAGGTATAAACCCAAAGGGGTTCTCTGAAGAAACGGTAAAATTCATAACATGCACATTTGTTTTATTTATTCATCCACCACCTTCAAACCTTATTAAAAAAATGATATTATAATAAAAACAATATAACCGATATAATTATACATTATTATTATAATGGAATAACCTATATCAAAATCAACTTCCATAAAATGAAAAATGAAACCATCGATTGTGGTTATAACAGACTATCGCCTCACAAATTGATGTAATTGTTTTTCAATCATTACCATTCAAGAATTGATATAATTATGGATTTTAAATATTTTTATTCTTTTTATTAAATTATTATAATTATAAAATTACAATATCACATATAAGTACTTACTTTCCATTCTGTGGGTAGATACGACAACATCAACCTTATGTACTATGGAGTACCACCTTACGAAGCGATACGATTATTTTTTCACATTCACACTACTTGAAAGGTTATAAGGATAATGTTAATGAAATATATGTAACATTTATTACCTTTCCATAATTCATTAAATATAATATCACATATAACATATTAACTTTTAATTTATTTCTAAACAATAATTTCACACATTGATATGAGTGGACAACAGGCACCACATAGCGATGAATAATGATTTTCATTTTATTTTTACTTACATGTAAATATCTACGGATTTTATTAATATAAATTAAATATATAATAGAAAAATTATACTAGAATTGTGAATTAATATTTATTTTCCTTTCATTATATCTGTTATGAAAATGGAGAAACGTTCATGCTTATGTATTCCCTATCATATCCATGAATGGAGTGATGAATTGTCTATTTTCAACATTTATGGATTACTATAAATATATATATAATTAATATATATGAAACATGTATCATGTAAAGAATTATATAGATGATTTATCCATTATCAATGTAAAATGATCGAAATTACCAAGCCAAAACAAATATGTAAAATGTAGCAATTATCACACAAACCAGTGATTTTAACAATTAATTGTTAATAAATGGATCATAATATACTATCAGAAATTAAAAATGGTAAGAAATATATTTTTATATTTAGATAGAATATTTATAATAAATTTATATTTTTTATATGTGAATTACAAACACATACAATAAAAATCAAATTTTAGGTAAGGATTTTCATCTCACTTTTACTTCCATGAGACATATTACATATTCACTACGTAGTTATTTAATGCAGTGTATATACTACCAAACTGATATTTTATGTCATAAATCCAATTATCATAGTGTTATTTAATTATTCATTTGATATTATTTAAATCTTGTGGATTACAATCCAAATGCTACCAAAGTGGTAATGATTTATTTTACAATGTTATCATTTATTTTGGATTGATTATAATTAAATTTATGAGGATAAAATTTTAATATATATATATATATATCACAATAAACTCTTGAATTTTAATATACTCTGATTATTCATGAACTTTTCATGTAATATTAGAATTTTCCTCTCTTTTTTATTTAAAGCAATTGGAAAAATGACTTTAAGAATATCGAAATTTATATCTATTTTTAGTAAAAAATTATTTTATTCTTATATGTCCATGTTTTCTAATTTTATTTTTCTGATATGTATTAAAAGAAAATTCTAATTTACCTATTAAATTCATTTTTACCCCTGGTTTTATTTTTAGAAAATTATTTAAATGGAATGTTCATTTAGTTTTCCAAACATGTTTGTTTTTGACCTTTTACCAAAATTTTGATTGAAATATTTATTTCAAAATATTAGGCATGTATATATGTTTATAAATACTTGAACACTGTGTAATTTAAATGATACTTTACAAGTTTACAAGGTTCTTTTAAAACAGGATGTTTTCTTAATTATATAGAAAATTTTAGTAATTAAAAATTATCTTCAATGTCAAATAGCTATTTTCATCAATAAATTTTTTTAGTAGATTCTTATGATATTTCCTTTGATTAATGAAAAAACCCTTATTTTACTTATCCTCCACTCAGAATATATTATAATGATACCTTCCTTATTATTTTTATTGATGTTTTCAAATGAGTTGGAATGGGGATGTACAATTTTATTACAATTCTCAATATTAAATTGGATGGTTTATGAATATATTTATTTTTTAGGGTAAGTATTAACATTATCTATATTATTTTTCCATTATTAATTTTTATGTTTATTATATTTCACCCCATTTAAATGAGGAATTAATTTGACATATTATGTGATAGATGTGGCATGAAATTAAATATCCCCCAATTCATTGGTGGGCCTAATGAGATAAATAATATTAGGAATTTCGATGAATCATTAACCATTTATGTAAGATATAATGTATTGAGGCCTTGATGGTGAGAATTATTAGAATGGTTCCATGATGGTATGTTTATGACGTATGACATTATGCATTCCGTCATTATGTGATTAGTTATTGATATCCATTTGATTACTTGATTATTTATGATATTCATGGATAAGTTTTAAAATCATGGGATTATGTTTATTGATTTATATGATCATAATTTATTTATTCCATATTATTCTCAAGTACTTTATTTAATTTAATGTGTTTTTGTTAGTTACCCTTCACTGTTTATTATTCATAATTATTCATGATAACTTCCAATTTACACATATTATTTTTGATCATTTAACCCATTTCTTCTTCTTCATTCACTAAGATTCCAAGTTGTGTATTATGATTGATATATATGGCTATGATAGAGGAAATAATGATTAAATATATTAAAATAATATTTTGTTTTTTATGCTTTCCATTACAATGTTAAATTCATATATGTAACTAGTTTTCCAAGACTAAACAATTATTCGGCCTTTTGGGATGCAGCTGCTTATATATATTGAAAATTTAATAATGTAACCACTTACTTTGGGATAATAGAATTTGGGTCATTACATAACACATAAAAATTCTCAAATTATATTCATAAAAAATTTATAATTAACTTATCTTTATGATAAAAACTAAATAAGTAAGTGTAGTAAAATATTAAGAAAACTAGTCAAGAGAGGAATGGACATATCTTCCATAGAATACAACTACATTCCACACATGAAATATCCATGAATATGTACAATTTAACCATTATATATTGAAATCATGTTTCCATACCCTAACTAGGAGAATTTAAATCAAAGGAAAACAAGGGGTAGGAAAATGGATTATTTGGGTAGAATCATTACCTTCAATTCATGTGATGAATCCATTTCAAATGAACCAAAAAGAATGGAAGAAAATATGGGGAATGATAAATCCAATTATATCTCTCCAAAATATTTTTAATAGTTGAAACCAAGGGATACTAAGGGAATTCCAAATCGTAAATCCTATAAAATTATAAAAAATGACCATATTTTTGAAATTTTAAAGTAGTTGATTCTCTGCATAAAAATGATGACGACATTGGGAATCCTTCTTTCTAGGTCCAATTCATGGCATGGACCCTTTGATTCATTGTTTGACTTTCCCTATATAGAGGGAACAAACACTGGATAACCACCATTATAGTGTGACCCCTCTAGGATATGGTGAGATTGTCCCTATGTGGAGGGTGAAAACCCGACCAGACACCATCATGGTGTGATCCGTCCTAGGATAGGTGTGATATCCCAGGACATAGGCTCTAACCCTATCCTGGAACCATCACAACATGACCAGGTTGGTCACTCCATGAGGGGATTCTCTCCCACAACCCTTGTGTAGCTGACCACACATCTTTCCATGACACCCTATACATTATATAATTCACCCACCAAATCCTTGTTACGTACCATGGATGTTCATCATCTAAATTAATACTCCAAAACAATACCATAACTCATTTAAAACCTGATCCAAACTGATAGTGTTTTATTAATTTCAAAAAAAAATTGTAAAATAACAATGGACCTCAAATTTCTGAGTCATTATAGTATCAAAATTGTTTCTTCAAAGTATGAGTCATATTCAAAACTCCTAGATTCAACATTATGGGTAAGCTATAAAAATAATTCATAACTGATTCTTGAATATCCTAGGTTATATATTTATTTTAATGGAAGAAAACCAAGAATTTATTATCCTTGATCCAACATTTATGATCATCTTCATAGAGTATTTGATCCATTCTCACCAGCACCTTAGAGTCTCCTAAATGAGAATTCCCTAACTATGAAAAATTCTTAATGCACCATAATATCATATATAATTTTTTCACTACAAAACATTTTCATGTTCAAATGAAAAGGTTTAATATACTATACAATCTTCTATCCATCACATATTATTTGAGCAATGTGATTATAAGTAACAATGTTTGATGGTTCAAAAAACCATATTTTTCCCATAGTGTAATACATATCATACTAATAATCATGGATTTAACCATATCCATTGGAATTCATTCAAATCAATCTATGAGAGTACATTGTTAAATATATTATGGAGTATAAAGACTATAAATATTTTTCATAATATTTATTTTCTCTACAAATGAAATGAAAAGACCACAACTACCAACTCAACGTCACAGGATACAAAATTATAAAATTGAGTATATTAATGTCTATATTCATAAGATATAACCACAATTTACTGTATTTAAAAAAAATACATGATGTGAATAAAAATAATAAACATTGAACATGATCCCTTCCTCAGGAAAATAATGAATATATATGCCAGTCAACTTATCCTTCAAGTATTCCAGTACTCATTGACTCTAAAATACCCAAACGAAATCATTGATCTTCTTTTTCAATGTCCATAAGAGTGTTGAAATATATTTAAAATATAATTATAATATCTAACAATATAAAACCAATCTATGAAATGTATACAAAATTGATACTATATTTGAAACTTCCTAATTAAAAATCCTCTTTTTTAATTAATGATATGAAACTATACCTTATTGAGAGATGACAGGTTCACGTAAGTGAACCTCCTTCACCAAAACATTATACATAGACATATTTCTAGAAAAATAATTTTGATGATTAATTTATAAAAAAATTCAATGTTCAATATTCTCCTACCTGGTTCATTAGTAAAATTAAATATCATCAATAAAAACCATTATAAAACAATCAAGATAAGGATTCATACCTATTGAATTAACCCCAGAAACACTTCTTGTAAAATATTAACAACCTAAAAACATAAAATGAATATAATTTCATCTAAATTATATATTTTAAATATTTTTATTCTTTACATTAAATAATTTCTCTTTTAAAAGATGTTATTTGATAACCAACTAGCCTCTTTCAAATGATTGGATTGGATATAATCACCGGTAAAGGATTATAAAAATTTACTTCATATTAATTGAAATGTTGGTATTATAGGCACAATATCAAACCACCATATTCATTATTTGTGAATAACACTAGAGAAACTCATAGATATATATTAGGGATAATAAATCCCATATGAATTATATCATCTATATGAATCCTTAACTACCAAATATCTGTTGGAAAAACTGGAAAATCAAGCATAAATATGGAATATGTACCCAAATATATCATTATGTGAAACTCAATTTCCCATTTTCTTAGATAATATATAAATAAAATAAATTAACACCCTAAAATATAATTTCACCTATTACATAGATTTAAAAAAGAATCAACCACTTATGTTAATATGCAATGTTTTAGGTTTAAGATGCCAAAAAAACATCATCAATATATTTCCCCAATATATAACAAATAATATTTTTCCCTATTAAAGGAAACAACATTCTATTTGTAGGAATTAATTCAAGATTTTAAAAAATTCATCAAATACATGAATGAAATAATATTATATGGCTATATGAGAAATATGACTAGATCATACATTATATGATCGTTATCCTTTACCAGATAAACTCCAATGATCTCCAACTAGAGTAGATAAATTTAGAGATCAATGAATCCTCTATATAAGAATTTATAACCCTATTAATTTTCAATTATTTGTAAAATAATGTGATGCACTATAGAAAAATAAAATAGAGGAAAGGTTAAAAAATACCAATCTTACCTTACGCTTCTAAGAGTCTTCCAAACATGAAATCAACCATTGTATTGTGTTATTTACGAACTACTCCTCTACCATGCTATTTAATATTCAAAAATCTACCACACCTATGATCATCCATAGATATTTATGGATGTCAAAAATTATAACTTTTACACTATTAAAAAACCCAACCCTAGGGGCTTATCATGTCCTCAAAACTACTGCAGTGCAAAATACATGGGTAAATATAGTAGATTATATTGTGTTCAATCCACCATCACATTTCCCTAGATTAAAACATTTACACCATGATTTGATATATATATATATATATATATATATCTATTTTTTTAACTCAACATGAATATAATTTCACATAACAGATTTATATAGATGAACATTAACTAATTTTTCTTTTAATTTCACATAAATGGGTTTATAATATCTTAATATCTTAGAAAAATTAAAGTTTACTCCTTATATATACACCTAAAACAAATCTGTAGAACCATATCTCTCCTAATAATATAGTATTTACTAGTTTCATTTTAATAACATCTACCTTCAACAACACCTTAGCATACATATTAGAGTAAATGGTCCAACCAACTTGCAGCCACTGTATAACCTCAAAATTGTGATCTATCTACTCCAAATACACTAAAAATTGTTAGGAATAGTATAATACAACAACATAAACTTTTCTATACTAGTGATCCTTATATCACTATTTCAAAAAGATTACATCTCTTCATAAACCCCAACAAAATAATAATAGTTATAAAATACTCTGGAAAGTGATCCTAAAACAATATACACTTAATTATAGATACATTACACTCTAAATCGAGAAATGTACATCAATTAAAATCATCCCCACATTGTAATATCATTACCAATGGAATATAACACTCCTTAAATTCCAATATAAACTAATAATTTATATCCACTACCTCTAACCATCACCTTATATAATTTTAGAAAAATGACAGCTCATATTTCAACATGTTTTACCAATTCAACTATAATAAGGTAACTCTCCATGCCTCTGTAATCACTAGGTAGAACCTCTATGGAATCACAACTGATGCAAATTATACCCTCTCTAACTCCACCCAATTGATTAGACACATTGATAACATTACTACAAATAAAAAACATTTCATTTCAATAAAAAAAATTTATGTTTCTGATTAAACTACCAAAAAATAAATCATAATCAACAATTTAATATATTTAACATTTTATCGTCATGAGTTAATACTAAAATATTCAAACACCCACACCTGTATATATACTCAACTAATAGTACACCATTTATGTAATAATAAATTATATGTGATTAAACTACGTACTTAGAATCAATAGATACCCACACATCCTTATTTGGATTCCATATCTTATGTCAAACAATTGGTTCAAGTAATAAAATATATTTATTATCCTATGAAATCCTTATCAATTTCTATTCTAAAATAAAACCTCAAATACTCTCTCTGATAAAATTCAGTCACATCTTGGTCCCTCCCAAACACCTACATAATTATAAAAAAGATTTAGAATTACCCCTGAAACCCATATATATTAGTCCACATAGTTTTTAAACAAAAAATGGAATGAAATCAAAAATTAATAATAGGAATTACAATAGTTTTTTGAACACTATAACCCACATCAATAACAGACCAACCAAACCATCTATAATGTCAAAAAACTAAAGGATGTA
Organism: Viscum album; assembly: GCA_963277665.1. NCBI lineage: Eukaryota > Viridiplantae > Streptophyta > Magnoliopsida > Santalales > Viscaceae > Viscum > Viscum album. The sequence goes on from OY728135.1 coordinate 1,892,636,447, forward strand.
TTAGTATATCATCACACAAATGAAAAATAAATTACCAATGTCACGGAAAATATAAGCACTCAACACATCATACCTCTTGAAAGATGACCGCTAATTCAAACTAATTTCTCATTATAATACTATAAAAAAATCCTAATATATTTAAAGCAGCTATAAATATAGGGATAGTATAAAAATATACATAGTAGTTCCATAATCTAATATCTATCATGTTGTGTTAATTATCATAATAAATCCTCATTGAATAATATCTATAGATATTAATCAATCCTAAAAAACAATATAAGGAATCATCCACATACGAAAACCTCCACCAATTTTTATCCACCACACAATTCAGACCACCACATCTTCATCACCAAAACCACAACACCACATATTCATTACTATAACCATGTTATAAAATCTTTAAATCTATTCCTATGATGATGGCAAAGATAAAAATTCATAAACTAAATTCCACGAAATCTAAAAAAACAAATAATACATGTGAGGGTCATATAAATACAATTTAAAAATGATTATTGGTATAAACAAAATTAGAAATTTATACATTTGGGAGAATACATTATCCAAGGGAACACCAAAAACTTCACATCAGATAGATAATGAAATTACATCACATCTTCCGAGCACATAATTAAATACTATATATATCCAAAGTCGACATCATCATTATGAAAATAAAGTAAGAAAATTTCATATTTTAAACATCAATATCATCTAAACAAGAAAATTTATCATATTACCACATACCAAATAGCATATAACCATAATTCATGGTAGAAATATAGTCAAAACACATATCCAAACCTGACATAACATCTAAATGTCCCTACCAAATCTTCCATAACATTCTAAAATCTCATTCATTTACTATCAAATATACCTCCACATTATAACAGTAAAACCTCTACCATGTCAAGGTTTCAAGAATTCCATTAAACAACACTTATCGAGGTTTAAAATTTCAAGAGACCACATAAATGATCCTACTCCCCAAAACTACACCTCCTAAATAAGATCATCAAAAATAATTTATATTTAATTTCCATTATATCAAATAACCACATCTTATCTTCTCATTCGTAACATTTTTCCTTGAAATGACTACTTTATTATTGTCATAATTACACATTCTTATATTATTACATATTTGAAAAAAAATCAATTTTCACTTCACTTGCATATCACACTGATTATGTTTATCTATTATTAATTACATATTAATAATATAATCTTTCCAAACACAACATAAATGAAATTAAAAAATTCCCTAAACATCCATAAAAGAGAATCTATAACCCCTGCCTAATAAAATTTAATAACAATTATTAAATTTGTATCAATATCATGCTATAATTTCTGAATACCATATTCAAATAACCATTACCTGATTTATCCAAGAACACATTCTATTCCCCAGGAAAAAATGATGGTTAATATTTATCAAATCCATTATAGTAAATAAGACAATGAATATTCTCAATATTGATCAATGTTTTGATCTAATCACTTTCAAAATGAAAAATTTCAATGGATGATAATGATCCTCAAAGATATATCATAATTCGTTGAAAATAGTCTACAAGGGCTAAAGAAAATTTTCATGTTAAATACATGATATTTTGGTTTGTTTCTAGTATTTCTAATTTTATTTTTAGAAAACCACGATGATCCCACCTCAAACCTAACTATTTTTGAACGGTCAATGCATGATCTAAAAGTCAAAAATATGTTTTTACTTTACGATATATAATATAAAACATTTAATAAAATAATTTCATAACTATATAATATATAACATGTAATGTGAATATAAACAATATCATCTTATATAACTCCTTCATAAACTATTACACATCACAAATATCATTTCCCATGTTGACCAAATAATTCCCAATATATTATGAAAATCAACCATGGAATGTATTAAATTTGACACATTATGTATTTTCTATCCTCAATAATTATATCTATACTGATATTATTTCCAAACCATGTCCTATGACTATAATGTTTCCCCCCAAATCATGAAAACATCTCACAAATTATGACTCGTATTATATTTTTCATCGAGGAATAAACATATCTGTATTTATCTACTCTAATCCATAAAAACATATCTTAAACCATTATTTTATTTAACTAACCCATACATATTACAACATCAACATGGTGTAATTTTCTTGTTAGATTTATATTCTCCCAAATGATTACTTTTCTATCATGTATTTTTTTCTCCAATAGTCCAAAACTCTTGAAGTTGAGAAAATATTTTTTAATACATATATTAAATACCAATTAAATGTTTTTTATTTAAAATAAAAAACATATTACATAAAAAATAATAAATTAACCACTAAAAGACCAAATATATGACACAAAAAAATTGATGCCATGATATTATAACTCATTATTCCATTATACAATATAGATTTACTTTTGAAGTGACACCAAGAAAATATTAAATGAAATAACTATTATCTAATTAAAAATTGTAAACTAAAATAGATCACTGATAAATGAAAATTTATGGAAAGTTATACATATGGGATATGAATTAATATGTGCATAATAAAATTTTTCAAATAACTTTGTAACTTCTTAATATTTACATGAGAAATGGCTACATTCATCATACATATCATTCTGTATGTTAATGCCATCATGAGAAAAAATCTATATTTTTTAATTGAGAAATTCATTCATTGGATAGTTCATCATTAAATAAATTTCCATGTGATCACTTTATATTCAAAAAGGTAAATATAATCATTCATGCTATCAATATAATTTTTATAAATTTTCATAAACAAATTATAGAAAAATTTGTTTCTTAATATATCATATATAAAATAACATTTCCTCTACATTTCCATCAAGAAATGTGATATTATAACTTTTAAACCCATTAGTGAAAGAAAAAAACTAAAAAATCCATGAAAAATATTCCATTGGCGTTTTATTTTGATGATCAATTAAACTCTTATCCAAATAGATATATATATTAAATAATTATTACCATATAAAATAAATACTTATAATATTGATGGTACAATCAAATAAATGAACACAATATCAGTATAAATGATAATACATTTATATTTTTTACAATTTATAATAAAAAAATGATAGTAATTTTTTTTACAATATACACTTCATTATATCATTTATGTTGAAAAAACAATTCATATTATTATAAAATAAAGTATATTAGTGTTATATTGAATATTTAATAAATAATTTTTTTAAAATTAATGGTTAATAAAAAAAATATTTTCAAAATAATAATAAAAAAATATTCAAAATTAAATAGATTTTTTTAATATTTTATAAATAAAAATTTACTAAAAAATAACAAAAAATTAAAAACCAAACAATATTTTGAAGATAAAATAAATTATAGTTTATATAGTATAATTAAAAACATAAATGAGACTGAAATGATAAATAATAAAATGAATATTTAATATATTTATCAAATATATTACATGTAATATTCTCCACATACAATATACTCAAATATGGTGGAAAAAGTTAATGATTTTGTCATGGATACAAAAAAATTGTTTATTTTAAAATACCAATGGAGAAAATATAGTGAAAATCACATATGGTCTTTCAAGGAAGCCTATAAATCACACAATAATTCTTAGTAATATTTATTATATTTTGATGAGTTTTAATTCCTTGAAAATAATTAAATGGTATATTTTGTTAGATTAAAACAAATCAAAACAAAACAAAAGAAATAAAATCAATATGTTAAAAAGGCCAATGCTTGTTCATTCAGTTAATTAAAAACATCATTCCATAATTTTAGTGTAATGGAAGTTATAATTCTATCCTCCTTAGGTGGTTATAATAAATATTATTCATGCAATCAACACTCACATTCTCTTCTTAAATAATCTACACACTAAGATACTTGGGTGAACAATCCTTATAACCACCTGTATGAATTGGAAGGGAAAATAAAATTCATTATAAGATGAGTGATCATTTGTATAATATCCTCAATTAATCTAGATACTCAAACTAGGACCTAAGGAAAAATGAAATACAACTTATCCCTTCTTGTAATCCCTCTATCACTAAAGGCTTGACAGAAAAATACAAACACTAACAAAATATCTAGGTAATGATTTAAAAATATTACTTATATAATGGGATTTTCTATGTAAATGATAATCCACAATAATATAAATAATATAAACACAATAAGAAGAAATACTTTTAACCTCAATAAAAATACACATGAAGGTAAACCATAACCTGCTATAATAACTGAACGCCCATTGAAACCAAAATCTTCCACTAGTATCCAATACAATACCTATAATATTCTATCCAAATATGATAAATAAATATATAGAAAATGATAAACTAATGTCCACATTGTCTACAAGTTTACCAATATTAGCATTTATTTGGTGAGTATAAGAAATATAAGGGTTTTCTTAAGACTCCCCTTTCCATCCATTAATGTAAAAACCAACCAAAATGAAATTTTTATATAAAACAATCATAAAACCGATTATAATTTTTAAAACCAATTGAAATAAATTTAACAATACCTATTTTTTTCACAAAAACAAAAAATATATATAAAAGGCGATATGAAATTAATATATCATCCATAAAGAAACATTCAATAAATCATGTCCATGTTTTGGAAACAACTAGATTCTCAACCCAAACCACACACCTATTTTCACTACCACACTTGAGTAATATCATAGTACACGAGTGATATCCATTAATTGTTAACAAAAACATTCATCTGGGCAAACTAACCCAAAACATTACCATTTTATTCCTGATATGATACATACAAACATGTAGTAGTTTACCACCACATCATCTCATCACAACCAATATGGTCCCCTAAACCAAGTGATAATTTAGAAAAAAATGTCTAATTCATCATGAAACCTATATATAACATAAATTAATATAAAAATATAAAAAACAAAATACATATAATAAAACTACATCATGAACATGCAACCAATTGAAGATTTGAAATTACATCCATTGTGATACTCAAAGTAGAAATAATAAAAAAACTATAAAACACAGTGCACAACCCACAATAATAAAATTACTATTGAAAATTAATTCGAATAATAATTAAAAAATTATACAAATACAACACACTATAAATAGAAATTTAAGTTTTTTTTGACGTATTTTAATCCACAAGCCTAATTCAAAACACATTTTGAAAATCCCATAAATATTCAAAATCCAAACACTCACCAAAAAATATGAATTTTTTTACAAAGACACACAAACTAAAATACCATTTAAATAATGATAAAATAACAAACATAAGAATATTATTTTAATTCCATAATATAATTTATATATACATCAAAAATTCAAGAATAGATGAATTTGGCACACAATAGTTTGAGTGAGAATCCACCAACCTCAATCTCGATGTTGGAGTGGAATCCTACCACAAATCACAAGATACACAATGCCTTTCCATGATTGGGAATTCTGCTATGAAGGATGTTGAGGAGCATCAACAATGCCTTTCCATGATTGAGTATAACAATCAAGATCAGCAAGAGCGGGGAGTGCAGTATCAAGTAGTGAAAATCCCGAGAAAGTCGGGTGATATTTCTGATAGTGACAAGGAGAATGTGAATGGTATAGTTCATATGTCTTACAATTATGTGGTTCAGGGTGTGGGAATGAATATGTATGGGAATAAGGATTTTATGACTTCCCTACCACGGCGATGGTTGAGAAAAGATTACTCCTATCTTCCCAGACCAGTGCCTACTAGATCTTCTGTTGTGAAGGAAAATCGGGTCATGCCATCTCCAAAGGAATTTTTGTCTCTGGAAAAGCTGAATCTTAGAAGGAAATATGCTAAAGTCCTTAAACATTATGAAAGATCTGAGTGGGAAACTGCTACTCCAGAAGATGGAGGATATAGTGGATGTGGTGATGGGTGTGATTTTTATGATTTGTAGTTATCTTTTCCCCCTACTGTACTTGGTTGATGTTTTCTTTTGTTATTAATAAATGGTCAGAGGTTCACCTCTTACTGAACTTTCCTGGTAAATACATGAAAAGAAAAGATTAGGTAGAAGGAGTGATATACATCCCATCAAATAGTCAAAACTCTAATGATTCAAATGAGAATAGATTTAAAAGTATAAATACACAATAAATTTCACAAAACCAGCCACAAAGGAATCTTTCCTATGTTATCACCAATGTGGAGGAGAAATATGGGTGTTCGGATTTTAAAATATGTTTTTTTCTGTACTTTTAATTAATGCACATTCCCATGGAACATTTACGTGCCGTGAGAATCCCCTTTCTCATTCCCCTAGATTTATGGATTATTATAAAGTTATCTAGGACTATGAATTGATCATGATTTCCATTATATCCACCCAATAATATTGGATGCATGCTCTAATAGTACAGTCCATAAGACCAGATATTTACTATGCACTTTCCTTATGCACCAAAATTGTATGTATAACCTCTTTAAACATCTCTTATATTCTATAAACAATACCAACTCCTCGCAAAATCCTTTAATCCATAAAAAAAGCATTCAAGAATCATATAAACCAACCAAATTTTTATAATTAACTTTTTCTCTAAAAAATAAGGCCTCATAATTCTACCACAAATATCATTTTTTATCCATGAAAATCTAGGTAAAATCAAATCCATCCAAAAATGATAAAAAATAAATGTATAAAAAATCCCCCTTTACTGTACCATTAATCCTTAAAAGGCTAGTAATAATATTAAGATACCCATTCGTTTTCATGATTATTGAAACCATTAATTCACTCCCCATTATCATGCATCTCTATTCACTACCTAAATTCATCTAATAAAATATGGCTATTTTCCTCTTTAAAACCATAACTACTAGAACACCACAAAACATATTATTTTATCGGTTATTCCAAACATTTTAATCCCAAACACATACATCAATACAATTATAAAAAGTTCATGTCACAAAATACAATCAAAAAATGTACAATAAATCAATATAATAATATCCTAAAAATGATTACCCACAATATACTCATCCCCAACAAATTTAAAAAAATAAAAAATTATGAAATGTTATCACCATAAAATCTTATACACCTATGTCGTGATTCATTCCAAGTAATTCAATAAAATAGACTCATAATATAAAAACCAAAATCAAATTCACCACATGAATACACATAAATGATTGTAATAATTATCATGAAATAAAATCTAAAAAACACTACCAAACCATTTATCCAACCCAAAATTATTATCCTGTGTATCTTAAAAATGAAAATAATTAAACAAATTATATATTTCATCCATCGCAAATAACAATATATATCTATTAGTGTTGACTGAAATTTCATAATTAAACATTCACATTCTAAATCCAATTCACTAATATACTATCTAATCATCAGATGAATATGAATTTTACAACAATAATCTCACTATAATTGTATATATCCCTTACATAACACTAAATAGAAGTATCCAAGAATTCGTCTAGTCAAAAAGTAGTTGTATACTCAATTTTAATATCCATATACCATGGTAAAAACATGCACCCCAAATTTAAATAATTCATCAAATATATTACTATTACCCGATATAAATAATCTCACTATGAAATCTCAATCCACATAAAATCCATCACACAACCATATCAAGGGTCATCAAATCATGAAAAAATATTTATTAACTCTGAATATTTTTATTTTATACCACACACTAGGAAACAATCTCTACCTAAATTGTTTCAAGATAATAAAAAATGAACCTTTTGGTTGCTCATTCTGTAAACCCCAAAATATTACTATATCTATTTGAACTTCTACCATTATCCCAAAATGAAAACAATCCTACCAAAATTACAATCATCATTGATGTACATTATTAATGAGCCAACTAATCATACTTTATTTCTCACTTCACAAAATAATGTTTTTATCTATTCACTTATAGTAAAATATAAATAAACCAACATTCATTCACCTCACATAGGAAGAACAATATTTTTCATGATGACATATAACTATAAAGTTATGAACACATGATAATCCAAAATAAAAACTTTCAATCCATAGAAATATTCCTTGCTAAACAAGAAAAAAAACCAATAAATAAATCCATTTTATTCACTGAAAAATGACTTCTCATGAACAATATAAAACTATGAAACAATAAACTATCATATCCATGTGACACTCAAATTATACAAGTTACTAGAAAAAAACATACACTCCACATTATTTTTAATAAAAAAATTTATCATGATATAAAACTCAATGTAAAAAATTATTGAAGGTAATCAAATATAAAAAATAAAATCCTAATACCAAATTGGAATGAGATTATGAATAATTACCCATAACCCAAACATAGATCATCCCATATAAATTTGTGGAACAAAAAACCATCTATTTTCCATAGAGTATTCTAATTATTTAGGTAATGTGATAAGTAAAATAGATCTACCATGGGCTAATCCAATCACTACAGACATCCCAGGAAGGATCAAACCTACTCCCCCTAGGTAAAACTTACCACTATCAACTAAAAACATTTCACATAAATCATCAGCTCAAAATTTTATTTGTATCATTAAAACATTAATGAAAACAATTAATTCCATTAAGTAAACCAATTTTGAAACCCAAAACATCCCTTTTAAAATTTATCTTTTTGATAAACTGTTCATTTCCATTTCCAAAATGATTTTCATTTTCCAATATTACATTTAATAAAAACATGAGAGATATATTAATCCATTTGAAATCTATTGGTTTATAAAAAAACCAATTTAAAACCCTTATAATTTTTGAACCAACCCGTTATGTTATTTTTTTTAAAACCATTATATTTAAAACAGCAAATACATTCACAAATACAAGGATTAAAGTACGCTATTTTTTATGAAACCCACGATCAAAAACCATATTAGAAAAAAATAAACCTACAACCTAAGTGTTTCATAATATTCTTAACGTGTAAGATATAATTTATAAAATGTGGGCTCGAACTAGGATTTTTAAAACCACCATATGATAACTTTTTTACATTTAATATGTCTATTTTTTTCTAAAATAAGGTATAATTATTTCTTTTTAAAATAAAAACACACATCTATGATCATTTAAGAAACAATTTATCAACCAATAACAAACTAAAGGTACCATTTTTCTGAATATGTCCAAAAGATCCAACCCATTAGAAACGACACTCTTTCTTCCAAAAACACAAAAACATTGAAAATATTTACAAAATAAATATAAACAAATAAAAATCCAAAAATACCATGTTATTTTATTAAGAAATCCATGTTTATTAGATAATAATTTTTAAAATATCCCTTGGAAATCCATATAATCAAAAAGATTAATTTTTATTATAAAATAAATCTCCCATTTATTTTCACAAAAGAAAACATAATGTAAAAATTTACTTAGTTTAAAATTTATTTGAATGTCCAAACATGATTCCTTTTAAAAAATGAGTTCAATGAAAATTCTTTAAACAGTAAATTATTTTCTCCACTTCAAAATATTAATACATCCCAAAAACATTTTATTTAAAAACATTTTATATAAGGAGATTTATTTTAAATCATTATAATACAATAAAACTTTTTACACAATCAAATATAAAACATAAAAAATATAGAAAACATTTCTGAAAACTAAGCCATGTAATTCAATAAATGGAATTCCAATGTTGACCCAAATATATTTCCAATAAACAAATTGTCCATCCTTAGTAATTCCATGCTTAATTAGATTTTAATTTTTTACATTCAAATAAATTTATATAGATTCCTGAAATAAATCACTAACAATCAATACATTAGTTCAATATTGCTCAAAATGAGATATTGACTCATATAAAAACTTTAAATAAATATTTTAAAACACATTTTACTAATGATAAAGTAATAATTACCCTTACAAATTAGTTTACTTACCCCAATTATTCATTTATTCTTAATTTTTACCGAAAAACCATAACTAGTTTTCGAAATTAAAGATTTTTTCTGGTTCATTATTCCATAATAACTAAAAAATAAATCAATGACATGAAATGAAAATCAACTTTTTATAAAAAAAACACATCAATAATAACACAAAATTAAGAATAAAATAAGAAATACATATCATGGTACTATATAATGCATGACATGGAAATCATATCTCGATCCCCTATGAGATGCCCCATACCCACACTCATAAATTTGGTGCAAAAAACATTTTTTCATAAATATATTAGACAAAAATAAAAAATAACCAAATTGAACCATCAATAATTATAATATCAGTTATAGAAACTTAGTTACTTTCACACCCATGACAATTTTGGTTCATTGTTTTATGTAGTATAAAATCATTATTTAGTTAGACCCATGTGGTTTCCATTAAATGGGATTTTTTTCCACTAAACCAAGAATTTGTTTTTTTATAACAAGTCTTAAAAATATTATAAAAAATTAATCATGGATACAACCCTTAAAGACTTGTCTCAAATTATACACTTCATCATAACTTGAGTTAATAGATAGCAATGATGGGGTGATCTCAAATTATTAGCTTGTGTAATCATAATCTATAATAAAAAAATATCATAGGATAGAATAATATTTACATGTTGTTATGAGAACATAATAAAGACACATTACAACAACATAAGAAATTCATACAAAATAAAACATGGATCATAAGTTATGAATCGATACATAAGTATTATAGAATAAATGAGGAGATATATTAGGATCATGGAATCATAATAATGTCAAAATAATATAATACATGAAATTATAAACATATGTTATGGTATAATTACATGAAAATATAATATAGCATTCTAGGATTACTGCCTATGCACCATACATGATATCCATTGCAATTAAAACATCTCCCAATGCATTGGAGATCTGTAAAATTCCATACCCACCCATCACATCAAAAATATCACCATGTATATGTGTACTAAATAATTAAAATGTTTATAAATAAATCAATATTGACAACATGATAATCCTATATAAATTAAACATGTACCCACTAAAATTAATTAACTCTCTTGGTAAATAATATTCAAATAATATAATGAAGTATAGTTTACTTATATCATATAGAAAAAAGGAATATGATTTAGTCAATAATTTCCCAAATAAATCTATGCATGAGTATCTACAAAAACAATATTGAATAAAATATTGAAATATAATGTATCCATAGAGGAATGGAATTTCAAGAAAGGTTATGACTATGTACGGTGGAAAATTAAGTTAGAAAAAGGTAACGATGGATCATTTCATATATACAGATTTCATTTCCATTATAATATTCATATGTAATAAAATGGATAATGGTTCGAAGGATTATTTGACATAGTATCCATTTATGTGATAGAGTTTCTTCAATGAAATACATAATTTAAATGAGTGTAACATGAAATAATTTTAATAGATATGAAAATAATTAATAGGAACATATGAAATTGAATATGTTCTAAAATAAGTGCTTGTTTTTTTTGGAAATTTGAAATAAAGAGAAAACATCATCTTTTTGTAATGTCTAGAATGTACAAAAATTTAATTTTAATAAAATTAATGTTTTTTAAAACATGAAATTGAATTATTTTCATTTAAAAGGAATCATGATAATAAGATAAGAAATTGAATGTTAAATCTTGGAAAGAGTTTTAAAAAAATTTATAGATGATTTTTTGAAACCATAAAAATGATTGATGTATGAAAATAATTTTCATAAAAGAAAAAATCATTAAAACATTACTTTATTAACAAAATGACCCAGTAATTGAACCTTAGAAAAAATATATTTACATGGGAAGAAACTTATAAAAGAAGATCATAAACAGACTCTTTATAATCTTCATCCGGTTTGACATTAAGAAATAATAAGAAGTGATCAATAAAGGCATGGATATAAAAATATTATAAAATAAAAAATAATGATCACAACCATATCATATTAGAAATATTAGTATTGAATGTTATGGGGATATATAGTGATAAAGAATAAAACACGAATAATGAAAAGGTGTGGGAAAAAACCATTATAAACAACAGTGTGTGAAATATAAATCCTTATGAGAGTAAAAGATAACATAAATTCATAAAACATGAATTTAATATAGAAATTTATTAATTTAAAGATGTTCTATTTGATAAATGGGGGATAATAGAGGAAGTATAAAAAAATATACATATAAAGAATGGATTCTTGGAATAAAGACACGTAACCCAAGACTTGGATCACTTTTTATGTGATTCTAACCTTATGAAAAATGAAATTTTGTTTATTAAATATTTTATTAATTTGTCTTGTATATTTAAATTTTATGATGCATTTATTATCATAATTTTTTATTTGTTGAATAGTTTTATCTCTCATCTTCCACTTGGGGTTTTTTCTTCTGTATCTATAAATCTACATCATTACGTTGAAAATGTTAAAGGGAGTTATACAATAGTTTTATATTATAAATAATTATAGATTTCTAGATCATTTAGCATTATAGTATAATAATAGTTATATTTTTCAATATAATTTCCAAATTAGTTTTAGATTATGAATGATGCCTTAATAAACTAGTTTTTGGGAAATTAAATTTACTATGATCATATATTGCTAATATGATTAATATAATTCCTAAATTATCAATAAAATATATTATAATATTAATATATATAGTATTTATTCACTAAATTATTTGATGATACCATCTATGTATGGTAGTGAAGAAAAATGAAATAGATCATTCATAGAGGTGGTGAACCAATGATAATACGAGAGACATTTTCTTCTTTTGTGTGTGTTCTAAAATTGATGACATAAATTAGTATATGGGTATTACATTAATATGCCAATATTTCAGTATTATAATGATACTAATTTAATTTTATTAGTATGTTTAGAATACATTTCAAAGTGGTAGAAGGAAAATATATAAATGATAATGTATAATTAAAATTATTCACTTTACTTCTTGAGATGACTCCATTAAAAAATTTATTATGCCTTCAATTGGTTGTATTTTTATGGAATCATAACATATGAGACATGTATAACATTATTAGTGAGTATTTTTTGTAGATATTGGATGATATTGGAGTCTTATGTTAGTAGGTTAATTCGGGTGGGGGAAGGGGTCCATTTATAAGTGAGAGAAGTGGAATTTTTTTTAAATGTTAATTTATTATTATAAAAAAATAAAACATATTCAAGTAAAATAGATATGAAAATTATAATTAGGGAAGTTAATAAAAGTTATGTTTGATTAATTCTTCATCCACCCATTTATATATGAGGTTTTGTGTTGCTTTGTGACTTTATCCCTTGATTTAAAACATTATCGTAAATTTAACCTTTACCATGGTGACTCGCTTTTACATTGATAACATATTTATATGACCTAAAATAAAATAGACCATACAGACAACTATTTTTTTTTAATATTATAAATATTAAATGCATTTTACTGAATTTAATTTTCAATCGTGATAAAAATTAACATCAATATAAATACATATAACACAATTAGGAAAATTTCATTAAAATGTATTCTTAAGAATAAAAATACTTATATAATCCAATCATCATGTATATAACTGATACCCATGATATTTATTAGTTCATTTAAAATTTATTGTTATTTGGCATTAAAACCAATAAAAACAGAATGGAATCTTGTGAATAATTAATTAACAGAAAAGACCCAAAAAAATTTTTTATTAAAATTAAATATATCTTTGATTTCAAAATGTCAATAATAGGTCTCTTATATAATTAAATTCCTCATATTAATCTATAAATACACATTTCAAGGGATATAGGATTCAAAAATTTTAAATTTCTGAATATATAAAGATTATGTCATAAAATTTAAGATATCTATTGAAAAAAAAATTTAATTCAGAAAAAACATCACCTTCTTTAGCAAAAAACAAAAATACCATAACCTCATTTTGAATTTACGAAAAAAAAAATAGAGATTAATTTTTCAAATTAAAATTATAAATTATGATATTTTAACTTTTAGACAAGAACAAAAAATATAAAAAAATGAGTTTTTAAACACTGAGTGTTCTTAATCTTAATTAATATCCTTCACTAGTTAAATAAATGTTAATATATTTGTTTTCACATTGAAATTTTTAATTATATTAATCCATTAAATGTTTTAAACTTATGAAAAATAAAAAAATTCTAATTTTCTTGAATAATATACTTTATAACATTAAATTAATTATACGATATCCTATTAAATTTCATTATTTATCTTATAATAATTAAATTTAATTAGTTTATTTATATTAGAACATATGAAATTAATAATTTAAAATTAATAATAATATTCATGTAATTAATATAATAAATATTTAGTATATTTGTTTTTATTTAAGGTTTTAATCTTCTTTTAGTAATGTTAATGTTATTTCACACTTTTTCTCATTATCTATTGTCATTTATATTTCATTGAAAAATACATTAATCTTTATTTTATTTCATTTTTTTTGTGAAAAACACATTTCAAAATTATACTTATTTGAAAGATAAAATTAATATTATATTGGGGTGTTACATTCTACCCTTAAGAAAATTTACATCCTCGCAATTTTTATTTCAATCACTAAAATGAATAATTTAATTAATAAATACATAAAAATAAAAAATATGAACCTCAAAAAATAACTCATAGGTTCAATGTGTATCCTATATTAAAAAACATTTGTTTCTATATAGGTTAACCACGGTCATTTTCTTATTAGGTTCTCTAACCTATATTTTTATATATTACATCATTAATTTATACAATACCATAACAATATATATTCCAATTTTTAACAATAATTTGTAAAGATCATGTGAATTAACCAAAAAATATCCCTCTAGAGTTTAAAACCAGAGGGAGGGTTATAAACACTTCTTTTACTCTGATTGATATTCAATTTAATACCCCATAGACCATTTTAAGGGTTATTACCCTTATGTGAATGAAACATAGACCATTTTTCCCCTTGTTGTATAAAAATTGGAATGTATTTTCAAGGAAATCACACATTGTTTATTTTACCAATCATTTAGGATGATTCCCTATAAATAGACTTATCCCTAGGGTTTTCACTAGTGTTTTCTCATCCTAATTGTAAAAAATAACTATCCAAAAACTGTAATAATCTTTATTTTTATATTTGAATTTAAAAAATCATGGAAACCTGGGTTCTTACTATTCAACAGAAACATTATCACCTAAAAACATTAATAAAAACCCAATAAATGTCGACCATAATCATGTATACCCCTATAAGATATTAATTTTTTCTATAAAAAATCCATAAATCACTAATGATAAAATTTATTTTCAATACCCAAGGTTTTCTCATCTTATATTCTCAAAATCAATTAACCTATATTCCCTATAAAACATAATTAACCCAATATCAAATTATATATCATCCCAAAAGGTTATATATACTTTAATCATTTATTCCTATTAAAACTAAACAAAAAATTGTAAAATATCATTAGCCTCTCTCAAATATAATCGCATAAGACCTCAAAAGGGTTAACTATGACTTTATAATTATGATCAACCATAAATATATTTACTGATGATGGTATCAAAAATAATTAAATTATCCTCATCTGATAAAATCCTAACCTCTAAATTAATCTAAACCATAATCCCTTACCAATTGAGATGCCCAAACTGAAACCTCTAGATATAGTGATAAAAACATATTCATTAACAAATATATTTTTTAAAACTGAAGCAACCAAAAAATTATATATCTTTAATTACAATATCAACAAACAATATTGTGTCACATACACATACAAGGACATTTAAATTTAACGTTTTAGATAGTTAGGGATAACATTTATATAAAAAACTATATATTTCCCATCAGATGGAAAATTTCACACTAAATTATAGATTACCTATTTTTTAGTAATTCTTCTATGTATTTCAAAACAATATACACAACTAATATTCTTCAAGATATTTTATACGTTATACTATTATTTATTACTTGGGTAAAAGGAAACATAAGAGTTATTGAGCTCAAAAACTTTGTAACAATACATAAGAAATAAGAAATGAATATAATAAGTGAACTTTAGATAAATATATGGGCATGATAACACAATAAAGGTAAATGAACACATCAGAAGAGAATTATAACCAATAACACATTTCTTATAATTACGGAATCATAAAATAAGTATTATTTTCATAAATATGTAAATATCATAGGATAAGAACATCATAAGAATGGTAAAACACTATAAAACATGTCATCATATATATATATATAATTCTATTTACACATCCAAGAAAAGATAAAATTGTGTATTAGGATAACAGAACATCTATCATTCATGGAATATCAAGGGATAAGAAAATAACCATATGCATTTTATGGTTGTATAATTTCCAAAACACCATTCACACTATAATTTAAACATTCACTTGTTTTATACATAAGAAAAAAAACAAAAACCTTCAATAATAATAGATTTATTAAAGTATTAAATAAAATGTCTATCCAAAGAAATTGAGTAACTCTCTAGAAAAATTTCTCTATAATAAAGATAATTAAGTATAAGGTATTTAAATCATATTGATAAAAGATATATTATTTATTAAACAATTTCCCCAGTCAATTGAAGTATTTTTCTCTCAGGGAATAATTGTTAAAAAAATATATTTCTTATTTAGAGAGGAAATGAAATTTAAGAAAGGTTATGTTTATTCATAATGGATGATTAAATAAGATAAAGGATATAATGGGTCATTTATATTATACCAATTTCATTTCTATCACATCACACACATGTAAGAACATAGATAGTGAATTGGTGAATTATTTTATATAGTATCCATTTTGTTTTGAAGGATACTATTCAAATAAATACCTCTTTAGAATAGTGATGGGTGAATGAAAATTGACAGAGAATAAAATCATCCAATAGAAGGCTTGAGAATGAATTATTTTTCATAATAGAATTGCATAAATTTAAAAAATTATAAACAAAAATATAATATCAATTTATTAATGGACATAAATGTGGGGACATTATATTTTCCAAAATTCATTATTAGTTAAACTACATAATGTAATAAATGTCTTTAAATATTAATCAAGATAAGAATAAAGAATAAGATGGAAGGAAAATATTGAAAAAAGATTTCATAACTTTTATTGATGATTTTATACAAATCGAGAAACAATTAACATTAAAAAAATTTATGAAAGGAAAAATAATTTTAAACATTACATAATTAATAAATTATAGCAAAAATGGAACCCTGAAAATAAAAAAATTTACAATCAATGAAACATATCATGGAATATAGTAAAAATATTCCCTTATTATCCTTATTGGTTTTGACACTGCAAAATTGTATGCAGGAAACAATAAAGACATGGATATAAAAAATAAAAATATGGAAGAAAAACTATAATTATAGTATAATATTAGTAATATATAAATATTAAGTGTTTTATATAGAGTGTTATGGATAATTTTTCACTAAGAATGAAAAATTGTTGTTAATAGACCATTGAAAATAATGTAATGTGTGAAATATAATTCAATAAAAGAGAGAAATCGATCATAAATTCATAAAAGTGAATGTAATATAGTAATTTATTCATTTAAATATCATATATTTGAGACATGGTAGGATATGTTAAGATTTCATGGAATTATACTTTAAAAGAATATTGTCTTGGAATGAAAACCCTTTTAGTAAGCCTCGAATCACTTGTTTTGTGGGTATGTCTAACCGAATAATGATGTTTTGTTTATTATGTAATTTATATAGAAAATTTTCTATCTATATTTTTTTTATCTTCCATTAATTATTATATTTATATTAATTATCATATTGTTCTCCCTCATTGGCCACATGGGGACGTTAAGTCAATTTCTCCAAAACTACTTCAATATGTTAACTATGCTCAAATGAGTTGTAAAATAGTTTCACAATCTCTATAATTATAGGGTTATATACAATTTACCAATATAGTAGAATAAAATTTATATTGTTCAATATATTATATAATATATATTTAAAATATGAAAGATGTCACGATATTCTCATTTTTTGTTGGTTAAAATATGTCTATTTTATTTATTTTTTATATTTTTAAAATATTTCCCAATTTATATTTTAATAATATTAATAATGTTATACATTTTTTATTTATTAATTGAATAAATTTATGAATATATTAATTTATAATAGTGATTAAAAAGGTAATATATCATCAATAGAGGGGGTGGTCCGACCATAATAAGAGTGATGTTTTATTTATATTATATTTGATGAGATGAAGGAAGATAACGGGTATTCCATTAACATAATAATATTTTAGTATAATAATGATACTATTTTAATTATATTTTTTATAATATATTTGGAAGAGGTAGAATAAGATAATAGAAATTAAAAAGAGAAATTAGAAGTTATCACTTTACTTCTTGGGATGATTTCTTTACTAAATGGATTAATCCACTAATAGTTTGAATTTTGATGATAATTGAACCTATAGAACATTTCTAATAGTTTGGGAAATATTTTTATTATATAATGGTTGATCTTAGAGGATTATGTATTTATGTTATTTGGGGTGTTGAAGGGGTCCTTTTATAGGTGATAGGGGAGACATTTTTATTAATATTAAATTATTAATTTCGAAAGAAAAGCCATTTTCTAAGAAACTCGATCAAAATTCTATAATTAATTATGGTAAGAAAATTTAGTCCATATAAATCCTTCATCCACAAATTTAGAGATTATTTTTTGTCATTTTTTTGACATTATCTCTTTTTTTAACTCTTTAATCCAATTTTAGTCTTTACCTTGATGACAAACCATTACCTTGGTAACCTATTTTTATGACCAAAAATTAAATTCAACTTATTATATAATATTTATTATTCTGAATCAAAATAATAAATCCATTTTATTTAATTCAATTTCCAAAAGTTGGTAATAATTAAATTCAATATATGTATGCAAGATGAAATGAAAATACATATTTTTTGAATTGTATTTCAATGAATAAAAATACTATTTTTAGGATAATTGTTATGTTTAACACCAAAACCAGTAATATTTATTGGTTAATGATTCAAAAAAGGGTTATTTTTATTTTTATCCACTAAATATCTAAATTACATCTAATGAATACTTAATTAAAGGAAAATGGCTATTTTTTTAGAATAAACTATAAATTATTTTTCAAAATATCAATAATTGGTTTCTATTATTATAAAATGATTTATTTTACTCTGGAAATATATATTTCGTAAAAAGAGGTTTTATAAATTTTTATTTCATTCATACATCATGATTATGGCATATAAGTTTTCATATATATTTAAATTATATTTTTTACTATTCTAAAAAAATTCATCCTTTTTATAAAAACCCTAAAATTAACTCTACTTTAATATTGACATTAGGAATAAAAAAATGGATTTCATTTGTTCAAATTAAAATTATAACTTCTGGGAATTTATGTTTTATACAAAAACACAAAATATAAAGAAAAAATGTTTTTATAGGGAAATAGTTTTTATACATTAAGACTTCATAATCTTATTCCATATGAACTACCAGTTAAATGCATGTTAATATATTTTTGATAGAAGGAATATTTTTATTTCAAAAATCTTTTTATAGTGTATAATTTACTAAAATTATAGAACACTTATAAACAATCCATTAAAAATTTATCTTTTAGAATTTAATTGTTTTAAATGCACCCCATTAAATTTAATCATTTATCAGTTAATCATTAAAACTATTATATTAATTCGTATGATAACAAATAAAATTACTATTAGAAACTAAAACTGTAATATATAGGGAATTTAGATACAAAATTTTACCTATCATTTTATTAAATAGAGATTTTACTCTACATGAAATATTCTTAATAATATTTTCCATTTAATTCTCATGATATAATAATATTTATTTTTTATGTTAAAATATATCAAAACATATTTGTGTTTAGTGCATCATATGATATAATATATTCTAATAATATTTTTTAAAGGGAAATAAATACTAAAAAATCATGGCATTTCATTTCACCCATTAAATAAATTACATTAATCCAATTTTATTTCACATAATTGATTAAAATACAAAAACATATAAGAATAAAAATATAAAACATAATATATTAAAAATAAATATAATACATAATGTTCATGTTCATCATTTTATAAGTGTTTTTATGTTATATTATTTGTAATTAAATATCATTTTTCTTTTTAGGTTCTCTAACCTAACCAATTTAATATTTAATCATAAATTAATATAATGCCATAAAAATTTTACAAATTAAAATACATCCTAAT
This sequence comes from Viscum album, assembly GCA_963277665.1. Lineage (NCBI taxonomy): Eukaryota > Viridiplantae > Streptophyta > Magnoliopsida > Santalales > Viscaceae > Viscum > Viscum album. The sequence goes on from OY728135.1 coordinate 1,892,656,885, forward strand.
AATTTATAAGAATAATATGAATTAACCAAAAAAATCCATAAGAGTTTCAAATTAAGTGTGGAGTTAGCCTAATTTCTTATGCACTGAGTAAAGATTAAATTACTCCCCCACAGACATTTTTCAAGGTTATTACCCTTAGGTTTATTTGATCTTGATCCTCAATGCCCTTCTAGTATCCCATTAGGGTTATCATTGATAGGAAACCACGCACTATTTACGTAACCAAAATTTTAGGATTTCTCCCTATATATAAACATAAGCCTTTGTTTTTCCTAAATGTTTTCTCATTCCAATCCCTTAAAATAAATAATCCCACAATATCTTGAACATTAATACTATATTCTAAACCATTAAATCATAGAAGACTCAATAAAAAATTTTAAACTTATCTTTTATCCCCAAAAAACAATAAAGACATATTAATTAATATATACCTGAATAAAAAATACTCCCAAAATATATTAATCTTTTCTCTAAAGAAACTTTAATTTCCTAAACATTAAATCACATTACAATCCCCATGGTTATCTAATTTTATATTACTAAAATAATATCACCCATTCCCCTATTTATAAAAATTACCTCAATATCCAATCATATATCAATCAAAAGAGTTTCCTATATAAAAATCTTGTATTCTTCCTATAATTGAATAGAATTCTACAAAAATATCTTTAACCATCATTGAATTTAATCACATAAGACCTAAAAGGGGTATATATGATTGTATAAATGAATCTAAAATTATAAGTATTTGAAGACATATTAACCTCTAAAGTTATCTAAAACCTTTTATGATACCAAATGAGATTAACTAGACCTCAACAACCGAGTTTGGTTATAGAAACATATTCTTTAAACACGAGATTCGATAACTTTTAATGTGACACAAACTTATCCATACTTAATTGACAAACCAATAACATATATTGATTCTCCTACAAACTTGTGACCATTTATGTTTTTATCTTTATAGAGTTAGTAATAAACTTTAACCAAGAAAACCCATATCATTCCCATTAAATGGACATTTTCCCCCTAAACCAAAGATTGATTATTTTTTAATAAGCCTAAAAAATCTCAAACAATTTTTTCCACACCTAAAACCCTTATAGATATATTATATGTTATATTATTCTTCATAACTATACAAAAAAATAATAATAAGCGGTCATCTCAAAGTCTTAGTAATGGTACACATAAGAGACATAAATATATGATCCTAAGTAATAAAAGGATAAAAAATTGGGTATGAGAATATAATCAAGGAATATTAACACGTTATAAAGAAATAATACATAACAATTATGGATCATAATTCATGAATCAGAACAAAAGGATTTTGTCCTAAATAAGTATTTATCATTGGATGATGGAACTAAAATAATGAAAAAAAACATAAAAGATGACATCATAAGAAAATGTCAAGGCACACTGCCTGGAAAACATAACATAGTGTGTTATGCTAACAAATCAGGCATGATAAAAGGTATCACATGATATGAAAATACTATGCAATTCAAAAAATAGATGTATAATTTTGGTCACACCTGTAGCATCAAAATACAAACATTCATATATTATCCACATAAGGGAGAAAAATAAAAATAATCCATCAATAATCCTAAAATGAAAAAACCATTTAAATTAAACAGGTACCCAATGAAATTAAGTATATCTCTATGTAAATATCATTATATCAATATAATAAAATACATGTTATTTATATCATTTAGATAATCGGTATAAGATTTCATCAATAATTTTCTAAGTCATTCGATGTATGGGTATGTAGTTTAATACTGTTCAGCCAAGAAAAATGAAGTACAAGGTATTCATAGAGTAAATACATCCTAAGAAATTAATGTTTATACATAAATTATGATTAATAAATATAAAGGTAGTGATTTATTGTAACGCCCCGACCCTAGATACCCAGAGTCGGTGCATTATTACATAACATTGGCATGATCACAAGAAAGATCAAGTCTCGAAAGACCGATTAGTTTAGTAGCCTTGGAAACACTAGATATATTCATAAAGTTTACATTTCATCAATAAGTGAAAAACTAAAACAACATATTGTCTTCATATCCCCTTATACTATCCCTATAGGTCATTCATAAAATACTTCTTCACATCCTGGGAAAAATAAAACATTGAAAGGGGTGAGCTCAGATGCTCAGTAAGGATAACAATATAGCGGAAACTTTCATAAATAAACATAAAAATTTAAGGCAATGTATAACTAAAACAAAATCCTTTTAAACTTTAACTTAAGCATCATATGGCCAGGATAAAATGAAATAATTCCATTTACTTATTCACATGGATATTCTACTAGTCGAATAATCACATGAAAATATTAATAACCACTTTCATAATGACGGAATGCATAAGGCCAGACTATCATAACCACGTATCCAAGGCCTCGTGCCAAGACTACAAATAAGATTTTGTCAAGGCCTTGTGCCAAGACACTAGTTTGTCTCATGAGACCTACCGATGAATCGAGGAGCTATAGCGGGCTCCACCCGTCACTTACTAAGTCCAATGCATTCCTCATATAAACAGTTTGAAATATGACATAAACATTCATATTAAAACTAGCATATGAAATGTCAATACATAATCGACAAACCATGAATAGTATAAAAATAGCACATCCACAGTCAAAAATAACTCATTTGATACAATATGGAAGATTGTATGGTATCAGATGAATCTCAATCAAGAATAATGAAGGATATTGACATATATTGAAATATTCATCAAAACTATTAGAGAGAAATATCCCCCTTATTCTTGAAATCATCTAAAAGTCGCTATTTTTTAAGAAGCCATTTAAAAATAGATTTTTGAATCAAAGTGTCCAATACCACTTTGAAACTTTTAAAAGGAATTTTGATTTGAAAACATTAATGTCCATATAAATAAATCCTTAAAACTATTTTTAAAACATGGACATTAATGAGAAAGATTTGGAATAATAAATCTTTAAATCATTTAAAATGATATTTTAGTTAGAGTTTTTAACCAAAAGAGAGACACTTGAATACAAATAATTGAGGTAATAAAAACAATATAATATCATGAGAATACAAGGATTCATGATATACTTTGTTAAGGTACAATATATACACCATATAAAAGTGAATTGGCGTATAACAACAATGAAGTCTCAATGGAATGTAAATTGAGAAGAAATCTCTCATAAAGGATGTATCCTTAGGTTAAGGATAAATCAACGAAATAATTATGTGTGAAAAATATAAATACACTCAATATTATTTGATATTCAGTGTAAAATAATCAAAGGACATTCACTCATATTCTTGTAAAAACAACACCAATGAATTGGATGTTTAACTCAATAAATCGAGATTGAGTAAAAATTACTCTTATCAAGTTCATACCGATCACTTGAGAATTTATCAATGGAGTGATTATGTGTATCAAAATTATATCCACAGAAAGAGGAGTGAAAATTATGACATAAGCAAATGAATAGTGATTCCACACATAATCTTGGAGTAAAATAATCAATGAATTATGCGTAAAGCCGAATAAGTGGAAATTGAAATATCAAATTCCCTTATCAATTTGGTAACTTAAGAAACATACACCCATGAAAGAAGGATCATACAATGATGATGTAAATATCCAAAAATTAAAATATATTACATAATGAATACAATCATTGGCAGTACACACACAACATGCAATAAATAAGTGGTGAATAATGGAAATCTCATGGAATTAAAAGTGAGATAAGAAACCCCTAAATTGGTACTTTTTCCTTGGTCGACGGTAGGTTAACCTCATGTATAAGGGTGAAATAATTTTTATTTAATTATACTAGAATCATTTACATTAATATGATATCATATATGATGTTTTAACATTTATTTGTTAATAATATCTTAGTATTATCGTCATTTTAGGTGTTAACTTACTCATTTTCCTTTATATTCTTTATTACGTAAGTCATGTTTATTATGGATAGGTTGTATCTTATTCATATCCAGAATTATATAAAGTCCTTAAACATTATTTTTAATCATAAAATGAGAATTATACTTGAATGGATACGATGGAGAATGAATCTCATCGCGTTTGTGGAGACGGTAGTCTGTACATACGCACGAGCGACAATATCATTCTTTTGATGTTAAAATAATATATAATTGGATGGTATATCATATAGACAGAATAATTATCATGTTATATTTATTATTTACATTAATTACACATCATTATTATATCCATCCAAATAATAATTTATTGAATGACAATTACACCACGATGTGGAGACGGTAAGTCATACATACGCACGTATGGTGACAGGTCATACAAAGGATGGATAGAATACTGAAATATGGTTGTACCATGCTTATAATAACATCAAAGTATATATAATATACTGGAGTTATTATTTTATAATGGTGATAACAAATAAAGAAGAAGTGTAAGAAGAAAGGAACTTGAAAAAAGGGTGGTGAAAACATTACCTCTTATTCGGGTTCTTCCTTTTGATTTGATCAAAAGGGATCCTTAGGTTGGATTTCTGATCAAAATAAGGCCTATAGGTTTTAGTGTGGGAAGTTGATAGAATATTTGGGCAGGTTTTGGCCGAACCAAAAGGCTTTGAAGGTGTGAATTAATGAGAAGGGGGAGTGCCCTTTTATAAGAGGTGTGAGGGGCACCTTTGGAAAAGCTAGAAACATTATTTTATAATAAATTCATATTTGGTTTATAATGGATCCAAAGTGTATTATTTGATGTTAAGGTGGGTATGGGTCTAAAACCACTCAACCAATAGAATTTAGACAGGTTTGGGTCATTATATTAACCTAATATTTTAGTTTTAACTCTCAGTTAATTAGTTTGACACTTACCATGTCACTTTGTATTTTTATATTATATAGTTAATAAACATAATATATACCTTCAAGAGACCCCAAAGTGGTCCATTAATGATACACCTATCATGATATAAGTCTCTTGGCCGAACCTTAGATTTTTTAGGAATTTAATATCAATTAATAATATAATATTTGTTTTAAAAACTCTTTTATGTCAATTTTGACACTATTTGGAAAATTGATTTTTGTGAAAATCATAACAGAATCATTACTTCTAAAAATGTTTATTAAATAATTCCTAACATTTTATATTAACCTAGAAAATTATTTTAATTCATAAAAAGTCTCAAATTATATTTATTTGGGTATTTATAATATCAATTATTTTAATTTTTCACTATTATGGAAATTACTGCATTATCTTTGTGTCATAAATAAATTAAATTATTTATTGTCTAAAAATTATAAATAAAATATCATTATATAGGAAATATTTTTATCTTTCTAATTAATATTTACAATCGAATTTACCTTATGTATAACCCTATATTAAAAATGTTTTAGTAAATAAACATTGATTTAACTCTTTTAACTCTTCTTTGAATTAAATAATAATAAATGTCCTAATCTAATAAAAGTGGACCTAAATTATAATATTTTACTCCTAAGGTTTTTTTTGGTCGAGATACACTTGTCCAATAGAATTAGGACATGTTTTAGGTTAATATTAATATCTTTTTTACCCTTAATTACCCTATTTACTTTTAACCGTGGTAAATAAAAGTAAAAAGTTACTATTCACCAAAAATTATTTTCATCTCATTGGACCAAATTTTACTCCTTGATATTTACTGTGTCTCTCGTATTTTATAAATTCCACTCACAGAAGAGGTAAAATTAAGTTTTATGAAAAATTCAGTTTTTTAACTACCACTTAGTGGTTTCACTATTCATCAAAAAATAAAAGTTTCCAGAAAAATACCGAAAATTAGGCCTAATCTATATTTGATATTATGAATTAAAAAATTATGTCTATTTTACCAAATTCAAAACATATCAGTTTCATTAATTAATTTAAAAATTAATTCTCATCGCCAAAACAAATAACATGTTTTTAAGAGATAATAACTATCAAAAGATTGACACTTGTTTATGTCTGGTTTAAATGTGAAATTACATCCAATGACCAAAATTGCATTAAATGGTAAAAATATATTCTAAATATACTTTAAAACACTCAAATTAATAATTTGTCACTATTAATTATTTCTATTAAAAAATTTGTTTTTAATTAAAATTTAGTAATTTTCACTATTCATCAAAATATGAAAGTTATCCGAAAAATACCAAAATTTCACCCCAAGCTAATTTCGGTATTACAAATCCAAAAATGAAGTACATTTCGAAAGATAAAATTTATTAAATTTTAAAAAGTAGGTATTACTATTCATAACAGCTAGTTTGATTGGTTGTGGTGTGTTAGAATCTCGAAGTTGCGTACAATGCACGTCATTGCATTATTAAAAGGGAAACATACTGTGAAAGCATGGGGTGTTACATTCTCCCCTTCATCAATAAATTTTCTCCTCGCAAATTTTTTAAAATTGGTCTTGAGAATATAATGTAAATTCCCACATCAGAAAAAGAGTCAATAAAACTATCACTTTAAAAGAAAGGAATATAGGTATAACGGTCACCCAAGATAACTCATTCTAGGATTCCATGTAGGAAAAAATGGATATGGATGATGAACTAAGTGTTAAGTTATGATGGATAGGGATAGAAAACATGATCATGAGAAAGTTAAAAATAAGAAAATCACAAACTTGTGTTGCGACAAACGGTCATTAGTCTCCCAGTAGGAAAAGTAAACGGACAACATTTTTTGTTTTAAGTTACATTACATAAGGAAGAGGAATTCATTTATGATATTGACTAAGAACATAAAGAGATATACTTACTTTTTAAGTAGAGTTTAATTATTTAATAAATTTTTACCACTAACTCATTTTTTTTAACAAGTAGTATTCAAGAAGACTTGGTCACAATGGAAGAGCTAGAATAAACTTCTATAGAAATACATGATCCATATAGGATAAAATATATATTTACCTTGTCTTTATCGATTAATCAAAACCAAAATGGTTAGTATAATATCTAATGATCCCCCAAATGGATATTCCATTAAAGAAAAAAACTAATCTTAATTTCTAAAATTAAACCATCAATACCCCAAAGTTAAATAAATACCATTCAATAATCAATTATCCTTAAAATACTTCAATATAATCAAAACTAATATTGAAACCCAAAACTTATAATAATGTATTCTTCCATGTTAAATTGTATCTCCAAATGAAGTTAATTACTCTTAAGGTCACATACTTAAAAGTAATTAACCTAATCATTTCCATAAATAACCCAGATCACTATAAGTCCACAATAAAAACATAGATAAAAATCCACCATTACTCCTCAAATGAAATCTCATACTATTCTATTTTCCTTGGGCATATAGTGTTCACAACAAAGCGAACAACTTCCAAAATTACATTTATCAATTAATCACCAAATGATTTTCCTATACTAAGGGTATTCATTTGATAAGACATAAGATCCCAAATCAAATTATTATTGATCAATAAAATAATTTAACTAAAAATAATAGTCACACTAACCCGGGACTTCATGTAGTCCAGTGGTAGGTGATAAATCCCAATCTCACTTTGGTTGTGGGTTCGATTCCCACAGCTTTGTCTGATGCGATGGGTTGTCACACGGTCTGCGTGTTGTCCTTTTTCAAAAACTATATTTTATAACATTACCAAAATGAGATAAATTCCTCAAAATAACCATAACATAATTTAACCACAAATCTTATCTCATACCTTGAATTTTCATCCCAAATTATAATAACTTATAATTGCCTCAATCCCAACAATCATATAAAACCAAATGGTTATTTATAACTATATCCACAAGAGAAAAGATAATTCTTCCTCAAATATCATTCTCACATGGAAAACTACAGGGTTAAAAATACAAGTGAAAATTATTCCAAAGTAAACCCATCAACAAGGAGCACTAATACTTTTTAAACATTTCTCCAACCATTTATTTCCACATAGCTTCTTCTTTGACCAAGAAAATATCCTATTGAATAGGGCATTCACTCGGGTAATGTCCATTCCCATACATTTACGGAAAATGACTGTAAATGGACTCTTGGGACCATTTTTATCTTCTTCCATAGTACTCCTAGTTTTTCTTTGGCAATTCTTCAATTTATATCCTTCCTTCCCACACGTAAAGCATTTCTTTGTCCCATTGAGACACTTTCCTGTGTGTCTCCTTCCACATTTCCTACATGATGTAAATTGGGGATTCCTTTCTCCATGGTCTCCACTGCTGGAGATCTTATCATTCATCACCTTTCTCTTCTTTGTTGAGTCTGGGAATTTGTTAATGTATATATTTTTTATCATATTTTTGGAAAATTGATTTGGCATAAAGACGATATCTTTTACACCTATCAATATTCCATTTTGTTGCTCATTTCCACCACTGTTCCCACCTTGTACATCATTATCAAAGTCACTATGACTTCCTTGGAATCCAGCCATTGACTAAAACCAGAAATCATTGTGTGACTAACAGTAGTCATAAAATCATTTAGAGATTAACATGTCACCATATTCTCAATTTGAAACCCATTAAGATTAACCAAGGTCATTTACTCTCATCTTATATGTATAATACTTTAAATCGGTTTGTAAAGAAAATGAAAATTATCCTAAGCATATCCCATGGGAGTGTTGTAACCAAGAGTGCAGCAAGGCCCGTTGTCGTGCACCAGTTCCCGTTCGAGTCTAGCTCAAAGCGGTGTTTTCAGGTTTTACCCCTAGGTACATCTGTGCCAGAGCCACCTCTACCTGCTCGTATCCAAACAAGGATGTATTGCTCGGAATACTCACAAAATATCTACAATACCAAAATTCTAGGATGTTATTCTATACTAATCCTTAAATTTCATATTAGGTCTACGTGCTCTAATCAGAGTTTATCTAAATCTAGAATCCAAGGTTTGAACTAAACTTCCTCTGATACCAACTGTAACACCCTGACCCTAGATACCCAGAGTCGGTGCATTATTACATAACATAGTCTTGGTCAAAAGAAATATCAAGTCTCGAAAGACCGATTAGCTTAGTAGCCTTGGAAACAGTAGATATATTCATAAAGATTACATTACATTAATAATTGAAAAACTAAACAACATATTGTCTTCATATCCCCTCATACTATCCCTGTAGGTCATTCATAAAATACTTCTTCACATCCTGGGAAAAATAAAACATTGAAAGGGGTGAGCTCAGATTCTCAGTAAGGATAACAATATAGCAGAAAATTTCATAAATAAACCAAAAAATTTAAGGCAATGTATAACTAAAACAAAAGCCTTTTAAAATTGAACTTCAGCGTAATATGGAAAGGATAAAATAAAATAATTCCATTTACTTATTCACATGGATATTCTACTAGTTTAATAATCACATGAAAATATTAATAACCACTTTCATAATGACGGAATGCATAATGTCAGACTATCATAACCACGTAGCCAAAGCCTCATGCCAAGACTAAAAATAAGATTTTGTCAAGGCCTCGTGCCAAGACACTAGTTTGTCTCATGAGACCTACCGATGCATCAAGGAGCTATAGCGGGCTCCACCCGTCACTTACTAAGTCCAATGTATTCCTCATATTAAAAGTTTGAAATCTAACATAAACATTCGTATTAAAACTAGCATACGAAATGTCAATACTTAATCGAAAAACCATGAATGGTATAAAAATAGCACATCCATAGTCAAACATAACTCATTCGATACAATACGGAAGATTGTATTGTATCAGATTAATCTCAATTAGGAATAATGAAGGATATTGACATAGATTGATACAGTCATCAAAACTATTTGAGAGAAATATCCCCCTTTTTATTGAAATCATTTAAAAGTCGCACTATTTGTCAAGAAGCCATTTAAAAATAAATTTTTGAATCAAAGTGTCCCATACCACTTTGAAACTTTTATAAGGAATTTTGATTTGAAAACTTTAATTTCCATATAAATAAATCTTTAAAACTATTTTTAAAACATGGTCATTAATGAGAAAGATTTGGAATAATAAATCTTTAAAAATTTTAAAATGATATTTTAGTTAGAGTTTTTAACCAAAAGAGAGACACTTGAATAAAAATAATTGAGGTAATAAAAACATTGTAATATCATTAGAATATAGGGATTCATGATATACTTTGTCAAAGTACAATATATACACCATATAAAAGTGAATTGGCATATAACAACAATGAAGTCTCAATGGAATGTAAATTGAGATGAAATCTCTCATAAAGATTGTATCCTTAGGTTAAGGATAAATCAATGACATAATTATGTGTGAAAAAAATAAATACACTCAATATGATTTGATATTCAGTGTAAAACAATCAAAGGACATTCACACGTATTCTTGTAAAAACAACACCGATGAATTGGATGTTTAACTCAACAAATCGAGATTGAGTAAAAATTACTCTTATCAAGTTCATACCAATCACTTGAGAATTTTTCAATGGAGTGATTATGTGTATAAAAATTATATCCACATAAAGGGGAGTGGAAATTATGACATAATAAAATCAATATTGATTCCACACATAATCTTGGAGTAAAATAATCAATGAAGTATGTGTAAAGCCGAATGAGTGGAAATTGAAATATCAAATTCCCTTATCAATTTGGTAACTTACGAAACATACACCCATGAAAGAAATATCATACAATGATGATGTAAATATTCATAAATTAAATTATATTACACAATGAATACAATCATGGGCAGTACACACACCACATGCAATAAATAAGTGGTGAATAATGGAAATCTCAAGGAATTAAAAGTGAGATAAGAAACCCCTTAATTTGTACTTTTTCCTTGGTCGAAGGTAGTTTAACCTCCTTTATAAGGGTGAAATAATTGTTATTGAATTATACAAGAATCATTTACATTAATATCATATCATATATGATCTTTTAACATTGATTTGTTAATAATATCTTAGTATTATCGTCATTTTGGGTGTTAAGTTACTCGTTTTCCTTTATATTCTTTGTTACGTAAGCCGTTTTTGTTATGGATAGGTTTTATCTTATTCATATGAATAATTATATCAAGTCCTTAAACATTATTTTTAATCATCAAATGAGAATTATACTTGAATGGATGCGATAGAGAATGAATCTCATCGCATTCGTGGAGACGGTAGTCTGTACGTACGCACGAGCGACAATATCATTCTTTTGATGTTAAAATAATATATAATTGGATGGTATATCATATAGATAAAATAATTATCATGTTATATTTATTATTTACATGAATTACACATCATTATTATACCCATCCAAATAATAATTTATTGAATGATAATTACACCATGATGTGGAGACGGTAAGTCGTACGTACGCACGTATGGTGACATGTCATTCAAAGGATGGATAGAATACTGAAATATGGTTGTACAATGTTTATAATAACATTAAAGTATCTATAATATACTGGAGTTGTTATTTTATAATGGTAATAACAAATAAAGAAGAAGTGGAGGAAGAAAAGAACTTGAAAAAAGAGTGGTGAAAACATTACCTCTTATTCGGGTTCTTCATTTTGATTTGATCAAAAGGGATCCTTAGGTTGTCTTTCTGATTAAACTAAGGCCTCTAGGTTATATTTAGAGATGTTGAGAGAGTATTTGGGTAGGTTTTGGCTGAAAAAAAGGCTTTGAAGGTGTGAATTAATGAGAAGGGGGAGTGCCCTTTTATAAGAGGGGTGAGGGGCACCTTTGGAAAAGCTAGAAATATTATTTTATAATAAATTAATATTCGGTTTCTAATGGATCCAAAGTGGATTATTTAAATTTTAAGGTGGTTATGGGTCGAAAAACACTCAACCAATAGAATTTAGACAGGTTTGGGTCATTATATTAACCTTATCTTTTAGTTTTAACTCTATGTTAATTAGTTTGACACTTACCATGTCACTTTGTATTTTTATATTATATAGTTAATAAAATTACTATATACCTAAAAGAGACCCCAAAGTTATCCATTAATGATACACCTATCATGATATAAGTCTCTTGGCTGAACCTTATATTTTTAGGAATTGAATATCAATTAATAATATAATATTTGTTTTAAAAACTCTTTTATGTCAATTTTGACACTATTTGGAAAATTAATTTTTGTGAAAATCATAACAGAATTATTACTTCAAAAAAAGTTAACTAAATCATTCCTAACATGTCATATTAACCTAGAAAATTAGTGTAATTCATAACAAGTCTCAATTATATTTATTTGGGTATTTATAATATCAATTATTTTAATTTTTCACTATTATAGTAATTACTACATCATTTTTGTTTCATAAATAAATTAAATTATTTATTGTATAAAAATTATAAATAAAATATAATTATGTGTGAAATCTTTTTATATTTCTAATTAATATTTTCAATCGAATTTACCTTATGTAAAACTCTATATTAAAAATTATTTAGTAAATTATCTTTGATTTTAACTCTTTTAACTCTTCTTTGAATTAAATAATAATAAATGTCCTAATCTAATACAAGTGGACCTAAATGATAATATTTTACTCCTAATGTTGTTTTTGGTCGAGATACACTTATCCAAAAGAATTAGTACATGTGTTAGGGTAATATTAATATCTTTTTTACCCTTAATTACCCTATTTACTTTTAACCGTGGTAAATAAAAGAAAAAAGTTACTATTCACCAAAAAATTATTTTCATCTCATTGAACCACATTTTACTCCTTGATATTAACCGTATCTCTTGGATTTTTGAAATTCCACTCACAGAAGCGGTAAAATTATGTTTTATGAAAAATTCAGTTTTTTAACTACCACTTAGTGGTTTCACTATTCATCAAAAAATGAAAGTTTCCAGAAAAATACCAAAAAATAGGCATAAGCTATAGTTGATGTTATGAATTCAAAAATGATGACTATTTTACCAAATTCAAAACATATCAGTTACATTAATTAATTTAAAAATTAATTTTCATCGTCAAAACAAATATCGTGTTTTTAAGAGATAATAACTATCAAAAGATTGACACTTGTTTATGTCTGGTTTAAATGTGAAATTACATCCAATGACCAACATTGTATTAAATGGTAAAAATATATTCTAAATATACTTTAAAAACACTCAAATTAATAATTTATCATTATTAATTATTTCAATTAAAAAAGTTGTTTTTAATTAAAATTTAGTAATTTTCACTATTCATCAAAATATGAAAGTTATCCGAAAAGTACCAAAATTTCACCCTAAGCTAATTTCGATATTAAGAATCCAAAAATGAAGTCCATTTTGAAAGATAAAATTTATAAAATTTCAAAAAGTATGTATTACTATTCATAACAGCTAGTTTGATTGGTTGTGGGGTGTTAGAATCTCGAAGTTGCATACAATGCACGTCATTGCATTATTCAAAGGGAATCATACTGTGGAATATTGGGGTGTTACATTTATCATTACACTAATAGATATTTCATTTCTATTAAACTATGCATAGATTAAAACACATATAATGAATCAATGTATTATTTAGAAAATTAACCATTTATATAAAAGATATTATTCATGTATATACATCATTTTAAATAATTTAAATTGAAACAGTATTGACATAGATGATAATAATTCATAAGAAGAGATGAAAATATATAGATTTTAATAAAACAATAACATAATTTTTAGAAACATTTAATGGAAAAGAAAAATTACACATTTAAGTTAGTACCTAATTGTAAGAAATTTTAAATTTAACTATTTTTATTTTTTTTAATTATATAATGGAATTTATGTTTATAAAAATTAATCATAATAATAATACAAAAAAATGGAGGTGTAAGCTTGAAAATTATTTTAACCACTTTTTTCAATTTTATAGTATGAATATGGAAATGATTCACTTCTAAAAACAACTCTAAGATGTGATTTTTAACCATTATTTATCAATAAAATCTCCCAATAAAAGAACCTTGATAATCAATATTTTTATAATGGAAGAAACGTGTAGAGAATTATTTTAAAAAACATCCCTTATAATTTGTTTTTAAATTTTGAATTTATGACATAATCTGAAGGGGACCATAATGACAAGTAAATCCCAAAAATAAGTAATATTAGAAAGAATAAATATCATTACAATAGGATATAATTAATATTAAAAGGGGAAAAGTTACAAATAGAGTGATAGAGAACATAGTAATAAAAATGAAAAAATGAAGGAAATTGACCATTACAAAGAACATAGGTTGAGAAATATAAATCCTTATGGGAGTGAAAAGGACCAAAATATCATTATAAATGAATATAATAAACTAATTTATTCATTTAAATATATATTATTTGTTAAAATGGGGGGGGATAGATACAAATTATAAGAATAATAATTCCAAATAATTGAGTCCTCAAAAGAAAACCCTTACCTCATGTCCTGACTCACTTATTGTGTGCATTAAACTTAATAAATAAAAAATAATGTTTATAAATAAGTTATTAAAAACCTGTTTAATGTTTCTATAATTTTTTAATATCTATTTTTTATCATATGTCATCCATTCATTGTATTGTTTTCATTGTCATTGTCTGGTTGGGGTAGTTCGTTTAATTTGTCACACACTATTTCAGTATGTTTATCATGGTCAACGGAGTGATAAAATATTTTTTCAATGTCCAAAATTTTATATTAATAACTTTTTCCCATTATATTGGTAAAAAATATGTATAATTCATTAGATTGTTTAAAATTGATTAAATTTATTGGATTCATATCTGTATGCTCATTTTTAGGTGGTATTATGAACATTTATCTTTATCATCATTAATATAATTCCATATTTATAGTTTTTTAATCATATGGATTTAAAAAATATTTTATTTATCCATTAAATCCATGTATGACACAAATCATTTATAGTAGTGATGAGAAACTATCTACGATGTCTATAGAGTGGGTGAATGTAATATAATGAAGGTAATGTTTTATTTTATTGAATAGATAAGAGGAAGGTATATAATTGGTATTTCATTAACATAAAACAATTTTAGTTTACAAATTATAATAATTAAATTATATTAGTATGGGTAGAATATATTTGTAGGAGTCAAAAAAATAGAAATAATGAAGAGTAATTATATGTTCTCACATTACTTATTGGGACAACTCCTTTTATAATTGGATTATTCCATAATGGGTTGTTATTTATTTGATAAGAAACTTCAGGATGTGAATAATATATTTATGGTGGCTTTATTTCATATCATGGTTGATTTAATATTATTATGGTGTGAGGTGAGGTGGGAGATGAATGGATATTTTTATAAGTGAGATGGGTGAGATAATCATAAATATTAATTTATTAATATAAAAAGTGGAATTATTTTCAAGGAAATTTGATCATTATTTGATAACTAGTGATATAATATAAGTTAATTTTGATAAATCCCTCCTAATTTTTTACCTATAATATTTTATTATATAGTTTCACGTATCCACTGATTTAACACTTTAACCACATTTTAGCATTTAACTTGTTGACAACCGTTTACCTTAGTAATTATTATTTCATGACCTAAAATAAAATTAAACCTATATCCTAATATATATTTTTATTATAAAAAATATTTAATCCATTTTATTTAAATAAATTTATAGAGGTGATAAAAAGAAACTATATTATATGTATTCATTACACAATGATCCTAATTTTTTTAAAAACAGATTTATATTAAAAAAATTAATTTTGAGAATGATAATGTTTATATTTGATACCTATGATATATTTTAGTTAATTCGTAACCAATTTATATTTAATTTTTTTAAAATGAACCAAAACTGAGCTGAATCTTGTTAATACATAATTAAAGTAGAAAAGGAAAAAAATCATTTTTAAAGAATAAAATATGTCTTAGGGTCAAAAATGAGGTTCTTATAATTTTATTGTTTTTTATTGATTTATATTAAATACTCAATATTTTTTTGTTTAATAAAATGGTTTTATAAATATTTTATTCATTAATATATAAGGATTATGTTTTAAAAGTTAAGGTTTTTTAGAAACTATATTTTACACTACTCACCAAGCAATAATCCATTTTAGATAATTAAAAAATATCCAACCTCATATAATTTTAATATTTTGAATCTTAAATGTATGTTCAATTTTTCAATTTAAAATTCAAAATTTTTTAAATTAAATTGCTAAATAAAAATAAATTATATTTTGAAAAACTAATTTTATATAAAATGGATTTTTAAATGGTATGAGTTCTAAATCATATAACATATTAATTAAAAATTAAATATGTGTTATTCTATTTTTTTTACACTAAAAAAATTTATTAGATAAATCATTTAAATGTGTTCTATTTAATAAAAATAAAAAAAATTAAAATTACGTTTAGTTGTAAAATATTCCATTAACATTACATGAATTTAAAAAAATACCATTAATTTTTTAATTTATATTCTAAATATGAAATATATTTATTTAATTTATATTAGAAGATAACGAATTATTATTTAAAATAAAAATACTAAAAGGTATGTAATTAAAATAAATAATCCTAACAATCTTTTTTTACCTGGTATATTAATCTTGTAATTTTTTTAATGATATATCACATTTTATTCAAATTATGTATTAACATATTTTATGCATTTTAAAATATCTTGTGGTTCATTTTAGCTTGGGGTTTCAAATGAAGAAACAACATTTTCCTGATCCAACCTCCCCAGACCATTAACATTGTCATTTTACCCCACGAGTCTCTGGTAATATCTTGGATTTCTTTCGATCACACCATAAGTTATTACACACCAATGTAACTTATCAGAATAATGATTATCCAAGTAGGACAATAGTTGTTATTTTAGTGTTATTTTTTCACAGTCACCCACACCATTTGAATTGTCCCAGAAGTCCATCCCTCAAAACACCACCCTAGGCTAAACACACATAATTTCTGACTTCTAATCATGTCGAACCCCGAAAAGAAAACACCACCTTGTTGACACGTATAGTAACATTTTGTGTTTTATATATCACTTTTCAAGTAGTGTTAAAATATAAACCACTTTAAAGGCCATTTTATTATTGTAAACCCCATACCTCAAAACCAATTATTTAAACTTAACTTCCAGCTAGGTAATGATTCTGATATCATTTTTTTATAACCTTAGCACCCTATGTCCAAACCAGGTTATCGGATCCCATTAGTCTTCTGTAATACCTTTGTTACCATTTGACAACACCATATGATATTACCTCTAGTTTCAATTATTAGACTAATTGTTTTCCCCACATTCTAGTATTTGTTGTTTTAGTGTGCCTTTTCCTCACTCACACACATCCTAGGAAACATATTATGAGGTCACTCATCTTGTTATTACTCTAGGAAAATAATGATTAATTATGGAGTTCTAATCTAGTAGTCTTTATAAAATAATGTTTAATCCCTGTTGAAATGGGTAGAATATAATTAGCCACTTAATTATCAATTTTCTAGGAGTGTTACACTGTTCAAATTAGTAATAATTTAAATAAAAACAAAAACAAAAATCTCTGGGAGTTACATCACATACCTTTAAATAAATTACATCCTCACAATTTAAATTTTTATCACTAATGAAAATACTTATATAAATAATAATATAAAAATTAAAACCATAATATTTAATATATATATATATATATATAATAAGTTTAACATGTATCCTAGCATATTATTTTTTATGTTTTCAAATATTTTATTCAAAGATATTTTCTTATTAGGTTCTATAACATAAATTTATATATATATTATATAATAAAATTATATAAAACCAAAATAGTATATATATAAATCCTTCATAATGTTTTTTAATGTCTTTTAGATTGATCCAAACAATATCTCCCAAGTTTGTCAAAATAGGCGTGTTTTTTTATCACTTATTATCCACCAAGTTAAGATCAATTTAATACCCCACCAAACATTTTTCTGGGATATTATCCCAAGATGAATATATTTCAAAGACTACATCCACAATTAGTATCTGGATATGGATACCATTAATAGGAAACCACACAATATTTAGTTCACCAAAATATTTGGATATTTCCCTATACATAGACTTATCCTTATGATTTTTACAAATGTTTTCCCATACCAATCCCTAAAAATAACTAATCTAATACTATCATGAAGTTTTATAAAACATTCAAAATCCAAAAATCATATAAATCAATTCATAAAATATTAAACTAAATATTTATCCCTAAAACACATTATTCAATATCCAATAAAAATAAAACATGATCATATAAACCCCCAAAATATATTTATATTTTCCCATCTAGATCATGAATGTAATTAACATCCAATTATTTTCTAGTACCCAGGGTTATCTGATATTATATTGCAAAAATAAATTAACCATTTTTTCTAAATTAACCATAATTACCTCGACATCAAATCACATATCAACTCAAATGGTTATCTATACATTAATATTTTATTATTACAAAACCCCCAAAAAATCTACTAAAATATAATGAATCACCGTAAAACTAATCCACATAAGTTCTCAAAGGTAGTATATATTTTTTATAATTTTGATAAGAATTTAACTTATTAACTCATGATAGTATCTAGAACTCTTAAATTATATTCATTTAATAACATACAAACACCTAATGTTATCAAAACCTTACTCGGATACAAAACGAGACACACTAGACCTACACTGCAAGATCTGATGGTAATGGTACCACCCTTAGACTTCAGTATTAATTTTCCACTTAAAATAAATACTATAACTTGTTTAACATGAAACACTATACTAAAACTAACATTTTTTCATTTTAATGTGATAGAATATTTCAAAATAGGATAAAAATCGATAAATTTGGAGGATGCAAGAAAAATAAAAAATAAGAAAATTATAAGTGGATAAATGTGAATGGATATATAAATACCACAGACATATAATAATCATCCAAATGGATGTCCATGGGATGAATAACCCTAATCACAAATATGAACAGAAAGATAAACACTAAAAATATTATAGATACGTTGATAAAGAAGCGAATCAATGGGATAAAGGATCTTAGGTTATTTATATATAAGAATGAAATATGGGTTCTTTAAATATGATAATTGGGAATATGTCCTTTGGAAATATGGTTTCTGGAAACAAGGTCGATGGAAATATGGTTGTTGTGTATAGATTCATTCAACATGTATACTGATTTCAGGTATTGTTCATAGAAAATTAAAAATAATATAATTCATTAATAATAAATAATGAAATAAAAATTCAAAAATATATGTGTGTGTGAAAAATATTATTATTAAAATTATTGTTATTAATGTTTGATATTATGGGACACAATTGAATATTGGATGGAAATCGTGATGTAGCCTCGGGAGCACCATACAGTCGAGGCTTTCAGCCACCTCCCTTGCTTTATCTTCCACGCTGCTCACCCCACCTCTTTCGGTTCCCCGCATCAGCCGATTCCCACCTCCGTATGGCTCCCCCTCGCACAGCGCAGCAGCCGATCTTTTTTTGGCCCCCCCTTGCTCGATGCAACTCTCCGTTGACCACGTCCACGTGCGCCGATGTCCGCAGGACCACGCATATCCGACCATCCCGGATCCCTTAGCCGTGAGGCTGCTTCCATGGTTGATCTGGCTGCCCCACATTCCGGCCTCCAAGGCGATGGTGACTTCATGACTTAGAATTCCTCAGATACGGTTTTGATATGAGCCTACTGGTCTAGTTTGGTCTAAATGGAGGTCATCGACCTAGTGTGGTGTGCCTCTGATGTCCCTTTCATCTACATCCTCAGCGACGTCACGAGTGCTCTATCGGCGAAGACGCATCCGCCATTCATCCTCCTTCGACAGTGTGTTGACTATTGATCTTTCTTTTCAGCGCCGTACTCCTATGATGTTCAATTGCAGGTTCATGTTGTTGTCTCGGGGCTCGGTTCGGTGCGGCCGGATGACAATCGTCCATTCGCAATCGCGGTTGTGCTTCATGCTGAAGGTCCCCTTCGTGCCAAATATTGGTGTTGCAGGTCTCCCTCTTGAAAGATCTGTTTAGATACGGTGTGTTCGTTATCTACTGCTTCAATGCAGGGTTGGCTCTTTTGATGTGCAGGATTATCGCCTAGGATTTGCGTGGGAAGCCGTGGTGCTAGACGATTGCAGGCTCTTTCACAGACACCGAAGGTGACCTGGGATCAGTTTGTACCTATTGCAGATGTCAAGGAGTTCTGCACCTAGATGATTCTGTGTTTCCTCGGTTCCCTCTTCCATTGTGTCATGCTCCTTCGTGCACGACCCCAATTTGTTTGGGTTCGACTGATTTAATATTTATTTGGACTGGGTAGGTGGGCTCGGTTATGATTGGGTCAGGGTTGCTATGTTTGTGTTTTGGGAGGGTTGGTCATGGACTAGGTTCTTTGACTGGCCCATTTATGATTTCTGTTTGATGCTGTTTGGATTCTCTTTTGGGAGTGTCTGAGCATGGGCTTGGCTTCATGGCTACCCCGCTTATTGTTTTCATAGCTTGTTTGGTTCTCACTAACCCAAAAGTGACTATTTTGAAAAACAAAAAACAACAACATTTTAGTAAGTATGATATTATGTATTAATAAAATTGAATGAATGGTATCAATATCTCGATATTAGCATTATTAATTTTATTTAATTTTCTTATTAATTTTAATCCTATTTAGTACATTTTATTTAGTATAAAAGTAAAAATTTTCAAGGAAGTATTTTTTAAAGAGTATTAAATTATATCATAATATGTTAAATTTACCAATTGTAAAATATTATTATATATTAATTACCACATTAACATTTATTATATTATAAATTAAATTTAAATAAACAAAATAACAATTAAAACATTAATTTATAATAAAATTATTTTTTCCCAATAACTTTTTCATTTAAAAACTAAATTTTATAATTTTATAATTTTAGTTTTATAAATTGAATTTAACCTATTAATTTCACATCATAAAATTAGCTTAGGATAAATTTTTTATATTTTTCTTAGAAGGATGACTTTTTGTGAATAATGAAAAATAATAATTTTGGAATACTATCTATTTAATCTCGTTGTCATTACATAAGAATGATTTTAATGTTTATGAGTTTGTTTTATATAAATATTTTAAAAATAATATAATGAGTTTAAAACCCCACGTTTAAAATTTTTAATCTTACGTAATTCTATATTCTAATAAAAACTGTTCTTTGTATTTTTCGTTTAATTATGTTTACGAAGGGTATAATTATATATTGGATTTATTTTGTTACTATATAAAACTTATTTCAGTTAATCATAAATATGGTTAATAACAGAATTAATAAGGTCATGGAAACCCAAAACATTGATAACTATTTCATAGAAATAATTTTTATGCTAAAATGTACAATTTTTTCTAAAACCAGGTTAGTATGCTTTTTATACGGTAATATTAAAATTAATTTTTTTTACACATAGAAATTTTATTTGATAAAATTTTATTTCATATTTAGAATAAGTTGGTCGAAATTAGATAATAAAGAAAATTTTATTTTTAGTCATGAAAGGTAAATTACATAGTTTTATATTAATTTCCAACTTCGAAACTAAGAATGGTGAAACTAAAATATCTAAGAGAAAAAGGATTAGAAAACAAGTTCAAAACTTGTGTCAACAATAATGGTAGAGGTGTCCATAAACATATAACATCTCTCACACCATTATTTTCTACATTGACTATAACATTCTTTGTGAAACATATTCCCTCTTTATATTATGTTTTTTTATTTATGAAAATGTTATTCCATTCTCCGTTAAATTCGCTCACTTCCACCACATTTCTCAACTCATTCTAAATGATTAGCTTGAACAAAACTCTAACCTAGTCACTCATAGAATTTCCCCACACACCCTATAATTCATAGTCATTCCAAAATATCAAGCTATGGTGATATGAGGAGTTGCCCAATAAAGAGCATTCTAAGAGAGAGGAGGTAAGAGCCCATTTGTCTATGATTCATTAAAGGATAGGGTTTTTCTTATCTAAAGTATCATTGATTGAGTTTTTAATGTTATCATTGGAATTTATTATTATTATTTCCATATGTTCTTACCTTTTATTTTATTATGTTCGATTTATTATTATCAAATACTACTAATGTCATGAATTATGATATTTTAAAGGGATTCTATATCTCCTTTTTTATTGAGATATGAATTTTCTTCACCACCATCAAATTTTTTTTGATGTAAATATTCCCATTAGAGAAAATTAATCATAATTTTCATTAAATCAAATTTATTTACAAACCATATTATGATATTGATTTTGGGTTTTTCAATTAAAAATATAATGAATTCATAAGTGGTTTGTTGTCTCAATTTTCTATCCACTTGGGTCTTGTTTTATCTTTATTGATTATTATTTTTTGAGTTCCATTAGTCTTCCTTTTTTATATTCTTATGGAAACTCCTATTTTATTACATTATGGGATATTAATTATTTAAAACAAAAACATCATTGTTTATTGATTTATTACTTAAAGTTAAAAAAAATTAGGATTAATACTCATCCTTTAAAATATTATTTTATCCTTCGAGTCTATATTTTTTCCATCCTACCAATAATCTACTTTCCAATTTGGGAACCAAAATATTTTTTTATCAATTGTGATACATATATTTCTCCTTAAACCTATTCAAAACAATTTTTTATCCTTTTAATGAGGTGGGTGTCAAAAGAGGTATTTTAAAACATTAAAAGGGATCTTTCATACTACCCTTGTTACTTTTGGGTTACACATTCTACTTCCCTTTCATCCTTTCCCTCAATATTCATAACTTTTTAATTTATTTATATTTTTAGGTATGTTCCTTACAGTTATTCATAGTTTAATTTACATTTATATTTGGGGGTAATAAATTTTTATGTTCCATTCATGATTCTCTCTTTAATGTAAACTCTATTTAAGGGAACATACCGTTTTGTTTAAAATTAGAAGAACCATATCATTAAAAATATTTTTAACCATTAAAATATTTTAATAAACATAATTATTTTATATAAAAACAACATATATAAGGTTTTATATAAAAGGTAGATAATAAATCCCCTCATTATTTAATATATTTGTCACGACCCTGTAAAGACCCGTAAAATTCAAGGAATTTTTTTTCTTAATTTTCTTTGGGGTTTTACAAGAACACAGTTTTTGACGGCACTGGATTCCGAGGCCCGGTGTGCCCTGAATTTCTATCTGAAGTTTAGCTCGGGTACGTTCAGTGAACGAACGAGCGGGAATTTCTAACTTTTGAACCGGTGCTCGGAATCGAATTTCGAGGGCACCGATGGAACCGTAGTGCCGGTAATTGCTTAGGAATGCCATTTCCGGAGTTGCGTTTACACGAGAGAAGTTGTTAATTTATGTGGAAAGAAAAAATAAAAATTATGCAACAATTTTTATTTTTACTTTATGTGTATTAAGCTTTGGGTGGAAGTTAGGAAAAACCACCCAACTTCCATTTGTAGGTTATGAAGGTGGTGGGGCCCACACGAACCCTACCCCTTCACCTTCCCTAACCTTCCATAACCCTTCATAAATTATGACAACTTGTGTAATTTAATTTTTGTGGTTTAATTCAAACTTTTGAATTTCAAACCTTATGTTATGTTAATAAAATAAGTGTGGGCTTATTTTTTTTTTGGTTGGAGTCTTGTTGCCTTGAGAGCTTTGGGAGAAAAGCTAATGAAGTCTTGAGTTTCTTCATCCTCTTCGTTGAAGAACACGAAGAACGCGAAGAACGCGAAGAACGCCGGATTCCTCGGAGGTCGACGTCTCCTTCCGCGACGCCGTATACCGCGACGCCGACGGCGTCTTCTTTCGCGACGTCTCTTTCCGCGATGAATCCTCGTTCGACGAACCTCTATACAAGCTACGCTCAAGGTAGGGGTTTATTTATTTATTTTGTTCGTGATTACTACTTTGACGTTCTCCGTGGAATATGACCAATTGCTATCGATTAACGAGAGGGGGCCGGACCGCACAAACATGTCCGACCCTCCTCCATTATCCATGTTTGTTTCTAATGAGGTTGGAACGGGAATGGCGCGGTGCCGTCGCACCGCGTGGGATCGTGCGGCAAGGAATGTGCGGCGCCGTCGCGCCGCGCCGTGAAATTGAACCAAGTCGCGGCACCGTCGCGCCGTGCCGGAGAACCGAAAAACCACCACGGTCGGAGCGGGGCCACGACGGAGGGGTGCGGCACCGTCGCGCCGCACCGGATGAATGAAGGCCGCGGCCGGTACCGGGCCGCGGCGGAGCATGGGAACCGGCGGCCGGAAACGGGCCGCCGGTGTCGGACCAGGGAGGGGACCGGTCGTCGCCGGTCCCATGGTGGCAGAAACCGGCCGGCCAGGGCGGACCGGCCGGACACGGGAAAGTTGGGGGTTCAAACCCCCGGCTAGCTAGCTAAGCAGCCCCCATTAAGGGGGGCCGCGGTTACAAACCAGGGGGGCAGACACCCCCCCCCTCCTCAACGGCTCGGTCGTTTTGTCGAGCGCCTGGCCAGTGCGCTAGGCCGGGCAGCGCCAGCCGGGCCGGGCCACGCCCAAGCGGGCTGGACCCAGACCTGGTTCGGGTCGATCCAGTTCAGGTCGACCCTGGGGGTATCGGGTCGGGTCGGACCGGGCCCGAACCCCTTAATACCGAATCTTTTCCAGTCGGATGCGCATACCTTGTGCTACGGGCCTCCGATCGACGCACCGTCAGTTGTGATGCGATCCTTCGATCAATACGGTCGTTTCGGTATATCGCACTCAAGGTTTCGGAATACTTTGGATTCAGCCGAGTTGGTTTGTACACGAAACCAACCGGGCCCTCGGAGCGGAAACACTCATATCTTGAGCTCCGGACGTCCGATTGATGTACCGTCGACTTTGATGGATTCCTATAAGTGAGACGGATATGTTGGATTACTCTGCCCGAGGTTTGGATGCAGGTCGAGTACGGTCGGGTTGGTTTTTCCTTAAAAACCAACCGGGCCCCTGAGACGAAAAAGCCAATAACTCTCAAACCGGGCGTCCGATTGACGCGCCGTCTACGACGTTGAGTTCCTGTTGACGATACAGAACTTTTGGATACATCAACTCTAGACTATGTGTCAGTTGATGTATCAGCCTCTCGGTTCGTGGATCGGACCCTCCCGAACGAGCTTGCTGTGTGCGGGAACCCTAGAGCTGGCTGCGTTTGCGTTTGTGATGATGGCGACTGTACAGAGATCCTCAGTGGATTCGACAACGACGACTACACCACTCAACGACCCTACATGGATCAGTGCTACTGATCCTATGTGGGTCCGATCCTGTGTGGGTCAGCGCTCAGCGGTTCTGTGTGAGCCAGCGCCTACAAATCCTGTGTGGGTCCGATCCTGTGTGGGTCTTTGCGGGGGTTAGTTACCTTTTGATCCTTTGTGGGTCAGATCATTTGTGGGTCATTGCGGGGGTTAGTACCTATCGATCCTTTGTGGGTCCGACGACATAGATGAATCAGTAGATATATCTGATCATCTCTATCGTCATACGAAGAAGTATACCTGTGTGAGCTGAATCCTGTTTTGCTTTCCTATGTGGATTGTATTGTGCTATCCTCTGTGGATTTACGTTTTGTTTTCCCGTGTGGACTGGGTTGTACTTGGGCTCAGATGTTAGAGCGTACTGGATTTGATGACTTAGGTATATGTATGGGCATATACCTAAGCAGTGTCGAATGTTACTTCGTGATTGTATCTTTCCTTTGTGGATTATCCTTTGTGGATTCTGGGAGACCTTCGGGGGGTCTCGGGGTCCCTACTGAGTAGCTTATACTCACCCTTACACGGGCTATGCCCGCACTATGTTGTGTTGGTTGCAGACGACGGATAGCGCTGATCGTGGTTGAGGCTTGCGGAGCAGGACGGTACCTGGAGGTGGACCACTGGGCGGGACGTTCTCAGAGCGGACGGCTGGTCCCGAGGAGCTGTGGAGGCTATCTGTACTCACCCTTCAGGTGGGATTTCCAGTGGACAGCTTGACGTTGCGGCTTTACTTTTCAGTTGTTGTTTTCCCTTCCAGTTGTACTTTACTTTCAGTTTGGGTTTGTATACTGGCCCACTTACTTTTCCGCACTTACCGTTGTACTCAGTTTTTACTTAGTGTTTAGTTCTACTGCTTGCTTACTCTCTGGTGTTTGTTTACTTTCCAAAGGCAATGCCTTCCCTTTTTACCGGGAAATACGCCTTGGTGCTAGTCGCCAGCCCCTGGCCTATGGAAGGCGTGTTTGGGGTAGTCACGGCACGGGCCTTGAGGACGAGTCGTGACAAATTGGTATCAGAGGAGTTCGGTTCTACCACACAACTTGGGACTCTGATATTTTTCTATGTGAAGCAATAATGTTAAGCGTATTGGGTGTGGTTATCAGTCCAGGGAGTCCAGTGTTGGTGCAGCGGCCGACGTATCCGTACACCAGGACCCTGACTTCTGATTTCTGAATTAATGCATGAAAACATTGATTGCACGTGTGTTTCAAGTTTTATTTGTGATTTATGTCAGCTCACCAGGTATACTATTTGACCGTGGCGCACCTGTTGCTTTTTAGGATGGCCCCACGACGGCAGCCAGCTAGGGTTCCGAGAGTTGTGCGTGACGACAGCCCACCGAGCGACGAGGCCGCGGTGCAGGGCCCTTGGACAGCTGAGGCACCGGCGGTACTTCTACCTACCGAGCCACCGATGCTTCCATCCCCAGCCGCTGACGATGCACGTCGCCTTAGTGAACTGCCTGAGTTCCAACGCCAGCGACCGCCCAGGTTCCACGGGGAGATGGACCCCCAGGTAGCCGAGGACTGGCTGGAAGCAGTGGTAAGAGTTTTCCGGTTAGTGAGGACACCACAGACCTCATGGTGATCCTCGCAGCGAGCCTACTGCACACGACAGTAGACAGATGTTGGAGATTGATCCTCCAGGTGCACGATGAGACATCTCTCCTCTGGACGGACATTGAGAGCCTCTTCCGGTCGGAGTTCGTCCCAGCCACCCTCCGTGCGGTGCACATCCAGGAGCTTCTACAGCTGCGGAAGGGCATCTTGACGGTCATCCAGTACTCGGCGAGATTTACCAATCTCTCGCGCTACTCGACAGACATGGTATGGGGCCCATTCTTCCGGGCCCGGACCTTCGAGCAGGGATTAAGGCATGAGATCTGGGCATCGTTGATCTCCCTCAGTATTCCGACTCAGGCACAAGTACTGGAGCGAGCCCTTTTGATCGAGAGCTTTCTTGATGATCCCTCTTCAGCAGCGAGACCTATCGCAGGGCGGCATGTAGAAGAGACTTCTGCAGCAGGAAGTCGATGGATGAATCATGGGTCCATGCAGACCAGACACTCAGGCAGACGACCTCAGGACACTGGCTCAGTAGTGCGGGGCACACAGCACGGAGCCAGTCTTTCGAGAGGCAGGCAGTGCTACTCATGCGGCGGGCAGGGCCACATGGCTCGTGACTGTCTGACCCACCGTGCTGAGGAGTAGCAGACGGTTGAGGGACCACCCAGGCAGAGGCAGAGGGTCGACCGTGGCGGTCCACAGGGAGCAGGCGGACGAGGCAGAGGAGCTGGCCGAGCAGCAGGTGGTGAGCGACGCTTTGAGGCTCTACCACCACCACCACCAGGAGGTCCACCCTCGACCATAGGGAGCTGGCGGGCAGAGACAGGCACAGCTCCAGTCAGCGGAGGCCTACGACCACGGTGCGCCCGAGATGATTCTAGGTACTATCTGTGTCTATTCCACCCTTGCTGCAGTTCTTATAGACACAGGAGCGAGTAACTCTTTCATAGCCGCAGCCCTTGTTCGGAGCTCGGAGATTTCGACAGAGCCGTTGGCTCGATCCTTATGGCTAGAGACTCCTATGGGAGCAGACTCGACGATTACGCACTGGTGCCGGCAGTGTGAGCTTACTCTAGGAGGTGAGAGCTTCGGCTGGGATCTTCTTGTAGCGACGTCGAGGCCTTACGACGTCATCTTAGGTATGGATTGGTTATCTACAGTCCATGCTCAGATCGACTGTATTAGGCGCAAGGTGCGATGTGTACGCACCAACGGGAGCAGGTTCACCTTCACCGGCGAGAAGGGAGCCTTTGCAGCACAGGATGGACTCTCGTAGAGGAGAGGGCAGCCCATCACTCATCAGTTGGCTAGCCTCATCCTATGAGTAGTTGATGTGTGGAGTCCTGGTTTTCCTACAGTGGTGGATCAGTATGCGGACGTCTTTCCCGACGACGTTCCAGGACTACCTCCTCGCAGAGAGGTAGAATTTTATATTGACCTGTACCCCGGGATAGCCCCGATATCGACTCCAGCAAATCGGATGGCCCCCGCTGAGCTTCGAGAGCTACGAGTACAGTTGGAGGACTTGCAGGGTAAGGGTTTCATCCGACCCAGTGTTACACCCTGGGCTTCCCCGATTTTGTTCGCCAAGAAGGCGGACGGGAGCTTGCGACTTTGTGTTGACTATCGTCGCCTGAACTAGGTGACAGTGAGGAACAAGTATCCGCTACCAAGGATTGATGACCTCTTCGATCAGCTCAAGGGATCACGGTAGTTCTCGAAGATAGATCTCAGGTCAGGCTATCATTAGCTCAGAGTTCGGGACGATGACGTGCAGAAGATGGACTTCAGGTGTTGGTATGGCCACTATGAGTTATTGGTTATTCCATTCGGCGTAACCAATGCTCCAGCAGTGTTCATGGCCCTCATGAACAGGATCTTTCAGCCATACCTCGATCGATTTTTCGTGGTCTTCATTGACGACATTTTGATATACTCGACAACTGAGGAGGAGCATGCTTACCACTTGCAGGTTGTACTAGACACACTCCGAGAGCACCAGCTTTATGTCAAGCTCTCGATGTGTCAGTTCTGGATACGTGAGGTCCACTTCTTGGGACATGTCATCTCTGAGGCGGGAGTTGCAGTGGATCCTGCGAAGATCGAGGCAGTGCTAGCTTGGGATCCACCTAGGAGCATGACGGATGTGCGGAGTTTCTTGGGACTAGCTAGATACTACCGGAGATTCGTGCCAGACTTCTACAGAGTTGCGACACCACTCTCATCTTTGACGAAGAACGAGAAACCCTTTTTATGGTCAGACAGATGTCTTCAGAGCTTCCAGGAGCTGAGACAGAGATTGAACAGCGCACCTATCTTGAGGTTTCCTGAGGAGGGAGTAGGGTACATAGTTTACTGCGATGTATCAGGGACCGGACTCGGATGTGTTCTGATGCAGGAGAGGGCCGTGATCGCCTATGGATCACGTCAGTTGAGGCTGCATGAGCAGAACTACGCTACCCATGACCTGAAGTTAGCAGCAGTGGTCTTCGCTCTGAAGACATGGCGACACTACCTGATGGGCGAGCGCTTTATAGTCTTTTCTGACCATCAGACTCTCAGGTACATCTTCTCTCAGAAGGACCTGAACCTGAGACATCGACGATGGCTCGAGTTCCTCCAGGACTATGACTTTGAGATAATCTATACTCCTGGGAATGGGAATGTAGTAGCCAATGCTCTCAGCAGGAGGAAGGGCATTCAACTACTTGAGGAGGCGACAGAGCATCTAGCCGATTTTTAGATATCCTTCATGGATAGAGATGGGGCAGCCTTCCTTCAGTCTCTCACAGTCACCCCTCCACTACTGCTGCGGGTCAGAGAGGCACAACTTGGGGACGCTGACTGTGAGACGCGGCGTGTGCAGATATCCTCAGGACAGGCACTTGATGGTTTCTCCTTTAGAGCAGAGCACGACATCCTTTTCAGAGGATGTACCTTGGTACCAGTTTCTTTACGGGAGGAGGTGCTGAGAGAGTTTCACACTTCTCCTTTGGCGGTACATCCTGGTGTGGCGAAAATATACCAGGATCTCAGATGACAGCACTGGTAGCCGGGCATGAAGAAGGTTGTGGCAGAGTTTGTTTCTCTATGCCTCACCTGCTAGCAGGTGAAGGCAGAGCACCAGGTACCAGCAGGCCTGGTACAACCCTTGGAGGTCTCAGATTGGAAGTGGGATGGGATATCTATGGACTTCGTGACTGGACTTCCACACACTTCCAGAGGTCACGACTCCATTTGGGTGATTGTCGACCGACTCACCAAGTCGGCAAACTTCTTACCCATCAGAGAGTAGGGCTCAGTGGATAGCTTGGGGTGTCTCTACATTCAAGAGATTGTGTGGCTTCACGGTGTTCCACCATCTATCGTCTCCGATCGAGATACTCGCTTTACTTCCCGGCTTTGGAAGGGGTTGCAAGAGGCGTTCGGGACGTAGCTACATCTGAGCACCGCCTTTCACCCTCAGACGGATGGTCAGACGGAGAGGACCATTTAGACTCTCGAGGACATGCTCCGTGCATGTGTCCTCGACTTTGGTCGCAGCTGGGAGGACCATCTACCCTTGGTGGAGTTTGCGTACAACAACAGCTACCACTCCACCATCGGGATGGAACCATACGAGGCATTGTACGGCCGACCTTGCAGAACTCCTTTGTGCTCGAAAGACCCTGGGGAGTCAGCACTTGTGGGACCAGAGATGGTCCAAGCCACGACAGAGAAGGTCCAGGTCATCCAGGAGTGGATGAGGACAGCTCAGAGCTAGCAAAAGTCCTATGATGACAGGAGGCGGAGGCCACTAGAGTTCGAGGACAGCGACCACATCTTCTTGAGTGTCTCACCTCGACGTAGATTACGGAGATTTGGCTGAGGCGGCAAGTTGTCTCCATGCTTCATCAGAACATTGCAGGTCCTCAGCAGGATTGGCGAGGTGGCTTATCGCCTGGCTCTACCACCTCAGTTGTACCAGGTGCACGACGTCTTCCACGTATCTCAGCTGAAGAGATACGTGCACGACCCGACACATATCATTGACCATGGGGAGCTAGACGTTGATGATGGGGAGACTTTTACGGAGGTCCCAGTGGAGATTGAGGATCGATAGGAGCGGGTCCTAAGTGGATGGTCGATTCCTCTTGTGCGCATCAGATTGCAGCACGTGAATCTCCAGGAGAGCACTTGGGAGCGGGAGGCTCAGATGTGTGCTCCGAACCCACATTTGTTTTCCTAGATTATGATGTATCTTTATAGGGACGTAAAGACATGAGGTTGGAGTAATGTAAAGACCTGTAAAATTCAAGGAATTTTTTTTCTTAATTTTCTTTGGGGTTTTACAAGAACGCAGTTTCTGACGGAACTTGATTCCGAGGCCCGTTGTGCCCGGAATTTCTATCCAAAGTTTAGCTCGGGTATGTTCAGTGAACGGAAGAGCGAGAATTTATAACTTTTGAACCGGTGCTCGGAATCGAATTCCGAGGGCACCGATGGAACCGTAGCATCGGTAATTTCTTAGGAACGCCATTTCCGGAGTTGCGTTTACACAAGAGAAGTTGTTAATTTATGTGGAAGGAAAAATAAAAATTATGTAACAATTTTTATTTTTACTTTAAGTTGATAAAGCTTTGGGTGGAAGTTGGGAAAAACCACCCAACTTCCATTTGTAGGTTATGAAGGTGGTGGGGCCCACACGAACCCTACCCCTTCACCTTCCCTAACCTTCCATAACCCTTCATAAATTATGACAACTTGTGTAATTTAATTTTTGTGGTTTAATTCAAAATTTTGAATTTCAAACCTTATGTTATGTAAATAAAATAAGTGTGGGCTTATTTTATTTTTGGTTGGAGTCTTATTGCCTTGAGAGCTTTGGGAGAAAAGCTAAGGAAGTCTTGAGTTTCTTCATCCTGTTCGTCGAAGAACACGAAGAACACGAAGAACGCGAAGAACGCAAAGAACGCGAAGAACACGAAGAACGCGAAGAACGCGAAGAACGTCAGATTCCTTGGAGGTCGACGTCTCCTTCCGCGACGTCTCCTTCCGCGACGCTGTATACCGCGACGCCGACGACTTCTTCTTTCACGACGTCTCTTTCTGCGATGAATCCTCATTCGACGAACCTCCATACAAGCTACGCTCATGGTAGGGGTTTATTTATTTATTTTGTTCATGATTAATACTTTGACGTTCTCCATGGAATATGACCAATTGCTATCGATTAACGAGAGGGGGCCAGACCGCACAAACACGGTCGACCCTCCTCCATTACCCATGTTTGTTTCTAATGAGGTTGGAACGGGAATGGCGTGGTGCCGTCACACCGCTAGGGATCGTGCCGCACTGTCGTGTTGCGCCGTTAAATTGAACCAAGTCGCGGTGCTGTCGCGCCGCTCCGGAGAACCGTAAAAGCACCGCGGCCGGAGTGGGGCCGCGGCGAAGGGGTGCGGCGCCTTCACGCTGCTCCAGATGAATGAAGGTTGCGGCCGATACCGGGCCGCGGCGGAGCATGGGAACCGGCGGCCGGAAATAGGCCGTCGGTGTCGGAGCAGGGAGGGGATCGGACGGCCGGATTGGGCCGGCCGGACAAGGGAAAGCCGGGGGTTCAAACCCCCAGCCGACCAGCTGAGCGGCCCCCATTAAGGGGGGTCAAGGTTACAAACCAGGGTGGCAGGCGCCCCCCCAACTCCTCAACGGCTCGGCCGTTTGGCCAACCGCCTGGCCACCGCACCCAGCACATCGCATGCCAGCCGGGCCGGGCCGCGCCCATGCGGGCCGAACCCGGACCCGGTTCGGGTCGACCCTGGGGGTATCGGGTCGGGTCAGACCGGGCCCGAACCCCTTAATACCGAATCTTTTCCGGTCGGATTCACATAACTTGTGATAAGGGCCTCCGATCGATACACCGTCAGTTGCGATGCGATCCTTGGATCGATACGGTCGTTTCGGTATATCGCACTCAAGGTTTCAGAATACTTTGGGTTCGGCCGAGTTGGTTCGTACACGAAACCAACCGGGCCCTCGGAGCGGAAACACTCATATCTTGAGCTCTGGATGTCTGATTGACGTACCGTCGACTTTGATGGATTCCTCTAAGTGAGATGGATCTTTTGACTTACTCTGCCCGAGGTTTGGATGCAGGTGGAGAATGGTCCTGTTGGTTTTTCCTTAAAAACCAACCGGGCCCCTAGGACGAAAAAGCCAATAACTCTCAGACCGGGCGTCCGATTGACGCGCCGTCTGCGACGTTGAGTTCCTGTTGACGATACAGAACTTTTGGATACATCAACTCTGGAATATGTGTCAGTTGATGTATCAGCCTCTCGGCTCGTGGAGCAGACCCTCCCGAACGAGCTTGCTGTGTACGAGAACCCTAGAGCTGGCTGCGTTTGCGTTTGTGACGACGACGACTGTACAGAGATCCTCAGTGGATTCGACGACGATGACTACAACACTCAACGATCCTACGTGGATCAGTGCTATCGATCCTGTGTGGGTCAGCGCTCAGTGGTTCTGTGTGAGCCAGCGCCTACAGATCCTGTGTGGGTCCGATCCTGTGTGGGTCTTTGCGGGGGGTAGTTACCTTTCGATCCTTTGTGGGTCATTGCGGGGGTTAGTACCTATCGATCCTTTGTGGGTCCGACGACATAGATGAATCAGTGGATATATCTGATCATCTCTATCGTCATACGAAGAAGTATACCTGTGTGAGCTGAATCCTGTTTTACTTTCCTATGTGGATTGTGTTGTGATATCCTCTTTGGATTTACGTTTTCTTTCCTTTGTGGACTGGGTTGTACTTGGGCTCGGATGTTGGAGCGTACTGGATTTGATGACTTAGGTATATGTATGGGCATATACCTAAGAAGTGTCGAATGTTACTTCGTGATTGTATCTTTCCTTTGTGGATTATCCTTTGTGGATTCTGGGAGACCTTCGGGGGTCTCGGGGTCCCTACTGAGTAGCTTATACTCACCCCTACAAGGGCTATGCCCGCACTACGTTGTGTTGGTTGCAGACGACGGACAATGCTGATAGTGGTTGAGGCTTGCAGAGCATGATGATACCTGGTTGTGGACCACTAGGCGGGACATTCTCGGAGCGGACAGCCGGTCCCGAGGAGCTGTGGAGGCCATCTGTACTCACCCTTCAGGTGGGATTTCCAGTGGGTAGCTCGACGTTGCGGCTTTACTTTTCAGTTTCGCTTTTCCCTTCCAGTTGTACTTTACTTTCAGTTTGGGTTTGTATACTGTCCCACTTACTTTTCTGCACTTACTGTTGTACTCAGTTTTTACTTAGTGTTTACTTCTACTGCTTGCTTACTCTGTGGTGTTTTTTTACTTTCCAAAGGCAATGCCTTCCCTCTTTACCAGGAAATACGCCTTGTTGCTAGTCTCCAGCCCCTGGCCTATGGAAGGCAGGCTTGGGGAAGTCACGACACAGGCCCCGAGGATGGGTCGTGACAAATTGATATCAGAGGAGGTCGGTTCTACCACAGAACTTGGGACTCTGATCTTTTTCTATGTGAAACAATAATGTTAAGCGTATTGGGTGTGGTTATCAGTCCAGGGAGTCCAGCGTTGGTGCGGCGGCCGACGTATCCATACACTAGGACCCTGAATTCTGATTTCCGACTTAATGCACAAAAACATTGATTGCATGTGTGTTTCAAGTTTTCTTTATGATTACTTTATGTCAGCTCACCAGGTATACTGTTTGACCGTGGCGCACCTGTTTCTTTTCAGGATGGCCCCACGACGGCAGCCAGCTAGGGATCCGAGATTTGTGCTTGATGACAGCCCAGCGAGCGACGAGGCCTCGGTGCAGGGCCCTTTGACAGCTGAGGCACCAGCGGTACCTCTACCTTCCGAGCCACCAATGCTTCCAGCCCCAGCCGCTGACGATGCACGTCGCCTTAGTGCACTGCATGAGTTCCTGTGCCAGAGATCGCCCAGGTTCCACGGGGAGATGGACCGCCAGGTAGCAGAGGACTGGTTGGAGGCAGTGGTACGAGTTTTCCGGTTAGTGAGGACACCAACAGACCTCATGGTGGTCCTCTCAGCGAGCCTACTGCACGCAGCAGCAGGCAGATGGTGGAGCTTGATGCTCCAGGTGCACGATGAGGAATCTATCCTCTGGACAGACTTTGAGAGCCTCTTCCGCTCGGAGTTTATTCCAGCCACCCTCTGTGCAGTACGTATCCAGGAGCTTCTACAGCTGCGGCAGGGCAGCTTGACGGTCACCCAGTACTCGGCGAGATTTACTGATCTCTCGCGCTACTCGACATACATGGTACGAGACCCATTCTTCCAGGCCCGGAACATCGAGCAGGGAATGAGGCATGATATCAGGGCATCGTTGATCTCCCTCAGCATTCTGACTCAGGCAGAAGTACTGGAGCGAGCCCTTTTGATCGAGAGCTTTCTTGCTGAGCCCTCTTCAGCAGCGAGACCTACCGCAGGGCGGCATGTTGCAGAGTCTTCTGCAGCAGGAAGTCGACGGATGACTCATGGGTCCAGGAAGACCAGACCCTCAAGCAGACGACCTCAGGACACTGGCTCAGCAGTGCGGTGCACACAACACAGAGCCATTCTTTTGAGAGGCAGGCAGTGCTACTCAAGTGGCGGGAAGGGCCACATGGCTCATGACTGTCCGACCTACCGTGCTGAGGAGTATCAGACGGTTGAGGGAACACCCAGGCAGAGGCAGAGGGTCATCCGTGGTGGTTCACAGGGAGCATGTGGACGAGGCAGAGGAGCTGGATGAGCAGCAGGTGGTGGGCGACACTTTGAGGCTCTACCACCACCACCACCAGGAGGTCCACCTCGACCACAGGGAGCTGGCAGGGAGAGACAGGCACAACTCCAGGTAGCGGAGGCCTATGACCACGGCGCGCCCGAGATGATTCGAGGTACTATCTGTGTCTATTCAACCCTTGCTTCAGTTCTTATAGACACAGGAGCGAGTCAATATTTCATAGCCACTGCCCTTGCTCGGAGCTCGGAGATTCCGACAGAGCCGTTGGTTCGATCCTTACAGCTAGAGACTCCTACGAAAGCAAACTCGACAGTTACACACTGGTTTCGGCAGTGTGAGCTTACTCTAGGAGGCGAGAGCTTCAGCTGAGATCTTCTTGTAGCGGCGTCGAGTCCTTACGATTTCATCTTAGGCATGTATTGGTTATCTACAATCCATGCTCAGATCGACTGTATTAGGCACAAGGTGCGATGTGTACACACCAACGGGAGTAGGTTCACCTTCACTGGCGAGAAGGGAGCCTTTGCAGCACAGGATGGACTCTCACAGAGGAGAGGGCAACCCATCACTCATCAGTTGGCTAGCCTCATCCTAGGAGAAGTTGACGTGCGGAGTCCTGGTTTTCCTACAGTGGTGAATCAGTATGCAGACGTCTTTCCCGACGACGTTCCAGGACTGCCTCCTCGCAGAGAGGTATACTTTTATATTGACCTGTACCCCGGGACAACCCCGATATTGACTCCAGCATATCGGATGGCCCCCGATGATCTTCGAGAGCTACGGGTACAGTTGGAGGACTTGCAGGTCAAGGTTTTCATCTGACCCAGTGTTTCACCCTGGGCTTCCCCGATTTTGTTCGCCAAGAAGGCGGATGGGAGCTTGCGACTTTGTGTCAACTATCGTCGCCTGAACCAAGTGACAGTGAGGAACAAGTATCCGCTACCAAGGATTGATGACCTCTTTGATCAGCTCAAGGGAGCATGGTGGTTCTCGAAGATAGAGCTCAGGTCAGGCTATCATCAGCTCAGAGTTCGGGACGAGGATGTGCAGAAGACGACCTTCAGGTGTCGGTATGGCCACTATGAGTTCTTGGTTATGCCATTAGGCGTAACCAATGCTCCAGCAGTGTTCATGGACCTCATGAACAGGATCTCTCAGCCATACCTCGATCGATTTGTTGTGGTCTTCATCGACGATATTTTGATATACTCAACGACTGAGGAGGAGCACGCCTACCACTTGCAGGTTGTACTAGACACACTCTGAGAGCACCAGCTTTATGGAAAGCTCTCGAAGTGTCATATCTGGATATGCGAGGTCCACTTCTTGGGACACGTCATCTCTGAGGCAGTAGTTGCAGTGGATCCTACGAAGATCAAGGCAGTGCTAGCTTGGGAGCCACCCAGGAGCGTGACAGAGGTGCGGAGTTTCTTGGGACTAGATGGATACTACTGGAGATTCGTGCCAGACTTCTCCAGAGTTGCAGCACCACTCTTAGCTTTGACGAAGAAGGGGAAACCCTTTGTATGGTCAGACAGATGTCAGCAGAGCTTCCAGGAGCTGAGACAGAAATTGACTAGCGCACCTATCTTGAGGTTGCCTAAGGAGGGAGTAGGGTACATAGTCTACTGCGATGCATCAGGGACCGGACTCGGATGTGTTCTGATGCAGGAGCGGGCCGTGATCGCCTATGGATCACTTCAGTTGAGGCCACATGAGCAGAACTACGCTACCCATGACCTGGAGTTAGCAGCAGTGGTCTTCGCTCTGAAGACATGGCGACACTACCTGATGGACGAGCACTTTACAGTCCTTTCTGACTATCAGAGTCTCAGGTACATCTTCTCTCAGAAGGACCTGAACCTGAGACAACGACGATGGCTCAAGTTCCTCCAGGACTATTACTTTGAGATAGTCTATACTTCTGGGAAGGGGAATGTAGTAGCCGATGATCTCAGCAGGAGGACGAGCATTCAGCTACTTGAGGAGGGGACGAGCATTCAGCTACTTGAGGAGGCGACAGAGCAGCTAGCCGCTTTGCAGATATCCTTCATGGATAGAGATGGGGCAGCCTTCCTTCAGTCTCTCACAGTCACCCCTCCACTACTGCAGCGGGTCAGAGAGGCACAGTGTGGGGACGCTGACTGTGAGACGCGGCGTGCGCAGATATCCTCAATACAGGCACCTACTGGTTTCTCCTTTGGAGCAGAGCACAACGTCCTTTTCAGAGGACGTACCTTAGTACCAGTTCCTTTACGGGAGGAGGTGCTGATAGAGTTTCACACTTCTTCTTTGGCGGCACATCCTGAAGTGGGGAAGATGTACCAGGATCTCAGACGACAACACTGGTGGCCGGGCATGAAGAAGGCTGTGGTAGAGTTCGTTTCCCGATGCCTTACCTGCCAGTAGGTGAAGGCAGAGCACCAGGTACCAGCAATCTTGGTACAACCCTTGGAGGTCCCATAGTGGAAGTAGGACGGGATATCTATGGACTTTGTGACTGGACTTCCACGCACTTCCAAAGGTCACGACTCCATTTGAGTGATTGTCTACCGACTCACCAAGTCGGCACACTTCTTACCCATCAGAGAGTAGGGATCAGTGGAGATCTTGGGGCGTCTCTACGTTTATGATATTGTGTGGCTTCATGGTGTGCCATCATCTATCATCTCCGATCGAGATTCTCGATTTACTTCCCGGCTTTGGAAGGGGTTGCAGGAGGCGTTCGGGACATAGCTACGTCTGAGCACTGCCTTTCACCCTCAGACAGATGGTCAGACAGAGAGGACCATTCGGACTCTCGAGGACATGATTCGCGCATGTGTCCTCAAATTTGGTTGCAGCTGGGAGGACCACCTACCCTTGGTGGAGTTTGCGTACAACAACAGCTACCACTCCACCATCGGGATGGCACCATACGAGGCGTTGTACGGACGACCTTGCAGATCTCCTTTGTGCTGGACAGACCCAGGGGAGTCAGCACTTGTGGGACCAGAGATGGTCCAGGCCACGATAGAGAAGGTCCAGGTCATCCAGGAGCGGATGAGGATAGCTCAAAGCCGGCAAAAGTCCTATGCTGACAGGAGGCGGAGGCCACTAGAGTTCGAGGATGACGACCACGTCTTCTTGCGTGTCTCACCTCGACGTGGATTACAGAGATTTGTCTGAGGCGACAAGTTGTCTCCACACATCATCGGACCATTCCAGGTCCTCAGCAAGATTGGAGAGGTGTCTTATCGTCTGGCTCTACCACCTCAGTTACACCGGGTGCACGACGTCTTCCACATATCTCAGCTGAGGAGATACGTGCACGACCCGACACATATCATTGACCATGGGGAGATAGACGTTGATGATGGGGAAACTTTTACGGAGGTCCCAGTGGAGATCGAGGATCGACATGAGCGGATCCTATGTGGACGGTCGATTCCTCTAGTGCGCATCAGATGGCAGCACGGGAATCTCCAGGAGAGCACTTGGGAGCGGGAGGCTCAGATGTGTGCTCAGTATCCACATTCGTTTTCCTAGATTATGATGTATCTTTACAGGGATGTAAATATCTGAGGTGGGAGTAATGTAAAGACCCGTAAAATTCAAGGATTTTTTTTCCTTAATTTTCTTTGGGGTTTTAAAAGAACGCATCTTCTGACGGAACTTGATTCCGAGGCCTGGTGTGCCCGGAATTTCTATCCAAAGTTTAGCTCGGGTACGTTCAGTGAACGAACAAGCGGGAATTTCTAACTTTTGAACCGGTGCTCAGAATCAAATTCCGAGGGCACCGATGGAACCATAGCACCGGTAATTTCTTAGAAACACCATTTCCGGAGTTGCATTTACACGAGAGAAGTTGTTAATTTATGTGGAAGGAAAAAATAAAAATTATGCAACAATTTTTATTTTTACTTTAAGTGGATTAAGCTTTGGGTGGAAGTTGGGAAAAACCACCCAACTTCCATTTGTAGGTTATGAAGGTGGTGGGGCCCACACGAACCCTACCCCTTCACCTTCCCTAACCTTCCATAACCCTTCATAAATTATGACAACTTGTGTAATTTAATTTTTGTGGTTTAATTCAAACTTTTGAATTTCAAACCTTATGTTATGTTAATAAAATAAGTATGGGCTTATTTTATTTTTAGTTGGAGTCTTGTTGCCTTGAGAGCTTTGGGAGAAAAGATAAAGAATTCTTGACTTTCTTCAACCTCTTCATCGAAGAACACAAAGAACGCGAAGAACGCGAAGAACACTGGATTCCTCGGAGGTCGACATCTCCTTCCGTGACGTCTCCTTCCGTGACGCCGTACACAACGACGCCGACAACGTCTTCTTTTACGACGTCTCCTTCCACGACGAATCCTCATTCGACGAACCTCTATACAAGCTATGCTCAAGGTAGGGGTTTATTTATTTATTTTGTTCGTGATTACTACTTTGACGTTCTCTGTGGAATATGACCAATTGCTATCGATTAACGAGAGGGGTCCGGACCGCACAAACACGACCGAACCTCCTCCATTATCCATGTTTGTTTCTAATTTGGTTGGAACGGGAATGGCGCGGTGCCGTCGCACCTCGCGGGATCGTGCGGCATGGAATGCGCGGCGCCGTCGCGCCGCATCGTGAAATTGAACCAAGTCGTGGCGTCGCCGCGCCGCGCCGGAGAACCGCAAAAGCACCGCGGCCGGAGCAGGGCCGCAGCGGAGGGGTGCGGCGCCATCACGCCGCACCAGATGAATGAAGGCCGCGGCCAATACAGGGCCGCGGCGGAGCGTGGGAACCAGCGGCTGGAAACGGGCCGCCGGTGTCGGAGCAGGGAGGGGACCAGCCGTCGCCAGTCCCGTGGTGGAAGAAACCAGCCGGCCGGGGTGGGCCGGACGGACAAGGGAAAGCCGAGGGTTCAAACCCCCGGCCGGCCAGCTGAGCGGCCCCCATTAAGGGGGGTCGCGGTTACAAACCAGGGGGGCAGGCGCCCCCCTTCTTCAATGGCTCGACCGTTTGGCCGAGAGTCGGGCCAGCGTGCCGCGCGCTAGGCTGGGCCGGGCTGCACCGCGCCAGCCGGGCCGGGCCGCGCCCAAGCGGGCCAGACCTGGACCCAGTTCGGGTCGACCATGGGGGTATTGGGCCGGGTGGGACCGGGCCCGAACCCCTTAATATCGAATCTTTTCCAGTCGGACACCCATAACTTGTGATACAGGCCTTCGATCGATGCACCATCAGTTGCGATGCGATCCTTGAATCGATACGGTCATTTCGGTATATCGCACTCAAGGTTTTGGAATACTTTGGGTTTAGCCGAGTTGGTTCGTACACAAAACCAACCGGGCCCTCGGAGCGGAAACGCTCATATCTTGAGCTACGGACGTCCGATTGACGTACCGTCGACTTTCATGGATTCCTATAAGTGAGACGGATCTTTTGGATTACTCCGCCCAAGGTTTGGACACAGGTGGAGTACGGTCGGGTTGGTTTTTCCTTAAAAACCAATCGGGCCACTGGGATGAAAAAACCAATAACTCTCAGACCGGGCGTCCGATTGACGCGCCATCTGCGACATTGTGTTCCTGTTGACGATACAGAACTTTTGGATACCTCAAATCTGGACTATGTGTCAGTTGATGTTTCAGCCTCTCGGCTCGTGGAGCAGACCCTCCCGAACGAGCTTGCTATGTGCCGAAACCCTAGAGCTGGCTGCGTTTACGTTTGTGACGACGACGACTGTACAGAGATCCTCAGTGGATTCGACGACGATGACTACAGCACTCAGCGATCCTACGTGGATCAGTGCTACCGATCCTGTGTGGGTCAGCGCTCAGCGGTTCTGTGTGAGCCAGTGCCTATAGATCCTGTGTGGGTCTATGCAAGGGTTAGTTACCTTTCGATCCTTTGTGGGTCATTGCGGGGGTTAGTACCTATCGATCCTTTGTGGGTCCGACGACATAGATGAATCAGTGGATATATCTGATCATATCTATCATCATACGAAGAAGTATACCTGTGTGAGCTGAATCCTGTTTTTCTTTCTTATGTGGTTTTTGTTGTGCTATCCTATGTGGATTTACGTTTTTCTTTCCTGTGTGGACTGGGTTGTACTTGGGATCGGATGTTGGATCATACTGGATTTGACGACTTAGGTATATGTATGGGAATATACCCAAGCAGTGTCGAATGTTACTTCGTGATTGTATCTTTCCTTTGTGGATTATCCTTGGTGGATTCTGGGAGACCTTCGGGGGTCTCGGGGTCCCTACTGAGTAGCTTATACTCACCCCTACACGGGCTATTCCCACACTACGTTGTGTTGGTTACAGACGATGGAAAGCGCTGATCGTGGTTGAGGCTTGCGAAGCAGGATGGTAACTGGAGGTGGACCACTGGGCGGGACGTTCTCGGAGCGGACGGCTGGTCCCGAGGAGCTGTGTAGGCTATCTGTACTCACCCTTCAGGTGAGATTTCCAGTGGACAGCTCGACATTGTGGATTTACTTTTCAGTTTCTGTTTTCCCTTCCTGTTGTACTTTACTTTCAGTTTGGGTTTGTATACTGGCCCACATACTTTTCCGCACTTACTGTTGTACTCAGTTTTTACTTAGTGTTTATTTCTATTTCTTGCTTACTCTGTGGTGTTTGTTTACTTTCCAAAGGAAATGCCTTCCCTTTTTACCGGGAAATACGCCTTGGTGCTAGTCACCAGCCCCTAGCCTATGGAAGGCGGGCTTGGGGTAGTCACGACACGGGCCCCGAGGACAGGTCATGACAGACCCGTCCTCGGGGCCCGTGTCGTGACTACCCCAAGCCCGGCTTCCATAGGCCAGTAGATGGCGACTAGCACCAAGGCGTAATTCCCGATAAAAAGGGAAGGCATTGCCTATGTAAAGTAAACAAACACCACAGAGTAAGCAAGCAGAAGTAAACACTAAGTAAAACTGGGTACAATAGTAAGTGCGGAAAAGTAAGTGGGCCAGAATACAAATCCAAATGAAAGTAAAGTACAACTGGAAAGAAATTACATCAACTGAAAAGTAAGCCGCAACGTCGATCCGTCCACTGGAAGTCCCACCTGAAGGGTGGGTACAGATAGTCTCCTCAGCTCCACGGGTCCAGCCGTCCGCTCAGTGTACGTCCCGCCCAGTGGTCCACCTCCAGGTATCATCTCGCTCCATGAGCCTCAAACACGATCAGTGCTGTTTTTCATCTGCATCCAACACAACATAGTGCGGGCATAACCCTTGCAGGGGTGAGTATAAGCTACTCAGTAGGGACCCCGAGACCCCCGAAGGTCTCCCAGAATCCACAATGGATAATCCACAAAGGAAAGATACAATCATGAAGTAACATCCAACAATACTTAGGTATATGCCCATACATATACCTAAGTCATCAATTCCGGTTCGGCTCCAACATCTGAGCCCAAGTACAACCCAATCCACACAGGAAAACATAACCCAATCCACACAGGATACCAAGTCAATCTTATCGAAGATAAAGATTGAATTTCAAGACTCAGCTCACACATGTATACTTCTTCGTAAGACGATAGAGATGATCAGATGTCGCCACTGATTCATCTAAGACTTCGGACCCACACATGATCGATAGGTACTAACCCCCACAATGACCCACAAAGGACAAATTGGTACTAACCTCCGTAATGACCCACACAGGATCTGACCCACACAGGATCCGTATGCGCTGGCCCACACAGGACCGATGAGTGCTGACCCACACAGGATCTGACCCACACAAGATCGATTGCACTGATCCACGTTGGATCGCTGAGTGTTGTAGTCATCGTCGTCGAATCCACGGAGGATTTCTGTGCAGTCGTCATCGTCGTCGCAGTCACAGCCAGCTCTAGGGTTCCCGCACACAACAACCTCGTTCGGGAGGGTCCGCTCCACGAGCCGAAGGGATGATACATCAACTGACATGAAGTCCGGAGTTGATGTATCCAAAAGTTCCGTATCGTCAACAAGAACTCAACGTGACAGACGACGCGTCATTCAGATGCCCGGTCTGAGAGTTATTGGCTTTTTCGTTCCAGGGACCCGACTGGTTTTAAAGTCAAAACTAACCCGGACATACTCCAACTGGGTCCAAACCTCGAGCATAGTAACTCAAAAGGTCCATCTCACTAAGAGTAATCAAACAAAGTCGATGACACGTCAATCGGACGTCCGGAACTTAAGTTATAAGCGTTTCCGCTCTGAGGGCCCGGTTGGTTTCGTGTTCGAACCAACCCAGCCGAACACAAAGTTCTCTGAAACCTTGAGTTTAATATACTTAAACGACCATCTCAATCCAAGGATCGCATCACAACTGACGGTGCGTTGATCGGAGGTCTGTAGCCCAAGTTATGGGAATTTGAACGGTTCTGTCCGAAAATAGGGGGTTCGGGCCCGGTCCGACCCGGCCCGATACCCCCCAGGTCCAGGGCCGGCCCATTAGGGCGCGGTGCAGCACGGCCCGGCTCGGCGTGCTGGCGCGGTCCGCTGTCCAACTCGGCGTGGCCGAGCTGAGCGGATGGGGGGGGGCTGCCCCCCTGTTTAATGAAATGCGGCCCCCACGTGGGGGGCCGCTCCTCCCTCCAGCCGGGGGTTACGAACCCCCGATCTCCCCATTGAACGA
Organism: Viscum album; assembly: GCA_963277665.1. Lineage (NCBI taxonomy): Eukaryota > Viridiplantae > Streptophyta > Magnoliopsida > Santalales > Viscaceae > Viscum > Viscum album. The sequence goes on from OY728135.1 coordinate 1,892,701,234, forward strand.
CCGATCCGCTCCGGACGGCTGGTTACTACCGCCACGGGACCGACGTGGTCCCGCCCTCCTGCTCCGGTGGCCGGAAGCCGGCCACCGCTCCCTGCTCCGTCGCGGCCAAAGGTAGTGGCCTTGGTCCATCTGGCGCGTCGCGGCGGCGCCACGCCCCTCCACCATGGCCCCTGCTCCGGCCGCGGTCTCTTCAAGGTTCTCCGGAGCGGCGCGACGACTCCCCTCTTCTTTTCCCATTCTCATAGTTTCTGTGCGGTGCAACGGCACCGCGCCGCCTTACACGTTCCGCAACAAATTCAAACAATCAAGGGGGGAGGAGGGTTGGCCATGTTCGTGCGTTATGTCCTCCTCCTGTTATTGCGATAACAGGCGGCCCAACTTGAAAACAAAGAAAGGCAATGGAAGTAATCACGAAAAAACAAATAACCCCTACCTCGAGCGTTGTTGAACAAAGGCTCGTCGCAGAATTTAATGTTGCAGAAGAAGGCGTCGTGGAATTGAATGTCGCGGAAGAAGGTTCCGTACACGTTGACAAAGATCGTCCGAGGAGGAACTGTGTCTCCCTTCCTTTGATGCGGGAAGAAGGAACGAAGGAATGCACGTCGGTGTTCTTCGCGTTCTTCAAGGAAGATGATGAACTTCAAGACTTAGAGCTTCTTCCCCCAATCCTCTCTCAACAAGCTAACAAAAATAATAAAATAAGTGTTTGTATTATTTTATTACTCATGCCATAAGTTTTTGAAATTCAAACATTCGAATTAAACTCACATAATTAAATAAACTTATGTTTCCATATTTAATGTAGGCTTAAGGGAGTTAGAGAATATGAAGGGGTGGGGTTCATGTGGGCCCCACCCCACAATTATCTTATCTAGGTTAGTTCTCCAACTTCCACACAACGGATAACCACTTAGTAAAAAGAAATAAAATTGTAGCTCAATTTTATTTCACTTTCCACAATTTTTAAAAACTCCTCTCGAGCAAACACAACCCCAGTAAAGGTCTTCTTAAGAAATTACCGGTGTTGCGGTTCCATCGGTGTCCTCGGATTTCGATTTCGAGTGCCGGTTCAAAAGTTAGGAAATCCTGCTCGTTCGTTCACTGAACGTACCCGAGCTAATCTTCGGAAGATTATTCAGGGCACACCGGGCCTTAGAATCAGGTGCCGTCAGAAACTGCTTTCTTGTAAAATCTCAAAGAAAATTAAGAAAAAATTTCCCTTGAATTTTATGGGTCTTTACATTACTCCCACCTTAGGGATTTACGTCCCCGTAAAGATACATAAAAAACTAGGGAAACAAATGTGGGTACTGTGCATTCATCTGAGCCTCCGGCTCCCAAGTGCTCTCCTGGAGGTTCCCGTGATGACATCTGATGCGCACTAGAGGAATCGACCATCCACGTAGGACCCTCTCCTATCGATCCTTGATCTCCACCGGGACCTCCGTAAAAGTCTCCCTATCATCAATGTCAAGCTCCCCATGGTCAATGATATGAGTCGGGTCGTGCACGTATCTCCTCAGCTAAGATACGTGAAAGACGTTGTGCACTCGGTGCAACTGAGGTGGTAGAGCCAGGCGATAATCCACCTAGCCAATCCTGCTGAGGACCTGGAATGGTCTGATGAAGCGTGGAGACAACTTGCCTACTCATCCAAATCTCTGTAATCCCCGTCGAGGTGAGACCCATAAGAAAACATGGTCTCCATCCTCAAACTCTAGTGGCCTCTGCCTCCTGTCAGCATAAGACTTCTGCCAGCTCTGAGCTGTCGTCATCCGCTCCTGGATGACCTGGACCTTCTCCGTCGTGGCCTGGACCATCTCCGGTCCCATAAGTGCTGACTCCCCAGGGTCTGTCCAGCACAGAGGTGATCTGCAAGGTCGGTTGTACAACGCCTTGTATGGTGCCATCCTGATGGTGGAGTGGTAGCTGTTGTTGTATGCGAACTCCACCAAGGGTAGGTTATCCTCCCAGCTGCGACCAAAGTCGAGGACACATGAACGGAGAATGTCCTCGAGATTCTGAATAGTCCTCTCTGTCTGACCATCTGTCTGAGTGTGAAAGGCGGTGCTCAGATGTAGCTGCGTCCCGAACGCCTCCTACAACCCCTTCCAAAGCCAGGAATTAAAGCAAGCATCTCGATCAGAGATGATAGATGATGGAACACCCTGAATCCGTACAATCTCCTGAACATAGAGGCATCCCAAGCTCTCCACTAATCCCTGCTCTCTGATGGGTAAGAAGTGGGCCGACTTAGTGAGTCGGTCGACAATCACCCAAATGGAGTCGTGACCTCTAGAAGAGTGTGGAAGTCCAGTCACGAAGTCCATAGATATCCTGTCCCACTTCCACTCCGGGACCTCCAAGGGCTTTACCAGGCCTGCTGGTACCTGGTGCTCCGCCTTCACCTGCTGGCAGGTGAGGCACCGAGAAACGAACTTTCCACAGCCTTCTTCATACCCGGCCACCAGTGCTGTTGTCTGAGATCCTGGTACATCTTCGCCCCTCCTGTATGTACCGCTAAAGGGGAAGTGTGAAACTCCCTCAGCACCTCCTCCTATATAGCATATGGTACCATGGTACGTCCTCTGAAAAGGACGACGTGCTCTCCTCCCATAGAGAATCCATTAGGTGCCTGTTTTGAGGATATCAATGCACGTCGTGTCTCACAGCCATCATCCCCAAGTTGTGCCTCTATGACCCGCTGTAGTAGTGGAGGAGTGACTGTGAGTGACTACAGAAAGGCTGCTCCATCACTATCCATGAAGGAAATCTACAAAGCGGCTAGCCGCTCTGTCACCTCACCAAGTAGCTGGATGCCCGTCCTCCTATTGAGGGCATCAGCTACTACGTTCCCCTCTCCAGGAGTATATACTATCTCAAAGTCATAGTCCTGGAGGAACTCGAGCCATAACCGCTGTCTCAGGTCCTGGTCCTTCTGCGAGAAGATGTAGCTGAGACTCTGGTGGTCAGAATAGACTGTAAAGTGATCGCCCATCAGATAGTGTCGCCACATCTTCAGAGTGAAGACCACTGCTGCTAACTCCAGGTTATGGGTAGCGTAGTTCTGCTCATGCTGCCTCAACTGAAGTGATCCATAGGCGATCACTGCCCAATATTGCATCAGGAAACATCTGATTTCGGTCCCTGATGCATCGCAGTAAACTACGTACCCTACTCCCTCCTTCGGTAACCTCAAGATAGGTGCGCAGGTCAATCTCTATCTCAGCTCCTAGAAACTCTGATGACATCTATCTTACCACATGAAGGGTTTCCCGTTCTTCATCAAAGCTGAAAGTGGTGCCGTAACTCTGGAGAAGTCTGGCACAAATCTCCAGTAGTACCCAGCTAAACCCAAGAAACTCCTAACCTCCATCACGCTCCTGGGTGGCTCCCAAGCTAGCACTGCCTCGATCTTCGCAGGATCCACTGCAACTCCCACCTCAGAGATGACGTGTCCCAAGAAGTGGACCTCACGTATCCAAAACTGACACTTCGAGAGCTTACCGTAAAGTTGGTGCTCACAGAGAGTGTCCTGTACAACCCACAAGTGGTAGGCATGCTTCTCCTCAGTCGTCAAGTATATCAATATGTCGTCGATGAAGAACATAACAAATTGATCGAGGTAAGGATGAAAGATCCTGTTCATGAGGCCCATGAACACTGGTGGAGCATTGGTCACGCCGAAAGGCATAACCAAGAACTCATAGTGGCCATACCGACATCTGAAGGCCGTCTTCTGCATGTCCTCGTCCCGAACTCTGAGCTGATGATAGCCTGACCTAAGGTCTATCTTTGAGAACCACCGTGATCCCTTGAACGGATCGAAGAGATCATCAATCCTTGGTAGCAGATACTTGTTCCTCATGGTCACCTAGTTCAGGCAATGATAGTCGACACAAAGTCGCAAGCTCCCGTCCGCCTTTTTGGCGAACAATATCGGGAAAGCCCAGTGTGAAACACTAGGTCGGATGAATCCCTTGCCCTGCAAGTCCTCCAGCTATACCCGTAGCTCTCGAAGCTCGGTGGGAGCCATCCAATATGCTGGGGTGGATATCGGGGTTGTCCCGAGGTATAGTTCAATATAAAAGTCTATCTCTATGCGAGGAGGTAGTCCTGGAACATCGTTGGGAAAAATGTCCGCATACTGATCCACCACTGCAGGTAAGCTCGGACTCTGCACGTCAACTGCTCCAAGTATGAGGCTAGTCAACTGATGAGTGATGGGATATCCTCTCCTCTGCGTGAGTCCATCCTTTTCTGCAAAGTCTCCCTTCTTGCCGGTGAAGGTGAACCTGCTCCCATCGGTGCGAACACATCGCACCTTGCGCCTAATGCAGTCAATCTGAGCATGGACTGTAGTTAACCAATCCATGCCCAAAATGACGTCGTAAGGCCTCGACGCTGCTACAAGAAGATCCCAGCCGAAACTCTCGCCTCCTATAGTAAGCTCACACTACCGACACCAGTGCGTAATCATTGAGTCTGCTCTCGTAGGAGTCTCTAGCTGTAAGGATCGAGCCAACAGCTCCGTCGGAATCTACGAGCTCCGAACAAGGGCAGCAGCAATGAAATAATGACTCGCTCATGTGTCTATAAGAACTGCAGCAAGGGTGGAGTTGACACAGATAGTACCTCGAATCATCTCGGGCACACCGTGGTCATAGGCCTCTACTGCCTGGAGTAGTGCCTGTTTCTACCCTTCAGCTCCCTGTGGTCAGGGTGGACCTCCTGGTGGTGGTGGTTGTAGAGCCTCAAAGCGTCTCCCACCACCTATTGCTCGGCCAGCTCCTCTACCTCGTCCTCCTAATCCCTGCGGACCGCCGCGGTCGACCCTATGCCTCTGCCTGGGTGGTCCCTCAACCGTCTGCTGCTCCTCCGCACGGCGGGTCGGGCAGTCACGAGACATGTGGCCCTGCCCGCCGCATGCGTAGCAATGTATGCCTTTTGAAAGACTGGCTATGTGCTGTGTGCCCCGCACCTCTGAGCCAGTGTCCTGAAGTGACCTGCATGAGGGTCTGGTCTGCCTGGACCCATGTGTCATCCATTGACTGCCAGCTGCAGAAGACTCTGCTACGTGCCACCCTGTGGTAGGTCTCGCTGCTGGTATAGGCTCAGCAAGAAAGCTCTAAATGAGAAGGGATTGCTCTAGTACTCCTGCCTGTGTCAGAATGCTGAGGGAGATCAGTGATGCCCTGATCTCGTGCCATAATCCCTGCTCGAAGGTCCAAACCCGGAAGAATGGGTCCCGAACCATGTCTGTCGAATATCATGAGAGATCGGTAAATCTCGCCGAGTACTGGGCGACCGTCAAGCTGCCCTACCGCAGCTGTAGGAGCTCGTGGATGCGCACCACACAGAGGGTGGCTGGGACGAACTCCGAGCGAAAGAGGCTCTCAAAGTCCATCCAGAGGAGTGATGCCTCTTCGTGTACCTAGAGCATCAAGCTCCACCATCTGCTAGCTACCACATGTAGGAGACTCGCTGCAAGGATCAACATGAGGTTTGTTGGTGTCCCTACCAAACGGAAAACTCATACAACTGCCTCCAGCCAATCCTCGGCTGCCTGAGGGTCCGTATCCCCGCGGAACCTGGGCAGTTGCTGACGCTGAAACTCGTGAAGTGCACTAAGGTGGTGTGAACTATAAGTGGCTGGGGCTGGTAGCATCGGTGGCTCAGCGGGTAGTGATACCGCCGGTGCCTCCGCAGTAATAGGGCCCTGCACAGAGGCCTCGTCTCTCGGTGGGATGTCGTCACGTACAAAAATCGTAACCCTAGCTGGCTGCCATCGTGGGGCCATCTTAAAAAGAAATAGGTGCACCACAATTAATACAGTATACCTGGTGAGCTGACACAAAGTAATCACAAAGAAAACTTGAAACACACATGCAATCAATGTTTTCATGCACTAAGTCGGAAATCAGAAGTCAGGGTCCTGGTAAACGGATACGTCAGCCGCTGCACCAACACTGGACTCCATGGACTGATAACCACACTCAATACTCTTAACACTATTGCTTCACATAGAAAAAGATCATAGTCTGGAGTTCTGCGGTTGAACCGAACCTCCCTCTGATACCAATTTGTCATGACCCATCCTCGGGGCCTGTGCCGTGACTACCCCAAGCTCGCCTTCCATAGGCCAAGGGCTGGCCACTAGCACCAAGGCTTAATTACCGATAAAAAGGGAAGGCATTGACTATGTAAAGTAAACAAACACCACAAAGTTAGCAAGCATAAGTAATCACTAAGTAAAACTGGGTACAATAGTAAGTGCAGAAAAGTAAGTGGGCCAGAATACAAACCCAAACTGAAAGTAAAGTACAACTGGAAAGAAAGTACAACAACTAAAAAGTAAGATGCAACGACGAGCCTTCCACTGGAAGTCCCACCTGAAGGGTGGGTACAGATAGTCTCCTCAACTCCACGAGTCCGACCATCTGCTCCGTGTACGTCCCGCCCAGTGGTCCACCTCCAGGTACCGTCTCGCTCCACAAGCCTCAAACACGATCAAAGCTGTCCATCGTCTGCATCCAACACAACGTAGTACGGGCATAGCCCGTGCAAAGGTGAGTATAAGCTACTCAGTAGGGACCCCGAGACCCCCGAAGGTCTCCCAGAATCGACAAAGGATAATCCAAAAAGGAAAGATACATTCATGAAGTAACATTCGACACTACTTAGGTATATGCCCATACATATACCTAAGTCATCAATTCCGGTTCGGCTCCAACATCTGATCCCAAGTACAACCCAGTCCACACAGGAAAAGATAACTCAATCCATACAGGATACCAAGTCAATCTTATCAAAGATAAAGATTGAAAGTCCAGACTCAGCTCACACAGGTATACTTCTTCGTAAGACGATAGAGATGATCAGATGTGGCCACTGATTCATCTAAGCCATCGAACCCACACAGGATTGATAGGCACTAACCCCCGCAATGACCCATAAAGGATCGATAGGTACTAACCCCCGCAATGACCCACAAAGGATCTGACCCACATAGGATCGGTATGCGCTGGCCCACACAGGACCGCTGAGCACTGACCCACACAGGATCTGACCCACACAGGATCGATAGCACTGATCCACATAGGATCGCTGAGTGCTGTAGTCGTCGCCGTCGAATCCACAGAGGATTTCTGTACAGTCGTCATCGTCGTCGCAGTCGCAGCCAGCTCCAGAGTTCCCACACACAGTAATCTCGTTCGGGAGGGTCCGCTCTATGAGCCGAAGGGATGATACATCAACTGACACGAAGTCTAGATTTGATGTATCCAAAAGTTCCGTATCGGCAACAGGAACTCAACGTGATAGATGACGCGTCATTCAGATGCCCAGTCTGAGAGTTATTGGTTTTTTCGTTCTAGGGGCTCGGTTGGTTTTTAAGTCAAAACCAACCCAGACATACTCCAACTGCGTTCAAACCTCAAGAGGAGTAATCCAAAAGGTCCATCTCACTAAGAGGAGTCCAATAAAGTCGACGGCACGTCAATCAGACATCCGGAACTTATGTTATAAGCATTTCTGCTCCAAGGGACTGGTTGGTTTCGTGTTCGAACCAACCCGGCCGAACCCAAAGTTCTCCGAAACCTTGAGTGTAATATACTGAAATGACATTCTCGATCCAAGGATCGCATCGCAGCTGACGGTGCGTCGATCGGAGGTACGTAGCCCATGTTATGGGTGTTTGAACGGTTTTGTCCGAAAATAGGGGGTTTGGGCTCGGTACGACCCGGCCCGATACCCCCCCCCCTGAGGTGACCCAAACTGGGGTCCGGGTCCGGGTCCGGCCCATTAGGGCGCGGCTCGGCCCGACCGGGGCGCAGCTCGGCCCGGCGCGCTGGCGCGGTCCGTTGGCCAGATCGGCTTGGCCGAGCTGAGCGGATGGGGGGGGGGGGCTGCCCCCCTATTTAATGAAACGCGGCCCCCACATGGGGGGCCGCTCCTCCTTCCAGCCGGGGGTTACAAACCCCCAGTCTACCCCCTAAACGGTCGATCCGCTCCGGCCGGCCGGTTTCTGCCGCCACGAGACCGGCGCGGTCCCGCCCTCCTGCTCCGGCGGCCGGAAGCTGGCCGCTGCTCCCTGCTCCGCCGCTGCCCCCGCTCCGGCCGCGGTCTCTTCTAGGTTCTTTGGCGCGGCGCGATGGCTCCGCGACTTGTTCGACTTCAACGGCGTGGCGCGACGGCGCCGTGCTTCTTCTCCCATTCTCATAGTTTCCGTGTGGTGCAATGGCACCGTGCCGCCTTACACATGCCGCAACAAATTGAAACAATCAAATGGGGAGGAGGGTCGGCCGTGTTCGTGTGGTCCATCCTGCTCCCGCTATTGTGATAACAGGCGACCCAAATTAAAAATAAAGAAAGGCGACGGAAGTAATCACGATAAAAAAAAATAACCCCTACCTCGAGCTTTGTTGAACAAAGGCTCGTCGTGAAATTGAACGTCGCGGAAGAAGGCGTCACAGAATTGAATGTCACGGAAGAAGGTTCCGTACACGTTTACGGAGATCATCCATGGAGGAACGGTGTCTCCCTTCCTTTGATGCGGGAAGAAGGAACGAAGGAATGTGCCTCGGTGTCCTTCGCGTTCTTCAAAGAAGATGATGAACTTCAAGACTTAGAGCTTTATCCCCCGATCCTCTCTCAACAAGCTAACAACAATAATAAAATAAGTGTTTGTCTTATTTTATTACTCATGCCATAAGTTTTTGAAATTCAAACATTAGAATTAAACTCACATAATTAAATAAACTTATGTTGCCATATTTAATGGAGGGCTAAAAGAGTTAGGGAATATGAAGGGGTGGGGTTCGTGTGGGCCCCACCCCATAAATATTCTATCTGGGTTATTTGCCCAACTTCTACACAACGGATAACCACTTAGTAAAAAGAAATAAAATTGTAGCTCAATTTTATTTCACTTTCCACAATTTTTAAAAACTCCTCTCAAGAAAACGCAACCCCAGTAAAGGTCTTCTTAAGAAATTACCAGCGCTACGGTTCCATCGGTGTCCTCAGATTTCGATTCTGAGCACCAGTTCAAAAGTTAGGAAATCCCGCTCGTTCGTTCACTGAACATACCCCAGCTAAACTTCGGAATATTATTCCAGGCACACCGGGCCTCGGAATCAGGTGCTTTCAGAAACTGTGTTCTTGTAAAATCCCAAAGAAAATTAAGAAAAAATTTCCCTTGAATTTTACGGGTCTTTAAAATATTATTTACTCATTTCAAAAGGAAACACCTAAGAGGACTATTCTTATTCTTACTTATCAGATATTTCTCATGTAGTTTTCTTCATTGGAGCATAATGTTTATGAATTATATTTATTTTTGAAATATAAACATCCAAAATAATTTAATTACTTCTTCTTTAGGGAATCCATATGTTATAGATTTTATCTATTCTTATAAATAAGATTATAAAACCCATATTATTCCCATGGGTTTTATCATGCTTATTATTTATACATGGTTTATTTTCCTCTAATTGAAAAAAACAAGATTGTATATGTTATTAATATGATGGGTGAGCACTGATATCACTATAATAAATTTGGTAATTATTTTATATCAAGAGATACCATATATGGTGTATGAGCGATTAACCTATGAATTCTATGTTATGTTGTCTTGAAAGTGATCTTTGAGTTTTATTAATGATGCAATATTATATGTTCTATCAATATATTTATAATTCCATGGACATTTAATATATTCCACATAGGCTATCTTTCTGGGGTTTTGATCATTTTATTTATGATATAATGTTATTCCTTTCATATTATTTGTCTTTTCTCACCATTTTAATTTACATGGATTAATCATTTTTTGAGATATCTAGCTTATACTTTTTCTATTATACCATTCCATGGGTTAAAAATATGACTAAAATTATTAGAAGTTTATAAGATCATCTAGTGTGATTTTATTATATAAATATATTGAAAATATTATAAAATAATATTCTTACCTTTCTAGTCAAAAAATAAAATAAACCTTCAATTCCAAGGATTATGAGTTTTTTGGGATATAAAATGTTTAAATTATGGAAATTATGTAAAATATAGATATGTTTTAATTATTTTAATTAAATATATTGTATATAGAATTTTTTTTAGCACTAGACCTAGATGGGTGGGTATAGGTATTTATAGTTTGTATCATAGAATTTTTAGTTATTTTGAGGATTATTTTAGTTATTTTTGGGGATTAATTTAGTTAATTTATAGTTAAGGATAAGAGAAAAGTAGTGAAATCCATATATATATATATGTCTAAGGGATAACTCAAAATATTGGATAACATTCAATTTTTTTGGTAATTTATATATTATGGGGTTTTTTAAAAATTAAATCCCTATCTGGATACTAAAAATTGGATATGAGTTTAGCATAGATTCACCTAGGGGTAATCAGCATGAAAAAGGAATATTGAGTATTAACATGACCTTTACATGGTGAATAACGATTGATCCCCAGATTTCACACCTATCTACCCACACTTGGGGATATGCTTTGATAAATCATAGTCCCTTTACATGCCATTGTGAACGATTTATTATGTTATGGAACTATGATTAGAAGTATGAGAAAACCTTTTCTAAAAACGACTAGATTAAATAATGAGTGATTTAAGACTAACATAACTATAGAATCGTATGAGTGTGATAAAGGGTAAAAAGTTTTGAGGTTGAATTTTTCATGTAATTATCTTATAATAGTTCTCCTATTGTATTAATTGATAATCACATGTGTTAAGCCGTTTTGGTTTTAGTAATAGAATAATCCCGAATGAAATAAGTTAAAAATTGGTTCCATGGATAATATAGGGACATTTAAAATGATAATCCGAATAGTATAAGAATAAAGGTGATAAATATTGAGGATATTATAAATCATCTATCACAAATTATAATTAAAACCTATACTTCTTTGAGTTTAAAAAAACACCAATGAAGAGGTTGATAGAGTCTTGTAAATGTTCATATGATGAATATGATGAAATAATTAAGATTTAGTTTCTATCATATAAAAAATGTGGGAAGTTTCATATAGTGGAATTACCCAAAGAAAATAGAAAATGTTTTATCAATATTAAAGGAGAGAATCAAACAACAAAATAATGAGGAAAAACTAAGAATTTAGTTTACATGATGGAGAAAAACAATGTTCTTTTTAAGGATACATTAGAAATGCAATGTTTTATATGTGACGAATTTTTAAACTATGCAAACTGGTTCACTGGTCTAAGTGATTATGATAACAATGAACAACCACATAGACCATGAGAATAAGGTAAGGCCAATGAAATTACTGTTATTGATGTTCTGTTAGGTACAATTACTCTTCACTCTTGATTTTTAGTCTCTTTATGTGGTTTATGTTTTCACTAATGATTATCAATTGAATTATTAATATAAACAACTAATGGTATCATTATTATATATAATTTATATGAATATCTTTCATGAATTGTTGAATTATTATTCATGTAATCCTTATTATCCTTCTTTTAGATAAATTTAATGTGACTCTATAATTTTTTTATCAATCTCCTTATAAAATCAATACTAATCAATGAAATAGAGAAATCACATTTTATATCTGAAGACAACATAAGATTATATATCATTTCAAGGTTTATTATTAACAATCTTGGAATATTAGTACAATTATATAGACCATAACACATAACCACAAAGAGTATTTAGTTTAAATGAGTTGGAATAAATTAAATATAAAGATATTTATGTTATGAATAAATAAATGATATTCAGATATATACCCATGATACTATGGTTGATACCTCAATATAAATAAAATCCCAAATGATTTATATCTCATGGGAACCCTTAACTATTTTATTAGTGAGTATAAGAAAATTATAAGGACACAAATTATTTTTGGGGTTGAACATGACATCCCAAAAATTTAGTAATAATTTTTCTTTTAAAATAAATAACATTACTTATTTCACACATAGAACAAGACTGAAAAAATGGAGATATAGTATAATTATGCAATATATTAAACAATATGATAAAAAAATACATTAGGAGGATGAAAGTATAATGAACAATAAGAATATAATAAGTCGTATAAATGTGAAATCATATACAAAGACCATGAATATATAATATTCATCCTAATTGTTGGAAATGAGAAGCATAAACCTAATCAAAACTATGGAAATATTGATAATCAATAAAACTACTATTGGAATGGATGGAAATAAGTGACTGAATGTTTAGTAATCCAACTCAGGTCAACCTGACACGACACCCATTATGGATCTGAACAAGGTGAACATAAAACCAATATCTTAAACATGAATCATGTATAATAAAATAAATATAAGTAGTAAAATTACATAATAGAAGAAAATATATACAAACCACGTGATATGTAAACCAATCCAAAACACTAAATCAAAAACAAAGAAATCCAAAACTATATCTCTATGTAAACATATTTTTACTTCAATTCCAACTAACCAGGATGAATACAAAATTTAATAGATGTTAGTGAGATATATGAAACCTATCCCATTACGTTTATCCTACAAGACAAAATATTCACACATCTCCAAGAATATGTAGCGTTTTAGAAAAACACCCATTCAGATACCACCATGAATGAATCTAATTTCTATCCCCATGAATCCATTACTTTTAGAACTAAAAAAACATATCTCATACATCTATTTAAATTTAAATCAGTTTCCCTAAACCATCGTTTTCATTTATTATAAAAAAACCAAATTCAATTCAATAATAATATGAATATAAACATGAGTGATAAATATAGGGAAGCAATGTACACCATCCATGAGATAAATATATGATTGACCAGACATGAAAAAACTATCATATATAAAATAAATTAAAATTTTGGATTTAGCATATCAGGATACATACTATGTAACACCACAATATTTTATGGTATGCCTATTTTTTAAATTTAACTTCTTTAATTACCTAGGGGTCACCCAACTCCCAACTTAAATGAGCAATGGAATATTATTATGTTTTGGTTATAACTATGAAATTAAATTGTTGTATAGGAATAGTTTAAAAAATATAATGTAATATATTAATTTCATACACATTTTAATGTATTGATTAATGTTTTTTTTGAAATAGAACATAATTTTTTGTAAATGCATTTTAATCTTCAAAAATTATGTTTTCTTTAAGAAATGTTTTTCAAGATTTTAAGTATTAAATATTATAACAAATTTCTGGAACATCTAAAAATTTTATTTTCTAAAACTAATATAATTTATTAATTGAGAATATAAAAGTTAGCTTGTTATGTTTTTTTGATAATTTTATGAGAAGTTAGATTTTCCCGTGAATAAAAAAAATAATCTTTATAAAATAATTAATTTCTTTATATTAACTGTCAGTTTATGTTTATAATTTTATCTAACATCATATTAAGTAATATTTAGATATAAATAATATAATTTATTTCATTATAATCATCATTATACTTTATTCAGGTATAAGAAAAAATTTTGGCTTAAAAATACATTTTTGAATAATACTATTTTTTTTATTTGTGTGAGATTAACCTTAAATTAAATTCTAAATATTCTATATATTTTAAATTTTAAAAAGTTATTCCATATATGGATTCATAAGGTTCAAATTTTTTAAAATCTACTCTTCTTATTGGCTAATATGAATAGTAACCTTGATAATTTTTGTGAGCACAAAAATGGGTAAATTTGATATTATAGGTGAAAAATAATTTGATACAGATTATATAGTAACACCAAAACTCTTACCAATTTCATTGGATGAATATTTTTCAACAAAAACCTTCTATGGGTAAAATTTATGTTCATTCAAACCCACATTTATACATTAAGTCTCTTCTAGTATTTTGGATAATGAAAAATCAAACATGGATTACTCTTGTTTTTAATAAGTCTAGAATTTTTAATATTTGGTCATACAGAAGATATGTTTGACAATAAACTTCCCATTTAAATATAAAATATTTACCTTAATCATAATTTTTTTTAATTTTTAATGGTGATATAATTTCCTTAAATGATTACACAATGATTTGGTAGTAATTTCTCAATTAATGGAAAACACAAATAAATGTTAAGGAAATATTAAAAGTAATATAATATTAAATAATAATTTTTATAAAATAATTTGATAGATTAATATTTATATATTGTGGATGTATAAAAATATTTTGTTCAATGTTTTCTTGTTTTATTAATTGTTTAAAAGTCAATGAAATAGATAGTTATAGAAATTGACATTAGAAATATTTTATAGTAAATGAAATTTTATTAAATGACTAAAAAATATTAAAAATAAAAAATTCAGAAAAATGAAAGGGATATAGTTAATTAAAAATTCAATATTCCATTTACTGGAATTTTTTAATTTTATAGTAACATTATTGACCCTTATATAATAGGAAATTTTAATATTACGAAAATTTTCAAAAGAGTTAACAGGTGGTTAAAAAATGATATAGTTATAAACATGAACTAAACCTATCCAAAACTAATCGGATGAATATTATTCTTCCCTTACAACCTTAAGATCTAATTTTTGTTTTTTAAGGGAGGTTTTTTCAAGAAAATATCTTATATATTATTTAAATCCAAAATATCTACAAAATGTGTCTCTCTTTGTATTTAATATCATTTATCTATCCACATTCTGATAAAAAAATATATGAACAGATTTATATCTCTATTTTGATCAAAAGTAAATTAATTTCATTATAGTAATTTTTTTAGTGTTTATAAATTATATAATTACATTAAATCTTTGAGATATTCTAGTAGTGAATTTATTTAATAAATAGGAAAATAAAACAAATACTTAAAAAATGGAATTTGATGTAAAATGATTTTTAAATGTTTGAAATAAATTTTAAATTTCTATATAACATATTATAAATGTTTTAATTGATTATATTTTAATTCTATATTTTTAATGATGTTTTTTAAATCAAATTGAATGAATAGTTTCAAATTTTGACAATAAAATATTTTATTGAATAATGATTTTATTAAATGATTTAAAATTAAGAAAAATATTAAATAATTCCAAATAGGAAAATATATGGACTATAATTTCATCCCATATTCATTTATAGTCAATTTTTCTTTATTTGGATCAAGAATAGCCTTAATATATTTTAATATTTTGAGAACTTCTGAATGTGCCCCTCACCGCAATTACAAAAAGGCACCCCTTCCTTCACATATTCACTCCAATGTGATCTATATAAATAAGAAAATCCCAAACCATTTATCTTATAAAAATATATATTTCTGTTCTAGAGATTTTAGTTCTTATAAAAGACCAACCCTATACCCCATAAGAAGAGATTAAAGGAAGTCCACTAAAGAGGATGTAATCGTCTTTATCACCTCTTTCAAAATTATTTCTTCTTCAACGTACTCATCATGTATTTTCCCATTATAATGTAATAAATATAGTATAATATATATTATGAAATATTTTTATTATTATGGTACAACCCCATTACACCTTTTATCCATCACATAAATAATGAATGCACTGTGCGTGCGTACATACAACTTACCGTCTCCATGTCATGGTATAATTTGTTTTTATCTACCATTTCAATTGGATGATAATAATTAGGGAAATATTGAGTATATGTAACAATTATGACATTATATTGAATCCTAAAAATTCAATATATAATCCATTTCCCCACCCATTCATAATTAAGGTAATTATACCATTGATCATGCAGACATACTGCCTACTGTCTCCACAAAGCGATCCAGTCCATTTTCCACATCCATCTTTCATTAATGACTATAATAAAATGTATATAATTTTGTAATATTATATTTATAATATTTATATAATTATTTACATTGGACTATATAATATGTGAAATTATAAAAGATTTCATGACAAAACACATATGAGAAAACAAGAAAATGAACACATTGAACAGTGAATTGAATAAAATATTATTTATAAATGAGTGCTAAAATGTTATAATTGGATTGTATATGATATTATAAACATTAATATGGTCATGTTATATGTTAATAAAATGATTATATCCACTATATATGAGGTTGAATCATGTACAACCAAAAGGAATCGTGAGGTAAGGGGTTTCTTAAATCAAATTCCATTCTTTGGTCTAAAATTATACTTCATTGATTCTGAAATTCTATGAATATGTGTGAAATGGAATTTGATTATCCTATGTTTTATTTCCACTTTTTTTTTATTTACTTTTAATACACATAATATATTAATTAATTATTACTTCCCACATCAATGATATGATTATTGTATGGATTTCAATTAATTTTAAATTTCATTGTGAATTATTTATTATTACGCAATAATTTACTTTTATATTGTTTATATACAACACACATTATTTATCAAGGATTATCATTCCTTAAAAATGAAATTTATCCCAGAAATACAACTTCTTTTATAATTGATATTATTATTACCTAATTGGTATTCTATTTTTGCATAATGTGATTACTTTGATAGATATTTTAATTATTGGGGAAATAATGCGAAATCTGTATCTTTTTCTCCTTATATATATTTTATGATATGGTGTTTTTTAGGAAATAAATATATGATTCTATATATGTGGAGTTATTTGGACATGAAATACATAGACTGGGGAAATTTTTATAAAATCGCATTGATTCATCAGTTGTCTCATGAGAAAAATTAGTTATACAAATCATATGGGTTTCTACCCACATACGTAAAAAATCATGAGAATAAATATTTCTATTAACTATCTTGAGGATATATATTAATAGTTAAGATGTCCAACATTATGCATTCCATTATTGTTTTTATTCCTTATTAGTAATTGATTAGTTGAAATATCAATTGTCATGATCCCTGCCAATGTGATTACTTATATATAATTATTAGAACAACTTTAATTCCTGACATATTATGCCCAAGTTATTGATAAATGGAATATGTTCTTAGTTATTTTTCATTTTTCGTGTAACACCCCAAGCTTCTACGGTACGCTTCTCTTTGAATAATGTGATAGCGTGTGTTGTACGCAACACCGAGTTCTAACACACCATAACCAATCAAACTAGCTGTTATGAATAGTAATACCTACTTTTTGAAATTATATATATTTTATTTTTTAAAATGGACTTCCTTTTTGGATTCAGAATATCAAATTTATCCTAAGGTAAAATTTGGGTACTTTTCGGATAACTTTAATATTTTTATGAATAGTGAAAAATACATAAAAGCAACTTTTTTAATCAAAATAAATTATAGTGATAAATTATATTATTGAGTGGTTTTAAAGTATAATTAGAATATATTTTTTACCATTTTATCCAATGGTGTTCATTAGAATTAATTTCACTTTGAAATTAGACCTAAACAATTGTCAATCTTTTTGTATATATTGTTTCTTAAAAACACGCTTTTTGTTTTAACAACGGGAATTAATTTTAAATTAATTTCTGCCACTTCTGTGTTTTGAATTTGAAAAAATGGATTCCATATTTGGAATCAGGATGTTCAAATTGTGTAAATAGGTAAATTTTATTTTTAGACATTTTGAATAATTACTTCGGTAAATATTTTATTTACCATGGTTAAGGGTAAATCTGGTAAATTAGGGTTAAAAAATAATATTATAATAATAAAAATTACCCTAAAACGTGTCATAACCTTATGAGTTGATACATGTTCGACCATGGGCATCATTGGGTCGATTTTGGGACCCCATGGTGCCACTTGTAAGTGATAGGGACACTTTATTTTAATTAAGTTAAAATGAATACAAAAATGACACAAGCATATATCTTTTAGAAACAAAATTCTTACATAGGGTTATATATGTTGGATTTTCGACTATAAATATTCATTAGAAATATAAAAATATTTCCTACATAATGATATTTTATTTATAATTTTTAGACATTAAATAACGTAATTTATTTATGACACAATGATGATGCAGTAATTACAATAATAGTGAAAATTTAAAATAATTGATATTATAAATACCCAAATAAATATAATTTGAGACTTTTAATGAATTACAATAATTTTATAGGATAATATGACATATTTTTATTGGTTTAATTAACCTTTTTTGAATTAATCATTCTGTTATGAGTTTCACAAAAATCAACTATTGAATAGTGTCAAAATTGACATAAAAGAGTTTTTAAAACAAATATTATATTATTAATTGATATTAAATTTCTAAAAATCTAAGGATCGACCAAGAGACTTATATCATGATAGTGGTATCATTAATGGAACAATTGGGGGTCTATTGGATGTATATAGTAAGTTTATTAACTATATAATATAAAAATACAAAGTGACATGGTAAATGTCAAGCTAAATAACCAAGAGTTAATACTTAAAGATAAGGTTAATATTGTAACCCAAACCTGTCTAAATTCTATTGGTTGAATGTTTTTCGACATAGAACCACCTTAAAATTTAAATAATCAACTTTGGAGCCATTATAAACCGAATATGAATTTATTATAAATTAAAATTTCTAGCTTTTCCAAAGGTGCCCCTCACCCCTCTTATAAAAGGGCACTCCTCCTTCTCATTTCTTCACACCTTCAAAGCCTTTTGGTTCTGCAAAAATCTGCCCAAATACTCTCCCAAATTCCCTCACTACATCCTAGAGGCATTAGTTTGATCAGAAAGACAACCTAAGGAGCCCTTTTGATCAAATCAAAAGGAAGAACCCGAAGAAGAGGTAATGATTTCACCACCCTTTTCCAAGTTCCTTTCTTCTTCCACTTCTTCTTCCTTTGTTATTACCATTCTAAAAAAATAACTCCAGTATCATATATATAATATGATGTTATTATAAATATGGTACAACCATATTCAGTATTATATCCACCCTTTGAATAACATGTCACCATACGTGCGTACGTATGGCTTACCGTCTCCACGTCGTGGTGTAATTGTTATTCAATATATTATTATTTGTATGGGTATAATAATGATGCGTAACTCATGTAAATAATAAATATAACATGTTAATGATTCCGTATATATGGTATACCATCCATTTATATATTATTTTAATATCAAATGAATGATATTGTCGCTCGTGCGTACGTACGGACTACCGTCTCCACGAACGCGATTAGATTCATTCTCCATCGTATCCATTAAAGTATAATTATCATTTGATGATTTAAAAATAATGTTAAGGACTTGATATCATTCTGTATATGAATAATATACAACCTATCCATGACAAACATAACTTATGTAACAAAACATATAAAAGATGTAACGCCCCGACCCTAATTACCTAGAGTCGGTGCATTACTTCATAACATTGGCATGATCACAAGAAAGATCAAATCTCGAAAGACCGATTGGTTTAGTAGCCTTGGAAACACTAGATATATTCATAAGTTTTACATTACATCATAAAATCAAAAACTACTACAACAACATAATGTTTCCACAGTCCACACTACAATCCCCTCATAATATCCCTGCAGGTCATTCATAACTTACATCTTCACTTCCTGGGAAAAATAAAACATAGAAAAGGGGTGAGCTCAAATGCCCAGTAAGGATAACAATATAGCGGAAACTTTCATCAATAAGAATAAACATTTAAGGCAATGTATAACTAAAACAAAAGCCTTTTAAACATGAACTTTCAACATGGTATGGCATAAATAAAATGAAATAATGCCATTTACTTATTCACATGGATATTCCACTAATCGAATAATCACATGCAAAAATAAATAACCACTTTCATAATGTTGGAATGCATAATGCTAAACGTTAATTTCTTTGTCTAGGCCTCATCCCAAGACCTAGGGGTTACTTCTAACCGGAACCCAACCCGGAGTGCCTCTAATAACCGGACACCAACCCGGAGTGCCTCTAATAACCGGACACCAACCCGGAGTACCTCTAATAACCGGAGACCAAACCGGAGGGCTTACTTTTACCAGTCCCTAACCTGGAGGGCTTACTTTAACCAGTCCCCAACCTGGAGGGCTTACTTTTACCGGTCCCCAACCCGGAACATACTTGTTTAGCACATTCATCTGAAGAAAAGTTTGAAATATAACATAAAAATTCGGGTTAAAACTAGCATACGAAATGTCAATAGTTTCACCATAAACTATGAATGATACAAAATAGCACATCCACATTCAAACATATCACAAAACCTTCAATACAATATAGAAGTTTTGTATCAACTTCAAATAATCTTAAAATCCATCAAAGGATGTTGACATAGATGAAATCAAAATTCTTTTAAAAGAAGTATCTCCTTTTATTTTGAAAACATTTAAGATCCATATAAAATAAAACATTTTCTTTGAAAATATTCTTATAAGCTTGTAAGGAAAGCTTCGACGATTTTATAACGGCGGAAAGTAACCGCACCCGCCGTATAAGTTAAAAAAAACATTCTTACCTCAATTCTGTCGAAAAGGATAAAAAGGACCTTGTTTTGAAAACGACGGAAAGATTCCTTTATAAACCTCTTATAAAAAGTCAAACAAGGGTATAAATGACTTTAACCCATATTCATGTAAATAGTAAAAATGTTTTGAAATACATTTCGAAGAAACATGGATGTGGATGATAAAGAGATCCCAGTAGATTATTACATATAAACAACCTCGGATAATGAAGAGATTGTGAAATAACCCTTACCTTGTACTTTTCCTTGGTTGGGGTAGGTTAACCTCCTGTATAATGGTGAAATAGTTTTTATTAAATTATACAAGAATCATATATATTAATATGATATCATATATGATCTTTTAACATTGATTTGTTAATAATATCTTAGAATTATCGTCGTTTCGGGAGTTAACTTACTCATTTTCTTTTATATGTTTTGTTACATAAGCCATGGTTGTTGTATCTTATTCATATCCAGAATGATATACAGTCCTTAAACATCATTTTCAAATCATCAAATGATAATTATACTTGAATGGATACGATGGAGAATGAATCTCATCGCGTTCGTGGAGACGGTAGTCCGTACGTACGCACGAGCGACAATATCATTCTTTTGATATTAAAATAATATATAAATGGATGGTATATCATATATACAGAATCATTAACATGTTATATTTATTATTTACATGAGTTACACATCATTATTATACCCATCCAAATAATATTATATTGAATAACAATTACACCACGACGTGGAGACGGTAAGCCGTACGTACGCACGTATGGTGACATGTTATTCAAAGGGTGGATAGAATACTGAATATGATTGTACCATATTTATAATAACATCACAGTATATGTGAGATACTGGAGTTATTATTTCAGAATGGTAAGAACAAAGGAAGAATAAGTGGAAGAAGAAATGAACTTAGAAAAGGGTGGTGAAATCATTACCTCTTCTTCGGGTTCTTCCTTTTGATTTGATCAAAAGGGCTCCTTAGGTTGGCTTTCTGATCAAACTAAGGCCTCTAGGTTGTAGTGAGGGATGTTGGGAGAGTATTTGGGCAGAGTTTGGCCGAACCAAAAGGCTTTTAAGGTGTGAAGAAATGGGAAGGAGGAGTGCCCTTTTATAAGAGGGGTGAGGGGCACCTTTGGAAAAGCTAGAAATATTAATTTATAATAAATTCATATTCGGTTTCTAAAGGCTCCAAAGTTGACTATTCAAAGGATGAGGTGGGGATAGGTCGAAATAAACTCATCCAATAGAATTTAGACAGGTTTGGGTACTTATATTAACCTTATCTTTAAGTATTAACTCTAAGTTAATTAGTTTCACTTTTACAATGTTTCTTTGTATTTTTATATATTATGGTTAATAAACTTACTATATACATCCAAGCGACCCCCAAGTGGTCCATTAATGATTAACCTATCACAATATAAGTCTCTTGGCCGAACCTTAGATTTTTAGGAATTTAATATCAATTAATAATATAATATTTGTTTTAAGAACTCTTTTATGTCAATTTTGACACTATTCAATAGTTGATTTTTGTGAAACTCATAACAGATTGATTACTTCGAACAAAGTCAATTAAATCAATCCTAATATATCATATTATCCTAGAAAATTAGTTTAATTCATTAAAAGTTTCATATTATATTTATTTGGGTATTTATAATATCAATTATGTTAATTGTTTACTATTTTAGTAATTACTGCATCATCATTGTGTCATAAATAAAATAAATTATTTAATGTCTAAAAATTATAAATAAAATATCATTATATAGGAAATATTTTTATCTTTCTAATGAATATTTATAATCGAAAATCCAACATGTATAACCCTATGTAAAAATTGTTGTTCTAAAAGATATATGCTTGTGTCATTTTTGTATTCATTTTGACTTAATTAAAATAAAGTGACATTATCACTTACAAGTGGATCCATGGGGTCCCAAAATAGACCCAAAGATGCCCATGGTCGACTATGTATCAACCAATAGGGTTAAGACACGTTTTAGGGTAATTTAGTATTATTATAATATTATTTTGTTAACCCTTATTTACCGGATTTACCCTTAACCATGGTAAATAAAATATTTACCGCAGTAATTATTCAAAATGTCTAAAAATAAAAGTTACCTATTTACACAATTTGAACATCCTGATTCCAAATATGGAATCCATTTTTCTAAATTCAAAACACAGAAGTGGCAGAAATTAATTTAAAATTAATTCCCGCTGTCAAAACAAAAAGCGTGTTTTTAAGAGATAATAACTACCAAAAGATTGACACTTGTTTATGTTCGGTTTAATTGTAAAATTATGTCCAATGACCAACATTATATTAAATGGTAAAAATATATTCTAAATATACTTTAAAACCACTCAAATTCATAATTTATCAATATTAATTATTTTGATTAAAAAAGTTGTTTTTAATTAAAATTTAGTAATTTTCACTATTCATCAAAATATAAAAGTTATCCGAAATGTACCAAAATTTCACCCTAGGCTAATTTCGATATTCCGAATCCAAAAATGAAGTCCATTTTTAAATATAAAATATATATAATTTCAAAAATTAGGTATTACTATTCATAACGGCTAGTTTGATTGGTTGTGGTGTGTGTTAAAACTCAAGGTTGCGTACAACACACGCTACTGTATTACTCAAAGAAAGCGTACCGTGGAAGCTTGGGATGTTTCATTTTAAATTTTTGATGTCCCAATTTAGTCAAAAAGATTAAAATATTGTATTTAAAAAGGTTTCACTATTAGAAGTTGATAATACTGAAAATGAATCTGTTCTTGCAATATGACTAAGAAACTCATAATAGGGATTCTAAAATTATAAGGATTATATAAAGTTCAAAATGTAGTTAATACTATTCATGAACTCTTTTAATGGTGTGATTGAACTCGGTGTTGCGTGTAGTGCAAGTTATTGAATTATTTTTAAGAAATAACACACTCTGAAATCCTGGGGTGTTACAAAAGAAAACGAGTAAGATAACATCCGAAACAACGATAATACTAAGATATTATTAACAAATCAATGTTAAAAGATCATATATGATATCATATGAATTTATATGATTATTGTATAATTTAATAACAATTATTTCACTATTATACATTAGGTTAACCCACCCCAACCAAGTAAAAGTACAAGGTAAGGGTTATTTCACAATCTCTTCATTATCCGAGGTTGTTTATACGTAATAATCTACTGGGATCTCTTTATCATCCACATCCATGTTTCTTAAAAATGTATTTAAAAACATTTTTAATATTTAAAATAATATGGGTTAAAGTCATTTATACCCTTTTTTGACTTTTTATAAGAGTTTTATAAAGGAGTCTTTCTGTCATTTTCCAAACAAGGTGCTTTTAACCTTTTCGACAAAATTAAGGTAAGAATGTTTTTTTAACTTATACGGCGGGTGCAATTATTTTCCGTCTTTATAAAATCGTCGAAGCTTCCCTTACAAGCTTATAAGAATATTTTCAAAGAAAAATGTTTTATTTTATAAATATATGACTCTTAAATGATTTAAAAAATAGAAAGAGATATTTCTCTAAAAAGGGTTTTGATTTCATCTATGTCAACATCCTTTGATGGATTTTACGCTTATTTGAAGTTGATTTATTATGATACAAAACTTCTATATTGTATTGAAGGTTTTGTTATATGTTTGACTGTGGATGTGCTATTTTTATACCATTCATAGTTTATGGTTAAAGTATTGACATTTCTTATGCTAGTTTTAATACGAATGTTTATGTTATGTTTAAACCTTTTCATATGGGAATGCATTGGAATTAATATGTGACGGGTGGAGCCTGCTATAGCTCCTCAATGCATCGGTAGGTCTCATGAGACAAAATAGTGTCTTGGCACAAGGCCTTGGAAAAATCTTATTTGTAGTCTTGGCACGAGGCCTTGACTATGTGGTTAGGATAGTCTGGCATTATGCATTCCATCATTATGAAAGTGGTTATTGATATTTCATGTGATTATTCGATTAGTATAACATCAATGTGAATAAGTAAATGGCATTATTTCATTTTACTTTTTACATACTATGTTGAAGTTCATGTTTAAAAGGCTTTTGTTTTAGTTATACATTGCCTTAAATGTTTATTCTTATTTATGAAAGTTTCTGCTATATTGTTGTCCTTACTGGGCATTTGAGCTCACCCCTTTTCTATGTTTTATTTTTCCCGGGAAGTGAAGAAGTAAATTATGAATGACTTGCAGGGATATTATGTGGGGATATGGGTGTGGAATATGAAGACAATATGTTGTTGTAGTAGTTTTTCACTTTATGATGTAATGTAAGACTTATGAATATATCTAGTGTTTCGAAGGCTACTAAACCAATCGGTCTTTCGAGATTTGATCCTTCTGGTGATCATGCCAATGTTATGTAATAATGCACCGACTCTAGGTAACTAGGTTCAGGGCGTGGTATAAGAGGAATTTTAGTACAAACATTGGAAGCTAGATTTAGATAAACTCTGATTAGAGCACATAGATTTAAGATGGAATTTGAGGATTAGTATAGAAGAACTTCCTAGAATTTTGGTATTGTAGAGATTTTGTGAGTTTTCCTGTCTAGATACGAGCAGGTAGAGGCGACTCTGGAACAGACGTACCTAGGGGTAAAACCCGAAAACACCGCTTTGAGCAAGACTCGAACAGGAACTGGTGCACGACAATGGGCCTTGCTGCACTCTTGGTTACGACACTCCCGGGGGATATGCTTAGGATAACTCTCATTTTCTTTACAAATCATTATAAAGGGTTTATGAGTATATACTTCCTCAAAGAAAACATTCTTATGATTATGGATTATATCCATAAATAGTTCAATTTATGTTAAGTGTTTTATAAGTATGAGATTATGTATTTTTATTCGTAAACTGATCTAGTTTAGGCCATTGATTAGAAAAGGAGCCTAGTAGACGAAATGGAAACCGTATCAATGCATGCACTCCATGTAGGGATTTCCCTCCTGCTCAAGATAATTATAGTGGAGCTGGTGATGCAACCGGTGCCGATCAGCTAATCACCATACTGGGACAACTCACGCAGGTTATGAATAATAACCTTACCCGTATGGAGCACCTTGATCCGCATCATGGAGGATCAATGTTAGATCGATTCATGAGGAAACAACCACCAATGTTCAATGGGATTACAAATCCCTTAGTAGCTGAGCAATGGATATTTTCCCTAGAGAAAATATTTCAGGCTTTGGGGAGTAGTGAAAGGGAAAAAGTTATCATGGCAGTTTACCACCTCACTGGAGATGTTGATCAATGGTGGTCATTGAATAAAAATAAAAAGGAAGATGATAAAGTATCAAATATGGAATGGAGGGAGTTCAAAGATCTGTTTTTAGAAAAATACTTTCCTCGCGACCATCGAGCAGATATGGAAAGGCAGTTTCTGAGTCTGAGACAAAAGGAGGATGAGAATGTCGTAATGTATGAGGCTAACTTTACAAGGTTATCAAGGTATGCTGGAGATTATATACGTAACCCAAGAAGTAATGTTGATCGTTTCTTTGATGGGTTAAAACCATTTCTCCGTCGAGCATTAGTCTCACAATCCTTTTCATCGTATGAAGACATTGTCTCATGTGCTATCAAGACTGAAAAAGAATTCTCTAAGTCTTATGACTTTAAAGAAAAGAAAGAGAAGAAGAGAACCTCTAATAAATTTGGGAATGGAAATAAAGAGAAGATGGGAATGTTTGAATATCCATCCTGTGGTAAATGTGGTAAGAAACACCCCGGTACTTGCTTGAAGGGAACATGAGTCTGTTACAAGTGTGGTGAAAAAGGCCACCAAGCTTGTGATTGAAAGGGGAAGAAGGAAGCTACCAATGTTTAGTGATAAAATTGCAGGGAGATGGGGCATTATGCAAATGAATGTCCTAAGCATCAGGATAACTTACCTCAGAAAAGGCCAAGGGATCAAGGCCAAGATTATGCTATCACTACTGCTGAGGTAGAAGCTCTGAAAGATGTGGTGCCAGGTAATTTAATGGTTTCCTCAAGTTTAGAAAATGCATTATTTGATTCTGGATCATCGCATTGTTTCATATCTTCCCAGTTTTCTAAGAAAATTAGATATTTCCAATTTGATTTAACAAGTGAGTTGTCAGTTAAAACTCCAAAGGGAAGTATCATTGCAACAAAGTTTTGTGAATCAGTCCCCATTAGAGCACATAAATGTTCTTTATCTGCTGATCTCATCGTCATACCTATGATTGAGTTTGATATAATCCTCAGTATGGACTGGCTTTCGGACTATGATGCGAAGATTTATTGTAAGAAGAAATAGGTTACGATTCTTGATGATGATGATAAGGAACACCTTATCTTTAGAGCATAATCATCACCACCTAATTCTTATCTAGATCCACCCCCAGTATCTCAACTGAATTCAATTATTGGGGAGGAAGAGAACGAAATAACTGTGGGGGAGGAAAGGAATGTTCAAATAGAGGATGTACCTGTTTTGAAAGAATTTGTAGATGTATTTCTGGAATATTTACCTGGACATCCTCCAGAACGAGAAGTTGAGTTTTCCGTTGATTTAATTCCTGGATCGAGGCCTATATCGAAGACCCCTTATAGAATGGCCACTATAGAATTAGTCGAACTAAAGAAACAACTAGACTAATTGAGTAATAAAGGATTTATTCTCCCAAGTGTTTCTCCATGGGGAGCCCCTGTTCTTTTTGTTAAAAAGAAAGATGGATCTATGAGGTTATGTATTGACTACAGGGAGATCAATGATATAACGATAAATAAAAAGTATCCCCTACCTCGCATTAATGATTTATTTGACCAACTGCATGGACCTCAATACTTTTCAATGATTGACCTTCGATCTGGATACCATCAGTTGTGTGTGAATAAGGAAGACATTCTGAAGACAGCATTTCGAACCAGGTACGGGCATTTTGAGTTTACAGTAATGCCTTTTGGATTGACTAATACAACCTTTGTATTCAAGGATCTGATGAATAGAGTTTTCAAGGAATATCTCGATGAATTTGTGGTGGTATTTATTGATGATATCTTGGTATACTCAAAAAGCTACGAAGATCATGAAAATCACTTGCTCATTATCTTGACGACTCTGAGAAGACATGAATTTTATGGGAAGTTTAGCAAGTTTGAATTCTGGCTTGAGTAGATTTCTTTTCTTGGCTATATTGTCTCTAAAGATGGAATCTCTGTTGATCCTTCTAAGACCAAGGCAATCCAAGAATGTCCAGCACCAACGAGTATAATTAAGGTACATAGTTTTATTGGTTTGGCAGGTTATTATCGACGTTTCGTCCAGAATTTTTCCCGATTGGCTAACCCATTAACGAATCTCACATGTAAAGGGGTTAAATTTGTTTGGAAAAAAGAGTGTGAAGAATGTTTCAACGAACTGAAGAGAAGATTAGTCAATGCTCCTATATTGACTCTACCATCGGGGAATGATGGGTTCATTATTTATAGTGATGCATCGAAGAAGGGACTTGGTTGTGTCCTTATGCAGAATGATAGGGTTATTTCCTATGCATCACGACAGTTGAAAATTCATGAACAAAACTATCCTACTCATGATCTCAAGTTAGCAGCTGTGATCTTTTCTTTGAAGATATGGAGACACTACCTCTATGGTGAAAAATGTGAGATTTATACTGATCACAAGAGTTTGAAGTATATTTTCTCACAAAAAGAACTCAACATGAGGCAAAGGAGATGACTTGAATTACTCAAGGATTATGATTGTACAATACACTACCACCCGGGGAAAGCAAACAAGGTGGTAGATGCTTTGAGTAGAAAAGACCATGGAGTTTTGAACGTGATGAGAATTGAAAGGGATCCAATATTGATGGATCTAGTGAAGATGGACATGGTAATAACCAGGGAAGGTGAAACATCAATGCTTTTTCAAATGTTTGCCAAACCATCTTTACTAGAAAGGATTAAGATTTCTCAGACCGATGATGAAGAATTTCAAAAGAAGATTAAAGCTGTGAATGATCGGAGATTGAGAGACTTTGTGTATGAAGATGGAATTTTGATATTCGGGAAGAGACTTTGTGTTCTCGAAATACCTAATCTAAAAAGGGAATTGCTGGATGATGCTCATAGTTCCAATTTCTCTATAGACCCTGGGAGCACCAAAATGTATAGAGATTTGAAGGAACATTTTTGGTGGGACAATATGAAGAGGGAGATTGCTGATTTTTTGTCAAGATGTATGGTTTGTCAATAAGTGAAAGATGGAAGGCAACACCCTGGAGGAGTCATGCAACCTCTTCCCATACCGGAGTGGAAATGGGACAATATTACGATGGAATTTGTCATGGGGCTACCAAAGACTCATAGAAGGAATGATGCAATATGGGTTATTGTTTATCGTCTTACCAAGTCAGCACATTTTCTTGCTATAAGAGAAGATCTACCACTGGAACGTCTATCAAGACTATATATTAATGAAGTTGTGAGACTTAATGGAGTACCCCTATCGATTGTTTATGATCGTGATCCCGTTCTACTTCAAGATTCTGGAAGAGTCTTAAGAAATACCTGGATACCGAACATCATTTGAGCACTACCTACCACCCTCAGACAGACGGAAAATCAGAACGGACTATTCAAACCTTAGAAGACATGTTGAGATCCTGCTCACTTGACTTTCAGGGTATGTGGGATCAGTATTTACCTCTGGTAGAATTTTCCTATAACAATAGAATCCATTCGAGTATTCAGATGGCACCATATGAAGCGTTATACAGAAAGAGATGTCGCACACCAACCTATTGGGATGACGTTGGTGAAAAAAAACTTGTAGGTCTAGAACTGGTGGAGGAAATGATGGAAAAGGTGAAGGTAATCCAAAATCACATCAAAACAACTCAAAGTAGGTAGAAGAGCTATGCCGATAATTGAAGGATTTGGAATTTCAAGTCGGTGATCATGTTTTCCTGAAGGTATCTCCATAGAATGGAGTCATACATATTGGTAAGAAAGGTAAATTGAGTCCCAGGTATGTCGGACCTTTCGAAATTCTAGAACGAATTGGGGTTTTAGCTTACCAATTGGCAATGCCGCCAAGTCTCTCCAAAGTTCACGATGTGTTCCACGTATCTCTGTTTAGGAAATACATGCCTGACCCAGCGCATGTACTCACCTATGAAGAATTAGAACTGGAACCCGATCTGTCTTATTGCGAAGAGCCCGTCAGGATTCTTGATACGAGAGAACAAGCACCGAGAAACCGAACGACGCATCTGGTAAAAGTTTTGTGGAGAAACCATAAGATGGAAGAGGCAACGTGGAACCCGAGGAACTTATGATGAAGAACCACCCGAGTCTTTTCATGTGATAAGTATTCTAGAAATTTTGAGGACAAAATTATTTGAAGTATGGGAGAATGTAACACCCCAAGCTTCTATGGTACGCTTCTCTTTGAATAATGTGATAGCGTGTGTTGTATGCAACACCGAGTTCTAACACACCATAACCAATCAAACTAGTTGTTATGAATAGTAATACCTACTTTTTGTAATTATATATATTTTATTTTTTAAAATGGACTTCATTTTTGGATTCGGAATATCGAATTTAGCCTAAGTTGAAATTTTGGTACTTTTCGGATAACTTTAATATTTTTATGAATAGTGCAAAATACTTAAAAACAACTTTTTTAATCAAAATAATTTATAGTGATAAATTATATTATTGAGTGGTTTTAAAGTATAATTAGAATATATTTTTACCATTTTATCCAATGGTGTTCATTAGAATTAATTTCACTTTGAAATTAGACCTAAATAATTGTCAATCTTTTGGTATATATTGTTTCTTAAAAACACGCTTTTTATTTTAACAACGGGAATTAATTTTAAATTAATTACCGCCACTTCTATGTTTTGAATTTGGAAAAATGGATTCCGTATTTGGAACCAGGATGTTCAAATTATGTAAATAGGTAAATTTTATTTTTAGACATTTTGAATAATTACTTCGGTAAATATTTTATTTACCATGGTTAAGGGTAAATCCGGTAAATAAGGGTTAAAAAATAATATTATAATAATAACAAATTACCCTAAAATGTGTCCTAACCTTATTGGTTGATACGAGTTCGACCATGGCCATCATTGGGTCGATTTTGGGACCCCATGGTGCCACTTGTAGGTGACAGTGACACTTTATTTTAATTAAGTTAAAATGAATACAAAAATGACACAAGCATATATCTTTTAGAAAAACAATTCTTACATAGAGTTATATATGTTAGATTTTAGACTATAAATATTAATTGGAAAGATAAAATGATTTCCTACATAATTATATTTTATTTATAATTTTTATACATTAAATAATATAATTTATTTATGACACAATGATGATGCAGTAATTACAATAATAGTGAACATTTAAAATAATTGATATGATAAATACACAAATAAATATAATTTGAGACTTTTAATGAATTAAAATAATTTTCTAGTATACTATGACATATTAGGATTGGTTTAATTAACCTTGTTTTAAGTAATAATTCTGTTATAAGTTTCACAAAAATCAACTATTGAATAGTGTCAAAATTGACATAAAAGAGTTTTTCAAAAAAATATTATATTATTAATTGATATTAAATTCCTAAAAATCTAAGGTTCGGCCAAGAGAATTATATCATGATATTGGTATCATTAATGGACCACTTGAGGGTCGCTTGGATGTGTATAGTACGTTTATTAACTATATAATATAAAAATACAAAGTGACATGGTAAATGTCAAACTAAATAACTAAGAGTTAATACTTAAAGATAAGGTTAATATAGTAACCCAAACCTATCTAAATTATATTTGTTGAATGGTTTTAGACCTATCCCAACCTAAAAATTTAAATAATAAACATTGGAGCCATTAGAAACCGAATATGAATTTATTATAAATTAATATTTCTAGCTTTTCCAAAGGTGCCCCTCACCCCTCTTATAAAAGGGCACTCCTCCTTCTCATTTCTTCACAACTTCAAAGCCTTTTGGGTCGGCCAAACTCTGCCCAAATACTCTCCCAACTTCCCTCACTACAACCTAGAGGCCTTAGTTTGATCATAAAACCAACCTAAGGAGCCCTTTTGATCAAATCAAAAGGAAGAACCCGAAGAAGAGGTAATGATTTCACCACCCTTTTCCAAGTTCCTTTCTTCTTCCACTTCTTCTTCCATTGTTATTACCATTCTAAAAAAAATAACTCCAGCATCATATATATATTGTGATGTTATTATAAATATGGTACAACCATATTCAGTATTCTATACACCCTTTGAATAACATGTCACCATACGTTCGTCCGTACGGCTTACCGTCTCCACATCGTGGTGTAATTGTTATTCAATATATTATTATTTGGATGGGTATAATAATGATGTTTAACTAATGTAAATAACAAATATAACATGTTAATGATTCTGTTTATATGATATACCATCCATTTATATATTATTTTAATATCAAATGAATGATATTGTCGCTCGTGCGTACGTACGGACTACCGTCTCCACGAACGCGATGAGATTCATTCTCCATCGTATCCATTCAAGTATAATTATCATTTGATGATTTAAAAATAATGTTTAAGGACTTGATATCATTATATATATGAATAATATACAACATATCCATGACAAACATGACTTATTTAACAAAACATATAAAAGAAAACGAGTAAGTTAACACCCGAAACAAGGATAATACTAAGATATTATTAACAAAGCAATGTTAAAAGATCATATATGATATCATATGAATGTATATGATTCTTGTATAATTTAATAAAAATTATTTCACTATTATAAAAGAGGTTAACCTACACCAACTAAGGAAAAGTACAAGGTAAGGGTTATTTCACAATCTCTTCATTATCCGAGGTTGTTTATACGTAATAATCTACTGAGATCTCTTTATCATCCACATCCATGTTTCTTAAAAATGTATTTCAAAACATTTTTACTATTTAAAAGAATATGGGTTAAAGTCATTTATACCCTTGTTTGACTTTTTATAAGAGTTTTATAAATGAATCTTTCCGTCATTTTCCAAACAAGGTGCTTTTAACCTTTTTGACAGAATTAAGGTAAGAATGTTTTTTAACTTATACGGCGGGTGCGGTTATTTTCCGCCGTTATAAAATCGTCGAAGCTTCCCTTAAAAGTTTATAAGAATATTTTCAAAGAAAAACGTTTTATTTTATAAATATATGACTCTTAAATTATTTCAAAATTAAAAAAAGATATTTCTCTAAAAAGAGTTTTGATTTTTTCTATGTCAACATCCTTTAATGGATTTTACGCTTATTTGAAGTTGATTTATTATGATACAAAACTTCTATATTGTATTGAAGGTTTTGTGATATGTTTGACTATGGATGTTCTATTTTTATACCATTCATAGTTTATGGTGAAAGTATTGACATTTCGTATGGTATTTTTAATACGAATGTTTATGTTATGTTTAAACCTTTTCATATGGGAATGCATTGGACTTAATATATGACGAGTGGAGCCTGATATAGCTCCTCGATGCATCGGTAGGTCTCATGAGACAAACTAGTGTTTTGGAACAAGGCCTTGAAAAAATCTTATTTGTAGTCTTGGCACGAGGCCTTGGCTATGTGGTTATGATAGTCTGGCATTATGCATTCCATCATTATGAAAGTGGTTATTGATATTGCATGTGATTATTCGATTAGTAGAATATCCATGTGAATAAGTAAATGGAATTATTTCATTTTACTTTTTCCATACTATGTTGAAGTTCAAGTTTAAAAGGCTTTTGTTTTAGTTACACATTGCCTTAAATGTTTATTCTTATTTATGAAATTTTCCGCTATATTGTTATCCTTACTGGGCATTTGAGCTCACCCCTTTTCTATGTTTTATTTTTCCCAGGAAGTGAAGATGTAAATTATGAATGACCTGCAGGGATATTATGTGGGGATATGGGTGTGGAATATGGAGACAGTATGTTGTAGTAGTTTTTTACTTTATGATGTAATGTAAGACTTATGAATATATCTAGTGTTTCCAAGGCTACTAAACCAATCGGTCTTTCAAGATTTGATCCTTCTTGTGATCATGCCAATGTTATGTAATAATGCACCGACTCTAGGTAACTAGGGTCGGGGCGTTACATTTCATTTATTATTGTTATTTACTCATGCTAGATTTGACTATACATAATCCTTACTGAGTATTTGAGATCACCATTATTTTTTTATATCCTTAGGTTACAAAGATAAATCCTTTGAATGAATTTTAAAGTATTATGTACTTTTAAATTTTTTTATATTTATTTTCATTTTCTATTCTTAATAGAAAATTTGTATTTGGTATATAATATGTTTTTAAAAATCAAGTAAACTATTCAGCCTATTTGTATTTGAATCTTGTTTATATACCACTGTAATAATTAAAGGCACTAGCTCCGATATATTAGGTTCCTGGTTTTTGCATTTGGTATTAGAGAAAGTTTATTAGAAACTTTAGGTATTAGATTTATGTAAACATAGATTGAGAACAAAACACTATGAAAAAAATTTATAAATATATCCACATAAACTAGTACAATGATTTAAGGATGATTTATAACTAAATTTTAAATAATTGTATCACTAGTTATGTGATTATACATTATTTTTCATAATGATTTGATCTAATATAGTTTATAATTTTTTACATGGTGCCTAGTGGAAGGAAGGAAAATCATATCAGTGAACATAATCTACATAGTAGTAATGACCATATATTTTATGGGTTTAATCTAAAATTTTTATGGGAACTAGTATTCTAAGAATTGTCATCATTTGAGAACCTTTTATAATTCCATAAAAACGGAGAAAAAAAGTAACCATGCCTTATCAGTTTTAAGGGAATAAATAGAATAATGGGATGGTATTGAAAAGGATGAATAAAGCAGAGAAGAGTAAGAAAGATTTTACACCATGTGATACTTAGGGAAGGAAACTACTGGGAAAATGATTAAAAAAATGAAGTTTAATTCATGTTTTGGGAATGAATTAACTATGACCATGATTAATAGGTTATGAAATAATATAACAATATGAAATTATTCCACTATAAAGATATGGGGGACGACACAAATGAATTCCCCAATCTTTAAGGAAATATACCTTAGAATAATCTAAGGGATCGTGGTCAATACTATGTTATTTGTACATAAAAAGTGGAATTATTACTGTTATTGTATGTTTGGATCTAAGAAATATGTTGTAAAATTATTTTTGATATTCTCATTATAAGAATAATAAAATTTATATGGATAGTATTGTAGTTTCTTTTCACTATGTTCAAGTGCATAAGAGTTTCATTTGTATTCAATATGGATCTAAGTGCATAAGAGTTGTATTTTTTGTCAATGATAAGTCAATATGTGAATGAAAGGTATTGATGTGGAAGTTGGAGAAGCCGTGGAGAATTTTTGTTGATTCAAATCATTGAATACTATACTTGAACAATTTTATAAGAGAATATAATTCTGACGATTGTAGAACTGGTATTATGTTCCAATACTTCTACCAAGGTGATACATTATTACAACACATGAAGAAGACCATTAAATATTCAATTGCATGAGGAAAAATAAGATCCATCTAATGAATCATAACTATGTGAAGGCTGTGAATAATATAAGATGATTGTTTGTTTTGATCCTCGATGAAGAATATAAGTGAGAAGATATCTCATAATAAGGGGAAGCCATGTATTATGCCTTAATGCTAGAGGAATTAACAAATGATCCATGCATCATCCATGTTTGGATCTAAACAACGTATTTAATATAATTTGGAAATTATGATCCAAAATGAAAGGAATGGATAATGATTGAAGTTGAAGAAGATGAAAGGAGTCATGCTTGGGTTTTGAATGAGGAAGGAAGGGTTGGAATTTTAAAGAAGAGTTCATCCTTGGTTTTTATACTAACTACATAGTATAATATTCCATTACAAAAAATTAGGGCCAATCATGAAGGTCAGCTGAAGCCCTCACCCAAGGCATTTGTGGGACCCAAGAGTCTATCATGCCTAAGGGGAAGGCCTCAAATCTAGCCCGCAATAGGTGCATGAAGGTCGTGTCTATTCCCGTTGGGGATGCATGATGGTGAACCTGTGCAACGTGGGCACTAGGTGCATGCCCATGGAGCAGAGTGGGAACTAAGAGTGTGCTCACAGGGTTAACATGGTATAAGACTATACCATGGAGGGAGGAGGAGTAATCTAATCTGGAGTTATCATGGATTGATTTTTAAACTGCATGAAATTTACGTCCCGTTTCGATGTGGAACGACATTTTCAAAATAGAAACGTAATCCTGGCCACTCATCTAATCTCATGTGAGATCTTAGGAAAACACTCCATCTCACGTCCTATGATCTAATCCTCACCATCCGTGATTAATCCTAGGTGATCCAATGGACAAGGATAGGCATCGATTTTATCTTCAACCTCCAGACATCTCACAATGCTCCCTCGCCATCTACAAACCAGTATTTGATATAAGAAATGATCTCATCACTCTAAAAAATTTTGATGCTCTAATATCTTGCATAGTGATCTTCTGGACGAACCAAATACATGCATGCATTAAAAGTTTGATTCATGCATCGAGATGAAGTATTTGAACATGGAAGAAGAAAAAAGAGTGTTGAGGCCATGTCAGAATTCTCAAATCCTTTGTGGAAATGATATGCGTGTTTTCTTAAATGAATGCATGTAAAGATATTGTTATAATGAATAATTCAGTGTTTGAATGAAATATTCCATGATTATCAGCTTATCTTTTAACCCATGTTTGAAGTTTTTCAATATCGAAGATCTCAGATTATAAATATAATTATTTAAAGCTTATCTCTGCGGGGGTTTGAAGAAGAATCGAGGAAGATACCTCACTCATAAATAGAGGACCCCCGAGCTGAAGAAAGAAGCTGTAGTTCACATTGAAGAGATCTCTCATTTCTATGAAGATACATAGCTACCACAGAGTATCCCTCTGGTTCGTGAAGAAACAACCGTGAAGAAGTTCCTGGTTCATGAAGGAGAATCCCTGTAGCCATTTGCTACATGAATAATAGATTTCCGTGCATCTCTTGCATGAAGGATTCTAGTGTACCCCTTGTGCAGAGTAGAAGATCAAAAACCTTGGTTTGAGAATGAATCCACACACCATTTTCAATATGTGAAGAGAAATACCATGAACCATCCTAGTTTTCAAAGGGAACTAACTCACACCCTTTTCACGAGAACAATCAATGGTCAATGCATACAAACACTATCCTTATAGAAGAAGAAGGGACTTGAGGCAGGATGTGTGTGCAAGATAATCCATGCACGATGCACATGCATACATGTGCATGAGTTAAATACATTTTCATGCAAGGAAAACAAAATAAGTGTGTGTGCATACATGGAAAATAAAGAACAAGTGAACAGTGTGAATATGTTAAATCACTCAATGAAGAGGAATATTGTGTGTGTGCAAAGGGAATATCAGATATTCATTAATGATGAACATGCAAACATGAATAAGTAAAGTGCATACACATACATACATATAGAACATGAAGAATTTATGATAAGGGTGTGTGCATAGTACCTAGAAGTGGAAATATTGACTGACTTGCATTCATGCATGTCTACGGACAAGTATAGAATAAATCATGTGTGCATATTGATAAAAAGTATTAAAAGTGAGTTTCACCAAGAAGTTTTCATACATGCATGAATTCCCATTTACACATAAAGAATACTTGTGTTTCATGAAGTACATGTAATAAGTTTTATTCCATTTAGTAGTTTCACTAAAAAAAGTGAGATATCTAGATACGAGAGGTATTGGATCCCATACAATCAATGCATAAAGAATATGAGAATTGAGATTGAAGCCAGACTGAATTAACAGATCTCTAATATATGAGTTTTTAGTAATTTAGAATCCAGAAGAAATATAGTGCTGATATTATATAAGATCATTCTTGTATATTAATATTATTGAAGAAGTATTGTGCACCATTGGAACACATCTTAGTGAGGCCAGGTCTTCATCCGAAGAAGGAATTTCCTGAGCATTATTGTGACTGAGAACTGATCA
The DNA here is from genome assembly GCA_963277665.1 of Viscum album. Taxonomy (NCBI): domain Eukaryota; kingdom Viridiplantae; phylum Streptophyta; class Magnoliopsida; order Santalales; family Viscaceae; genus Viscum; species Viscum album. The sequence continues at coordinate 1,892,738,932 of OY728135.1, forward strand.
ACTGAAGTGATTAATAATATTGAGCAAGGCCAAAAAGACCTTACCAAAGGCTATTAAAGATTCTTGAAGAGATACACAAGAAAGTTTCATTCATCAAGCTTGTGTGGGAAGATCAAAAGATCATCTATAGTGAATCAAAAAAGAATATAAAGAAGGAAGATACTCATGTGAATAAATATCAAAAAGAAAACTGTGAGATTCATGGAGGATAAGAAGTCTTTAGTAGAACTCTGAATCAGGCTAGTGTGACTCTAGTAATACTATGGGAAGCAGTATAAAGAACTTCATGTGTGACCCAGGAGAGATACAGTGGGACTTTTTGTCAACCATTATAATTACCAACCAAATTATAGTGGAGAATCTATATTGGGGTGACTAACCAACACAATAAGGAGTGGGTATTTGAACCAAACCTTTTAAACCCTTGTGTTTAGTTCCTTTACATTTACAACATCATTTGAGGTAAGTTTGGGAGACATAGGAAGAGTTTATTTAGGTTTTAACCATCCATAGTGGTTTAATTTGAACAAATCAATTAGAAAAAATAATTAAAGGAATCACTGATTCACCCGACCCCCTCTCAGTGATTAAAACTGATCTGGGAACTTCAATTGGTATTAGAGGGAGGTTCACCTCTAAAAGATTCAAGGGAGTCATTATAAAGTGTATATTTTAGGAGATGAGTGATAAAACTCAAATGCAGATTTATTTCAAGACTTAGTAAAATAGAAAGAATAAACAAGCAAGTAATATGAAGAAGAATATTACTACTAATGGAGAGAAACATTCTACTGAAGGTAATCATAAAGGTACAACATATGATAATACATATTATTCTTCTGATGAAGCCTTCTTAAGCTATGATGATGATAAATCAATTAGTGATCTTCAGACTACACTCAAAGATCATCTTAAGAATGTCCCTAGAGAAGTGGGAAGACACATTCCTATAAAAATTAGTGATCATCAAGATGAAAAATTAAAGCTTGAAGAAGAAGCCAAAGTCATGTAAGATTACTTGGCTAAAAGGGTTGGCATATCCAACACTCTCACAAAACTAGTGAAGTCAAAGGAAGAAACAATTTCACTTTACAATGAAATATATGGTCAAGTTACTAAATAATTGAAGGGATGTATTTGTGATAAATAATTATCTAAGATTGTATTTTTTGAAGCTTTCCATGCATTTTAAAAGTTTCACAAAGTTTCAATGGTTGTAAAATCATATCAACTAGAAGAAAAAGTCAACAAGCTAAAGGAGTTTGAAATCTCATTGCAACAATTAAGAAATGTCCATGAAGAACAAAGAACAATGCTGAAGGATAACTGGGAATGTAAGCTGAGATCTGTTGAAGATGAGAAGAACTCCATCAACATGAAGTGTTTAGAGCTAGAAGTGAAATTGAATAATCAATAATCACTCCATGATGAAACTTACCAATGAGATTAATGAAGAGATGTTTCCACTCATTCTTTCATTGAGAAATATAATTTCTAAAGGAACATAAAATCATACTCTAATCTAAGTGAAACATCCTCCAAGAAGAAGTTATCCAATAACCCTATTATTTTAGTTTCTACTAATGAAGAATCATCTGCACGTACAGGTTCAAAGACAAAATCGGGGAATATGTGGATTGATAAAAATGTTAATAGGACCATAAAAAGTTAAATGGTGGATAATGGAATAATTAATAAGAGAAAATCCCTAAAGGATGCAATAAAGAAAGAAATATAATTTTAGAAACAACAAAGCACTAAATCTAGCCTGAATGATATTACAAGATGAAGAAGAAGATATATTGGATACAATTGTTTTTTGGGAAGTTTGGGAATAAGGAAAATGATTGTTGAAAAAATATGTCAGCATATGGAAATTTTGTAAGGCCTACACTTAGGGAATGTAGATGTGAAGAAAAGAGGCATCCTGCAAAGAAAAATAAGAAAACACAGATAAATAAGAATATGTCTATCATGAACAGATTTAAATATCTTAAAGATTTCTGTGATAATTGCAATAGAATTGGTCACAATCATGATGGGTGCTAGTTTAGTCTAACCATGCCTCAGGCATATGATGATGAGAATCATATACAACATTATAGGCAGGAGAAAACAAAAGGAGTTAGAAATTATTCCATTGGGAATATGTAATAAAATTAATTCAAGAAACCAGTGAAAGATGTTATCCCAATAGAAGTTCAAGATAGATTCCAATAATGTAATCCCATACAAGAAATTATATTTCTACTATGGAAAGAAATTTCATGCCATGGATCACTATAAACAAGCCATTGAAATGAATGGAAGCAAGATGAAAATAAAAGAATAATCAATACAGAAGAAAATGGGATTGACTAAAGACATTCCTAAAGATAATCATAATACGTTTCTTAAGAAAGGTGACTTGAAGACAATAAAGAAACCATGTGGAAGCTCCAAATAAAAAAATGGAAAAAAGAAGTGTTTATTTATTTAGATTAAAAAATTGAAAATTTCTAGGGAACTACAAAGAGAAGAAGATGAAGTACTAGATAAAGAAAAAGAAAAATTGAATTAGGTCATTCCACATGAAGGGAAATTCTAATTTCATGAGTGGTTGTCAACACATGATAACTCAAGTGTCTCAGAACTGCTGTGTGGAAGTTTCTAGAAGTATAAACATCATGAAAACAAATGTTTACCAGTTTTACTAGGCTAAAGGGAGAAAATTGAACAATATGCACCAAAAGCTACATCACTACTGACATATGTGAAGGAAAACAATCCACACAAGTATAAGGTGAATTAATGTAATGAATCCATTCTGAAAATGAAAAAAATTCCGAATGGAAAGGAGAGATCAAAATGAAGAGTACCAGACAATTTAGAGTTGCATGGAAAAGAGTTATTGGGTTAAGAGAAAATTATCCACCTAAATTCTTCTATTAAAAATATCACAAGTATTCCATCTTATTCCCTTATGCATTTTATACATGTGTTCCTACATTGGAGGGAATTGAAGATGGCGGTCATTCTCAAAATGATAGTTGAATGAAAAAAGTGGAGAACTATAAGTTGAACTCATTATGCATGATTTGATAATTACTTGAAGTGATCCACATTGCATGATTATAAAATTTCATATCTTCGAGCTTATTTGATGATGATATCCATAAAGGTAATTCAAAGGGACTGCTCCCCTTGAGGGGTAGAAAACCTGAAGGATATGATATCAAGTATTTTGTTTATACAAACCTTGAAATTCATATCATCTCAAGAATTTCAATTTGAGGTATTCTAAAAAAATATTTATCCCTTTTTCTAAATTGTATTTATCATATCAATTAAGGGGGAGTTCATGATTGATGAAATGATGTGATGAATGGGGGAAATTTATCTTTACACTTAAACTTTTTAATATTATTGGTTAAGTATGTGACATACTTATCATTTCATTGATAAATATGATTTTTTCCAAACCATGGATTAAGAGTTGTTACATAGTGAGCATGATTTCTCATGTATGTTAGTTTTTGGACAAGACTGAAAACCGTTGTCATATCTCTCTTGTTTTCTACACTGGTTTATGGAAAGTATACATAGAGTTGATTTACTAAAGGATCATTGCAAATTAAACCATGTGACATCATCCATCTGTCAAAAATATTATAAAATATATTATTCCAATGTAGGAGGACGTGTTTTTTGTAGATACCCCACTAACACCATTGCATTTGGTTTCCAATAAGGGGGAGAAACGTTTGGCACACATATTGACACATTCATATTGTGCATAAGTGATATTGAAAAAAACAAAAATGGGGAGATTGAAGTGAATAAGAGTTTCATTTGTTGTCAATATGGATTAAAGTTCATAAGAGTTTGATTTTTTGTTAATGAGAAGTCAATATGTGAATGAAGGGTATTGATGAGGAAGTTGGTGAATCCATGGAGGATTTTTATTTATTCAAATCATAGAATACTATACTTGATTAATTCTATAAAATGATATAATTATGATGATTGTAGAACTAGTATTAAGTTCCAAGACATCTATTATGGTGATACATTGCTACAAAACATGACGAATACCATGCAATATTCAGTTGCATGAGGAGAAATAAGATCCTTCCAATGACTCCAATCTAGATAAAGGCTTTGAATAATGTCATATTATTGTTTGTGCTAATCCATGATGAAGAATATATGTGACCACATATCTCATAACAAGGAGAATCCATTCATTATGCCTTAATGCATGAGGAATTAACAAAACTATCTGTGCATCATCCATGAATGGATGAAAAAAACATATTAAAGATCATTTAGAAATTATGATCTAAAAATAAAGGATTGGATGGTTCTTCAAGTGGAATAAGAAGAAAGGATTCATGCTTGGGTTTTTAATTAGGGAGGATGGGTTGGAATTTTAATGATGGGTTTCTCTTTGGTTTTTATACTAACTACTTAGTATAATATGGATTTACCAAAAATTAGGGCCAATCTTGAAGGATAGTTGAATCCCTCGACCAAATCATATGACGGACCCGAGGGTCTACCAAACCCAAGGGGAAGGCCTCAAAGCTTTCCCGCAAGAGGCTCATGTGGGCCATCTATAAGCCCGTAGAGGCAGTATGCTGGTGAACCCATGAAAGATGGGCACAAAGTGAGTGCCTGGGGAGCAGAGTGGGCACTAAGAGCGTGTCCATAGGGTGAACACGGAATGAGGCAATATAGTGGTGGGAGGATGAGTAGTCTGAACCAAATCATCCATAGATTGATATTTAAACCACACAAAATCTGCATCTCGTTTCTTTTTGGATGACATTTCAAAAACACCGACGCAATCCGGGCTGCTCATCTGATCGTGGGTGAGATATTACCTGCATGCTCCATCCCGCATCCTACGATCTAATCACCACCATCCATGATTAATCTGAGGTGATCCAATGGCCAAGTTAAGGCACCGAGGTTATCTTCAACCTCCGAACATCCCGCTAATCTCACTCACCATCCATGAACTTGTATTTTAGCCAAGAACCGATCTCATCGCTCCGACCACTGTTGAAGCTCAAATATCATGCATGGTGATGTTCCTGACAAACCAAATACATGCCTGCATTAAAAGTTGCATGCATACATCATGATGTGAAATTAAAATGTGGCCGAAGAAAATAGAGTGGCAATGCCACATCATAATTCTCAAAGCCTTCGGGGAAATGATCTTTATACATTCATAAAGGCATGAACTTGAAGATCATGATACAATGAATAAGTCCGCATTCGAAAGAAATATCTCATGATTATCAGATTCTCTTTTAACCCGTATTTAAATGTTTTCAATACTAAATATCTTGGATTATTCATATAAAATATTGAGGCATATCTCATAGGGGGTTCGAAGAAGAATCGCGGCAGATCCCTTGCTTATAAATAGAGGACCCCTGAGCCGAAGCAAGAATCTGTCATTCATGTTGAAGAAACATCTCATTTCTCTGAAGAAACAGAGATATCATGGAGAATCCCTCTGGTTTACAATTAAATAACTGTGAAGAAGTGTCCGGTTCATGAAGGAGATACCCACACAACCCATTTCTATGAAAAGAATAGATTTTTGTGCAACTATTGCATGAAGGAGTCTCACACATCCCTTGTGCAGAGGAGAAGATCGAACCCATTGGTTCATAAAAGAAGTCGCACACCATTTGTGGTTCTCAAAGAGAAAGACATTGAAAAATCGTAGTTTATGATGGGATTTCACAAACACCCTTTGCGTGAGAACTAACAAAGGATTGTGTGTACAAACAATAACCTAGGATAATAAGAAGGAACCCGAGGCATTATGTGTTTGCAATAGAGTCCATGAATGATTAACATGAATACATGTGCATGATTTGAATACATTTCCATGAAAATAAAACAAAATAAGTGTGTGTGTATACGTGGAAAAGAAAGAACACGTGAACAGTGTGAATATGTCATAGCACTCAAAGAAGTGGCAAATTGTGTGTGTGCAAAGTGAATATCATATATTCATCAATGATGCACATGCACACATGAAAAAGTAATTTTCATACACATAAATACTAAAATAAAACGATGAATAAAAGATAATGTTGTTTTCATAGTACTAAGAAGTTGTGAGATTGAGTGACATGAATTTATACATTTCTATGCACACGTAAAGAATAATTCATGTGTGCATCTTGATAAAAAGTATTAGAAGTGAGTTTCATAAAAAAAGTGCATCCATGCATGCATTCCCATTTACACATAAAGAATAAATGTGTGGAATTAATTACATGTAATATGTTTTAGTTCATTTAGTAGTTTCACAACATGTAAGTGAGATATCTAGATATAAGAGGTATTGGATCACAAGCAATTTATACAAGAAGAACATAAGAATTGAGATTGAAGTCAGACTGAATTAAATAATCTCTTCTATCTGTGTTTTCAGAAATTGAGAATCCACGTATAAAGACAATGATAATATTTTTCAAGATCATTATTTCAAATTAATATTCTCGAATAAGTTGTGGGCACTATTGGAAAACATCTCAGTGAGGACAGGTCTTCATCAGAAGATGGAATTTCCATAGCATTATTGATACTAAGAACTGATCAACTCAAGTGATCAGAAACATTGAGCAAGGACAACAATACATTACCAAAGGATAATGAATATTATTTAAGAAATACACAAGCATGTGTGATTTAGAAAGCCTGTGTGGGAAGATCAGAAGACCATTTACAGCGAATCAAAGAATAACTTAAAGAAGGAAACTGCTCTATTGACTCGAGAGATAGAAGAACCCTGTGAGATTTTGGGAGGAGAATAAGTTTTCAGTGGGACTCTGAAGCTGACTAGTAGGACTATAGTAAAATTGTGGGAAGAAGTATAAAGAACTTCTTGTGGGACTCAGGATAGATACATTTGGACTCTGTATCAAACATTGTAATTACTAACCGAATTATAGTGAATAATCTGTGTTCAGGTGAATAACTAACATAACAAGGAGTTGGTCTTTTAACTGAACATTGTCAATCCTTGTGTTCAGTTCCATTAGATTTAAAACATCATTCGAGGTAAGTCTAATAGACACAAGAAGAGTGGATCGAGGCTTTAATCATCCATAGAGGTTTAATTGAAGATAATAAATTAGTAAAAATATTTAAAAGGGATCACTAATTCACCCCCTCCCCCTCTCAGTGATTCACACTTAACTGGGAAATTCGTATGTATTTGGAGGTATGTGATGAATAATACCGTTAACTAGGAGAAGTGATTATGTGGAAGGTTGGTCCATTGGAAAAACATGATTTGGGGAAGAGAACTTAAATACATTATTGGTGTTTAGAAAATAATTATTAAGAGAGGATGGAGGGATAGTACTGTTGACCATGAAGGTGGTTATTTATTTGATCGTTTATGTTATATTTGTTGTGATTATTAGATGTTTTGATTTAAGGAATATATTTAACAACATGAGATTTTATTGTTGGAAGAATAAATGTTTTAATTATGGATTATAGTTGATTAAGGTATTAATTTTTTTTTTATAAAAAATTGATATTTATTAGGTTTTTGGGGAAAATCTGATGCTAAGTTGATTTTGGAAACATAGTGAAATTCCATCAACATTTTTGGTCAAATTTTTTCTGGATGATTCATAATTTAAAATACTTTTTGAATGAATTATTTTGATTATTGGGTATTATTTTTTTTACGTTAAACTATGAATTATTAAATTTAATACCATGTGTTAACAGTTTAATTTTTTGTAACTATTTATATTTCAAAGGAATGAATTATGGATCCATTTATAAAATATCTTCAATCATAAAAATTTGTATTTATTAACCATACCTAGAAGTTTGAAATGAAGTGGATATCGATTTAAACACAACTAATGGATGATATTATGCTTACGATATGGAAATAGATCATGTAATTTGTTTTCTAATGTGAATTATGTGGATAGTATAATAATCACTCAACTATAGGAAAATGGTTTTTGGAACAAAAAAATATCTACTTAAATTTTTTTCTAAGAAATCAATGATCCTTAAACCATTCACTAAATTTTGGTTTTGTGATGATAAACATTCTAATGAACATGTTCAATATAACTCTAGATTAAAATAGGATAGTAATATTTCCCTACCTTGTATATATTTTCACATTCCCATAATGTTCTCTAATAACAATGAATAATTTTGTGGGACCTCAACATTTCCTTTTCCCTCTTATTAAGAGGATGTTTTATCAACAATATTTATTATGTGGTTTTCCCAAAAAATAAGTTTCAAGAATCAGAAATTAATTTTTGATGTAAAATTTCAAATTATGAGGAAAAAATTTATTTAAGGACGAAATAATTAAACTCCACATGATTTTATGATATGTCTCTTATTAAATATAACCTATTTGGTAGCTTATGTTTCACCCAACACCATGTTTAAAGAAGAAAAGAAATATTATTATGTTATCGTTATAACATCACTATAAAATTTTAATGATTGAAGTGTATTGAAAATATTAAGAAATATTTAATTTTCATACTCATTGTTATTTTTTTAATTATTTTTTAATAAGAACATAATTTCTAGTAAAAACAATTTAATATTGGGGAAAATGCTTTTATAAAAATAAGTTCTTGTTTATTTTTTAGAGTAAATAATATAATCAATTTGTATAAATTATATTAATTTTATTATATAAAAACAATACCAATTTTTAAATAATTATATTAAAATTATAATACTATGGATTTTTCGTTTTTTGAGTAGATTGATTTTCTAGTGAATAGTGAAAAAATCGATTTTTATAAAACAGTCAGTTTTTTTATAATAAAAGTATATTATTTATTTAAATTTATATTAATTTAAATTATATAATATTTTTTTCAATAATATTATTTATTTAATTTTAATCATAATCATAAATTATTTAGGTATAAGTGCATTTTGGGCTAAACAAATCATTTTTCAAGAAAACTGTTTTATGTTGCATTTTTCTAGATTAATTTGAAATCAAACTCTACAAATTATGTATTTTGAATTTTGAAAAATGAAAGAATTTTTTTTATTAGGACCAAATTTATAAAATAATACCCTTCTATTTTTTTCAATATAAAAAGAAACATTAGTATGTTTTGTTAACACAATAAAGGGTATATTAGGTAGTATCGATAATTGATAATATCATAAATATTATATAATTAATCTAAAACTTGTCCCAATTATATTGGACGATTATTATTGGAAAAAATAATCAGTTGGTAGATGTTAATATCTTCTGTATCCTCATGGATCAAATTAATTCCCATATAGTATTTTTGGTAATTATAAGTCAAACGGGACACAGTCTTATTTTTAAAAAATATAATTTTTTTAATATGTTGTCCTCAGAAGATATATTTGACCATAAATATTCCATATAAATAAAAATATTCATCTTTATCATATTTTTTTTTAAATTTTTAACCTTGAATAATCACACTAAATGGTTACACAAGGATGATGTAGTAATTATTCAACTATTGGAAAAGTCAACTATATGATATGAAATATATTAAAAGTAATATAATTTAATTTAATTAAGGTGGTAGAATAATTTAATTTATTAATATTCTATATTTTGGATTTTTTAAAATATTTTGTTTGAAGTTATATTGTTTTATTAATTTATTTAATATCAAAGTAATGAATAGTTTTAACAATTAACATTATGAATTTTTATAGTTAATAATATATTATTAAATGATTAAAAAATAATCAAAATAATAAATTGGGAGAAATTAATGGTATAAGGTTAATTTTATATACAATAGAATATTTATTGGTTTTATGGAATTTTATAGTAACATTATTGACCCTTGTATATTATATAATTTTAATAGTAAAATAATTTTCAAAAGAGTTAATAGGTTGTTAAAAAATGATAATGGTATAACAATGACATAAAATTGTCAAAAAATTATTTTATTGAGAGAATTAGACCCCTATAACATTAAGAACTTATTTTAGTTTCTTAATGGACACTTTTCTAGGAAACGAACTTATATATTATCTGAATCAATGATATATACAAAATATCCATCTCATTAAATTTAATTTCTTTTATAAGCCCAAAAGGATGATAAATCTAGATATGAATGAAAATAAATGTCTATTTACATATTAATGAAATTATTTTTTTTATATAAATTTATTTATAATTTTTTAGTAGTATATAATTTACTTAAATTCTGGTGAAATGCTAATAAAATATTTATTTAATTAACATAAAAATAAAATAAAATATTATATAAATAATAATTTCAAAATATCCTGAATGTTTGAAAGGTTTAATGAAATTTTATAGACATATATAATATATTATAGAGTTTTTAAATCTATATATCTGATTACCAACATTTTATTGATGTATTTTAATTCATATTAATTGAATTTTATCAAACGTGAAAATAATGATATTAAATTGAATTAATATTTATTAAATTATTTTAAAAACATATAAATAATAAATAATTAAAAAGGGTGTATAATATATTCTATAATGTAATAAAGTATTCATTTATATGACATTTTAATGTATTTGGTTCCCTAATAGCCTTATTAAATTTTAATATTTTGAGAACTTTTGAAAATGCCACTCAACTGAATTATAAAGAGTCACAATTAACATCACTTTTTCACACAACGTTGAGAAATATATCTTTAACAATACCTAAAATAGTTTTATTATTATAATATTTCTCCATGTTATAATGGTTTTGGTCCTCCTAAAATATCATCTCTTTATTCATTAAGAAGTTATTAGAGGAAGCCTACTAAAGAAGAAGTAATTGTGTTTATCAGCCCTTTCATGTTTATTTGTTCTTACACTTACTCTAATTTTGTTATTTCAATTATAATATAACAAATCCATAATAATATATATGTTTATAAGTTTTTATTTTTATGAGATAACCATATTACTATTTATCATTTGTTGATTCAATAATTTTGTAAATTTATTTTTGGTTTTGAGGAACACAAACAACCAAATTTTTGCTACTAATAAATTTTATTTTATGAAAATTTTAGAAAAATAAAATTGTTTATAATATTTAATCTATAAAAATAAACAAGGTTTTGATATGTAGATGGATATTTTATTAGGCATTATGGATTTGTTTTGAATGTAATCTGGAAGTGTAACAGCCCGAGATTTTATGAAAACTATTTTTTTTTATGTCTTGTGTTGTACGCTACACCTAAAGGAGCTTTCACAACACGCATCCTTGACTTGCCTTGCATTACACGCAATCGCGACCTTCCTCGATAGCGTGTGTAGTACGCAATACCGAGTTTCACTAAACAACGATATGCTATAAAAATATTATTAAAACTAGCCGTTATGAATAGTAATAACCACTTTTTGAAATCCAGTAAATCTTATTTTTCAAAATGAACTTTATTTTTGGATTCGGAGTATCTAATTTAGCCTAAGGTGAAATTTTGGTACTTTTCGGATAACTTTCATATTCTGATGAATAGTGAAAATTACTAAATTATAATTAAAAACAACTTTTTTAATCGAAATAATTAATAGTGATAAATCATTAATTTGAGTGGTTTTAAAGTATATTTAGAATATATTTTTACAATTTAATACAATGTTGGTCATTGGTTGTAATTTCACATTTAAACCAGACATAATCAAATGTCAATCTTTTGATAGATATTGTTTCTTAAAAACACGCTATTTGTTTTAACAGCGGGATTTAATTATAAAATTAATTAATGCAACTTATATGTTGGGAATTTTGTAAAATATAAATCATTTTTGAATTCGGAATATCAATTATAGCTTAGGGTGAAATTTTGGCATTTTTCTGAAAAACTTCAATTTTTGATGAATAGTGAAACCACTAAGTGGTAGGTTAAAAACTGAATTTTGCATAAAACTTAATTTTACCGCTTCTGTGAATGGAATTTCGAAAATCCGAGAGACACGGTTAATATCAAGGACTAAAATGTGGTTCAATGAGATGAAAATAAATTTTTGGTGAATAGTAACTTTTTACTTTTTTTTACCACGATTAATAGTAAATAGGGTAACTAAGGGTAAATATGATATTAATATTACCCTAACACATGTCCCAATTCTATTGGACAAGTGTAATTCGACCAAAAACAAACTTAGGAATAAAATATGACCATTTAGGCCCACTTGGATTAGATTAGGACATTTATTATTAATTTATTTAAAGAAAGGTTAAAATAGTTAAAATCAAAGTATAATAAGTAAATCATTTTTAATATGGGGATATACATAAGATAAATTCGATTGTAAATATTCATTAGAAAGCTAAAACGATTTCCTACATTATGGTATTTTATTTGTAATTTTTAGACATCAAATAATTTAATTTATTTATGATACAACGATGATGCAGTAATTATCTTATTAATGAAATATTGACATAATTGATAATATAAATACCAAAATAAATGTAATTTAAGACTTTTTATGAATTCCACTAATTTTCTAGGTTAATATGATATATTAGCGTTGATTTAATCAACTTGGTTCGAACATATAATTCTGTTATGACTTTCACAAAAATCATATATCAAATAGTGTCAAAATTGACAAAAAATAGTCTTTAAATCAAATATTATATCATTAATTGTTATTTTATTCCTAAAAATCTAAGGTTCGGCCAAATGACTTAGATAAAGATATATGTATTAATAATATACAATTTGGGGTTCTTTTGGCATGTTATAGTAAGTTTATTAACCATATAATGTAAGAAAACAAAAAGACACGGTAAAAGTTAAATTATTTAACTTAGAGTTAAATCTAATTGATAAGGTTAAAATAATACCCTAAATTTGTCTAAACCCTATTGGTTGATAGTATTTCGACCCATCCCCACTTTAGCTTCGAAATAAGACCCTTTGGAACCATTATAAACCGATTTTGACTTTAATATAAAATAATATTTTGAGATATTCCTAAGGTGCCCCTCTCCTCCCCTATAAAAGGACACCTCATCCCCCTCCTCCTCACACCAATTTGAGCACTCAAGCTCGGACAACCCCTGCCAAAATCTCTTCTCCACTTCCCTAGTAACATCCTAGAGGTTCTGGTCTTCCTCAAAGACCAATTCTAGTGCCCTAAGAGGAGGTCTCAAAGAGGCGCTTCAAAGAAGAGGTAATTACCGTTACCAATTATTTCCTCTTTATTTCTTCTTCCACTTCTTCTTCTTAGGTTGTTTCATTATGAAGTAATAACATCAGTATCACTCATATACTGATATGTTATTATAAGTATGAAACAACCCTATTTCACCATCTATCCATCCTACGGAAAAAGAAATCACCGCGCGTGCGTACGTACGGAATACCGTCTCCACGCCGTGGTGTAATCTATTTTCCACCACCACCTTACATGGATGAGTATAATGGTGTAAAGAATAACTATACATAGTTATTACAACATCATATTGATTCTGATATATTGTATAATCCACTCCAATTCAATTCAATATTTATATAAATGATATCATCGCTCGTGCGTACGTACGGACTACCGTCTCCACGACGCGATGAGATTCATTCTCCATGTTAACCATTTAAGAATGATTATAAAGTATATATAAGAAATAATAATGAAATATATGACATTATAAAGCTACTGGATTTATGTATATATATACATATGTATGTCATCTACTTACTTCCATTTCAAGACAATAAGGAAAGGAAAACAACGTTCATGCGTACGTACGGACTACCGTCTCCATGAACGGTGTTTTTCATTTTATTTATCTACCTATTATATATATATATATACTGAATATATATGATATATAAATCATATTTTATATTCTGGAAGTAAGTAAATCATGATATAAGTAATAATGATGTCAAGAACAACAAGTCAAAACACCTACGATAAATGAAACGATTTTACCCAAAACGCTTCTTTAACATGGAATTTACAAAAGAACGGGTAATATAATGTCATAAGTGAACCATATATGATATCATAACAATGAATATGATTCTGTAATAAGTCAATAACATGATTTAAATCATTATACAGGAGGTTCGGACACTTACAAAGCAAGTCGGACCTAAGGTAAGGGAAATATCACAATCTCATTTTTATCCGAGATTGTTTATTCGTAAGTATTTACTGGGGTGTATTTTATCATCCACATCCATGTTTACTCAATATGTAATATTATTTCCATCCAACTAAAATTGTTTAAATCCATTTTTACCCTTCAGTGAGTTTTTAGTAATACGTATGAAAGGAATCTTTTGTCGTTTTTCGTACGAGGTACTTTTTGACTTTTCAGACAAAAGTACGAAGAATGTTTTTTTTAACTTATACGGCACGAACGGATTTCTACTGTTTTATAAAGCCTTATTTTAATGAAGCTTCCTCTAAAAGATTTCATGACTATTTTCAATAAAATCTCTTTCTTTTAAAATTGCATGATGTTTTGTGAAAAGAAATTGATTTTGAAGAAGAAAGGATATTTTCCTCAAGAATTCAATTCAAGTGTTTTATCAAAATTATTTTCCATCTAAGATAATAAAGGGTTCTGTTTCTATCCATATTTTTACATTGATTTGACTATGTTGTGATGGAATTATGTTTATGAATTCCTTTATCTTATATGAATTGATTTATGATGTCATGATGTTTCAAGAATCCCATTTTTGTTACATGTGTTATGCGATGATGTATGTTTTATGATTATGTGGCACACATAAGAAAGGATTCATTATAAGATGGGTGGGACCTATATCTCCCTCCAATGCATTGGGTAAAGATTTTATATCTCATGAGATAGACATGGCTGGAATGGTAGGTTATACCGGTTCAGTGAAACAGGACTGAAACGAGGGTTGCTCGATTCAGAAAGGGACTTTGTCCACTAAGATAGTCTTGGCAATGAGTCATGACTAACAAGAAATGATTCTCTATGATTATGTGTGTATGCCACAAAGTTCCATGTTTTAAGTTATGATTATTGTGATTACATTTCACTGCCATGATTTACCCCATGTTATGAAATTATGATCTCTTTTGCAGGTTAAGATTTCCAAAAGTTATATGCTTATGTATATGATGTGATTGATATTTCTTTTGTTTACCCTTACTGAGCATTTGAGCTCACCCTTTTATGTTTTCTTTTCCCCAGGATATAAAGAAAGGTTTTAGTTAAAAAAAAGGAAGATCTTTATGGGAGATATTGAAGATATTTCACCACGATTAGAAGATTACGTTCCGAGTTTCCAAAGACACTAAACTATTACGATCCTTGTGTGTGTGTTTTTGTTATGTACTAAGTATTCCGCAAAAGTAATGTAATGTCAATGTACGTCAGGATACGGGTCTCTACAGTTGGTATCAGAGGAAAGGTTTAGTCAACCTTTGGAAACTAGGATGCGAAAACGTTAGTGAGATACCTAGAGATATTTATAAGGTATGTCTAGGGATGCCCCTAAGGATAAGTATACGTATAGGATATAGTTCTAGAACTATGGTAACGATATTAGATTAAACCAAAGATCATAGATATTTAAGTTACTCCCCCTTTATTACGATTTTTGCATCTAACACTATTCTGTTTGGGTTTTAGAAAATGTCTGGAAACAAGATGATTCACAATAATGGAGGATATGATGGACAATGGAATGATATTCTTCATGAGCAACCAAATGAAATGGGATTTGGAAGTCCAAACATCATTATTATGCCGAATCAGCAATCTCATAATATGATCAATAAAGTAAAATTTGGTAAGTTTCCTGACTCGACTAATAAGAGAAAGATGGAGTTCCATGATGATCATAGAGGAAAGAAAGTTCAATTTCCCCAATGTAAATCATGTGGGAAGAGGCATCAAGGAGAATGTTTCAAGGGAACTGGAAGATGCTTTGGGTGTGGAAAAGAAGGACACAAAGCAAGTAAGTGCAAAGGAAAAGGGTCGGTTAACACCATGGATGAGGATAATGGTAATGCTACGACATCAAAAATGGTTAAGTGTTTTAAATGTGGAATGTATGGGCATTATGCAAACAAATTCCCTAAGGGAAAGACTCATGAAGAGAATCAGTATGGTCATATGGGTAGTATTTATGTGTATGATGATGAAGAGACTACAAATGATATGTGAGATGAAAGAATTTTTGATGCTCGGTCAATGGTTTGAGAATGTAGTGGAATGATTACATGTTTATCATGTGTAATTTTGGAATAAAGAGACATCTATGGATTGTTACACTGTTGTCTTTCCTTGTGTTTTGAAAGTGTATGATTAATGTTACCAGTATCCATGAAAGGTTATTCAGATATTTTTGGAATGTAGATGATATGCGCATAATGAAGGGATAAGGAGAAAATTAAATGTTTGATAGTATTCATGAGCTCATGATTGATATAAGGACTAAGTGATATCATGGTTTGATTATATAGAATTTTGAGGATTTTAGTATGTGGAAGGTGTTAACTTTTAACTGCATTCATGTTTTCACTAAGGTATTCAAGAGAATACACGATTAAGGACTTTGAATGTTTGGAATGTGACCAACAAGACATATCTTATGATATGTGGGGATCAACGACAGTATTAAATCTCTGGTAATCGATGTCACTATATTATGAGAGTGGACTGCAGTATTATGTATAAGCCTAAAGATTAGACTGGATTATGTTGGACATAAGTTAGTATTGTTTAAGGATAGAAGATTTTCGATATTATTGATGGGATGTTATAGTAACGTAGTTTTAGAAAAAGGGACAACCTGCAGGACGGGCGACAGCCCATCGCTTCGGACAAGGCTGTAGGAATCGAACCCACAACCGAAGTGCGACTGGCCTTTATCGCCTACCACTGGCCTACAGGAAGTCCCTGTTTAGTAGAAATTAGTTTTATTATATTAAGCAGTATGATATATGAAGTATAAGTCCATTTTAGGAACCATATATGATTAATCTTACTATAGAATGACTTATGTATATTTAATAACTTTTGCTAACCTTTTGTTTGAAACAGATGGAATGACCCGTCATTCTATCACAGGATCTGCTAACACTTCACGAATAACAAATTCAACTTCATTTATTTAAGAGATGAAGTGGAAATTGTTCAAGGCACGAACAAAAGTGAGATTGTACCAAAATAAAGTAAGTATTTATTCTAAGCAAATTTTCAACTTTAGGGAAATGATCTTGAAAACCAAAAATTTTGTCCTAGTTCTCTTATACCTGATGAATCAGATGGTACCTTAGATCGTCACAAATTTATGGATTTGTGATTACTGGCTTTTCCATAGCCATGTTCTCTACCACTCTCCATCAGAACATGATGGTTAGATTTCTCTTCCATATCCATATTTTCACCTATGTGGAAACCCAGTGATTAGTTTATTTGGGTAATCGTTACATTTCATACTTTAGTTTTTAAAGCCAAGTTTTGGTATTCCCTTTTACGATGTGGGTTTCTATTAAAGAAACTTTCGAATAGTAAACCATTTATAACCCCGACGAATTTCGAGGGCGTAATTCATTTTAAGGGGGGTAGAATGTAACAGCCCGAGATTTTATGAAAACTATTTTTTTTATGTCTTGTGTTGTACGCTACACCTAAAGGAGCTTTCACAACACGCATCCTTGACTTGCCTTGCATTACACGCAATCGCGACCTTCCTCGATAGCGTGTGTAGTACGCAATACCGAGTTTCACTAAACAACGATATGCTATAAAAATATTATTAAAACTAGCCGTTATGAATAGTAATAACCACTTTTTGAAATCCAGTAAATCTTATTTTTCAAAATGAACTTTATTTTTGGATTCGGAGTATCTAATTTAGCCTAAGTTGAAATTTTGGTACTTTTCGGATAACTTTCATATTCTGATGAATAGTGAAAATTACTAAATTATAATTAAAAACAACTTTTTTAATCGAAATAATTAATAGTGATAAATCATTAATTTGAGTGGTTTTAAAGTATATTTAGAATATATTTTTACAATTTAATACAATGTTGGTCATTGGTTGTAATTTCACATTTAAACCAGACATAATCAAATGTCAATCTTTTGATAGATATTGTTTCTTAAAAACACGCTATTTGTTTTAACAGCGGGATTTAATTATAAAATTAATTAATGCAACTTATATGTTGGGAATTTTGTAAAATATAAATCATTTTTGAATTCGGAATATCAATTATAACTTAGGGTGAAATTTTGGCATTTTTCTGAAAAACTTCAATTTTTGATGAATAGTGAAACCACTAAGTGGTAGGTTAAAAACTGAATTTTGCATAAAACTTAATTTTACCGCTTCTGTGAATGGAATTTCGAAAATCCGAGAGACACGGTTAATATCAAGGACTAAAATGTGGTTCAATGAGATGAAAATAAATTTTTGGTGAATAGTAACTTTTTACTTTTTTTACCACGGTTAATAGTAAATAGGGTAACTAAGGGTAAATATGATATTAATATTACCCTAACACATGTCCTAATTCTATTGGACAAGTGTAATTCGACCAAAAACAAACTTAGGAATAAAATATGACCATTTAGGCCCACTTGGATTAGATTAGGACATTTATTATTAATTTATTTAAAGAAAGGTTAAAATAGTTAAAATCAAAGTATAATAAGTAAATCATTTTTAATATGGGGTTATACATAAGATAAATTCTATTGTAAATATTAATTAGAAAGATAAAAAGATTTCCTACATGATGGTATTTTATTTGTAATTTTTAGACATCAAATAATTTAATTTATTTATGACACAACGATGATGCAGTAATTATCTTATTAATGAAATATTGACATAATTGATAATATAAATACCAAAATAAATGTAATTTAAGACTTTTTATGAATTCCACTAATTTTCTAGGTTACTATGATATATTAGTGTTGATTTAATCAACTTGGTTCGAACATATAATTCTGTTATGACTTTCACAAAAATCATATATCAAATAGTGTCAAAATTGACAAAAAATAGTTTTTAAATCAAATATTATATTATTAATTGTAATTTTATTCCTAAAAATCTAAGGTTCGGCCAAATGACTTATATAAAGATATATGTATTAATAATATACAATTTGGGGTTCGTTTGGCATGTTATAGTAAGTTTATTAACCATATAATGTAAGAAAACAAAAAGACAGGGTAAAAGTTAAATTATTTAACTTAGAGTTAAATCTAATTGATAAGGTTAAAATAATACCCTAAACTTGTCTAAACCCTATTGGTTGATAGGATTTCGACCCATCCCCACTTTAGCTTCGAAATAAGACCCTTTGGAACCATTATAAACCGATTTTGACTTTAATATAAAATAATATTTTGAGATATTCCTAAGGTGCCCCTCTCCTCCCCTATAAAAGGACACCTCCTCCCCCTCCTCCTCAAACCAATTTGAGCACTCAAGCTAGGCCAACCCCTGACAAAATCTCTTCTCCAATTCCCTAGTAACATCCTAGAGGTTCTGGTCTTCCTCAAAGACCAATTCTAGTGCCCTAAGAGGAGGTCTCAAAGAGGCGCTTCAAAGAAGAGGTAATTACCGTTACCAATTCTTTCCTCTTTATTTCTTCTTCCACTTCTTCTTCTTAGGTTGTTTCATTATGAAGTAATAACATCAGTATCACTCATATACTGATATGTTATTATAAGTATGAAACAACCCTATTTCACCATCTATCCATCCTACGGAAAAAGAAATCACCGCGCGTGCGTACGTACGGAATACCGTCTCCACGCCGTGGTGTAATCTATTTTCCACCACCACCTTACATGGATGAGTATAATGGTGTAAAGAATAACTATACATAGTTATTACAACATCATATTGATTCTGATATATTGTATAATCCACTCCAATTCAATTCAATATTTATAGAAATGATATCATCGCTCGTGCGTACGTACGGACTACCGTCTCCACGACGCGATGAGATTCATTCTCCATGTTAACCATTTAAGAATGATTATAAAGTATATATAAGAAATAATAATGAAATATATGACATTATAAAGCTAATGGATTTATGTATATATATACATATGTATGTCATCTACTTACTTCCATTTCAAGACAATAAGGAAAGGAAAACAACGTTCATGCGTACGTACGGACTACCGTCTCCATGAACGGTGTTTTTCATTTTATTTATCTACCTATTATATATATATATATATACTGAATATATATGATATATAAATCATATTTTATATTCTGGAAGTAAGTAAATCATGATATAAGTAACAATGATGTCAAGAACAACAAGTCAAAACACCTACGATAAATGAAACGATTTTACCCAAAACGCTTCTTTAACATGGAATTTACAAAAGAACGGGTAATATAATGTCATAAGTGAACCATATATGATATCATAACAATGAATATGATTCTGTAATAAGTCAATAACATGATTTAAATCATTATACAGGAGGTTCGGACACTTACAAAGCAAGTCGGACCTAAGGTAAGGGAAATATCACAATCTCATTTTTATCCGAGATTGTTTATTCGTAAGTATTTACTGGGGTGTATTTTATCATCCACATCCATGTTTACTCAATATGTAATATTATTTCCATCCAACTAAAATTGTTTAAATCCATTTTTACCCTTCAGTGAGTTTTTAGTAATACGTATGAAAGGAATCTTTTGTCGTTTTTCGTACGAGGTACTTTTTGACTTTTCAGACAAAAGTACGAAGAATGTTTTTTTTAACTTATACGGCACGAACGGATTTCTACTGTTTTATAAAGCCTTATTTTAATGAAGCTTCCTCTAAAAGATTTCATGACTATTTTCAATAAAATATCTTTCTTTTAAAATTGCATGATGTTTTGTGAAAAGAAATTGATTTTGAAGAAGAAAGGATATTTTCCTCAAGAATTCAATTCAAGTGTTTTATCAAAATTATTTTCCATCTAAGATAATAAAGGGTTCTGTTTCTATCCATATTTTTACATTGATTTGACTATGTTGTGATGGAATTATGTTTATGAATTCCTTTATCTTATATGAATTGATTTATGATGTCATGATGTTTCAAGAATCCCATTTTTGTTACATGTGTTATGCGATGATGTATGTTTTATGATTATGTGGCACACATAAGAAAGGATTCATTATAAGATGGGTGGGACCTATATCTCCCTCCAATGAATTGGGTAAAGATTTTATATCTCATGAGATAGACATGGCTGGAATGGTAGGTTATACCGGTTCAGTGAAACAGGACTGAAACGAGGGTTGCTCGATTCAGAAAGGGACTTTGTCCACTAAGATAGTCTTGGCAATGAGTCATGACTAACAAGAAATGATTCTCTATGATTATGTGTGTATGCCACAAAGTTCCATGTTTTAAGTTATGATTATTGTGATTACATTTCACTGCCATGATTTACCCCATGTTATGAAATTATGATCTCTTTTGCAGGTTAAGATTTCCAAAAGTTATATGCTTATGTATATGATGTGATTGATATTTCTTTTGTTTACCCTTACTGAGCATTTGAGCTCACCCTTTTATGTTTTCTTTTCCCCAGGATATAAAGAAAGGTTTTAGTTAAAAAAAAGGAAGATCTTTATGGGAGATATTGAAGATATTTCACCACGATTAGAAGATTACGTTCCGAGTTTCCAAAGACACTAAACTATTACGATCCTTGTGTGTGTGTTTTTGTTATGTACTAAGTATTCCGCAAAAGTAATGTAATGTCAATGTACGTCAGGATACGGGTCTCTACAGGAAGTTCTACTTATACCCTATGTTTATAAGTGCAACATATGGTTTGGAAGCCTTATGTTTGGAAGAGAATATATTGATAAGAAAACCTACATGTCATATAAATGATACATTTGTGGAATAAATGTAGTGTTCATCAACCCTATTTTTTTGAACAATTGTATGTTTCAACGCTATATTTGAATTTTTTTCTATATGTGGAGGAACCATATGTTTGATTATTCAAACGACATAGTTTTAACTAAAAATATTATCTATAATTTCTAAAATTGTCATGATTAAATTAAATATTGTTTAAAATATATTTATTAACTAATTCAAAGGTTCATACTAAATTTATTAAATCATTTTTATTTCTTTGGGATGTTACAACTCTCTTTAATTATTTTGAATTTAAATAAAAAAAATTATATTCAGTATTTCTGGAGCTATTTTGACCTAGAGCTATTCAGCCAACATTATAAATATTTAGATGATAATATTTTGAATTGATATAAAAAAAGATATACCCATACAATATAGATTTATATTCAATGTTTTGTGCTTGTAAATAATGGTGTATCATCACCTTCAGTGCTACACATTGGAGACATACACATTTAGATCCATATGATTGACTCACTACTATTTATTTTGATACTTCTGTTTCTTATTATTAGATATTATTATACAAGTTCGACAAATCATTTTTGGGAGTTATAATTTGGAGAAATATATGTCTATCCATATGTTTCGTATTTTCTTTATCCCTATTTGATGAGATATTGTGCAACATTGAAGATTATTTTTATTTTTCTTTTGTTATTAAGGATGATATACTTCTATCAATTGTGTGATGAAACTAAAAGAAAAACTTATTTTCTAAATAAAATAAATATCTATTTATTTATTGGAGTATCAGATGCACAAACATTGCCATTTTGGTGAAGGAGTGTTACCACCTCATACTAATATGTAGATAATTTGGCTCCATGAAAAAGAATTAGAAGTCCTTGTAAAAGAATTATTGTAAAGGTATCAACTACCTACACTCAGTTGTGGAATTCCATGATAAAAATTCATAATAGTGAAATCAACAAGACTTATCAGAGATTGTTAGTGGAGTAGAATAATGGATCTTTGTGCCCAGAGAAACTTTACATCTTTGTGTTTTTGTGTTTTTTTATTTCCCTCCTCCTCAAATTGCATTCCTTTTATCATATTCTTTAGTTTTCTCTTCCTAGTTATTATATCTTCTTTGTATTTTTGATTTTGTACTATGACAGTCCATCTGGTTGTTTTATATTGTCAGAGATGATGGTTTTGGCACCAATGGTTGTGGATGGGTTGTCTTTATATCGCTCAACTCTTCCATGTTTTCCATACCCAACACCACTTCCAGGTATTTTTTGTGTCTTGGATCATTAGAAGATTTGGGAGGTGTTCTTCAAGCGGTCACTGGCATACTGGGAAGCCCGGATGGTGTTGGTATCTTTTTCTTTGGCCCTTAGTTTCATTTTGCTAGTTCACGGGTGAGTTGTATTTTGGTCGGTTAATTCTGTTTTGAGGATGGTCATTTTGGTTCTCTAGAGATATTTCAATCCTATTTTTTGGTGTTGTTGTTTTTTTCTCAACGATGTCCATGTCGTGTTTGTGGTTTCTTTTGATATATTATTTCATTATGGTGTGATATTTTTACAAAGATGATGATGGTGTTGGTGGTTTGGTGATTGTGATGTTTTTGACAGAGTTGGTTTGTGTTGTGGTTCGAGTTGATGGATTCAATTGGTGATACTCGAGATTTTGTGGTCCAAGTGTCATCAGTTGTGCAGGAATTGAGGCAGTCAGTGACAAGATTTGTAGGATGATTTCTTTGGTGATGTGTTTCCATAAAGACGAGGATAATACTTATAAGAAAGATATGTTTTTGTCAGTTTTTTAAGGATAATAATTAAAAACCAAGTGTATATTTATCTTATTCTTATCTGAAAAAACATGTGGTATCTAATTTTAGAATATCGTGATGATATTTTTCTTTTTGAAAATCAGTTTGAACTCTATAATAAAAAGTGGTACTAGAGGGTTGAATCTATTTAATATATTTTCATTTTTGGAAATATGTTTCTACTTGATATTAATTAGAGGTGTCTGAGGAAGTTCTCTATTGAAATGCATTCCTTTTTAATCCTTGAATATTATTTTGTCAAACATGTGACATCAGAGGAAAATGATCTGTCATTATATCAAAAAAGGCATCAATTGATCAAAAATAGATAAAAGAAAGTGATATACGAACTTAATTATATTGTGATTTTTTAATATATCTTTTTCCACTAATAAGACCACGATAATGATATGGAAGATGTAAAATATTAGAATAAATTATTTTAGGGAAGGTATGTCAATGATCCATGCTCTATATTTAAATGGGGATCATTATGGATGTTGGAAAGATCGCATGATTACATATTCAGAAAATCATGGAATTAAAGTTTATTTAATGGGTTTCAAGCCTTATAAAATTACTAAAGTAGATTTGAAAAAATAGAATATTGATCAATAAAAGAATATGAAAACAATTCAAAATAAATTAATTCAATTATTTTTGGATTAGGAACTATTGAGTTTAATAGATTATCGCAATGTTCTATGACAAATGAAATGTGGAAAACCAATTATGTTCCCTATATAGGATTTGAAAATTTCCGAAAATTAAGGTATTCTAATGAAAAGTATTAATTTGATACTTTTATTAAAAATTATGGTGAAAGAATCACAAAAATTAATGGGATTCTTACAAAGATAGTCAATAATATTTCTTCCATGAGAGATCTTTTCTCACAATCCGATAAAGCATAACATGTACTTATAGTATTACCTGGTAAATAGAATGGAATTTATGTTGCAATACGTTAGTCTAAACCAATTATGAAATTGATAATGAATGAAATCATTGGTACATTGATGATGCATAGAGATTATATGGAATATGAAGTTTAAAATCATGTTTCTGTGAAATATAAAGAAGATTCTCTTAGAAATACTATGGATGAATCATCCAATTAAATCTATAAAAAATCCAAAACATATTTATAAGATCATGTTAAAATATTTATAAATTATATAAAAGGACAATGAAAGAAGATAAGAAATATATATAATATGAATGAAAGGAAAATAGACATAATATATCTAAATGTTATATGTTAAAATATCAGGGGATATATAATTATTAATGGTACAGAAATAATGTTATAAACTCAAGAAAGAGTGAAACTTCTGGTTCAAATGAAGAATCTATTATATACTCCCATACTAAGTATAAAAATCAATAGTGAATCTATGTTTTATGAGTTATATGGATAAGGTACAATATTTATTCTCTTAGAATTATAATTCATAGAATATTTACTATGATAAACTTTATATATATTGTTTCATATTTTATGATAAATATGAATATTAAAAATAAATAAAATCAAATTTTTTTTATAATACTATATCTATTAAAAAGGGAACTCATCAAAAAAAATTGGGAATTTAAAAATAACACTTCCAATGTTTTTTATCTTCTTGAATTTATATTGATGAATTTTTAGGTGATGTATACAGTTTAAAACAAGATTCTAGTAGGCTTTTAAAATGTTATAATTTTTTATATCAATGTAGTGGTAAAAATAAAATTCATAGAAGAAAACATAGAATTGGTAGTAATGGAGAAAAACTAAAATTATATAAGAAATATTTTTTCCTGGATTAAATATAAAAAAACATTGTCAATAATTAAATGTTTTTATTATGGTATTAATGGAAATTATGGAATTGAATTTTTTTAGAAATCCTCAATTTTATGGTGTTAATAATTATTCTTTTATAAATAATTAATCAATATGAATAGTAGATTATCTACCAAAAATAATCATTTTTAACTAAAAATTTAGTTTTTAACACTATCAGTACCAAAAGAATAAGGGTACTAAAGGGAAACTGAAATTTATGTTTCATAGCAGTATACAACTGAACTAAATTGTTGAATTCTTAATTTTGTTCACTGTGTGATATAAAAATATCTATAACAATAGAGTTGTCAAATAAGAAGTAGTTTGTTATCAGAAAATTAATATTATCAGATTAATTGATCCGAAAGTGTTTCATTAATATTTTCATATATACTATTCTAGTGCATTAACTATTTCATATTTTGAGAGAATGAATGTTTAGGTTTAATTGATAAATCTTCTTTACTATTTTCATAATTTCACTATTTATATAACTACATAATTTATTTTCTAAATATTCCTATATAAATTAACATTTTTTTAATCATTAGATTATATAATAATTATATAATTTTATAATGTTTTGTATTTTCTTATTTAATATTTTAATACTATTATCATCTTTATATTTCATGTTCTAAAAATATTATTTGTTTATGGAATGGTTTCAATATGAAATTATTTTCACATAAAATTTTTTATTAAAAAATTAAAATATTTAATGAATATAATATATTTTTAACTCGTGAATGTGAAGCATCATCTGAAATATTCTAGAACAAAACATATCATTTTATATTTTATTTACCTATAATATTTCTAAAACCTTTGAAATTATTTATTATTATTCTTTAATATATATTTTAAAAAGAATTCTAAAATAAATATGAACAAAATAAATTGATTAATGACATCGTGTTAAGAGGAAATCCTTTTAAAAACAAAATTAAAGGTAATCCTTCTTCTTATTTGTTAAGAGAATATTTAGTTTCATATATAATACATTCATTTGAAAATTCTTCTGGAAATGATAACGATGTTCATGGTTATAAAGAACCGTAAACTTATTGATCTTAAATTTTCAAAATCACAATTTCTTATTAGGAAATTTTGTTTCTGGTTCGTATATTGAGTAAATAAAATGTGAATCTACATAATTATATATATGTGTCTAGATATTCATATGAAGGAAAAATGGATTATTGTAATGTCAAATAATGTACTATTTCAAAAGAAAATTTTATAGAATTTAAATTACAATTGTTATGTAAGATGAAGTTACTCAAAAGGGAAGCAGTTACTAAGCTAGAACTAGATAAAAAAAATTGTTTTTTGTCAAACATTGTTCATATTCTTTGATATATCAAATTACTAGAGATGTTAAAAAATATAACAATTATCAATGGGTTTATCAAATTTTATTGTAAAAGTTTTATGTTTGGAATGTTCAGATGACTGATATAATCCTTCCTAACACCCCAAATTTTCTTCATTGTTGTAGATTATAGTCAATAATTTATATATTTTTTCTTAAATATAATTCTTAGTAGAAAAGTGTTCTAAAATTATTCATAATTTAATTTTAATGTTTTTTTATTTTATTAGTTATCTTACATAATCATGTATTTCATATTTTATTATCTCACTACATGTGGTAAATTTTTATATTACTAATAATGATAAATAAATTAGTTTAAATATGAGATGTAGAATTTTTTTTGATGTTATTTTATTCCTTGAAAATGTTTTCACTCCTTGAATATATTTATGCTATGATTTAGGGTGAGTTATTATAATTATTACATGAATAAATATATTCAATTAAAACCCTCTTTATTTAATAAAACAATAGTTTATATGATATTTAATGAAATATTTATATATTATTTATGGAAGATTGAATTTTGAGGGAGTTTATATTGATATATTTTATTCTCATATTTTTGATGTCACAAAAGGTGTAAAATTTAATTTTTTACATCATATTAAAGATGTTTATAAATTTTTAGATTAGTTTGAGAAATTTATATAGGATAAATATAAGCTTACGTGGTGAAAATATGAATAGAAAGAAATTTTATTATAATTTATATTTCTGGATATATATTTTTCTAAAATTAAGTAATAATTTTAATATTTATTTTATGATTTTTAATGAGTTATTTATCATAAAAATATGGATATTATGGAACATGTTTTGATTAAACAATTTCATTAATTTCTTTCTACATTTGATGCTCATGAACACCCACATTTATGCTACTAATAATATTTTTGAGTGAATTTTGGGAAAATTATATAGATTCGAATATTTATTATGGATGTACATATCAGATTTTGATTTGTGGATGAATATTTGAATAATTATTTTTGATGAATTTAAAAATTATTCTAGAAACACTTTCTGTACCCTTAATTTTTAGGTATAACATTTTGTTTGAAAAAAATATTTCTTGGAAGAGAGCATAGAGACCAAAAACCAAAACATTGGAGTAAACCAAAAGTTTAAGGAATAAATATAATAATCATCAACCCTATATTTGTGAACAACCATAAATTAAAAACCATATGTTTGTATTTTTATCTCTATGTGGTGGAACCCTACCTTTAACTGTTCAAATGATGGAGTTTAGAGATATTATCTGTGATTTTTTCAACAGTCATGAAGGAAGTAAATATCATTTACAATATGATTTGTGGCCAATTCAAAGGCTCGTACTCAATTGATAAAATAATTACTATTTATAATGCAATTTACAACTCATTTGAATTATTTTGAAGTCAATTATTCATGATTTAATATGAGGTATTTCAATATCATGTTTGACCTGTAGTTGTTCGACCTATATATTAAATATTGAGATTATATTATTTTGAATGGATATAAAAATTAAAGACATTACCTAGAATATGATGTTATATTAAAATCCATTTGGTTTTAAATAATATTTTACTATCGCTTTATGTTCTAGACTTTGGTGACATATATTATTAAATATATTATATCTACTCACTGTTGTTGTTGTTGCTACTGCTATATATAATTATTAAATCTTGTTATAAAAACATGAAAAAGAATTTATTAGAGTAAATCTATGATGAAATGTTTGTTTATACATTTTTTTGGTGTTTTACTTATCACTATCTGAAGAAATCATATTTAATGTTGAATCTTATTTTACTTTTTCTATACACTATTAATGATCAAATACATCTATCAGTTTCAAGAAGAATTATTGAGAAAAAACCTATTTTATCAATCTAATAAATATCTATCTATTTTTTAAAGTATTGACTGATTACAATTACTTGTTTTGGTGAAGGAGTATAATCTTCTCTTATTAAGAATATGATAATTGGTTTCCTTGTAAAAGACCCACAAGCCCTTGTAAAGACATTATTATAAAGGTATTAACAACGTAAGCTCAGTTCTGGGCGTCCATAGTAAAATGACTTACTAGTTAATTAATTAAGAATAATAATAGAGTGTTTGTTGAGTAGACTAAGGGCTATTTGTTCCCTAAAATATTATACATGACTATGCTCATGTCTTTATTTATTTCCCTTCCATTTTTAACTTTTAAGAGAGAAAAATAACGAATCACTGCTTGTTAAGAGGGATGAATTGAATTCATCATATTTTCTAAAGGATCAGAATTTATCTCCCACTTTTATCTTAATCATATTTATATATAAAAAAAAATCAACCTTTTATCCATCCTATAAAAAATGAAAGCCCTACATGTCCATATGTATGACTTACCATCTCCATGTCATGGTGCAATTTTTTTATTCATCAAAATTTTAATTATATGGTTATAATAATTCAAATAATGGATATATATAATAATTATGACATAAAATGTAACGCCCCCGACCCCAGTTACCCAGAGTCGGTGCATTATTACATAACATTGGTATGATCACAAGAAAGATCAAATCTCGAAAGACCGATTGGTTTAGTAGTCTTGGAAACACTAGATATATTCATAAGTCTTACATTACATCATAAAATGAAAAACTACTACAACAACATATTGTCTCCATAATCCACACTCATATCCCCACATAATATCCCTGCAGGTCATTCATAATTTACTTCTTCACTTCCTGGGAAAAATAAAACATAGAAAAGGGGTGAGCTCAAATGCCCAGTAAGGATAACAATATAGCAGAAACTTTCATAAATAAGAATAAACATTTAAGGCAATGTATAACTAAAACAATAGCCTTTCAAACTTGAACTTTCAACATTTTATGGCATAAATAAACTGAAATAATTCCATTTACTCATTCACATGGATATTATACTAATCGAATAATCACATGCAAAATCACTAACCACTTTCATAATGTTGGAATGCATAATGCCAGACTATCGTAACCACATAGCCAAGGCCTCGTGCCAAGACTACAAATAAGATTTTATCAAGGCCTTGTGCCAAGACACTAGTTTGTCTCATGATACCTACCGATTCATCGAGGAGCTATAGCGGGCTCCACCCGTCACTTACTAAGTCCAATGCATTCCCATATGAAAAGGTTTAAACATAACAAAAACATTCGTATTAAAACTAGCATACGAAATGTCAATAATTTCACCATAAAATATGAATGGTATAAAAATAGCACATCCACAGTCAAACATATCACAAAACCTTCAATACAATATAGAAGTTTTGTATCATAATAAATCAACTTCAAATAATCTTAAAATCCATCAAAGGATGTTGACATAGATGAAATCAAAATTATTTTTAAAGAAATATCTCCTTTTATTTTGAAATCATTTAAGATCCATATAAAATAAAACATTTTCTTTGAAAATATTCTTATAATCTTGTAAGGGAAGCTTTGAAGATTTTATAACGACGGAAAATAGCCGCACCCGCCGTATAAGTTAAAAAAAACATTCTTACCTTAATTCGGTCGAAAAGGTTAAAAAGGACCTTGTTTTGAAAACGACGGAAAGATTCCTTCATAAACCTCTTATAACAAGTCAACCAAAGGTATAAATGACTTTAACCCATATTCTTGTAAAAAATAAAAAATGTTTTGAAATACATTTTTAAGAAAACATGGATGTGGATGATAAAGAGATCCCAGTAGATTATTACATATAAACAACCTCAGATAATGAAGAGATTGTGAAATAACCCTTACCTTGTACTTTTCCTTGGTTGGGGTAGGTTAACCTCCTGTATAGTGGTGAAATAATTGTTATTAAATTATACAATAATCATATACATTAATATTATATCATATATGATCTTTTAATATTGATTTGATAATAATATCTTAGTATTATCGTTGTTTCGGGTGTTAACTTACTTGTTTTCTTTTATATGTTTTGTTACGTAAGACATGTTTGTAAAGGATAGGTTTTATATTATTCATATCCAGAATTATATCAAGTCCTTAAACATCATTTTTAAATCATCAAATGATAATTATACTTGAATGGATACGATGGAGAATGAATCTCATCGCGTTCGTGGAGACGGTAGTCCGTACGTACGCACGAGCGACAATATCATTCTTTTGATATTAAAATAATATATAAATGGATGGTATATCATATATACAGAATCATTGACATGTTATATTTATTATTTACATGAGTTACACATCATTATTATACCCATCCAAATAATATTATATTGAATAACAATTACACCACGACGTGGAGACGGTAAGCCGTACGTACGCACGTATGGTGACATGTTATTCAAAGGGTGGATAGAATACTGAATATGGTTGTACCATATTTATAATAACATCACAGTATATATATGATACTGGATTTATTATTTTAGAATGGTAACAACAAAGGAAGAAGAAGTGGAAGAAGAAATGAACTTAGAAAAGGGTGGTGAAATCATTACCTCTTCTTCGGGTTCTTCCTTTTGATTTGATCAAAAGGGCTCCTTAGGTTAGCTTTCTGATCAAACTAATGCCCCTAGGTTGTAGTGAGGGAAGTTGGGAGAGTATTTGGCAGAGTTTGGCCGAACCAAAAGGCTTTGAAGGTGTGAATAAATGAGAAGGAGGAGTGCCCTTTTATAAGAGGGGTGAGGGGCACCTTTGGAAAAGCTAGAGATATTAGTTTATAATAAATTCATATTCGGTTTCCAGTGGCTCCAAAGTTGACTATTCAAAGGTTAAGGTGGGGATAGGTCGAAAACCACTCAACAAATAGAATTTATACAGGTTTGGGTACTTATATTAACCTTATCTTTAAGTATTAACTCTAAGTTAATTAGTTTCACTTTTACAATGTCTCTTTGTATTTTTATATAATATGGTTAATAAACTTACTATATACATCCAAGCGACCCCCAAGTGGTCAATTAATGATTAACCTATCATGATATAAGTCTCTTGGCCGAACCTTATATTTTTAGGAATTTAATATCAATTAATAATATAATATTTGTTTTAAGAACTCTTTTATGTCAATTTTGACACTATTCAATAGTTGATTTTTGTGAAACTCATAAAAGATTGATTACTTCTAAAAAAGTCAATTAAATCAATACTAATATATCATATTATCCTAGAAAATTAGTTTAATTCATTAAAAGTTTCATATTATATTTATTTGGGTATTTATAATATCAATTATTTTAATTTTTCACTATTATAGTAATTACTGCATCATCATTGTGTCATAAATAAAATAAATTATTTAATGTCTAAAAATTATAAATAAAATATCATTATGTAGGAAATCTTTTTATCTTTATAATGAATATTTATAATCTAAAACCCAACATATATAACCCCATGTAATAATTGTTTTTCTAAAAGATATATGCTTGTGTCATTTTTGTATTCATTTTAACTTAATTAAAATAAAGTTTCATTATCACTTGCAAGTGGATCCATGGGGTCCCAAAATTGACCCAAAGATGTTCATGGTCGACCATGTATCAACCAATAGGGTTAATACACGTTTTAGGGTAATTTAGTATTATTATAATATTATCTTTTAACCCTTATTTACCGGATTTACCCTTAACCATGTTAAATAAAATATTTACCGCAGTAATTATTCAAAATGTCTAAAAATAAAAGTTACCTATTTACACAATTTGAACATCCTGATTCCAAATATGGAATCCATTTTCCTAAATTCGAAACACAGAAGTGGCAGAAATTAATTTAAAATTAATTCCCGCTGTCAAAACAAAAAGCGTGTTTTTAAGAGATAATAACTATCAAAAGATTGACACTTGTTTATGTTCGGTTTAATTGTAAAATTATGTCCAATGACCAAAATTATATTAAATGGTAATAATATATTCTAAATATACTTTAAAACTACTAAAATTCATAATTTATCACTATTAATTATTTTGATTAAAAAAGTTGTTTTTAATTAAAATTTAGTAATTTTCACTATTCATCAAAATATGAAAGTTATCCGAAAAGTACCAAAATTTCACCTTAGGCTAAATTAGATATTCCGAATCCAAAAATGAAGTCCATTTTGAAATATAAAATATATATAATTTTAAAAAGTAGGTATTACTATTCATAACGGCTAGTTTGATTGGTTGTTAGAACTCGGTGTTGCGTACAACACACGCTATCGCATTAATCAAAGAGAAGCATACCGTAGAAGCTTGAGGTGTTATATTCTCCCCTCCTTCAAATAATTTCATCCTCGAAATTTCTAGAATACTATCACATGAAAAGACTTGGGTGGTTCTTCATCATAAGTTCCTCGGGTTCCCATGTTGCCTCTTCCATCTTATGGTTTCTCCACAAAACTTTTACCAGACGCGTCGTCCGGTTTCTCAGTACTTGTTCTCTCGTATCAAGAATCCTGACGGGCTCTTCGCAATTAGATAGATCCGGTTCCAGTTCTAATTCCTCGTAAGTGAGTACATGCGTTGGGTCAGACATGTATTTCCTCAACAGAGGTACGTGGAACACATCGTGAACTTTAGAGAGACTTGGCGGCATTGCCAATCGGTAAGCTACAACCCCAATTCGTTCTAGAATTTCAAAAGGTCCGATGTACCTGGGACTCAATTTAACTTTCTTACCAAAATGTATGACTCCCTTCCACGGAGATACCTTCAGGAAAACATGATCACCGACTTGAAATTCCAAATCCTTCCTTCGATTATCGGCATAGCTCTTCTGCCTACTTTGAGCTTCTTTGATGTGATTTTGGATTACTTTTACCTTTTCCACCGTTTCCTCCACCAGTTCTGGGCCTACAAGTTTTCTTTCACCAACGTCATCCCAACAGGTTGGTGTACGACATCTCTTTCTATATAACGCTTCATATGGTGCCATTTGAATACTCGAATGGAAGCTATTGTTATAGGAAAATTTTATGAGAGGTAAGTATTGATCCCACATACCCTGAAAGTCAAGTGAGAAAGATCTCAACATGTCTTCTAGGGTTTGAATAGTCCGTTCTGATTGTCCATCTATCTGAGGGTGGTAAGCAGTGCTCAAATGAAGTTCAGTATCCAGGAATTTCTGAAGACTTTTCCAAAATCTTGAAGTAAAACGGGGATCACGATCAGAAACAATTGATAGGGGTACTCCATGAAGTCTCACAACTTTATTAATATATAGTCTTGCTAGACATTCTAGGGGTAGATCTTCTCTTATAGCAAGAAAATGTGCTGACTTGGTAAGACGATCAACAATAACCCATATTGCATCCTTCCTTCTAGGAGTCTTTGGTAGCCCCATGACAAAGTCCATCGTAATATTGTCCCATTTCCACTCCGGTATGGGAAGAGGTTGCATGACTCCTCCAGGCTGTTGCCTTCCAGCTTTCACTTGTTGAAAAACCATACATCTTGACACAAAATCAGCAATCTCCCTCTTCATGTTGTCCCACCAAAAATGTTCCTTCAAATCTCTATACATTTTGGTGCTCCAAGGGTGTATAGAGAAATTGGAACTATGAGCATCATCCAGCAATTCCCTTTTTAGATCAGGTAAATCGGGAACACAAAGTCTCTTCCCGAATTTCAAAATTCCATCTTCATACACAAAGTCTCTCAATCTCCCATCATTCACAGCTTTAATCTTCTTTTGGAATTCTTCATCATCGGTCTGAGAACTCTTAATCCTTTCTAGTAAAGATGGTTTGGAAACCATTTGAAAAAGAATTGATGTTTCACCTTCCCTGGTTATTCCCATGTCCATCTTCACTAGATCCATGAAAATTGGATCCCTTTCAATTCTCATATTGTTCAAAACTCCATGGTCTTTTCTACTCAAAGCATCTGCCACCTTGTTTGCCTTCCCCGGGTGGTAGTGTATCGTACAATCATAATCCTTGAGTAATTCAAGCCATCTCCTTTGCCTCATGTTGAGTTCTTTTTGTGAGAAAATATACTTCAAACTCTTGTGATCAGTATAAATCTCACATTTTTCACCATAGAGGTAGTGCCTCCATATCTTAAAAGCAAAGATCACAACTACTAACTCGAGATCATGAGTAGGATAGTTTTGATCATGAATTTTCAACTGTCATGATGCATAGGCAATAACTCTATCATTCTGCATAAGGACACAACCAAGTCCTTTCTTCGATGCATCACTATAAATAACGAACCCATCATTCCCCGATGTTAGAGTCAATATAGGAGCATTGACTAATCTTTTCTTCAGTTCTTCAAAAAATTCTTCACACTCTTTTGTCCAAACAAATTTAACCCCTTTACGTGTGAGCTTCGTTAATGGGTTAGCCAATCGGGCAAAATTCTGGACGAAACGTCGATAATAACCTGCCAAACCAATAAAACTGCGTACCACAGTTATACTCGTAGGTGCTGGCCGTTCTTGGATTGCCTTGGTCTTAGAAGGATCAACAGAGATTCCATCTTTAGAGAAAATATGGCCAAGAAAAGAAATCTCCTGAAGCCAGAATTCACATTTGCTAAACATCCCATATAATTCATGGCTCCTCAGAGTCTTCAAGATAATGCGCAAGTGATTTTCATGATTTTCGTAGGTTTTGGAGTATACCAAGATATCATCAATAAATACCACCAAAAATTCATCGAGATACTCCTTGAAAACTCTATTCATCAGATCCATGAATACAGAGGGTGCATTAGTCAATCCAAAAGGCATTACAGTAAACTCGTAATGCCC
This sequence comes from Viscum album, assembly GCA_963277665.1. Lineage (NCBI taxonomy): Eukaryota > Viridiplantae > Streptophyta > Magnoliopsida > Santalales > Viscaceae > Viscum > Viscum album. The sequence goes on from OY728135.1 coordinate 1,892,774,623, forward strand.
GTACCTGGTTCGAAATGCTGTCTTCGGAATGTCTTCCTTCTTTACACACAACTGATGGTATCCAGATCGAAGGTCAATCTTTGAAAAGTATTGATCTCCATGTAGTTGGTCAAATAAATCATCAATACGAGGTAGGGGATACTTGTTCTTTATCGTTATAGCATTGATCTCCCTGTAGTCAATACATAACCTCATAGATCCATCTTTCTTTTTAACAAAAAGAACAGGGGATCCCCATGGAGAAACACTAGGGCGAATAAATCCTTCATTACTCAATTCCTCTAGTTGTTTCTTTAGTTTTACTAACTCTACAGTAGCCATTCTGTAAGGGGTCTTCGATATAGGCCTTGATCCAGGAATCAAATCAATGGAAAACTCAACTTCTCGTTCTGGAGGATGTCCAGGTAAATCTTTTGGAAATACATCTACAAATTCTTTCACAACAGGTACATCATCTATTTGAACATTCCTTTCCTCACCCGCAGTTATTTCATTCTCTTCCTCCCCAATAATTGAATTTAGTTGAGCTATTGAGGGTGGATCTAAATAAGAATTAGGTGGTGACGATTCTGCTCTAAAGATAAGGTATTCCTTATCATTATCATCAAGAATCGTAACCTCTTTCTTCTTACAATAAATCTTCGCATCATAGTCCGAAATCAAGTCCATACCGAGGATTATATCAAACTCAATCATAGGTATGACGATGAGATCAGCAGATAAAGAAAATTTATGTGCTCTAATGGGGACTGATTCACAAAACTTTGTTGCAATGATACTTCCCTTAGGAGTTTTAACTGACAACTCCCTTATTAAATCAAATTGGAAATATATAATTTTCTTATCAAACTGGGAAGATATGAAACAATGCGATGATCCAGAGTCAAATAATGCATTTGCTAAACTTGAGGAAACCATTAAATTACCTGCCACCACGTCTTTTGGAGCTTCTACCTCTGCAGTAGTGATAGCATAAGCCTGACCTTGATCCCTTGGCCTTTTCTGAGGTAAGTTCTCCTGACGCTTAGGACATGCATTTGCATAATGCCCCATATCCCTGCAATTGTAGCACTGAACGTTGGTAGCTTCCTTCTTCCCCTTGCAATCACGAGCTTGGTGGCATTTTTCACCACACTTGTAACAGACTCCCATTCCCTTCAAGCAAGTACCAGGATGTTTCTTCCCGTATTTACCACAAGATGGATATTCAACCTTTCCCTTCTTCCCCTTATTTCCATTCCCAGATTGATCAGCAGGTCTCTTCTTCTCTTGCTTTGCTTTAAAGTCATAAGACTTAGAGAATTCCTTTTCGGTCTTGATAGCACATGAGACAATGTCTTCGTACGATGAAAAGGATTGTGAGACTAATGCTCGACGGAGAAATGGTTTTAACCCATCAAAGAAACGATCAATCTTACTTCTTGGGTTGCGAATATAATCTCCAGCATACCTCGCTAACCTTGTAAAGTTAGCCTCATACTTTGTGACATTCTCATCCTCCTTTTATCTCAGACTCAGAAATTGCCTTTCCATATCTGCTCGATGGTCACGAGGAAAGTATTTTTCTAAAAACAGATCTTTGAACTCCCTCCATTCCATATTTGATACTTCATCATCTTCCTTCATGTTTTGAATTAATGACCACCATTGATCAGCATCTCCAGTGAGGCGGTAAACTCCCATGATAACTTTTTCCCTTTCATTACTCCCCAAAGCCTGAAATATTTTCTCTAGGGAAAATATCCATTGCTCAGCTGCTAAGGGATTTGTACTCCCATTGAAAGTTGGTGGTTGTTGCCTCATGAATCGATCTAACATTGATCCTCCACGCTGCGGATCAGGGTGCTCCATACGGGTAAGGTAATTATTCATAACCTGAGTAAGTTGTCCCAGTATGGTGATTAGCTGATCGGCACCAGTTGCATCACCAGCCCCACTATAATTATCTTGAGCAGGAGGGAAATCCCTACATGGAGTGCGTGCATTGATACGGTTTCCATTTCTTCCACTAGGCGCCATTTCTAAACAATGGCATAAACTAGATCAGTTTATGAATCAAAATACATAATCCCATACTTATAAAACACTTAACATAAATTGAACTATTTATGGATATAATCCATAATCATAAAAATGTTTTCTTTGAGGAAGTATATACTCATAAACCCTTCATAATGATTTGTAAAGAAAATGAGAGTTATCCTAAGAATATCCCCCGGGAGTGTCGTAACCAAGAGTGCAGTAAGGCCCGTTGTCGTGCACCAGTTCCCGTTCGAGTCTAGCTCAAAGCGGTGTTTTCGGGTTTTACCCCTAGGTACATCTGTGCCAGAGCCGCCTCTACCTGCTCGTATCCAGACAGGGATGTATTTCTCGGAAAACTCACAATATCTCTACAATACCAAAATTATAGGAAGTTCTTCTATACTAATCCTCAAAGTTCATCTTAGGTCTACGTGCTCTAATCAGAGTTTATCTAAATCTAGCTTCCAAGGTTTGTACTAAAATTCCTCTGATACCAACTGTAACACCCCGACCCCAGTTACCCAGAGTCGGTGCATTATTACATAACATTGGTATGATCACAAGAAAGATCAAATCTCGAAAGACCGATTGGTTTAGTAGTCTTGGAAACACTAGATATATTCATAAGTCTTACATTACATCATAAAATGAAAAAATACTACAACAACATATTGTCTCCATAATACACACTCATATCCCCTCATAATATCCCTGCAGGTCATTCATAATTTACTTCTTCACTTCCTGGGAAAAATAAAACATAGAAAAGGGGTGAGCTCAAATGCCCAGTAAGGATAACAATATATCAGAAACTTTCATAAATAAGAATAAACATTTAAGGCAATGTATAACTAAAACAACAGCCTTTCAAACTTGAACTTTCAACATTGTATGGCATAAATAAAATGAAATAATCCCATTTACTCATTCACATGGATATTCTACTAATCGAATAATCATATGCAAAATCACTAACCACTTTCATAATGTTGGAATGCATAATGCCAGACTATCATAACCACATAGCCAAGGCCTCGTGCCAAGACTACAAATAAGATTTTGTCAAGGCCTTGTGCCAAGACACTAGTTTGTCTCATGAGACCTACCGATGCATCGAGGAGCTATAGCGGGCTCCACCCGTCACTTACTAAGTCCAATGCATTCCCATATGAAAAGGTTTAAACATAACATAAACATTCGTATTAAAACTTGCATACGAAATGCCAATAATTTCACCATAAACTATGAATGGTATAAAAATAGCACATCCATAGTCAAACATATCACAAAACCTTCAATACAATATAGAAGTTTTGTATCATAATAAATCAACTTCAAATAATCTTAAAATCCATCAAAGGATGTTGACATAGATGAAATCAAAATTCTTTTTAAAGAAATATCTCCTTTTATTTTGAAATCATTTAATATCCATATAAAATAAAACATTTTCTTTGAAAATATTCTTATAAGCTTTTAAGGGAAGCTTCGAAGATTTTATAACTGCGGAAAATAGCCGCACCCTCCGTATAAGTTAAAAAAACATTCTTACCTTAATTTTGTCGAAAAGGTTAAAAATGACCTTGTTTTGAAAACGACGGAAAGATTCCTTCATAAACCTCTTATAACAAGTCAACCAAGGGTATAAATGACTTTAACCCATATTCTTGTAAATAATAAAAAATGTTTTGAAATACATTTTTAAGAAAACATGGATGTGGATGATAAAGAGATCCCAATAGATTATTACATATAAACAACCTCGGATAATGAAGAGATTGTGAAATAACCCTTACCTTGTACTTTTCCTTGGTTAGGGTAGGTTAACCTCCTGTATAATGGTGAAATAATTGTTATTAAATTATACAATAATCATATACATTAATATGATATCATATATGATCTTTTAATATTGATTTGATAATAATATCTTAGTATTATCGTTGTTTCGGGTGTTAACTTACTTGTTTTCTTTTATATGTTTTGTTACGTAAGACATGTTTGTAAAGGATAGGTTTTATATTATTCATATCCAGAATGATATCAAATCCTTAAACATCATTTTTAAATCATCAAATGATAATTATACTTGAATGGATACGATGGAGAATGAATCTCATCGCGTTCGTGGAGACGGTAGTCCGTACGTACGCACGAGCGACAATATCATTATTTTGATATTAAAATAATATATAAATGGATGGTATATCATATATACAGAATCATTAAAATGTTATATTTATTATTTACATGAGTTACACATCATTATTATACCCATCCAAATAATATTATATTGAATAACAATTACACCACGACATGGAGACGGTAAGCCGTACGTACGCACGTATGGAGACATGTTATTCAAAGGGTGGATAGAATACTGAATATGGTTGTACCATATTTATAATAGCATCACAGTATATATATGATACTGGATTTATTATTTTAGAATGGTAACAACAAAGGAAGAAGAAGTGGAAGAAGAAATGAACTTAGAAAAGGGTGGTGAAATCATTACCTCTTCTTCGGGTTCTTCCTTTTGATTTGATCAAAAGGGCTCCTTAGGTTGGCTTTCTGATCAAACTAAGGCCCCTAGGTTGTAGTGAGGGAAGTTGGGAGAGTATTTGGGCAGATTTTGGCCGAACCAAAAGGCTTTGAAGGTGTGAAGAAATGAGAAGGAGGAGTGCCCTTTTATAAGAGGGGTGAGGGGCACCTTTGGAAAAGCTAGAGATATTAGTTTATAATAAATTCATATTCGGTTTCCAGTGGCTCCAAAGTTGACTATTCAAAGGTTAAGGTGGGGATAGGTCGAAAACCACTCAACCAATAGAATTTAGACAGGTTTGGGTACTTATATTAACCTTATCTTTAAGTATTAACTCTAAGTTAATTAGTTTCACTTTTACAATGTCTCTTTGTATTTTTATATAATATGGTTAATAAACTTACTATATACATCCATGAGACCCCCAAGTGGTCAATTAATGATTAACCTATCATGATATAAGTCTCTTGGCCGAACCTTAGATTTTTAGGAATTTAATATCAATTAATAATATAATATTTGTTTTAAGAACTCTTTTATGTCAATTTTGACACTATTCAATAGTTGGTTTTTGTGAAACGCATAACAGATTAATTACTTCTAAAAAATCAATTAAATCAATCCTAATATATCATATTATACTAGAAAATTAGTTTAATTCATTAAAAGTTTCATATTATATTTATTTGGGTATTTATAATATCAATTATTTTAATTTTTCACTATTATAGTAATTACTGCATCATCATTGTGTCATAAATAAAATAATTTATTTAATGTCTAAAAATTATAAATAAAATATCATTATATAGGAAATATTTTTATCTTTCTAATGAATATTAATAATCTAAAATCCAACATATATAACCCTATGTAACAATTGTTTTGCTAAAAGATATATGCTTGTGTCATTTTTGTATTCATTTTAACTTAATAAAAATAAAGCGTCATTATCACTTGCAAGTGGATCCATGGGGTCCCAAAATCGACCCAAAGATGTCCATGGTCGACCATGTATCAACCAATAGGGTTAAGACACGTTTTAGGGTAATTTAGTATTATTATAATATTATTTTTTAACCCTTATTTACCGGATTTACCCTTAACCATGGTAAATAAAATATTTACCGCAGTAATTATTCAAAATGTCTAAAAATAAAAGTTACCTATTTACACAATTTGAACATCCTGATTCCAAATATGGAATCCATTTTCCTAAATTCAAAACACAGAAGTGACAGAAATTAATTTAAAATTAATTCCCGCTGTCAAAACAAAAAGCATGTTTTTAAGAGATAATAACTATCAAAAGATTGACACTTGTTTATGTTCGGTTTAATTGTAAAATTATGTCCAATGACCAACATTATATTAAATGGTAAAAATATATTCTAAATATACTTTAAAACTACTAAAATTCATAATTTATCACTATTAATTATTTTGATTAAAAAAGTTGTTTTTGATTAAAATTTAGTAATTTTCACTATTCATCAAAATATGAAAGTTATCCGAAAAGTACCAAAATTTCACCTTAGGCTAAATTAGATATTCCGAATCCAAAAATGAAGTCCATTTTGAAATATAAAATATATATAATTTTAAAAAGTAGGTATTACTATTCATAACGGCTAGTTTGATTGGTTGTTAGAACTCGATGTTGCGTACAACACACGCTATCGCATTAATCAAAGAGAAGCGTACCGTAGAAGCTTGGGGTGTTACATAAAATGTATTCAATAAAATTAATATATCATAAATTTCCCAATAAATTAATAATTGAGGTAATGATTCCACCACTCGTGTGCATATATAACCAACTATCTCTACGACACTAAGCAATTAATTTGCCATATAAAACCTTCAATAATGATTCCAAAAAAATGTATATAATTATTCAATATGTTATTTATAACATTTAAATAAATATATATATTATTAGACTATATAATATGTCAACGTACCAAAAACATCATAACATAACACGTATGATAATATTGGAAAATTAACTTTTAAACAGTGAAATGAATAAAATATAATTAATAAATGGGTGGTAAATGATATAATAGGATCATATATGATATTATGAATATTAATATAGTTTAGTTATAAGCTAATAACTTATTTAAAACCAATATTCATGAGTCTCAATAATGTACGCCCAAAAGGAATCATTATATTAGGGATTTGTTAAATCAATTTATACTGATTATTTTAAAATTATACTTGATTGATTATGTCCTGATATGATTTTGTGTGAAATGAATTTTAAATATTCTATATTTTAATTTGACTTATTTTATGTGTATTTAACAATGGTACTCATAATTTATTTATTTCTATTAATGCCCACTTCAATAATATGATCACTATAAGGATTCCTCCTCAATCTATATTCCATTGAGGATTATTTTTTATTATGCACCATTTCAATTTTATGGGGCGTAAATATTTATTCTTTGATTTATTTATGATCAATATTCATTTAAAATTGTACATATCTTGATAATATAGATTCTTGTATCATATATATGATTATTATCAAAGTTTTATTCCATTTCTACATATAGTGATGACTTTCATATTTATTTAAATAACTAGATAAATAATGTTAAATTCATATATTTTACTCAATATAAATATTTGATGATAAGAAATAATTTTATGAATTAATTAAACTATTAAATAGATAAATCATTAATTGGACATATAATTCACAGTCTGGGGACTGATTAATTCAAGTCCTTCGATGCATCAGTACTCTTCTATGAAGAATTATTTGGCTAAATCAGAGAGGGTTATACCCACATACATAAATATCTTGAGGATAGATCATGAAGGTAACTATTTTGAGGTTAGATTTTGATATTTAACATGTTCTACATCACTTATTCTATTATTAATGTTATTCCATTTGATTAATCTATTAGTTAAAATACACATGGTAAACTTCCAAGGCCCTGCGATTATTTATATAGCATTATTTGGTCTTCTTTTATTCATGCTCTATTATTATCATGTTATAATAAAATGTAATTTTTTCATAGTTAATGAATTTCTCTTGTTTATTATTCATATTTGTTCATGATAGCTTCCACTATACTTATACTTTACTAATTATTTGAGATCATCATTATTTTGTTTCCATTCCCCATGTAATAAAGTGGAATCCTTATAAGGAATTTTCAAGGATGATGCGAATTTTTTTATGTTTTATATTTTTATTTATATTACTAATTAAAAATGGACATCATTAATGTAATATGGTTTTCAAAAACTGTGATTTTGTTTAGTCATTTGGGATTTTAATCTTGTATCTATGTAAATGTAAAAACATTAAGGCATCGACTTTTGGATATTGGGGTATGGGACTTTACATACATTGAAACAAAAAAGAATTATAATATGGTGTAACTTAAATTAAAATAATATAAAATCTTTTCATAGTGTTTTAATATCAAGAATATCCAAAACATTCAACATTTGAATGGTCACATATCCCTTAATGCTACCATACATACTAATATTTTCTTATTTCTATAACATGGAAGACACATGGTTCCCAAGTGATATGTTTCAATAAAATATTCAATTAATTCAAGATAAAAAGTTTCTAAAACATTTTCAAAATAAAACAACTACTATTACATATTTTGAAAATAAATATTAGAGACAAAATCATATTCAAGGAATTTCATCAATCACATGATGTAGATAAAACATTTTATAAAGGAAACCCCCCTTTGAAATCATTTTACAAGGGAAAAAATTAATTTATAAAAATTTAATATCATTGATATTGAATCAATCAACTTCACAAGATAAACCATAATAATTTTTAGGAATATCAATTAATTCATGAGATAGATCCATTGTATAGAGACACCTACCTTTACAATAAAGAAATCATAGTTCCGTACAAAAACTAGAATTTATATTGAAGAGACCATGTCTCCATAAGACTATATCCATAAGAAAAATCTTAAATATCTACATAGTTTTTAATAGACCTTGAAATAAGTTTTGGTTTTAACAGGACAAGGGGAAGAGAGATCAATGACAGATATAGAGAAAATAGAATAAATTGAAAGGAAGAGCGAACAAAACTCAATGAGATCTACCCAAATTTGTTGAGTAATATAATGGAATCATGGAGAGATTCTTATATTGTGTTAAGAAGAGTACTAATTAAGAAAATTAGAGATAAAGATGATATTTTAGTAAAAAATGACAATGGGAATCAGGTTAATTTTCCATTTTAAAAAGGATAGACTCGGTCACATGGTTATGTTGCACAGTTTTACAAAAATGTACTAATAATGAAGTTGCTACTATCCCATGAAAACCAAAAAAAATGGTTACCTATGAATAATAATCTTATTGAAAAAAAATGCTCAAAAGGTTAAAATTATATTAGAACAAAAAAATTTACATCACATGATTACTGCATAGTTACTACTGACTGTTTGTAGACCATGAGCCTAGACCATTTTCCCTTAAACTATAATTTTTTTTGACAAATCAACTCCTAAATGTATTTAAACTTAAATTAAGATTAAATAAGCCAAAAAATTGAAATACCTTTCCATAATTAAAATTTATACCCTTATAAAACAGTCATGATTCTGGACTCACAAAAAGAGACAGCTATTAGGGCCTCATAAACGTTTTTTATTCCCAAAGCTAGTGGCTATTATTTCTATATTTAGATAGCACATATAAGAAATGAATTATTTTACCATGAAGAAATATATCATGAAAATCCATAATCTGAACTAGATTCTCAACCACTGAGCTTCTAGGATCAATATAGAAATACTCATATTCTATCATAAGGGAATAATGTGTTTAATACCTACTATGTTTAGAAATATGAAACATGTTGTTAGTTATAGTCATGTGAGATAGATTATATAATCGATAATACACCTTTCAATTTATTTTTTATGATCTTTAAAGGTTCAATAAACAACAATGTAAATGTATAATCTCTTCTCCAAGAATGATGTCCCAAATGAGATGAGAAGTTTGGAAAAAATAGTTAACCAACCTCAAAAAAATGTGTGATGAAGATAGTCATCAAATGATTTCTTGTGACTCTTAGATATCTCTATCTCTTTTTGGACCAACATCACCTTTTTTGTCATCTATTGAATAAGTCTTTTTCCAACCAGTGGCAGTTATATAGAATAATCATAAAAAATGAGTTTTATATGGCCATACATAAAATTATTTATTGGGAGAAATTTTAATTGAGGCACAATAAAAATTATTATAGGGGAAATTAAAAAAAAAGATCTATGATTTTCCTAGGAACCAATGAAATCAAATACATTCACCATAAACATATCCTCAAGAATATGAAAACCTCTCACAATCTACCTATCCATCTGATAGTGATATATAATGCTTAACCTCAAATGGGTACCCATTTGATCTTATTATCCTTTACACAATTTGTATTTAAACCATTTTTCATTGTTAAAAAAACATCATAAGGTAATCTATATTTATTCATGACCTCATTAATATACAGGGTATAAACATATTCAACCTTCATCGTCCACTTAATTGGAAGTAAATGAGATGTTTTTGTAATTTTATCAATAATAAAAAAAAATAGAATCTCCTCCACAAGGATTTTGTAGTAAAACAACAAAAACATTCATGGATATCTTATCCCACTTCCATGATTGAATGGTTAAAGGATGAAACAAACTGATAAGGTTTTTCTACTCTGGTTAAATCTTTTAGAATTTAAGGCATCATTAGATGATGTTTTCAATTGAATTCCTCATATTGTAATGAACTAGACTCTAATAAACTATAGTTGGTGTAACATTTTATTCATTGGAACATATTCAAGGGGTCAAATCTAGAAGGGTTGATCTGTTTTGCAGTTTTGGAGAACTATGTACATACATAATTCCTATTTTATATATGAATTTAAAATAAAATTCATATTAATGGAAACAATTTGTTATCCTTGAACTCATTCCACGATTAATTATTTATATCCTAGGGAAAATAAAACAACTATGTTTGATCACTAATACTTAGTAAGGGTTACTTATAGTGGAAGATATCATAAAAAATATCGAAATCAATACGGAATGAAAAATAAATAAAAAAATATACCTTTAAATAAATAACTTTTCTATCATATTTAGATAAGAAATAACTAATATATAAAAATAAATAACTGAACAAACATGAAATTAAATCAATATACAGATAATGAAATGTATCTATAGATAACACCATTAAGAAAATCTCATGTATAATAATAATAACTAAATTATAAATGAAGGAAAATCTTAATTATTAACATCATGATATCTAGAATCATGATACTATAATTGTTAGTATCTTTCATAAGACATTTTTAAAATTATATGTCAAAAACCCATTTGATTTGTCCAATTGATATGTATAATGAGCCCTATTAATGCATTGAGAGAATATCTATTACCAGGACAACAAATAACTACATGTCTAAATAATTATTCATTTTTAGAATAATTGATTTAATTCTTAAATAATGTTAATTATCAAAAAAATATCCACAAGGAGTAATGAATATTTTTATTTCAATATTTCCCTAGTTAATCAAATAATATTTAAAGTAAACACTGCATTTCAGAATGTTATATGGTTTAAGAAATATTTATTTCCATGATACAAAGAACAAGCATAACATTAAATTAAAAAATAAACAATCATTAATAAATAGATATTGATTTTGAGTACATTAATTGGGATGTTTATACACCACATAAAAGTGAATATGTGTTTTTAAGAAATTTTTCTCAATGAGATGGAAATTGAGACAAAATACTACGTTTAAGTGTAAATTAATCAATGAATATTGTTACACCCCATGTTTATTTGAAAGATATTTTTCATATGAATTTAATCTTCAAAATACATTGCATTACATGTATAAATTTATTTTATCATTACTTAAAAGAAACACTATGTTTTTATTTTGTTATACACAATATTTATTTTCACATAGGTTACATGCAAACCTAGTTGAAATGAAATGAGACACACTATTAAAATATTAATATTTAATATGATTATTTTCAACTAGTTATTAAAATGATGATTATGAATAGGATTTTAAAAAATATGAATATATATAATTTAGAAATGTATATATAATTAATTCTTTTGAGGCCATTTAATTTGGTATAAAAACCTTTTGAAAATAATAAAAATTATTTTCTGAAAAATTATTTGTATGCACAAAAATGCATTTTACCTCAATAATTTAAAATAATCACTTTACAGGAAATGTATTAATGAATTTTATAAATTTTATAAGAAATTAAAATTTTAACATTCATTTTATGAATTTTATAGAAAACATATAATAATAAATCCAATGTTATGATTAAATCAATACTTTTTTGAGAAGTGTTTTAATCGTCATTGGTCAACATTTTTAAAATTAATTTATTCTATTTTTATAAAATTAATCTGAAAAAATAAAATTATTTATTAAACCATAATATCAATACTATCTTAGGGGTATATTTTTTGGATAGTTCATAAAATTTTATTTTTTTTATGAATAATGAAAAAATTGACTTTTAATTAAAAACTACTTTTTCAATTTATTTATTTATAAAGATAAATTATATTTTAAATTGGTTTTAAAGTAAAATTAGTCCAATTATAGATTATGTAATTAAATTTAGTTCAATTTAATCAATTACATATTAGTTTTTTATATAAAAATAGTATAAACTTTTGACCATTTTTGCTTTAAAACCCTGTTTCTTTATTTTTTGTGTGAGGTTGATTTTAAATTATTGTTTTATATTTATGTTAATGTAGTTTCGAAAAACTGATTTTATATTTTAAATCATCATAATTCATATTATATAATCCATATAACTTAATTTTTTAACAATATTAATATTAGAAGCATTAAAAATTATTTACCACGATCAATGTAAAAATGGTTTTATCAGGGGGTTTCAATTTTAAAAGATAATGGTTAAAAATAACAAAAAGAATATCCATAAAAATTTTATGGACATATATGGACCTTATACATTATGAAATATATATGGGTATATTATTTGAGCATTATTACATGATAAATTGTGGGTTTAATTCTTTCTTTAAAAAACAATACAAGTGTGAAGCTCACCTAACTTATTAAAGGACTCTCCTTTTCCTCTCCTCTTCACAAATTAAAAACAATTGGTTGAGAAAATACATGAAAAAATAACTTTCAAAATTTCCCACTATCATCATATAATCCTTATTTTTTAAAGTAATTCATCCTAGGAAGGATTTTCGTGCAAACTTATTGAGGATACCTAAAGAAGAGGTAATGTTCATCAACAAGCATTTTTTTTATTTCTTCATCCACCCACTTCAAGTAATATATAAAATAATGATATAAAATCCTATTTATATTAAATATACATAGATTTTGTTATTTTATGTTCAATACTATCATAAATATCCTATTTTATCAAATGCGTTCAAAATCATCGTGTGTGTGTACAATAGGCCACCACCTCGCGAACAAATGTGATATGTTTTTTCCATCACCACCGATCACGGTTGGGTATGATGAATTATATAAAGTATATAAATGATATTAATAACATAATTATACCTATTTTATTATTTTATCAAATATTCCATTTAATTTTTAATTCTATAGGTGATACAATAACAACGCTCATGTGTATGACTGATTACCGGCTCGCGAAGCGATGTGATTCATTTTTCACTAAGAAATTATTTTAAGATATAAAGGATAAATATATGTGTGGTACATGAATTTATTATTATAATAATAAAATATTTATCATTATTAAAATATAATATATCATTTTTCTCACATTTTCACTTCCTTAATGATGGTTTGGTCGTTCATGTGCATATCGACTACCGCCTTCAAGAAGCTATGTAACTCTCTTTTCATCACAACACAACATGGATGATATTTATAATTATATTTAGGATTATAATATTTTATATTATATTCTATTAACATTATATAAATATAATATGTTACTTACATCCTTTCAATATTGATCATTGATATATGGAAATGTTACTCATTCATACGTACGACCTACTGTCTACATTATCATAATATAACTGATTTATCCAAAGAATATATTATAAATGATTTTAAAAGAATTATTTATGTATAAATTGGATAATAATTTTATTATTGTTATTCTGGATATGTTTAAACCATGATAAAATTATGAGGGAAGAAATAATAAATCAAATCATATATGAAAAATGAAGGGCTTATTACCCAAAATGTGACATTAACATGAAATTTTAAAAAAAGGAAAATAAAAGAAAATAAGTAATTAATATATTGTAGAATATATATAATTATGGTTATGTAATATATTTATAATAATCACACATTTACTATATAGTATTTTTGAGAGTGTTTGAAGGGGGCCGCGACTTAAGGTAAGAGATTTCCGTCTCACTTTTATTTTTCTTCGAGACCCATGCCATATTCACCACATGTTTCTTTCATATGGTATATATACTACCCATGATTGTATTTTATGATTATTATAAGTAAAATTATTTTTAATTACATATAAATTTGATGATCTCTCATTCATGGGGTTTATAGTTCAGAAGTTACAAAATCGATAAGGGGGTTTTTCCTCAATTTTCCATCTTTAAAACATATGATTATGATATACCCACATATCAGTTTATGAGTTTTATACCATTTAGTATGTAATATCATGAATTTCATTATACTGATGATATTTTATGTTTAATTTAACTATATTTCTTCTTATTACTTACATTTCAATGTTTCCAAATTTGTAAATATTTTATATTATAATATCATCGTTTATCATAATTGTCAATGATTATGTTTTCATTCACAAAATATTATGATCCATATATCAATAAAAACATGATTTTTATTATCCTCTACTTATTCCATGACAATACATATTTTCCTTTCATTTTACACTCTTTTAGCTCTTAATATTTATTAAAAGATATTTTTTATAAAAAATATTTTTTCATTCAAAACCCTTCTTTCTTAAAAAACCATGTTTTATAATATTTTATTAATGTATTTAAAATTATTTATTAATGAAATAATTACCCATGTTTTAATTATTAAAAATATATTTTAATGGAGACTACATGTAAATTTCCAAATAATTCCTAATTGTATTTTACCTAAATGTTAGAGGAATCATTTTTCGTAACAAGAACAACAAGAACAATATTTAATGCTATCAAGACTTCCCCATGATTTCTAGAATCCTTTTAAATATTATAAATTATTTTTCAAATAAAACTTTTATATTAAAATTTGGGATATTTTTATATTTTAAATTAATTATTTGAAATTTAAAAATATTTTGAATGTGTTTTGTGTTTTAAAACGAATTTTTATAAGCAAAAATGTTATTTTCCACAATAAGTGTGTTAAATAATTATTAAAAATTATTTTATAAGTTTTCAAAGTTTTTTATCAAACAAAATAATTTTTCAAATATTTTTAATTTTTAAACCAATTTAAATATAATGGTTATCTTCCATTAGAAATTTCTCATGTGATTTATCTTTCAAAAATATATTCCATATAAAATGACATCTTTTTTTTTAAATTATGGTTTTCTAGGTATATGAACAGAAGACTTAATGATTATTCTTTATCACAATATTTTATGATGAAATAGTGTTTATAAAACCCATTTGACTTCTATGGGATATACTGTAATAAAAATTCTTACAAATCACACTTCTTTTTCAATGGGATATGCTATGATGAAATGATTATGAAGCCTATATTTTTTACATGGGTTTTTATATGATGAAATGTTTATGAAAGTCATTTTATTTAAAGGGATAAGATATGATGAATTTTTTATGATCTTATGGAACACCTATTTATGAAATTCACTACGTGAAATGTGGGACCTATTTCTACCTCTAATGCATTGGGTAATAGTGAATTTTATATGTGATCAGTGGGTAAATGGTTGGTTAGCCCAATCTAGAAATGTAGGGTACACGAGTGTCTATCCCATGCCCTAAGTTGGTACATGGGTTGTCAACCCATTCCTATCATGTTATGAATTTATTTTTGGGCATTCATGACATACAATTTTCTCTTCTTAGGTGTATACCAAAAATATATGTCTTATGATAATTTCATTCTCTCATGGATCATGTTTTTCAATTCCCTTATGATTCATGTCTTATAAACTCCCAATATTTTTTCCAAGACTCATGTTAATGATAATTGATAGTTTGGGCACATACTTCATTAGTTTTTTTCCTTATATGGTAAATTTATTCTTATCTCATGATTTCATATGATCATAGATTGATAGATCTTCTGACTAAACTTACTGATAATATGAGCTCACTATATCTACTGTTTGATATCCCCTGGTTAAGAAGAATGGTTTTACATAGGATATTTCTATGAAGAGTAGTAAATGGGAAGATATTTTTTGGAATCATTGAATATATTTAACCATGTTATATGATTGTGTTCCAAGATTCCAAATGCACTAAACTATTATAGTCTTTAGGTGTTTTTTGTGTAATGTAATTAATATTCATCTAAAAAATGCAGTATCCATGTATGAGGTGCATGGGTCACTATAGATGCAATTAAAGGAATGGTTTTCTTAACCATTAGAAAAATTATAAGAAAACTATAATAATAATCCTATGCATATATCAATGGATATGTGTAGGGATATCTCTAAGGATATGTCTAAGGATGAGTCATTGTATAGGAAAATGTGTTGGAATATGGGTAAAGGACAGAGTGAGTAGTATCCAAAAAAATAATTTTTTTTGGATAATACTAGTAGATGTCACTATGAAATAGATGTAACTAGGGTTAATAACACGGCAAAGGGTGCATTTAAATAGAATCAATCCTCACCTGGTGGAAGACAACGATCCTTGATTCACACCTAGTGTGGCACACTTGGGGGATATTATTTGAAAATTTGAAAACTCTTTATGAACTATAAAAAAATATTCATATAGATGATGGTTATAAATGAACAAGGATAAACATAAGTTTTCATTGATTAAAAATAAGGAATCATGATTTAGACATTCTATAAGATATTTTCAGGATTATTTGGTTTCCCATTGCGATTAGCATTGCTCACACTACGTTTTTTGGTTTTTATCAATGATGGAATCCTAAAAGAATAATGTTAGCATTGAATGTGACATATGAATTTTCTGATAAGCATCAAAATGGGATGACAACTAGAGTTAGGATATTATGATTATTTCTAACCAGTTAAAAAAGAACATGATTAACAACATGAAACTTATGGGAGTTCGAGTATTAATGACCACCGAGTAAATATGATTTAGTCATATATATGTTAATAATGAAGATAGAAGAACTCAAGGGAATGTCTTATAGGGATGATAAAATGATTTGGGTGTTGAAAAAAGGACACAATGAATGTAACTACAACGGAAAAAATGGAATGTTTAGTTAACACAATTGATGAGAATTGTGGTCTCCCAAAGGTATCATTGACTATTGAATGGTATAAATGATTAAATTATAGTAATTATTAAAATATACATCCTAGGGGTAAATCTTGTGAAGATAATAAACAAGGCGGTAAAAGTAATTATTATACTTGTAATGATAAAGAGAATATGAATGACATATTAATTGAAGCATGTATTTTGGAATAAGATGATGAATCATAGTTATTGGATTAAGTATGAGGTGAAATGATTGATGTGATTATGTATTGGAATTAATGAATTATGTTATATGTATCATTAAATGACTATGTATTGTTCATTATATGTTTTTCATTAGGGATATAAAATAATTTTCTGAATAATATTAATAACTGAGAATTTTTTTTAATAGAATGGTAATATTTTATTGAAAAAACAAGTTGAACATCCCATCCGTCCTTATTATCTTGATTTAAGGTGAAATTTCTAATTGTAATTAAGATAAATCCACAAGGTGGAAAAACCTAAAAATAAATTCCAAGGGCTTCAATAGAATTAAGGGATGATTTTCCCTTTGATATATAAAACATCCCAAACAAACAAACCATAAAAAATAACTATAAAATGGCGAATGATGACAATGTAATAAAACTCAATGCAATACCATTGATATCATACTGAAACTAAAAATTAGTACCCTAATGAAATAATACTAACTATAACCTATAAAGTGGAAGAAAACCCCAATAAAATTCAAAGAATCCAAAAATAACTACATGATCGAACTCTAACTCCATACACATGTATCATAAAACACTACTAAAGAAGTAAAATGATTTACCTTTCCATTTATCTCGATGAAAGAAATATAAAAAATCACCATAGTTCCAATGAAGGGGTGAGTAATAAAACTTAGTAGTTTTTCCCAAAATTACTTTCCTACTCATTCAGCTATAATGGAACATGTTATCATTATTACATTGATCAATTTATTTTAAAAATTTTATAACATATTATCAAAAAATTAAAAAAATTCAGCAGAAAAAAGTTTTCTAAACCAAACAAAAACCTTGAAATGCAAAAAAATTATTTTCCAAACCATTTAATAATCTATTTGGTATAACCCATTCCAATCCACGCATCCACCCATGATGTAATGTCTTGGTTTCAGGTTCTTCCCAAAGGTGACCTGTACCCAGTTTTTCATATGGCCTCAAGCGCATTACCCTGAATGTCAAGGGCTTCCAACTAGCAGTGAGTGACTATTGTGTGATAGTGGGAAATATATTCCCTCATTGGTAGATCATGCAAGATGGAATAAAAAATAAAAAATAGTATCAGAAGAAAAATACCATTCAACAAGTAAATATTGGAATATTGAAAGTAAATAATAACTAGATAGAACATATAAATGATACATGTAAAATATGTTTATGAATGTATCCAAAAAAGACAATATACTAGAAATAAAACTGAAGTAATGTACCAAAGAAACAAATAAACTCCAGCAGCATTGCAAGCCTAAACATGGTCCCATGATCTTCAGCTCCATATCAATCAAGTACATGTTGACGAAGGGCGCTTGCCTTTATCTACACCTGCAACTATATAATCTATTTGTGTCTAAAATCATGACCCAAATAAGGTGTGAGATGAATCACAGAATTCTATCACCACTATATCTGTGCCTAACAATCAGTGAGAATATATATGAGGTAATAATGTTATTGTAGAAAAAACTAGAAGAACACAAAAGTAATCAATCCTACAGTTTCCATTTAAATTCACTATCATTTAATGTTCATCATTTAATCAAGTAACACAACAAGTGTCTTAGAAGGCTACATAATATGACCAAATCTAATTTTGTGCTTTTTCTAGGTATATGCATCACAAATAATCAATATTTATTCTAACCCTCTAGGTATCTCACACAGTCTACCTCTCTAGCAATGTAATGCAATAAAATGGAGAAGAAAAATTGTGGATGTACTCGCTGTCAATTTTCCCATGGGTCCTTCCACAACATATATAGACTCTCTGGGGAAGAAATCAACATCAATTCCCCTATGGGCTCATAATTTAAACAATATACACTCTAATGTAGCATTCACCATCAATCCCCCCTTTAGTCTTTTAGCATGAAATATAACAAACACTCTGAGGAAGCACTCAATGTCAATTCCCCCTATGGTATAACTACACCAGGTTCTAACAACCATATGCAATTCCATCATGGATATATGATATCAATCATCCCCATAGAATCTCAACTAATACATGACTAAAAAATTACAATACAGATCAAAAAAAATTTAACAAGCAGAAAAAGGCAATCTGTTCCATACTATCAAGAAAGGCAAGAAAACAAGGTATGCCTCATAGGAAACCTAGACCAAACAACCCACAACATTCAAAAAAGGAAGATAAACCCACGGGGTGTTCCCTAAACATAAAATTTCATAAAATACCATAACAAAAAACCCTTAATCCAACAATAAATCCAAGGAAGATAAAAATAGGTTTATTTTTCTTAACCCGAAATACCTGAAGCATGGGTAATCGACACTTTGGAATATATAGCTCAAAGACAAACTCCAAAAGGAAAAAAATCACCTACCTTGATGTTGTAAGAAGAACACTCTCAGATCTCATCCCTTGAATCAGCCTAGAATTTTGTTTATCTACAAAAAGGTCAAAAACGTTCAACCTTGGATTACTCAAGAGAGAATAAAAATTAGAAAGATAGGATCAATAAGATGTATGGACTCGCCGATGGGATTCCAACACACATGTTGGATATTGAATAATACCATGGTCATAGAAATGGTGTCTCTCAAAAGAGTTTTCACTCTCAGTCACTCATGGATGAACCAAGGCTAGAAGAAGATGATTCTGGTGATTAGAAACGACCCCAATATGATTAATCAATTAAAAGAAATAGTACACCATGTTTTCATTTAATGTACATGTTGTATACATGCCTCATCCCTCCCCCAGTTTAGGTGGTCTTCAAGTTTCCCCACATGGCCATGTCTCCGCAGTTACTTTTCAATTACACAACTACCTGTGGAATCTTGGTACACGGTGTGTACTGATAAGTACACAATGTGTACTTATAAAATTTCCAAAATCTCCCCTTTTTTCTCAAAAACAGCTGAAATCAAGATCCACACCAGATATAATGATCCGGGTTCTTACAAACATCCCCATTTAAAAAATTTCTGTCACTAAACTTCCCTATGGTGGTGAAGAAGAATCCTCAAACAACTTTGACCACTATAATCGCACATCAGTCTCCCTGTGCTAAGTATCATCCTACACTCGGCCATGCTGCCACAATACCCATACCAAAGGAACAGACCATCCATGAAGATCCTTTGTGATGCGATCAAAAATCTAGATAGGATTCTTCTCGAAAGATGTTTCCACCTCATACTCAACCTCCCCGGGTTTAAAAACAAGAGACAGGTCTGAAAATCAACTTTTTACTGGAGAAACGTGGAAGACATCATGAATTTCCTCATACGCTTGAGGTAACTACAACTGATATGAAATCAGACCTACTATCTCCAATACCTTAAAGGTCCCAAAGTATCTCGATGAAGGATTCCCATGTATCATAATCGTTTTGTGTCCCAACCTCAGTGTGAAACCTAAGAAAACCTGATCTCTTACCTCAAACCCCAGAGGCCGTCTCCGTTGATCATCATAAGATTTCTGGAGAGACTGTGCAGTAGCCATCCTCCTCCAAATAAACTCCACCTACTCAATGGTATCTTTGAAAAGACAAGGTCCCAACATAGCTGCCTCTCCATTCTCCAGCCAACATAGGGGTGATCTCCATGGCCCACCATACAAAGCCTCCCAGAGTTCCCTCTGAATTTTTGCCTGAAAAATGTTATTATAGAAAAAATCCACTAGGTGTATATGTATTTCCCAAGAGTCCCCAAAAATCCAGGATGCATACTCAATTCATGTCCTCTAACACATGAATTGTGTGCTCGGACTGTCTATCTATCTGGAGATGGTATGTGCTACATAGAAATACCTATGTACCCAATTAACTATGTAGTCCCTGCCAGACATGAAAAGTAAATTGGGCATCCCTGTCTAAAATGATAGAGTTTTTAACCCTATGTAATCGTACAATCTCTCGGATCTAAAACCTTCCAATCTCATCAACAATAAATGTCTCTTTGACAGGTATGAAATGTAAAACCTTCATGATTCTATCAATGAAAACCCAAACCATATCATTCCCTCGAGGTTACCTCATTTACCCCATAAAAAAATACATCGCGAAATCATTCCACATGCACTCAAAAATAGATAATTGTTATAAAATTCTTGCATGCCGCTGATGCTCCACATTTATCTGCTGATTGGTGGAACATCTCATAACAAAACCGGAAACATCTCTCTTCATACCTGGGAACCAATATTAATGATGTATATCTCGATACATCTTGGTGACACCATGATGAACTTCTTGAACCAAGGAATGAAAATACCACAACAAATCCTCACATATGTCTATTGACACCCATACGTTCCCAAGAAAATGAATGATCTCATCCTCACTTGAGGTCCATCTATGGGTAGGGTCCTTTCCTGAAACACTGTCTCATAGGAATAGACCTTTGGAATTTGATACCTTCTTAATTCGCACCTGATCCTATAGAGTAGAGGTAACAACTGTACAATAAAGAAACGTCTACCCATGTATCTCATGCACCTCTAAATGAATCTCAGAGAATAGAGCCATAAACTTCCACTAACTAATGGACTCATAAACTGCCTGTATATGAGTCCTCATCTTCAATGCATTATCCACTATGTTAACTTTCCTAGGTGTATTGGGAAGCTCAATGTCGAAAGACTAGAGGTACTAAACCCACCATCGCTGTCTAAAATTAGGGTCACAATGGGTAAAGATATACTTGAGAGATTTTTTTGTTTAGTGTACACCACAAAATTCTATTTCTAAAGATAATGTCTCCAACAACGTAATGCATTCACAACTATAGATTACTTGAGATCATGAGTCGGGTAATAATCTCATTGATAATCAACCGTTAAGACCCATACACAATGAATCCTTCCCCCTGTATAAGCACTACTCCCAGCCATATACCAGATGCATCATAGTAAACTGTGTAGCTCTTACCCATCTCTAGAAAAATCAATATTTGTGGTTATGTAAATATCCATTTTCATCTCCTGAAATGATTAATCACATGAATAAGTCCACAAGTACTTCACATATTTCTTGTTCAGGCCCATCTGTTGCACTATAAAGCGTGATAAGTCTTGTATAAATCATCTATAGTAACCAGACTACCCCAAAAAACTAAATTCCTCAAAGATGTTCTTCTGATGCTCCTAGGAAATAGCTACTCTCACATTCACTGGGTCTACGAATACTCTTGTCTCTAAGATGACATGTCCCAAGAAGTGAATTTGGACCATCCAAAAGTGGCATCTTGAGATCTTAGAAGAAAACTTATGATCTATCAATGTACTCAAAAAGATCTCAAGATGGATGGCTTGGTTGTGTCGAGTGTGTGATTACACCAAGATATAGTCCAAAAAAACAACCCCCAAGGAGTCTGAGTGGGGATTGAGCACTTAGTTCATCAGTTCCATAAAAACTGCAACTATTTTCGTGAGACTAGACGGCAAAACCACATACTAATATTGACCATACCTGCTATGAATGGCTGTAAGAGGTATATCTGATGGTCTAACGTGCTACTCATCATAACTGTATCTCAAGTAAATCTTTGAGAATATCTGGTCTCCTAAAAACAGATGAAATAGATCTTAAATCCTCAATAATTGATATTGGTTCTTAACAGTCAACTAGTAAAGCCTTTGATAATCCAGAAAATGTCTGAGGGTATTGTCTACCATATTCGCAAATAAGATAGGTGAACCCCAAGGAGAAGTACTAGGTCAAATGAATCCTTTTTATTGTAAATACTCTAACTGCATATCGAACTCTTGTAGCTCTAGGGTATCCATCCTATAATAAGTAATGGACACCATTTCCACTCATAGAAGAAGATCAATAAAAAAGTATACCTCTCACTCTAGAGGAAAACCATAAAGTTTGTCTAGAAAACATTTCTAAAATGATCGACTACTGGATGAATGTCCATCTGTGAAGTCCCCTATTCATCAAGATATAGACTATCAATATGGGATGTAACACCTCTTAAACTCTGATGCTCGGGTCCATCTCTGCTCTCCTGGAAATCCCACTCGACCTTATGCAGAAACAATCAGCCCTATAGTGAAGTGAAACTCACCCTACGACTATAGAAATCGACAATATCCTAGAAGGGTAATAAACAGTCCAATCTGAGAATGACGTCATAGCCCATCTTCTATAACATATAAATGTCCCATAAGAAGTGACACCCACAAACCTTTAGAAAACACTCCATGAATTGACGTACACTAGCTGTTCTAGTCTCTAATAGAGTTTCCAACGTCATGATATCGGAAGAAGTAAAGATATAAAGCATGAGGCTCTCCAAAACATGAACATATATAAAGTTATGGGAAGCAAATTTATGAAAAGATAAGATGTTAAAACTGAGGTAACTAAAAGAGTACATTTAACTATATATTGTACATGATCCTACTCCTGCTAGATCTGCTCCAGCGTAAAAACCTGACCTACACTGCGGCCCTATGAAGCCATTTGAGATCCCAGAGCTGATCCACCCTACGGCTGTCAAAAACCCAATTTCAGAACACTACATCCACAAACACCACCTCGTCCTGAATGGCTTGAAGAACTCCAGTCCCTTTTCTGATTTGGAACTGGTGGTCCTGCTCCGATACAAGGATTCAAAACAGACCCCCCTTCATTGGCTTCTGGAAGAAGTGCATTACAGAAACGCTGAAGATGTCCCATCATGCCACATAATCGACACTCAACTGGGTCTCTCGGGAACATAGGTTTCTTATGTAATCTCTTCCCTCATTGGTAGCACACAACCTGGATACTCGAAGGAAAATACGTCATACTCGGATCTCCACACATGGACTCAATGCAGTGCTTCCTACTTTCACTCAGAAGGGTACCAACTATGGATGCTGAACTGCCCTGGCACACAACTCTAGAATTCATCAAGTTGCACTCAGTTGTCAACTACAGGTAGACTATTGAATATAATGAAGTCAACCTGATGGTGTTCAAATTGGATCCGATGTCATGTATGAGACCGTCTTAAATCTTCCAAGCCAAAAATAACTCATCACCTCCAGAATGTGTGTGAAGCATTGTAGATCTATGAAGTGATAAGAATACACCATGAATGAAAGAGTAACATGTTCCAGACCCATCAAATCTTAGGCTCAGTCAACCCTCAAGATATCTGGGTAGAAATAGTCATAGAAGGTATTTTGGAAGTCTTCGCAAGACATAACTCATTGGAGTCCCTCTAATGACATCACAACCCACCATCACTTGGTGGAGTCTCAATTTATGTAGGTTTAGAGCCTCAACCTAATCCCAAGAAGGGTCTATAGATGCTTAAAGATAGACATCATGGATTTGAACCATGACTCTATAGCATAGGGTCCTCCATCCCCTTAGAAAGTGGGTGGATGTTGCTGTTAAAAAAACCCACGTCAACTCTTCCATAGACTGGGAAGGATTTGGTGCTCCCTATTAGGTATACACAAACCTCATGAATCCTTCTCAGAACTGTGAATCTGCACCTATTTCTAGCATAATAGCTGGGGAGACGATAGGCACAATGTGAAGATCTGCTGGTAGTACCTGATCTACCATTTCCGGTGTCTGATAGTTTCCCTATATCTGGCGTACAACCGGTGGACAACTTGGTGGCATGACATTGAAATGTCAAGTGCGCACCATAGTTTAATATTATCACATACTGATAAATAGAAGTGCAAGAAAGAAATTTGAGATCGGAAACATTCATGTTCATCAAAACAGTGTTACACGGTGTGTATACCCTTTACATGGGGTTCTCCCTTAGGTTTGAACATGGGTTTGTACCTCTTCCAAACCTGGTCATGTGACACCCCTACAGACGACATGTTCCTCCTATGACATGTGTGTAGTTTAATTTTTCCTCTTGTCTGAGTTCTTGTACATGACTAAACCACACAGTTCTCTCCTAGTAAACACTACATGACATGTTCACCATACGCATAGTGTGTACCACATAGGTTCAAACCACCCGTGTCATTATTCACACGGTCAGAGACAAGGCCGACTCTACACAATGTTCAAGAATCAGAAACACTATGTACATCCTATGTTTTTATCCCCCCCGTGTCATTTGTCACATGTCCAGATACATGTCTTATTTGGAAAGATGTGTACTCCCAGTACACAGTGTGTTCTACCAAAAATTTATCAACCCGTTTCTTTTCTCACACTGTCAGTCACACGGTTAACCTCTACATGGCGTGTACTTATAGTACATGGTGTGTAGATAAGAAAAGTTGTTTTCTTATAGAATAGAAGAACACATGGAATGTGTTAATAACACTACATTCCATGTGTTCTTTTTTTTTCATAAATTATGTCTTTGAATGTTCCCCAGAACCCTTAAAAACACAATATTTTGCCCATGGAATGACCAATTCCAACCCGTGAGAGCCCATAATCCCACGAATCAATGTTTGGCATCCTTATCCACATAATATCATGAACTAGAAAAAATTAAAACCCAAATATAATCCCCAAAATTCTGATCCATGAGGGCCCATAACACCTCAGTTACCAATGTTTGGTCTTTCCAAAACAACTAAAAACTCTCTAAGAAGAACTCATTGTCAAATCCCCATGTGGTCTTGTTAAGTAAACTGTAGACACTCTACGGGAGAACTCACCATCAATCCTCTATGTGGTCTCATAGTGTGAAATATAACAGACACTCTGAGGAAGCACTCGATGTCAATTCCCCCTGTGGTCCAACTACACCAAGTTTACACGGCCCTGTGCAATTCAATCGTGCCTAGATGATATCAAGCAAACCAAACCAATTTCAACTACTACATGGCTAAACAATTCCAATTCATATCAAAAGAATTTAAAAATAAAAAAATGGTTATCAGATTTTTTATATCAAGAAAGGTAATGAAATAAGGTCTTCCTCATTGGGAATCTGGATCAAACAACCCTAAACATTGAAACAAGGAGAACACACCCATGGGGTGTTCCTTAAACAATAAATTTCATGTATTACTAAAACTAAAAACCCTTAATCCAACAATCAATATAAGGTATATAAAATAGGTTCATAACCTGAATTACTCGAAGCATGGGTAATCGACACTCTGACATATATAACTCAAATACAACCTTCGAAAGGAATCAAAATACCTACCTCGATGTTGTACAGAGAACACTGTCAAACGTAGAACCTTAAATCGGCCTAGAATGTCATAGATCTATAAAAAGATAAAAAAAATTCATCCTTGGATATATCAAGAGAGAGTATAAATTTCTAGGAGATGCTCAAGAAGAAGGAAGGAATCACCTGTGGGATTCCAACGCACCCATCGAATTTCGAATCGGACCATGGTTATAGAAACAATGGCTTAGAGAAGATTCATCAACCTTAGTTTTTTAGATAAATTAAGGACAGAATAACATGATTATGTGGATTAGACACGACCTTGGTCCAATTATTCAAATAAAAGAAAAAGTACACGACATGTTCATTTAATGTATACGCTGTGTAAATGCCTCAACCGGCCCCCACATTAGGTGGTCTCCATGTCACCCCTCACATCCATGTCTTGGAGGTTACACAGCATGTACATGGCTACATGTGAAATCCTGGTATAAGAACTATACTCTTTAGTACACTACATGTACCTATAAAATTTCTAAAATCTCCCATATTTCTCAAAAACACCCGAAATCAAGATCCATACCTGAAATGAAGATTCAGGTTCTTACACATGGATTCTTATGTGAATGTTCCAGGCTCATAAGTGGCCTCTCATCAATCTACTATTATTACATAAGGTAACCAATATATCATGTGCTATTACATTTTTGGCACCGAGAACCAAGTTATATTTCAGCCAGTCCCCGTAAGCAATATGAAAACCCACCACGATGTTTTTCCAAAAATCATGAAAATAAAATTATTTAAAAACCATTTAAAAAACAATATTTTACTGATTTATTTTTTAAAAATATGTTTTCTATTAATGAAACCAAGAAAATATTGTAAAATAAATATTTTAAAATATATTTTCAAAGAACATTTCACAATAATTTCTCAAACCATCACTAATGAAGGTTTCAATAAAGAATAGAAAAATAATTTCACAATGAATTTCAGGATGAAAAATAAATTTAAAATAAATAATTATATTTCTAGAAAGGGGATATATGAGTGATTCTATCTACCATGACAATTATAGATAATACTTATAAAGACACGAAAACGTCCAAAAACAATGTGTATAATCACCAAAAAACCCTTTCTTATATCGCTTCCCCTTACATCAAAACAACCTTATCTAATCAATATGGGAATTAAAATCACAATATCCATCCATTTTTGACTATATCTATGAAAACAAGAAAATGAAGATGAGTATATGTATGGAAAACAAAACAAAAACATGACCCAAATGGAATAAATACCAAGGGAATTGAGATTCAACGCACCAGGAAAAACCTTTGGATCTCTTCTAGAATGATGGGGGAAGACTCTATAGCCTTAGGGAGGAAGAAATATATTATTTGGAAGGAAATTGAGGAGAAACGAAGGGTTTAGATCTAATATAGACCTAGATCCACGTTTTGGATTTGGGTTTTTAGCCATGCACAGTTGGTCACATGAGTAG
Organism: Viscum album; assembly: GCA_963277665.1. Taxonomy (NCBI): domain Eukaryota; kingdom Viridiplantae; phylum Streptophyta; class Magnoliopsida; order Santalales; family Viscaceae; genus Viscum; species Viscum album. The sequence continues at coordinate 1,892,802,545 of OY728135.1, forward strand.
AAAAAATATTTCCTAGCCATGCACCGGCCTCTCCTTTAAGGAGTACCTCACATGGTGGTATGCATGGTTAGAAAAACCATGAAACAACCATTGAAAATAGATCTTTTCCACTTTGAATGGTTTCTCTTGGGTAGTCACATGGTTTGTAAAAAATGTGTTCCAATCTGTGTGCCTACCCAGAAGCCTATGTTTCACCTTGAATGATTTCAAATAGGATTTTCACTATTTACACTAACGGTTACCCAATCGTGAACCTTTAGAAAAGTCAGAAAAACATTCCAAATTTCTTTGAAACCCTTCCTAACTCCACCCAATAACATTATATAATTAAAATAATAAATAAAGGTGTACATACATAAAACTGAGGGTTATATAAGATTATTGTGAGAATATAACCATTAATATATTCCAGATGTTGAGATAATGATGTTGGGATAAAGATATGTTTGATATCAGTAAACTAAACTAGATAGTAATTATTTATTAGGAACAGATTAGTGATTTATCGAAACAATGTTTTATTCTATCATTGATGGTGTTTACAATATTTTTTGAATATATATAAAATATAAAATAAAATGTGTTTTATGCAAGTAATGATTAAGCATGTATGTTTTGATTAAGATTTTATGGTAATTAATGTTATTAAACTCTTCAAGATAATACATGTTGATGGTATTCACATGTTTAGATTGAGATAATTATGAGTGACTTCATATTGTTTAATGGATTATTGATACATCAATTTTGAAAATTTATTGACCAATTCAATAATGTAATGTATTTTAATCTTTCTTTTGGGTCATATGGTAGACCATTTTTCTAATGGTTTAAGATGAAATTTGTAAAAGTCTTTAGAGATTAATTTATTAAATAAATAGATGAATATTTATACATATTGGATTATCTATGGTATCTATTTTTTGTTGATGACAACAAAATATAGTCATAATGAATTTTCATTCTATTTATGGATATTATGATCCATTAGTTCTTCAGGAATTAAAAAATGACCTTAATTTTATTGAGTAATAGGTGACATTAGAATTGATCAAGGAAAAACAAAAGGATGATATTGTGTTTATGAAATGGAATGAAGTCAAGTAAGTATTAATTCCCAAAAAAATTATTCAACATTAGGAAAATGCTATTTAAATAAAATTTCTTCCTATTATCATAATTGTTTGTTATATAAATGAAATTTTCCATTTATATTTTGTTTATGGATTTATGGCCTTTAATTTATCTGGATTAGTAACTTTTTTGTGATCAATTTTCTTTAACACTCTCTATCAGTATCTCAGTGTTAGTTATCTCTTTTATAGACATGTTTCACTTACCTATTATGTTATGAAATTTGGAAACCTTGTATGTGTTATTCCAGATGAGTCTCACAGATCCCATACTCTATTCCAAAAGGATTTTTTACTAACCAATTTTTTGAAGTGGTTTTTAGTGAAGAAATTTTAAAATGTTAAACATTTGGTAACCAAGATAAATTGAAAGGGAAAAATTCATTTTATATGGGGTAGAATGTAACAACCATAGATTTTTAGAAATAAATATTTTTTCATGTTAATTTTCTATTCTCAGTATAGTTCATCTCACATAAATAAATTTTTTTAACATGCAATGAAAACAAACCTATGTTTTTCATATGTTACACATAATATGGTGTTTATATTTCATTACACACAACTGTGAGTTTTAAAAAATATGACATACTATTAAAATATTATTATTTAATATAATTATTATCAACTAGAAGTTATAATGGTGAGTATAAATAATATTGATTAAATTGTGAAGATATTTATTTTATACATTTATAAATAATTATTTATTTGGTGACCAATTAATTAGTTACGTTTTTTTAGAAATAATGGAAATCATTTCTGAAAAAAGTATTTTTCTTTCACATTAATGCGATTTACCTTAATAAAAAAATAATAAAATTTTTCAGGAAAATGATATTAAAATTTATATTTTATTATATTCAATTAAATCTTTAACAATAATATTTTATTCTTAACAAGAGATAAAAATAAATAATATATTATTCTTAAAAAAGTATTTTTTCTAAAAAACAGTTCTTCCACCTATAAAAAACCTATAAAAAAATGTTTTTTAAATTTTTTAGAAAATTAATTTTTAAAATAAAATTTATTTTTAAATAATAATTTCAATATTATTTTTGTGGGATTTTTTAAGATTTTTTGAAGAGTTTCATTTTTGGATGAATAATGAAAAATACCAAACTTTAATTGTAAAATGTTTTTTTGTTTAATTTATTTATTATGTTTATTTTAATAAATTGATTTTAAATTAAAAATTGTTTAATTATAAATGATTTAATACTATTTATTTCATTTCAAAAAATATTATATTTAATATTGATATAAAAACATGGTTAAATTTTGTACAATTTCTCTTTAAAAACATACTTTCTCCCCACATCTACGAGATTGATTTTAAAATTAAAAATTAAACTTATGTGAATGGAAATTAGAAAAATATATTCTATTTTTTGAAAAATAATAATTTATATTTTATAATAAGTTCAACTAATTATTTCACAAAAAATAAATATTAAATGAATAAAAATTATTTAGTTCAGTTCAGGTAAAAATAGGTTTACAAAGGGGGTTAAAGTAAATTATAATTGTTAAAAAACATGAGAAAAAACAATTTTATAGACATATATAGACCTTTTACATTATATTATCTTGAATGGTACATAATTGGTTCCATGTGATAGGAGATAAACTTGGGTGAAATTATTTCTTAAAAAAATTTACAAGTCTTCCACTCACCTCACCTATAAATGGTCACCATTTCTCCTATCCTATTCACATCAAAATAACCATTGGTGTCAACCAATATCAAAAAAAATAACTTCAAAAATTAACTTCTATAATCATAAAATTCTTATTTTTTCTTTCAAAATTCAACCTAAGATGACTTTTTGGGCAAACCTATGGAGGATAACTGTGGAAGAGGTAACCTTCATCATGCATCATTTTTTTCATTTATTCCTCCACCTAATTCAATTATTATTATTAAATGATGATATAATAACCATAGTATCATACATATAATAGTATTTTTTATATTTAGTTAATGACATACAACCATTCCCACTTTCATAAAATGGGTTACAAAATCATGGTTCGGGTGTACGACATACTACCACCTCATGAACCAATGTCATTCATTTTTACATTAACACCACTCATGATTCGGTATGATGATGAATATAAAATATATATGATATTTATAAAATAAATATACCTATGGAGTTATTATATTATATATTACCTTCTAATTTACATTCCATAGGTGATAATATAGCATCTCTCATGTGTGTGGCTGACTATTGCCTCACGAAGCGATGTGCTTCATTTTTCACTAACACATTGTAGGGAAGATAATAAAGATAAATATATGTCTTATACATGAAATAATTATGATAATAACAACATATTTATCATTATTATATGAAAATATATGATTTTTTCTTACATTTTCACTCATTGAAAGACAATTACATCGTTCATGTATGTGTGGACTACTACCTTCATGAAGCGATGTGACTCTCTTTACATCACCACGCCAATGGGATGATATGTATATGTATACTTAATTACATAATATGGTATTTATGAAAATATGATAATTATTTATATACAATACATTACATACCTCCTTTTCAAAATTATCATTGAAAATAGAAATGTTACTAATGCGTATGTACGACACACCATCTCCATGATCATAAAAATTCATTGCATAGAAACCTTATTTCATGATCGGTTTTAAAATTATAATTGATATATAAATATTATATTTTTGTAATTATTATTATTTTATATATTATGAAACAATGATAAAATTAATACTATAAAAAATAACAAATCAAAACATACATAAAAAAATAACGTGATTATTACCCAAAACCTGATATTAACTTGGAATTGTTAATAAAATCTTAAAAAAGGATATAATTATATATTATATGGTACTATATACATAATTTTTCTTCTTTAATAGATTTATAGGAAAATTATATTTATTATATCATATTTTTGAACATGTACCACAAAATTGAGGACTTAGGTAATAAATTTTCATCTCACTTTAATTTTTATTTTAAGACACATGTTATATTCACAACATTTTTCTTTTATATGGTATATATACTACTAATGAATGAATTTTATGATTATTATACTTAAAATTATTGTTATTTAAATATACATTCTATTACCTCTTGTTAATGTGGATTACGGTTCAAAATGTACCAAATCAGCAATGTATTTTCTCTAAATTTTCCCTCATTTATACATATGATTATAATATATATAACTATCTTCTTGTTTGAGGTGAATATAAATCCCCATTAACAATTAATATCATGATTTTATTTCCCCCCATTATATTTTATAGTTTATTTAATGATATTCATTTGTGTGTTATAAATTTCAATGTTTCACAAGTGGTAAGGATTTTATTTTAGAATATCATCATTTATTGGTATTGTTTATGATTTTGTTTTATACGGTAAAATATTATGATAAATATTTAAAGAAACTCATTATTCTTCTTCTCATATTTCTATTCCATGATAATACATTTTCCATCATTTTACTCTCTTTATATACACAAGATTTCAAAAAGTAATGTTTTTATGAAAAATAAACTTGTCAAAAACCCTTTTTCTTCAAAAACTATTTTTTATAAAAATTTGATAAATTTTTTTTATCCTTTGTAAAATTAATTTTAATGAAATTTTATCCATATTTGTTTTTTTTAAATGAATCTTCATTTACTTATCCAAAAAATCCATGTTTGGATTTTACTAAAAATTTGAAAATAATCATTATTTATAACATGCGAGGCACAAAAAATATTCCCCACTAACATGACCAATCAATGATTTCAAGTTTAATATACATTTTTTAAAAGTTATATTCAATGAAAAATATTTCATTAATATTTAGTAAATTTTTGGATTTAAAGTAAATTATTTCATGATAAAATGAGTTTGAAAGTATTTTAAATTTTAAAAAGTGCTTTTCAAATGAGACTGGATATTTTCCTCATGAAACATTTTAAATGATTTTTAAATATTTTTTATATGTTTTCAGATTTTTTTTCAAATAAATGGATTTTAAAAATATTTGTGGTTTTAAAAAGTTTTTATCAAATAAATTTTACCTTCCACCATAAATTTTTCAATTTATTTTTCTTTAAAAATCATTTTCAATCAATGATGAAATAATTTTATGTAACTAAATATTTTTTTAGGTATATAAAACAAGGTTACCATTACTAATCTTATATTTAATGGGTTGTGATGAAAGGGTGTTTGTGAAACATGTTTCTCTTCCACGTGTTAAAATATTATAAAAACTATTTTTAACCAATCTTTTTTTTACATAATTTAAGAAATGTTACAATGAATACAAAACATGTTTCTTTTACAAGGGTTTTGATAAGAAGAAATGTTAATTAATACCATTATACATCATGGATTATGATATGATTAATGTTGTATGATATTGTAGAACACATGTTTTTGATTTTAATCATGTGTTGGGTGGGACCTATAGCTCCCTCCAATGAATTGTTCATTGGTAAATGTTCTATGAGCTCAAAGGGTACAAGGGAAGTTATCTCAAGATCAAAATGGAGGGTACACAGGTGGTTAGCCCAAGCCCAAAAACTAGGGTATATGGGTGGTTTTCCGATGCTCGATGTAAGTAAATGTGTTGATATTTGAACCAAAAAAGTTTTTAATATACTGGTGAGTATCCTTGACATAATATTTTCTATTATTATTTTTTATGCAATTTTATGTCTTAGAGAAATTTTATACTCCCCTAGCCAATGTTCTTCGATTCCCATATGATTAATGTCTTATGAATTGCCAACATATATACCATGAATTATTTTTATGATCTATGGTATGTTTGTTATGAACTTCATATGTTATGATCATTATCATGTACCCAAATTTATATATTATACTTTCATATGATAATAGATTTATATCTATTATGTTTACCCACACTTAGAATCTACGCTCACCCTTTCTTATGTTTCTATTCCCTAGGTTATGAAGAAACGTATTATTTAAGATAGGTATTTAAAGAGTAATAAAAGGAAAGATATTTATGGGATACATTTATTATCATTCACTATATTATTAAACTCTGTGTCATGTTTTCAATGGCACTAAACTATTACAGCCCCAAGGCATGTTTTTGTGTAATGTAATGAATATTCATTTGAAACTATGTAATAACAATGAATGAGAATCCCAAGTCACTACAAATATATTATATTCATCAAATTTAAAACTAAATAGAATAAGTGGAAATAAAAAATAATTGAATAAAACATCATTATAAATATAATCATAGAATATTAATGTAAAACTAAGAAGTAGTATAACCCAACGAAAATAAAACGAGTTATGAAATTCAATACAACTTGGTAACATTCATATAAAATATCCTTGGATGTAATAATTCAAATTTAAAATTATAATACCTTGAATCATTGGGGAATCATGATATTATATGTAAAATTGGTATTATATATACCCTATAAACGAAATTAGCTGTATACCATTACAATATTCCTCAGTAAATATAAATCGAGACAAAGCCTATTAATTTGAGTCTAACCCATCAAATACTTTATTTATCTTCCTAAATAAAAAACATATGTTAATTATTTACTTTATTATAGACATTTCTAAAGTTTATTAAGACTTTTATTTCATTTATTACCATGATATCTAAAATTATTTCATCAATTAAATTTACGTTAGGTGTTTTGATGATATTTTAATTATGTTTTAAAAATGAAATTGATAGGTTGGCTATTGTTTTAATTGTTAAATATTTCAACATATACAAAATAATAATAATTAAATAAATTTCAAATTTATATATAAATTATAATTTTAATACTAGTCATTAAATATGGTTTTGAGAATAGATTTATTTTGTGATCAAGGATATGGTATACTATACGTATGCATAAGTAAATTATGATTTCTCAATGGTGATTATGGAAAAGAGGTATGTAATATTTAATTATTACATAATAATAATATAATAAATTAAATTTAAATTCTTGAAATATAATTATATATATATAATTCATATGGTGTGGTGATGAAAATAGAGTCACATCGCTTCATGAAAGAGATACTCCAAACGTACATGAACAATGTTATCATCTTCCAGTGAGTAAAAATGGAAGATGAATAATAATATATTACCTTTTATAATGATAATTATTTATTTAATATCATAAATGTTAAACATTCATATTATATATTCATCTAATTCATCCTTATTACTTTCCATGTAAAACATTTCTAACAACCAAACCATATCACTTCTTGATGCGGTAGTCCATCAGACACAGGATCGATATTCTCATATCCCATACAAAATGGAATAAAATAATGTTATATATGATATAATAACTATATACATATAATAATGTTATAAAAATCATTTATATATGTATGTATGTATCTATATATATTAAATCCATCATCATGACCAACCATGGGTGGTGTTGATGAAAATGAGTCACATCAGTTCAAGATGAGAAAATCTACAGTACCCATAAGTGACATTATCATTTCACATTTTAGGGAAGATGAGATGGATATAGGAAATTAACTTAACATAATAACATCTCATTATATGGGATATACTGGGTTTATTATATAATTATAAATGATGAACATTTGAAATAGGTTGAAAAATAAATAAAAGAAAAACACATAATTGGGGTGTTTCCCTCTTCTCCAACCACCTCTTCATAATTATACCTAATGTGTAACTAGAATAAATATATAACCGAAAAAGGATTCTAGAATTAGGGGATGGATGTTAGGAATTGACTTGGGTAGGTATTGTCTAAACCAAAAGGGTTTTAAGTTGTGACGAATTGAGGATAGTGGGTGGTCTTCTATAAGTGAGGTGAGTAGAACAGTTTTATTTTTTTGAAAATTAAAACATGTATCCATGATTATCATATTAAAAAGGATATAAAAGATGTATTATAGATATTTATAAATTATATGTTCTAAATATTGATTTTCAATGGGTTTTTTATATATTTTTAGTTTATTTCTAACCATTAGCTTCTTAGTTTAACCCAAGTAAAACAAATTTTTCCTTAACCACATTAAATAATTTTAACTATTTTCATTACCAATTTTGATAAAAAAAAATGACAATATATAATATAAATAATTATAATTAAAAATATGGAAACTAATTTAGAAATTAAATTCACCGAAGTGGAAGAATAAAAATTAAAATTATACACACAGAAGCGACAAAAAATAGTGTTTAAAAGAGAAAAATATTCATAAGTATAGATGTTTAAAATATAAAAAGTTAACATGAATCTAATTCATGGTCAAAGAGTCTTATATACTAGAGGATTCTATTATTATGTGTGGAATGTCATTTAAAGGGGAATTCAGGGAAAGTTTGCTGAAAAACTAGTCACCATTTCAATGTTGTGAAGCTGGTAATGGGTTCTTGTGAGGAGGTGGATAGTATGACTCTAGGGAAGGCCACATCGGAAGCTCAGAACCGTAGTCTTTTTATATAGGTCCCATATATGCCTTTTATTTCTTCCCCAGGTTGTGTGTTTGGATTACCACTTGTTGTGGGGTTTTCAAATTTGAAACCTACACCTCCCATTTCACTAGTGGGACCTGATATAAAATTAGTAATGGGAACATATTTACATATACTTTCATACCATAGGATTTAATAACCTAGTCTATGTGTTACTGGTGTCCTTTTCACTTGTGTTTCTTCACCCCCTCTCAAATTCGATTAACATGGGTTCATCCTATCTCTTGTTGTTCTATTTGATAAGAGGGGTTTCTATTTGGTGGGGTCTGTTTCAAATGTTAAGAATGATATTGTGATACCAAATGACCATTTATGGGGTGTTACACCTTCATTATCATATTCCTAAAAAATTTATCATATCCTAGAGAAATAGATTTTTATAAAGGAGACCGCATACCTAGGTCTACCAAACAATGTGGAACGGGTTCAATAATCTCTATTAGGTTTCCAGCCCACTTCTTCATGTTCTCATGTGCGTTATCCCAATATATTTATGGTGCTAGAGATTTTTTTATGATCTTATAGAGTTTAATATATCCCTAAATTCCATTTAATAAGGGTGTGATCTTATTTCATATTCTTCAAATAAAATTTGTCTCTATAAAGAAGTTGTAGTGAGAGAAGCATTGAGTAGAAATTCACCTAGATATATAGGCAGCTCAATAGGGAATAAGGAAAATAATAATAATTATCCATATCTAATGTCCTTATTTGAAATGTGAGGGTATTGGGAAATTCAGTAAATATTTACGTCAACTTTAATGATGCTTGATGTCTAAATGGTTCCCTTTTGGCTATTTTTATCCAAAACAAAATTTGGATTCTATAACTTCTCTTTTTACTATTATGGGATTCATAGATTGAATGCATGACATCCCATGAAATACTTGAATTTAGTTTTTGTAGAATTTTAATGTTTCAGTTATTTTTTGAATGCGTCATATAATCCTGTTTCACTAAAGGTTAGTACTTGAAAAGAATTTTCTTTTATTCACTATTGTTATCTAAATGTGTAGTTTCAACTAGATCAGAGTTATAGAAACATTTATCAAGCCTACATCTAGGATTACTGCATTTGTTTTTGGTGGTAATTTTAATATTATTATTGATATATCTGATAATCGAAGTGGATAGGATATGGTTTTCAATGATATTCAAGAGTATAGATGTTTTATGAATATCAATGGACTTTTGGATATGGGGATATTGGGGATAAGGTCCCACAATTCAACAACCGATGAGGGAAGTTGAGAATTTATTTCAAGCTTGACTGATGTATCCATAACTTTATAGAAACAAACACAATTGAGAAGATATTAGAAACAATAAATTTCTATTCTCTAGAAACTTGACATGAACTGATGGTTATTTAGATATGGTGAGATATTCATCGGTGAAACTGAATATGGAAGCATTATGGGAGGGCATATCTATAAGTCTAAAATGACTTAAAGGGGACAAGATGGAGTGGAATAATTACATATCAAACTATATTGCTAATATGGCAGAGACCAATGGTGAGATTGAGAGGATAGAGAAAAGAGTCCAAAGGGACCGAGATGATGCTTTGTTTTTCAACATGGTTAAAAATAAGATATCTTGTTAAATAATTTTCTAGAAATTGAAAAGTATTTTTAGAGAAAAATGAATAGAAACATTGATTATGGAGGAATATAAGAACATATCCTATTTTTAGGCATGTGAGAAGGAAGGGTGGGTATCTTAGAGACTCAATTTTGAACATAAGAATGAATATTTTAATTTATAGATTAAAGTGGTAGGGAAGTAGTCTTTGGATAATTTCGAGGGTCAACTTGTAGGAAGAATGACTTTGGTTGGAGAGGAGTGAAATCCCATATGTTTCATTCAATGATTAGTGGGGCATATGGAAATTAATTTTTTGGATGTTTTTCATGAGGAAACATTGATTAAATAGGCAGTGTATTGTAAAATTCAGGATAGTTCATCAGGTCCTAGTGGGTTTTTGGGATTGTTCTTCAGTAATTCATGAGATATCACCAAGATATATTTTATATATGTAGTGAATTTTTTTTCATAGGGGACTCTAAATAAGAAAGTATTTCCATCCACGGTAGCACTCAAAGCTGATGTTTCCCAGTCAAGATTCTAGAATCACTAAGAGGGGGATGGGGTGAATCTTTGATATCTTTTTCTTTTATGTATCCTTACTTAACAAACACTCTTCACATCCTATTAAATATTTATCTCCCTTTTAAACATAATTCAAACACAAATCCATAGGAAAAAAAGAATTAATAGGGTTTAATACTCAAAAAAGAGAAGTAACTTCCTAGTTATTGTTCATAAAGAATCCAATACCACACAATCCTCTAGAAAACAATCCTTATTTGTAGAGTATATTGAGTAAGATATTCCCTTACACTCGTGTGGCACTTTGAAACCAGTCTAATTGTGCATGTGCTTCATCTAGCTCAAAATTATCCAATATAATTTTATAATTATTCATTGTAAACTTTCATAATTTGCTATTACAAATATATTACTATGTTTCCTACACAGAATATTGTAGGGACATAATTCAGTCCTCCTCGAACTATCCTTCTTCCTCTATGAATGACATGTATCCTCTGTGAACTGAGTTTCACTGCGTGGAACGAGGGCTTCATGGATCACCTCTTCTTCTATGCACTTTCTTTACTCTGTGGATGGATAATGCCTTATGAACCCCAATTCGTACATGGTCCCTTTTCCTTTTAGATCTATATATCCCCTCAAACATCTTCCATGAGATGTCCATGTGAACTATCTCAGTTGTGGAAATCTTTCCTCTATGAACTAATCTCATTTAAGGAATTATTCTATGTGATCAACTTCTCACTTCTCCAAATTATTCCCACAATTAAGATTACCTCATATAAAATTATCTCTACATAATTATGGGATTAGGGTCTTTTATGTAGGAAAATAAATTTTCAAATCACACCGATCTGATTTACTATAAATTTCTTTGTAGGGAAGCCTTCACTAAAAATTTTGTTATGTTGTCCACATAGAACCTTAACCCTTTCCTAAAAAATAAACAGTTTTCACAAAAAATTGATCATCATCGATCATACAAAAATGGAAAACCTCAGAACTAACTTCAATACACCCGTGAAATTCGATCGTCTCACAAACCTTTTACCCTACGTGTTCAAGGTAGTGCAATTTGAAATCTTCATGGCACACTTCATGACCCATATTTGTTTTTTCGATGAGTAAATATCACTTTGTTGGTTTTACATCACCATTATGCATATCTCTTATGTGATATTTGAACTATTATTGCAGGTTACTAAACTATTCTTCATGAACAGTATTGTAGAAATCCTTCCATTTCTAAAAAACCCCCGCTTTGAGGCCCAAAAATTTGGCATATAATGGGAAATGTGGCCGCCTTAAAAATATTATTCGGTAACACCATCAAAACTATTTTGATTTCATTTATTTAATCATGAAATTTTCCTATCATGATATATATAATTTTATCAATCATCTTTATCATTAATATATTTATCAAGGAATGTAATTCAACTTTCTTATCTTCTAGCAACATATTAATTTCCAATCCAAATTTAATATGATTGGAAACACTTTTCCACTCCCTCTCATTTACAAGGCATGAATCACAAGTTATCCAACGATATTATGATATTATTGATATAGAAATCAGAGAATAATTTTCATTTTACCAATGTTTTTTCAAAGTGAATTAATTTACCCTTTTTGACAACAATGGAAAACATTATTCAATAAAAGAATTTCCATAAATGAAAAAACCTTATTCAGCCAACTTGGTCCCAAGAAATCCAAATCTGAATGATCCCATGGCCCTCAACTAGTATAAAATAATATTTTTTTGTTGATTTTATTATAATATCCTCACTTTTATATTAAACAGGAGGTTCAATCATTAGATACCATGTATTTTCTTAGAGGAATAACACAATTTCATATTGGCGAGGAGTATAAGTGGGATGATATGAATTGATATGGAGATAGTGGATGGCCATAAAGAAATTTTATGAATACATTCTTTATGATTCAGGTGGAAATGGAAAAAGATTATGATATGTTAGAATAGAACTTCATCATTAAGGTTATACATGAATTTGTGTTTAATGATATGTTTGTGACATTTTTTTCTGGTGTTATGCATCCCTATAGACTTCCATCTATATTTTATGGAGATCCTGTAATTCTTTAATAGTATTAATGGTATAAAAAATGGGGATCCCATTTACTAAAATCTTTTTATCTTGGATCAAGAAGTCCTTATAAGGAATATTAACTCTGTTCATGAGGAGGGGATTATTTGAACATTTAGAAATAGGAACAAGGATGCCATTGTTTCTCATATTATATTTTATAATGATATTATTTTCTTAATTAATGGTTGGAAAGTATCTATCTTTGTCTTCATGGAAATATTATAATCATAAGTTACATATAGTGTCCAAAAAATTAATTGGAAGAAAAGTAATGGTTTTATATAAAAATATGTTCTTGAGATGACATAGTCATATAACTAAAGATATGTTGTGAATGTATAGAAATTAACTACCAATTAATTATCTTGGAAATATCATTTCAGATGAGTGGATCAAGAATATTCTGTTTTAAGATTTTATTTATTGAATCACATGTCACCTCTATAATTGGAAAAATTAGTTCCATTCATTTGGATTTCAAATCTGGATAGTCTATAAAGTGTTGTATTTTATTTTGATGCATGTTCTTTTAATCATTAAATATCCCAAAGGGACTATTTTGAAGATTGAAAAAATTACGATGCGCTTCATTTGGGATTCCAATCAGAGTAGAAGTTTTCATTGGGAATCAAGGAATAAAATTTCAAAACCAATTATTGAGGGTGATATCAATCTAATTTTTTTTCAGAAACTAGGAAAATAATGTTGGTGAATATTCTATGAGATATCACTAAAGGGTCATCATTATGGGAATGATTCATGTTGATCATATATGGTAGGGATTAAAGAAAGTGTAAAGATTTCACTAGAATATTTTCAAATATATCTATAAGTATCATAGATCATTTGGATATACTGGATGAGGAGGATCAATGGGATTTTAGTTGAAGTTAAATTAAGTACTATAAGGATAATTGTTATGGTAAAAAACTCTTGATAATAGGTTTCCCAGCCCCATACATATTTTTCATGGAATCTAGTTTATTTTTTTATTTATTACTATGGTTTTTGATCATCCCCAAAGTTCCTTTTATATGAATATCTACCTTAACAATGATCCTGATAAATATATATTCCTAGGTTGTTCCATAGAGAGGCTTAGTGGAAGTGATTATCAGTATTTAGGGAGATGAGTAGGAATCATGGATATGGTGCTAGGATATTTCTACAATGATTTGATTTATGATTTGATGGTTGAGGCACTAGATGCTACCCAAAGATGATAATTTATAGAATGCTGGTGTTTTCATGGATATTATATTTCAGTTTTACTCTCATCAAAAAACTGAAACATTTTGGAATTTAGTTTTTCAATGACATTGGGCCATGAGTATCTGGTGTTTTATTTGGAAATACATGGGTATTTATTGGAGTGGGTACTCATTTTTATATTTTATTTCAGCCTAGTTTCAAGGTATGATTTAGTATAATGGAGAGGTCTATAATCAGAGTATTTCATTTGCTATTGTGTTTTTTAATCTGGGAGGCATTAAATAATGAAAAACGGTAAATGATACTCCTAGTTATTTTTTCAGGTATGTATTAAATATATAGTTGTAGATCAGGGAATTCTAATCAATAGTGGGGGAACTATTTTTGGGAAGGTTCATTACAAGGTTGGATGCATCGATAATAGAAGGAGGTGGATGTGAATAGGGGAGGTGGGTAAACGGGATTTTCCGAATTATCCAGGTTCAAGTCTAAAAATTAATGTTGATGGCTCATGTACACTTGGGGAGATAAAAGGAGGCAATATCATTTGAGATAGAAAGGGAACGATGATATTCACACTCAACACATATTATGGTTCAAATAATTATATTTTTGTAGAAAAAGGACATTTTACAATGTTCTTTAGTTAGGTTGGATCCATAATATTGACTTCATGTAGTTTGTGTCGGAATCCAAATAATTGGTTTGTCTATTACATGATAGGTACATTCCCTCAAAGCATCTTTTTTGCTTCCTTTTGAAGGGCATGTTATTCATGGGGCAAGGCATTGATGTTGGGAAAACATGGAGGGAGGGAAATTTTATAGCGGATGCAATGACCAACAATGGGAGATCTAGAGATGGTATTATATTTTATTATAATCCATGGTCCTTACTATAATATTTCAAAATTATTTTAAGGGATTATTATCTCGGTCCACATTTCATTCATCCCTTGTAAGTTGGGGAATTTTTTATATATATTTTAATAAAATTTAATTTATTGATTCTATTATTATTTTATTTGTAATCAGTAGATATCCATGTAATTTATTTTATCCATATATAAAACATATAATTTTCATAATTTATTTATAACTATTCAGGCTCACCGACTTAATGTCATGGTTATAATGGTCATGTTTAAATAATATTTTAATGGAGTATATTCATAAAAGCAATTTAGTTTTCACATTGTAAGATATTGAAATGATTTAATATATTAAATAATAAATAAGTCATAATGTCTTGGGGTATTACATATAACTAGCCACTAATATCAACGTCTCAAATCCTGAAACATCTTGGTAGTCCAAAGAATCATGAACATAGTAGACTGATGCTCACAATACATAAACTCATTCCTCATATTTATTAGATTAACCAACTTAAATTTGAAACAGAAACCACCATCATGAGACTAATACCAGACACCTATGGTCTCCCTACTAAATAATAATTCACTAGAAAATTTATAGTTGATGGATTTTTCATTCCTAAACCGAATCAAATAATGATGAAATAAATCATCTTTCACATAGTCTAAGAACACATACCCATTAACCTTTGAAATATCCACGCTCATCTCAAAAAAAAAACACATCAAATTTCACAACTCCACTGATTAATTCAACTCTTGAGTTTGTAATATATTTCTCAATTCATCATTGACCACATTTCATTTTATAGTTGTTTATACAATATCCAAATCAAAGTTCTATAGATTTTACCCCACCTCCAATTTTATAATATTAATCTCCTTTGGTTGAATATAAAATTAAAAATCATATAATTTTTATACCTAGTAAACCACTCACTAAAGAGACATTGGTTCAATGTCTTATGATTATGCATCACTATAGCCAACACCAGATCATGATTTTGATAATTCGTCCCATGAAGATATAGTTTTATATATACAAATGCCACCAGCTATTTATCTTGTATTAGAAAATATCTTAATCTAAAATACATGGAATTTTAGTAAATAACATATCCAAAGCTGGGATCTATAAAAATAAGAACATATACTAAATTTAATCTCACATTCAGTTTGTCAAATTATCTATGAAACTTTTCATTCCAATATAGGTTTACAAGATTACTAGTCAACTCAATCATAGAAGATTAAATATTAAAAAAATCCTTATTGAAAAATCTATAATAACCTACCAAGCCCAAGAATGTATAGATAGTAAATTCATTTTTGGGTTCTTCCCTAGACATCAATTCCTGGATCATTTAAAAAATAACTAAGATTCCCCCACCTATAATATAAAAAATCTTAAAACATCTCTTATCAGATACAGAACTCATAATTAGAAATATTTTGAAAAATAAATTTTTCTTTTAATGTTTTAGGAATAATATCAAGATGATCTCAATATTCTTCCTCAGGCATTGAAAAAAAAATAATATCATGAAAAAAAAACAATCTCAAAATATTCTAAGAACTGATGAAATATCCAGTTAATCAAAGTCATAAAAGCTATTGGAGCATTAATAATAACAAATGGAATAACTAAAAAATAATAATGTCTATATCTACTTCTATAGTATCTCTTAGGAACTTCATCCTCACATACCCTTAAATGATTGAACCCTAAACAAATATAAATATTAGAAAAGAACCAACCTCCACTGAGGAAGAAAAATAGGTTATAAATCATAGGAACAATATTTTTTTTAATAGTCATCAGATTATTATTTAGTAAATGGACATAAATCTTGAGGCATCCATCCAACTTCTATGAAAATAGAACTAGAGAAGCCCAAGGTTACATGTTTATATGATTAAATCCTCTAGATTTATGATTTATGAACTATAATTTAAAATTTTTCAACTCAATAAGCAACATTTGATATGATGGAAAGGATATGAGAATTATCACTGAATGAAGTTTAATAATGAATTAAAACTCCTTCTAGGGTGGAAAAACAAAAAAATCATCAAAAAATTATAGAAGGTAAAAATTCACAATGAAACAAAAGTGAACTACATTAACAATGGATTATGAACTACAAAAAAAATTCTTATTAATGGAATGAGACAATTCCTAACATAAGGAAAACATTACCCTATCTTATATATCTAGGATTCCACTCATCGTAAATGTTAGGAGTAACCCCACAATAAGATTAAAATTTAACATGATGATAATAAAAATAGATATGGGATTAAAAATTAATCATCTAATTGATGATAATTATAATTTCATGGATGCCAGGATCATGAAATAGAAAACACAATATTACCTCATGATCAACGATCTTGATCGGACACTCAAAACATTTTAAACCCTTATATTTCCTCCTCCCAAAGGTATTGAAAAAATATATCAAGAATTGGATAATTTATGATTATAATATCACCACATTAATCAAATTAGAAGATAAAAATAATGATATGAACATGTGTTAAAAAAACTAGTATAATAAAGGAAAAATAGACACCAGACCTATCATACCAGTCAAACCTGCTTTAGATTCCTAGAATGCATTCTCTACTATATAATGATGTATAGCCACATCTCCTCTCTGGTGTTTCATCACTATATGAATATCTAACTTTTAATGAGAATGTGATCCCCCGACCTTAGTAATGTAATTACAATAATGTGAGCCTTTGGTATTAGTTGATCGAGATCTACATCTGTCGTACATTCTACCAAAAAATACTTAAGCTGACGGGATTTCCCACACGATATAAAATCCTAGGTGATTCCATATAATCAGGATTAATATATATAGGTTACAAAATATATAAATTCACCTATCTCTAACCTATGTATTCCCCTAAAACTACTCCTGATTATAACTAATATCCCTTAGTACACATTTATTTTTTGTACAGTAGAAATAATTTGGATATACAGAGCTATAATGATAGCTCCACCAAAACATTTATTCCAAAATAAGTCTTTGGTAACCATATATTTTTTATCAAACACATTTTTAAAATGTCAGCATGCATAAAATAATTATAATTTATTGAATATTGGCCCAAAGACCAATATCTAGCCTCTGGAAATTAATGTATTCTATAGAAACATTCCTGGTTGATAGGTTATCTAACTTGTAGAAACTAGTTTGGTACCAAAAATGGAATGGTATACTTTCTACAACGTAAAAAATTCACAACATGAAACATTTCATGATTAAACTATTTATTTGAGACCTTATTGAATGAGGTATATGTAAGGTCATCAGGAAACATAATTTACATTATGGATAATCAGTATTTTATTTTTATACCTTTAAGAATATAAGTGAAAAACCCCATAATTAAGTCTGTTAGAGTTATAATGATGTGAAAAATACTCTTCATCCATTAAATGAACTCTTCATGTTCATAGTTTCCCTTATCACTATGATTTATTTGTTAATTATACTTAGTAGCATACGAACCATAGTACACCATCCAATATTGGATTCTAATGCTCGTTTGGTCCAAGTTTTAGATTGTTTAGAAAACATACACAAGTGAAGGGTGGTCTAGTGGATTCACTTGTGGAACTTTTCTCATAGATTCACATATGGATTAAGAATATTTTTTTGGAGGAATTATTTATCAATAAGAAATGATACCACCTACTTAGCTTTAGAATACATTACCAAATCAATAGAAAACATAATGAATCTAAAACAAATCCCATAAATGATAAAAAATTAATGAATGAATAGATTCAAAGAGAATTAAAATAATTTTGTAACTAAGGTTTTAATTTTCTATAACCGGATCATGGGTTTTTTCAATACTGACATATATGATTAGGGAGTTTGCATGGAAAGGTATGTTACAGTTCATGTAGATAATAGTATTGAAGTTGGCGTTGTTTCCCAGTGTCTTTCAAATGTTTTAGTCTGAACGATAGAGAATGGAGTAAAGTTCTTTGTAAAAGAGATTTTCACTTAGTCATAATGATGATTATAAAATTTCACACCATTTCTTTTTCAATACCAGTGTATCAAAATTTGGAAAAAGATAGAAGGGAACACAGGTTATAGAGTTGTCCTGCAAGGTGATACGCACGACAGAGGCTTGAGAGAAAGGACTAGCATGTCTAGTGGAATATTACACATTGTGTGCTCAATGTAACCAAAATTCAGATAAATAGGCCAGTACCCCAACTCATGACGTAAGATGTTTTACCAGGGAAGATCTTTTGTTTTTGTGTGTAAGGGAGTTGTGCAGGAATGAATTGTGTGGAGTAAAACATGAACGCAAGTGTTCATCTTATATTTAAAAGAACATGTGTTTTTATAGTGTAGATATGCAATAGATAATGTTTGAGTGATAGATAAGGGTTGCATGATAGAGAATGGTTGCACAATAATTAAGGGTTTCATGAAAATTATGATGTGTGATAATCCCCATACTTTCATTCCAGAAGTGGTGTTCGTCACAAGTGCAGTGTTGATATTCTAAAATTATTAGATTATCTCATTTGTTCATTAAGTACTTTCAAGTGTATCTATTAAGGACTTTGATGCGAGGAGAGTATCCCTATGTACATAGAAAAAGAATTAAATTAAAATCAATGGAAAAAATCTCCACATAGATAAACTGAGTGAGACTTCACCCAAGGCAAAGAGGAAGGGGTAGTCACCAGAAGTGCTCTGAGGTACATATTGTGTTATCCCTATGATATTGTAAAATAAGTGTGCCTGGAACATAGTGAATATGTATAAACATTTGTACTCCACAATTAGTGAAGACTAATGGATTTTGGTATGACCTATACCAAATCTGCATATTCTCCTTGTACCAGCCCTTAGTATTGAACCATGTAAAATTGTTGTGTCATTTCTTTGCATGTGATTTTTCGTTTTCCCTCTTTCTCTTTAGGAAGGTTAAACAGGTTCCTACCAATGTGGGAACAATATTACTCATTTTATAAGAAATTTTTAACACCCTAATTCACCCCTCCCCTCTCTGGGTGTTTTGGGGTTCATAAAATAAGACAAGAAATGTTATATCTAATGATAAACCAAAAATTAGGTTAATTTAAATAACCCAAACCAAAGATTAATATTGAGAAGATGCTGAAAAACAACCATGGTAACTCAGATCCAGATATGAAAGTGAGCTCTTCAAGAACCTATCTATACATACATCTAGATTTATAAGGGTCCTGACCCCTCACTACCATAAAATCCAAAAGAAATCCTCGCTAAACCAAAACCATGCACTATCATCACACTTTAGAATGGGTATTCCCATAGATACCATTTTATAAAAAATTATCCTAGGTCAACCTAAAATTCCATTAAAGATGGCTCACCATAATATATAGGTAAATACAAGAATCAAAACATGCATACTTTATAGTATAATAGATATAATTAATCCACAATCATCATGGAAGAAAAGATATATAATACTTCAAAAATAAAAACCTACCCAAAAGGCCATATTGAAAACAAACAAATGAAAAACCAAAGTAATAAACTACATATCCATGTCAACATATGTTACAACCTTTATAAACCCTATCTCAATGTGAATTTGGAATAATACATGATACCCTTACCATTACCTTTATGATACAAAAAAATTTGATCATGCCCAAATATATATTCAGGGTGTTATGAATACACCCATTAGGATAACACCAAGAATCTATTAAAAATTTTCACCATTAAATTATTAATATTATATTTATTAAAGGTTTCATAAATATATTTTCTATGAAATTATTTTTCATCAAAAATAATTTATTTTTTCAAAACAAATCATATTCAATTCCATAATAACGTGAATTTAAACATGATTAATAAATAGTGGAGAGTAATCAAAACCATCTACGAGATAAAATGTGAGTGATCAAACATGAAACCATACTATCATGTATAAATACATGAAAAATTTGGAATATACTGTATAGGAATATGTACTAGGATATTGAATGGAATAAAAATCCAAAATAAGATTACTCCTACCAATATAGTGTCCCTCCATTGTCTATTGTTATTGGCCTATCTAAAAGCAATCAATGATTATTAGATACCTTACCCCAAGTGATCTCACACCCACAAAGGTTTAAATATTTCCACAACCTAACACACCCAAGGTTCATAATTGATATTTTTAACAAAAAAATGTTTATAAAAAATGATCAAAATTTTATAAATCATTTTGGAAAGAAAATAATTACCACCCCTATGCTTGGGAATTTATTTTAGATTCAAAACCATCTTTTACGTATTTCGTCGAAAACATGATGTGAATAAGAATATTATTTAAGAAAAAACAACTTTAAAATACATTTCCAAGACAAAAAATATGAATTTACATAAAATAGCCCACACAGATTAAAATTTAGTCAATTTATTCAGTGAAACCAAATGAAGTGACAAGAACATCATGTAATTCATGAGATAGAAAAATTTCATAGAGAAATATATGTTTCCATAGAATAAAGCATAGTCACTTTCAAAAACTGTGATTTTGTAACGCCCCGACCCCAGTTACCCAGAGTCGGTGCGTTATTACATAACATTGGCATGATCACGAGAAAGATCAAATCTCGAAAGACCGATTATTTTAGTAGCCTTGGAAACACTAGATATATTCATAAAGTTTTACATTACATCAATAGGTGAAAAGATAAAACAATATATTGTCTCCATATTCCACACTCATATCCCCACATATTATCCCTGCAGGTCATTCATAAATTACTTCTTCACATCCTGGGAAAAATAAAACATAGAAAAGGGGTGAGCTCAAATTCCTAGTAAGGATAACAATAAAGCAGAAAAATTCATAAATAAGAATTAAAATTTAAGGCAATGTATAACTAAATCAAAATCCTTTTAAACATGAACTTCAACATAGTATGTAAAAAGTAAAATGAAATAATTCCATTTACTTATTCACATGGATATTCTACTAATCGAATAATCACATGCAATATCAAAAACCACTTTCATAATGATGGAATTCATAATTCCAGACTTTCATAACCACATAGCCAAGGCCTCGTGCCAAGACTAAAAATAAGATTTTTCCAGGGCCTTGTGCCAAGACACTAGTTTGTCTCATGAGACATACCGATTCATCGAGGAGCTATAGCGGGCTCCACCCGTCACATATTAATTTCAATGCATTCCCATATGAAAATGTTTAAACATAAGATAAACATTCGTATTAAAACTAGCATACGAAATATCAATATTTTCACCATAAACCATGAATGGTATAAAAATAGCACTTCCACAGTCAAACACATCACAAAATCATCAATATAATATAGAAGTTTTGTATCATAATAAATCAACTTCAAATAAGCTTAAAATCCATCAAAGGATGTTGACATAGATGAAATCACAACTATTTGAGAGAAATATCTCTTTTCTCGAAATAATTGAAAAGTTACACATTTATAAAGGAAGTAATTTAAAAGAGATTTTTGAATCAAAGTGTCCCATACCACTTTGAAACTATTGAAAAGAAATATCATTTCAAAACATTCATGTCCATATAAATAAATCCTTAAAATCATTTTGAAAAAATGGACATTAATTAAAAATATTTAGAAAGATAAATCTTTAAAACATTTAAAATTATGATCTTGATAAAGAGTACCTTTCAAAAATTCTAAAAATATTCATTTTGAAATCATTTAAAAGTCACATAATTATAAAATAAAACATTTACTTTGAAAATATTCTTATAAGCTTGTAAGGGAAGCTTTGATTATTTTATAACAACGGTAAATAGCCACACCCGCCGTATAAGTTAAAAAAAATTTTCTTACCTTAAATTTGTCGAATGGTAAAAAGTGCCTTTTATGGAAAATGATGGAAAGATTCCTTTAAAAACACATAAGGGTATAAATGACTTTAAACCATATTTTTTGTAAATAGTAAAAATGTTTTGAAATACATTTCGAAGAAACATGGATGTGGATGATAAAGAGATCCCAATAGATAATTGTGTATAAACAACCTCGGATAATGAAGATATTGTGAAATAAACCCTTACCTTGTACTTTTCCTTGGTTTAGGGTAGGTTAAACTCCTGTATAATGGTGAAATAATTGTTATTAAATTATAAAATTATCGTATATATTAATATGATATCATATATGATCTTTTAACATTTCTTTGTTAATAATATCTTAGTATTATCGTCGTTTCTGGTGTTAACTTACTCGTTTTCTTTTATAGGTTTTGTTATGTAAGCCATGTTTGTAATAGTTAGGTTGTATCTTTTTCATATTCAGAATGATATCAAGTCCTTAAACATTATTTTTAAATCATGAAATGATAATTATACTTGAATGGATATGATGGAGAATCAATCTTATCACGTTCGTGGAGACGGTAGTCCGTACGTACGTACGAGCGACAATATCATTCTTTTGATATTAAAATAATATATAATTGGATAGTATATCATATATAAAGAATCATTATCATGTTATATTTATTATTTACATGAGTTGCACATCATTATTATAACCATCTAAATAATAATATATTCAATAACAATTACACCACGACGTGGAGACGGTAAGCCGTACGTACGCACGTATGGTGACATGTTATTCAAAGGGTGGATAGAATACTGAATATGGTTGTACCATATTTATAATAAAATTACAGTATATATAAGATACTGGAGTTATTAGTTTAGAATGGTAATAACAAAGAAAGAAGAAGTGGAAGAATAAATGAATTTGAAAAAAGGGTGGTGAAAACATTACCTCTTCTTCGGGTTCTTCCTTTTGATTTGATCAAAAGGGATAATTAGGTTGGATTTCTGGAAAAAATAAGGCCTCTAGGTTGTAGTGAGGGAATTTTAGAGAGTATTTGAGAAGAGTTTGGCCAAACCAAAAGTCTTTGAAGGTGTGAAGTAATGATAAGGGGGAGTTCCCTTTTATAAGAGGGGTGAGGGGAACCTTTGGAAAAGTAAGAAATATAAATTTATAATAAATTCATATTCAGTTTCTAATGGCTCCAAAGTTGATTATTCAAAGTATAAGGTGGGGATAGGTCTAAAAACATTCAACCTATATAATTTAGATAGGTTTGGGTTACTATATTAACCTTATCTTTTACTTTTAACTCTTAGTCAGTTAGTTTGACATTTACCATGTCACTTTGTATTTTTATATTATATAGTAAATAAAATTACTATATAAACCCAAGAGACCCCCAAGTGGTCCATTAATTATACACATATCATGATATCAGTCTCTTGGCCGAACCTTAGATTTTTAGGAATTTAATGTCAATTAATAATATAATATTTATTTTAAAAACTCTTTTATGTCAATTTTGATACTATTCAATAGTTTGTTTTTGTGAAACTCATAACAGAATGATTACTTAGAAAAAAGTCAATTAAATCTATCCTAATATGTCATATTATCCCAGAAAATTATTTTAATTCATTTAAAGTCTCAAATTATATTTATTTGGGTATTTATAATATCAATTATTTTAATTTTTCACTATTATGGTAATTACTGCATCATCATTGTGTCATAAATAAATTAACTTATTTAATGTCTAAAAATTATAAATAAAATATAATTATGTAGGGAATATTAATATATTTCTAATTAATATTTACAATCGAATTTATCTTATGTATAACCCTATATTAAAAATGTTTTAGTAAATAACCTTTGATTTTAACTCTTTTAACTTTTCTTTGAATTAAATAATAATAAATGTCCTAATCTAATCCATGTGGACCTAAATGATAATATTTTATTCCTAAGGTTTTTTTTGGTCTAGATACACTTGTAAAATAGAATTAGGGCATGTTTTAGGGTAATATTAATATCATTTCTACCCTTAATTACCCTATTTACTTTTAATCGTGGTAAATAAAAGTAAAAAGTTACTATTCACCAAAAATTATTTTCATCTCATTGAACCAAATTTTACTTCTTGATATTAACCGTGTGTCTCGGATTTTCTAAATTCCATTCACAGAAGCGGTAAAATTAAGTTTTATGAAAAATTCAGTTTTTTTAACTACTACTTAGTAGTTTCACTATTCATCAAAAATTGAAGTTTTTCAGAACAATGCCAAAATTTCACCCTAAGCTATAATTGATATTCCGAATTAAAAAATGATGTCTATTTTACAAAATTTCAAACATATAAGTTGCATTAATTAATTTTATAATTAATTCCCGCTGTCACAACAAATAGCTTGTTTTTAAGAAACAATATATATCAAAAGATTGACAATTGTTTAGGTCCAATTTCAAAGTGAAATTAATTCTAATGAACACCATTGGATAAAATGGTCAAAATATATTTTAATTATACTTTAAAACCACTCAAATTCATAATTTATCACTATTAATTATTTTGATTAAATAAGTTTTTTTTAATTAAAATTTAGTAATTTTCACTATTCATCAAAATATTAAAGTTATCCGAAAAGTACCAAAAATTCACCCTAGGCTAATTTTGATATTCTAAATCCAAAAATGAAGTCCATTTTGAGAGATAGAATTTATAAAATTTCTAAAAGTAGGTATTACTGTTCATAATGGCTAGTTTGGTAAGTCATTGTGCGCTTTAACTCGGTGTTGCGTGTAGTGCAAGTTATTGAATTATTTTGAAGAAATAACACACTATTAAATATTTGGGTGTTACATTTTCCCCTCCTTCAATAAATTGCTTCCTCGCAATTTGAAATTGTTTTACGAAAATAAAAGTTTGAAAATAAAAAATATCTTTGTGGGAAAACCCACATCGGAAATTGGGTTACTAAAATTTAGTCTTAATATGAGGAAAAGAGAAATGAAAGGGTCACCACCAAATTAAGATCTAGATTAAGAGAACACTGGTGTAAATTAGAGAAATACAATTGGAGGAAAAACGTAAATATTTATAGGTAGTGATTGAGGTCATCAACTACAAACAAGTTTAAAATTGAGGTCCTTAAATTCATCAATCTATGATGATTTGAAATACCATCGGTTCAACAAAACATAGGGTATTAGGATAAAACATTTTTGCTTTTAGGATTCCTTAAATAAAGTATAAGAATTAATTTCTTCATAGAATAAGAGAAGAAAAAAAAATATATTCTTGACAAGTAGAGTTCCATCCTTTATCTAATTTCTACCACAGACTCATCTTTCACTCTAAAAGATAATAGAACTTAAAAATAATATTCTATTTATCCTATTCGTATAGGGTTAAAAAATGAATTTATAATTCATCTAGCAGAACCATTAAAAAAATGAAATTATTCAATCCATGACATCACTTGGGTCAGTGATAGGTGATTCACCCTTGTCGCCCTTCTGTTGTGGGTTCAAGTCTCGCGGCCTTGCCAGACGTGACAGGTTGCCGCCCAACCTCCGGGTTGTCCTTTTATGGAAATCCAAAATAATCCAAACTAGAACTATCAAAAATACTTCAGTACAAAATTTATAAGGAAGTTAAACACAATAAAGATCCTTTTTTCCGCGTAATAACATGTGAACACCTTCATCATGTATTCTTTTAAAATACTGCAACATCCTGAATTACCATAAAACCTTATTGATTACATTCATAATCCCTTATTCCTTAAAAAATAATAGATATACTCCTTCAATACAAAAATGTTTTAAACCCAAACAATGATGGAATATACAAATCATTAATCAGTTTCAAGGTAGTCAAGAATATCCAATATAATTTACCCAAATCAATCATGTATTATTCCAAAATCACTACCTCGGTATCAGAACTATATTATGGTTTATCAGTCTCTCAACCATATATTTTCCAAAAATTTATCCTGCTATTGAGTCACTTTTCTTTGTTCCACATAATCTCAGGTCCTTAATGAAATAATACTGCAGTATAATCCTTATATACTCCATAATCATTATAACAAGTACATTGTTGATACAACACTCAATTGACATAATCAACATAATAACTCTAATCATTCCTCTTCATCTATGTTAGTATCATAACTTGATTATTATCCAATAGCATCATTTGCGGCATAGTCTGATGACTGGGACATAGGTTTGCGTAGTGTCCAAACTCCTTGCAAATGAACCATTGTACATTTGAAACCATTTTCTTACCCTTGCAGTCACGTATTTTGTACCCTTTTCCTCCACACTTATAAAAAACTACCATTCCTTTCAGGCAAGTTCCAGGGTATTTCTTCTCACAGTTATCACATATGGGAAAATTCTTCTTTTCCCTCTTCCCTCTATCCATCTTTCTCTCTTCCATCCTTTTCTTCTCTTACTTCCATTTAAAGCCATAGGACTCAGTAAACTCTTTACTTATCTTATCAACACATGATATTATTTCTTCATATGATGATAATACATGGGATACTATTTCTCTTATAAATTCTGGCTTAAGACCATCAATGATACGATCTTTCTTTCTATTTGGATCATGTGCATTTCTGGAGTTATCATTCATTCTACTGGGCGCCATTTCTAAACAATGGCATACACTAGATTAGATTATGAATAACAATTCCAAATACCAAAATTTTAAAACACATAACATAAATTAAATAGTTTGTGGATATAATCCATAATCATAAAAATGTATCTTTGAGGAAGTATATACTCATAAACCCTTAATAATGGTTTGTAGAGTAAATGAGAATTATCCTAAGCATATCTCCCGAGAGTGTCGTAACCAAGAGTGCAGCGAGACCCGTTGTCGTGCACCAGTTCCCGTTCGAGTCTAGCTCAATGCGGTGCTTTTGGATTTTACCCCTAGGTACATTTGTGCCAGAGCCTCCTCTACCTGCTCGTATCCAGACAAGGATGTATTGCTCGGAAAACTCAAAAAATCTATACAATACCAAAATTCTAGGAATTTATTCTTTACTAATCCTCATGGTCTATCTTAGGTCTATGTGCTCTAATCATATTTTATCTAAATCTAGCTTCCATGGTTTGTACTAAACTTCCTCTGATACCAACTGTAACTTCCTGACCCCAGTTACCCAGAGTTGGTGCATTATTACATAACATTGGCATGATCACGAGAAAGATCAAATCTCAAAAGACCGATTGGTTTAGTAGCCTTGGAAACACTAGATATATTCATAAAGTTTTACATTACATCAATAAGTGAAAAGCTATAACAATATATTGTCTCCATATACCACACTCATATCCCCACATACTATCCCTGCAGGTCATTCATAAATTACTTCTTCACATCCTGGGAAAAATAAAACATAGAAAAGGGGTGAGCTCAAATTCCCAGTAAGGATAACAATAAAGCGGAAACTTTCATAAATAAATATAAAAATTTAAGGCAATGTATAACTAAAACAAAAGCCTTTTAAACTTTAACTTCAACATATTATGGCAAAAGTAAAATGAAATAATGTCATTTACTTATTCACATGGATATTCTACTAATCGAATAATAACATGCAATATCAATAACAACTTTCATAATGATGGAATGCATAATTCTAGACTATCATAACCACATATCCAAGGCCGCGTGCCAAGACTACAAATAATATTTTGCCAAGGCCTTGTGCCAAGACACTAGTTTTTCTCACGAGACCTACAGATTCATCAAGGAGCTATAGAGGGCTCCACCCATCACATATTAAGTCCAATACATTCCCATATGAAAAGGTTTAAACATAACATAAACATTCGTATTAAAACTATCATACGAAA
This sequence comes from Viscum album, assembly GCA_963277665.1. NCBI lineage: Eukaryota > Viridiplantae > Streptophyta > Magnoliopsida > Santalales > Viscaceae > Viscum > Viscum album. The sequence goes on from OY728135.1 coordinate 1,892,831,321, forward strand.
TGTCAATATTTTCACCATAAACCATGAATGCTATAAAAATAGAACTTCCACAGTCAAATATATCACAAAACCTTCAATATAATATAGAAGTTTTGTATCATAATAAATCAACTTCAAATAAGCATAAAATCCATCAATGGATGTTGACATAGATGAAATCAAAACTATTTGAGAGAAATATCTCTTTTCTCGAAATCATTGAAAAGTCACACATTTATAAAGGAAGTAATTTAAAAGAGATTTTTGAATCAAAGTGTCCCATAACACTTTGAAACTTTTGAAAAGAAATTTCATTTCAAAACCGTCATTTCCGTATAAATAAATCCTTAAAATCATTTTGAAAACATGGACCTTAATTAAAAATATTTAGAAAGATAAATCTTTAAAACATTTAACATTATGATCTTAATAATGATTACCTTTAAAAATTCTTAAAATATTCATTTTTAAATCATTTAAAAGTCACATAATTATAAAATAAAACATTTACTTTGAAAATATTCTTATAAGCTTGTGATGGAATCTTTGATGATTTTATAACGGCGGTAAATAGCCGCACCCGCCGTATAAGTTAAAAAAACATTCTTACCTTAAATTTGTCGAAAGGTAAAAAGTGCCTTGTTTGGAAAACGACAGAAAGATTCCTTTAAAAACACATAAGGGTATAAATGACTTTAACCCATATTCTTTGTAAATAGTAAAAATGTTTTGAAATACATTTCGAAGAAACATGGATGTGGATGATAAAGAGATCCCAGAAGATAATTGCATATAAACAACCTCGGATAATGAAGAGATTGTGAAATAAACCCTTACCTTGTACTTTTACTTGGTTGAGGGTAGGTTAAACTCCTGTATAATGGTGAAATAATTGTTATTAAATTATACAATAATCATATAAAGTAATATGATATCATATATGATCTTTTAACATTTCTTTGTTAATAATATCTTAGTATTATCGTCGTTTCGGGTGTTAATTTACTCATTTTCTTTTATATGTTTTGTTACATAAGCCTTGTTTTTAATGGTTAGGTTGTATCTTTTTCATATTCAGAATGATATCAAGTACTTAAACATTATTTTTAAATCATCAAATGATAATTATCCTTGAATGGATAAGATGGAGAATGAATCTCATCGCGTTCGTGGAGACGGTAGTCCGTACGTACGCACGAGCGACAATATCATTCTTTTGATATTAAAATAATATATAAATGGATGGTATATCATATATACAGAATCATTAACATGTTATATTTATTATTTACATGAGTTACACATCATTATTATACCCATCCAAATAATATTATATTGAATAACAATTACACCACGACGTGGAGACGGTAAGCCGTACGTACGCACGTATGGTGACATGTTATTCAAAGGGTGGATAGAATACTGAATATGGTTGTACCATATTTATAATAACATCATAGTATATATAAGATACTGGAGTTATTATTTTATAATGGTAATAACAAATAAATAAGAAGTGGAAGAAGAAATGAATTTGAAAAAAGGGTGGTGAAAACATTACCTCTTCTTCGGGTTATTCCTTTTGATTTGATCAAAAGGGATCATTAGGTTGGCTTTATGGGAAAACTAAGGCCTCTAGGTTGTAGTGAGGAAATTTGAGAGAGTATTTGGGCAGTGTTTGTCCGAACCAAAAGGCTTTGAAGGTGTGAAGTAATGAGAAGGGGGAGTGCCCTTTTATAAGAGGGGTGAGGGGCACCTTTGGAAAAGCTAGAAATATAAATTTATAATAAATTCATATTCGGTTTCTAATGCCTCCAAAGTTGATTATTAAAAGGTTAAGGTGGGTATAGGTTGAAAACCACTCAACTAAAAGAATTTAGACAGGTTTGGGTTACTATATTAACCTTATCTTTTAGTTTTAACTCTTAGTCGATTAGTTTGACATTTACCATGTCACGTTGTATTTTTATATTATATAGTTAATAAACTTACTATATAAATCCAAGAGACCCTCATGTGGTCCATTAATGATACACCTATCCTGATATAAGTCTCTTGGCCGAACCTTAGATTTTTAGGAATTTAATATCAATTAATAATATAATATTTGTTTTAAAAAGTCTTTTATGTCAATTTTGACACTATTGAATAGATGATTTTTGTGAAACTGATAACAGCATTATTACTTAGAAAAAAGTCAATTAAATCATTCCTAATATGTCATATTATCCATGAAAATTAGTTTAATTCATAAAAAGTCTGAAATTATACTTATCTGGGTATTAATAATATCAATTATTTTAATTTTTCACTATTATGGTAATTACTGCATCATCATTGTGTCATAAATAAATTAAATTATTTAATGTCTAAAAATTATAAATAAAATATAATTATGTAGGGAATATTATTATCTTTCTAATGAATATTTACAATAAAATTTATCTTATGTATAACCCTATATTAAAAATGTTTTAGTAAATAACCTTTGATATTAACTCTTTTAACTTTTCTTTGAATTAAAAAATAATAAATGTCCTAATCTAATCCAAGTGGACCTAAATGATAATATTTTATTACTAAGGTTGTTTTTGGTCGAGATAAACTTTTCCAATAGAATTAGGACATGTTTTAGGGTAATATTAATATCATTTCTACCCTTAATTACCCTATTTACTTTTAACCGTGGTAAATAAAAGTAAAAAGTTACTATTCATCAAAAATTATTTTCATCTCATTGAACCACATTTTACTTCTTGATATTAACCGTGTCTCTCGGATTTTCGAAATTCCATTCACAGAAGTGGTAAAATTAAGTTTTATGAAAAATTCACTTTTTTTTAACTACCACTTAGTAGTTTCACTATTCATCAAAAATTGAAGTTTTTCAGAACAATGCCAAAATTTCACCCTATGATATAATTGATATTATGAATTCAAAAATGATGTAAATTTTACAAAATTACAAACATATAAGTTGAATTAATTAATTTTATAATTAATTCCCACTGTCACAACAAATAGCGTGTTTTTAAGAAACAATATATATCAAAAGATTGACAATTGTTTAGGTCCAATTTCAAAGTGAAACTAATTCTAATGAACACAATTGGATAAAATGGTAAAAATATATTCTAATTATACTTTAAAACCACTCAAATTCATAATTTATCACTATTAATTATTTTGATTAAAAAAGTTGTTTTTAATTAAAATTTAGTAATTTTCACTATTCATCAAAATATTAAAGTTATCCGAAAAGTACCAAAAATTCACCCTAGGATAATTTTGATATTCCGAATCCAAAAATGAAGTCCATTTTGAGAGATCGAATTTATAAAATTTCTAAAAGTAGGTATTATTGTTCATAATGGCTAGTTTGGTAAGTCATGGTGCGCTTTAACTCGGTGTTGCGTGTAGTGCAAGTTATTGAATTATTTTGAAGAAATAACACACTATGAAATCTTGGGGTGTTACAGATTTGGATTAAAGTGATTATTCCCTTAGAAGTTTATATCCATAAGAAACACAATCAATTCCCCATAGGACCCTCTATATCATTAAATCAATTACCACTAGAGTTTCAACATGATAAGGGAAATAGAGATCGAGGATATATCTCAAGAAAAGAAGATAAATAAATTGAATAAAGTAACAAACCTAAATGAGGTCCACAAAAATATCATGAGATTCAAAAAAGAATCATAGGGGGATTCCTATATAGAACCAAGTTGGAGAAATCTCATGATAATGAGGGATTAAGAGATGATTTGTGTTAAACACAACAATTAGATTTAAGGTAATTTTCCATTTCAAAATGATCAGACTCAGTTACACTGTTAGGATGTATAGTAAGATAAAATATGTGATAATAATGGAGTATCTTTTGACCCACAAAAAGAAAAAATCATCGTTACATTAGAATAAACACATTGTTATAAAAACCACACTCAAACTATGAAAATCACTATTATAACCAATAAAACCATACTATATGATTTTCTCATGTTAACTACTCACCAGGTGTAAACCATGCGCTTGGCTCAATATCCCCAAAACTCCAAATTTTCAAACCCAAACTACTATATGTAATTAAATCCATAAATAAGAAAAACTATTCTAATTATTTAATATATTAGTGACTATAAGGGTGTCAAAAAATGGGATGAATAATGTTATGATATATCTGTAGGAATCCAACCTTATCATTATAAATATGGGAACTTGAATTATAAACATTAGTAATATAGTTATAAAAGATATTATTATTGGATATATATATATATATATAAATTCAATAGTTATAATATTGATTTGTATTGTTAGTATTAAATGTAAACTGATATAATTTATGGATAAAAAATCACAAAATAAAATTTTAGTATTTCAAATATATATATATACATATGAATTTTGTATTAAGATTGGTGTTAAAATTACAAATATTTGAAATTATATATTTATAAAATTCAAATAAATATATTAATATAAATGGATTTTTAAAATTACATTTTTTGAATAAAAGTATCTAATTACAATTTTATTTGGTAATGATTATTTAATATAAAATAAATATATTTCAAAGAACTATTTTTCAAAATTGTTTCATGTTTATCCCAATAAATAAATTTAAAAAATTTAATATATTATTATGTATTAACTATTATATTAATATTCATAAAATTATTGATTTATATTAAATAATAGTAATAACACTTAAAAACATTATTTTCAATAAAATTTATTTTTACTGTATTTTTTTCATTTAAAAAAATAAATTAATATATTTTAGATTTTTAATTTTGTAAAAAAAATTAACTTTTTGAATTTATAATGACCACATAAATGAAAGATTAATTTTTTATATTTTCTTAAAACATTTAATTTTGGGTGGTTAGTGAAAAATACTAATTTTCTAATACTTTCATCCAAATATATTATCACAAATTAGGTATTATTTGACTATTTTTGAATCCTTTTAACATAATAATTTAAAATTTCAATTTGGAGATTTAAAGACTAATGTTTATAATTTTGAAACTTATGTAATCTTTTATTATAAAAAATTCACATTTCATCTTTTTATTTTGATTATGTTTTGAAATGGTATAATTATATTTTGGATTGATTTGGAAGAAATATAATAATATTTAATTTAATAGTATAAAAATAAATGTTTGTTAAATAAATAAAATTGATAATTATATTAAAAAAATAAATTTTATAAAAAAATACACCTTCTCTATATACGGGTTTTTACTTCTTATGTGTGTTAATATTTTTTTATTACATATAAATATTTTATTTGATAAAATTGATATAATATTTTTAATCCATAGGTATATATTTTTATATAAAGATCATTTTATTTTTAGTGATTAAAAGTAAATTACATAGGTAAAAAATAATTACAATTTTAAATCAAAAAATGGTAAAACTGAAAAATCTATTAGTAAATGACTTAAATAACATTTGTGAAATCTAATGGATGAGGGATTCTTTGCCTTACCACATCTCTCACTCTATTATTATTAGATTTGGATACATATTCCATGTAAAAAATTATCTCTATTTATATTAATGACTTATATTTGAAAAAAATGAAATTCCATTAACCTATGAAAAGGGCTCACCAACTCCCATTTCTCCACACATTCTAAAGGATTTGCCTGAACAAAAAACATACCTAGTTTGTCCTCAACTCCATCTAAATGTAACACCCTGAGATTTTATGAAAAATATTCTTTTAATTTCTTTGATGTCTTGGGTTGTACGCTACATCAAAAATAGCTTGTACTATACTCAACACTTTATTAGCTTGTAGTATACGCAACACTATTCTTGGATCGTGTTATACACAATTTAATGTTTGTTTGATAGTAGTTATTCTACACAACATTGAGTGTATATATATATATATATATATATTCAATGTATAAATGAAATATGGTTGGATTCTGTTATACGAGACAACAAAGGAGTCTTACACTACACGCAACCCTGACTTGGCTTGCATTACATGCAATCATGACCTTCTTCGATAGCATGTGTTGTATGCAATATCAGGTTTCACAAAACAATGGTATATGATTATAATATTATTATAAACTAACCGTTATGAATAGTATTAACTAAATTTTGAATTTTATAACATTATTATTCATCTTACACATTTTCTAGAACATGTTATGAGAACAGAATAAATTTTTCGGGTAAAATAATTAATTTTAAAATAATGCAGTTTTCCACCTTTTGATGGCGCACCCATTTTAAATATAATTTTTAAAAAATTTATAAGTTAAATTTTAGAAAGTAAACTTCTTATTTTGAATCAGTATATAAAATTTTACATTGGATAAAGTTTTGATATTTTTTTGATAACTTTCATATTTTAATAAATAGTAAAACACGCTATATTTTAATTTAAAAAAACTTTTTTGATCATAATAATTTATATGGTTAAAATTTAATATTGAATGGTTTTAAAGTATAAATAGAATATATTTTTACCATTTAATATAATTTATTTAATTATCATTGATTTTACATTGAATTCGTAGGTTAAATCAATTCAATATTTTGCAATGTTTTAAACAAAAACCCATTTTCTTTTGACAATGAGATTAATTTTAATTTAATTTCTGCAAATTCTGTGTATTGAATTTGAAAAAATGGATTCCATATTTCTAATCAGTGGGTCCAAATTATGTTAATAGTCTACTTTTTTTTGGGGAATTATGAATAGTAACAAAGGTAAATTTTATTTACCATAGTTAAAGGTAAATCGAGTAATTAAGGGAAAATTTAATATTATAAAATTACCCTAATACATAAAAAACTCTATTGGATGAATAGAAGTCTACCCATATCACTTAAGGGTAAGAATAGATTAATTTCATGGACTTTTGACCATGAAAATAACATAATTATTAATAAAAGCAAAGAAAGTGACAATATGTCACTCTCTTAAATCTTATAAGTATAATAATTTTAATATAGTGATAAACTTCATGAAATTTCAAACATGAATAGTCTCCAGAAATATAATAAACTTATCTACATCATTTGAATTTATTTATAATTTTTAGGGATTAAATAATTATCATTAAACGTGACCCAGTAGTGATGTCGAAATTATTTTATTGATTGAAATATCAAATAAATGGTATTAAAAATATTAAAATAAATATTATATGAAATATTTAATGTTATCCATGAATTTTCTAGATATATATGAAATTTTCTGAATCTATTAAATATTTAATTTTGAACATATCTTCTCTGTGGATTTTATTTAAATTCATGTAAATGAATAGTGTCAAAAGTGACACAATTGTTATTTTATAAACATAACATAATATAAAATTGTTTAAAAATCCCAAAAATATTTAAAAAATTTAAATTAAAATTTATATGGTCTACACTGTCATAATTTATCCAATTATGAACAATTCAAAACACATAAGTAATTATTTATTACAAAATAAAATTTAGAATCTTATTACCGCAAATAATGTTAATAGATTAAATAAGGATAAATCAAGTTGATAATGTTTACAATAAATTCTCAACATGTCCAAATTTTATCTTATGATGAGATTACCACCCTATATCATCTATTATTCGAATATGAGTCATTTTTGGGGGTTTTTAAGTGGGGTTTCAATTGATTATAAATTAATTTTTCTTATGTTTCCAAAGGTGCCCATCTCCTCCCTTATAAAAAGGGCATCCCTTCCCTCTTCTCTTCACACCCTTTTGAGCTTTGAAGCTTGGAAAAAACATGAAAATTCCTCTTCCCAAACTATCTAGTTATATCATAGAGGTTCTATTCTTCTCAAAAGACCAACCCTAGTTCCCCAAGAAGAAGTTTAAAGGAGGTGCGTCGAAGAAGAGGTAATCTCTTCTACCGATTCATTCATGTTTCTTTCTTCTTAAACTTCTTCTTCATTAGTTGTTTAATTATAAAGTAATAAAATTAGTATTAAATATATAATTATATGTTATTATAAATTTTAAACAACCCCATTTCAACTTCTATCCATCCTACGGAAAACAAAATCACTGCGCGTGCGTACGTAAGGAATACCGTCTCCACGCCGTGGTTTAATCTGTTTTTCCACAACCACCTTAATTGGAAGGGTATAATGGTGTAAAGAAAAATTATATATGATTATTATAACATCATACTTATTCTATTATATTATATCATCCACTCTAATTCCATTCAATAAACATGGGAACGATATCATCCCTCGTGCGTACGTACGGATTACTGTCTCCACGATGCGATGAGATTCATTTTCCATGTTAACAATTCAATAATGATTATAAAGTATATATAATGAATAATAATGATATATATGACATAATAATGATACTGGATTTATGTAAATGTTATTTACTTACATCCATTCAACAAGTAAACGCAAACAACTTTCATGCGTACGTACGGTCTAACATCTCCATGAACGGTGTATTTTGTTCCATTTATCGATCTATTATACATATTTATATTCTGAATATATATTATATATAAATCATGTCTTACATTCTAGAAGTAAGTAAATAATTATATAAGTAATAATAATATCAATAACAACAAGTCTAAATGCGTACGATAAATGAAACGATTTTTACCCAAAACGCTGCTTTAACATTGAATTTACAAAAGAACGGGTAATATAAAGTCATAAGTTAACCATATATGATATCATAATAATGAATTTGATTCTGTAATAAGTCAATGACATTATTTAAATCATTATATAGGAGGTTCGGATACATACGAAGCATATCAGACATAAGGTAAGGGATAATTATTCCAATCTCGTTCTTATCATAGATTGTTTATTCGTAAGTATTTACTGGGGTTATTGTTGTCATCCATGTCCATGTTTTATAAAAATGGTTTCATGTATTTTTAAAGTCCTTTTCACCAATTTTTTACTTTTATTTCATGGTATGTAAAGAACCTTTCTTTTGTTTACCATACGGGGAACTTTTTTTTGACTTTTCCGACAAAAGTACGAGGAGAATGTTTTTTAAACTTATACGACATGAACATATTTTTACGGTTTCATAACACCTTATTTAAATGAATCTTACTCTACAAGATTTCATGAATATTTTCAACAAAATCCTTTTATTTTAAAATTACATGGCATTTTTTGAAAATAAAATGATTTTGAATAAGAAAGGATATTTTCCTCAAGAATTTATTTCAAGTGTTTTATCAAAACCATTTTCCATCTAAGATGACATTATTTCATATGTGTATATTTCAAGTATAATGTATCTATGATTTACAAGGTTTCACTTCTCTTATGATGAAATGATATCCATTTGTTTTATATGGATTATGTTATGATGGGATGATGGTTATGAAACCCATTTTATTCTTTGGGTTATGATGAATGTTTAATGTTTATGTTGTGGCACACGTAAGAATGATTTCATTATGAGATGTCTGGAACCTATATCTCCCTCAAATTAATTGGGTAAATATTTATATCTCATGAGATAGACATGGCTGGAATGACAAGTTAATTCGGTTCAGTGATATAGAACTAGAACGAGGAGTGAACTCGATTCAGTAAATGACTTTGTCCTCCAAGATGGTCTTGGAAGAAATGACTTGAAACCTATGGAAATAATAACATATGCTTAATGGTTGCCACAATAACATGTTTTATTCCCATGCTATTTTATCACAATTAATGTTTCTTTATGATCTATGCCTTACGTACTGCCAGGTTTTATGTCATTGCTCATGATTTTGATGTTTAAACATTATGTTCATGTTTTTAAGTTCAAATGTATATGGTTTGTTTTATTTTCTCTATGCTTACCCTTACTGAGCATTTGAGCGCACCCTTTATACGTTTTCTTTTCCCTAGGATATAAAGAATGGTTTTAGGTATGAAAACAGAATGGGAAGATCTTTATGGGAGATATTGAAGATCTTTCACCATGATTAGAAGATTATGTTCCGAGTTTCCAAAGACACTAAACTATTACGGTCCTTTGGTGTCTGTTTTTGTTATGTATTAGATATTCTACAAAATTATTGTTATGTTTATGTACGTCAATATTTTTTTCTATACAGTTGGTATCAGAGGAAAGGTTTATTCAACCTTTGGAAACTTGGATGTGAAAACTTTAGTGAGATCCCTAGAGATATGTCTAAGGTATGTCTAGGGATGTCCCTAAGGTTATGTATAAGTATAGGTTATAGTCCTAGAATTATGATAACAATCATGAATAACCTAGTATTAAACCTATGATGTTAAATATTGAAAGTAATCCCCTTGATTATGTTGTTTTCCCTAGCATGATTTTTGCCTCTCATACTATTCTTTTTGGTTTTTAGAAAATGGATGGAACCCGAAGGAACCATGTTGATCAATGTAATGTAAAATGAAGTTATTTTCTTCCTGAACGATCCAATGTTATGGTAGATGGAGTGAAAAATCTTATTGATATACTTATACAAGCAATGAATCATTCTGGAGTTCCAAATGAGCAAGGAATGGAACAATATTCTTTTGAGTCCTTCAAGAGGCAACATCCACCTTCTTTCAGTGGGTCTTCTGATCCACTTGTTGCGGAACAATGGATCAGTACCATTGAAATGATATTTTCCATACATAATTGTTCAGAACATGAAAAAGTCATTCTGTCTGTTTACCGTTTAGAAGGTGAAACAGTTCAATGGTGGACTCTAATTGAGCATATGAGGCCCCGATATGAAATTGAATCCATGGAATGTGATGAGTTCAAGAACTTATTTTTCAATAAGTACTTCCCTCGTATTCTTCGAACAATGATAGAAAAGAATTTCCTTGAGCTTATGCAAAAGGATGATGAATCTGTTGGTATATACAAAGCTAATTTTACATGGCTTGTAAGGTATGCATCTGGATTTATCATTCAACCTGAAAGTAAAGTTGATCGATTCTTCAGTGGATTAATACCAAGTCTTCGAAGGTCATTAGCTATAAGAGACTTCAATAGCTATGAATAAATTGTTCTTTGTGCTATCATGGTATAATTGGAAGTTAGTGTTACCTATCCATCTCATGGTTTTGACAAGAAATGAAAGATGGAGTTCAAGGAGAAATCTCAGAAAAATGGTGAAAAGAAGATGAATGTTTCTTTACGCTCAAAGTGTGGAAGGAAGAATCATGGAGATTATCTAAAAGGTACTAAAAAATGTTTCAAGTGTGGAAAATAAGGTCATCGAGCAGCTGAGTGCCGAAGTAATGGGAAAAAGGTTTCTAATGACATGAATAGAGAAAAGACTACCGAGAACTATCCACCAACACTTCAATGCTTCAAGTGCAAGGAAATGGGACATTATGCTAATCAATGCCCTAATACAAGGGTTAATGATGATCGACGTGAGAAACCTTTTAAGGAAAATGATAAAGGGAAGTCACATGTGATCACAGTTTGTGATGTTGAGTATGAAAATGATGTTGTGGAATGAATAAGTGTTTATGCAATAGGATTCCGAGATAATGTTGTGGAATCTCATTTAATGTATCGTGGAATATTAGAAAATCAATTTATTAGATCATTGTGGTTTTTAATAATTTTATTGTACTGATAACCATGAAAGGTGATTGAAATATTTTTGGAAAGAAGATAAAACACGCATAATGAAGGGATAAGGAGAAAATAATATGTATGATAGTAATCATGAGCTTATGACTAACATAAGGAAAAAGTGATATCATGGTTTGAGTATATAGAAATTTGGGGATTTTGGTATGTGGAAAGAGTTAACTTTTGACAGTATTCATGTTTTCACTAAGGTTCAATGGGTATTCATTTTTCAAGAGAATACATGATTAAGGTATTCACATGATTGGAATGTGATCAACAAGATATATCGGGGATAAATAATGGTATTCAGATGCTCGGTAGATGACATTTCTAGTAATTGTTATCTTTATACTATAAGCTTGGACATAAGTATTTTGGATAAGACTAAAGATTTGAAATAGATTATGTTGGAAATAAGTTAGTATTGTTTAAGGATATAACTGTTTTCAATATTATTGATGGAATGTTATAATTATATAGTTTTAGAAAAAGGAAAACCTATAGGACGGGCGACAACCCGTCGTGTTGGACAAGGCTGTGGGAATCGAACAAACAACTGAAGTGCGACATGCCTTTATCACCTACCACTGTCCTACAGGAAGTCCCTGGTTAGTAGAATCAAATTTTATTTTATTAAGTTGTATGATAAATGAAGTATAAGTCCATTTTTGGAACCATATACGATTAATCTCACCATAAGATGAACTTATGTATATAAATTTTTCTAACCTTATGTTTGAGGCAGATGGAATGACATATCATTCTATCACATGATCTGCTAACACTTCACGAATAACAAATTCCACTTCATTTCTTTAAGAGATGAAGTGAAAATTTTTCATGGCACGAACAACGGTGATATTGTGCCAAAATCATGTAAGTATTTCATTTAATTAATCAAATTTAGGGAAATGATCTTGAAAACCCAAAATTTTGTCTTAGTGTCCTCATATCCGATGAATCTGATGGTACCTTAGATCATCACAAATTTATGGCTTTGTGATTGTTGCCTTTTTCATAGCCATGTTCTCTACCACTCTCTATCAGAACTTGATGGTTAGATTTATCTTTAATATCCATAATTTCACATATGTTCTCCTATGTGGAAACCCAATGATTAATTAATTTGGGTAACCGTTACGTTTTATACTTTAGTTTTTAAAGATACGTTTTGGTATTCTTTTTTACGATGTGGGTTTCTATTTATGAAACTTTCAAGTAGTAAACCATTTATAACCCTGACGAATTTCGAGGGTGAAATTCATTTTAAGGGGGGTAGAATGTGACACCCTGAGAGTTTATGAAAAATATTCTTTTAATTTTGTTGATGTATTGTGTTGTACGCTACACCAAAATTAGCTTGTACTATACTCAACACCATATTAGCTTGCAGTATACTCTACACTATTCTTGGATCTTGTTACACACAATTTCAAGTTAGTTTGATAGTAGTTATTCTATGCAACATTGAGTGTATATATATATATATTTAATGTATAAATGAAATATGGTTGGATTCTGTTATACGAGACAACAAATGAGTCTTTCACTACACACAACCTTGACTTTCCTTACATTACACGCAATCACAACCTTCTTCGATAGGGTGTGTTGTACGCAATACTGGGTTTTACTAAACAATGATATATGATTATAATATTATTATAAACTATCCGTTACGAATAGTAATAACTGAATTTTTAATTTTATGACATTATTATTCATCTTTCACATTTTCTAGAACATGGTATGAGAACAAAATATTTTTTTCGGGTAGAATAAGTATTTTTCAAAAAATTCAGTTTTGCCGCCTTTGATGGCGCACACATTTTAAATATAAATTTTGAAAAGTTTATAAGTTAAATTTTACAAAATACACTTTTTCTTTTGAATTAGGATATAAAAGTTTACATTGGATAATGTTTTGATATTTTTTTTGATAACTTTCATATTTTAATAAATAGTAAAAACACAATATAATTTAATTAAAAACAACTTTTTTCATAATAATAATTTATGTGATTAAATTATAATATTTAATGGTTTTAAAATATAAATAGAATATATTTTTATCATTTAATATAATGTTTTTCATTAGCATTGATTTTACATTGAATTCGTAGGTTAAATCAATTAAATCTTTTGCAATGTTTTAAAGAAAAACCCATTTTCTTTTGACAACGGGATTAATTTTAATTTAATTTCTACAACTTCTATTGTAACGCCCCGACCCCAGTTACCTAGAGTCGGTGCATTATTACATAACATTGGCATGATCATAAGAAAGATCAAATCTCGAAAGACCGATTGGTTTAGTAGCCTTGGAAACACTAGATATATTCATAAGTCTTACATTACATCATAAAGTGAAAAACTACTACAACAACATATTGTCTCCATATTCTTCACTCATATCCCCACATAATATCCCTGCAGGTCATTCATAATTTACTTCATCACTTCCTGGAAAAAATAAAACCCAGAAAAGGGGTGAGCTCAAATGCCCAGTAAGGATAACAATATAGCAGAAACTTTCATAAATAAGAATAAAAATTTAAGGCAATGTATAACTAAAACAAAAGCCTTTTAAACTTGAACTTCAACATATTATGTAAAAAGTAAAATGAAATAATTCCATTTACTTATTCACATGGATATTCTACTAATCGAATAATCACATGCAATATCAATAACCACTTTCATAATGATGGAATGCATAATGCCAGACTATCATAACCACATAGCCAAGGTCTCATGCCAAGAGTACAAATAATATTTTTCCAAGGCCGTGTGCCAAGGCACTAGTTTGTCTCATGAGACCTACTGATGCATCGAGGAGCTATATCAAGATCCACCTATCACATATTAAGTCCAATGCATTCCCATATGAAAAGGTTTAAACATAACATAAACATTCGTATTAAAACTAGCATACAAAATGTCAATACTCTCACCATAAAATATGAATGATATAAAAATAGAACATCCACAGTCAAACATATCACAAAACCTTGAATACAATATAGATGTTTTGTATCAGAATAAATCAACTTCAAATAAGTGTAAAATCCATCAAAGGATGTTGACATAGATAAAATAAAAACTCTTTTTAGAGAAATATCTCTTTCTATTTTGAAATAATTTAAGAGTATTATATTTATGAAATAAAACATTTTCTTTTAAAATATTCTTATAAGCTTATAAGGTAATCTTCAACGATTTTATAACGGCAGAAAATAGCCGCACCCACCTTATAAGTTAAAAAAAACATTCTTACCTTAATTTTGTCGAAAAGGTTAAAAAACACCTTGTTTGGAAAATGACGAAAAGATTCCTTTATAAAACTCTTATAAAAAGTCAAACAGGGGTATAAATGACTTTAAACCATATTCTAGTAAATATTAAAAATGTTTTGAAATTCATTTTTAAGAAACATGGATGTGGATGATAAAGAGATCCCAGTAGATTATTACGTATAAACAACCTCGGATAATGAGGAGATTGTGAAATAAACCCTTATCTTGTACTTTTCCATGGTTGGGGTAGGTTAAACTCCTATATAATAGTGAAATAATTGTTATTAAATTATACAAGAATCATATACATTCATATGATATCATATATGATCTTTTAACATTGCTTTGTTAATAATATCTTAGTATTATCATCGTTTCAGGTGTTAACTTACTCATTTTATTTTATATGTTTTATTACATAAGACATGTTTATCATGGATTGGTTGTATATTATTCATATACAGAATGATATCAAGTCCTTAAAAATTATTTTTAAATCATCAAATTATAATTATACTTGAATGGATACGATGGAGAATGAATCTCATTGCGTTCGTGGAGACGGTAGTCCGTACGTATGCACGAGCGACAGTATCATTCTTTTGATATTAAAATAATATATAAATGGATATTATATCATATATACAGAATCATGAACATGTTATATTTATTATTTACATGAGTTAAACATCATTATTATACCCATCCAAATAATAATATATTGAATAACAATTACACCACGACGTGGAGACGGTAAGCCGTACGTACGCACGTATGGTGACATGTTATTCAAAGGGTGGATAGAATACTGAATATGGTTGTACCATATTTATAATAACATCAAATTATATATATTATACTGGAGTTATTATTTTAGAATGCTACTAACAAAGGAAGAATAAGTGGAAGAAGAAAGGAACATGGAAAAGGGTGGTGAAATCATTACCTCTTCTTCGGGTTCTTCCTTTTGATTTGACCAAAAGGGATACTTAGGTTGGATTTATGATCAAACTAAGGCCTTTAGGATGTAGTGAGGGAAGTTGGGAGAGTATTTTGGTAGATTTTTTCCCAACCAAAAGGCTTTGACGGTGTTAAGAAATTAGAAGGAGGAGTGCCCTTTTATAAGAGGGGTGTGGGGCACCTTTGGAAAAGCTATAAATATTAATTTATAATAAATTCATATTCGGTTTATAATGGCTCCAAAGTTGATTCTTAAAAGGTTAAGGTGGGGATAGGTCGAAAAATATTCAACCAATATAATTTAGACAAGTTGGTGTTACTATATTAACCTTATCTTTTAGATTTAACTCATATTTAATTAGTTTGACATTTACCATGTCACTTTGTAATTTTATATTATATAGTTAATAAAATTACTATATACATCAAAAAGACCCCCAAGTGGTCCATTAATGATACAACTATCATGATATAAGTATCTTGGCCGAACCTTATATTTTTAGGAATTTAATATCAATTAATAATATAATATTTGTTTTAAAAACTCTTTTATGTCATTTTTGACACTATTTAATAGTTGATTTTTTTGAAACTTATAACAGAATGATTACTTCGAAAAAGGTCAATAAAATCAATCCTAATATGTCATAGTATCCTATAAAATTAGTGGAATTCATTAAAAGTCTCAAATTATATTTATTTGGGTATTTATAATATCAATTATTTTAATTTTTCACCATTATGGTAATTACTACATCATCATTGTGTCATAAATAAATTAACTTATTTAATTTCTAAAAATTATAAAAAAAATATTATTATGTATGAAATCGTTTTATATTTCTAATGAATATTTATAGTTGAAAATCCAATATATATATAACTATGTAAAATATTTGTTTCTAAAAGATATATGCTTGTGTCATTTTTGTATTCATTTTAACTTAATTAAAATAAAGTGTCCCTATCACTTACAAATGGCACCATGGGGTCCCAAAATCGACCCAAAGATGCATATGGTCGAACATGTATCAACCAATAAGGTTAGGACACGTTTAGGGTAATTTTTTATTGTTATAATATTATTTTTTAACCCTTATTTACCGGATTTACCCTTAACCATGGTAAATAAAATATTTACCGCAGTAATTATTCAAAATGTCTAAAAATAAAAGTTACCTATTTACAAAATTTGAACATCCTGATTTCAAATATGGAATCCATTTTTCCAAATTCAAAACACAGAAGTGGCAGAAATTAATTTAAAATTAATTCCCGCTGTCAAAACAAAAAGCGTGTTTTTAAGATATAATAACTATCAAAAGATTGATACTTGTTTATGTTTGGTTTAATTGAGAAATTATGTCCAATGAACAAAATTTTATTAAATGGTTAAAATATATTCTAAATATACTTTAAAACCACTCAAATTCAGAATTTATCACTATTAATTATTTTGATTAAAAAGTTGTTTTTAATTAAAATTTAGTAATTTTCACTATTCATTAAAATATTAAAGTTATCCGAAAAGTACCAAAATTTCACCTTAGCCTAAATTCGAGATTCCAAATCCAAAAATGAAGTCCATTTTGAAATATAAAATATATATAATTTCAAAAAGTAGGTATTACTATTCATAACGGCTAGTTTGATTGGTTATGGTGTGTTAGAACTTGGTGTTGCGTACAACACACGCTATCACATTATTCATAGAGAAGCGTACCGTGGAAGCTTGTGGTGTTACATTCTCCCCTCCTTTAAATAATTTCTTCCTTGAAATTTCTAGAATATTATCTCATGAAAAGACTTGGATGGTTCTTCATCATAAGTTCCTCGGGTTCCCACGTTGCCTCTTCCATCTTATGGTTTCTCCACAAAACTTTTACCAGACGCATCTTCCGGTTTCTCAGAATTTGTTCTCTCGTATCAAGAATCCTGATGGGCTCTTCGCAATAAGACATATCGGGTTCGAGTTCTAATTCCTCATAGGTGAGTACATGCGTTGGGTGAGGCATGTATTTCCTCAATAGAGATACGTGGAACACATCGTGAACTTTGGAGAGACTTGGCGGCATTGCCAATCGGTAAGCTATAGCCCCAATTCGTTCTAGAATTTCGAAAGGTCCGATGTACCTGGGACTCAATTTACCTTTCTTACCAAAATGTATGACTCCCTTCCCTGGAGATACCTTCAGGAAAACATGATCACCAACTTGAAATTCCAAATCCTTCCTTCGATTATCGGAAAAGTTCTTCTGCCTACTTTGAGCTGCTTTGATGTGATTTTGGATTACGTTCACCTTTTCCATCATTTCCTCCACCAGTTCTAGACCTACATGTTTTATTTCACCCACGTCATCCCAACAGGTTGGTGTGTGACATCTCTTTCCGTATAACGCTACTTATGGTGCCATATGAATACTCGAATGGAAGCTATTGTTATAGGAAAATTCTACCAAAGGTAAATATTGATCCCACATACCCCGAAAGTCAAGTGAGCAAGATCTCAACATGTCTTATAAGGTTTGAATAGTCCGTTATGATTATCCGTCTGTCTGAGGGTGGTAGGCAGTGCTCAAATGAAGTTCAGTATCCAGGGATTTCTGAAGAATTTTCCAGAATCTTGAAGTAAAACGGGGATCACGATCAGAAACAATCATTAGGGGTACTCCATGAAGTCTCACAACTTCATTAATATATAGTCTTGCTAGACGTTCCAGTGGTAGATCTTCTCTTATAGAAAAAAATGTGCTGACTTGGTAAGACGATCAACAATAACCCATATTGCATCGTTCCTTCTAGGAGTCTTTGGTAGCCCCATGACAAATTCCATCATAATATTGTCCCATTTCCACTCTGGTATGGGAAGAGGTTTCACGACTCCTCCAGGGTGTTGCCTTCCAGCTTTCACTTGTTGACAAACCATACATCTTGACACAAAATCAGCAATCTCCCTCTTCATGTTGTCCCACCAAAAATGTTCCTTCAAATCTCTATACATTTTGGTGCTCCCAGGGTGTATAGAGAAATTGGAACTATGAGCATCATCCAACAATTCCTTTTTTAGATCAGGTATATCAGGAACAGAAAGTCTCTTCTCGAATTTCAATGTTCCATCTTCATACACAAAGTCTCTCAATATCCCATCATTCACAGATTTAATCTTCTTTTGAAACTCTTAATCATTGGTCTGAGAACTCTTAATCCTTTTTAGTAAAAATGGTTTGGCAACCATTTGAAAAAGCATTGATGTTTTACCTTCCCTGGTTATTCCCATGTCCATCTTCACTAGATCCATCAAAATTGGATCCCTTTCAATTCTCATCACGTTCAAATCTCCGTGGTCTTTTCTTCTCAAAGCATCTTCCACCTTGTTTGCTTTCCCTGGGTGGTAGTGTATCGTACAATCATAATCCTTGAGCAATTCAAGCCATCTCCTTTGCCTCATGTTGAGTTATTTTTGTGATAAAATATACTTCAAACTCTTTTGATCAGTATAAATCTCACATTTTTCACCATAGAGGTATTGCCTCCATATATTAAAAGCAAAGATCACAGCTGCTAACTCGAGATCATGAGGAGGGTAGTTTTGTTCGTGAATTTTCAACTGTCGTGATGCATAGGCAATAACCCTATCATTATGCACAAGGACACAACAAAGTCCTTTCGTCGATGCATCACTATAAATAACGAACCCATCATTCCCCGATGGTAGAGTCAATATAGGAGCATTGACTAATATTCTCTTCAGTTCTTCAAAACATTCTTCACACTCTTTTTCCCAAACAAATTTAACCCCTTTACGTGTGAGCTTCATTAATGGGTTAGCCAATCGGGCAAAATTCTGGAAGAAACGTCGATAATAACCTGCTAAACCAATAAAACTACGTACCTCAGTTATATTCATAGGTGTTGGCCATTCTTGGATTGCCTTGGTCTTAGAAGGATCAACAAAGATTCCATCTTTAGAGATAATATGGCCAAGAAAAGAAATATTCTGAAGCCAGAATTCACATTTGCTAAACTTCCTATATAATTCATGTCTTCTCAAAGTCTTCAAGATAATGCACAAGTGATTTTCATGGTATTCGTATCTTTTTTAGTATACCAAGATATCATCAATAAATACCACCACAAATTCATCGAGATACTCCTTGAAAACTCTATTCATCAGATCCATGAATACAGAGGGTGCATTAGTCAATCCAAAAGGCATTATTGTAAACTCATAATGCCTGTACCTGGTTCGAAATGCTATCTTCAGAATGTCTTCCTTCTTCACACACAACTGATGGTATCCATATCGATGGTCAATCTTGAAATGTATTGAGATCCATGCAGTTGGTCAAATAAATCATCAATGCGAGGTAGGGGATAATTGTTCTTTATCGTTATAGCATTGATCTCCCTGAAGTCAATACATAACCTCATAGATCCATCTTTCTTTTTAACAAAAAGAACAGGGGCTCCCCATGGAGAAACACTAGGGCGAATAAATCCTTTATTACTCAATTCCTCTAGTTGTTTCTTTAGTTCGACTAATTCTACAGTGGACATTCTATAAGGGGTCTTCGATATAGGCCTTGATCCAGGAATTAAATCAATGGAAAACTCAACTTCTTGTTCTGGAGGATGTCCAGGTAAATCTTCCAGAAATACATCTAAAAATTCTTTCACAAAAGGTACATCCTCTATTTGAACATTCCTTTCCTCACCCACAGTTATTTCATTCTCTTCCTCCCCAATAATTGAATTTAGTTGAGCTACTGGGGGTGGATCTAGATAAGAATTAAGTGGTGACGATTTTGATCTAAAGATAAGGTGTTCCTTATCATCATCATCAAGAATTGTAACCTCTTTCTTCTTACAATAAATCTTCGCATCATAGTCCGAAATCTAGTTTATACCAAGGATTATATCAAACTCAATCATAGGTATGACGATGAGATCAGCAGATAAAGAACATTTATGTGCTCTAATGGGGACCGATTCACAAAACTTTGTTGCAATGATACTTCCCTTAGGAGTTTTAACTGACAACTCCCTTGTTAAATCAAATTGGAAATATCTAATTTTCTTAGCAAAATGGGAAGATATGAAACAATGCGATGATTTAGAATCAAATAATGCATTTGCTAAACTTGAGGAAACCATTAAATTACCTGCCACCACGTCTTTCGGAGCTTCTACCTCAGCAGTAGTGATAACATAAGCTTGTCCTTGATCCCTTGTCCTTTTCTGAGGTAAGTTCTCCTGATGCTTAGGAAATTCATTTGCATAATTCCCCATCTCCCTACAATTGTAGCACTGAACATTGGTAGCTTCTTTCTTCCCCTTGCAATCACGAGCTTGGTGGCCTTTTTCACCACACTTGTAACAGACTCCTATTCCCTTCAAGCAAGTACCAGGGTGTTTCTTACCACATTTACCACAGGATGGATATTCAACCTTTCCCTTCTTCCCCTTATTTCCATTCCCATATTGATCAGTAGGTCTCTTATTCTCTTGATTTGCTTTAAAGTCATAAGACTTAGAGAATTCCTTTTCGGTCTTGATAGCACATGAGACAATGCCTTCGTACGATGAAAAGGATTGTGAGACTAATGCTCAATGGAGAAATGGTTTTAACCCATCAAAGAAATGATCAATATTACTTCTTGGGTTACGTATATAATCTCCAACATACCTTGATAACCTTGTAATGTTAGCCTCATACTTTGTGACATTCTCATCCTCCTTCTGTCTCAGACTCAGAAATTGCCTTTCCATATCTGCTCAATGGTCGTGAGGAAAGTATTTTTCTAAAAACAGATCTTTGAACTCCCTCCATTCCATATTTGATACTTCATCATCTTCCTTCGTGTTTTGAATCAATGACAACCATTGATCAGCATCTCCAGTGAGGTGGTAAACTGCCATGATAACTTTTTCCCTTTCACTACTCCCCAAAGCCTGAAATATTTTCTCTAGGAAATTTATCCATTGCTCATCTACTAAGGGATTTGTAGTCCCATTGAACGTTGGTGGTTGTTTCCTCCTGAATCGATCTAACTTTGATCCTCCATGCTGCGGATCAGGGTGCTCCATAAGGGTAAGGTTATTATTCATAACTTCAGTGAGTTGTCCCAGTATGGTGATTAGCTGATCGGCACCAGTTTCATCACCAACTCCACTATAATTATCTTGATCAGGAGGGAAATCCCTACATGGAGTGCGTGCATTGATACGGTTTCCATTTCTTCCACTAGGCGCCATTTCTAAACAATGGCATAAACTAGATCAGTTTATGAATCAAAAAACATAATCCCATACTTATAAAACACTTAACATAAATTGAACTATCTATGGATATAATCCATATTCATAATAATGTTTTCTTTGAGGAAGTATATACACATATACCCTTCATAATGATTTGTAAAGAAAATGAGAGTTATCCTAAGCATATCCCCCAGGAGTGTCGTAACCAAGAGTGCAGCAAGGCCCATTGTCGTGCAGCAGTTCCTGTTCGAGTCTAGCTCAAAGCGGTGTTTTCAGGTTTTACCCTAGTTACATCTGTGCCAGAGCCGCCTCTACCTGCTCGTATCTAGACAAGGATGTATTTCTCGAAAAAATCACAAAATTTCTACAATACCAAAATTCTAGGAAGTTATTCTATACTAATCCTCAAAGTTCATCTTAGGTCTAAGTGCTCTAATCAGAGTTTATCTAAATCTAGCTTCCAAGGTTTGTACTAAACTTCCTCTGATACCAACTGTAATTCCCCGACCCCAGTTACCTAGAGTCGGTGCATTATTACATAACATTGGCATGATCACAAGAAAGATGAAATCTCGAAAGACCGATTGGTTTAGTATCCTTGGAAACACTAGATATATTCATACGTCTTACATTACATCATAAAGTGAAAAACTACTAAAACAACATATTGTATCCATATTCCACACTCATATCCCCACATAATATCCCAACAGGTCATTCATAATTTACTTCTTCACTTCCTGGGAAAAATAAAACATAGAAAAGGGGTGAGCTCAAATTCCCAGTAAGGATAAAAATATATCGGAAACTTTCATAAATAAGAATAAACATTTAAGACAATGTATAACTAAAACAAAATCCTTTTAAACTCGAACATCAACATAGTATGGCAAAAGTAAAATGAAATAATTCCATTTACTTATTCACATGGATATTCTACTAATCTAATAATCACATGCAATATCAATAACCACTTTCATAATGATGGAATGCATAATTCAAGACTATAATAACCACATAGCCAAGGCCTCGTGCCATGACTACAAATAAGATTTTGCCAAGGCCTTGTGCCAAGACACTAGTTTGTCTCATGATACCTACCGATGCATCGAGGAGCTATAGCAGGCTCCACCCGTCACATATTAAGTCCAATGCATTCCCATATGAAAAGGTTTAAACATAACATAAACATTCGTATTAAAACTAGTATATGAAATGTCAATACATTCACCATAAACTATGAATGGTATAAAAATAGAACATCCATAGTCAAACATATCAAAAAACATTCAATACAATATAGATGTTTTTTATCATAATAAATCAACTTCAAATAAGCGTAAAATCCGTCAAAGGATGTTGACATAGATGAAATCAAAACTCTTTTTAGAGAAACATCTCTTTCTATTTTGAAATCATTTAAGAGTCTTATATTTATGAAATAAAACATTTTATTTGAAAATATTCTTATAAGATTGTAAGGGAAGCTTTGACTATTTTATAATGGCAGAAAATATCCACACCCACTGTATAAGTTAAAAAAAACATTCTTACCTTAATTTTGTTGAAAAGGTTAAAAAGCACCTTGTTTGGAAAATGACAGAAAGATTCCTTTATAAACCTCTTATAAAAAGTCAAACAAGGGTATAAATGACTTTAAACCATATTCTAGTAAATAGTAAAAATGTTTTGAAATTCATTTTTAAGAAACATGGATGTGGATGATAAAGAGATCCCAGTAGATTATTACGTATAAACAACCTCAGATAATGAAGAGATTGTGAAATAAACCCTTAACTTGTACTTTTCCTTGGTTTGGGTAGTTTAACCTCCTGTATAATAGTTAAATAATTATTATTAAATTATACAAGAATCATATACATTCATATGATATCATATATGATCTTTTAACATTTATTTGTTAATAATATCTTAGAATTATCGTCGTTTCGAGTGTTAACTTACTCGTTTTCTTTTATATGTTTTGTTACATAATCCATGTTTGTTATTGATAGGTTGTATATTTTTCATATACAGAATGATATTAAGTCCTTAAAAATTATTTTTAAATCATCAAATGATAATTATACTTGAATGGATACGATGGAGAATGAATCTCATCGCGTTCGTGGAGATGGTAGTCCGTACGTACGCACGAGCGACAATATCATTCTTTTGATATTAAAATAATATATAAATGGATGGTATATCATATATACAGAATCATTAACACGTTATATTTATTATTTACATGAGTTACACATCATTATTATACCCATCCAAATAATAATATATTGAATAAAAATTACACCACGACGTGGAGACGGTAAGCCGTACGTACGCATGTATGGTGACATGTTATTCAAAGGGTGGATAGAATAATGAATATGGTTGTACCATATTTATAATAAAATCACATTATATATATGATAATGGAGTTATTATTTTAGAATGGTAATAAAAAAGGAAGAAGAAGTGGATGAAGAAAGGAACATGGAAAAGTGTGGTTAAATCATTACCTCTTCTTCGGGTTCTTCCTTTTGATTTGATCAAAAGGGATCCTTAGGTTGGCTTTCTGATAAAAATAAGGCCTCTAGGTTGTAGTGAGGGAAGTTGGGAGAGTATTTGGGCAGAGTTTGGCCAAACCAAAAGGCTTTGAAGGTGTGAAGAAATGAGAAGGAGGAGTTCCCTTTTATAAGAGGGGTGAGGGTCACCTTTGGAAAAGCTGGAAATATTAATTTATAATAAATTCATATTCGGTTTATAATGGATCCAAAGTTGATTATTTAAAGGTTAAGGTGGGGATAGGTCAAAAACCATTCAACCAATAGAATTTAGATAGGTTTGGGTTACTATATTAACATTATCATTTAGTTTTAACTCTTAGTTAATTAGTTTGACATTTACCATGTCACTTTGTATTTTTATATTATATAGTTAATAAACTTACTATATACATCCAAGAGACCCCCAAGTGGTCCATTAATGATACAAATATCATGATATAAGTCTCTTGGCCGAAACTTATATTTTTAGGAATTTAATATCAATTAATAATATAATATTTGTTTTAAAAACTGTTTTATGTCAATTTTGACACTATTCAATAGTTGATTTTTGTGAAACTTATAACAGAATGATTACTTAGAACAAGGTCAATTATATAAATCCTAATATGTCATATTATCCTAGAAAATTAGTTTAATTCATTAAAAGTCTCAAATTATATTTATTTGGGTATTTATAATATCAATTATTTTAATTTTTTACTATTATGGTAATTACTGCATCATAATTGTGTCATAAATAAATTAAATTATTTAATGTTTAAAAATTATAAATAAAATATCATTATGTGGGTAATCTTTTTATATTTATAATGAATATTTATAGTCGAATATGAAACCTATATAACCCTATGTAAAAATTGTTTTTATAAAAGATATATGCTTGTGTCATATTTATATTCAATTTAACTTAATTAAAATAAAGTGTCCCTATCCCTTACAAGTGGCACCATGGGGTCCCAAAATCAACCCAAAGATACCCATGGTCGAAACTGTATCAACAAATAAGGTTAGGACATGTTTTAGAGTAATTTTTATTATTATAATATTATTTTTTAACCCTTATTTACCGGATTTACCCTTAACCATGGTAAATAAAATATTTACCGTAGTAATTATTCAAAATGTCTAAAAAAAAGTTACATATTTACACAATTTTAACATCCTTATTCCAAATATGGAATACATTTTTCCAAATTCAAAACACAGAAGTGGCAGAAATTAATTTAAAATTAATTCCCGCTGTCAAAACAAAAAGCGTGTTTTTAAGATATAATAACTATCAAAAGATTGATACTTGTTTATGTTTAGTTTAATTGCGTAATTATGTCCAATGACCAACATTGTATTAAATGGTAAAAATATATTATAAATATAGTTTAGAACCACTCAAATTCATAATTTATCACTATTAATTGTTTTGATTAAAAAAGTTGTTTTTAATTAAAATTTAGTAATTTTCACTATTCATCAAAATATTAAAGTTATCCGAAAAGTACCAAAATTTAACCTTAGGCTAAATTTTATATTCCGAATCCAAAAATAAAGTCCATTTTGAAATATAAAATATATATAATTTCAAAAAGTAGGTATTACAATTCATAACGGCTAGTTTGATTAGTTATGGTGTGTTAGAACTCGGTGTTACGTACAACACACGCTATCACATTATTCAAAGAGAAGCGTACCGTGGAAGCTTGGAGTGTTACATCTGTGTATTGAATTTGAAAAAATGGATTCCATATTTGAAATCAGTGGGTCCAAATTATGTTAATAGGCTAATTTTTATTTTTGGGAATTATGAATAGTAACTACGGTATATTTTATTTACCATAGATAAATGTAAATCGGGTAATTAAGGGTAAATATAATATTATAAAAATACCCTACCACCTTAAAAAACTCTATTAGATGAATAAAAGTCTACCCATATCACTTAAGGGTCGGAATAGATTAATTTCATGGACTTTTGACCATGAAAATGACATAATTATTAATAAAACCAAAGAAAGTTACAATATGTCACTCTCTTAAATCTTATAAGTATAATAATTTTAATATAGTGATAAAATTGATGATATTTATAACATGAATAGTCTCTAGAAATATAATTAAATTATCTACATCATGTGAATTTATTTATAATTTTTAGGGATTAAATAATTACCATTAAAGGTGACACAATAGTTATGTTGAAATTATTTTATTGATTGAAATATCAAATAAATGGTTTTAAAAATATTAAAATAAATATTATATGAAATATTTAATGTTCTACATGAATTTTCTAGATATATATGAAATTTTATTAATCTATTAAATATTTTAGTTCGAACATATCTTCTGTGTTGATTTTATTTAAATTCATGTAAATGAATAGTTTCAAAATTGACACAATTGTTATTTTATAAAAATAACAGAATATACAATTGTTTAAAAATCACAAAAATATTTAAAAATTTTAAATTAAAATTTATATGGTCTAAAATGTCATTAATTAATCAATTATGGAAAATTCACAACATATAAGTAATTATTTATAACAATTTAAAATTTATAATCTTATTACCACAAATAAAGTTAATAGATTAAATAAGGATAAATCAAGTTGATAATGTTTAAAATAAATTCTAAACATGTCTAAATTTTATTGGATGATGAGATTACAACCCTAACTCATCTAATATTCGAATATGAGTCATTTTTGGAGGTTTTTAAGTGGGTTTTCAATTTATTATTAATTAATATTTCTTATGTTTCCAAAGGTGCCCCTCTCTTCCCTTATAAAAAGGGAACCCCTTCCCTTTTCTCTTCACACCCTTTTGAGATTTGAATCTCGGCCAACCCCTACCAATTCCTTTTCCCAACCTATGTAGTTATATCATAGAGGTTCTTTTCTTCTCAAAAGACCAACCCTAGTGCCCTAAGAAGAAGTTTAAAGGAGGTGCGTCGAATAAGAGGTAATGTCTTCTACCGATTCTTTCATGTTTCTTTCTTCTTCAACTTCTTCTTAATTAGTTGTTTCATTATAAAGTAAAAAAATAAGTATTAATTATATACTGTTATGTTATTATAAATATTAAAAAACCCTATTTCTCCTTCTATCCATCCTACGGAAAACAAAATTACTGCGCGTGTGTACATACGGAATACCGTCTCCACGCCGTGGTGCAATCTGTTTTTCCACCACCACCTTAATTGGAAGGGTATAATGGTGTAAATGATAACTAAATATGATTATTATAACATCATACTTATTCTATGATATTATATCATCCAATCTAATTCTATTCAAAAAATATGGGAACAAAATCATCACTCGTGTGTACGTATGGATTACCGTCTCCACGACGCGATGAGATTCATTTTCCATGTTAACAATTCAATAATGACTATAAAGTATATATAATGAATAATAATTATATTTATGACATAATAATGATACTGGATTTATTTAAATGTTATTTACTTACATCCAGTCAACAAGTACAGGAAAACAACGTTCATGCATACGTACGGTCTACCGTCTCCATGAATGATGTATTTCGTTCCATTTATCGATCTATTATATATATTTATATTCAGAATATATATTATATATTAATCATGTTTTACGTTCCTGAAGTAAGTAAATAATTATATAAGTAATTATAATATCAATAACAACAAGTCTAAACGTGTACGATAAATGAAATGATTTTTACCCAAAACGCTGCTTTAACATGGAATTTAAAAAAGAACGGGTAATATAAAGTCATAAGTGAACCATATATGATATCATAACAATGTATATGATTGTGAAATAAGTCAATGATATTATTTAAATCATTATACATGAGGTTTAGATACATACGATGCATATCAGACATAAGGTAAGGGATAATTATTCCAATCTCGTTCTTATCTGAGATTGTTTATTCGTAAGTATTTACTGGTGTTATTGTTGTCATCCATGTCCATTTTTTCTTAAAATGATTTCATGTATTTTTAAAGTACTTTTTACCCATTTTTGACTTTTACTTCATGGTATGTAAAGAACCATTATTTTGTTTACCATACGAGGTACTTTTTTTTTGACTTTTCTGACAAAAGTACAAGGAGAATGTTTTTTTAACTTATACGGCATGAACAGATTTTTATGGCTTTATAACACCTTATTTTCATGAAGATTACACTACAATATTTCATGAATATTTTCAACAAAATCCATTTCTTTTAAAATTACATGGCATTTTTTGAAAAGAAAATGATTTTGAATAAGAAAGGATATTTTCCTCAAGAATTTATTTCAAGTGTTTTTTCAAAACCATTTTCCATCTAAGATGACATTATTTCATATGTGTATGTTTCAAGTATAATGTATCTATGATTTACATAGTTTCACTTCTCTTATGATGAAATGATATCCATTTGTTTTTATATAGATTATGTTATGATGGGATGATGGTTATGAAACCCATTTTATTCTTTGTGTTATGATGAATGTTTTATGTTTATGTTGTGGAACACGTAAGAATGATTTCATTATGAGATGGGTGGGACCTATATCTCCCTCTAATTCATTGGGTAAAAATTTATATCTCATGAGATAGACATGGCTGGAATGGCAAGTTAATCCGGTTCAGTGATACAGGACTGGAATGAGGAGTGAACTCGATTCAGTAAGGGATTTGTCCTCCAAGATGGTCTTGGCAGCAATGCCTTGGCTACTATGTAAATAATAACATGTGCTTAATGGTTTCCACAATAACATGTTTTATTTACATGATGTTTTATCATGGTTAATGTTTCTTTATGATCTATACCTTACGTACTGTCGGGTTTTATGTAATTGCTCAATATTTTGATGTTTAAACATTATGTTCATGTTTTTAAGTTCAAATGTATATGGTTGGTTTTATTTTCTCCATGCTTACCCTGTCTGAGAATTTGAGCTCACCCGTTATATGTTTTCTTTTACCCAATATATAAAGAAAGGTTTTAGGTAAGAAAACAAAAGGGGAAGATCTTTATGGGAGATGATGAAGATCTTTCACCATGATTAGAAGATTATGTTCCGTGTTTCTAAAGACACTAAACTATTACGGTCCTTTAGTGTCTATTTTTTTTATGTATTAGATATTCTATAAAAGTATTGTAATGTTTATGTATGTCAATCTTTTGGTCTCTACACTAAATGTCCTAGATTCCTTGGTCTTTCACAAAATACTCAAATAATGAGCCATAATATGATACAAAAAGGAGAACATCCAAAAGGGTGTGGAGGATAGAGTATATTAGAATAAATTAGACTAAGGGTATGGGTTTTTTAAATCCAAATTAATTTATTTATTTTGGGTTATTATTCATCAAATTTATTCTTATATGCTAGTTATATTTTATCCTATCATTTTATTATGAATAATTTATTCATTTTTTTCTATGGATTTACCTTTCTATAACATAAAAACTTTTTAAAATGTTACATACTTTATGAATTCTAATGTTCAAAAGGGTTTTTAAATATCAATTTTGTTTCATTGAGATATGAATTTTATTAAACCATTATTTCCTATTTGGGGTGTCAATATTTTAATTTGATGTCTGTCAACATACATTTATTGAAATATATGACATTTGTATATCTATCTCTTATTTTACATTTATAGGTCTTTTCATTAGAAAGATAATTGTGGCATAATTGGTTCATTGCCTCACTTTTATCTCCACTTAGGTTTTGTGTTATATTTACTAAATATTATTCTTCTAAATTTCCTTATTTTTCATTTTTTGAATAATTTATGGTAACTGACCTCTTTTCTATTTGGAAAAAATACAACCATAAATTATAAAAATTGTTATCAGTTGATTTCTTTCTAACTATCTTCACATTGTTATCATTAATTATTATCCTTTATAACATATTTTTCTCCTCTATGTTCATATCATACCTTTTGAAAAATATTCCATTTAATATTTAGAAACAAAAATCTGATTCACTTCATGTGGTCCTTATATGTTTTCATTAATATTTTTTTAATATAAATTCTTTACATTTTGAGCGATGTTGGTGTCAACCAAGTTATTTTAAATCATAAAAAGGGATATTTAAAACCATATTCCTTGATTTTGGGTTATGAATTATCCTTCATTCTCTTATTTTTCTGCTATATTATCATATAATTCATGTATATAATAAATATACATGTTCCCTAAATATTTAACTTGATTAATTTATATGTATTTATTGATAATAATACATGTTCAATGCTCTATTCATGATTAACCATTTAAAGAAAACATGATTTGAGGAAACTTCCCAATTTATTATTTCATGTCAAGTACCTCCACCATCAATTTTTTTAACTATTAATAGATTTTAAAAATCATAGTTATATTATGAAAAACAATACTAGTTTAATTATTTTCTAATAGAAAATATTAATTCCCCTGCTTGTTTAAAAGAAACATTACTCATTTCATAAATTATCACCTAAGTGGTTCATTTTTATTCTTATTTATCCAATGATTGAGATTAAATTTTCTACATTAAAACAAAATGATCAATTTATATGTTTATTTTTCAAATTGGAACATCCAAGATAATTTAATTTAATCTAATCTTGGTAATCCTTATGATATAGCCTTCGGTTATGCCTATGTTATGATTATAATACACACTTCCTTCTCATGGTTTTTTTCATGCTTATGATTTATATATGGATTCATTTCATCTTAGGCCACACATATACATTTACATGTGATGAATATGAAGGTTGATCCTTGAGAGTGATCCAATTAATTAGGTAACATATCTCCTTCATGAGATACCATATATGGTGAAAAAAATCATTATCCAAGAAATGTATGTTAGTATATATTGGCATCGATCCTTGACCTATCCTTATTATGTCATTATTTTTTTACTTCCACATATTTATGATTCAAAAAACATATGAAATATCTACCTTATTCTATGATTCAATGTTTATGATAATTCTCTTTTTGATATCATGATATGCATCCTATCTTATATGTGTTGTCTCACCATTATGCTTTACACTAATTATTCCCCTACTTAGAGTTCAAGTTCACACTTTTTTACTTGATGTATATTCCATGGTTAAGATGATGAGTAATCATATGAGAAGCTTATAAGTGGATCTGTTTTGGGTCAATTATGGATAAAGAATCATATGTATAGAAATTTTTTTTATATATCTTGTCATCAAATACCCTAAACCTTTCATTCATGGAATTTTGTGATTATTGTGAGATTTAATGTTTAACTTATGTAAATGATATAAAATAAAAATATAAAATATTTGTTTTTACCAAATATAGTTTTTAAATAATTTGTTACCTCCAGGATTGTGAGTGAATGTTTGTGGATTTAAATAGAAAGAAAATATTCTATAAACAATGGAATTCATACCAACTAAACTTACAGAAACATAATTATATATAATTTAAAATCCATAAATATACTAATTAACATATACATCTGATACCCATTAGGTTTATTCTATTAGATAGTTCATAAAAACATTAATGATGAAAATGAATATTATTCCCATTAAATGGAAAAACTCTTGCTAAACCAATGTTTTTTTATTTTACAACAATTATTCAATATCACACATAAAATTCCCCACATAAAATACCCTTATAAATGTATCATACATTATACTCTTCATTATATCTTGTAGAAGTGGAAACAAAAGAATTGATGAGAACCAATTTTTTTAACAGGTAAACATAAGAGTTAAAAATTTAAAATCACAAGTGAGAATAAGATAAACAAGTGTGAATGGGAACATTACAAAGGTACATGACCCCATCATAATGAAATCACCACAAATAAATCATGGATCATAATTCATGAGTCCTACCATACATCTTTTGGAATAAATAATTAAATATAATTTGATAATAACCTCATAATATTGTTGAAACAAATAAAACATGACATTATAATCATATAACAATGACATTTAAAAAACTATATAACATACTGTGCTATGATAAATACATGTCCACCATATATGGTATATAATGAGATCAAAAATTTGCACAATAAATTACAGGGAGGTATAATTTCAGGACCACGCATCAAATCATAACATTGACATGAATATGTGTTCCATATATGGAAAGAATCTACAAATCAAGAAATAATAATTACACGAGAGACTGATAGAAACTAAATGGGAATCCAACAAAATTTGGTATCTCTTTAGGAAAATAACATTCAATTATGGTAATGAGGTATACTATATTTTCATCATATGGATACAAGGTATATAATTTAGTTAATAATTTTTCATATCAATTGGTGTTTGGTTATCTTGGTGAACACTTATTAATAAATAGAATGAAATATATGTAATTAATAGAGAAAATTAAATAGATGAAGGAATTTTTATACACAGTGGATTATTTAGAATGCTAAATGTGAAAATGGATCCTTTCTCTTATAGATCTTTATTTTTTTTTATCACAATGCACAACTGTAATTACATCGAAAATAAATCAATGGATAATTTGAAGTAGTATCCATTTATTTCAATGATACAATTCCATAAAAACATAAATATAAATTTTTTAATGTAAATAGTATTGATATCGATTCAAATAATTCCAATAAAGACATGAAATAGAATAGGTTATAATTAAATAATTTCATTTTTTTAACAAATATGAAATATGAATAAAAAAATCACATTTATGTAAGGTTATAAGTGTAATGAAATTAAATTTTAATGAAATTTTTGGTTATAATAAATATTAAAATTAGTTATTTTATTTTAAAATAAATTCGGAAAAGAATAAAGAAAAAAAGGAAATGAAATTAAAAATAATTATAATTTTGAAAGATTTTTTTGTTGATTTTATGCAAATAGTGAACTGAGTCAATTTAAAAATTAAATTTTAGAAGGGAGTAAAAATGGATTTAAATAAAGCAATATTAATAAACTTTTCCAATACTAGAATCATGAAAATTGTGATTTATAATTTCAAAAATGTATAAAGGATGATATTAAAAAGAATAAATTATAATGGGGTTGACATTAAAAAATAGAATAATGGGAACCATAAAGATGTAAATAAATCTAAAAATAAAAAAGAAAAGGATTAATAAATAGAAAAAAGGATCATATTAATAATATTTGTTGATTAATAAGTATTATTATTTTATTTTTAATTCCATTATATTTGGATGTCAATAAATCATTCTTAAAACTTTTTACCTAAATTTTTATATCCCGTGTATTTTAGTATGTTTTTATAGAAAAAATTATCTTTTACCATACTTGGAAAATTTTCTACTATATTAATAATATTAACTTACTTATCATAATTAATATTATAGGATTGATTATGCATCTCATTGTTAGACATACCTTTCCTTAGACTACAAGTTCAACTTGTCTTGTCTATCATATTGAAAAAATTCATCACTATCCTATTGATACTGGTACCAAAACCATCAGACTAAATCTCTTATGGATTAACATATAAAAAATAGAAAATAAAGTATATCAGAAAATCCAATGTTTATAATTGGAATTTAAAATTTATTTTTTCTATCGTAAGGAATACATTTAAACACTATAATTGTGTAAAATATTTTACATTAGGCATTCCATTACAGATGATCTATAAAGTGCCAACTATGTAGATTCATTGATAAAAACAATGAAATATGAACATTAAAGGTTAACCTACAAATAGAGATTCATATGAAGAGTTTGGAAAAATATTTTATTTTCAAATCATGTCGTCTAATGATTTCATAGCATGAACTACTTGTTTGTAGTATTTATAATTATTTAGATAGTAATTGGTTTTTACTAATCCATGTCATGGTTGTTAACTTATAAACATTTTATTTTATAAACCAATATGATCATTATTAAAATCAAGGGATTATAGAGATAGGAATATGGTGAATCTAATCCATCTAATTAAGTTATTCTGAGGAAAGGAAGATAGATACCGATCATTATATAGAGGGCTTCTGGGGATAAAAAGACAGAGTCATTATGATTACAATATTAAGGGATTTCATGATATGGAAGGACATAATTTAATGTAAATATAAAACAATGTATACACTTAGTCATTGTTATTGACTACACTTCTATCAATATTAAATGAGAGAAATTTTTTTAATAAAGGTTTTATTTCATTTTTACTATTACTAGTTGTTTCTTATTTTTAGAAGTTTCTATTTCATTATGCATATTATAGAAAGTTATACATCGTATTATGTTTTATATTGAATTGGTTTTATCAGTATTACATAGATTATGATAAATTAATACTTTTATATTATATAATCCTCTCTGATTCCAATTATTTTACTCTTATATAATCAAACAAATTCCAATTCTAATTTTGTGACTCTGATAATCAGACAGAGTTTGAGTCCAAAAGTTTTAATTTATCCAACATTTACTTTATTTATTTTATATATTTTAAACTATGTTTTTATGCAACAAGTGACCCCCACTTGTATGTATACCCACCTGTGATAATTTTTATTATCCTATAATATGTTAAATGAATGTGAGAAAGATAAGGAGTGATAGAGAACACATCACTAAGAATGTAAAAGTACACGAAGAACTCTTTACAAACCTTGTTTTGTGTAAAATATAAACCCATAAAAGAGGGAAAAAGAAAATAAATTTATCATAAATTATTGTAATACAATAAATTATTCATTTTAGTGTCATTTAAATGATACATTGAGGAGAAGATTGGAGTTAACAGAACAATACATGAAATTAATTGAGTCTTGGAATTAAAAGTGTTACCTAAAGTCCTGACGAAGTTTATTTTTATGTATAACCTCCAAAAAATTCCACTTATTATATACTTTATATATAATCTATTTTATATATATTTCATTTATTAAATTCATTTTATTACGTTATGTTACTAAATTATAGTACAATTTTTTTCTTTCATCGGTCACTTTGGGTTGTTCGGTTGATTTCTACAAACCTACTTCGACACATTTACCGTGTTCAAAGGATTTATAATATAGATTAACATTCTCAATAATTTTATGTCTATAGTGTGTTTTATATTATAGTCAGAAAAACTTTACAATTGGATAGATTATATAAAAATATTTATATTAATAAATATGTTTTAGATGTTAATTTTTGGGCTGTTAAAATTACAATGATCATTTATTATTAATGTCATTAATATAAATCTCAATTTATAATTAAAAAATATTAATAATTTCATGAGAAATAAAATTTTCATAATATTCATTTATTAAACTCGATTTTGTAAGGTGGTGATTAAAAATTAAACATGTTGTCATTGGGGGAAATTTACGAACCATAACAGCAATAACATATTATTTTTTTTATAATAAATGAGAGAAAGGATAAAAATGGTTATACCATTAGAATAGAATATTTCAGTATAATAATGATAATTATTTCATTAAATAATTATTTCTAGAATTTATTTGGAGGTGGTAGAAGAATAAAAGAGAAATGAAAATGTGAAATTAAAAGTTCTCACCTTACATCTTAGGATGGATCCATTATGAACTGGATCATTCATTCAAAGGGTTGTTTTTTGACAAGAATATAACTTATTGGATGTTGATTAGAGTTTTGGGGAATTATGTTTTTGTAGATAATGTTTGATCAAAGTATCTTATAGTGAAAAAAGTGGGATGGTGAAGGGGTCCTTTTATAAGCGAGCGGGATGGAATATTTATAAATACTAAATTCCTTATGTAAAATAAGATATAATTTTCAAGGAAAGTGGACCCAAATTTGATAATTTTTTGGGATAATTTAAGGTAATTTTTGGAATTACCTCATTCACAAATTCCTATATGAGTATGATTTTTGATATTTTGTGACTTTATCCTTTCATTACACACATCAACGCCATTTTATCCTTTACCATGGTGACTATATTTCACCTTGATAAATTATTTCTATTCGCTAAAATTAAATTGATCTTATTATATAATAGTTATTATGATGATTAAATATATGAAGTGTATTATATTAAATTCAAATATTACTAGTGATAAAAATTAACTACATCAAAAGAACACATAACACTATAAAAACAATTTTTTTAAATATATACATTTCAAAATAAAAATAATCATCCAACTCTATTATTTTATACATAATTAATAAACAACAATTTTATTATTCAATAATAAAAAAAGAGGGTAACCGTTCTTTCAATCCTAGAAAAAATGAATGAATTTTTTTAAATAATTAATTAAAGGGAAAAAATTATTTTTTACTTGAAAAAATATATATTATGTTACAAAATCCTAATAATAGGATTATAATACTTTTAAAAGATACATTTTACTCCATAAATACATATTTTTTTGAAAAGAGTTGTCAAAATTTTCTATGTTTTTTATATATCATGATTATGTCATAAAAACTTTGGAATTTTTAAATACAATATTTTTTTGAATAAAAAACTCTTCTTTTTTAGATATATATCCAAAAACCAACATAAACTAATTTTTACATTATGAATAAAAAATATAATTTAATTTTTTAAAATCAAAATTATAATTTTTTAGAACATAACAAGAAAAGTAAAAAATGTAATGAAAAACTATTTTTATATGATTTTTTTTAAATTTTATATATTCGTAATATTATTTAAAACATATTTATAGTTAAATTAGTTATAATATTTTTTTATATTGAATAATATTATTAAAATAATTTTTATAATTTAATATATATATATATATATAACAATTATAATGCAGTTCCTTGAAATAATACACTTTTTGCATTAAATGATATTAATCACATTCCATTAAATTTAAATATTATATTACTTCCATTATAATATTTCAGTTAATT
Source organism: Viscum album (assembly GCA_963277665.1). Taxonomy (NCBI): domain Eukaryota; kingdom Viridiplantae; phylum Streptophyta; class Magnoliopsida; order Santalales; family Viscaceae; genus Viscum; species Viscum album. The sequence goes on from OY728135.1 coordinate 1,892,868,860, forward strand.
GGTATTATTCTACAAAAAATATTTCTATTTAATAATATTAATTATATATAAAGAATTAAATTACATCACATATACTATTTTTTTACATGAGGTCTTACTCATCTTGTTGTTTTCTTAATGTTATTTCACAATTTATTCCGATGATGTATTAATTTTTTCCATGAAATTGTAAATATATAATGTTTCATTTTAGTTCATTGAATCACATGAAAAAATTTAATCCACATAGTAATTTAAAGTAAAAACATATGAAAAACATAGGGTTTTAGACTCTGTGGATGAGACACCTAACCAGGTAAAAACTATAATGGACCAATGTCTTCTATGTCATTTGACACACCATGTTCTTAAAATTCCCTTAGAACTCAGGTGTCATATTAAAGATACATATAACTCATTTATATATGTTACTTTTTAAGTTGTAATGTATCCTACTTCCATGTGTACAAAACCAATATCAAAGTAAACCGATTCCAAATTTTTCTTTCTCATTTTGAGTTTGTTGAAATTATGGAAATTTCAAATTTATGGCCCTATTAAAGAGAACCTTTTGGACTTATATTTTAGTTCTAAGAGTTATAAAATATCTTAGAGGTGATTTCAGATGGGATAAGAGGCATGTGAGGTGTATTGGGTTCTATGGTGTGTCTTCAAAAAGCATCTAGGGGTCATTGTTGGGTATTTCTACTTCAAGAATAATTACATACCATGACCTTGGGAATCACTGCATAATGAAAGAAGTGTTAGGTTGTTTATAGGCCATTTCGAAGAAAAGGAAAACCATAACATGAAATATTGGGCGATGATTATAAAAGAACATAAAATGTTGTTATTTCCGAACACATAATGGTCCTCATGAATAAGGTTTAATTTCGCTGGGGATCATAGATCAAGCAGTAGCAGAGGGAATCATTCCATGAAATTGAATGTTATATATGAAATTAAATTTTTTTTCAATCAGATGTATGGTCATGTTTTTAAACATAGCATGAGACCATGAGGGTAAATACATAAAGTCTCATATGTTTAAATTAAAATAGATAAGGGTTCATATACAATGAAGATAATATAAGTTGGGAAAAAATTGAGTTATAGTATGATATGAAAAAGTAACCAAAGTATAATGGTGCATAATATTAAAAAATATTGGTAAATTCATGACATTAGGGTCAATTTCTATGGTATATAAGGATGATATAAAATTTTTACCAGATAATTGAGGTTTCAATAATTTTTTAAATTTAGTGTGATGGGTCATTCCATGACACATTAGGATACACCATGGGGGATTAATAAGGAGTAAATACCACATCACAGTAGTTAGGATGCACCATGGAGGGTCCTTAATAGGTAATTATAGTAGGATTATCCAGGTAGTTGGTTTCTCTATAAAATAAAAGATCAGTATATAATGATACATTGGTTAGTGAATTCATTTTCCTTGGATCTTTATAGGAGAGTCCCGATACATTTTGACCTGAAAGGCCTTTTCAAGAGGAGTTTCTAGAATTAGTATCACATCATCAGATATTGGGGTTACTCTATGAGGGGATCCTTTTCTAGTTGGTTTTAAAATAATAAAAAGATGTAATTTTGGTGCTTCGAAATTTGATACTGCTTTTTTTATTTTTCATTTTCAGGATTTGGGGTGGCCGAGTTTATCTATCCCTCCACTTCCTTCTTTAATTTTTTTTCTTGGTGATTAATTTGAGGTTTCTCCATGGATTATGGTGAATTACTCACAATTTTTATCCCATAAACCTTTATTTTTAATTTTAATCTAATTTTAGAATTTAGGGTTAATATATTTACTGAATATTACATAAATTTATAATGAAATCATATTGGCATGATGAGGATTTTCTAGGGTTTGGAAATATTGGATCCCGAGAGGATTCATGTAGTAGGTTATGTGTGGTTTCACTATGGTCATCCATTACCCTAAATTATTATTTTTTAACTACATCCACTAGTTTATTAATATTTTTACTATTTTGATACTCTTATCATGAGTTTATTATCTCCCTACAAGATCTCTTTACACCCTTACTACTAGTTATAAGCCTTTGGCATATGGAAGGTAGTGCTTGAGTTTATATGGATAATCAATTTCGATTACTTATGAGTGAACTGAGACTAATATTTTATAAATTTGTATCAAATACATCATTTTTTCCTTTTTGATAACTATTTTGGGTCATTATGCTTGATATAAATAATGTGTTATAATTTAGTAATGAACACGTGACTGGGAGTTCCTAAACCACATATATGGAAAATCCAAATTACCTTGGTTGGGATTTTCTGTTTTAGATTTTTCCAATTATAGCTATACTAATTTCAATACTGGGCGACACACTTGATTTCTGGTATTTATTATTATTATTGTGGATTCTATTTTTAACCTTACACTATTATTCAAAGGACGTATTGATCATGAATAATCATATCTACTTTAGGATTTATATGCCATGAAATTTCCATGCCATGTTTTTTTAATACTTTCATTATATATAACATGTTATAGCTCCATGAATGATATATCTATTAATTTACTATCATTTTTAAAGGATTAATGATAAAAATTAATTATTTAATGATACATCATCAACATAAATGGGGTTTTCATCCATTTTTTATGGTGGAACCTTAATTAATTTATATTAACATGTTGATCTAAAGACCATTGGTCTTATGAGATGAAACCTTAGCGATTGAGCTTAAATAGATGTCAATTTTATTTTATAAGGTGTATAAACCTGTATAAATTTATAATGGTGATCTATATAATAAATACATCATAAAAGGATGGTTATAAATACTTGAAATTCCAATCTAATCTTATAAAGAGCATGAATTTATAACTGAGGAATAGAAAATGCTTTTAACTGAAACATGATAAATGTTTTCCTAAAACTATATAATTTTTATTATAAAATAAAATGTTTTCTATTAAATAGGGATTTAAATTGAAAATTAATGACTGGATAACTCTAAAATAAGAAATTAACACACTATATATCAGAACATTTTGTGTGAAATATGGAACTCGACAATTACATGGCCTTAGTATTGGGTAGTATGGAGTGTCTCTTGTGACCATTAGAATCTTCCACATCACAAAGACCAATATTTTGGAGTGTGAATTGGAGTGTTTACTCTTGTATATAAATTATTGTACATATCATAATTATTTATCTATTATATATTTATTTTACAATATCCTTTTCTATGGAATGTGATTTTCTTGTATAGATATGACACCACGAAAGACTTGGGTCTAGTATTAGGAAGGGGAAATGACCATGATCCATAGGCGATGGTCCTTGAACCTCCAATATTATCTCCTGTTGTTCCACTCATAATACCTCCATCTATATATGATCAGGGTGGAAATGCATAGTTTTTATAGGGTTTCATACAACTAGTGTAGTACACATAAATATCCCCACGAGCTAACTATTTAACAAAAGAGTGTACTAGAGAGTTATAGTAGTTGTAAACTATTATTTTTTTAAAAGAATGTCATCCCTGTGATACTATTTCATTGATGTATGACCTGATATATATCATTATGAATCTAGAAAAACCTCCAAAATTGAGTGTGAATATAGTTATATACATTCCTCTCAAATCAAAGAAATATTGTTTGGATTTCAAGATTCAAGGGAATCAGCATCAAGATATGGTTTGGAGAGATTTATGGACTACCACTTATGATTACATATATCAAATGTCTTTGACATCAGATCGAGAATGAGATTTTTTTCACTCGAAGAAGGGAACTATGTTTTCTATGGACTATTCATCACATTTTAATGAGCTTCATTTCATCAAATTAATTCTTCTAGATGACGAGTAATCCCATGCTAGGAGGTTTGAAGATGGACATAGGTATGACATCTAGTCACATGTGAAAATCAATGGGTTTACTACCATTTCTATAAATGTGATCTGGGCCCTAATCGTAGAGAATAATCTAAGGGAGGATGTTGGTGTGAGTTGGTGTAGTAATTTACCATGACCAGATAACACATAAACTTGTAGTACCAAGAACTTACTAGTGGGTTTTCATTATGTAAGTAAAAATCAGAGTATCTATATTGGTACATATGTTTTATTCCATTAGTGTGAAAATCCAGGTCAGGTGAATCCCCAATTTTTAAGAGACACCATTGAGTTCTACAAGTATGGAAATATATACAATGTTATGTGTTTTTGTGGAGATTTTCTTCTTGTTGATAGTGAGATATGATCAGTACAAACTATCCGCCTGAGAATAGAGTCAGTATAACCTCTCTAGGATGTTAGTTGGAGTTCTACCATCTGTTTTGGATTTGGAGGTAGTAATAGTGGAGGGATCAAGACACAAGACATATAGTTCTATAAGTGTACACCTTCTTAGGGTTGTCAGGTTTTATATCAAGTCTATTTCCTGTAAAATAAATACATAGTACATCCAAAACATGAGGAGAATAGTTTTTAGTCTTCTATAATCCATGTTAAAATTTTAGTTATTTTCATCCTTATTTTATATAGAAACTTACCATTCTTTAATATCTATGGATATTATGGAAATTCTTATCCTTGATACTGAGTATTTTTTTGGAGTGATGACTCTTGATACTCAGATGGGAGTGAGATCCAAGAGTATACATTGATTTATGGAATGTAAAATTGAGATTTGATGTTATTGTTTCATATGTTACTTTTTCATCCTCAAGATGATGAGTTTTAACATCATTATAATAATGGGATGTTTATTAACATATCATGATCATGTTTACTTCTATCCTTGGAGTGACTTCCACATCACCTTATGCAGGTATTTATATTATAAAGGGAGAATGGGACATCCTATATATTTGAGATAGACTAGATCACTGTGGGCTAGGTAAAGTGGAAACCTAGATTTCTAACCATCTTATATATGACCAGGGAGCACATCAGTAAGAATTACCTCTAATAGTTTATTTTTTCGAATATTTTCCTAGAGTAATATTCTAGGTTACCTTTATAGTGAATGGTGTATATAAATATTGAGATTGTTCTAGAAGTAAGACCAATATATATCCTATATTATAAGATAGATCCTATATAGAATAAGGAACCCAATGGTTAGTTAAAGGATCTAGATGAAAATGGGATTATATTACCTATTACTTCTCAATGAATTTCACTTTTGATTCTCACCAAGATGGTGGATGTGACCCTTGTAAAAAGTGTGGATTACCAAAACCTCTTGGATCAGATAAAAATAGATTGAGGCTCTTTAGAAACTTATTTGAGGTTAGGATACCATCATGTATGATTTCTCATTTCAGATATACCTCACAGTTCATTTAAAATATGACATTTCTTTTATTAGTATTTGTTAATGCCACTTAGTATGAAAATTGTGCTTATTGTTTTCATAGAACTAATGATTTAGGTTTTCCATCTGTACCAAGAATATTTCTTTATGGTTTTCATGGATGATACATGGTGTTTTATATTACTCAAAATGATCTTTAAAACCCCATTAACATCATATTTAGTGCCTTTGGAGATAATAGATTATATTCTAGGCCCAAAAAAATGACACATCTAGATTAGTATGGTTAACTTCCTTGGACATGTCATATCAGAATCATGAGTATATATGAATATATAGAAGGTGAGATCTATGTTTTCTTTAGAAAAATATTCTACCAACATTGAAATTCAATGTTTCTATGGAGATTGATGGTTATTAAAAGCGATTTATTCAAAACTTTTCAATACTAACAACACCACCATAACACCCCAGTATATATTGATGTATTCATTCATCGTTTAAAAAAATAATTGAAAACAAAGATACAAGTACAATATAGTACTTATGTTTTAAAATATAACACATTCCTGAAGATGATACAATAAAACATTATTTCATAGACCTTCATACCTCTATGAAATAACTAATTCCATGTACTAATAACTCAATTGGACCTACTCCAATGAGAAATATATGTCAAAGATCATAACCCATCTTGTATGGATTTTCCATGAGAAGGTAAACTCTGAAAATGAGGATAATAAAACAAAAATAATAATGGGTTACATAATAACCATAATCACAAATGACAAATTTATGAGAAAATATAGTTTAGTATAGTGATTTCCATATTAGGTATTTATCAGTTAATTAATTTTGACCTATGGTTTATAGATATTATGTCTATAATTTTTTTTATCAAAATAGGAATAAAACCATTGAGAGGAATTATTATAAATTATATATATATATATATATATGTAGTTATTTACATTATGAATGAAGTAAATTAATAATTAATTAGTGAATTTAAGTAATTATGAAAGATAATGGCAATACAAAAGTAGTGAACATTCGTAAAATATAATTTTATATGATTTTATTATGTCATTAATTTAGTTTGAAAATGTCACATATGAATGAAATTATCAAATAACATGTAACATAATTGAAGTATTATTTAAATATTATTTTAATTTAAAGGTAAAAATATAGAATGATTAAACATTTTTATCATTTTCACTTAAATATATATGTATAAATTCATAATATTTTCAAAAAATTAGATAACATCTACTATACAAAGAAAGAGGATCCCAAAACTCATTATGGGACCCATGAGGGTCAACGACATAAAGAGCTCACCCATGCCTAGCCCGAGTGATATGAAAGGTAGGATGTGTCAAATGAGGCCCAGTTTGGGCAGAAGATGTACTCTAATCGAGGAGTCGGTCCAGAGCCTGAAGAGTGCAATAGGTAGGAATTTTAGCCTACAATCCCATGTGTAAGTCTATGGATATTATTGTAGTGATAGAATGTCGATATATATCTTATAAAGGAGTGGTAATCTTTCTTAGGATTCGATGCATGATCAGAATTTTTAATCTAACTGAATATCAACTGTTGGATCGGAATTCCTTGTCCATCCTCCAGAGTTAACCACTCCCCCCATGTCATCTTCTTCTTTGAAACCCTATCTAAGCCCTCCCTATTTGATATTATTTCTTAGCATGCCATTATGACTACCAAATCCTACCACTATTCATTGGCATCACACATGGGTTATGATGAAGTTGAAAAGTTCCAACCTCACTATCTTCTCATACCCCTTCCTGGCCATGGAATCTACAGTGGATACTACTCTATTTTTCCCAAAGAAGTGAACAAATATTGGTATGTAAAACCATGATACCTAAACAAATATATAAGCATCAGTTTCCATATGGAAACCCATATGTTTAATGAATCTATGATGAATCAATCCGTCCTTATTCATGTCTTCTTTCGACCACTAGTTCTACAATCACCTAAACAAGGTGGAAGACTTTTCCATCTCCCTAGTTTGAGTTCCATCATATTGGAACTCACAACCTTCCTTTTGTTTGGATACCTCATGTATGGTTCCTCCCATTTTCCCATCAGATTCTAGAAAAGGAAAACTCCATGTTTTAGAATTCCCAAGTTAATATTTTCTTTAATTCTTGATTGGCATAGATATATTTGCGTAATTTTATGTTTATATGTAAGTATTGTATTTCACACTTTATACTTATAAATCATGTAAGTATTTCTATATTTGTGTTATATATATATATATATTTATGTATATATTATACAAACACACAAACACACATATACATGAATTGTTTAATGTTCAAGATCATTTAATTTTAAGTCAACCAGTTCCATGTTTAAAATAATTTACATATGTATATTTTCATACATATTCATGATTGTAATCATCAAAACATACATGCATGTAGTTATAATAATGAAAACAATTTCAATTTATATTTTTGTAATTTTTTTCATACTAATTATGTAGGTGAATAAATTTATATACAAAATTATTTGTATACACATTTGATTATTATTTATGATTGTAATGAAGAATAAATTCATCAAAAATAATTAATCATAATCAATTTGATATCTCTATGTTTTTCAAGGATGAAAGGATTATTTTAAAAAAAACCCATTTAATATTTATTATGCATGTTATATAATTCTCATTTCAAAATTATATGTTATGGTTATATTTCTGTTTTCTTATAATTGTTCATGAAATTAAAATTTTCAAAATTTGTTATGAAAATTATATTATGAGAATGGTAATTTTATTTTATGTGTTAAGGATACCAAGTATTACATGGTTTTTTAGGTTCTTATATTTTATGTGAAAAATATAATAATCTCAATATTTTAGGCATTTTATACTTTTCTTGTATATATATACAGATATATATATATATACAAATAATTATTATTGCATGATTTTAAATATGTAATATTTTATATGCATAAAAATTTAACTTGAATCTAGTTGATGATCTGGATCAAATTAATTTTTTTCAAATTATGAATAAATTAAATGTACTATTTAAAATAATTACTTATTAATATTTTATGAGTGTTATATATTAATTTCCATAATTGTTCTAAGAAGAAAAAATTTCATATCTATTTATCATGTAGACCTCAATTTAATATTTCTATTATTTTATAAAAAGGTTTTATCCAATTTTTTCATTATTTTTTTTTTCATAAAATCAATTAATAAAGTATGACTCTAATATTTTTATTCAAGATTGGCATTTAGATGAAAAAATTTATGACATTAAATAAATTTATTTCAGGACTTACTGAATGAAATTTTGAACCCACAAAGGTTCACTATTATTAATAGTCTATGAAAATACAAAATTAAATGAGTTTTAGTTGTACCAAATCCTACAAGTGATTTCCTAAAATATTAAATATTTATATATTCATATATAAATATAGGTTTTTATACATATTCAATGTATGATAATGTTTTTTAAAGAAAAATACTATTGAAAATGAATATATATATGACACAAGCTAAAAATATTTTTATAAGAAATGGATCTTGAGCATTGTAAACATGGAAGGCGAATGGGGAGTGAAACCATTACTAAGGAATGCAGGTAGGACAAAACAACCTTCAATGTTTAAAGGGACCCCATTGTTTTGTTTCCAAGTACATTATTAATATTAAAAAAAAACAATGGATTATTTTAATGAATATTCAAACCAAAAGTATTTTTAAACGTATTATATTATTTTTAAAAGTGTATATATCTGTGTAGTCATTGTAGAATTTTGAAAAGTGTAAGTATTTTGAAATGATAATTATAAACATTTTCAACAATGTATGTATTTTCACAGGCATTTATAAAAGAAAGTTTTTAAAATGATTTTCAAATGATTTTTTAAAACCGGTTATATTTTATAATAGGTTTTCAAAATTATGTTTTAAAAATTATAAGTATTTAATATGTATTTTTAATGTATTTTCTAATACTATGTATTTAAAAAATTATTTTCAAAATAACTTTCATAATTATTTCCAAAGTTAGTTTCAAAAGTAATCTATATTTTCAAAAATATTTTTCAATAACTTTTTAAAAATCCTTTATGGTGAATTTTTTTCTCGACCCATGCTTTTATAAATTGTTAAAAGGTTCATTTAAAGGTTTTATGGAGTTTAGATTCTATATGAATTTAGTGTGAGAAAATTATAATTGATGGGTTTTTATATATTATTTTAACCTTTAAAATATGTATGACTGGTCGTTTTACTCTAAATCCTAGACAAAAAACGTTCCTAATATATATTGCCTTTTTTCATTTATTTTTATAAAAAATTATACAACAATTTTCTAACAAATCCAAAAGCATGTGTTTGGGGAGTTACAATTAGTATTAGTGGAGAATATTTAAAAAATTTATATATTATGATTTTTGGTTTAAAAAAAATTAATAAATAAAAGGTTATGTTTTCTATTTATATTTTCTTTATAAAACCTATATTTATTAATTTTCTGTTTTCAATTAAGGATCAACCAGAATTTCGAAGGAGTAAGATCTCGAACAACTCTTCTCTCTTATTAAGAGGATTTTATATCGAGGATAATATTTAAATCATGCTCAGATGATTTTAAAAACATTATCAACGTCAAAGCCACTTGTAAGGAACTTTTTGAGAAATCTCACACCTATACTATTCCACACTTCTTCCAGGATCATAGTTTGTATAAAAATTAATCTTCTATTCCTAGCATACCTACTATTATAGGCCTAGAAGTTATTATAAGGTTATTTTTGAATTGTTCACTTTGACTAAACCATACAAATTAGTCAACAATCATGAATGAGATGCAGAAGAAGGAGTCCTCCAAGAATATTACATGTATAAAATATTAAATTTTCATATATTTGGAAGTATCAAAGATAATAATGATACCTTCAAGGACAACCCACTGAGATTATTTTATAATGTTAGGTTCATGCATATGTTCAAAAAATATAAATGGAAAATAAAACCTTTTAAATTAAATAATATTGTCCTCATCATTTTAATTCCAATTGAATAAGGTATGCCTTAAAAAATGAAATAGTGAATTTTTAGGATGCGCTGAGGTACCCCTGGAATATTGGGGCCCTTTCTATTCCATAGAGATTCTATCATAGAGGACCTGGATAAATCTATGATCTTTTTTTATTAAAATTTATTATGTCTATTAATATTAAAAAAATTATTTTATATAAATCAATAACTTCCATGTTTAGATTATTGAAATTATGGCTAAGAGTCTGAAAGAATTGCAAGGGAAAAATTCTGTTTAAGGGGGTATAATGTGATACCCCACTATGTTTTTAAGAATGTATTCATTGTTTAAATAAATAGAACAGTAATTGAAAACAAATACATGAGTATATTAGAGTACATATAATTTAATATATAACACAAGCCCAAACGTGATACAATATCACCTTATTTCACAAATTTCCAAAGCTAGATAAAAAAATAATCACACGTGCTAACACAAGTGGACATGATCCAATGAGAAAAAAAGTCAAATATTATAACTCAACTCACTGGGATTTGCAATTAGTAGGAATTTTCCAGAAAGGAGGATGATGATAACACAATGAATATGGAGGAACATAAGAACCATCTTCACAAAAAATTAATTTCCACAAATTTATATTTTATTAAAATGACATATATATTACATATTTATAGGCTAATTAGTTGAGGGTATTGGTTTATAACAATTGATGATTTAAAAAAAATGTTTTGAAAATAAAAATATAACCATTGAATTTCCCTTTGATAAAGTATAAATAAATATATATATATTATTTGAATAATTAGCAATGTAATTTAATAATTAATTAGTAATTTTGTGTTATTTTGTTGTAGATTTCTAATATTGAAGTAATGAACATTTATAAAATATAATGGTTAAAGAATAAATTAAATGGTAAATTTAATTTAAAACAAAATAACATAAGAATGAAATTTTATTATAACACGATTTTTAGTCAAATTATGATTCACATGATATTTTAATTTGAAGGTGAAAATATATAAAGATAGAAAATATTTATTATTTTCTTTTAAATCACTAGTTTAAAAATTCAAAATATGTGTAAAAAAATTATCCAACCTCTACTAAGACAAGAAAGGGGATCCCTCAACACATATTGGGACCCATGAGGGATAAAGTTGTGGATAACTCACCTAATCCCAGTCTGAGTGGTAATGAAGGCAGATCACGTCGCATGAGTCCAAGGATGGGTGATCCCAGGTTTGAGTATAGGTGCCATGCCATAACCCAGAGTGTGTGAGAGGTAGTAATTTTTTCCTGTAGGCATGTGTGTAAGGCCTTGTTTTTTCACATGGAAATCCAAATTAAGGATTTGGCTTATAAAGGAGCTAGTGTCTACCCTATGTTTTGATATGGGACCATAATTTTTAATCTAGTTTAATTTCAGATATTTCATCAGCATTGTTCAACCATAATTTCATCCTCCCATGTTAACATCTCCTCTATTGTCATCTTCTACCTTGTGACACAAAGTCGATCCCTTATTGTATAATAAGATTGTATAACACACCATGTCAACCACCTGATCCTTCTATTGCACTTTGGCCTCACCTATAGGCTATACTAAAGTCAAAAATTGCTACCATCACCATCTTCTCAAACCCCTAAAAATAATGGAATCGACAGTGCCTACTCTTCTATTTTTTTCCAAATGATTTAAAAAAATAAGGGCATGAAAAACCACGATACCCAAACTAGATTATTAAAATCATGTTTTATAGTGGGAACCTACCAATGGAATAAAAAAAGAAAAATAACTCCTTACCTCATCCTGTATTCATTTACCCATTGGTTGGAAGATCCCCTAAATAATAATGAACTCCCTACCATCACCCTTGTTCATGTATCTTCATGAAGGAACTCACTTCCTACCTTCTTCTTGGATACATCATGAAGGGTACCTCCCTTTCTCCCTTCAGTTTATATAATAGTTATGGGGAATTTTTTTTATCTCAAACTTCATGTTTTATAATTCCCATTTTAATATTTTATTAAATTCAAAATTTATACACAGATATATATATATATATATAAGAAATTTTATGTTTATATGTAATTATTATATTTCATACTCTGTACTTATAAATTATGTATGTTTTTTTATTTTTGTATTACATATATTTGTATTATATAAATATATATATACATGACTAGATTTATGTTCAGGATCATTTCACTTCAAAACTACTATTTTCATGTTTAATATTATGTATATATGTTTGTTTATATACATCATCATGTCTATAATATTAAAAATAATAATAATGTACTTCTAATTATGGAATCAATTTAAATTTATATTTAAGTAACATATTTCATACTAATGATGTATGTGCATTAATATATATATAAATATTTACATATATAAAAATATGGTTATTATTTCCATGTTTTAATGAATCAAAAATTCATTATAAATCACGAATCTCACTCAATTAGATATATCCATGTTAAATAGGGATGAGTGGTTTATTTAAAAAATGTTGTGCTAAAAATTTTCTTCATGTTGTAAAATTATGTTTTCAAAATTATAATGTAAGTTTATATTTTTCTTTGCATACAATTTTCCATGAATTTAAAATGATACAAATATGGTAATTAAATTATTATAGGAGAATGATAATTTTATATTATGTGTGATTGGATCATTATCTAACAAAATTATCTTATGTTCTTATATGTTATTGGACCATGATAGTATTATCAATGTTTTAAGAGATTTATAATTTTGATGTGTGTATATGTAGACACACAGACACACACAAATAAATATATATACACACACAAACATAATTAATTATAATTCATTGATTTGAAATAAGTAATATTTCATATTCATGAAAATTCTCTTTCAATATAGGTGATGATCTTTATCAAATTTTTAATTTTCAAATTATGTAGAAATGAAATGTTTTTTTAGAAATATTATTTATTAAATTTTTATGTGTATAATATATTTATTCCCATGATTATTATAAGAAGACAAAATGATTTTTTTTACTTTATGTGAATAAAAATTTACGTTTTCAATTATAATAATTAAAGGTCTTATCCATTTATTTCAGTATTTTATGCATAAAATCAATTAAGAAAATGTGTGTCTAATATATTTTTTACAAAATTGACTTTTAAATTATAAAATTTGGGACTTTATATAAAATGAATTTCTTGAATTTCTGAATGAATGTTTTTATACGTGGATGTTCCTTATTATTAAAAGTCCATGCAAAGGCGATATGATAAGAGTTTCTGTTGTAAGAAATCTCTTAATTGATTTTACAAAAATGTTTAATATTTTTATATGCATATATAAGTATAAGTGGGTATGGGTATTTAATGCATGATTATGCTTTTTTAGTGAAAAGGTTTAATGAAAAGTTTATATATGTATATATTTATATATGTAATTCAATCTTAAAATGTTTTATAAAAAAATTCTCTCGAGAATTGAAAACATGAAAGGAGAATGGGGAGTGAACCCTTTCCTAAAGAAAGGTGGTAGACCCAGACATCCTAAAATATTTAAGTGGCCCCATTGTTTTTTAAACACTTTCTTAATTCTTTATATTTAATCACTATATAATTTTATTGAATTTTTCATGTGTAAGTATGTTCAAAATAATTATAAATTTTTCGAAAGCTGAAGTATTTTCATAAGCTTTATAGCATTTTCAAAAGTGTGAGTGTTTTTAAAAAATAATTTTAAACGTTTTCAAAGGAGTAAGTATTTTCGATGGAATTTCCCAAAGAATGTTTTCAAAAATATTTTCAATTTTTTTTCCCGAATTCTGTTATATTTTGAAAAGTGTTTAAAAAATTATGTTTTCATAATTATAAATATTTTTAACGGAATTATAATGGGATTCCCTAATCTATGTATTTCGAAAAGTGTATTTAAAATTATTTCAAAATGATTTTCAAAGGTATTTTAAAAAGATATAAGTATTTTCAAAAAAATTACTGCCTTTTTAAAACCCCCATAGTTGGAATTTTTTCGCAGCCTCTGTTTTTATAAAAAAAATCAGGTTCATTTAGTTTTCATGGGGTTTATCATCAATAAGGAGTTAGTGTGATAAAATTAATATTTCTTACTTTTTATTTATTATTTTAAATTTGATAATATGTATAAGTGTTCATTTTCATGGTAAACCTAGATTTGAAAATATCATTAGATATAAATATATGAATATTTTTTAGTAACTTTTTATAAATAAAATATATGAAATTTTTATACCAGGCCCAAAAGCATGAGTCTGAGGTGTTATGTCCAATTATTGGATCAACAGAAAATAGTTTTATGTTTAAATGGTATGATTATTTCTAATTTTAATTTTAGTAGATGGAAGGAAGATCAATTTCTTCACCAATCTAGATTCATCCTGAGATGTAATGAAGCTATAAAATTTTCTTGTGATGCATCAAGAATCATGTTAGATCTATTTTTATGCTTGATGAGTGTGTCATGGAAAATAAGTGTCAGCAGTTGGGACCTAGTGATAATAAATACCAGATGCATGATCTTATGACAGTAGTTGTGATTCATTCATTTCGTTGTTGGAGGGATTATTTTTTGGGAGAGAATTTTGTGATATACACAAACCCCAAAATACTCAAATACCTATTTACATGGCATTCCATAAACCTTTTACAATAAATATGGATTGAATACCTATAGTTGTTTGACTTTGATATTTCTATATGTATGGGAAAGGAAATACAGTGAATAATTCTTTATGTATGAGGACTCAGACACAAGTAGCCACAAGACCAATAATGAATAGAGGTTGATTTAAATTTATTATGAATACAAAAATATGTGAATGAATATCATTGGTATCTTGTAATTACTTAATTATAAGTGACCAACTTACATCCAGATTGATTTATGATGTGATAGTTTTTTGATCCTTAGGGTTTATTCTAATGAGTGTGCATTTCAAGAAAGTACCCACCACATAGTTGGGACATTGAAAAAGAATGAGATGTAGCATGATCAATGAAGTTTATAGGATTCCGCTGATGTGTGAGAGGAATTAATGTGATAATCTCATGCCTCTACTAGGGTGGAACATCTTTGTCTTACTATGATGCATCTTGAAATACTCTGCTATAATTGGTGGTCAGATATGAAAAAGGAGATCGAGGGTTTTGTGACTCAATGCTCAACACGTTAGTAGGTGAAGGGGGAAAACCAATGGCCAATGGAAAATTTAAATTTATTCCCATTATTAAGTGGAAATGGTTTGAAATAAAAATAGACATCCTGATGGGTTTACCAAGGTAACATCAATGTAGTGATGCATTTGGGGTTGTCATGTACATAATTATAACAACCACTCACTTATTACCAATTGAGGAAACCTTTTCAATAGATGAACATGGAAGTCAGTATTTTAAGAAGATTATATAACTTTATGTGGTACCCAAATTTATCATATCAAAAATTGATTATTATTTTACAATAAATATCTAGGATTTGTATAAGGAAATGCATCTACAATTACTGCTGAGTACACCGAATCACCCACAAAATAAATTATTTTCCAAGAGTACGATACTTGTCTTATAGGAATTAATTTGGGAATGAATCCATTATCAAGAATTTCCTGTGGGACAAATTTACCTCAAACTGAATTCTCATACAATAAAAGTTTCAAAGAATCTGTACGGATGATTACCTATGACTCCCTATACCAAAGGTCATGTCGTTCACCCTAGTGCTGGTTTGAGTTTGGAGGGGTAGTTTTTCTAGGACCATGTCTCGTTCTAGAGACATTATAGAAGGTAAAATTTATCATGAAATATATTACTATAGATTAGTCTAGGATGATGTATTATGTCAATCTCTACCACCAGCCATTGGAGATTATGTTAGGAGATTGGCTCTTCTTGTGTGTTTCTCCTAGATTTAGGAATCACTGGATTCAGTTATAAGGGATGATGTAACCTAATTTAATGATTTTTTTTGATTTTAGAGAGAGTCAGGCTCATATAATATATGTTTTAGTAACCTCATAGGTGTTGGTGCATGAATGGAATCTTCCTTGTTTCATTGAATCGTCATTACCATTCAAGCATATTCCATTTTTTCTATTATGATGAGGTGGAGTGGGATGTTGATGCTTTTTTTGAGGAGTATTTGTTTCCTATCATGGATCATAGCATGAAGGATCTCTTAGGTAGGTTAATTCGACTTGTTTTTGTGTTATTGTAGCATGGTTGTGTAGATGGAGAGATCTAGGAGTAAACGTTTTATATGTGTGATCACTATCCTAATATATTCATTGATGATATTCATCCACCCTCAAAAGGGAAAATCAAGGATGAGTTATTTTACAGAGGTGAGTTTTAGAATCCTAAATTTTTGTAGTGGTATAGTTCATTTACATCATAGTTCAAACATTTTTATTATCTCTAATAAAAGTGTTTGAGGAAGGGTCTAGTAGTGTATGAGGATTGTTCAATTTCTAGTGATATAGTTTTTAGAGAATAAATATGAGGCACATTGTTATCCCATGGTTAGTGCTAACCACGAAACATAATGATTACGAAACAAAGGGGAGAATCACGGTTTGTCAAAAATGTAAGGGAAGTCACATATCCTTGAAAAAAATACCTATTTTTACTTAGATGAACCACATAGTTTGCGAATGTTTTTTCACATCATGAACGTTGATGCACTATATGGACAGTGGTGGCATATGGTTAGGGGTATGGTTTGGCCAACTGTGAAGCCAATCTACACACCCTTTAAAAATGGGTGAAATTAAATATTTTACCTTCGAGAATCAAACCTTTTTCATCATTCTTCTTCTCGCATTCACGTACACCACCGCCCCTCACTGGGATCTCTATTCTCCATCAAGCTAGTATTTGATCCTCCTTACTCATAAAATATCTGATTTACTCACCATTCATCACATTGGGTAGAAATTGCTAACATAATTAATATTCACTCTTCCATTATTCTTTTCCTTCACTGAAGGAAATTATAAATATTTTTGATCTAATATGACATGTTTTTAGGCTGACTTCCTATTTTTTCATATTTCTCCCTGTCTAATAAATATTAGAGGATGATAATTGCTGAGGAGTATATTCCCCATGTATGATTTGTGGTATATTTGTTTTAAATTAATAAATAGATGTTTATATTATGATATATCATGTCGTACGTTGGACATTTAGGGTTTTACCCATTAATATTTGAAATTAAACAAATATATTAATAATTCCTAATGATAGTCAGTCCTTAAGAACTAACACAATTATCTAAGGTTTTCTACCTAAACACAAACCAACCATCAGGGTGTGTTGTTTTATTTTAGTTTAAACGCTATGGATTAATAAGTATTTAATCAACGTTTGGAGGATTATTGTGTTGTTTATAACAAATGATATGATTAAAACGATTTTTGATGATATAATATGATACCGTTATGGGCCCATATCCTTAGCTATGAAACTGAACCTCATAATATGGTGTGTAAGGGTTATACATTACAAATGAACTTCATATATGAGATAAATGGAAGGTTAATAGTATAATAGTATCACCTAACCTTCATTTAATAAAACAGTGTGTGTATGTTAATCATTATATTTGTAGGTAATTGATTATTATTTATGGATACAGAATTATTACTTATGGATATGGTATGTTTTGTATGTGAATCTATACTTAAATATTTTTCATTGGCCTAGAATATTATCCATGGAGATCCTTAACCTTGAAAATGAGGTTGGTGGTAGAGTTTTTAATCCGTGTTATGTTTTATTTTACATGATTATCCCATCCCATATAAGGAATATTGGGAAATGTGATCCAAATAATTGAATTAAGTATATTTATAACTAACTAGGCACCATGAATTTGTTCATTATGTGAATTCCTAATATGATCCACAAATATGACACCTTGGACAAGTTCCTAGGGCTTGATTAGAATTGTTAAGGTTATATTCAAAGGGTATACCCCTTCCGGCTCATAATTTACTGTTAAAAGTCACACTTGACATGGAACCTTATAGATCCTTAATATGATTATTTTATATGTATTCCTCATCTATATGCTATGGGTACTAAGATTTAATATTCATACTCACTAAATTATATAATATTACTATGTAACTTGTTCTGTTACATTCCATCTTAGACCAATGTACGTATCATTATATGGGTATCCCATGAGGAACCCTGAACTATGTGTTTTATTTATTTAATGAACTTATTCATTATTTAGTCACAATGATCCTTATACATTCATATATTGGATAGTTCTATACATCATTGAAGGTTCCAACATCATTACACCAGATAATAATACATTCTACGATAATGACCATAATGTTATTTGTGGAATTAAAAGTAGTCAAATGTATAAGTTAATTATAATTGGTATAATTAATTTGATTGATTATTGATGGAGTTAGGTTTTTTTATTGTTGGGTGATGTTTTGTTTATCTTTGAGAATATTAGTCTATATTGTATGGACATTTCTTAATTTCCATAAATCTAATTGAAGTGCATATGTAATATATATATATGTCCCAAATTTAATGATTACGTTATCTATCATGTGATATGAGTTCTCCCTAACTATTTGTAATCAACCATTCATTAAAAACCAATTTACCTTAAATATCAATTTATAGAATGGAAAAGTCTTTTGTTCTGACCAACCATTGAACACTAAACATCTTCCCCTAGTCACTGATAGTCATAGTATTTACTATCAATATGTTTTATGTGATATTTAAATTCTAATATTTTATAAATGCAATGAATGATAAAATTAGACATTAGAATTAGGTACCATTGACCATTTCAACAGGGAAAGTACAATTTATTGGGAATGGTTTTCCTAGAGGTTTTTTATATGGATCCTTTAGTTATATTATATCCTTTTGGACAATTGACTAGAGTATGGTTTTACTGATCATCTCACATTAGTATATTTTGTTATACGAGTGGGTACACAATGGAAAGGGATTATGTAGTGGTCAGTTTTTAGTGTATTGAATAATTCTAATATTATAAATAAAATAAAATAACCTATATAGGGTGTACAACACTTGATGTCACAAAGGAGAGTAAATATTTTTCCTCGGTCCGGTGTTAACTCAATAGAGGAATGAAATAAGGAGGGTAACTCAAATGAAACATATTATGAATGCAATGATGTTATTAGTTTATGGGACTGAAATTCCTACCTAGGATCATTATGTTGTGTTTAGGAAATTTGAAAACCAATGTAATGATAATAATATCTAAATTATTGGTGGTTTTTATCCCCTCGATGAGAATGAGATATGTTGATATCTATGAGGGGTTTTTTTATCCCTCTGATGAGTGAGAGATATGGTGATATCATGGATGGATTATTACCCTCCTAATGTGTATGTTATATGATGGTATTTAAGGTTCGTAATAACCCACTTATAATAAATTTAATATGATGGTATAAAAATTGGGTGTTTTTTCACCTGATGATATATGATGGTATATGGTGATGAATCTAGTACCCCTGGGGAAAATGATATTCAGTGATAAAGGGGGTATGAGCTACTCTATTTGATGATATATGTGTTTTACAAAGCGAGTGTCAATCCCCCCAATGATATATGATGGCCTAGGGGTGGGATCTAATTCCACCAATTATATATGATTTAATATAGCCTATAGGTTGGGTGGTATCCCCAAAATGATATATGATGTTAGATAATATATATGTTAGGTTTTATTCCCCCTGATGATATAAGTTATGTTATAGTATACAGTGCAAGATACTCTACCCCATAAATGTCAATATATATTGATAAGAGACTATAACACCAATATATTTTCTAAAATTATTTCCTTTTAAATAAATTCAATCACTACGATAGGTTGTGATGCACTCAATACCGGGTTTAAATGAAAATAATCTATTTTTATATTATTTATACACAACCTCTACAAAAAATTTCATTATGTTGGAGGACATGAATAGTTCAAACTAAATTTTTAAAATTATATTGTTGGTAAATGTATAAATTAATTTAAATAGATATCTATTTATTATAAATAAAATATAAAACATTTTACAGAAAAACAATTCTGAAAAATAAATTTTTAATGCCAAAAAATTGGTCACTTATTTCACTCTTGTGATTAAATTAAAATTTCAACATTTTATAGAATTGTTTTAATAAAATTAAATTAATTTTAAAATACCTATATCATAATTATCCTTTGTTTTGTTTTTTTTTTGATTTTTCTATAATGTTTCATATTTTGATGAAAAGTGAAAAATATTTATTTTTATTTGAAAACCTGATTTTCATTTAAATTATTTAAAAAGTTAAATTATATATAAATATGTTTTAATGAAAAATTATTTTAATTATATTATAATATATTCAATTAAAATTATTGAAATAAATTTCACATTTAATTTTTAAATTAAAACCGTCAATAATTATTATAATTTTCTCTTTGAAAACATACATTTTCATCACCTTTGTGGTTATAGTTATAAATAGAATTATTTTGAACTAAGGATTAAATATTTTTGATAAACATAATTTATAATGCAATGTCCTTGAATTATAGGGAATTGTTTTTAATTAAATAGTATTTTTATGAGATTATGCTCTAAGACGACACGTAATTCCAAGTCTTGGAGTGAACAAAATGATATTTTAAACTTTTTTTAAGTTTATTAATTAAGCATGTAAGTAGGTATTTTTATATTATCAACTAGTTCCAAGATAAAAACTCTTAGGGAATATTTGAACACAGAACATTGGGATTCCCCAATAAAGGTCCAAATGTTGGCCGATGTGGGCCAAGAGTAGAAGTTAGTTTTTGGCAGTATATAAAATAATTAAGTTACAATTATTTTATTTTTAAATCCTTATATCTCCTAAATGGTAACTATGAATGGAAATAAAAGAGTACGATTTACCTTGTGAGGGAATGTTCCCATTAGTTAGAGCATAACCTTGACCGGCACAGGTCGAGGGTGAATGTTAGTTTTTCTGTTTTGTTAAGAGAATTAAAATGGCTCCCATGCGCAGTTTTGGAAAATTCTTAACAGGTGACCCAATTGAAAACTTGAGGACACCATTTCATCTAGAACGTTGATATTACCTAATAATAGACTTTAGATCGACCAGTGTGGGTCAATCGAGAAAGATTTTTTTATAATTCTTAATAAAATGATAAAATAAATTAAAGTGGATGCTTTATTTTATTTTTAAACCGTTGAAACCATTGTAGAAAAATAGAATGTAATGAAATGAAACCAAAATGGTATTTTATTGAGGAAATCATGTAATGAAATTGTAACACTACAAAACAGAAAACTCTGAATCACGATTCTCCACATAATGTCTTAGTAAGGACCCATGGTCGGGGTGGGGGGGTGGATTTTGATGAGAAGCCTTGAAGATTTTTTTTGTGAATGACAAAAAATCTATAGAGTAATGAACACAATCGAACTAGATATCGATAGTTGATGATCAACGAATATGGGTGGAATGAGGATCGACCTTGAAATGGAACTTCAATCTACGCCTTCAAGAGATATAATATCTATATAGGGGTTGTTATTTTAATTAAGTCTTACACTATTCTTGATTTTAAATGAAAAATGTCGATCAACCCACGAACAAGTTGACCCGAGGTTTTATCATTATGTTGGGATGTTTTTTGTTTAGTTTTCTTGATCCTTCTAACAGATGGGTTGAGGTCGGAAAGAAAAAGTGACTATGGTTCTATCCATAGGTTTTTTATTCATATTTTATCCCCCACGTTCTTTGAATTTGTTTGGGTTTAGTGAATGGTCAATCATTGTGGAAAAATAATTTCTGTAATGATATGAAATCTTGGATCAAGAACAGACATGGCATGAAGAAGGTACGATGATGATTGATGGTGGGTGGAACGATGTTGTGCATGAAATAACTGAAATGGTGTATTTTTCAACAGAAGGGATCAAAATAGAGATTTGAACCACATGTGATGAAGAATGTGGCCTGAAGGTTTCATAGCACCTTGTAATTTGAGGAACGGTCCACTAGAGCACATTCGATGGTCTGCGGAACAATTCGTCAGTGCGCCATCACCATCGGCAGCATGTGGATGTAGCCGCGTTCTAGTCCGGAAGTGGATGGATGCCTATGGTGGTGGCCAGATGAACCCGCGACATCCACTACGGGGTTACTAGATGTAGAAACCTCCTCGATGACCATGGAAGCACCATGTGACTGGACACATGTGGTTGGGCCATGTTCCGTATTTCATGGCTGCTCATGCGGAACAACTAGATAGGATAGTGGCACCAGCTTGCTCTACCAGGTGGAGATGTATTCACCCAAAATCCTTATTCGGGATGGAGGATCCGACCCTCTATAATGTTGGATGGACTGCTGGAGGTAGGTCAGGTGGGCAGCAGGTTGGACCTGATACCCAGTGGGCCGATCGAGATATCCCACACATGCGGCCCATCTGGTCTGGGACCATTGGTCCGGGTCTGACCCGTGTCAGGTTAGTAGGCCCATGAAAGTTTTTTCTTGGGTCGATGGGCTCAGAACTGAGTCATGTTAGGTTGTTCTGGATAGGTCGGACTGGACTAGGGTTTGAGTTTCCGAATGTGTTTGTGAAGGTAGAGTAAATACTCCCCTACAAGATTAGGGAGCGGTCCACTATCCATAGAGTTAGTACTCCCCTACTAGGTAGGGTGTTAGTCCTCTATTATTGGAGTTAGTACTGCTCTTTTGTGTCGGGGCGCGGGTCTTCCATAAATCTAACATACATAGAGTCGGTACTCCACTATCGGGTAGGCTACAGGTCCTCTATGATAGGAGTCGGTACACTCCTACTATTTTAGGATTTGTTTCCTTGATAAATGATTTAATAGAGTTGATACTACAATACATTTTATGGTGAGGGTCCTCTGTTATAGGAGTCTCCACTCCTATGTTGTATGAGGGCACATGACCTCCACCCATAAACTGACAGAGTCTATACTTCCCTATCGTACCAGGGAATAGGTCCTCTAGTCACTGAGTAGTACTCCCCTACAAGGTAGGATGGAGGTCCTCGATTGGAGATGGAACTGCCTTAGCTTTCATAAATAGTAGTGAGGAGTGGGCCCATCCACATGATGAAAACAATTCCTAGTTAGGATCTAGTACTCCCTCAACAGACTGAGGTGTGGGCTACTCTATAAAGAAGAGACATGGGTTTCATGAGATATTTAGAAGCATGGATCCCTCTTACAATTATGGGGGTGAGGATGGGCCTCTCTACATGACATTCCTCGGTCTTACGCTGGGCATGAGACATCGACGACTAACCCTCTTGTGTTGGGCACTAGACCTGGACCTGGTAGAATGTTCCCAATGAAGAATTTTCAATTGGACGTACCCTTAAAAATGTTAGTATTATACCTGATGGATTGTATCCCTCAGACTGGTGCCATCAAGGATGGAGATCTATTTGAATGTGTACTTTGGGTTTATGTTTTACACTTTGATATTTCAATGAGAATCCTTGTACTGGATATAAGGTTCGACCTTATGCTTCTTAGTGGATGAGAGGAGTATATCTGGATTCTCATGGTATATGTATGGGAATATATCTAAATAGAGATTATTGTGTGCTGCTTTTTTGTTCTTCTCTTATGCATTAACCACATGATTTTAGGGTCCCCAATTGAGTATTGTTTTACTCACCCCTACACGGGCTTAGACCACACATGTTGTGTCTTTGGTAGATAACCAAATGCCTTGACAAAGATTAGGGAGGACTAGGACCCGGTGGTGTTTAGTGAGATCAGAAAGTGGAGGATCACTGCTACAGCTACATGAAGTTACACTTCACCTAACCTTCAGGTAGGATTCCCGACAGACAATCTTCAGGGAAATTTAGTTTTACACGAGTTTTTTTTCCTTTGGTGGGATTTTATATTATCCTAGTTTACCCCCTTATACTTTACTTGTTTTTTTACTCTGGTTGTGGTGTCCGTAGAGGATGCATGTAGTGTTATACTTTTCATATTTTTGGATAGGGTTGTGACTATGCATGTATATAGGTTCTGGGAAAATTCCTCCCACCTGTAAGACAATGCCTTCAACTCTAGTCGCTAGCCCATAGACTCTGGTAGACAGGCTTGGGGTAGTCGCGTAACAAGCCCCAGGGGATGGGTCATGAAAAATAAGTATCATAGGTTGTTGGTTCTACTTAAATGACCAAGGGTCTATTGTTTTTGGGTTTGGGAAACAATATTATGTGTTTTGAGTTTGGATTTTAGTCCAGGTACACTAGTGTTGGTGTGACGGCCGAAGTATCCTTACACCAGGACTCTGGACACCAACTTTCTGACTCGGTACATGGAAAAATTGGTTGGGGGAAAATAAATGGTACATGAATCATTTAGGAATGGGTGTTCATTCCAGGTCCTTTATGAATTAGTTATCCAAATATACCCTTCATACCGTGGACTATATTGATTCATTTTAGGATCCTCTATGATGAAAACCAGATAGGATTCTGCAGTGTGATCATAATGATAACATGCCCATAGTGGAGGCTTCTGTGCAGGGCACTGATTCTGAGGTGTTCCCTCTAGCTGTTGCCCTAGTGATGCCACCACCTATCATTCGGTAGTTAATACTAGTGCTACCAGTAATTAATGTGAACCTGTTGAGTGCACTAAAAAAGTTCTATAGGAAGGTACCTCCTAGGTTATGTGGTAAGAAAGATCCCCGGGTAGCTGAGGATTGCCTTGAGGCAGTTACCCGAATTTTCTGTTTAGTGGGGACACATCTGGACCGAATGGTGATCTTAGTTATGATACTTTTATAGGGATAGTTGGGGAAATGGTGGAGCTTGAAAATCCAAATGCATGATGTGGAGACCCTCACCTGGTTTGACATTGATAGCCACTTCATGTAGGAGTTCATTCCAGCAACATGACACACTGTTCATATACAGGAGCTGATGCACCTACAACAAGACATCACGACAGTAGCACATTACTCAGAGAGGTTCATGGATCATTATGACTACTCTATAGCTATGGTGTAGGAACCTTACATCCGGGCCAAGACTATATAACAAAGACTACACCATGAGATCCGTGTGTCATTGATACCCTTTCTCATTCTTACCTATGTTGTGGTACTGGAGAGATCTGTGGTTGTTGAGATATTCATAGTGGAATATTAGATGGATATTAACTACAATAGAGGTCACATGGTAGAGGAATCTACCAGATCTAGCATACGACATCTGAAAGGATCACAACATATGAGACATACCCATGTCCATACACAGACACATGGTTCTATTGTGCATGAGTAGTGAAAATGAGCAGATCAACCATAGGAGGGGAGGTGTTACACTAGAAATGGTTGGTTACATCTCTCTAGAGATTTTTCGACCTACCTTGTCATTGAGAGAGAGCCAGAAGACAAGACTCCTTGGCAGAGATAGCACTTGGAGCAAGGATTTACACAAGTCGGCGAACGAGTTAGAGGAGATTGATGAGTAGGAGGAGCTGGTCCATTCCAGGCTCAGAAAGCTGGAGGGAGAGGGTGAGGACAACTTCATTAGGTCATAGTTTTTGATCAAGAAGCACTCGGAGAGATTTAAGGTACAATCTATGTCTTTTCTTTTGGATGACTTTTTAAATAGACATAGGTCTTGGACATTCTTCTTTTTTACACGAGTTCTATTTGATAATTCAAGGTTCCGGTTGGACCGTGGACTTTACCACCATGCTTAGTGACTTCTAATAGAGGATACTCATTGATCTCACACTAGTTATGATAGTGTGACCAGACTCTTGGATGTTAGAATAACAGTTGGGATCTCTTAGTCATGGCATAGAGGCCTTATGATGTCATTCTCAATGAGTACTATTACTGTTCATAGTAATATTGAATGTATTAAGAAAATAATTAGGTGTTTTCACATTGGTGGAAATAGTTTTTATTTCCGGTGAAAAGAAAAATCTTATAGGACAGAGTGGAATCTCGAGAAGAGTCATTCTTGGAATCGTTCCA
This sequence comes from Viscum album, assembly GCA_963277665.1. Taxonomy (NCBI): domain Eukaryota; kingdom Viridiplantae; phylum Streptophyta; class Magnoliopsida; order Santalales; family Viscaceae; genus Viscum; species Viscum album. The sequence continues at coordinate 1,892,895,350 of OY728135.1, forward strand.
CAAAGGCAGAGTTAGACCCCATGATGTTTCTGTAGAATGGAATGGTTACTTAAAATCCATACTCATCTAGGACACCACTAGCAGGTGTGGTAGTGTTCTTGTTTCAGCATGTTATGTTGTCATTGGTGGTTGTAGACAGAGGTCCTAGTAAGACCTAGTGTTCACTCATGGGAAGTCATGTTTCAATCATAAATACCCACGAGTGTTTAGAGTAAACCCTAAATACGTATCACTTGTGGTGTCTTTAGAAAAATTCATCCATGGGTGGATGTGAACTCTGGATTTATTTGTATATCTACATCATATTATCATGTAGGTGAGCCTCTAGAACCCATGATTACTGATGGATCATAGTTCTTGGTGATTTCTCCCACTATTCAGAGATAATTAAACAAGTGCCCGTCATTTCAAAATGTTGATGAAGAAATAGCTAGACATGAAAAGTGGCCGATCTTCGAGGTTCCTCAAGGATTTTTCTTGTATGCAGTGCAGATACCCTTGATGAACTCAGTTTTCTTCCCTTGCGTTTAACTTTTTTCTCTTTAGGAAAGAAAATCCTTATGGTGGGAAGAATTCAATGTCCCTGAATTATAGGGGTTTTTTATATTAAATGATATTTTTTCAAGACCAGACTCGAGATGACACTTAATTTTGAGGTATGGAGTGACCAGAATGAAATTTTGATCCTTTTTATGTTTATTTTTTAAACGTGCATGTTGATTTTTCTATAGTTCGAACCAGTGCATAGATCGAAAATCCAAGGGCACCGTTGAACTCAAAACATCAGGATTCACCTAGAATGGGCATAATGTTGTCTAGAATAGGCCAATAGTTGAACATAGTTTTTATCCTTATATAAAATAATGAAGTAAAAATTATTCTATTTTCAAATCCTTATAACTCCTAAATGGTAACTCATATTGGAAATATGAGAGTACCATTGATTTCATAAGGACATCTTTCCATTAGGTGGTGATTAATCTTGATCATCATGAGTCGAGGTTGAAGTTAGTTTTTGTGTTTTTTTAAAGAATTAAAATGGTGCACATGCACGATTTTGGAAACATCTAAATGGGTGACCGGATTGAAAATTCAAGCATACAATTACATCCGGATCAAAGAAATTACCTATGAATGGTATTAACATTGACTGGTGTGGGTCGACCGGGAAAGATAGATTTCAAGCTGTTTAACTAAAATTTAAAATAAAATAAAGTGGATGTTTTATTTATTTTTGATCTCTTGAAAATGTTGCAGCGAAACAACCTATAACGCAATGAAACTGAAAAGATGTTTCATTAATGAAACAACGTAAAGACTTTGTAAAATAGCGTAATAGAAAATTATGGATCATGATTCTCTACATAATGGATTAGTAAGGACCCAAGGAAAAGGTTGAGGAAGCTATATTTTACTGAGATGACTTGGAGAATTCATTGGAGTATGACCAACGACAGCGGGATCAATGAACAATATTGAACTAGATGTCGGAAGTTGAGACTCGATGAGCAGTGGTGGAACGAGGATCGATGTAGGGACACAACATCAATCTAAACCTTCAATAAATCCAAACTCTCTGTTGGGGACATTATTTTAATTAAATCCTCCCACATTTTTGGTCTTATACGACATAATTAGATCAACCAACAATCATGTTGACTAGGGGATTGATCGTTCTCGAGGGATCATTTTTGTTTCATTTTCTTGATCCTTCTTACGGATCGGGATGAGGTAAGAATAAACTAACGATCGAGGTTTGATCCTCATGATGATTATTTTTCATCTATCCCCCACATTATTCTCATTTATTGTGGGTTGGTGAATGGTCGATCATTGTGCAACCGTACATGGTGCATCAATATGATATCTTGGATTGGGAACATACATGGCACGAAGAGGGAGCGATGATGACTGATGATGGGTGGACTGAAGTAGTGCATGAAATACATTAAATTATGAGTTTTTTAGAAGAAGGGGACACAATAGAGATTTGAACCCCATGAGATGAAGAACTTAGCCTAAGGGTTTCATAGAACCTTCAGGTTCGAAGAACGGACCACCAGAGCAAGTCTGGTGGTCTGCAAAATAGCCCGCCAGCAGCGGCATGTGGCAAAGGCCACATGCTGGTGAAGAGGTGGCCTGTCACCTGTAGCGGCGACCGAAAGAATCTACAACATCAACCACGGGGTTTCTAAGTGTGGAAAATTTTCATGTTGACCACAAAAACTCTTGCTAGAACCACCTAGTGCAGAAGCGGACGCGACAAAGCCATGTACGGGCCGAAGGAGCTGACCCACTATGATGTGGGCTGGGTTGGTGTAGGTGGGCTAGGTTGGAAGTAGGCCAGAACCACTACCCAGCGGGCCAAGAGAAATTGGCCACATGCACGACCTCTCTAGTCTGGGTCGGGCCCATTGGGTCGGGTCAGATCCAGGTTGGTTCGGTGGGCCCCGGGCTGGGTCAGACCGGACCCGGGCCCAATCATCCCCCATTTCAATAAAACAACCATAAAATTCATAAAAAGTGTCCATTTGACAAGATTTATATGGAGTTGGGACCCTTGGGACGATACAGTCCTTTTGAGAGACTCTATGTGAGTTTTTTAGAAATTTGGTGGATTAACTATTTGATTTGAAGTGTAAGCTCTCCCGATACAAACAACCATTTGGTAGAATCAAGGTGATTCTTACGATTAATGTTAGAAAGGTTAATCCCTTGATTAATCAAGGTTAAGGAACTTTTTATCACCCTAATTAGGTAGATAAGGGACTCCCCATGTCATGGGAGCAGGTTTGTTTGGGTAGCTACCTCTGGGAATGTTACTCCCCTGAAGGAGTAGGGTGGGAGTTTCTGAATGTGTTCATGAATGTAGAGTAAGTACTCCCCTATGGGATCAAGGAGCGGTTCCACTATCCATAGAGTTGGTACTCCACTAATGGGTAGGGTTCAGGTCCTATATTATAGTATATGGTACCCCCCCTGTCGTACGTAGGTGTGGGTCCTTCATAAATCTATCTTACATAGAGTTGGTACTCCCCTACCGGGTAGGGTGATGGTCCTCTAGGAATGAATTTGGTACTCCCTTGTTGTTTCAGGGTGCAGGTACTCCACACATGATCAAATACAGTTGGTACTCCTATACTTGGTATGGTACATGTCCTCTATTATAGGATTCGGTACTCCCCTGACATACCAGGGTGCAGGTCCTACACACGTTAACTAATAGAGTCAGTACTCCCCTGTCGTACCAGGGCTTGGGTCCCCTAGTCATTGAGTAGTAATCCCCTACTGGGTATGGTGTGGGTCCTCAATTAGATATGGATCTCCCTCGTTTTTTGTACTTAGAAATGTGGATTATAACCATCCACATGATGAAAAAAATTCCTAGATAGGAGATAGTACTCCCTCAATGGATTGAGGTGCGGGCCACACTTGTAGGAGCGACACAAGTTTCATGAGATGGTTGGGAGCATGGATCCCTCTTATGTGTACAGTAGTGAGGATGGGCCTCCCCACTTGGGTTTCCTTGGGCTTACAATGGGCACAAGACATCGAAAACATGTAAATGGGATTTGGAATTAGAGGTGAGTCAATTTATGATGTTACAAAGTGGTATCATAAAATTACATTACTATTTATGACATTGTAGATGGGAGATGGAATTGGTTAGAACATTTAATATACGATATTTTGTATTCCAGGCTAGTACATGCATGAGATAAAGTCTGATTTACTGGGGAGTTATTATTTATATTTCTCTGTTTTATGTTATAGTTAATTTGATTATTTAAAAAATGACTTTTTTCATTTTTTTGTTTTATTTATTTTTCCCTTTACCTGAGGTGTAATGATAGTCTAGGTTCATGTATCATGTTAGGAATGTTGGTTCACTTGAAATGTGAATTCTTGTGAGTTATTGTTACACTAATTATGAAGAAACAATAAGTTTCATTTAATTTATGTGCTGACAATAATTTTCATATTATTATCCCAAATAACACATTGGTTTAATTTTAATTATCCTTATAGATATGTTTAATTTTACAAATATAGATAATTAGAGAGATATATCATTACATACACTTGGATGTAACAATTATATTGGAATAGGTGGCCTAGTTTGTGGATTCTCAGTGATCATTAATACCCACGACTAGGTAAATGAATTGATTATGAGACAAATAATGGATATATATGTATATGAGAAACCAAGAGTGGGTGTGTTGGCCTATGATTCTCTAGGGGGAATCTAAAATTGAATCATTGGTATTGTTTGGTGAACTCTGAATATTGAAGAATAAGGCATATCAGCTAGGTGTGAGATACTAGTGATTTTGGAATGTGACTAGAGATATTGGTGAGTAATTTGTTATGATTTACTATCAGGATAATATCATTTCATTGTTAGATATTACTAGTTGTTTATAAGGGTAACATGATAGAGGGGTTAGAAAAGGGTTTTGAGTGCAAACATGAATGTGACACGTATGCAGGTTTTTGGTTGGTGTGAGTGATGCATGGGAGGAGTTATCACATTTTATAAATCAACATGGATATTCCTTAGGTAGTGTGAAAGTGAAATAATGACTAAAAATTATGTTATGATTGGTATAACATATAATGTAGGAATTGTCAAGAAATTTATTTAGAAAAAATCATAGAATTGATGAGACGAAAGCATGTGTGATGTATAATTAGAAGGAGGATTAGGTATGTGATCTTAGGATAGATGGAAATATGTATTGATTTTGTATTAATTAAATTGTAGGGTAGGGTAACCATGTAGTTTATTATTTTTCATGTATACTTTATTTTTGAAATAGGGGTTATTCAACACCATTGTGATGTTCATTTGATTGATACTATATTTACATGGGTTAATAGAATGATATTTTACATAACCTTGATTAATGGTGTATTTTTATGACCTAATATTGCCCCTATAATGGCGAGCATATCTTTCTTTTTAGGACCAAGTGTCTTACAATGGCATGTGAGACAAGTTTATGGGTGTATACTGGGAAATATCATTAATAAGTAGATGAAGTTGTGTTAGTTATGTAAATCTAGTGGTTTGGTCATTATAAAATAATAAAATACAATGTGGTTTCATTTAATACATTCCTATTAGTTGTAATACTTTTTTTTTGGATTTTCTTACTTGGTCCCTTGAGGCATATTTGGGGGTAGGCCCTTGAGGGGTGTTTTCATGTGGCGATGGGGTCTATGAATCCATATTCCATTTACTACATGGAGTTTTATCATGGGTTTTTGATGGTCTAGAAATAAAATCAATCAGGGATGCGGATTATATATCAGATCACATTAGTAAGGTGTGTAAAATGTTTTTTCAAATGAGTAATAAATGAAAAGGGTGTACACCATTGATTTTATGATGCATTTTTTTGGAATAGGTGAATCTATTATGGATAGTCATGATTTTTTTGGTTGATAAAATTAGGCACATCAGGGTATGATTGCTGAATGGTATTAGATGTAAAAAGTGTAATAATGGAATGATAAATGGGTCATGGGAATTTTGGATAATCTAAATAGTCATCTCATGTGAGAGATGAGTTTTGATCCATCATGTTTTATGAAATGAATTTATATGTCCATTGGGTGTTATGAAATTACAAGTGGCCATTTAAGTCATCAGGATGAATATAGAATTAGGTGGGTTCCATAACAATGAGGAGTTGGAAACTTATATATTTGTGTGTTTCCATTGGGAATTGGTAGAGACCATAGTGGGATTGAATTAGAGGATAACATGATGGTATGAAAGATCATGGTCCATGAGTTTTATTCTTTAGAAACATTTTTTGATGAAGGATTATCAGTGGAATTTAATTAAGATTTCCCAAGGTGACATAATAACATTAGAAACTAGAGTGGTGTTTTTGATATGGATATATTTATGAAATAATAGTGAGTCATTGGAGTGTCATTATTCAGCTAGCAGTAGATGTCAGTTAGTTTTGTACTCATAGATCAAGGATAATGAAATTAATATATTGGGGAGAGCAGCAAAGATAATTTAAGCATATGATTATAATTTTTAGTTTTTTTATAAATACCTATCTTGATTTTTTAGTGGACCCATCATATAGGTGGTAATCGTTTTGTGATGGTTTTTGAATTAAAGAGTACAATTATGTTATATAAACATTAAATACCATGATTTGTGTATTGATAAATGGGGATCATGCAGAGTTAATAATACTAGTAAAAAATAAATTTATGTGGGATGATGGATGGGTTGTATGTTTGGTTGTGGGATGTAGTAAACAGTCTAGTGGAGTGAATGGGTCTATGAATTTCCAGTGCAATGGTAAAACACATCGATATGTACATTGAGGTGGGATCATTTGAATATAACATTAGCTGTTAGACTATAGATTATTGTGAGAATAATTAAGTGATGTTGAGATTTGACATCGATCGAGTAAGGGAAGGTTATCGGCCGATGATATAAAATGATGGAATATGAAATATGTATTTTGAAAAATCCTTAATTTCTTTGAGATAAGTGTATTTTTGTAGAATTTTTGAAAATAATCAATGTCATGATAAGCGATATAACAGGATTTTGAGTGGAGGAGATAGTTTCTCTATAGTTTTGATATAACTGTAACCAGTAAGAGAAGAATAATTATTAATGTATCAATGCTCAATAAAAGATATGATTAAAATAATATACACAATGAGAATTCATGGTGATGAGAAAGAATTATGGCAGATCATTTATTGATAATTGTTCATATATGTTAATATAATTATAAAGAAATTTGATTTTTTTTGTCCCAGAGAGGGGGATGTTTTTATAAATTACACTGAATTTAGATTTATGGTAGTTAGAACAATTATTAGGTGTCTTTTAGATGTGATTGTATGCATGTGAGCTTCCTCAAATTATCAGGTCAACATTATATAAGTTTTTGGTTTTCCATCAGTTAAATTTATGTTACAGGAAGAACAATATATAGTGATAGGGAGAGTCTCAACATGGAGAGGGGATGGATGGGGAATGATTATTTGGGTTTTATATAGGTCACAAAATAGGTATGGGGAACATTTATATAATTTATTGTGTGAATTATGGATTTTTTTGAGAATTTTGTCATGTTATCATATGGAAGGGTCCCCATGATTAAGTGTCAATGGCTATGTGGCATGAAGATCATGTTGTGGATGAAGGTTTCATGTCATGAAGATAAATCTAACATATTCCTTTTTACATTTTTTTCAAAGGGAATGATGTTAATTCCATGAACCCTAGGGTTACAAAATGAGGTTTTATTGGTAAAGGTTGATAGATTAGAAAGGAAATATGTAATGGTTTCCTAAACTTATATATTGGGATGTTGAAAAGGTTTTGAGCTAAAATATGACACATGGGGGTATCTTGTGTTTACATAATAATGAATAAGGGTTTTTAAGATTGGTAAATCCATTAAATAAAGATTGATTTGGGTAATACTTAAGTCTAACAAAATTGGTTTTATTGATATGTAATGATTATAGAAATTTATTAATTTAGTGCGACAAGATTGTCACAACATGACAGATTGGTCTACACAAAAAGGGTTTCATGAGGGGTAGATTTCATGCCATAGTGGGGTATGTCATGATTAGGATAGATTTAAGGAGGTAGTAACATGGGGAAATTTTAGGCTAATGGTCATTCCATGAATGTTAAGGCCACATAACAAGGGGACCCTAGTTAGTGAAGAAAGTTACCTAGCTTCTAAACGGATGTGTTACTCCACATGAAGCCCTAAAGGGACACACTATATGAAGTGTATAGAATAAACATCACAACACAATCCATTGGGGGTAACACCCTGATGGTAAACATTCTATTATTTTTTTTAAAAACATGGTATGTTTCATATATTTGGAATTAGAAAAGGAATATTACCATCAAGATTCATAATTTTAAGGACACGAAAATAGGGGGAGGTTGAGCTCATCAACCCCTTCATTTATATCATAGAACCTCAAAGATATTGGCTTATTAGGTGAGTAATATATAGTATTTAAGGGGGTTTCCTATCTATTTAAAACCCTTTCAATATTCTCCATTAATTTCATATAATTTTATTTAGTGAAGATAAGGTATTTAGTAATGATTCAACTATGGTATGGTGGAATCATATTGATATGACATGGCACTGATGTGGCTTAGTGTGAGGGGTTCTTAAAAATGATTAAGACCTTAGGTTTTGTGTTTTTTCAATGTGGAAAAATTATTCCAAATATTATATTTAGTTTTGAAGGAAAATTTCAAATTAATTTATTGATTAATGAATGCTAGGTTTTAGGGATTTTATTAGTTATGATATGGGGGATGTTATAGAAAAAATCCAAGCCCTGTTTTTTGAGGTTTCAACATCATCATATAATTCAGTGAGATATTATTATATTATGTCCTCAAATTTTGTTTTGGAAATAACATTACTATAATTATTAAGTTAATTATAAATTGTTTATAAATAATTTTAATTATATTTGTAGATTTTAGGTCCCCATGTTTTTGGGTGATTTCCAGTCAGACTCGGACGAGCTCAAGTAATAGTTTTAGAGCATATATTCAAGGGAATATTTCAAATTTTGGAAGACAATCCTTGAATGTATTCCTATGGTTATGAATTTATTATTTAGTATGTGATATATAGTTTATCAACTTGTGTTTGATAAAAATTGAATTAAAAGTGAATAATTTTATCTAAACCCCTATGAGATGTACATAATTGTCTTCAGAGATGATCCTTGAACACTAAACTTGGTTCCTAGATCCCTACTGACCATGGGGTTGACTATAAATATTATTTATATGACATAAACACCCAATATGGGTAGGAAAGAAATTAATTAACATAGTTGTCTGTGTAACTAGGCTCTATTAGTTTTATCAGGTAGGGAGAGTGTAAGGATTAAAATTTATAGTCCTAGGTATGGGTAAATGGAAACATGTGTTTCCTTGTGGGTTAGAGTGTGGGGTGAGTATTCCTCTCCCATGGGAATATTTTTGAATCTAAGTGGGTAAACCATGGAAATTATTAAAAAATAGGTTGGGTGTTAGAGGACATACCAACATTTTTTTAGAATGTGGGAAAGGAACCCATGTGAGGTTTCCATTCCTTGTTGTGACATAGGGTATTATACAGGCTACCCCCATATTTTGTTAACTATAGATAATATTGGAATAAAGGAATAACATTAATGTAGTCTAGATAAAATTTGAGGATTCATTTTTGTTGTCTTCTAGTTAAGACAAAAATAGTAAGTATGTTGGGTTCAATAATTATGTCAATCCATTTGATGATAATTATATATAGACACTTATCTAGATCACATTTACCCTAGACATGTATATGATAATGTGATATACTGATCAAAAACTTATCTGCATGATGAGTATAATATAATGTAATATATATGGGAAATCCATTTTCCACCCAATGCGTTTGATTCATGATTGTATATAAGGTGGGAACTAATCCCCCTGATGATATACAATATATGATGGTATACAGTGTTAGAACTATTCCTCTTGATTTCATATAATGGTATACGAGGTAGGATCTTAACCCATTGAGGATATATGATGTTACATGGGGGAATAAATAATATCCCTGATGATATATGAAATATGAGAGTATAATATGGTGAGTGGGTTCCCAAGACCCAACTTTTTTATGAACATTTACTACCATTACATCTATACAGTTTGATATATACATATGTTTTGTCTAAATATTATAGTGTTAATACTTCTACACTCACTGTTTACATGGTTATGTATTTAAAATAGATTTCATATCAAAATTTTACATCAGTTCCAATCTAAATTGAGAACCTCAAGATACTGTGATAATAATATAAAATATATTTTTCCTATGGTATAGATAAATCATACTAATAAGATGTAGAATATGTTTGGATATTAGGACCATGGGGATAAAAATCATTAAGAATTACTCTCATTATGATCTCACATTGTTATCTAAAGTAGATTTTATCTTGAGGACTAAATTTCCAATAGGGACCCCAAATCATTCATGTGTCATTAGTTATTCCTATATATGAACATGTGTACTAGGATCCAAAAATGTGAATGTTATCAATGTGTACCATTAGATAATATACGGTGATGTTAGGAAAATACCATGGCATTGAAATCTTGGTTAGGTATATTTTCTTGGGTTGATCATTGGTGGTATGGAATTGGATTAATTATCAAGATAGAATTTATCACTTCGAGTTAAAGAAGAGATATCTCTTGGGACCAGGTTGAGTAAGATGGTGGTTCCATTATTAAATACACATAAATATTACAAGAAGTTATATTTATCCAGTAATGTATTTAAATATGAAATGAAACAAAAGAATGGTAACATAACTGTGCATCCTTCATTATGATATATCATGAGACAAAGATATTATATTTCCTAGATCATGATTATAGGAGGTAGTCATATCAATGTAATTACTTATCTCTTTAGAGACCATGATGGGTTACTGGATTCCACTATTATTATGTGCAATGGACTCACTACTGTAAAGATAATGACCAAGAGGGCCACAAAACAAGTGTATCCATATGTTTTACATATTATAATGAAAAATAGTTTTTTTGGAACATGTGGCCCCCATGTGTAGTGGTCGATGAACATACAAGTATGACCAATCAAAAGTAAAAATAATAAAAATATTATTAATGTTGAGGATCATGATGATTGAATTTATTCCTTATATTTTTCATATGTGGTTTGATAAAAAATTGAAAATGAGAAACTATGAATTTTCAAACAAACATAGTGTATTCAATGTTTAAAAAATAATTTTTTGAGATTAAATTTTGATTTAATGGTTCATCTTTTATCGTGTCACATTTGTTAGAGGAATAAATGTTTGAGAAAATATTTTTTACTCTAATAATAGGTTTATAAAATCATACAGGTACACAAAGGTCTAAAAAAATCATTATTACATTCAAGGGAACAATATGAATTTTTTGAAATTATAACCTAGGTATAAATGCTCATTATATCCTATTAAATATTTAACATATCCATTTGGAAGAAATTAGTAGTATATGATATCATATTCTATCTAATAATGTTCTTAATGAGATATTCCAAAAGAATAATTTGACCAAACAGATGCCACTTTCTAAATTGTGTATGCATTCTTTACACAATCTAAGGGATGTCATAAATGTCTATGATATCCTATTCTAGCACATGGGAAACATAGATTGAAAATACAAGATATATGATTCATGCAGGGATAATCTAGAGGATTCCAAAATTGGATCCTTGGGGAGACAACATGTTCATGTTAGTGGAATCATACCAGTGACTTCAAATGAACAAGGTACCATTTCCTCTTTAGTTTGATTTTATTTTTCATGGATAAATTGAATAAAACACGATGTTGTAACGAATTTGGGAAATGTTTTTTTGTGTATTTAGTGTATTTAACTTGAATCTAAACCCCAAATTTTACATTGGGTTTATTTATTGCTTCATTTGCGTCCCATGTTCCGTCAATTGGTATCAAACAGAACATGTAATTATTTAATTTGAAAAAATTAAAATTTCATATAAATTTTCCTTAATTTGGAAAAAGTGTTTTTATAGTTTCCCAATGTAATATAAAGTGAATCAATTCAAGTTCCTATCTACATGATATGTATTATTTATGAATGAATGGTTTTACGTAAAAATTAGGATGAAACTTAATGCTTTTAATTTTCTTTACTTTATTGGATATCAGTGTGATGGTTTTTATCTAGAGAATAACATTTTTACATTGATTTATAGCTAGATATATAAGTATTAGGTTGGGGTATTCATTTGAAAATAAAACATTAATTTGGAACCTTAATTAATTTCCCAGCTATTTAAAAATGACAAAACATCCCTTAGAAACATGATTGATTAAAAGGACAATGCTTCTGTTGGAATATTTTTTTATTAAAAGGGAAAATATTTCCTTGGTCAATTTTATTAAAAAAATTACAATGATTCTTTTGGAATATTTTTATCCTTTACTATATATATATATACATATATTATATTTCCTATAAACATATTCCCAATTGGACTTGGGTTGGATTGGTATAGTCCCGTTTTGACCAGCCTGTCATATCACTAGACCTTAATTAATTTTTGGGGATATAATTTTGGCCCCAATAGATTAGTGATTATATAAAATTTTTCAGTGATTAAAATTATTTTTTGAGTATTTAATAAAATTATTTCGGTTTTTAGGTGATATGTAAATAATTAATTAAAAATATTTTAATTCAAGTGAAAGAATTTATAATTTCACAGAGTTTCATTTTAGAATTTTTTTTGTCTTGCACAATATAATTGCCTGTGGGTTGAACATGAGCTAAGACCAACCTATGCATGTTTGGTTTACTATTAAATAAATTTGACTATTGAATTTAGGTTTTTAAAAATGTAGTAACTATTTTATTTTGTTGACTTTCAAAACTTCCCTCTATTATTAATTTTTATAAAGGATGATGTATCCGAAATTTAGTGATGGAATGTAATTTCAAACCCCATGTTTCCCAACCAAAATGTGAGTATACATTCTAATTATTGGCGGTGTTCATGGCAATATGGTATGATTTAAGACCTGATATAGACTAAAAAACTAACTTGAAATAGAGTTGAAAGCCCTATAATTCATTTTTGGTATTAACATAAAAAATTACAATATGATCTTTATTGATTAATTATACCATTGATTGATTAACCATTTTTTGGTGGATCATGACTATTTAATTATATTTTTATTGTATCAAGTGTATAGTGTATTATTTTTTGAATGTGTATTTATTATGTGTGATCACATAATTTTAAAATAAAAAACCATCAAAGATAAAACAAAATTTTATATTGAGTTTTTTCTTTTAAAATAATTTTAATGTTGTGAGTGTGACCACATAAAACCAGAATGTTAAATATAAATAGGATTTTATTCTCCAATATTATCTACCTAAATCCCTCAAAGAAAATATTATGTCATTACGTTTCTCTCATCGCATGAATTTGTACACAAATTATTTTTCAATGTTCTCTTAATCCCTAGTTGAGGGTTCCTTTTACTACTAGAGAGTCTAATGAGAGTGATGGTCTGACATAACTAATGTTTTTAGAAAAAGAGTATCCATATAAAGATAAATTCAATAACCGAGGAAAATCATCAAGAAATGAAAATTAATTATTTATAAGAGATAATACTCCATTCAATAAATCATGGAATCTCTACTTAATGTTGTCATATTGTAAAAATATATATTTTGACTCTTGGTGGAGTGGGTATTCTATATATTAGTAAATGAAGAGAGGTATAAATATCATTTACACTAGAATACTCATGCCACTGATTATTCCAAATGTAGTAGTTGAGGTGTATTATGACTTGATAAAATACTAGAAGAAATTTACGATTTATAGTTAGAATATTTTTCACCATATTCTATATAATATACTAATATTTTATGATTATTATTTTTAGATAAAAATTAAAATTACAAATACTAAAAAATTAAGTCCACTATGATCAGTATTGGATAAGGGGAATATCTTGAATGGACATAACATCCAAGAGTAGTACCAGTGATTTCCAATAGTACTATGCTTAGTGATGATTCTTTATGTGATGGAATCCCAAGTTTATACTAACACCCCTCAAAGAGAAAGAATGGTGGATAAAAATAAATATAAGAATCATATGGATTATATACAAGAGGTTCAATGTTTTTTGTTTTCATCTAAATTCTGTGAGTTATTTAAAATTCATGAGGAAAAAGTTGATTTATAGGTGTTATCTTATCCCTGAGTGTAATACAAGTAGAGATAATAAGAATTAATATATGAGATATCATGCCCGAAAAATTTATTCATTCTAAAATATAAAAATTATTTAAGAAGTCATGTACTTAAGTTGATCATGTATATTGAGATACTTCAGTCACTTGGGTTCAAAATAAACAAAGATCTAGCAACTGACTCATTATTTCTTTTTTAACACTTATATTATCAACAAAAAATTCCAATTATAAAATTAATAACATGAATATGTCAATCCAAGATTTTTTAGATTCAGTTCTCCAAGAAGATAATGATACGTAGAATTCAAAATCTTTTGTCCTTCTAATGAACAAGAGGATGATAAAAAATGATGAAATGTCATGGGACTAGTCTAAGTAAAACACGCAAATAAATGACCACTTCATGACGATAAAGATATAGAAGGTGATAAATGATCATGAAACTATTTTCTTGAATGGGTTTAGAAACTCTTTTGGAAGTGTAATTGTACAAGTGTAAAAAAGAAGCAAGTTGACACTTCTTCTTCAGCCATTTGTTTCATTGAATTAAATATAAATATTTATACAAGTATAATAATGGATACATTATGTGGATTAAATATTTTTATTTAAATATAGAAACCATGTAGATTCAAGAAAATTTAAAATGATGAATTAGATCTCTG